>OZ024695.1:6093763-7528763 GCA_964016905.1 Perithous albicinctus
TCATCCTTTGATCTGTTTTCTACACATCAATTTTGAAAATGTGTAACATTCCAGGGCAAAATAATGGGTATTTTAATATGTAACAAAATGTACAGCCATTTGTTTAAAAGCAACCAAACTTAAGTTTTTTGTTGCATTAAATATAATTAATAATTGCCACGAAAATGAAAATAATAGGCAATCATTTTTTTCTGTATTACCCACCATTTTTTATATATTCACGACGACTATAAAATCAAAACGTTCCGCGAGGAAAATATCTTCCATAGAAGATTCTACTTACCTACCTATTCTACTTACTAGATCTACTTACCTATTATGTATAATATTTACAATTTTCAATTCTCTTTTTTTACAATTTATAATTCTCTTCTTTCAGTGATACTACATCATTATTAATAATTATTATTTTATAAACCTGTCTAATTCAATTAAAAAATAATCTAACACACAGACACTCACAGACACTTTCACAAACACTCACAGATCTTTACAGACACTCACAGACACTCACGGACACTCACGGACACTCACAGAAACTTATAGACATTTACTCACTCACTCACACTCCTGGGGGTCTAAACAGGCTTTGAAAAATGATAGTCTGTGGGGTCTAGTAGCAAGAATTGGAGGAATTTCGGCCCGGCAGGAAGGGAGCCCATTATGAGGACATAGAAAAATAAGGACCTGTGATAGGAAGACTTATAAAAATAAGGACCTGGAGTGTCTAATAACGGGATATAGAAAAATAAGGGCCTGGGGGTCTAATAATGGATCTCAGAAGAATTAGTACCTGGGTATCTAATAGTTGGACTTACAAAAATTAGGGCCGGAGAGTCCCATTAGGGAATCTAGAAAAATCAGGGCCGAATGTGTTTTTATAGGGGGACATAAAACTTAGGGACGGGGAGGTCTCATCGGAAGATTTAGGAATAATAGGGCCTGAAGCGGTTACGGACGATTTGCAATAAACCACGAGGGCGCGAAGCGCCCAAGCCACATTAACCTGCTAGTTAGTCTATAAACCCGTATTTAATTGAATTTAAAAACAATTGAGTGTATTCATGGTTGCCATGTGTGACTGCATATTCGAAATTACAATTCCATGGCTGAGTTGGGTTTGTTGAAAATTATACAGTGAGTGTCAAGGTGCATATAACTCATGGAAACCCTATATTCGTAATTATAATAATTCTGGCTAAAGTATATAAAGTCAAGAATTTCTTGTGTTCTCCGACAGTCATTGTTATGTCGAGATAATATTCGACGAGACTGATCATCGAAGCTTTTAATGTATCCTCTTCAAAGGCTCCAACTTCGTATTTGAGTTCACCGATGTGAAAACTCGAAACTCTTCATATAATATAGACAACTTCGCTTCTCTCGTATTCATTCACATTTTGCCTCGTTAAGGATAGATATTTTTTTTTTTTTTTTGCAAACCCAGAACAAGATTCATCGTCAAATGAATAGAAACTATATGATATAATTTCAACGAAAGAAACTTCTCTCACTCTCTCTCTCTCTCTCTCTCTCTCTCTCACATTCAATGACGAATAATCGACACTTTTAATTACTAAGTGTTCGAGGCAGAGTCGAGTCGGCAAAGGGAACGAGTCGCAGTGTGGAAAGAAAAAAAACACAGAGATGCACAGCTCGTTCGTTCGATCTCAGACTTTTACCTCTCTCGTTCCTTTTCCACTTCTCTGTCTCTCGTTTCTTTTTTTTTTTTTTTTTTCATTCCCTCCTCTCCTCTCTTTCTATCATCCGCCATTCTTTTCTCTCGCTATTTTCTCTTTCTGCTTTCGTATCTATGTGCTCTTTTTTTACACGGCTCCGGGTTTCTCTGTCGTGGTCGCGTTATTCGAGACAAATTACGAGAAAAAGTTGCCGGTTTTCTAGCTACCGTGCGCAGCAGAGCAGTTTCCATCCGAGCGGCTCCATTGTCTCGTTCTCGGGTCCGAGACGACGCCTACACCAAGAGAGGGAGAGAAAGGGATAGAGAATCACGAGCTTGCTTTCTCCTTTCCTATCCTGGATGAAAAGCTCTCCCTTCTCTCGTTCTCCCCTCATTCCACTTTTCTTCCTTTCCTTCTTTTCTCTCAACGGCGCATTACTAGCACTCCCTTTTCTCTCACAATCATCTCCCTTGTATGCGTTATCTCTATATTCTTCTCTTCTCAATAATTCTCTAGCGCTGACTCTCGACAACGCGATATCCTATATCCTCTTCTCACATTTTTTTTCCCACTCTGTCCTCTTCGGCTTCTTCTTTCGGTCTCTCACTGTCTCTCAAATTTACCATCTGACGCAGAAAATTTTATGAGACAGATTCTAGGATATAGGATTAAGATGGAATTGCAGCTGATTTTTCGTAATTTGTTTTTCATCTTATTTATCTTGTTACTTAAGGATTGCGAGAAGGATATGTTACAAGATGTTACAAAGAATGAATGAGGATTTTTTAAAAGAATTTTTAATTACTTTTTGCTCACATGGATTTTGAGCAGAGTTGTAAATTCCCATTTCTTCAAGGAATAAAGTTTGTTATATAGTTCATTTTGTAATGATGATATCATAATAATAACCTGCAGCGATTATAAATTGATATGTAAACTTTAGAATAGTTGAAAAAAAAAATCATTATCTATTAAACTTTTGACGAAATTGCGGACAAAAATGAAAGACCACGGTTCTGCATTACTTTCTTCCGCATTAATTTTTTTTCACAAAGCGATCTCTATGCAGAAGGTTATTTATTAATTTTGGCTTCCTCATACTGGAAGCTTTGTGAAAAATGGAAATGTAATTTGTTAAAACATGAAAAATCTCAATTGCACTAAAATCAAAACCCATTTACCGATCGTCATTAAATTTGGTACATAGTACCAGTGAATATTTTTCATCTGTATTTTTCATTTCGAAAAAGTTTTAATTCATACATTGTTAGTTGACCAGAGTTATAAGAAAATGATAATTTTTCAAAATTTCAAAATCACGTAAAATTTTTATCGCTTTACCGATCATTACCAAATTTGGTACATAGCAGCATTGCATGTTATTCGTTATCTGTAGAAAATATCAGTTGATTTCGTGAGATTTTACGGAAGTTAGAGGAAGACGTAACTTTTTTGGAAAATCCAAAATCTCATAAATACCGAACCTATTTACAGATTCGCCCCAAATTCAATGCCGACCCTTCTGTAAGTCCCTTCTTCAAGTATAAATAATTATTTAGCTCTATAGCTAAAAATTTGCGGAAGCTAGAGCGCGTACAGACATTTTTCGAAAATTGCAAAGTTAAATAAAATTTGAACATGAAGCAAAAGGAATATTTTTTTTGTAGTCATTCAAAACCTTACACATAATTTATAATCGTTGTATATTATTATTATTATAAAATTATAAAATTATAAGATGATAATAATAAAGAAAATTGTACCATTAACGTTACTTCTGAAAGTAATGGGAATTTACAACTCTGATTCTGAGAATAAACCTAAAGTTGAGTCATTTATAGTGCGAAGAGATAGCAGATTTTTGGATACCATGAATGCCGTCACTCATGGTTTCTGAAAATATATTTCTACTGAACTATATTGGTATTCCAAAAAAAAAAATTCTACCATAGTATTAGACTATTTATGACAACAGAAAAAAAAAATAAGCGCTGAGAAATGCTAACGACTACAATGCAGACGACAACTGCACAGTGCAACGGATACAAATAAAAATAAATATCTTGTGATCTTCTTCAACAACCGTGTTTAATCTTTATTTTTTTCCCCTGTTCCAGATGCACCTCCGGTGCTCTTATACTCCTTCATCGAACAAACTCTTCAGCCAGGACCCGCTGTCTCGTTGAAGTGTTCAGCGGCGGGGAATCCCACTCCACAAGTGGCTTGGGCACTCGATGGCTTTCCATTGCCGGACCCAAGGTAATTCTTCGATTTTGCGGAGATTATACTTCAAACCACCGTGCAAACTCTTGAAAGAACGAAAACCATTTTTTCTCTGCACTAACCAAGAAAACAAAAAAAACAAAAAACGTGCCAAAGTGGTTTCACAGTGAAGCACTGGAATAAATGAAAAACTGAAGAGGTATCTAAAAAAATTTCGTTCGCCACTGCCAAAACGAATTTCTTCGTGTTTCATAATTAAAACGTAATTTCCGTTCTGCCTGGTCGCTCCGTTTTTCTCTTAGCCTTTCTCGGTGGTTTCGCGCCTCCGGCTAAAATTTTATATATAGACATCCGAGGGACGCTCTTATTTATCCACTTTTTTTTTTTATTTTCTTGTTGCACCGCAGCTTCAATTGCTATTTCATTTCCAATTTCAATCTGCGAACACCCGACGGTAAAGGCGGAAGCGATGGTACGAATATTTATTGTTCACTCTGGCGATGGAAAGCGAGGAGAAATATACAACTCGAAATAATATAGGAATATCGTATTGCCTCGGTAGTGTACGGGATATTGCTGCTGTCGTATAAAATCGAAGGTAGGTAATCGCGATGAACGTATATCGTTTTTTACTTTTTAAAACAATTCTACCAACGCAGCGGGATGATGTTGGATGAGAAGTAATAGGCGAACTAACTAAAAGAAAGTTTCATTTCTCCTTCATGCGTTATACGGTTGTTGCTTTCCTCGCAATATTTTTTCCTGACAGCCACAACGCTCTTTTTCATCAAGTGTAATACTTGCGTAGTTTTTCTTGACTTGTGTATATGTTCGTAGAACAATACACATCAATTTGTACACATGTGGACATTTTCGTGATATTGACGAGCTTACATATCGCCCAGTCTCAAACCATTAGTTACAGCTGACGTTCATATGTTATGTGTGACTCAACATCAGCCTGTGATCCAATAATTATTGGTTCAACGTCGAACAGGTTCATCTGCAAGTGTCGATGAAAACCAATGCAGAAAATATTGTACTTATGATGAAATTACTTGATCACTGCAGGTACTGGCTCACAATTGGCCCAATTGCAAATGTTTAGGGAAGACTGAAGTCGAAAAATAACAAAGCAAAAAATTCGCCTTTTTCCACGCCAATCGGATGGGCTAGATTTTAGATAACTAAAAGACTTTCATAGTCATACGATTACCTACTTAAGCAAATTCTTTTCGACCAGAAAGTTTGAGCGGTTTGGTCACTGCATTATGTCGAAGCCGGACGCGAAATTATAACAATTGGCACGATATTTGAGGTCAATTGTATTTTATCTATGTATAGATTTTATTTTATTTTGTATATCATTAATTTATTTTTAATTTTGTAATTCTTATAAGATAATTAAATGAGATTTTTGTTTTATTCTTCTGAGTATCAGCATATGTTAAGACAAATAATCCATATAATTACGACAAGTAATTTACACCTCATTCAAGATAGAAAATAAAAAAATCCTTTGGTAAAATCGCGATGCCAGTTTTTGTAAGTGACAAGCCCGTTTAATTAATACTTTCTTCTCATTGATTTACAGATTCGAAATTGGTCAGTATGTAACTGTTCACGGTGATGTTATATCCCACGTCAACATCAGTCATGTGATGGTCGAGGATGGCGGGGAATATTCTTGCACGGCTGAAAATCGTGCTGGAAAAGTAACGCACGCGGCACGTCTAAACGTCTACGGTCTTCCATACATCCGTTTCATTTCAAAAGTCACAGCGGTGGCTGGTGAAACTCTGCGGCTGAAGTGTCCAGTAGCGGGTTATCCAATCGAGGAAATAAAGTGGGAACGAGCTGGACGCGAGTTACCGGACAACATCCGTCAAAAAGTGATGCCCGATGGAACGTTAGTGGTGTCTAGCGTTCAAAAGGAAGTCGATACTGGAACTTACACCTGTTGGGCGAGAAACAAGCAAGGCCACAGCGCCAGAAGATCAGGCGAGGTTACTGTAATCGGTAAGGTCTCGATTTTACTACCTTAGAGATAACATTGAAACTCCCTTAGGATGATTTCCAATTACATTGCCAAGCTGTTGAACCATTCTGCAACTGAAGAGCAGAATCTCGACATTCAACAGCGAGTGATGAGTTTTTTTTACAGAAGTAGTCATCAAGATTGCTGAATCTGAAGGACTCGTCGCTGGGACAAAAAACGAAGGACAAGCTTGGACAGCCGCTTCAGGCTCAATTTAATCTCATCCCTTGTCTTGTTGTTGCATTTTCAGTTCCCCCAAAAATTAGCCCGTTCACGGCAGATCGCGATCTTCATCTCGGTGAACGAACGACACTAACGTGCTCGGTAACACGTGGCGATCTACCGTTATCGATATCTTGGAAGAAGGACGGCCGTTCAATGGGCCTCTCGGAACGCGTCACTGTCACCAATGTGGACCAGTTCAATAGCATACTGATGATTGAAAGTTTATCTCCAGATCATAATGGAAATTACTCTTGCGTGGCGAGTAATCTGGCTGCAGAGGTATCGCACACGCAGCAGCTTGTGGTTCATGGTAATCCTCCCTCTAGGCCCCCAATGTTTAACCGTGACGCCCTGGCCGCTCAAAAAATCTCTGTGTGTACTCGTGGGTGTGTGGGTGTGCGTGACCGTGTATGTAAGTGGGACTTGCTGCGTCCTATTTTTATGCATAATGCGTATGCGTGTGACTGTGCCTCAAGACCTAGTCCGCCATTATTACTACACAATTATATACTCTACATATTTATAATACTAAATATATATCATTACTCTTTACAAATATTACGCCTCTTTTCATTGCTGACAATATTTATCTAAAAATGTCGGTATATATTTTTTTATCTTGGAAATTTTCTTTTCAATATTCTTCACCATTCTTAATCACAATTCCGTAGGAAAGTTGATGTTTTTCTATGAAACTGAAGATTTTGAACTTGTCTGCTAATCTTACAAATCGAACATAAATGCATTTTAAATAAAAAGTTTGAAACAATATAAATTGGAGTACATCGCGACAAGAGATTAATCTGAAAATAATCAATATCATGCACTAAAAAAATGCTAGTTTTGGATATTCCAAAAATTTAATAAAAAATATTTAAAAAAATAAACAGTTCTTAGCACGCTTTTTATTTGTTATTATTAAACAAATTTCGATCATTATTTGTAAAACCTTGTGGCTGATACAGATAGGACATAAAAATAATCTGTTAATATTTGAAAAATAGTATTTCAGAATTTAAAAAAAAACTTACATTTTCTAATAAATTGTGCATGCTGAAAATTGTGCGGATAAGATGGCAGAGAAATTCATAGAAAAATATCACATTGATAGATCTTAGAAACCGGTACGTTTATCATTGTTTTCAGAGAAATTCCAAGAAAAATATTATCGCCAGAATTACTCATTCCAATTATTATCCTAATCTTCTTCACAAAGTGTCCAAAAAAAAAAATCTGCCGATCGGAGTCTCCTTTTAAAAAATCGAGACGCACGTTCTCTTCTTTGTACATATTTACAACTCGTCTCGGGCTTTGACCGGCAGCGCGCACACGAAAATCGTGAAATAGCGCTTGGACGAAAAACGCTTTAAGCGTTCATACTTTTCATACCTAATGCACGTGACCTTCCACAACGATACTTTCCTATGTCCTGAAAATTTCAAACTCGGACTTTTTGTTCCTCTGCCACGATTTCTCGAGTAACCGGGTGATGCGGCGTTCGCTGAAAGGACATCGATTTTGCATGCATCGAAATTCTTTCCAAAATTTCACGAGGACAGCGAGCGAATTTTTCCGAGCTTTACAAAAAAGAAGAAAAAAAAACGCCCGATATCGCTACGAAACTCGAGGCTTCGTAGAATGCAATATTTTTAAATTAAAAAAAAGAAAAGAAACAAACAAAAAATGCACGATCTTTTTTGCGTTGTGTGAATGATGGAAAGATATACGATACACCCGGAGTTGTGAAATCTGTTTGTGTTTTTTATCGAAATGGGCGGCAGGTGCTTGTCCACGGTGGGGCCAAACTCTCTCTTCTCTTCTCTCGCTCTATCTATCTATCTCTACTCTTCATTGCTACGTTATTGCCTCTTCTGTACATACATAATTACATACTACATGTTGCATATGATATAAATATATTTTTTTTCATCTATCAACTTAATTTCAACCTATTCTCACGCTAAATCCTCCACGGAAATTAATGCAAATTTCGTGTTACAGAAAATCGCAAAAATATATTTTTAATGTAAATAATTTTTCTCTGCAAATTAAATATATTTTTACGACTATAATTAACAGCACTGAAAGTCACTATTCGAATGGAGTTAACAATTTTTAAACTTTCCAGCAATTATTAAAGAGAGGCTATAGCAATTTTTGTATGAAAGAATGCATTTTTTAAAAACTTTTTGCTAAATGTTTCTGACATAATGCCCGACTTATTCGCATATTGCTGAGACAGACGAATTTTTTTTACCTTGAAAAACCTGAATTTAGAAATCATTGAAGAAATTGATTAAGAATGCGAACGTTAAAAGGTTCACCTTGAAGCATTTACGGTTAAAACGAACGAAAAAAAGCCAGAAACTGAATAGAAATCGTGCGTCAAAAGAAATTTCCAAATAGATCTAGAAATTAAATTTCTGCACAAACGTTTGTTTTTTTTTTCTAAAATTAGAAAAGTATACAAATTCATTTTTATTAATTGTTACGAAAATAAATGGTCAGTAGATTTTTTTGACACGACGTATGTATGTTTGATGTAAATTGCTTGGCAAAGGCTAAAGTCTCGAAAAGTCACTACATCCTTCCTTTAACAAATTAGGATATTTTAAAGCATAAAAATCATACGATTAAAAAGGTATTTTTATTCATTCGAATAGTGCACATTGATCCGATTGTCAGATATAAATAATTCTCAAACACAACAATTTCCGCGTGGATTTAAAAAATAAAATACATTATCCAGATGTGAAAAAAGCGTGATTAAAGAAAAAATATGTATATATCACTTATGTATACATTTATAAAAAAAAATTATACATATTACACTACTACTACTACTATAATAGACCTATAACTGTATATATATAGATATATATTTATGAACTACTATACATACTACTATATACCTGGTACGAAGTTCTTGCGTTTTGGTGACATCTTTTTCTCACTCTCACGTATGGTTCTTTCTTCTCTCTTTACCTTTTCCAGTACCCCCTATAATTGAGCCATTTACCTTCCAAGAGGGACTTTCCGAGGGGATGCGGACGCGGACGGTGTGCGGGGTCGCGGCGGGTGATCCACCATTGACAATATCCTGGTTAAAAGATGGTCAGACACTCGTTCCACTATCCCCAAAATTGGCAACAGCCACAAATGTATCCCAACTTGATCCCTACTCGAGTCTCCTAAGTATAACGAATCTCACCGCCGAGCACTCCGGCGACTTTACCTGCGTCGCCGCGAACCCCGCCGCCGAGGTCAGGTACACGGCCAAGCTACAGGTAAAAGGTAACTAGTTGATCGGCGAGCCCTTATCCTCTGCGAGATCGCAAATAATCGATTCCCATGACAATCGAACTATATCGCAATAATCCTGCAAAAGCCAAATCTCGACAAATCAGCTTTTCCAAGCCATTTAAAAAAAAGGACAATAATCAGCTAATTTAAAAAAAGAAGGAAGCAATTTTCTTTTCATCTCTCATGATTTGATTTTTTATTCGAGTGGTTTTTTTTTTTTTTTTTCAAGTGTGTCGAGGTCGGGCCTGTTCCATATTCTCTAAATCGATTTCCCAAGCTAAAAACCTTCAGGCGTAAATCCTAAAAATTTCCAGTGAAAAACCTTCATCGCCGTCGACACGTCATCATGCTTTTCGACACGGTCACTCCTTGGATAACGTCATTCATTTTTCTAAGTTGTTATTGCCAGAAGTTGAACGTGCGAGATTTTGTCAAAATAATCCCCAGTGAACATGTTTCATTATTGCAGATACGGACGTTACACTGTTAAAAAAAAAATGTGCAACTTTTAATCATCAGAAATATTATTTACGAGCTGATATATCAAATTTATTCCACAGTTGAAGTAAAATTAGAAAAAATTTATATCAAACGAATTTTCGAAATATTTAACATAAACCACTGCAATTTCATATCTCACTTGTATTGAAAAATCATTACATCAGTCTGTTGTAAAAATGTTTCCAATACCTGTAATGGAAACTTATGGTATTTTTTTTAACAGTGTACATGTGATGTAGAGTTTTTATTATTGTGATATGTACACTATTAAAAATATTTGAAAAATTACAGTACAAATTAATGGAAGTTTTCATAGACACATTGGCATATTAAAATTAAAGTATGCACATACGATGTAACATTACAATACTTTTATACGAAATTACGAAATTTTCTTATAAAATTACAGTAGTGCTTTATAAAATTCTCAAATTTCTTTAATTTTCGTAAACTGTACTGTAATTTTATATTGCAATTTTATATTAAATTTAATATGCCAGTGTACGAATAAAAACTTCTAGTTTTGAAACTTCTGGCAAGAATTCTTACGTACAATCTCACAATCTATTCCCCTTTAAATCCCGTAAATTTTCCGATACTAATCACTACCCACAAAAGCACCTTTAAAAAAAATTCCACCACTGCCAAAAAAAAAACCTACCCCCGACACAGTGTGTATTACATTTACGTTGCTTTGGCTCTCTGGGAATGCGTCGGTATCTCGTGGACCCCCCGAGGTTTGCTTGACTTGACCGAATTATAAAGGTAACAGTTGCACCTCTTCCTCTGTCTCTCTATCTCTCAGTCTCTCTCTATCTCTCTCTCTCTCTCTCTCTCTCAAAATCTCTGTTTCTTTCTCTATCACTCTCTCTCTCACTCTTTCTCTCTCTTTCTCCTTTTGTTATAATTAAAAATCGAATCTTTGAACTTCTGACCTGGTGCGTGCGTTTGCCGATAAGATTTTTTTTAAATATATATATGCATGATCTATATACTCTTCTAATCGTTATATCTAAATATAGTAGTAAATATTTTACATTTTTATATTTGACGTAGAGCATGTTGAGTAATTAATTGTGCTGTATGTATGAGCGCAGCTCTAGAAAATGCGCGCTGGCACGTTTCTCATATATTTACACTGCGGAAGTATCTATATTCCCTCCCATTTATACTGTAGCTGTGTGATATCTCCACCTCGATTTTGCATGGTTTATCAAGTTCTGGCGATCTCTATATCCGTCACTCACACACAATCTATATCTCGTCATCGTCTCGCTGTCTCTATTTGGCTATATATACAGATAAATATATAAATATACGAATATTGTATTTATTCTTGCCCTGTCACTTTCTACATCTCTGCCTATCTGACCTATCTGTCACTCTCGAATTTTTGTCTGTCATGACTTTTTCCTTCAAATGGATTTTTCGTTACTTTTCTTTTACAAAAGTGAGGACCATTCGGCGCGAGGCTTTTTTTAAACAAAATTTATTGACTCCCTACATGAAACTGTTTGTACGTCATTTTTATATTTTAATAACTGTACATAAGTTATAGTACTAATAATATAAATATGCGAGGATCTGTCAATACAGCCTCTTTTTTTGAGTCTCTTAGATATTTCTCATAATAAGCCTGACTTTACCACTACTTTAGAGTATTACCGATTCAATTCTACTGTTTTGCTTCCTCATAGAGGAAGCTTTGTTTTCGTGAAAATTTAGACGATTTAGCTAAATAGTTCTTCATAACTGAAAAATCTGAACAAATATCAACGACATCGAAGATATCGAGTATATTTATTTTGAATAATAATCATAAAAAATGATTAATAAATTAATTTAAAAAAATGATTTATCAAATTCAATAGAAAATAGATTTTTTTTTACGTGATATTAATTTTATCATTTTTTCAAAGACACATTTTTTAGAATTCTCTTTCAATTGTAAGTTTTTTGGTAATCATTGAAAATTCATAAATTGAACGAACAATTGCATAAAAACACATAAAATTATACAAATAATTTGTGTTTTCGAAAAAAAGATAGAATGTATTTTATATTTAAAAAAATAAAGTTTTCTATCGATTTCTTTAAACGGGCTTTGTTTACTATATTTTTTTTTTTTTTTTTGTTTATTATTCATAAATTAATGTTTTTGGTATCTTTGATTAGTTTTAATAGAAATCGTGATTTATTGATAATAAATACATTAGAAATTTTGTTTGTACATTAAAAATTATAATTCATATTTTCTACATTTGACATTGACATTTACATTGGTCATCGACCGCCGTTCTTCAACCTAATTACTTTAATTTCTTTCAAATTTAGTTATCTACTCAAACTACTCAAATTTTTATCAAATTGAACTTCTGGTTAGGAGTTTATGTTGAATGCATCTTTAATTATTCGATTTCCATACTACCGATTTTACTGTGATTTCGACATAGAAACAGAAAAAGAATGACTTGATTAATTTTCGCAGGAAATAATTTTCTTTAAAAAGAAATTAATTAAATGTATCTGTTATTCTATTCAAAAGTTCAGTAAAAGTATTAAATATTTACTCTTCATTTTCCAAATGCCAGAAATTTGCTATATATTTTTCTTTCCGAAAATATAAACAATTAAAATAAGAAATGTACCTCTAAATTCTTAGGATTTTTAAAGAATATGCAATAATGAGAAATATCTGAGAGTTTAGAAAAATGTGGCTGGTAAGAACAGGAAATTTCGCAAGTACGTAACGCTTTAATTAAACATTATTTTATACATTATAGAACAAAACATTATTCTATAAATTAGAATAAACTGTCATAAAAACAATACTCTTTATCAATTTAACTTAATTGATAATTGAACATATGAAATCGTTGACAAATGTGAAAAGGAGATTTTTGTACTCGCGCCGATAGTCCCCATTTTCCGATCATCCTGTAAATGTAGATTAGTAGTACGTACTGTTTTTTTTCCGTATAACTGGTCTATTATAGACGTTTTAGAAGCGAGTAAAACAAGTTCGGCCGCTTTTCTCGAAAGACCCTGGCACTCGGTCAGGGCACACGCCCGTTCGCCGTATATCACCACCAAAACCCCCTTATAACTATATCACCCCCCCCCCCCTTCTATTGCCTTATTATCTATTGTTGGCATTCAGATTAAAAATTTGTTATTCTTCTATATTTGTCTCTCACACATTAACACACTAAGTAAAGCGAGTAACATTCATATATATTATTATAATATATATGTGTATATTTAAATTATATCTACACCCTCTCGTCTCGAACGTGGCGAATTTGCCGTTTTTTAAAACCGTTGAAATATCCCACTCACAGTATTTCGCTTGTGCAGCGTTTTTTTAACCACCACTGTAAAAGTAGTACCCGCCAATTATACCCGAAAAAAAAAGAAAAAAAAAAAAGAAAACATTCCCCTGTCGACCAAGCCTTCATCCCCCATTTCATTATTATACCGCTAACCAGCAGTCACCGAAAACCCCTTAAAATCATTGTAATTTAACCAAATTGTAACTTAGCAGGTAAATTATCGGGCTCATATTAAAAAAGTTTTTTATCTTTGTGATATTATTTATTAAATCTCGTTCTTGAAATTGATCGTCTGTGATTATTTTTTATTATACAAAATTCAGACGAAAAAGTTCAGAGCGTTTCATTTAAATCCTTCGGGTTTTTCTCAACTTTTTTTTTTCTAAAATTATTATGAAGTTTCTTGAGGCTCAGTAAAAAAACAAGAAAATGTATAATGAATTCCGAAAACTTCACGATTTTAATGAAGTAAAAAACCGATTAACCAATTTTTTTTTTATCTTTGTACTATAATTTATTTATTCACGATCTTGAAATTGATTGTCTGTGGTTATTTTTGTATTGTACAAAAATCAGACGAAAATTTCAGAACATTCGAGTAAAATCCTTCGGGCTTTTGTAAACATTTTTTTTTCTTTTTTGAAAAATGATTTACTATGCAATATATCTTCTGTTTGTTACTCTCTCGCTACATCTTTCTATACCTTGAATTTTTGATACGAAAACCGCTTCGCGATTTTATAACGTCGTTCGACGTCGGTCGTGATTAATTTTTTCGACCTTTCGAGTCTGTAAATTGCTTGTCAACGCGGCCCTATAAATCGCTCTTACGACGAGTGACTTATTAATCGTTATAATTTTTATATCAAAAATATTTTGAGACCATTATGGATAGGATTAAAGCTGGACATTCTGGCTTTCAGTACCACCACATTGGCTCGTTGAACCGACGGATTTGAGCGTTGAGAGAAATCGTAACGTCGCTCTGCACTGCCAAGCTTCGGGAGTTCCACCGCCTAATATAGTTTGGAAAAAAGCTACCGGTAAGAACCAATGAAAAATTACTTTTTCCTGACGTAAATCGGTTCACTTAAACTTGAAATTCTGAAAATATTCTTTTTCCTTTTTCTCAACAGGAAGCAAATCCGGCGAGTACGAGGAGTTGCGAGAGAGACCTCACACTAAACTATTTAACAATGGTACACTGGTATTGCAATATGTAAAAGAAGACAGAGAAGGATTTTATCTCTGCCAAGCGAGCAATGGCATTGGCACT
Organism: Perithous albicinctus; assembly: GCA_964016905.1. Taxonomy (NCBI): domain Eukaryota; kingdom Metazoa; phylum Arthropoda; class Insecta; order Hymenoptera; family Ichneumonidae; genus Perithous; species Perithous albicinctus. The sequence continues at coordinate 6,108,341 of OZ024695.1, forward strand.
GGTATTGGCAAAGTTGTTCAGCTGAAAGTCAATTGTAAGTACAAAACAAATTTTCCTCAATTGAGTTTTTTGTCGAACTTCGACAGATTTTCTTTGGCAGATTCTTAAGAAAATTACTAGTGAATCGTTATAATAAAACAATACTTCCTAAAACTTTTTTTCCTCGAAAGTCATGTTCAATTCTGTAAAATATATCCGTACAAAATTGTGTAAATTAATATTGATAATTTGATTTTGGATGTTAATTTCTTTAATGATTAAAAAAAATGGTTAAATCCATTAGTGATAAAATAAATATTAATTTTCATATAAAATCTTGAGTCATGCTTTCTGTTTAATTTATATCTTCATTTAAATATTTTACAATTAGAATTTCACGACACGAGCTTATGCTCTTGGAATTTCATGTAGTGGTTGAAAGGATCAATTTTTCTGTTTGGAAAATAATAAAACAAAATTCTACTTCTAATTCCGATTTGAAAAGATATTAACTAATGTTATTAAACGATGTATTTTTTAACCCAACAATTTTGTTGGCAATAGAACAAATCTATTGATTTATTTATCTTTATTTACTTAACTGATTTTCCAAATAGCATAAATTTAACCATTTAGTACTACAATTAATATAGTGTTTATTACAACTAAATTAATGTTGAAACTTAAAAGCTTCGCCATACTTCGCGGATGCGGCTCGTCCTGTAACCGTGAAGAAGGGCGACACAGCGACACTTCACTGCGAGGTACACGGCGATAAACCAATAACGGTAACCTGGCTTAAGGGTGCAAAAATCGAACTCAATCCTTCGACAAACTATAGGTATACAAACAATGATAGCCACTTTAGAGCGAAGAGCAACCTTGTGTTGCGAGAACGAAAGACCAATCACATATATCTGTCGTTCTTCGTTCCAAAAGGGTCACCGTCAAACAGGAAGTGACCCCAGACGGGGTTGGCGCACAATTGCAAATTTCAAATTCCGAAGCTTCGGACAGCGGAACGTACTTTTGCCGAGCGAGCAATCTCTACGGAAGAGATCAACAGCTCGTTCAGCTTCTAGTACAAGGTACATATCTTGATTAATCAAAAAGGAAAAAGCAAGTGAAACACTCCACGTCGGTTCATTAACTAAAAAAATAAATTTTCAAATAATTTCTAATAATCAAAATTTGCCATTTTTAAAAAATCCACCATGTTTCGAAATGTATATATATATTTTTAATGGTATTATTAATATTGTAATTAAAAAAAATTTAAACTGTGGTATCTCAGAGGCAGTAAATAAATACATGTGGTTTAAAGTTGTTTTATTGAATGTAAATTGATTTTACTTCCTCCTGGAGGAAGCTTTGCATTCGTACAATTTTTTTTTTTTTCGAGATTCTCATGTCATGACAGAATCGACCGAAACGTCGAGAAAAGTGATTACAAAAAAATGTATGTGGATGTGTGTGTCAGGCATGAAAAATTCAAACTTACAAGGAAACATTCCCAAGTGTCCCACCCCCATTTTGATCATTTTTATATATGTTGTAGAACTCGAAAATGTAAGGGACATATTTTTTTTTATCTGCCAAGATTGATATTTAAGCGGTGAAACTGCCCCTCAAAGATTGGCAAAAGTTCGAGCGAATTTTTATTTCATAGAAACACTCGATGGATTTCAATGAAACATGGTGCCTGTCCTTGAAATATATTCACCGTATCAAATAGTGATTTTTGGAAGAAACGTAAAATCATGCAAACTCTTATATTATGTGAGCATTAGTGTCATCGTAATCGAATTATTGGTCTTCGAAATATTAAAAAAATATTTTTTTAAGGGTGGTTTACCCTCTTCAAGGGGAGCACCCGAGTCGGGCGGCGTCGTTATTGGATCCTGCTAACTTGAGATGTATACATGTCAAGTTTCATTGAAAACCATCGAGTGCTTATATGAAAAAAAAGTCCGGTCGATTTTTTGCCAAACTTTGAGGGGCAGTTTCACCCCTTAAATATCAATCTTGGCAGATAACAAAAAAAATGTATCCCTTAGATTTTCGAGATCTGCAACATATATAAAAATTGTCTAAATCAGGGTGGGACACTTACGAATGTTTCCTTGTTAGATACATAAAGAACAGCTTTAGCAATCGAGCTGAAATTTGGCACACACGTGAGGCAGGTAGACACCTTTGCTTGTGATCATTTTCAAAAAAATTCAAACATAAGATTATTTTTTATTGAATTTTGCATTTTTAGAAAAATGTCTGCATGTTCTCAAGCTTTCGCAAATTTGTAGCAATCGAGCTCCAAATAATTTTCTACAAATAAAGGTATGCTAAAGGAGGATCGGAATTGAATTTGAGATGAATCTATGAATAGGTTCGGTTTTTATGGGATTTCGAATTTTTTGACAAATTTACATTTTTCTCTAACTCACATAAAATATCAAATAAAATAAATTGAAATTTTGTATAGACGAAAAATAATACTCTGAACAACTATGTACCTAAAAATGTTATTTTATAGATAAATTTTTAAATATTATTTCATTATTATCCCCTCTCACATTTCATTGTATCGCTTTAATACAGAAGGTCGGAATACTGTAAATGGTGTAAAAATCGAAGAAAAAAAAGTAGTTGAAGAAAATATGTGAATTGAAAATGAAAATCGTTATAAAATTATGTAAAGGACAATAGAAAAACAATTTCAACATGATCAGAAAGCTTCCTCTAGCAGGAAGCCAAATATTATAAATACGATTACTCTTAGAGGTGGCTTTGTGAAAAATGAAAATTAATGAGGAAGCAATGCGGCAATGTTCTATTTTGCAACTTTTTTCGTTGTGACTCATGTCATTGAAAAATATAAATAAAAATAATTAAAAACTAGAAAAATAGTTGTTAAAGCAGAAATATGATGAATCTATTAGAATCGTAAACACTGATTTTTCGGAGTTTTGAGATTTTTTTTTCTCCTAGATTGACGTGGAATGTCTCGAATGTTAAAGATTGGCAATATTGAAACCACGTTTTATTCTCATTGCGTTATTACAGAACCTCCTCAACCACCGCATAATCTGGAAACGGCGATGGTAGCTTCTAGAAGTATCAACGTTAAATGGCAACACAAATCTCAAGATACAAGCGAGGTTTCCAAATATATTCTTCAGTACAAAGAGGGTGAAGGTGAGTGGCCCTTTATTTAACTGCAGCTATTAAAATTCTTCAAATACTACCCTGACAAAAATATATAGCAGGCTTCCACTATGCAAATATTTACCTGAAGTGACAACTATATTTTTATAGTCACCATAAGAGTAAATAATGGTACAAGCAAATATTTCCTTAATGAAAAAATATTCCTCTAAACCTTATGAAAATTTCTCTTACATTTTCAGTTTATTTGTATCTTTGAAAAAATCTGTGACTGGTACAGGTTGAGCATTAAAAAAAAAGCCTTTGATAATGTGTAAAAAATGTTGAGACAGGATTTTGCAAAATTTAAGCAATAAACATAGCAGATGTATTCAGCAAATAGCAGAAAAATGTATATATAGAAATTTCGAAGGAAAATTAGAAACCATATTTTTTTGGTCACTTCTAGTTCAACAACAAAAAAGGTGTAAATTTGACAAAGTAACCATTTTTATTAGCAACTCCAATGTTAGGAGTAGGCTGTGAAGAGAAAGGAAAAACTCTTCTTCTTTTTTTTGTAACGTTTCGTTTCAATGTCCGGACCCTCTTCAAATAAGTTTTTATTTTACACCTGTAATTGCAGATTTACAAAAGACGATGTAATAAAAATACGAAGAAAAAAAAACAATTTTTTTTTGTTTAGTTAGAATTACAGAAAAAGAATTTTACAACAATAAATTTTCAATAACATTGAAAAAAAATATGATAAATAGATTCCCATTCCATTATAATACAATGAAAAACTAGATAGAATATTTGTTTGTATTTTAACTAATTATGGTATCTGTTAGGTTTTGGCTTGACGATGCAGGCAAATGCGAAGTCTGATTTGGTTTTTCGCAATTCCCTGCGCAGGCCAGTTTTATTGCCCCTTATTTATTGTTTTTTACCAATAATCTATTTCAAGATTACATTTTGTTTTATAATTTAGTCTACATATTGTGTAGCTGTCGCGAGAAGACTGCTGGTAGTACGATAGGTAAAAATAAAAACACCAAAATAAACCTTTAATATAAATTTATTATAAATATAATTTCACGCTAAATATTTTCACGCTAATTTTTATTATTGTTTTAATGCACGATAACAGTGCGTCGAATCACTATGCAGCGCGAAGGAAGTTCGTCGTGATATCGTGTGCGAGATGACACTTATGAGTTTTCGATAAGAGTGAGAGAGACTGTGTGATATTTCCCGTGAGTATGAGAGGGAACGCTAAATAGCTCCCGTGAACAAGATGGAGAACGCGAGATGGCTCGCGTGAGTATGAGAGAGAACGAATGAGAGTTAACGTGAGTATGAGCGAGAAGGAGAGTGGTATCTCTCGTGAGAGTGAGGGAGAACGCGCACTAATTCACATGTGTAGGAGAGAGAGCGAATGATGATCTCTCGTAAGAGTAAGGGAGAACGCGCACTAATTTCCATGTGTAGGAGAGAGAGCGAATGATGATCTCTCGTAAGAGTAAGGGAGAACGCGCACTAATTTCCGTGTGCAGGAGAGAGAGCGAATGATGTTCCTTTGTATAAAATTATCTATGTTTTACCGTTTTTCTCTTCTCTTGATTGTGAATGCACTTTGAGTTTACGTACCGAGTTTTGCTAGTTCTTCTTGCGATTACCTTACGAGCTGTATAGTAACCGAATTGAACTGAACGAGACTAGGTGAGCCGGCGAGTGAGTTGACCGTTAAATAACGTGAGCTCGAGTACGTTGTAAGGATACTCGTAAGGTTGAGTGTGATTCACTGTCACGGCCAGTTGAAATGACACGAATTGTATTTTCAGTAGTTACCGTGAGCAAAGTGAAGTCGAGCTTTCATAAAATGAGCGGTCTTAGAATGAGAGGGACTGAGTAACCGTTTGCGATTTAGCACTTGTTGCTTCTACATCATGCGTTGAAACTACAATGTCTGCCCCCAAGCGTCGCAGCGTGGTCGAGCAAGAAGGACAGGGACGAGCCGCTGAGGGGTTCCGAGGGACCCCTCGCGCCAGTATCGTCTCAAGATGTTGGGCTAAACTCGATCCACGATACGACGACTCGGGGACTGCTGAGTTCAGTCAATTATCTAACCCGACCGTGGTTAATAATTGAACATTCTCCCCGCCATCAGCAACAGAGTTGATGATGATTATGCTGGAGATTCTCGGTGAGTCCATGGAAGGATCGCTAGCCTGACGATCGGCCTCGTGAGCGTTGTGGTGGCGGTTCTGAGTGTGACAACCCTGGTGAGTCCATCCTTGCCGGGATGCAGTTGAGTGACGCGAGCTAGTGGCCACTTGGATGGTGGATATCGTTCATCTGTGAGTAGAACAAGTGAGCCAACTTTTATCTCATGAGATGGATGATGCCACTTGGAGATTGAGAGATGCTGCTGAAGGTATTGAGCTGACCAACGATGCCAAAAGTATTGGAAACGTTGTTGAATGAGTTGCCACCGATCGAGTCGGGTAGTGTTGAGATCGAGCAGAGATGGCTCGATTATCGTGTTGAGTGGCTGGCCGATGAGAAAATGTCCTGGTGTGAGAGCTGAGATGTCTTCAGGATCGTCTGTGAGTGGCTCTAATGGTCGTGAGTTGAGTACTGCTTCGATTTGTATGAGTAGAGTAGTCAGTTCTTCGAAGGTGAGCTGAGTCTCTCCGATGATCCGACGAAGGTGATATTTGACAGATTTCACTGCTGCCTCCCATTTACCTCCCATGTGAGGTTCAGCTGGTGGGATGAGCTCCCATTTTACTCTGTCTTGAGTAAGTGAGTCAGTCAAGTTGAGTTGATCCCGTGTTCCTTGAGTAAAGAGCTTTTTGAGCATGGTATCTGCCCCAATGAACGTTGTTCCGCAGTCACTGCGAAGAGTATGGCAGAGACCTCTGCGTCCAGTGAACCGTCTGAACGCGGCGAGAAGCGAGTCAGCTGAGTAGTCGCTTACTACTTCGAGATGAAGCGCTGAAGTAGAAAAGCAGACAAAGATGCAAAGCCACCCTTTTTGAACCTTTGCACCTCTGCCCTTCCACGTTTTAATCGAGAGTGGACCTGCGTAATCCACTCCAGTGGTGGTGAACGGCCGTGATGGAGTGACCCTCGTGGAGGGGAGCTGACCCATGAGTTGTTGCGCTCGATTGCCACGTAACCGAGTACACCTCAAGCAGCGAAGGATGAAAGATCTGATTGGAGCTCTACCACCGATAATCCAAACAGATTGCCGAAGCAGGTTCAATGTGAGTTGAGTTCCTCCATGGAGAGTGCGAGCATGAGCATCTGCGATGAGTAGGTCGGAAAGGTGAGAATTTCGAGGTAATATTGCAGGATGCTTCCCCTCAGTGTCCAAGGGTGAGTTGTCGAGTCGTCCTCCTACTCGGATAATTCCTTGTGTGTCGATGAAGGCCGTTAAGCGAGTAAAGGAGTGAGATTTTGGTAGATGAACGAAGTTCTTGAGCGCAGTGAGTTCGAATTTAAAGTGTGCTGCTTGAGTTGAGCGAATCCAGAATTTGAGTGTTGTGTTGAGTTCGTGTGGCGTGAGTGGAATGTTCACCGTAGTCTGTGGCATTTTCTTGAGTCTGTTGAGTGCTCGACGAATTGTTGCCGTGACTCGCAGCAGTCTCGTCAAGCTTGAGTATCTGTGGATCATGTCCCATTGATCCACCGGTTGAGCGGATGCTGCAGAAACAGAGGGCTCCGGTCGCTCCTCTTGGTGAACCTGTGAGTCTGAGAAGAGTCGTTGAGCGGGCCATGAGCGCATTAAGAGTGATAACCATGGGGGGCCTGTCCACCATAGTTGATGCATTGCCAATTGGGACAGAGTTACACCCCGAGATGCACAATCAGCTGGATTTTCCTTGCCAGAAATAAAGCTCCATTCGCAGTCTGGAGTCAGTTCTTGTATTTGCGACACTCGGTTTCTGACAAAGTCCTTCCAGCGTGATGGGTGTGAGTTAATCCATGTTAGTGTCACTGATGAGTCGGTCCAGAGGTAGACGGGTGCACCTGATAGTCCCAGAGTTTTCACAACGTATTGTGTGAGTCGAGCCAAGAGTAGAGCAGCGGTGGGTTCTAAACGAGGTATAGTGAGCTTCTTCAAGGGTGCAACCCTAGATTTAGAGCACACGAGGGTGCACTTTGCCTTAGAGTCTGAGTTGCTAACACGGATATAGACGACGGCAGCCATTGTGAGTTGTAATGCGTCCGCGAATCCGTGAATTTGAACTGTTGAGTGGTCGGTGATCTCAAGCCATCTTGGAATACGAAGACAAGAGACTTGAGTCAACTCATCCTTGAGGTTGAGCCATCGCTGTTGAGTGTTAGATGGCAGTGGGTCATCCCATTTGAGCTTGAGTAACCAAAGTTCTTGCAACAAAACTTTAGCTCTAACGATGAGTGGTGCAAGAAAGCCGAGTGGGTCGTAGAGTCGAGTAATTTCCGAGAGAATGATTCTCTTGGTGAGATTGGACCCCTTGCTCGTTGGATTCCAATGAAATCTGAAGGTATCAGTGTATGTAAACCATGCCAGGCCGAGTAGAGTTGTGCTGCTGTCGTCGAGTTGTCGTGAGGGTGAGGGCTCTGAGTTTTCTTGTATGTTAATGAGCAGTTGTTGATGATTACTTTGCCACTTTGCCAAAGGGAAGCAGCCTGCCAAGCATATCTCTCGTACTTGACGAGCTACCTCGATGAGATCTACCAAGTTATTTGATCCTCCGTAGATATCGTCTATATATCTACCAGAGGTGAGTGGTTGAATTGCGAGTGGAAAACGATTGCCTTCATCCTTTATGAGTTGCTCCAACGTGCGAACAGCCAAGAATGGGGCTGCTCTTGTTCCGTACGTGACTGTTTTGAGATCGTATGGTACCACTTCTCCAGTTGAGTTAATCCACAAAATTCGCTGGTGTTTCCAATCGTCCGGATGTACAAAGATTTGACGAAACATTTTGCTAATGTCCGTTGCGAATATGTACTTGTGTTTTCTCACCCAGAGCAGAACGTCGCTGATGTCACGTTGAATCTTCGGACAGGTATGGAGCAAGTCGTTGAGTGAAACTCCTGATGATGATGGACTCGAGCCATTGAAAAACGACTCTGAGTTTCCTTGTTGAGCTGGACGGTCTGAGTACTCCATGATGAGGTAGATAATAGGCTGTTAAATCCGACGATGAGTGAGTTGTGAGTTCCATGTGGTTGAGCGTTTCGTATTCTTCCAGGAAGGTGGTATAGAGTTGTTTATAAGTTGAGTCATTCGATAATCGTCTCAGTAAACGATAGAGAATTCGTTGAGCGGTGAGGTATGAGTCGCCAAGTTGACTTGCTGAAGATTTGAATGGTAATCTTACGATATACCGCCCTGAGCTGTCGCGTTGATGAGTAGAGACGAAGTGATTCTCACACTCTTCTTCATCTGAGGTGAGCACGGCTGGTTTGGAGTGAATGACTTCTTGCTGCGTCCAAAAGGTTGTCATTAATTCATGAAGTTGTTGAGTTGACGTGTCAACAGATGCATGTTGAGCAGCTGCGGTGAGAGAACTTCGAGTTGACGAAACCGGACCGAGAACAATCCATCCGAAGATTGTGAGTTGAGCAATTGGTGAATTATCGTCGAGTTTTCTCAAACCCGCCTTGATGATTTTACCGTATGAGTCGGCTCCGATGATAATATCGATTGGCTGAGACGTGAGGAAGTCTGGATCGGCAAGCTGAAGTCCCTGAAGATGAGTCCAATTATTTTGAGTTGAGACAAATGTCGGTAAGACAGATGTGAGAGTGTTGAGTACGTGTGCATAGATAGACACGCATTCGTTTGAGTGCACAGAGCGCAATGTGATTTGAGTAGCTCCCCGCGTGGAAGTTGAGATTGATCCTCCGATTCCACTGATCGAGATTCTTGAGTGTTGCTTCTTCAGGTTGATGAGTTGAACTTGCTGATCCTTGATAAAAGTGAGTTCCGATCCTGGATCTATGAGTAGTCGAACGAGATGAGTGCTGAACGGTGTGATAAGTAGAGCTTGGCTTGTAGCGAGTAATACAGGTTGAGTTCGGCGTTGAGTTTGCTCCTGATGAGCATTGTTGAGTCACGGCGTTGAAGTTGACGAGTGAGACGTGCTTGGAGCTGGAATAGTTTATCCAGATGAGTCGAGATGAGAAGTCGCTTGTTTTCGTACCTGGCGATGAGTGCTTTCCAGGCTGAGTCAAAAGAGTCGGCAGCGACAGGGAGTGTAGAGATGAGCTTCGCGGCGGATTCCTTTACGCAACCCTTTAGGTAGTGCATTTGAGCGACCTTGGAGACAGCGGGATCGTTGATTATGAGCGACGTGAAGAGATCCTTGAATGACGGCCAGTCTGAGTAGTTTCCGCTGAACTCCGGCAGAGGAATCTCTGGTAGATTTCGTAGGTGAGAGTTGCCGATGAGTGAGGTTGAGCTTCCATGATGGCTGCTGTCCCTCGGCGTGGGGGTGAGTTTGGTGCGGAGCCTTGCGTAGCACTGTTGGATGCAGCGGTAGGCTAGGAGTGCTTGATCGAATATCTGCTCCGTCATGTATCGGTGACTGAAAAATTCTTCGGAACAAACGTTGCCGAAAGCCTCGTGTTGTCGGTTGAAACACTCCCAAATTGCCTCGAGTTGAGTTGATTCTGAGTCGAGCTCGATGAGTGATATTTTCTCGACGGAGAAATGCCCAGCGCGAGCGAGAGCTTGCTGGATATATGTGAGCCTTGAGAACTGAGAAACTATGCTGAATTCCACTCGAGGATCGAGAGATTTCGGTTGAGTATTTCCAGGTGTGATGTGAGCAGGTTGAGTTGGTTCGAGATTTCGAGCGCGTCGTGATTCCACCAGCGGGATTCTTTGAGTCGGCCATTTCAAGATTGTCGGCGGGGTATGCTAAACACTGCACCGAAGAGTCTGTCGAGCACTGAGCTACCGAGTGTGTTCACCACTGCGAGAGAGAGAGAGAGTCTTCGAGTTGAGGCAATAGTTGGCAGGGTATGCCAGCCACTGCGCCGATGAGTCTGCCGAACGCTGCGTCAACGAGTCTGCCAATCGCTGAGTAAGAGTGTTCACTGAGAGAGGCACTGATTGGCAGGGTATGCCAGCCACTGCGCCGAGGAGTCTGCCGACCGCTGAGCTAACGAGTCTGCCAATCACTGAGTAAGAGTATTTACCGAGAGAGGCACTGATTGGCAGGGTATGCCAGCCACTGCGCCGATGAGTCTGCCGACCGCTGCGCCAACGAGTCTGCCAATCACTGATTAAGAGTATTTACCGAGAGAGGCACTGATTGGCAGGGTATGCTAGTCACTGCGCCGGCAAGTATGTCGACCACTGTGAGAGAGTGTACACAATGACTTTCCCGATGAGTTGAAACAATAGAGAGAGCACGCGCGGAACTGTTCAAAAGGAAAGAGTTCAAAAAACTGAGCGCGCACTCGCGATGAATTTGTTCAAAAGAAAAGAGTTCCAAAAAACTGAGCGCGCACTTGCAATGAATTATTCTAAAAAGATGAGTTGAAAAAAGAATAGAGAGCGCACGCGCGGAATTGTTCAAAAGAAAAGAGTTCAAAAAACTGAGCGCGCACTCGCGATGAATTGTTCAAAAGAGATGAGTTGAAAAAATGGAGAGCACACGCGCGGAATTGTTCAAAAGAGTTCACACGATTCACTTCACCCCTAGCACTGAACAATCCGGCTCGAAGGACCAAAAAATGTCGCGAGAAGACTGCTGGTAGTACGATAGGTAAAAATAAAAACACCAAAATAAACCTTTAATATAAATTTATTATAAATATAATTTCACGCTAAATATTTTCACGCTAATTTTTATTATTGTTTTAATGCACGATAACAGTGCGTCGAATCACTATGCAGCGCGAAGGAAGTTCGTCGTGATATCGTGTGCGAGATGACACTTATGAGTTTTCGATAAGAGTGAGAGAGACTGTGTGATATTTCCCGTGAGTATGAGAGGGAACGCTAAATAGCTCCCGTGAACAAGATGGAGAACGCGAGATGGCTCGCGTGAGTATGAGAGAGAACGAATGAGAGTTAACGTGAGTATGAGCGAGAAGGAGAGTGGTATCTCTCGTGAGAGTGAGGGAGAACGCGCACTAATTCACATGTGTAGGAGAGAGAGCGAATGATGATCTCTCGTAAGAGTAAGGGAGAACGCGCACTAATTTCCATGTGTAGGAGAGAGAGCGAATGATGATCTCTCGTAAGAGTAAGGGAGAACGCGCACTAATTTCCGTGTGCAGGAGAGAGAGCGAATGATGTTCCTTTGTATAAAATTATCTATGTTTTACCGTTTTTCTCTTCTCTTGATTGTGAATGCACTTTGAGTTTACGTACCGAGTTTTGCTAGTTCTTCTTGCGATTACCTTACGAGCTGTATAGTAACCGAATTGAACTGAACGAGACTAGGTGAGCCGGCGAGTGAGTTGACCGTTAAATAACGTGAGCTCGAGTACGTTGTAAGGATACTCGTAAGGTTGAGTGTGATTCACTGTCACGGCCAGTTGAAATGACACGAATTGTATTTTGAGTAGTTACCGTGAGCAAAGTGAAGTCGAGCTTTCATAAAATGAGCGGTCTTAGAATGAGAGGGACTGAGTAACCGTTTGCGATTTAGCACTTGTTGCTTCTACATCATGCGTTGAAACTACAATGTCTGCCCCCAAGCGTCGCAGCGTGGTCGAGCAAGAAGGACAGGGACGAGCCGCTGAGGGGTTCCGAGGGACCCCTCGCGCCAGTATCGTCTCAAGATGTTGGGCTAAACTCGATCCACGATACGACGACTCGGGGACTGCTGAGTTCAGTCAATTATCTAACCCGACCGTGGTTAATAATTGAACAGTAGCTTATGCGTTTTCTATATTATTAATATCTAGAAGAGACGAATCTGTATATCTTGAAAATATGTTTTTTTTCTGTATGTTTTTTTTTTGAGCTTCTGTCGACCATCTGTTTTTCAGATTTGGCTCCCTCTCCGAGAGCAACTTGATGTTAATTTGCTAATAAATTTACGCCGGGGTAGATCGATAAGCGTTCGCTTGCACATGTCGGTTCCTGAGAGTCAGTGATTATAAGTAATTGGCACTCAAGCAGTCATTTAAATCAGTAAAAAGTTTTTGAAAATCCTTCTAAACCTTTTTTTAAGGCCGTGACGTATTTTTCGGTACCATAAAATAATGAATTGTTCTATAAATTCGGTAATACCCAAACCAGAAATGAGAACACAAAAAAACAATTATTCTACGAGAACGTAACGGGATGACGTCACCTTCGGTCGTCCACCCTCGCTAATGCATTCGCAAAACCCGGAGAGCGCCAGCTAATTTTTGTTCCACCGGTATTAACAAACCGGTATGCCCTGGGGTTCGAGTGGGACCACTCTCGAACCCCGCAACGAAAAAAAGAAATTTGCCAATTTTTCTTCCATCGGAATTGGTAAACCAGTGTGCCCTGAGTGCATCAGCGAGAGCGACGGTGGCGGAAATGCACGGCCGCTCAGGCTGTAGGATATATAGTAGACGGGTCGAGATAATTTTCCAGTAGAAGAGACACTTTTTAACGAAAGCAGAAGATTAGACTCTCAAGAACTGTAATCTCTGCAAGAGTCAAAAGGATCGAGAAAACAAAATTAATTATTTAGCCAGACAGCCGCGAGAAAATGCCAAAGCGCATCGAAAGGGGAATCTCAATAAAATTTCCAATATCTCGCGCATAACCGGAGCGTCAGCGTTGCAACGGCAGCTGCAGCAGTGACAGCGCATAGCTGTCACAGCGAGAGTGATATTATTTCGAGATCGGATTATTTAAATTAATTCCAAACGAAATATTTCCGAAAACTCACCGATTTTGTCGTAAATTCAAGAGCAGTTACTTAGCGCACTAAACTGCGCTAAATCACTGCACGATAATACACTTTTGGTTTTCTCGATTTTATTAAAAATAAAACTCGAAACTTACGCAAAACACGCAACGCACGAGAACCGTATATGATCCGAATTATGATCGAGCGGAAGCGGACAGAAAAACTGTCAACACGCGAGCTCTGATTGAGCTCGGGACATCTCGACCACGTCTCGAAGTAAACTGATTATTACACGTAATTCTCGATGGCGAAACATTATCATAATTTTTAAAATCCGAAAATCCGATAATTACTGCCCTCTAACTCGAGCCACCGCCGAACTATAGCGGGAACGAATACACGTAAATCGGTAGCATTTAACTATGAGATCCTCCGCGATTGTTTCCCTTGTGCAGTGGGCGAAAACCGAGTCATACAACACAAAAAAAAACAATACCAAAGTAGTTCCTCCCCTGACTATAACACAAACTTAACTCCGCTCGTTCTCCAGCCCTCTACATCTCCTCTGAGGGCGCCGGTATTTCAGTCGTACTATTACCGATTTCGTGGAGAAGTCTCGTCGTGACCATTCAGCTCTGTTACTATTATCACTTTATTAATAACTAGGGGGGCTTCGCACCCCTGCCAACCCCCCACTTCAAATAAAAAAATCGTAAACATACCAAATAAATTGTATTTAAAATAAATTTTATGTATAAATAATCAATATATTATTGGAGAGTTATTAAGTCTAAGTTTATGGAAAAGGCAATGTGTGAACGTGAGTAGAAGTATAAATTTATTTTTAGTTCTTGAGTTTTCTGGTATCTTGTTAATTCCTGTGATTTTCTGTTGTGAGCAGTGTTCAAATTTCCTGCGATCATCACACGTCAATTTTCGACGCTGCATTTTACGATCCTGTGACGTTAAAAATCTATATTATTTTTAATCAATATTATGTTTGGTCCAATTACATCTGTGTGATATGTACGTACTTCACCAATTTGCTCCAAAACTCCGAAATAATCTGAAACTCCCGCGAACTCTAAATTCGAAATCTTCAGAAAATGTTGAGTATCAGGGGATTGCCGGCCGTGGGTTTGTAGGCAACGATGATTCATCTCTCGTTTTTCTCACACATACGCAATCGCGACATTCTTCTTAAATCAAAGCGCTCGGTGGAAGTTGAGTGAGGATGGAAGAGAATCCCTCGGTGGAAGAGGATAAAAGATTGAAACCCAGAACATAGAGAATAATAATAGCCAATATTGATTTGCGAAATGGAATTTGAAAATGAGATTGTTACTGAAATATTGCTTTCCGTACAATATTATCAATTTCGTTGGTGTCGTCAAGATTATTTTGTATTTTAAGGCCATTTGGTGATGTACATCGCGACAGAGCTACATACAGATGTCCATGGCTAAATAATGGTTTATGAATAAATAATCCTAGGTTATCGAAAGTTTGTCCTTGCGACTTATTGATAGTCATTGCGAAGGATAATGTTATTGGAAAAATAAAAGGCAATTTATCAGTTTCACTGGTTTGCAATTTAATTCTTGGAATAATTTAGTGATTTTTAATCTTGTACCGTTGCATAATCCGTTATTAATACTCAAATTTCTTAATAACATTACAACTGCACCAATTTTTAATATTAACTTATAATTTGGAAAGCTAGGTAATGTAATTGAATTTAGGTATTCTATAGGGTATTGTAATTGAACGTCCTGATCAAACTGATCAACCCCCTTATGTGTCACAGTATCAATACCGTAATAGACGTGTTCCACGTTATCTATTTTTTTAAATATTTTTTCGTTCAATCTATTAATGTCATCGTTATGACACGCTAATATGGCTTTACTTGATAAATCTTCTTTTGAATCAATATCTGTCCCATAAATATCTTTGCACATATCATCAGATCGCCAATTATCAGGAATAAGTACTCGCTTGATAGACCCGTCTCCTACTGAAAGCAACCACTCGGCATGCGTCGTGTGTGAAGTTCGCATATTTTTTTTTTAAATTCAATGTTTTGAATAGAACCCATAAATATGAATACTTTATAGTTTGTTCAATAATTGCAGTTTTATTCCCGTATTTAAGTACAAGAAATACTCCAAAACGTCAACCCTCCAAAACGCCACCCCCCGAAACATCAGCCCCCTAAAACGTCAGCCCTCCAAAACGTCAGCCCCCGAAAACGTCAGCCCTTTAAACCGTCATCATCTAGAAAACGTCAGGCGACACTTTTTTATAGTGTAGGAGAGACAAATTATTTTCAAGTGTGCGCGAACATCGCCAATCTCCTTTTTCTATATAGACGAAAAAAAAATGAGCACTCTGCTGTACTTGTTTGAAAATATAAATTGCAAATGATATTTCAGTCCTTTATAATTTGTAGGAGGTATGTGGCAGCAACAAGACTTGAGCGGTCCATCGCTTCCTTACGCTGCTCTGATAGATGAGCTCAAACCAGCGACGAAATACATAATACGAGTTATCGCCGAGGGACCAGCTGGAAGATCCGCTTCGTCGGCTGAGCTCGTCGTTAAAACGGAGCCGGAAAGACCCGCCGGACCACCGATAAATATAGCTGCAAGACCTCTTTCACACTCAGAGATTTTGGTCACCTGGTCGCCTCCACTTCCGGAACTTCGTCACGGTGAAGTTCAGGGATTTAACGTTGGCTATAGGGAATCAACTTCGGGTAGTCCTTCGTTCAATTTCACCTCGGTTATCGGTGACGGGGAGGAAGGCGGTGGAGAACTTCGATTAATGGGACTTCGACCCTACACGAGATATACTATAGTCGTTCAAGCGTACAATCAAGTAGGTTCGGGACCTTTGTCGGAACCGCTGCCCACGCAGACTCTTGAAGATGGTGAGTTTTCTTTATTCATTGAAAATGGCTAAAACACTCTTTTTCTTCTACCCCTATTGTGTAAATTGTTCCAAAAAAATATATGCAAAGTAGAACTTTCCACACATTAATATTTATCTCATTATTTACCATTTTTTACAAAGACACCCTGATGAAAATCTACTGTCGATTGGTTTAAACGAGACTCGAGTAAAAAACAAAGGGAATCTCACTATCTATGAATTTTCAGAGCTGTAACTAAAGCTGTTCAGGAGTTGCCATATCATTTTTTTTAATTAAAAGTTTATCAGCTTACATTAGTTTATTTTTAATAATTAATTCTTTCATCTTAGTGAATCTTATTGAATATCATATTTTGAAATATAACCCGAGAAATGATATAAAAGCTTTTTTTTTTCAAACGACGGTATTCAGGAAAGAAATAAACATCGAAAAAATGTTGAATATTAAAAAGTGACGAATTAATATTATTTCAGTACCCAGTAAACCACCGGAAGATGTTCGATGTGCTGCATTGAGTTCGCAGTCGCTTCAAGTATCCTGGCAGCCACCTCCCAGTGCTTACAGCAACGGTATTATTCAAGGATACAAGTTGAATTATGAACCTGTCTTGGCCGACATGTGGCGAGGAATTGATGAAATGGAAGCAAGTATCTTTTGATATTTGTGTGAATAGCTATAAGTGGCTTTTTGTCTAACGATCATAAATAATTTTGTGATGATTCTCTGAAGGTACGAAAAACAAGCGCTCTCACTATCGTCCTTTCTGGTCTAAGAAGGTACACGAACTATAGTATCCAAGTAGTGGCTTATACCAGAGTTGGCGATGGAGTTGCTACCAGAACAACTTACTGTCACACCGATGAAGATGGCAAGTTTTTCTTCACCTTAAATTTTTCCCATAAGATTGATAAAAATTTTTAAATAAAAATATGTCTTTTAACAAAGTATGCATTTTTTAAAAACTAAGTGATCTAGACAAATATTTTATGTCATATTTTTAAGTGTACTCATATTTTTGTATGGATCCTGAAAGAAACCATAACTTTTTACAGATTTTTTGAAGCTCTTATTCCCTAATTTTATTTTTTTATTTACAAATCATTCTTTATTCAACAAAAAGACCTTAGGACTAGTTAATAATACTGATTTTTTTTCAGTCTTCAATTCACCTAGCTGACATAAAAAATACACCGCAATTGCAAAAAAATGTAATCAAGAGACAAAAGTAATTTGGAAAATAAAAAATATAGGTTTCAAAAGTATATACTTTGTATATGAGGGCATTCCAGCTGAACTCGACCGAGGTCCGAAATTAATTGTCAATTTTTTTCTAAGATTCTATCTCCTCTTAAGTACACTTCCAAATTTTTTCAGATTTCTTCGATGGAATCTTTTAGAAGTATAATTTTTGTTTTTAATCGATTTTTTGAAGGTTACTTTTTTTCGAGGAGACGTACCGCAAATTTAATCCATCCAATAAAAAAATGTTATGGAACAAAAATATTCGTATTGAATCGAAGTTTCAGAAAAAAAAATACTTTACAAATTTACCAAATCAATAATATTAATTTTGTTGTAATTCGTAAAGTCGATTTTTCGTAAAGTGTGTCTCGATTTTTTTTGCTCTCAATTTTTCTATAAAAAAGGGCATCTGTTAGGAAGATTTTGAGACCCGAGACGTGATGCCCGGAATTTACGATTACGAGTTACGATTTTTGTTGTCAGTATCCATAATCGCGTTTTTTCGTTTTTCAACTATTATATACAACGGAAAATACTGTGAAACAATAGAAGCCTTCTTTTTTAACAGAATGTAAATTCTGTATGAAATAATACTGTATAGTAGAAAAATATCTCTAGAAAATAAAATTTGTTTACCTTTCAGTGCCAGGAAGTCCAGCGGATATAAAAGTAGTAGTGAGTTCGCCGCAAGCACTATTCATATCCTGGTTGCCTCCCCTTGAACCAAATGGAATAATCACCAAATACAATCTATACACGAGAATCGTTGATGGTCGAGAGGAATTGAATCATGGCAAAAGAATGTTACCAGCGACGAATACATTTTTCGAGGCGTCGGATCTTCAGCAACGCGTTGAGTATCAATTCTGGGTGACCGGAAGTACTCGTGTCGGTGAGGGTCAGAGCTCGAGGGTCGCTGCCGAATTGCCGACAAATCGCGTGCCTGCGAGAATCACTTCTTTTGGTGGGCACATTGTCAAACCGTGGCGAGGAACTGTGACACTTGCGTGCAATGCTGTTGGTAATCCAACTAGAGAATGGTTTAAGGGTAATTCCGAGCAAGTGCACACGGATTCCGCGAGAAATCTCCAGATCTTGCCAGCCGGTGAACTTATGCTCTCGAGTCTTCAGACTCAAGACAGTGGAAATTATACATGTCACGTTGAAAACGCTGAGGGAAGTGATCGATTGCACTATTCGCTAACAGTTCAAGGTAAACTTTTGATTGGTAGCTAAAAGTCCATGTAAAGTAATTTTATATTAGTCGTAAACTGAAATTAAAGTGATTCTGACAAAACATTTAACTCTTTATCATCGTAACCTGGTGTTAACAAATATTTCAATATAAAGCTAATTGAATTATCTTGCTTCATAAATATTCAAGAAACATCAAATTTAATTTTTTTTTCCAGTTGCACTTCTTTTTCCCTTTATTTTGATTTACCTTATTTTCTTTACAGATAAGCTAGGATTCGTCGTTCTTGTTTGCAAAAGTTTTGCAGTCGGTTACTTGACTTTACCTTTTGCGTTTAATGTGATTGTGTTATGTAGATATTATTTCCTAAATCGTATAAGAGAAGCACATTGATTTTTCTTTTATTTTCAAAAATTTAGATTCCTATGTTGCCAAACAGTTGATTGTTTACTTTTATTAATGTTGAAGGGACCTTGGAACATTGTTCTTTCGTACATTTTTCTGAGGAAATTACGAATTGTATTATTAATCTCTGTAATTTATTTCAGTTCCACCGACCGCTCCTATGCTTTACGTCACGAGCTCGACTTCCAGCAGCGTTCTACTGCACTGGAAACCCGGTCATAACGGCGGTGCACCACTGACTGGGTACACGTTACACTATCGTACGACTCAGGGAAGCCTCCACGAACTTCAGCTGCCTCGTAGAGCTACAAATCATGAATTAAAGGTGAGTTTATGGAGGTCGATACAAACAAATAATGTAAATAATTTTAAAAAATGATTCTGACACAGTTTTCGAAACATTTGCAACGTCAAATTATCAGAAACTTCATTCTTCATCTGGTATTTCTTATTTTTTGTTTTTACTAAATATTGCCAAAAAAATTGTGATGTGTGTAAAGATATAATAACTTTAAGCTTACTTAAAGAAAATATTTGCATAATAATACGTCGCAGTTATTCATTTAATAAATGTTTATTACAGATTTTCATGTGAATGATATCGATATGTGATGTGCGATATTGTTATTGTGCCTCCAAAAGTATAAAAAAAATTTATTTGCAGGGTCTTCTCTGCGGCAATATGTACCATCTGCATTTGACTTCCCACAACAAAATCGGCAGCAGTCCAGCGTCACCTGTACTATCAGTTCGAACACAGGGTCAACCACCGGGAATACCACCGGCGACAACTTTCCTAGCTCCGAATTCAACAACCCTTGCGCTACGGTTACACGCGTGGCCGGACAACGGTTGTCCTATTGACGATTTTGTCATTCAATACAGGCCAATAAACGAATTCCACTGGACGCTGGTATCGAATAGTGTAAAAATGGCTCGAAGATTCGTAGTGACGAATCTCGCGCCTAGCACAGTTTATCAGTTGAAAGTCGAGGCTCACAACGTCGCCGGTACCAATCACGCTGAATTCACTTTCATAACCCTGACAAAAGACGGAGGTAATTTGGATAATAAAATATGAGAGTTAAGGGGAGAAAGTCAGGTAAAAAGCAGTAATATTCATTGAGCAATATTGAACTTGTCTGGTTGTTGATATTGGTTCTTAAAAAACAATCTGTTGACCGCTTAAACAAAGATTTTTTCATGACATGACAGAAGCATTTAGCCTAAGAAGTTTGACTACAGTATTTTCCTTTTGTTTTGTACATTCTGCACACTTTAAAAAGAGAACCAGTAGTTCAAATATATATTTTTTTTTAATCCTCAGTTGTGCGTAAGATCAATTCTAGCGGCATGAGAACAATGTATATTTTTTATTCTTAAAATTGGCGAATTATTGTTACAGAACCACCACCACCGGAATTATCCGAACGCGGAATCGCTTCAGCTCTTCCATTCTACGCAGACGTGAAGGTAATGCTGCCACTTATGATAGCAGCATTTGCGTTATTAGCGGCAGTAGCGACCGTCGTCGTTCGCTGGAAGACTCGTGAGTACCATAAAGCATAGCTTAATAAATTCAAGATCAACGAAATAATCTCAATAACTTCACAAAGTCTTGATAACAGGTCATTTGGGGGACCGGCGCCCGCCAATGAAGGAAACGCAGGAGAATCAGCAGAACGCGGAAGCGCAGAGGGAACGCTATTACGCGACCATCCACAAAGTCGCCCTTCAGCAAGCTGCCGCGAGCGGCACCGACAAGATTCCAGGTGAAACTTTGTCTTGATTTTTGTTTTTCTTCCTTCTTCATATAAGCTCTGTTTTCATTGGGAGAAAAAAAAATCAACATTTTCATGTCCAGAAAAGTGATCGAGAAAAAATGTGCATTGGGTACAAAAAAGGTGAAAATCTTATCACGAAAGAACTGTTTACAACTATGAGAACTTAATTGGAATTGACCAATTTAATGTGTCCTTCATATTTTATGAGTTTCAATATTTTTTTCTCACAAGTGCAAAGCAACGTAAGTTCGTGAAATTTTTTACTACAGGTTACAACAAAATTTGGTTGGTTTTGGATTTAATCACTATCAACGGAGCCGTTGAAAATTTATGAAATAAAAAAAAATTACTGCTATCGATTTAACTCTTATAACGTAAAACTTCCTCTATGAGGAAGAAAAAAAATGATTGCCATACTCTAATTTTGCAAAAAGTGGAAAATAATGGGGTAGCAATGTGCAAAATTCTGTACTTTTTTAGTTATCTCAATCGGTAAGGTAAGCCTTTATTCTGACCATATTCAGAAATGACTACAGGGTTGTCAAGTGATGGTACAGCCACCTGCGTATCAATACAGACGTGATTTGAAAGGTAGGCAATGCCTCTGGTGGGTTACAGAGACGGCGGAGGACATCTCTCCGTACGCTACGTTCCAGCTTTCGGAGGGGGGCGGGGGAAGCCTGGCAGGGCTGGGAGGGCTGGGAGGTTTGGGAGGCGCACCGGAAGCCTCCAACGCGGGTCTTCATTCGAACAACACTCTTCTTCACAGCTTCATGTATCACGAACACGCGATGACCGAGGGTTGCGCCAGTCCGCCACCTGTAGCGACGGTGAGTATCCCTAATCAAATCTCTTTATCTGTACTATAGTAATCGACTCTGCCTCGTGACAGTATTTTCCTGAAAATCTCAAAAACTTGTCTGGATTTTTTGTTTTGTTCTTTAATTTTTAGGAAAAGCAAAAGTTTTCTCTGATTTTCAATATTTCTGATTGTTTTTGAAACAACCGGTTTTACTCAAATAAAAATAGGTATTTTGTATCGAAAAATTTGCAAAATTATGAGAAATTATTTTTAATAACTATCGAAAATATTTACAGCTAAATTCTGAAACTCCTTGATAACTTATCTTCTTTGAATCATTCGGTGAAAATTGCCAAGATGTTCAGTAAATATTAGACTTAATTCAGATACGTGTATCGCGTTTACGAAAAATTGTCGAAGAAATATTTTTCATCAGGAGTGGAGTGGTTACTCATGAAACTTCTTTATTTTATTAAAAAAATAACAAGTTTTTACTGGATTTTGCTGTAAAATATCGAGCGGCAAAATACAATTTAATGGGAAGCTATATTATAAGATAAAAAAGGATTAAGTGTCTATAGAACGAATTAAATGATTTTCCAACATGAATGTAGAGTATGAAGAGTGTGTCGTCGCGGAGACGTCAGCAGAGGAAACAACAGACCCCGGGCGACGTAGACAGCGACGAGAGCGAGTCTGACCCGGATCAATTGACGCGCTCTCGGACGGAGTCATCGAATCAACTGGACGCCGGCAAGCTGAAGCACAGTACGTCGTAGAGTCGTATATCGCACTCAATTGTTACTACTCACTTGTTATAATACACATTTCTACCTTGTCGTTATTGCACAAGCACAACCTCTGCTGGGACCATCCTCTGCATCAATATCTCTCATTTGTTTCGTTGTATTCTATTCCTCAGTTCGGGCAGTTTCAGATTTCTTCTACCATCCTACGTCCAGCACCTCGTCGGACATCTCGCCGATGTGCGAACAGAAGTCGCTCACACGGAGGGGTCGGTCTAGGTAAATATACAGATAAATGAATAAATGAAACCTTTATCGTGATGAAAAATTTCAGATTTCTTCTTTAATATCAGAGTTTCTATTTGAAAATGTGTAGAAACAATTTACGAAATCTTACTCGAATAACCTGACTGTACCGTCGAAATATTCTTAAATCAAAGCAGAGGTACAAAAATATTTGAGGCATTCCATGGCAGTTCAGCCACACGAAAAAAAAAATGGAAAAAATTGCAAAAAATCCAATAATATTTTTGTAAAAACTTCACCAAGTTTCAAAATTTTACAGATGAAACCTGTTGAGATATTAGCATTTTTTCATTTTTTATTCAGATCGCCGTATCTTGGGAAGGATTCATCGGACAGACGTTTATAAAAAATGAAAATACGTGGCTTTTCATAACGTATACGAAAAAAAATTATTCTAGATTTATTTGACATATTTTAATACGACTTTTACGGCAAAAACAAAAAAAATAATTTTTTTTCAGCGAAGGTACCGCTACTTTTTAGCCAAATTAATTTCCTTAGATTCAGAACATGAAAAATGAATTTTTAGAATTTGGGATTCTAAACGACTGAAAAGATATAGCTATTATTTCGGCAAAAACATAAAAAAAAAACAAAAAAAATCGGTGAACGACACCTCATATCGTAGCTGGGCTGGTTTTTTCAAATGCACTTATTCAAATACTTTCTATGAAACGTCCAATCCAAACTTATCCACCCAGAAAATATTCCCTTTTCATCATATCGTACTCACGAGGTACAATAATTTCTGAGTAGCCGATTTGTCGATCGTCTCCTGACGTCGACTCTCTCTTCGCTCTCTCGACTCCCGTGACTTCCGAACATCTGAAATCGTACACTAACAGCAGTAATTTGCCCTTTTCATTCTAAGGTCCTATCAACTCGACCTATCGACTCGAGCAGCGATCCATTCGCAATAATAATTTTCCGAATCTCTCTACGACTTCTCTTTGACTCAAGCACGTTGCTGCGAGCGCGTCTTAACGCCTCGTCACATCATATAGATGCCTAGGGAATATGTTCACCCAAAATATGAAGGGCCTTACGGCAAAATAATGTTTTTCGATCATTTTGCCGGAAAAATCTGTTGTATCTTTTTAACAATTCGGAATCCGATTTCGAAAAAAAAATCTAAAAATTCATTTTTCATATATTGGATTAGAGGAAATTAATTTGCCTAAAATGTAGTGGTACCTTCGCTGAAAAAAAAATTATTTTTTTTGTTTTTTCCCGTAAAAGTCGTATTAAAATATGTCAAATAAATCTACAATAATTTTTTTCGTATCCGTTATGAAAAACCACGTATTTTCATTTTTTATAAACGTCTGTCCGATAAATCCTTCCCAAGATTCCCAATGCTAATATCTCAACAGGTTTCATCTATATAATTTTGAAATTTGGTGTAGTTTTTACAAAAATATTATTGAATTTTCTGCAATTTTTCCAATTCTTTTTTTTTTTTGTGGCTGCCATGGAACTGCCATGGAATGCCTCATTTACTGAAATTATATCTCGGATATAAGACCACCATCGTGATTCGAATGATAGTTTATCCATTTCTCCTATTTTCTTTTCGAAGATGGCATGTACCAAGCAGAAGTTCTCTCCGGATGCCACCGATGTCCGTAGCGGAGACAGCCTTTGGTGGTCAGGCAAATGTACTGTCACGTCCAGCGGGTGAAAGAGGCGATAGACCTGAGTTAAGCGAAGCAGAATGCGACATCGATTCGTTGAAAAAGCCAAAGCTTGGCCAGAGAGCATCGACGCTCTGGTCTAAACCCGGCGCTCAGAACAATCCCTCCTCGGACTACTCAATCGCCGTTTAAGCTCTAACCATTCACTCCAGCTTCCGGAATAATAGAAGAAGAAAAAAAAAAAAAGAAAAAGAGCGCGGAAGCTCCAAAACACTGAGAGCGTTATCCACGAGACTTTGGTTCACTGCATTCGTTCGAGAGTTCCTCCGATATCTTTCTTCCTCACGGATTTCTCGGTTTCCTTGGTCAGACTGAACGATTATTTCTCTATCTACGATAACTGCCTACGACCAAGACACAAGAGCAGTCAATTTATGCTGCCGAAAGTACAACAAAACAAAATTCCTAATCTACAGTCGATGATGATGAAAATGACAATTATTAACAGCGTCGTATCTTCCAACTTCACTGCCAAATCGTTTCAACAACGTGTTACAATTTTATTATCGAAGCTTCTTTTTAAAAAAAGAAAAAGCAAATCTCGAAATGATGCAGCAACCGGGCTAACGTCGATATCACAACAACAACAAAAATGAAGAATAGGTGCGTGAGAGTGCGTAAAAACGTGCGAAAACCGCACATGTTTACGACGATTTAATCGAGAGTTACGATGTAGTATAAAATAACGTGTGGATGCGTGCCAAACGACAATTTGCTCAGACCGCTTCGACGATATAAAAAAAAAAGAAAAAAAGATTTTAGTCTGTCAATCTCGTTCGTAAGCGGGCTACCCATCCGAGACCAAAGACTTATTCCAAATATTCGTACGAATTACGATGCGGGTTGCTTAAATTACTTGGGAGTTATTAGTTCTTCCGCTGCGTTGTTGAGCTACAAGGGGAGAACCTGAGATCTTTAGCAAGATTATGATTTTCCTGGCCTCTTGATATGATGATTTTATCTCATAGTATTTTTTACCTGGAACAAAAAAATGTATTGTAAAAAAAATGAATAACTAATTATTTATGAAACAAACAAACATATGGAGTAAATTCACAAATAATGGACGATTAAACCTATGAATGTAACGAAAAAATCCGTAAAGTAACACATGATTTTTTTTTTAGCTCGCGAAACAAAACGCAGTTATAAAATTATTTTTTACTGATATAATCGCTTGTATGAAATGGAAATAGAAGGAAATTGACATAAAGCTTCTATACCCTAGCAGGTTAGCACACCGAAAAAAACACGGAAAGAACAAAGTTCAGCCACCGAAAAAGCACCGGCGAGCACTGAGTGCTTTTCGAATATTAACAGCACCGGAATTTTCATCGAAAACACCGAAAAAGCACCCAATAATGGCAGTTTTGCAATTAACAAAAAGACTTTATTTTGGTCTCTTAATTTCATGTACGAACTTATTTGTCAGATTGGTGTGTATTTGATCGCGGAGAATAATTAAAATTTTTGATGTCATCGGTGGGACCCGAACCTGGGACCCTCTGTGGATGTAAATCTACGCCTTAGACCACTACCTTTTTTTTAAACTGTTTATTAAAGAAACGGCGATACATGGGAAAAGAATTATAACTAACAATAGAATAAACGCTATTACTAATAATTTGGGGAAGCAGTACTAAGGCCTTTAATGGCTCACGCGAACATATATTTTGCTTGGTAGGATATAAAGCGGATGCTGTGATTTCTTTTTTTTCTGTTAGATACAATCCATAACTTTTTTATTTTATTTGTAGGGTCACTCGTGCCTTGTGTCGAGTTGTACCGAATTTAGTTAGTATTTATTTTAATTGTCTATTTGAAGTATAGCAAAAGTCTAAATGTAAAAAAATGTTAGACATTTATGCGATTGCATCTAAAATTATTAAACTATAAACACGTTCAGATGATTTTCACGGGAATTGATTGTTTTAATTGTTACGTATTGACTCACAAAGATTTTGCTCCCAAATGGAATTTTGTTCCCATCTTGACGTATATATAGAATACATACATCGCACTGATCAAGCGATCGATCTCTCGAGGTATTTATTTAAATAATTTTAGACATAATTATACAAATGTACAAAGTCATAACATGTTTAGACTTTCCATATACATAAAATAGACAATCAAAATCGATACTTTCAAAGTTGTGATTTAAATCCACAGGGTTCCAGGTTCGAGTCCCACCGATGACATAAAAATTTATAATCTTTATCCGCGATCAAATTGTACCAAACTATCGAATAAGTTTCGAATATAAAACTAGAAGATGAAAAATCACTCGTGTTCAGTTAAATGCAAGTACAGAAAATAAATTTTCAGCGGTCCACCAACTTGCTAAGGAAGACACTGCACTTTGAGAAATACAGTCAGTGACTTTTCAGTACTTTTTTTTTTTGTATAGGAGGCACCGAAAAAGCACGGTAATTTTGCGACTCCAACACTCAAATTTTCGGTGCTTTTTCGGTGCTTTCGACCAAAATTCCGGTGTTTTCAATATTCGAAAACCACTCAGTGCTTTTTCAGTGTTTCCGTCGGTGTTCAGACCTGCTAGGGTAGAACCTTCTAACGATTCTTTTTGTAGATTCTTATAGATTCATTATATTCTTTATTAGGTTCCATAGCTCACTAACTTAAATTAAAAAACAAAAAAGTATCACCAAAATGTCGAATATTTGAACTCAAAAAGTATTACACAAAAATTAATGTTTTTTATTTATTAATTTTTTTAAATTTCTTGCTTCATATTTCTAAAACGACATCACTTCATTCCCTAGAACTTAGATATTTAAAAAAAAAATCCTGGGTACAAAATACTAGCAAAAATAATCATAAAATTAAGTGGCCGAATTAATCGTAATCTTATGAGATTTCAAAACGGGTCGTAAAATTAAAAAAAAAAAATGGAAATGAATAGAATCGTGTGTGAAAGAGTAAGAATATTCGATTTTATGTCGTGTCTCTGTTCAACACATATTCACGACGAATTCTTAACGTTGGGCTCTGTTGCATTGTAAAGTTTATGATATACGTACGAATACACGTTGATTAATTTAAGTCCGTTACAATGATATCCTAATGAAAAAAAAAAAGACTTTTAATTGGGCGCGCGAACGAAGGGGAGAGAGAGCCGAGCTACATCGATCTTGTGCCGGGAAACGGAATCAATCCGGTTGTATAAATATATTAATCTCTCCCTTTCTTTGCAACATTCGCCTCGATATGCAGTGTGCAAAAAGGTCACTGCGCAGCTCGCTCTGTTGCATACACACAGGCGATGTATATATTACATTATAATAACAATATCGAAAAAGCACGTCAATCAAACTCAATTAATTTAGATACTATATCTTTCGAGAAGGGCGCGCGGATGAATTGTAAAATCGAGTGTGACGAAAAGAAGAAAAAAGAGAGAAAACCCCCCCGCCGGTCTCAATTTTTGTACATTTTTTCGTATGTCAACCCTCTTCCAATGCCTTTTTTCTATGTATACACACGTACACTTACACTCTTCAAATATATATATATATAATTATA
This sequence comes from Perithous albicinctus, assembly GCA_964016905.1. Classification (NCBI taxonomy): domain Eukaryota; kingdom Metazoa; phylum Arthropoda; class Insecta; order Hymenoptera; family Ichneumonidae; genus Perithous; species Perithous albicinctus. Next base: position 6,135,967 of record OZ024695.1, read on the forward strand.
TATATTATATATATATATTACACATTAATATCCCCCTCTTAAATAGACCGAAGCGATTTACACACGAACGTGAGTGCAACGCGCGATGAGGCTGCTAATCAAATGAACGATAATCGATGTCCGATTCAATGTAAAAAAAAAAAAAAAGAAGAAGAAGAAATTATAACGCGACGAGTACATTTTTTGGGTGGCCTCCCACGTAAAACTTTTAACTGTATAAGGTGAAATGTCGTTTACCGGGCATTGTGTCGATCGTAGAATCGATTAAATAAATTGATATCGTGTAAGACGAAATAGTGACTTGGTTGAATTATTTATTTATTTTGCTTTGTACCAATTTTCCTGTAATTATTGATTATCTAATAAATAAAATAGGGAATCTAGATGAAAATATCTTACAGATTTTTGTTAATTATTTCTTGTTTCTATTTTCTGAGATATTCCAAATTTTTTAAAAGTTTCATTCGAAAACTTCAAGTTTTTTAATAGTGTCCATATATTTACGAATTTTATATAATATAAGAAATTTAATATTCAGTAAAAATTGATAGTTGTTATATGGAATATGGAAAATACTAAAATATTTGATTTTGAATCATTTATCTGAAAAAAAAAATTTATTACGGAACTTCTGAAAAATATTTTCATCAGATTTTGTTGTTGAAAGGCGGCAATTTTTTTTTAATTATTAGAGAGAAGAAACATTGTGGCACGCGATATGAATCGGTTATAAAATGAAAAGTATAAAAATGTGAAATTATTTAAATAGACATTCAGTAGCCAGTGAGTTCTGCAAAGGTCGAGTCCAAATCGTCGCAGATATACTTGCATTTCTCTTTTTCCCTGAAAAGGCGATCTGAAATTGAAGACAAAAGAAATTAATAAATGGGTATAATAAATGAATTAATTGTAAACACGCTGACCTACTGATATGTAAAATTTCTTACCTTCTCGACGATCCAATTCTTTCTGTAACATCTTGACCATTTTTTCAGCAATCACCGCCCTATTCTCCGCCTCCTTCAGCTTCAACTTTAGTTCCTTCAGCTGGCTCTTGAATTCCTCGACCCGTTGATTTGCCTGACAAATGATAAAACTTGAGAAAACGTTCAAGGATCATTCCTGAACACTTCAAAGAAACGAACCTTCTCTTCTGAAACCTCGAGAGACTTCAAGATATTTCCAACGATAAAAAGTTCATCCTCTCGTTCAACGATTTTTCTAAACAGGGAATAGACAGTGATTATTTTTCTTTCTATTGTTCAATAAATAGCACGCAATATTTACAATCTTTCACATCTTACAAAATGTACCCAAAGTATAAAAAAGAAATACTTCAAAACAATCTATAAAAATATTTCAATGAGACATTTTTTAAATATTGCAGCAATGATTTTTATATACCATCATTATAAAATATATATAAAATATCGTAAAGAAATGTTGAAAAAATATTAAATGTAAATTTTATTTTTACCAAAGCATGTAGAAAGTGTCTTAGAGATATTCGAGGCTTTTTGAAAAATTATAAATATTTCAGAGTCGTTTTGAAGGATTAAAAAAAATATCCGCTAGATGGCGAGTAAACAGATCGTTTCTCACATGCAATTTGTCGACTCTCTCAGCATTTAATGACTGTGAAGCTATCTTGGTTCCGAATTAATACAAGGAACAATCATCAACGTTTGGTGGCAGCTATTTCTTCGAAATGTTACCTAACTAGCAGGTTATAGTGGCTCAGGCGCTTCGCACCCTCGCGTAACCAGTATAAATTCAGGGAACCAATATAAAACCATAATTAAAACTTGAATATTTTTTGTTATTCAATCAAACTCATTAATGGTAATGCAAACTTTAAATAACATAACATAGATATCGGAAGTGTCTGTGAGTATCTGTGAGTATCTGTGAGTGTGTGTGAGTGCTGTGTGATTGTCCAATGGACCTCAAAAATTTGCCCTTCATTATTATGTAGATTAGAAATATTAAACGGTGCACAAAGTACGAAAATATTTTCAGGAATTTAAAACAATGTTTGACCAATCGCCAGATAAATATTTGTAAAATTATTTAGATGCTTCAGAAATCTTTATCTGCAATTATTTATAAACATTTATTTCAAAAAATCAATGCAAAGTGTATGAACGGTCGAAAATGTATATAAAAAATGTTTTTGAAACATTTTACAAATATTTTCTCTATAATAAAAAAAATATGTTTTTTTTTTTTCAAAACATTACAAAAATATTTCCGTGCTTGTAAAAACAGAAGAAAAAAAAGCACATACGCTTCGCTCGACTTGACTCTATCCTCAGCAGCTTCGAGTTCATCTTCGACAAACACCAATTTCCTCGATATCTCGTCGGATTTAGCATCACCATCTTCAGCAATGATACGAGCTTCCTTCAGTTGCGAGGTAAGCTGGTCCATTCTTTCCTCGTCAAGTTTACTGCGATTCTCCAAAACCTTACAGATCCTAGACAGAATTTACGTGAGCGTTAAGATTTCAAAACAGCAAAAAGAAAATGATAATAACGAACCGTTTAGCATCGTCAGCGGTCTCGGTAGCCTGAGCCAATTTTGCTTGAGCTATAAGTCGACGTTCCTCTGTCTTTTCCAAATTCTCCATACACTGTTGCATCGTTCTGTTGAGTATTGCCAATTCGGATTGAGCCTTAGAATCGTACAAACAATTTTTTTTTTTTTCAATCACGGATAATAAATTCGATATTTTAAAGAAATAAAAATGAACTTCACTAACCATTAACAGTGCTCGTTCCTTCTGTTCCAGATCCATGTTTGATTTATCCAAATTTGATTTACTCACTCTTAAATCGTATTCCATTTGGCTGAGCTTTTTTCCAAGTTCACGCACCTCGTCACGAAGCATTTCTTCCCTTTTGTTAGCTTCTCTCGCCTGTTGATCGCATGTGTCGGCCTTGTCCATTGCGAGATCCTTTTCGATCTTCAGGGTCTGTAGTCGTTTCTTTATCGCGTTCATGACGAAACTGATAAAAAAGAAAAATCACGTTGTTTCTCATCACATATGAATTGAAGACAATTATTACGGCATTGAACAGTTAATAAATCATTTATTCACACGATCGTAGTATATGTATATTTTTTTTAATTGTATGGTATTGTCTTCATCAATAACGAACCTTCGAATCCGATGATCACGAGTAACTGTACTCGTTGACCGAGGAGAACTATGCTTTATAGCCACGAAGAAATGCAAAAGGAGCAAGTAGAATAGCTCCTTAGTTAGAACACAAACGGATTCTTCGACCTACGAGTAAGCTTGACGTTTATACAGAGCTTTTAATCTTAGTCGTTGGCTACGAGTAATTGGAAAATCACCATTTGTCAGAGGTTCACGTACTTATTTTACCGAACTGTTTATTTTTATTGAAGTTTTATTGAAATTCGTGAGCGTTATTATTTTTCAAATGACAGTTGTGTTACAGTTGTAAAAACTGGTTAAAAAATTTTCATTTTTTAATATTCTGGTGTCGGTGAGGATTGAAATGATAAAAGAAACTCCGATTCGAAACAAATTATCAAATGCTATAATCTAAAGTGTGATTCGGTGCACAGAATATATATTACATCCATCCAAACGATGGAATTAGAAACGTTTTGCGACTCTTCGAAAAAAATAAAACCACAAGCTTAATTTTATTAGAATTTTAGTACCTTAAAAAAAACCACGAATAATTAACGTGGTTGAAGATATAGAAAGAAAATTTATTTTGAATATCGATAAGGCAAAAAAATTATTTCAAAGTTAAATTTGAAAAAATTCTTGTTTAAGAAATTCAATAGAAAACTTTCCTTTATATATGGAATTAATTCTACAATTTTTCCAAATGCACATATATATTTTTTCTTGCAAATTAAATTTTTTGTTTTCGAGAATTCTTTACGAGGAACGTTTCTACGAAGACATATCCAAAGTTTGCGTTTACTAAAAAATGAAAAAAGAAAAAAACAACAATAAGAATATTCTTTGAAAAAAAGTATTCGAAAAAATAAGATAATTCATCTTATATTTTTTTTAAATTCAGTTTTTATCAATTTTTAAAACAATTTTATAATAATTTATCATTGCTATTCAAAATAAATGTTATTGGTATGTTAACAAATATTGACATATTTTTTTTACTCAAATTCAAATCAAATGAAACTTTTGGTTGAAAATTTATTTGCACAGCATCCTTACCATTCGCTTAATTAAGTTAGCAATTCGTCAACTATTGAAAATCATCGTCGACGTCGACGTTGATTTTCTAAACGGAGCATACTGCGAAAGTCTGGACTAAAAAGAGTTGACCTTTTTCTTCGAAATCGAGTAATGGTTCTAGTATGCGTCTGACTCACGAAGCCTCCTGACGAATTCGAGATCAGCTTCTTCAGCTTGAAGTACAACGCGGGAATGGTCTTCCCATATAGCACTCAGGGCGAGGTATCAATTACTCAGAACACCTTTTATGTATAATACCGCCTAAAAAAAATTCTTTCATCAACTTCACACTTCATAAAATCTTGTAAAAAATCCCATTACCATGATTTTTTGTAACGCGGTAAAGGATGGTAAAAAATATCCCCAAATCAATATATAAAAAGTATAAGTAGATCCTTTTTGTCAATATAATTTTCTTTTTATTTTTTTTAAATTTGAATCTCTTTACTACAATTTTTTTTTTTACTTAGACCTGAGAATTTTCTTTACATGTTACAACACCATTACGAACTATCAAGTAAATGGGATTTTTTAAATAGAGGAAGTTTTATTTTGGTGAAGTTTTTTTCTTTCCAAATTATTATGTCATTTTTATGTTTTACTATTAAACTTGACGAGAATCACTCGAACCGTATAAATTGCATGAGACTATGAATGTTTGAAAGATTATGAAAAAATTACTATAAATTTTCCGAATCGATGAATTCCTGATTTATCGAACTGAAAGTTTGTATGAATGGTTTACCAGAGTCAACAAAAATACCAGAATCAAGTTTGATCAGAATCTATGCATAAGTAAAAATGTTATAAAATCTAATATTTCTCAGAAAAGTAATACAAACATCTTGAATCTACTAAATCTTTAGCTAATGGACCTGAATGTTTCTGCAAATGTTCAAAAGAGTAAAAGCAATAAGTGGAAAACTTTAATTGTCCAGATCGATCATAATGGGATTCAAAATTATGTGAAATTAAATATTGATAACAAGGCTCCAAAGTCGAAACTTTCACATAGTATCCTTATTATTTTTTATCTCGCACCTCTATGAGGAAGCAAAAAAAAGGATTCACATAAACTTCCTCAATAGAGGTTCATTATTGCAAGATAAAAAATAATAAGGAATCTATGTCGCCTTTGCAGCCTTGTTTAGACAATGAAAAGTAGTTTTCTGACTCCTGTATTGCCATTTATTGAAAATACAATATCACGTACATCGTTTTAACAAAAAAAAAACGGTGCTATCGAAGATCCGTTGAACTCCTGGATCTCGATCGACGTATCTGAAAAATAAATGAACGGTCGAACGATGAAATCGGACGATGAACGACCGTGAGCTCATTGACATGAAAATCTTGGCGAGGTGATGATGCGTGTCATGCGATATTATAATAGCGATTTAAAGCGGCAATTGAATTTGCAACAGAGTGCCGAGTAGTTAGTTCGACACGCTCGGGTTACGTTCACTAGCGTAGTAGTGAGTTATTTTTAATACCAAAAAGGCCTGATAGTATTCCGTGTGAGGTGCAAGCAGCGTAGCGCAACGCGCTGTCCATGCTTTAAAAGCCCCAAGCCTAAAATAAAGCGCGCTCAAAGCTGTATTTTTTCTTCTTTTTTCTTCTTTTTTCTTTTTTTTTGTTACGTAGCGAATGCAGAAGCGCAAAGTAGAAAATGATATTTATCGATTTTTATTTGTCTTTCGTTTCTTCTGAGTTTCTTTGTAATCGTCTTTGGCTCTCTTTTGAATCAGCTTAGAATCCAGACATCTCGGCGAACGTCAGATCCAAATCGTCACAGATCGCTTTGTACTTCTCCTTTTCTTCTCGCAGCTCGTCTGAAACAATAATTCGGCCACGTTTTATAGCTTCATACCCAATTCTTAGCAAACGAATACTTCGGATATTTACCTTCCTTCGCATCCACTTCTCTCAGCAAAGCTCGCACTGTTTTTTCAGCACCGATTGCTCGTTTCTCAACGGTTTTGAGTGTTAGCTTCAATTCCTTCAATTGAACTTTAAAATCCGCCACTCGTTGATTGGCCTGAAAAAAAAGTAATAATAATTGAAAATCATTTATCTTGTATTTAGAGAAAGAAAAGAAAGACATTCAAGCTAAAATTTATCGCACCTTCTCTTCGGAAACCTCGAGCGACTTGACGATATTCTGCACGATAAAAAGCTCGTCTTCTCTCTCGACAATTTTTCTGCACAGACAAATTAATTATTTTTAACTGATAAATTTAAGCGATACATTTTTCATGATATTAATTTTTACTGACGCTTCGCTCGTTTTCACTCGATCTTCAGCAGCTTCGAGCTCCTCCTCAACAAACTGTAATTTCTTGGAGATATCGTCAGACTTGGTATCCGCATCCTCAGCAATAAGTCTCGCGTCTTTTAACTCTGACGTGAGTTTTTTAACGCGCTCGGCGTCCAATCGACTGCGGTCCTCAAGTACTTTACACATTCTACAAAAGTATATAGACATTTTTAATGACATGTATACATTTTTTTTAAATAGCTTGCACTTCGCCTCGATACTGAATTCTATAATACTCAGTAAGAAGACAACTTCCCAACCTCGCAAATTTTTAGTATGTATTGAAAGAATTAAATTTTCATATCGGGAAACTTTCTTTTGGCCAATCTTGGTTTGGGTATTCGATACGTTAAATGGATTAATTCATTTCTGCGCATTTGATTATTGCGAGAAATAGAAATTGTAGTATTTCTCAGTGATCAATGAAGAGTTGAAAAATATTCGTTAGGTAACATAGACTGTTAATTTTTTTTTTTTTGCTATTAGTTCCCATTACAGATATAGTAAACATTTTTACACAAATTTGTATATTAAATTTACTACGTAAGCAATCTGTAAAATTAGAGTACTTTATACCAAATATGTCGAAAATTAGGAAGTTTAATATAAAAGTTTGTAATGTAACATCACTTGTGTATTAAATTTAATATGCCAGGTGATGAATAAAAATGATCGGTAATTAAAATATGAAAATATTTTTAGCAGCAATATGTGAAATTATAGACCTTTGAGCATCGTCGGCGAGTTCCGATGCTCTCGCTAATTTGAGTTGAGCAGAAATACGCAATTCTTCCTTCTTGGAGAGACTGGCTTCGATCTCCTGTACTCTCTTCGTCAATATGGTTCGGTCTTGTTCAGCCTTTGGAAAGAAATAAAAATCATCGATACAAAGTAATAGAAATTTTGCTTTCGAATCAAAGATCTTAAGTCATACCTTCGTCCATGATTTCTCGCATTGTTCCAGGTCAGTCGTTGATTGTTCGAGATTCGCCTTGCTTACTTCGTAATCGCGCTCCAGCTGAGCAAGTTTCTTCTCGAGATCGCGGACCTCGTCGTATATTAAATCGGCTCGCATATTTTCCTGTCTCGCTTTGGTCTCGTTGGTCTCGACTTTCTCATTCGCCGCGTCCATCTCCATCTTCAACGCGGCGATCTTCTTCTTGATCGCCTCCATGATGACCCACGAAGTTTTCCAACTTCTCTACTGAGGATACCGATGGACGACGCTTCTACAGCTCTTCAACCCTCAAGAAAAAAAAAGTAATAATAATTAGTTTAATAAAGCTAACATTTCAAGTCCTACGTGCTTTGCCGCTCATTTTGATATTTCAATTGACACACGTGAACAAAAAAAAAACATAATTTTTTTTATTTTTCGGACAATACAGAAATGTTTTTTTTTTTCATTTTTTAGTAGAAGGAGAAAATATCTTAAGAAAAACACGATTAAAGATACAAAGATGCTTTGATTTTTTAATCACAATATGCCAAAAAGATGTAATAAAAATGGAATTTAAAAACAAATGTTTAGCAAATTCATTAAAAAAACTTAATTTTTAATATAAAATGAATTATACAATTTTAAAATAATTTTCTTGAATTCTCGTGATTTTTCCGCTTTCGATAGATTGCAAAATTAAAAAATCAGGACTTTTTAAACATTACTAAAAAAATCAGATTTACAGAATTAAAAAAATCATGTGTATACGTAAAATGAAGAATTAATTATTATTATTTTTCAAAATGAATGTTCTTGGTATCTGTAATCACACTGATTTTTATCAGACTTTGTCGTTTTTTCGCAAATGATTGGCATTTTCGTATTTCTTAGTGCACAAATTCATTTTTCAGAGTTTAATTTGGCAGGCCAGTTTCTTTATTTTTTTTTTTGTCTGGTTCAACATAACATAGAGTAAACTAAAATTACGTATCCTTTTACTTAGTATCATCTCTAAAGAAGATATCATGCCAACCAACAGATATTACTTCTTTATGGAAACCAAAAGAAAAAACCTTTTGTTTACCTCAACATACAATAAACACACGTACAAAGTTTTAATTTTACTGACACAATTATTTCGTCAATAAAAAAATCCCAATCAAACCGATAATTCCAGCGCTAGAAAAGACAATCTCTCCTTAAACAATATTAATACATTGATTCTAAAAAATCCTTCTCCAGTATCAGTAAACTGAACGTAAAACTGTATGACTAAACAAGAAGACAATTTTTTACAAAGCTTTAAATGAAAATTTGCATTTCGAACCATTTTAACTTCTTAGACTTCGTGATGTACATTTCACATAAAACGAAGATACAATTTTCCATAAAAAAAAAAGTATTTCATAAATATATTATCACACATTTTTTTTCTTTTTTTATTAAGTTACTTCACCAGTAAAATGAAATGCAAATAAAAAAATTGTATCACAGCCACATTAAAAGATCACGAAAAAGAAACCACTGATTCGCACGCTCAGCCACCGCATTAAGATGATAAAACTTCAGGACTCGAAAATAAAATGACAATCCTTTTAAAGTTCCGGAGTCTGTGGAGTTCCACTGCGAAATCACAATTTATCGTTCGTTTTCGATGCTGGATGAGTTTTATGGGGGGGAAAAAAAAGTAATAACGACGAACGGGGGTGTCTCGCACTCACTTTCGCCGAAGAGGTGATCCTCAGGGAGAATGCACAACCGGATGCCTTCGGTACCTAAGCCAAAATAAAACTAATCGTTGGTGCAGGCCTCCTCGAAAGCTTCAATCCAATCCAATTCTATAATTGCTTTGCGGCTTTGGCTGTCGTCCCGATTTTCGCTTGGCTCTTTACTGGTCAACCCCCGTCACTGCACTGACTACTGGCCGAAATGCGATCTCCACCTTCCCATGCTATTTTCGGCTGAAAAAGAAGCTCGTTCCTGTTTTGTAGCGACGTAACTATCACTGTAAACAGCGCTAATCAACGATACGATCCTTTAACGATACGCTTCGATTGCACTTTTCGCATTGGCTTTTCATACATTTCCTCTCTGCGTCCTCATTACATTGGCTCAGGGTGGAAAGTACGCATTCAAGTTGAAGACATCAATGCTGGGTCAAGAAGATATACTTGGATAGACTGACCAGTGAATAAGCAGATCTGTAAAAAAAAGCTTAATAAGAAAAATATCATTTTGTAATTAAGAAAAAAATTCACAAATTATTAAAATTATGGAATTGAGAAGAAATACTTTTTTTTTGCTTATGACATGTGCGAGTTAACAATAATTTCTATAAGAAGTGAACTTTGCTGAGTCTGTGTTTTTAAAATCTGGACAAGTGTTGTGATTTATTTTTTTATGGTAAGTATTCCGTCAATTTTGAGAGATATTAACGTGTCTTTAGTATGTATCTGCAATAGGGTCTTTCAAAAAAATTCACTAATTTTTTTTTTCTTCTCCAACCATGTCAAAGTTTAGATTACGATCTTTAAACAAACCTCGTGCCTGGCAAAATTTACGAAAAAATCTCGCCGAAGGGCTACGTTTATAATTAAACTTTTAAGGTGCCGTAATTTTTTGGTCCAAACGTCGAATGCGGAAAAAAAAACATAATTTTTTGCCTATTGTATTAAAAAGAGAAAAAAGGCTGCAAAGTCGAACCTTGCACATTGCTTCCTAATTTTTTTGGCCTGTCACAAACTCTGCTCTATGATAAAGTACGTTATTTAGTTTTGGCCTCCTCATAGAAGAAGCTTAGTGGATGGCGGATCAAAAAGAATTATCGACAATTGTAATTATTTGCAATTATTTTTTTTTAAACACGAAAATGCAAATTTCTTTAAAATCAACCTTATCGATTTTGCCTAAATTCAGTATTAAATATTGAAACACTCCTTTTAAGAATTATGCAACAAAATTACAAAAATGGAAATTTCTATAAAATTTTAAATACCTTATCGATTTCACCTAAATTCACTATCAAACATTGACACCCTCTGTTTAAGTTTTATACAAAATTTAAGATCAGTTACTTGAACTGTTCTCGAGTTATAGCATTTTCAAAAAAATTACGAAAATGTGAATTTCTATAAAATTTGAACTACTTTATCGATTTCGCCCAGATACCACCCTAATAAAATTATATACCCAGATTTCGCCCGATAACTGGAAATTTGTTCGAGTTAAAGTGTTCACAAACATTTGAAAAAATCTTGAAAATCCGATAAAATCAAAATGCTTCAATCGATTTTTATAAAATGTATACCAATGAAACACTTGACTGTACTGTGTATGGCACAAAAATTTGAGATGATTCGGTTGAGTAGTTCCCGAGTTATGGCAATATGAATCTTTGCCCCTCTATCACGCACGCACGCAGGCACAGACACACACATACATCCGGACACTTTTTCTACACCATTTTTCTCGACGTTTTAAACCATTCTGAGTATGCTGACATGAAAATCTTAACAAAAAGAAATGTCATGAAAACAAAGCTTCCTCCATGAGGAAGCAAAAGAAATTAATTTCTTTTTACCGTACGTAAAATTAAAAATATTATGTTGCAATCGTGTAAAACTATTATTTCTGCTCGCGAAAGGGGGAAGCTGACAATTACATTTTTCGTCAGTGTCACCTTTTCGCGAGGTTTATTTCAAGATCGAAATCTAAACTTTGACTTGGCGGGAGAAGCATAAGAAAAATAGTACATTTTTTTAAACATCCTACTAATCTGGAAAACATGTTAATTCACTGGTTATTAGTATTTTATTATATTTATATTATTTATTTCCCAAATGTCTAATTCAGAAAAACATTCTTTTTTTTAAGGTTTGTCAAGAAATAATTACGATTTCATATGTTCCGGCAGATATTTATTTATCAATAATCAGACAGTATTATAAATGTCATACTTACAGTATCTAGAAGATCACTAATACTAAACCTGTGATAGCAGAAATCATTTTGTTTGTTACAAGATAATTAATCGTGGGTGATATCCACAACGCCAAATTTAACTACAAAAGCTATTATCATCGAACGCTACGCAAGATCTTCTTCGTAATTTAATCATAATTAGATTACAAATCGCACCTATAACATTCACAAAACTTAAGTAAAAATTAATATAATTCTTACGGCAGATTCGTCAAATTTTATACCTTATACGGATTCGAGACAAGCCTCAAGAGAGTACAAAGAGATCGTCGATCTACAACGGTAAATCACCAAAAGCACGATCCGCTATATAAAAGTTTTGCCTAAATTACATCCACACGTATTGATATTTTTTTTTTTTTTTGCGTTTTTTTTCTTCATAAAGCCAAACAGATTTAGTCAAAGTTATCTTATGTGAGATCGTACGAATTATTAGGATTAATAAGTCTCAAAGATGTACATCAGATGTACTACTTAAAACGTACGTTTCAAATAGCTTAATTTAATTATGTAAGAAGTGCCCAACGTGCTGCGAAAAATTCTCCGCACTCAATCTGATGAATTTTTACGCGTCAGCGCGCTTTTATCGCCTTTAGCTCGATTGATAAGCGTAGCGGAGATTCTATCGTGATAATGGCACGTAGTGAATGCGACAACAACAGTGATGAAAGTACGAAACGCACATCGCAAACAGCCAATTTTACCACAATGAAAAGCTTTAAAGGCAACGATTGTGCGATGCCGGAACATACGATTACATTCCCGTTCCATATACCAATTTATTCGGCACTGCACGTCATATGCAAATTACTTTTTTCAAATTTATCTCCTAGATTTTATGCTCTCGTTTCAAAAGTCTGTGTACTAAAAGTTTTGCCTCACGTCCACGAAAAACTCTCGCAGATCAATGTAAAAGAAACAAAAAATCCCTTTAATTTCAAGTTTGAAAAAATCTAAGGACGTTGAAACGCTTTACACTAGTAAAAAATGAGTCATACATTTTTTAAAACGATTCTATATTTTTTGGTGCTTTCATTAACTGTTCTGAAGAGTGATTTATACTACTAACATACTAACATTTGTTGTTAATATGAAAAAACATTCACAGCCACCTTTTTGCAAATTAAATCGATTGATATATGCTATTGTTCGATGAGATGATTTTTCCGTTCAGTTTTTTAAAACAAAAAACCATATTGATGTGTTTATGATGAGTAATAGTTCATTTTAATTATTGGCAGATTGGTGGAGCTTTATTGATTACCTAATCAGATTTCTTTATGGTATTAGTTTTGGAAATGTTATAATCGTTTATTTATTTTAATCAAATCTATTATTGGATATACACATGATTGTAAGTTTTTAACAAATAATACTATCGAAACTTTAGACGGCCAATCTATAAAGCATCTTTCAATAAATGAAATAAGCTATTACTCGGCATAATCGGACTGATTATGGTTTCTTCTTTTCTAAAAATGAACGAATATACAATCTATATGAGACAATGCATATGAATTTCGCCGCCAAAAAAAAATTCTCAATACATTTAAAAGTTCGGCGTTGATTTGACTAGTGTAAAAGCGCTCCAACCTCATTAACACAAGACGACTTTCCATTGATAAGCTGAAAAATCAGCTATTATCAAATAAAAATATCTTTCGGTTTGTGCAAATTGCTAGCCGCATTGAAATTTAAAGATATGTGCCGTTAAGGAACCGTCAATAAATGATTTTCACCGATTCCAAGCCTGATTTTTAATTTTTTTTTAAGATTTAACTTTTTATACATTTTTTTTCAGACGAATCAAAATTAAATTTTTTACCTGAAATCGGTCTTAAAAATCATTAAAAGATGTTTCCAAGCGCATGTTTTGTGCATGTTGAGATTGAACTCACAGTTATATTTTACAATTGAATATCTTAAATTTTATTTGTGCAAGGAAATTAAAGCTGGAACGAAAGAATAATTAATATTAAATAAATTTCCAATTAATGTCTTCAGCAATTTTACGTAACTTTCATATTCCAATTTGCACATAGTCAATTTAACATATCAATCGCATTATCCGCTAGGTCGACATCTTCGTTTTAGTGGGGAAAAAAAGCAATCTCGTGTTAACGTTTTACCTCATTCGGTATAAATTCATAATAAAAAGACGGTATAATATCGCGAGGAAGCCAGTGCCTCTGTATAAGTACGTAAAGACTTGTAAAGTACAAAAATTCGGTGAACAAACGGAAAAATCCGAAGCGTTTGCATCATCAAAACAATTAGCGACAGATCAAACGTCACCTACAAACGTAGGCAGTGATATTGTTATGAGCGGAAGCGACGTGAAAAATTCGTCAACAGTCTATTTTGCAGAAAACAATGCAATTCCGGATTGGCTTATGCAAACATAACGATAACGATAAAAATTGGTCGATCACACGGAACCGATGATCCGAGCAAAGATTAATTAGATGTATTTACAACAATGGCGTGACCCTGTTTTATTTTATTTTACTTTATTTTTTTTAAGGATATTTCTTCCATGTGGTGTTCCATGAAACGAGTGTCCGCTGCGCAACTTAACGATAAATACCTGCGAAGTTTGCTGCGTCGTTGCTCATTTTATATTTGTAATTAAATAGCTGGAAAAAGGGAATAAGTATCTAGAATGTATTTATCCATCGGCGATGAAGACAACACCGTCATCTTGAGAGATTCGAGCCTGTTTCGGAATCAATTGCCATTGAAAGTAAATAAGCCGGTGTGTTCGAGAGCAACAAATGGACGGCGTCGTCTCGACCTAACGCTCGAAGCTGACGTACGAGCGAACCAACGGTGCATCCCGTTCCTGCGCATCCTAACAACCTGTAACAATAATAGAATTATTTAAAGAAAGCCTATTATTTATTTAAAGAAAATATATGATGCATTTTTATCAATAAAACTACTTCTTTTCCTAATTATAAATAAATTTAAAAAAAAATTATAAACGTTTAACAAAAAAGTGTCTGCCCACGTTTCGCAAAAGCCTTGAACATTTTATTATCTAACACCTGATTTTATCGAACTTTAAAAGATTTTAAACTCGGTCAAAAACATTGACATTTAACGATTCTTTATTTTTATTTTTTGGACATTCAAAAAAAAAAGGCCTAAAAAATTAGGATTACAGCAGAATAATATAAACAATATTGAGACGATGTGGAAAGATTCAGAGTCAAAGTTTTACCGAGTGGACCAGAAAGTCTTCATATAATAGTTTACAACACAATATTCTGAAGGGTTTACAAAAAAAGGCAAGGTAAAACGTTCAGTAACTCATATAGAAATAAAACAAATTTATAAGTTATCCTACCTTAGAGTAGGGCTGTCAATCATACTGTCTAATTGGGCAACTCGATCACCCAATCCCAGTCTCACGGCCAGCAAGCACCAGTCTTTTCCATGTGGATCCGGAGGATCTAACATCTGCGCTAATCTTCTTTGAACTCCGGCTTTGATATATTTAACCGGTTGTCGCGTTCCCGGTATGCAATTGTCCATAAGCGTCATGCCGCATCCAACGATATCCCAAACGCTTTCTTGACGTCCGTTAAAAGGATTCTTAAATCGCGCTTCATCAAAAGATTTTTCCATAAGTGCGGAGAGTATTGGCGCGGGTTCCCAGGCGTGAATAACTTCGTCGTAATCGCGGAGTTGACTGGGACTGAGCCAATGCCTCTCGAGAAGAAGTGCAGGTGCAACTATTTCGACTGTAGCATCGACTGCGTCTAGAATAACGCCGAGAAGTGCAAAACACTGAGAACCAGACCCTCGTGGTCCACGTACTTTTATCTCCACGTAACCCTGATCTTCCTCTTCGAAAGTTATTATACTTTCGCAGGGACCTATGCAGAGTTTCGAACCCCTCCACCATTGATACAAATCGGAATCGCGTGGATCCCACGATTGTGTTACTTTACGCAGCTGCGTCTAGAATATAACAGGTGAATTTTGGTGAATTTTTGTATTTCCTTTTTTTCGATTTGCTGTATATGAAAAAAGATTTATTCTACACAGAACATTTGCCAACAAAAAATGTAGAGTTTTTTTTAAATCCATAAATGTGTTATGTTGAAAAATTAATTCGGTAGAGCATAGAACAAAGACTAAATAATTAGAATTAATAGTATAATTTTTAAATGAATTTTTTATCGCCGAACCATTTTGATTTTGCTCCAAATTGTACAGAATATTCGTTATTATGCTTATGAAAAAAAATCTTACAAACACCCTGGAAAAATGTAATTAATCTCTTTAAAAAAAAAGTAGAACAGATTTTTTATCTCACCATACTTTTTTTCCTGAAATTTACTTAGTTCCAGCGCACTCAAAGAAAATACTAATTTTGCTAGAAATATTCTTAATTAATAGTAAAATGACTTTCCACAGACTTAAAAATAAAGACGGTCGTTAATTAGTCAATTACCTGCAGATGTGGAAATATAGGAGTAAGGTGATACATTGGATCCTCTCCTGGAAGAAGTCGCAATCCAGCGTGCGGAAGAGCCGCTGGACATGGTTTCCATGGATCCCACAGTCCCCGCAGCCGTTCCACTAAGTTTAGACACGGTATTTCGTATTCAACTTCATCTTCGTCAACTTCACACTGAAAAGTAACCCAAAAGTTATATTTTTTAATAAAAGTTTACTAATAACAAAATATTATTTTAAATAAATTGGACCGTCATATAATAATAAATGCAAAGTAGAATCTTGCAAATTGCTTCCTCATTATTTTAAAATTTTTTAAAATGTTTGCATGTATGCAAAGTAGAACTTTGCAAATTATTTTCTCTACAAATCTTTCACTATGAGGAAGTACGTTTATCTACTTTGGCTTCCTCATAGAGGAAAGTCTATAGAGATAATAATTTGCAAGGTTGTACTTTGCAGGCTTGTTTGTGTGTAATATAAAGAATATTATAAAATTTGTCTATTATAAAAATCGCATTCACAAGCTTTTTGAAATTTTAAAATCGTCATGAAATTTAAACCTTTCAACCGATTTTATTCAAATTTGTACTCAAGTTTGAAATTTGTACTTGCTTCACGGTGCTCAATACGTGGAATAAATTTGAGACCGGTGTCTTTTAAAATACTTTCTTAAAAAATGTGATAAAATTCGAACTACTCGACCGATTTGTGCCAAATTTGAATTAAAACCTTTTTTTATCATAGTCTACAAGTAAAACAAATTTAAGCCCGATATCTCGTAATTTGCGCGAGTGAATGCTCGAACAACATTTTTCAAAAGTAAAAAAACATAATAAAATTTGAACCGCTCGACCAATTTGAGCAAAATTTATACCCAGACCTAGTTCTAGGACAATCCACATGTGTGCCAAATTTGATTGAAATCTGCCTAAAAAAGTCGATTTTTTTTTCGCGACAACAATATTTTGCTTTTTTTGGAATAAAATCGAAATTTATCAACATAGCGAACGTTCCATAAAATAAATTCATCTTCGATACTCAATAATTGTGAAATCGCGTTGTAAATTGCAGCCGTTCATACCAGAATTTAGAACAGTAGAAACGTTTACGGACATTTAAAACAAAAATTAAAATCGCTATAAAATTTGAACCACTCTATCGATTCTCGCCAAACTCAGCACCAATCATGGGTCACCGTAAGTTCATTTGTGTTTAAAATGTCAGCCCGATATCTCTTAATTTGCGGAAGATATAGCCTGAAAACAATTTTTTCAAAGTTTTCAAAATGGTGTAAAATTTTAATTTTTCAACCGATTTGCGTCAACTGCAATCTCAAACGTTGTTGTATGATAGCCCACTTGCGTGCCAAATTTGAAGCAGATACATCGAAAAGGACGACAGTCATCGTGCTAACAAGGCAACTTGCACATACACACATTCAGATATTTCGTACAAATCACTTTTCTCGACGTTTTGGATCATTCTGAGTATGTTGGTAAAATATGGGAAAGCTACTTTTTAGTTTACCATACAATAATTAGAGTTAATAAAATTAAAAGTGCAAAATTACAGTAAATAGAAATCAATTTTAATTACCGGAATGCAAAAATTCGTAGCCTGCAGAACCTGCAGAGCTTGACTGGCTGGACATGGACTTCTCGCTTGAAAATCCTCCATTGTGAAAACACCGGTTGTACGATAACCGGGACGTTCGCGTTGTTCCGGACTCAATTGCCAGCCTATCACGTCTCGCCAAAGCCACTCAGGATTCAAAGCGACCAGATCTCCTTGTAAGAGAACACCTTCACCTAAACCCTAAGGACAAAAAACAAAATTCAATAAAGAGTAATAAATAAACTTTGCAAGGCGACTTAGATAAATTAACTAATTAATTGATTAACTAATTTAAAAACAATAAATAAATAATATCGTACCTGCAACTGTTGCGCCAAGTGTCTGCAATGATCCAAAGACACAAGAGGATTGATTCTTCTGACTTCGACTAAAAATTCATCGAGAGTAAGTAATACCGGAGGGTCTTCGAGATTTTGAACGTAAGCTCTCCAAGCTTCGGCAAGGCCGGTCCATACCAAAGCCCCCTGAAAATGTCATTACAATTATCCTTTACTAAAGTTTATTTATCATCACCGAGCATCTGCCATTTAAGCTGCACGAAAATAAAAAAAAGTATTGCGTCAATCGTTAAATAAACAGATAATGCGTGTAGGATTTAGCGGGACACTGTACAAAGCCTTTAGTGAGAAATATTTAATGAAGTGATAAATGGTTCGACCTGTTTGTCATGATTTGCCAGGGGCGCGTACATGGTCACTGATGCATGCGGCGTGTCACGGCGAAGAAAAGTTTCTGCAGATTCCGGTCCATCCTATGTCATGCGTTGCATGCATTAAAGCTACGGTCAGTAAGGTTTTTACAGCGGTATAAACGACCGCCAAGGTGACGATCGTGCCGGGCCATAAGAAGTGTACACATTGAGATAATGGGTCATGACTTATAAGTATTAATTTGCAAATAACTGGAGAATCCTTGATTGAACGTATCATGCTTGTCGTTATTATTATCATTATTATTATTATTTTTAGTAATGTAAGAATGCATTTTACATGAATAAGACGAATTAGTAGATAATAGAAGATACAGGGACTTAGGTACCAAATGTTACTTTAGTACATCAACAAACGTTTTTACCTCGAGAAATTCCATTCTCGCGTTTGTGAGATAGGATCTTAGTAGTTTGAGGCCAGGGCTCGAGGAATTCGTAGCATCTAGAGCTACCATTTGTGGATCATCTCCCAGAATCGATGAGAATTCACGCAGGAACGGCAAAAGCGGAGCGAGAAGATTCGTTCCGTTGGTATTTGGAGCGAGGGGCTCCGGGGCGTAAGTACCGACTAAAATTACTCTGACGTCCGTACATTTACCTGCAAATCCTGAGAAGAAAGTTTACACTTATTAAATTTAAAAGAGATTTGTAATTCAATAGTTTTTCAATTCTTTCTGAGAACTAATTATGTGTCAAATTACCTACGAAATTTATAACTTCTGGCTGGCCTTTCTTTTTTGTTTACAATAAGGTACTAAAATATTGTCCAGACAAAGTTGATGAAAATGAGAAAATCAAATTTCGAAATTTTAGAATGAAGAAAATATAACTAAAACAAATATTGAAATTCCATTGTAATAAATTTTCAAATCTTGCGCAAGAGAAGGCATTTTTTATTCATGAAATTTTAAAAATCATATCTGAATGTCTCGACAAATGGTACATAAAATGCTTAAAATTCTTCGGCAATTGGCATCGACAACGACAATAGTCGAAAGTTCGTAACTTACTTATAGTCTCCCTTTAATTATAAAACGTGTAGACTTTTACTTACCGATATTTGTGGGTGGGATTCGATCGAGGATAAATCGTAGCCAAAACCTGGCTTGTTGCAGTTGGACGGTAAGTGGTTCACGAAGACTTATAGTAATAAGATGAACAGCGGGTAGTTGATAGGTAAGAACGTGATGATAAGAAGCGAGAAAATCCTCGCGGCCGCAAAGTTCCCAAAAAATGCATTCACCTCCTGGAAATTGAAACTCTCGGTAAAATCTTTCGAGTGTCATAGAAGAATAATTTAATTACGATTACTCACCAATGTTCCCTTTACTCCATTCGACGCCCACGGTTCCCTCATACTCGTTATCACTGTACTCAAAACTTAAGGAACCGTGTTTACTCGTTACGTCGAGCTCAATACTCGGCTCTCGCTGTAAATATTTAATCAGGCTTAATAATCTATACTACAATTATCACTTAGAATTATGCTTACTGTTTATTAATTCAACGATTTATTCACTTTTTTATATCATTTGAGACCACTGTGTTACATTTTTTAGAAGCAAAGCTATAATCATACTATTACGTTTAAGAGCAGTCTTAATTTTTTATTTGACATATTGTTTGATTTTTTTTTATTCGAATATACGTTATTAAGAAAGTGTAGTAACATTTTATTAGAAACGAAAAAAGAAAAAAAAATATCACAGATTTATTTTAAAAGGGCCATAAAAATAGAAAATAGTTAATAACGGATAGCGGAAAATATACTAGCACAATACGTTCTCTGCCACTGTGATTTTCATAGCATTTTCAAATACGTTTTTCCATGGTAGTATCTTTTTATTTAATTTTCAACAAAATTGAGAATAAAAAGTGGAACATTCGAAGGAAAAGTTTAACATAAAATTATATATAGGACAAAATATCAAATAAGTGTGAATGTAATGAGATGATTACAAATCTGCTTAAAAGCATGCGAAAGTTGTCCATTGTTGATTCTACGATGTTTTACCTTAGTATTATAATTTTGGCTTCTGGACCTTCTGAAGAAACCAAAGCTAAAGATGCCAGATTTGAGAGAAGTGACCAACGAAGTTTTGCCGGAAGCGCAATGGCCCAAAAGTCGTATATGTAGGCGATCTATGGGCTTATGCGTAGGCTGAAGTTGCCTTATGTAATTCTCACGTTGATTCACATTTCTAAGCCTGTCCAACAAATTCGCAATGTCTAAATGACCGTATTTAATAGCCGTGACGTCTGCGCGAATTCCTCGATTTGTTTTATCGACGTCACAACCAGATAGACACAATAGTCTGACGAGATTAATGTGACCGTGTCGCGCGGCAACATGCAACGGGGTGAGACCCTTCTCATTAACCGCATCCAATTCCACACCGTTTTCTATCAGGAGATTCGTCATTTCTTCATCTCCTGCCATACAGGCGATGTGGAGAAGCGTGTCTTCTTTCTGCAATGGAAATCGTTGTCTCTTTGAATTATCGAAAGTACGCACGCGTTGTACAAAACAAAGAAATATTCCTTGTAAGTTGTAATTAAACACAAAAATTCGAATAGTTTTTCTCGAATTTTTCGATGAAATCAATAACAATTTCATGCATTTATTTAAAACGCGAATGGATTGTTAACTTGCAGACTATTCGTAGAACGGCTGTTTTACCAAAATAAAACGATTAATTTTATTAAAAAATAATCAGCATTTTTAAATCCAGTTTGCCAAATTGGTTGTTGCAATTCTGCCAAAAATACATCTTTTTTCCATTCTTAAAGGTTGCCCAAACGACGAATTTTGCTCACATTCTTTTTTTAGAATTAAAAAAAAAAGAAACTGTTAAATTTTATATTTATTTCCAATTGTGTACAACAAGTACGGAGGAGTTCATACCGCGTCTCTCACATTCAGCGGTGCTCCTTGTCGCAATAATTGCGATACTGCTTGTACGCAGCCACGTTTCACAGCGCTTATCATAGCTCCGCTTAGATCCTGAGACGATTCCGAGTCCTAGAGGACGGATAAAAAATAAAAGCAGACATTTTATCAGTCCCGCTTTTCTTCTATCACTTTCACATGAGATATTCTTTATCAACTGAGCCTCAATAATTTGTGAAAAACCTATTTATGCCGCCAAACATGTTTCCCCCAATTTGTTAATTTTTCTATAGATATTGTGGGTTATAGAAAATTATGGGTTGTTCTTAGCTTTGCTGTTTTTTTTAGCGTCTGGCTAGGAATAAACCTTTTCAGAGCAAAATAAAAAGTGTCGGAATCAGTAAACCAATTAGAAAAAAAGTGACTCAGCTGACGTAGAATGCCCCGTATATGTATGCCACTAAATGTTAGACTCAAAGTCTTAAGAATCACTGTGGAAAAATTCTCTGAAATTAAACGTACAATTTTACAATGTTTACATGCCAGCATATTAAATTTAGGACACTAAGCATACAACTTTAAACAGTATATTGAGTTTCATAAAAAAAAAATGGTGCAGCCATATTTAGCATTGTTGATTGTGAAGGCGTTAGTGAGCTTTTTTTTGTAAAGAAAATAAAAATCACGCATTGTTGACTTATTCGTGTATATTGTACGAAAGAAAAAAAAATTATTCGTAAATAGGTTATACGAAATAACTGTACAAGGTAACTAGTATTAAAGTCGTGTGGTGTCAGAGAAATGTAGTTGAAGAAGGATGTATCGCTTCGATATGTAAGAAAAAAAATCATACAGAATGTTTTAAAGGTGTTTAGGGTACTAAATAATGTGAAGTTGTGGAATTCCCGCACACACCGTGAGAATCCAGGGATGTTTAAGGCACGACTCTGAACTCCCTCGTTCCCTGGAAAAAAGAAAAAGAAACATCGAACGCTTTGTTAATTTCTGTCGTGATTTTTTATTTTAATAATTTAGTAGTCAGGACTTTTTTGCTGCTCGACTGCTATATACTATTTAACATTGCTTTACATACTTTAGGTACATGCTTTCTAAATTAGGAAACATTTTTAATTAATGAACATTGAAGACTGGTTAAAAATGGGTAACAAATTTGGTAAAAGATGGGCTTTTTGATTTGCTCAACGAGGTTTCAGTATTTTTACAAGAAAAAAAAACCAAACATATGCATGAGCACGAAAACTGTACTAAAAATGCTACAAACAAATTGTAAATAATAGATAGCAGTTTAGCATCTAAGAGTGGTAAAACTACAATTGTATTGTATAATTCTATATAATTAATTACTTTGGATCCTTGATCAACAAAGAGCGTATGAAATCCTTGGCGATTTCTGTGACAGAACCGAAGTATTCGTCATCAAATTGATACTGGCAAGCCGCGACATTCGCGTAAGTCTCCTGTTTGTCCTCTCCGAGAAAGGGCGATGCTCCACTTAGTAGAATATACGTTAATACGCCAACGGCCCAGAGATCAGTTCCTAAACTGAGAGGCTCGTAGTTAACGATTTCCGGGGCGACAAATTCGGGCGTGCCGAATAAAGCACGATGCTCCGAACCGGGCGCCAGTCGATGTGAAAGTCCTAGATCTAAATTCAAAGCGTTTACAAACGTTTTAAAAAGCATGAACTTTTGCATTTACATACGGAAAATATGGTTTAAAAAACAATGTGATGTTACCTATAAGTTTTATACTGGGCATAGGCGGTGGTGATGAGAGAAGAATGTTTTCAGGCTTTATGTCCAAGTGAGCTACTTGATGAGAGTGCAAGTGACTTAGGGCCATCAATACTTGTCTGACCTTTAAAAAAAATAAATAAATAAACAAAACACAAATTTTCATACAGTGCATAGCCCCATTGTAAAGTATGAAAGATGTTTGGATGTTGTTAAGGGGAAGGACCCAGATCATAATAGCTAATATACATTGAAGAAAACCTCATTTGTTTGATTGCTGGTATTATAAAATAAAGTATATATTGTTGACTCGAGAAGAAAAGAATATTTTGGTCTTTGACAAAAGCATGTAACTATTGTAGACAGTTTGCCATACATTTATGGGGTTTTATATTTATCGCGCATTGCCAAGAGAAGAAGTCATACAAATATTACCGAAAAATTTCAAATTTGCGTAAGATGAGTTCTTATCGCATGAATATAGGTTTTTCGATTTTTAATAGAACTAACGAAGTTCTAATGGATTTATCAAAATAATTTTTGAAAAGTTGCGAATTAGAACTTTGTACATTGCTTCTTCATTGATTTCGATTTGTCACAAAGCCACCTCTATGAGGAAGCTTATTTATCAATTTTCGCTTCCTCATAGAGGCAGCATTGTGACAACATCGATTAACGATTACAGATCGAATAATTAATCAATGAACCAATGCAATAAAACAGTACCCGTGTTTACAGCTCTAGTCCGCTTTATGATATCATTCTGAACTATAATCTGTTAAAATAAAAAATTCAAATTGCTTCAAAATCTGAACTATTTACCGATTGTCACCAAATGTGTACATAGCAATGGTAAATATTTTTTCGTCTGAATTTTTCATTCATAAAAAGTTTCCATTCAGTCATTGTCAGTTGATGTGAGTTATAAAAAAACGTTAATTGTCCTAAAAATTCAAAGTCCCGTAAAATTCGAACGGCTTTACCGATCATTACCAAATTCGATACGTAGCAGCACTTAACATTATTTTTCGTCTGTAGAAAATTTCGGTTCGTTTAGTAAGACTTGACGTGAGTTAGAGCAAAATGATTTTTTTTTAAATTCCAAATTCAATAAAAACCGAACCTATTTGTCGTTTCATTCCAAACTCAATACCGATCCTCATTTAACATAACTTCATTTGTAAAAAAATGTTTAGCTCGATTGTTTTTGCTTCCTCATGGAGGAAACTGTTTTCGTGAACATTTTTTTTCGAAATTTTAATGTCAGGAGACTCAGAATGGTTCGAAACGTCGAGAAAAGTGGTTTAGAAAAAAAATGTCTGGATGAATGTGCGTGCGTATGTGTGGCCGGCATTCAAAATTCAAACCTACATATCTCAAGAACGGTCTTATTAATCGGGCTAAAATTTGGCACACATATGGGCAAGTAGGAACCTTTGTTTGTAATAATTTTCAAAAAAATTAAAAAATATGTTCAGATTTTATTTAACTTTGCAATTTACAGACATTTTACGAAAATTGCGAAGTTAAATAAAATCTGAACACATTTAAAATTTTTTTTTTAAATTACAGACATTTTACAAAAATTGCAAAGTTAAATAAAATCTGAACATATATTTTAACATTTTTTTGAAAATTATTACAAACAAAGGTTCCTCCCTGCCCCATATGTGTGCCAAATTTTAGCCCGATTAGTATGACCGTTCTTGAGATATGTAGGTTTGAATTTTGAATGCCGGCCACACATACACACGCACATCCATCCAGACATTTTTTTCCTAAACCACTTCCCTCGACGTTTTGAATCATTCTGAGTCTCCTGACATCAAAATCTCGAATAAAAAATGTTCACAAAAACAGTTTCCTCCATGAGGAAGCAAAAAAAAATAGAATTCGAATCTATGAAATTACACCAATTTAACAAATTACAAACATTTTCGAATTTTTTTAGAATATTTGGATGACCAAATATTGGCAATGTGTGACAAATATAAAACCCCATAAACTTATGATAATTTAACTACAATAGTTGGATGCTTTTGTCACAGACCTAAATATTCTTTGTTTTTGGAGTCAAGAATGCACTCTTATAATACCAGGAGTGAAACAAACGAGATATTTTTCAATTAATATTGGCGATTTTTATCAAACTCTTTCCCCTTAAGGAAAGTGGGATGGTTAACTCTAATTAACTATATGGTTGTTTTATTAAAAACCATTTCTACCATTTTTAGTGGGATCTTTATCGGTTTTGAAAGATAATTTGCATAGCAGCATACATTCTTAATTATAGAAAATTATCAGTAACATGCAATTGAAATAAAATGTATCTATTTGTGCTAGTTTTCTTTCCTTTTGTTTAAATAAAGAATAAACTATAGAGTTAGTCTGATTACGTTGTGATAGTTCGTTTTTTGTTTAGTCAAAAAACCTTTTATCAATTTAATTTCTAGGCTTTTTGCAGTGTTTGTTGTATAAAATTTATACAAATTTGTTTGCGTAATAAATAATTACTTTATTAAACATTGCTTTAAAAGTCACTAGGAACAATGGTTTTGGTATTCTAACAAAATACAATATCTTGCAGTTAGTTCCTTATCCATGCAGTAAACTCATAAACAGGCAGTAAAAAAATGTGCTGTTCCAGCAAGAATTTTGTTAACGTAACAAGATTGCTGACACTATATTACTAATATCCAAATTAGTTAAGCTAACGAAATTCTTGATGTACAAGCAATTTATTTTTCTCTATCTGCCGCTTTGTAAGTACGCGCTTTTTTAAGCACACACACACAGCTCCATTTTTTAATAAGTGGGTTGAAGTGAAACGTATCTGATTCAGCAAATTTCTACCTACACTTATTATAAATAGTAAATTCCAATAAAGAAGCAGTTATGCATAATTGAATCACCCTATCAATGCATAAAATATTTTTTAAGAAATGTCTATTTCATAAAATTCTAACAATATTGACTAAAATTTGTCGGCATACCACATGTGCTGCTTCTACTTCACTCGATGGAGTCCAGTGAAACAGCTCTCCGCCAGAAATCAATTCCAACAGAAGTACCACAGTTTTACCTGTATCTATAACTTTGTGTAGTGAGACAATATTGGGATGCCTCAGACGAGCCAGAAGTCCAGCTTCCCTTGCTATTAAAAAAATAAAAACAAAAAAGAAACTCCATCAAATCCAATAATAATTTTGGATTCTTCATAGGGGGAACTTCATGCAAGATGCAAAATAATGAGGAACTTTTCCCCAAGGCTTAGCTTTCTAGCCTTTTTGTTCAATTTTTTAATTTCATAACTTTTGAATGCCATTATCGATCCAAGAGATTGATTGTTTTAACACATTTATATTTCAATACATATATTGTATAGCTTTTAGTCTCTTCAACATTTATAGAAATTCTTAGCTCCATAACTAAAGATTTAGTAAACTAAAGATCTCAGTGTAGATTTAAAAATACGAAATGGCTACAATTAATAAAAATGTTATACATAAAAAACTTTATATGAGGTATTCGATATGAATTTGACAACCAAAAAAAAAAAAATGTCATAAATTTTCTAAAAATCAGGTTTAGTGGTATGAATAGATACACCAAATATCAAAATATAAAAAAAAAAAAAATTGCCTGAATATGTCAATTATTTCATTTTTCATTTCATTTGTAATGTGTCAGAAACAACTAATTGTATCAAAATCACAAAAAAAAAAAAAAAATGTGCATTTTTTCATGGCCAACAAGAAAAATATTTAATCAGAATTAAATGTGTAATTTCAGGCCACATTTTATGGCAAAAACAACAAAAATATTTTATTTAAATAGGAGCGCTTGCAGTTTATAAAAACTGAGAAAGCAAAATTAGGTAAAATTACATTCAATTATTATCCATCCAAACCATACTTGCTCCTATAAGAAAAATTGAAAAAAATCTACATAAATAAAAATGACATACCAATGTCTGCTGCTGCCACACCTCTTGCGACTCTCCGCTTTCTCATAATCTTTGCTGCATAAACAGATCCAGACTTCAGCTCGATACATTTTCGTACAACAGCAAATTGGCCCCTAAAAAGAATAAACGACAAATATTCGTGGATCCATTGGAAAGAAAAACTGATTTGCCATTAATAAATTTTTCACTTACTTGCCAATCTCCTCTTGTAAATCATAATTCTTTTCAATCGGCTCATGATCAACCTCCATCAACGTGTCCCATTCGGGCCCTATTTAATAAAACCCTCATAAAAGAAAGCTAATACCGCATATAAAAACAAAGACAACAAATGAGTGTCAAACACAAATACACAAAGCCTAATATTTAATAATCAAGACACTAAAAAGTCGTCGCTTGACAAATTTTCGTGAATCCACAATAGAAGAAAAGCTCGTCAAATCCGAATTGAGAGTCAAAATATGATGAAAAAAACAACGAGTCTCAATACACATAGAAAATGTCAAACATCTGTCAACCTCGAAGTCGGTTGGGATTTATAATTAATTCGAGTGGTGAAAAAAAAAAAGAAAAAAAAAAAAAAAAAAAAAGTGAAAGGTTTATTTACCACCGTTGGAGGTTCCCAAGTGGCGAGAAGTGCCCGGCATCATCTCTCGCTCATGCTGCGAGCGTTAAACTTTCGTTTGTAGCCGGTTTTATAAAAATTTATACCAGAGCAAAAACCGTTATGAAAATCGTGACATTTGGTAGTCCGGCCTTTAACACATGCCGGGCAACCCTACTATAGCGACAGTAAGACAGTATACACTTTTACTATACGCGCGCATATACACGCGCGCACGTTGCGCACACACACACGCACGCGCACACGCACACACGTATAAAGAAAATATGTGCTGGGTTTAAGCGCACAATCAATATATGCGACGCCACCTTGTTTTTCCCAGGCGATTTACTTTGCGCCGTTCTGCGCTCACTTCCCTCGATTATTTTGCCTTCTTATCGCGGTGAACTAGCTAGTGGTTTTCCTGCTCGTTTATCCTAATTTACACTCTGTTACTTGACAAGAAGCTTGTTGTAATGCTGATAGCTAAAGCCTTGTACAATTGATTGTGAGACTCTATTGCACGTTTTACAATATATATCAATCGCGTTTAGGCCGTATGAGAGACTCCCTCTTCTATACAGCGGATTATTTTTATTTAAAAATCAGGTTTCTCGATGGATGCGTGGGAAGTGTTAAAACTATATGGGGAAAATCATCTTCCTTCCTTTCACCTTGCGCAGCTGTGAAGTTTCAGAGTTGTGTGACTCTCGTCAACGACTATTCTCGCGCCACTTCTGTGCTCAACCCAAAAATAAGCAAACGCAAGGCTTTCGTGCTAAAATATATGTAAACTGAGTACATCTGAATTATTATCAAGCGCCACAGTAGCTTTTAGCGCGATAATACGTGCAAGCTTGTAGGGCGCACTTTTGCTTACTCTAATTACGATTGAAAATTTCCTTTATTTTGCACAATGGCAGTTTAAATTTTACACAAGTATTATTGATAATAGAGTTTAACAACTTCATATGGTCGAATTTCTCAAAAGTTCGAACTTTTAATTCAATATCAATTCATTCTTATATCAATTTTAATTATGAAACTCACGAATAAAAATTCGACTTAACTACAGTTAAGAGGTTGTAAACAAAACTTTTCGCAGTACGTTATTATTCGGATTCAAATGAAAAAAAAAAAGCTGACAATTACATTGTCATAGCTTCCTCTCTTTTATTTACCACACAGTCTACCGTGCTTTGTCGCTTTGTACGTTGATCACATTCGGCTTCTTCAACAAGCTTTGTTTTATGATTAGTTACTTTTCAACTGTTAGTTTTTAAGTAACATTTCTTCAGGGCTATGCCAGTGTAAGAAAACATGTGTTATACATTTCAGCTTGATATCTGAAGCGGCTTTCAAATTATGAAAGTCAATTGATATGATTCTGCAAAATCACAAAAACTCAACATCTCATTAAAGTTGAACACTTCCACTGATTTTCCTCAAATTCAATGCCGGTCTGTAATAGTTCAAGTTCGTACCAATTTTTAGCACGATATCTAAAAAAATGTCGGTACTAGAGCGCACACAGCTATTTTTTCAAAAAATTGGAAATAATTTTTTGTAAATATGTTTTTTGGATGTTTCGGAACATTCTGATTACGTTTACATGAAAAGTTGGAAAAAAAAAAAATGTTCACCAAAACAAAGGTTCTTGAGGAAGCAAAAACTGTGTCGTGAAATAAATATTATAAACTAAGTAACACTGTGTACGTAAAAAATACTGTCCAATTACTTTATGAGGCAAAATACGTCAAGTCGGCCACCCCAATTTTTCATGTCAACAAAACGCCCTCAAATTTATTCAGGATATTGGTCTAGTTGAAGAAAAAACGTAGGAGTTTTTTCACATTTTTTATTGCATATTTCACCCATTGAAAATCGCTGAAAATAATCAATGTTTATTTTTTAACGCCAATACTACGGCTCGCGAAAAAAAATCATAAGAACATCATATTTTTGATTTTCAGCGTACTTTCCAAAAACATTTTTTGTAAAATTCTCCGATTTCATTTTATGCTATTTTTCAATGAAATAAAGTCGCCACTTTTTTCCCCTCCGTAACGGCATTTCCGATTTAGTTGAAATTTTCACATTTTGTTCGTTGAAATGCCTAGAATCTTAGAAAAAATTAGCGAGATGGGCGACAATTTCGCTCCAGAATTACAGCTCTTCGAACGATCAAACATCGCGGTAATCTAATACAAAAAACAAGAATTACATAATAAAAAAATGTAATGCGGGCTTTAGAATATTTTTCATAGACATTCTCAGCCCTCCTGAATGCAGAGAGCCTGAACACATTAGATTACCACGATGTTCCATCGTTCGAAGAGGTGTAACTCTGGGGCGAAATTGCCGCCCATCTCGCCAATTTTTTCTAAGATTCTAGATATTTCAAAGAACAAAATGTGAAAAATTCAGCTAAATTGGAAATGCCGTTTCGGAGGGAAAAAAGTGGCAAATTTATTTAATTGAAAAATAGCATAAAATAAAATCGGAGAATTTTACAAAAAATGTTGTTGGAAAGTACGCTGAAAATCCAAAATTTGATGTTGTTATGATTTTTTCTTGCGAGCCGTAGTATTGGCGTTAAAAAATAAACAATGGCTATTTTCAGCGATTTTCAATGGCTGAAATATGCAATAAAAAAATCTGAAAAAATTCCTACATTTTTTCTTGAACCAGACGAACATTCTGACTAAATTTCAAGACGTTTTGTTGACATGAAAAATTGGGATGGCCGACTTGACGTGTTTTGCCTCTTATATAGTTGTACACATAAACCGATATATTAAATTTAATGTACAAATGTGATATGTAAAGCTAAAAAAGTTTATTCTTAATATTTCGGAAAAATTAGTAAATTCACTATAAACGAAATTGTATAATTTTACATTATTTGTATAAATTAATGTACCTGCTGATTGATCAAAATTCCGTTCAATTAAATTTGCATACGATTTTAAGAGTTTGACTTTCACCATTGTAATGTATTTGATTTCAATTATAATAAATTAGAGGCAATTACTTTATGGGAATTTCAGTATAATGGTTTTTAAGCTAATATATACTAATTATAAGTGACTTTTTTATGCGATGGGAGCAGCGATTTTATCGGATGCACTCTATTTACTCTAATTGCGAATTACGGTGAGGGAGTCTTGCCGTCACCTTCCAGGTAGGGACCGAGCCGTCTTATGATGATTCCCGCGCATAAAGCGGATGTCTAAAAATACGAAACCTGCATTAATTGTTCATGGATAATATATATGATTATATCCGTTAATCGGATGAGTTTAATTCTATTATTTAGCGGCATTTCGCGGCGAACGCAACTATTTCTTTCAAAATTTTCATCATGAAATGAGTACGTTGGAATTTTTCATATATTACGCATAAAAATATATGCACGATGATGGTAAAAAATATAATCTTGCTACAATGCGTCTGTAACTAGTCGGTAGCGCCATCCCTCGGTAGTTGTAACCACGGTGTCATAACTAATTTCGATGTAAGTGTATTTGATTGGAAAGAGCCTGTAAGACCTGGAAGCTAGTAAATCTCCACAAGTGTTTCACCGAGGGAAACATCATTTGTTTAAAAACTTAAACTTATAATCGTAGTTAATTAAATAATTTAAACCAACTAATAATAATAATCGAAAAGTGCCGATTAATTAAATACTGTCATTCGGTTCTACACTCTATACAAAGTCCTGTTTAAGGCATTTATCGTTATAAGTCCTGCGATTAAGGCAATTATCCCTAACGGAACAGTTTAAGTCTTCTTAAAGGCATAAATATCTAATGCATAACAATTGAAATTGAATAAAGCGCGGTGCATTTCCTTGGGCACCCACACAGCCACTCAAAAACACTCAAAGACACTTACACAGACCCTCCCAAACACTCAAAGACACTCACACAACACTTACAGAGCTCACACAAGGACTCACTCATAAACACTCACACAGCTCACAGCCTCTTACAGACATTTACTTACTCACTCACATGCCTGGGGATCTAATAAGAGGACTGAAAAATAAGTGTCTGGAGGGTCTAATAGCGAGAATTAGTGGAATTTTTGTACGGCAAGATGGGAGCCCATTAGGGGAACTTAGAAAAATCAGGACCTTATAGGGAGACTTATAAAAATGAGGGCCTGAACGGTTTAATAACGGGACTTAGAAAAATTGGGACCTGGGGATCTAATAGTGGGACTCAGAAGAATTAGGGCTTGAGGATCTAATAGTGGGACTTACAAAACTTAGGTCTGGTGAGGCCTATTAGGGGATCTACAAAAATCAGGGTCGAACGTGGTCTTATAGGGTAACTTATAAAAATTAGAGGAGTGGGGGCCTCGTCGGAAGTATTAGGAATATCAGGGCTTGGAGCGGTTACGGACGATTTGCAAACAGAAAAACGAGGGCGCGAAGCGCCCGAGTCACAATAACCTGCTAGTAACTAATAAGGGTGTGGTGAACAATTCGAGATACGTGTTTTTTTTTCGTCCCCGCGTCGACCCCTCCGAGTTAATATACGGTGAAATAAAGGAAAAAAAAGTAAATACGCTTCACTTTTTATTCATCCTAACAAAGGTCTGTTGACCGGATACACTCGACAAATCAAAATGAACATAAACAGATAGTATAGAAATCGCTGGTAAGCCTCTTCTGCTATCGCATAAATACTATTGGTCGAAAATAAAAAATAAGATTAAATTCCAATATTCATACCAACACAAAAAGTAAGTCCAGGCAACTGGAAGAAAAAAAAATCTAAAAGACAAAGTGATGTTTATCAACCGCGCATAACATTCTATTTCGAATCGTGGCCGACACATAGCACTAATAACATTACTGTTATTAGTACTTCGTTTTCCAGTTCATTCGATGGTTAGGCCTGGCCGATATTTCATTCATTGAACTATTGAGATTTACGCAATGGATTTAAGCCTTCAGTCTCCCATCGACATTCATATTTTTCGCGGGTAACATCTGCAGGCGTCTTCGAGATAGTTGCGCACACGGTGTCTTACGTTGCGCACAAGTGTGAGCAGCAGACGACACGGTATGTTAGCGATAAGATCGTGGCTCGGTGTATATACAAAAAACTCATTAAAGTTGATATTAAAAATGTTTATTTACAACCATTCGGAAGTAGCTAAATTACTAGTGTGGCAGTAACAATTAACAACTACAAGGCCGATTGTGACAGAAGTAAAATATATAACATGACACATGTATAGTATTTTTCTGCTGTGACAACCGGCCGTGATGTTATTGTTATTGTTATTGTCTGTCAGCGCACTGAAAATTCATTTATTCACTTCCGAATGATGAAAAATAAAAAAATGTTGCCGTTGATTTTTTTTTTTTTTTTTCGAATTTCTTTAAATAGATCGTGATCTCTGTCGCAGTGATACACAAAGTGCAGAAAATCTCTTACAGAAATTAGGTTATATCTTTTTTTTATAGCATCTGAAAACAGGTCCACGCCTTTGAACTCTGACATATAAAAGATAAAATTAGAAATCAATAAGGAGGATAATGAGTGACGAGCAGGATGAAGCTAATGACAAATTGCCGGATTTGCCGAAGACAGCTGTGTTGGTTCACAGCTTGCCAATGCCAAATGAAACACCCACTGTAAAAGGTTTGTTCAAAACTTAAATCTAGCGATGAGAATTTTAAAAACAGCAGAATATTTACCAATTATTTATGTCAACTTTAACATCAACAATAAGTTTATCAATTTAAGCAGCTTAAATAACTTAAGGAATGTTTTAAAAATTCAAGTGTATCTTGGGAAACTACATAAAATTATTTTTATAAATTAATATATGCATTTAACTTGATGACCTAAATCTGTTTATAAGGAAAAAAAAACAGAATGTTTTGAAACCTTTTTTTTTTCATTATAGGGTACGATTTCAACAAAGGTATAGATTATCATACACTCTTCAAAACCTACAGGCATTCAGGCTTCCAGGCAACAAATTTTGGATTGGCTGTAGCTGAAATACAGAAAATGTTGGCTGCACGTAAAGTGCCGCTGATGGAAGATCAAGTGGACTGGTCAGAGCAAGATGAGTTCATAAAGAGAAAGAATTCTTGCACGATATTTCTTGGATATACTTCTAACATGGCGTCCTGTGGCGTTAGAGATACTATTAGGTTCTTGGTTCAGCACAAAATGGTAATTAAAATTAATGTGCTTCATATTAAATGGAGCATTTCATAATAATTCATACAAGATGAAAATTAAAACTTTTTAATTTCGTAATATTTTCACTTTCTTGTTGTAAATTTTTTTTTTTTTTTCAAGATTTTCATGTCAGGACACTCAGAATGGTCCAAAACATTGAGAAAAGTGGTTTAGAAAACATGTGTGTATGTCTGTGTAGGGCTTTGAAATTTTAGTACCACTGAAATTTGCCACACAAGTGATACTGCACCCTCGTCTTTGGTTGTTGCAATTTTTGACAAAATGTGTGGAGAAATTTACATTTTATAGCTTCTTGAATTAAAAAAAAGGATGCAAAGTAGAGCTTTGCACACTGCTTCCTCATGATCTTTGAATGTTTACAAAGCTACCTCAATGAGGTAAAAGAACTTTATCTACTTTGGCTTCCTCATATAGGAAGCTTTGTAAACATTAAAAAATCATGACAAAGCAATGTGTAAAGCTCTACTTGCATCCTCGTTTTAAATTAATAAATAAATGCTGTTTATATATATCATATTTTGCTCCCTTTTCACATTTCAATGGATCAAATTTCCATTGATCTGAGTTAGAAGAAGATATTATTTTCTAATAAATTCAAAATACCATAAAATTCAAACCCCTTTACCGATAATCACCAAATTTGGTACATAGCAGTGCAGAGTATTACTTTTCGTCTCTAGAAAAATTCAGTTCATTTGGTCAGATTTGACGTGAGCTAGAGCAAAATGAAAATTTTTCGAAAAATTCAAAATCCCATAAAAATCGAATCTGTTTGCCGATTTATCTCAAATTAATTGCCAGTCATCCTTTGACATAGCTTTATTTGTAAAATATTATTTAGCTCGATAGCTAAACATTTTTGCATAAAACTTAAATAGAGTGTGTTAATGATTAATACTAAATTTGGGCAAAATTGATCAAATAGTTCAGATTTTTTAAAAATCCGCATTTTGGTAATTATTTTTCTACATGCTGTAATCTGAAAACTGTTTAAGCAACTGATCTAAGATTTTTCATAAAACTTGAATAGAATGTATCGTTCTATGATTCTGAATTTGGTGAGAATCCAATAAAGAGTTCATATTTTGGAGAATTTTCAATTTGTTTTTTTTTTTCAAAGCTTCCTCTATGAGGAAGCCGAAATTGATCAACATACTTTCTCATAGAGGTAGCTTTGTAAAAATAAAAAAAAAATCTTTTTTGATTTATTAATAAAACGGAATTCTAACTGCAATCTAAAATTTAATTTTGTTAAATAATGTGGCCTATACTATTTATACTATTTTTTAATTGTAAATTTAATTTTTTTATTGATTAAGATTGAAAATAAAATTAAAAGATGTTCTTTTCAGTAAGAATATAAAAAATATTAGGAAAATTGAAAAAAAACTCAGATTTAATTTTGTGTGTATTTTTTTACCTTTTTTAAATGAAGCATCAATATTCCCATCATGGCATTAGGCATAAAATTTCTATCATTATTGTTGTTAAGCTTCGACGTATCGACCTAATTTTTATGGATGGAATTTTTGACACGCGTTCTCGGGGTCTGAGATATCGGTGTCGAAGATTCTGATGTTATCGACATTCCTATACAGGAAAGTTTCAAACATATTTCGAATCCCTGATTTTTAATTTAGTTCGCTCTAATTGCTCCACCAGTTCATTAAGAATTGATGGAGCAACCAGAGCGACCCATTTTTTACAATTAAAATAAATCGTGAAAAAATATCGCCACAGCCCGGGTTCGAAATATGTTTGAAACTTTCCTGTATAGGAATGTCGATAACATCAGAATCTTCGACACCGATATCTCAGACCCCGAGAACGCGTGTCAAAAATTCCATCCATAAAAATTAGGTCGATACGTCGAAGCTTAACAACAATAATGTTATAAAAACGACCAAAACCAAAAAACAAATTCATAAAATTTCTACGTTTGATTTTTAATTCAAAAACTCAGTGAATGTTTCTAATAAGATAACATTACTCAATCAATTTTAATATCTTCTATATTAAATTAGATAAACATGTTCAATATATTATTTATCAAGTACTGTACTATTTTTGTATCAATCTGTGCTATATGACAAAAAAATTGACCACGTTATTTCTGTCGGAATCATGTTTTTAATGGAAGTTGACATTTTCTTACAGTAAGTACAATTTTTTTTTATAAATCAAGAAAGTCACAAAATAAAAATCTAATAAAATGTATAGATGTTCTTTTCAGTAGTAACAACAATATAACAAATTATTAGGGCGTTTAAAGAACCTTATGGAACCATGGAAAGCTCCAAATTTTCAATCAAAAATACAAGTTGCTTTTATAAAACAGCAAATACTGATTAAACTGTGCAAAAAAAGTTCCTTTCGAACGAATGAAGAGAAAAAGTAATTTCTACAGGTGGATTGTATAGTTGCTACTGCAGGAGGAGTTGAAGAAGACTTGATTAAGTGTCTAGCGCCAACTTACATAGGAGAATTCGAAATGCCAGGTAGACGTTTGAGGGAAAGAGGGATTAACAGAATTGGAAACCTATTGGTTCCCAATGACAATTACTGTCTATTCGAAGATTGGATAATGCCCAAATTAGATGAGATGATGACAGAGCAAAAGGAGAAGGTTCAACAAATATTCCAATTATATTTACCCAATTAAACCAATAAATACTTATTGATTATTCAATTTTTTTTACATTTTAGGGAACTGTATGGACACCATCAAAAGTCATAACGAGACTGGGCGAAGCAATCGACAATCCTGAATCTATATACTATTGGGCAGCGAAAAATAATATTCCTGTATTCAGTCCTGCACTGACTGACGGGAGTCTTGGAGATATGATGTTTTTTCATTCTTACAGTAATCCCGGATTGGTTATCGACATAGTTTCAGGTAAACACAGAATTGGATAGTGATCTTTTTTTCGTAATTTACATTAATTACAATTTACATTTATAATTTTTTATCTTATATTTCCATTATAATTTTAACAAATTTTATATGAGGAAGCAATGTGCAAAGTTCTACTTTGCAATTTTTAAAAAATTTCATGTAGTTTATTTGTAAAATCACATACATGACACCGAAAATTTCGTAATTAATTCCGTTGCACCATATTTTCATTAAGTATGAAATTTTTGCGTACTTTCTTAACTTTTGCGGAAGTTAGAGCAAAAATCTAAATTTTTTGAAAAATTCGAAACAGCGTAAAATCCGAACGACTTTACCAATCATCACCAAATCTGGTACGTAGCAGCGCTATGTTATTTTTTATCTGTAGAACATTTCAGTTCATTTAATGAGATTCAATGTGATTTAGAGCAAACTTAATTTTTTTCAAAAATTCAAAACTCTGCAAAATCTGTACCGTTTCGCGATTTCGTTGAAATTCAATATCAAACAACATTGAAAGTGTTTTCAGTTGTAAAAAACCATTCAGCTAAGTCGCCGAACTTTTACGAAACTTAGAGCGATCAGACCAGTTTTTTTACAAAATTAAAAATTCTATAAGATCTGTATATACAGATATATTTTATTAAAAATCACATCAATTAAAGAGGTGTTACTAGTCTACTTGCGTGCATGAAACACACACACGCACACACACATACGGACATTTTTTCTAGACCATTTTTCTCGGATTTTTAAAAATCCCGAAAAGAATAAAAAATGTCATGAAAAAAAATCTTCCTCTATGAGGAAACAAAATTAACGGTTAATAATTAATTAATATTGTTTCTTGCAGATCTGAGACGGTTAAACACGATGGCGATTAAGGCTGTGAGCTCAGGAATGATAATCGTCGGAGGTGGTTTGGTCAAGCATCATATATGTAACGCAAATTTAATGGTAAGATTAGAATAAGAACAGCATTTCCTTACGCTTTTAAATAGAAATGAAATATATGTGATTTTTCTATGCAGAGAAACGGCGCAGACTTTGCAGTATTTTTAAATACCGCTTCCGAATTCGATGGAAGTGACAGTGGCGCTCGTCCGGATGAGGCAGTTTCGTGGGGCAAAATTCGAAAGGATGCCGAGCCGGTCAAAGTGGGTTTGCCGTATTTTTTTAACGATTTATTACTCGTGCATTTACAACCAAAAGTATACATTGATTCAAATTTGAATACTTTGAGTGCCGAGAACAATCTTTTTAAAAAACCAACCTGGTTAAAGATACTAAGAACTCTATTTTTTATTGTAATACATTTCAATTTTTATTTAAAACAATACCAAAAAATGATTGATGATTAAGTTTTTACATAAATCCACAAAAGGAAAATTCTGTTACGGTGGTTTTTATGAAAATTGTACGTTCACTTTTAAAAAATCATATCTTCATTTTGATTGTGTTATTCATTTTTTTCTAATTTATTAATCCTGTTTAGGCATTACTGTTGTTGATATTATTATTACTTAAATTCCAATGTAACGTATGTATATATTTTATTCTTTCACAGATTTACGCAGAAGCGTCTCTCGTATTTCCACTTCTCGTGGGCGAAACTTTTGCCCGCGAGTATCATTCCTCGCGAGAGCGAACTGTATCGGATGTGTAGGAAAAAACAATAAAAACATTTTAAGCAAATTGATTTTTTTCTTTAACCCTGATTATTGACTCCTGCAGCAATGAGGTGATACATTTAATTTGTGGTAGAGGTCGGTAGCAAGATTTAATAAAGTGATCGACGTTCAACTTTATTGAACTATGAAGCGCTAGGACTATTTTAGCGCGGCCTCGTAACGTCGGCAAACAATAAAATTGTCAATCAGTATGAAGGAGAGTACTCGTTTCGAGGGGAAAGAGCGACGCGACCCTCATTCTGTATATCGTTAACGCGGTGAATGCAGATCACTGCGGTAACATAAAATAGGAAATTGCTTTCACACAAATACATTGGTAGAAATTTTTTGGATAGAACTAACTCACGTCGACGGTTTTACATTTCCTTGGTTTAAGGAACCAATATTTTTAATTATGAGTGTTAATGCAATAATTCACCCATATATTCACGGCAAACCGAAACTTAATCAGTCGGTAACAAAAATTATAGATACTAATATTGGGACACTTGAGAGGTTCTAGGAAAATGAAAAATGTCACCAAAAGCAGAATTAAATTCTGCATCAGGTGGCAGTTTACATTTTTTATTATGCGACTGAGTTGGTTTCGCCTCTCCTTAAGGTAATCTCTGGGTGTGAACTAATGGCGCTGATGGTGGAGCGAGAAAGAAAAACTAAAAATATGTTTTACATCACCTCAAGATGAAAGTGACTCGCCCCGATCGGTATTGAAAACTGTTAATGTCTTTACAAGTAGCCGAATATTTCTGGGCAAAAACACAGAAATTTTAATTATTGAAATAATTAAACAATCAATTAAAAATACGTCAAAATGACTAAACATATATATATATATATATATATATTCTTTGCATACTTTTTCTATTTCACGCGAATGTTTTTTCAAATTGGAGAAACAACACATTTTAACAGAAAAAAAAATAACTTTGAAAATTATAAAGCGTCATTAATTTGCAGATTAATTAAATATTTATATTTTTTCTCTGAAATGTTGCACACTACCAGTTAAAAAAATATGAACAAGAGGTAAAAAAGCTTTTAAAAAACCATTTGTAATAAAGAATATAAATTTGTTATATATAGAGCGATCTCTGAATATATTGTCACCCTAATATACTTACATATCAACTATCAAATGATAACATTTTTGCTTCCGCATAGGGGAAGCTTTGTTTTCATGCAATTTTTTTCGAGATTTTCATGTCATGACACTCAGAATGGTCCACACGTCGAAAAAAGAGGTTTATAAAAAATGTCCGTATATATATATGTGTGTTCCAGGAATAGAAAATTCAAACATTCAAAACTCACGAACGGCGTGATGTATTCAGCTGAAATTTTGCATGCAAAAAAAGTAGGAACTCCTCTTTGATTTATGTGATTTGGCGGTCGATTATGTTTGGTATTGAATTTCAACAAAATCGGTAAAATCGGATTCTACATTATTTTTAGTTTTTCAAAAAATGTATATTTTCGATTTAGTTTTCGCAAAAGTTAAGCAGTTAAGCCAAAACTTTTTACGTAATGAAAATGTGATGCAACGACATTTTTTTCCGTAGATTCTACATTTTTTGTATATATATGAAATTTTACACGCAAGCAGACCAGAAACTAATATTTAATTATTATGATTTCATTTTGTGTTGTTGCATCTCTAATCACCAAAAATATGGAGATAACAAATTGGAAAAACTGCTAACTGAAATAAAAAAAGCTCCAAAGTAGAACTTTGGACATATTGCTTCATCATTAGTTTTGCATTTTGTTGTGTTGTTGGATACCTAACAACAAGAAATACAGAGATAACGAACTGAAAAAAAATGGTAGTTCAAATTTTAAAAAATGCAAAGTATTTATAATTACCGTATATTTGAAAACTTCACATTAATTGTTAAAAATGTTTGCAAATTTCTCATTACTGGAAGTTTTATTCATCAGCTGATATATTAAATTTAATATACATGTTGTAGTAAAATTACAAAATTTTATATCAAATTTCTTCATTTTTATAGGATTCAGTAGAAAGTATTGTAATTTTACATCTCAATTGCATATCAAATTTAATATACCAGTTTCTGAGAGCTTCCTTTACCCGTGATGGAAATTTATACTAAACATTTTTAACAGTGTTTTTTTTTTACTTGTGGTATCTACAAATAACAAAATTATCCATAGATTTCTCAAAAGATCATACTGAAGTTTCTCAAAAATACGAATAAACCACAATCTCCAACAAAAAAAAAAGTTGCAAAGAAGAACTTTGCTCCCTCATACAGAATTTATTAAAATTAAAAAAGTCGTTAAAGAGGAACTTTGAGAATTTCCATTTTTCACAAAGCTTTGTCTATGAGAAACCCAAAATGAATAAATAATCAGAGGTAGCAATATGAAATAAAAATGAAAACGCTCAAAGTTCTTCCTTACAACTTTTACAATTTTAACAAATTCCACATGATGAAGCAATGTGCAAAAAGTCTTCTATTTTGCAACTTTTTAAATTTCAATTTATAAGAAAACCTAATTCGTATGTTATATACTTTTTTTTTTTTCGAATTTGCGGTCTTCGCTCTGTTGATAATAAAAGCCACCCTTAAGAGGACGTGAAACATATTTCAATTCTTTCTCTCCCTCCGCCAGGAGCGCCATTAATTCTATCTCTCTCGCACCCACAGATGTTTCACGTCACCTTAACACAGAGGGTAGATAGAATAAATATATTTTCGGTAGGACATATATATATATTAGGGGATTTGTTCTGAAGATCGCTGAGGGAGGGGGGGGGGTGATTTCCTCCCTCCCAAGTATACAGACGAACGTTATTTTTTTGCGCTTGCGTGATAAACAGGTGTAGTAGCGCAGGCATTGCAGGGGGTGGTTGCGCTTCTGGTAGAAATCGAGAGAGAGAAAGAGAGGGGGTTTACAGTGGGGGTAACGTCGTTTGTCAGTTGTTTCCCGTAAGCCCGCGCACGCGGACGGGCGTGAGAGCAAACCACCCCACCCGCGTAAAAACCCCGTCGTCGAGTTAAGCAAAATTATTTCAAACAGATATACAATTAGAGATAACAAAAAAAAAAAAAAAAAAAAAAGAAAAATTCCCTTGTTTATTATATTCAACGTACCGCTCGTATCGAAGAAAGCAGTATTATCAATCGACGAGGCTTTTTTTTCCTGTGTCTTTGTTCAAGCTTCGTATTATGATCCCCCTCCAACGAGTCTCGCTCTACTACTCGTCACGTAGCCGTTACGTGTTTATTCGTTTGATGCGCTAAAAAGAAACAATACCTGGAGTTCTTTTTTTGGTCAAGCGATTATCAGCTGTTCAATTCGACACGACGAACTGTCGGGATAATTTTATATCCGTCGGTATGAACGATGATGGACGTGGAGGAGACGAATACGGCCTCCACTGCGAGCTCCTCCCCGAGACCGTCCAGTCCAGCTGCGGACTCGACATTTATCAGGTAATTTCGAAGAAACTCTTTTACTCCCACCCCCTCCCTCCTGTGTCGAGATTGGTTCAAGTCAAACGTATAGTCCGAGTTTTATCAAATTTTCAAGACATTGAAAGATTGTTATACCGAATTTTGATTCGTCATCGAGAAAGCTTTGTTTTCGGGGATGTTTCTGTTTTTCGACATTTTTCATGCTAGCATCATTCGGATAGTCTTAGACACAGGTTCGAGAAAATTGGATTTGAAAAAAATGTCTGTGTGATGTGTGTGAATCTCTTTTTGGCACGCTAGCTCTCGTAATATTTTCGATATTGTGCTGGGATTCGGTATGCGAGTTATCTATCATATAGTAATGTTTGGGATGTAATTTAGTGCGAGTCGGTCAAGAGGTTGAAAATTTATGATATTTTCCATAAAAGAAAGTCTTTGCACGCTAATAATTGCTTATTTTATTAATTTATTAAATAATTAAATAATTTGTACGTGTTGAAAAAAATCTGTAATTCTTTTCTCTTTTGTTTTCTCTTAGAATGTTTTCCTTAATTTTAGAGATCTTAAAAAATTCCATAAAATCGTGTATATGATAAACAAAATGTGTGAATCTGTGTGAATGTGTAGTTTTTTTTTGTCGGATTCAGACAGTTTCACTTAGACCGTTAAGGAAAAAATTAAAAAAATTAAATTTTGAAATAAATTTCTCTGTATTGATGTGTGTGTGTGCGAACTTCTTTTTTGGCACGCTAGCTCACGCAATATTTTAGATATCGTGCTGAAATTTGGTACAGAAGCAATGTTTGGGATATAATTTGGTGCGACTCGGTCAGAGGGCTGAAAATCTATGAGATTTTCAATTTAAAAAAAGATGTCTCTGCG
This sequence comes from Perithous albicinctus, assembly GCA_964016905.1. NCBI lineage: Eukaryota > Metazoa > Arthropoda > Insecta > Hymenoptera > Ichneumonidae > Perithous > Perithous albicinctus. The sequence goes on from OZ024695.1 coordinate 6,178,625, forward strand.
CGCTAATAATTGCTTATTTCAATAATTTAATAATTAAATAATTTGTATGTATTTAAAAAAATTGTGATTTTTTATTTTGTTTTGTTTTCTCTAAAATGTTTTCCTTAATTTACAAATCTAAAAAATTCCATAACCTCGAGTATATGATAACAAAATCTTGAAGCCTATGTAAATGTGTAGTTTTTTTGGTCGGTTTCAGACAGTTTCACTTACATCGTTAAGGAAAAAATTAAATAAAGTGATTTTGAAAAAAATGTCTCTATTTGTTGATGTGAGTGTGCGAATTTCTTCTTTGGCACGCTAGCTCACGCAATATTTTAGATATTGTGCTCAAATTTGGTACGCGAGTTGTCTATCATATAGCAATGTTTGGGATATAATTTGGTGGGAATCAGTCAGAGAGCTAAAAATTTATGACATTTTCAATTTAAAAAAAAGTCTTCGCACGCGAATAATTGCTTATTTTATTAATCAATTAATTAAATAATTTGTATGTGTTAAAAAAACTGTGATTCTGAATTCTGTTTTATTTTCTCTAAAATGTTTTCTTTAATTTACAAATCTAAAAAATTCCACAAACTCGAGTATGTGATAACAAAATCTTTAAGCCTGTGTGAATGTGTAGTCTTTTTTTTTGTCGGTTTCAGACAGTTTCTCTTACATCGTTAATGAAAAAATCAAAAAAATGTTACTAACGTCTGAAATCGAATATGTTTACCCAATGTTTACATAGATTTGAAAATGTTGTTATCTCAAACGTGATATTATGAAATTTAATCAAAAAATTTAATTCCATTTTAATTAAAATTTTTTGATTCTTAAACTTTTTCTGGTTAAAAAATATGAATCTAAGTGTTTATTTCAGTAAGTATAATAACATACAAAATATAAACAAAGTTGAAAACATGGGAAAATTCGACAATGGGTCAGTTTTTGGTATTGCAGCGTATGCAACCATTTCTGTTTTTGAAATATATTTTTACAGCCTATTTTTAATACATTTTGGGGGTGAAAAACAAAAAAACAAAAGAACTGATATGACAAGCTTCTACGATTTATTGCAAATCGTAGAGATTTGATCTTATGTGGAATTTTTCATGGAATAGCATTCTTTCTTCTATTATTGCGTTGGTATATTTTTCGAAGACTAATTTCCGGAGATATTTTGACCTGAAGCTATATTCAACGGACATTCAGTGACTGCTCCCCCCCCCCCCCCCTCCATTCAATAATTCATGTCTTAAGTGCACCTCGTCGTCCAGCTTCTTTTTCCATCCGGACGATTAAAAATTTAAGTGCTCAGACAACGCCTCCCTACAACGCCCTCATACCAACCATTCGATTTCCCTGAGGATGCTGAATCGTTCCGTTTTATTCTTTCCTCGTTTCCTCTCCCTTCTTCTTCATCTTCTCCTACACTCTGCTGCTATGTAACTAGTTTGCACATCAAAAGTTCGGCCACTCTCAAATCCAATATATCTGTTATAAAAAACATCGAAAGCAAAATTTGAAGAAACCAACAACAACTTTACTGAAAAATTTACCAATTTTTCAGTAAAATAGCTTCAGGTCAAAATATCTCCGAAAATTAGTCTTGGAAAAATATACCAACGCAATAATAGAAGAAGAAAGATTCCATGAAAAATTCCACATAAGATCAAATCTCTATGATTTGCAATAAATCGTAGAAGCTTGTCATATCAGCTCTTTTAAAAATTTACCAATTTTTCGGAATCTTCATTCACAGAGTTATCATTGAAACAATACAATTTACCTTTAACAATTTTCGTCAAAGGACATGTTTATTTTATATTTTCATAGTTAATTAACAACCTGGCAAAAGAGAACATGATGGATCCATTTTGATTTTTCGAAGAGGACACTTTGTTTTCGTGAAAAAAAAAAAATTCGGAGAGTTTCATGTTAGGACAGTCAGAATGGTCAAAAACGTCGAGAAAAGTGGTTTACAAAAAATGTCTGAATGGATGTGCGTGTGTGTATGTGGCCGGCATGCAAAATTCAAACCTGCATATTTCAAGAGCCGCTTTAACAATCGAGCTGACATTTGGAACATATATGCGGCAGGTGGACAACTTTGTTTTTTAAATTTGTAAAAAAAATTCGAATCTGTTTCAAATTTGCATTCTTCCAAAAGTGTCTGTTTGCGCTCTAGTTGCCGTACATTTTTTTTTGAGCTAAATAATTTTGTATAAATAAAGCTATGTCAAAGGATGACCGGTATGGAATTTGGGATAAATCGTCAAATAGTTTCGGTTTTTATTGGATTCTGAATTTTTCGAAGAATTTTTATTTTGCTCTAACTCACGTAAAATCTCACCAAATAAACTGAAATTTTCTACAGACGAAAAATAGTACTCTGCAGTGCTATGCACCAAATTTGGTGATTATCGGTAAAGGGAGTTATGGTATTTTTTAATTTTTTAACAATTAACGTTCTCCTCTAACTCAGGTGAACAAACGCTAAATCGATTGAAATTTGAGAAGAGAGCAAGAAATTATATATATTTATTATTCATTTATTTATTTAAAACAAGCATGAAAAGTAGAGCTTTGTACATTGCATTATCATGATTTTTGAATGTTTACAAAGTTTCCTCTATGAGGAAGCGAAAATAGATAAAGTTACTTCCTCATTCAGTTAGGTTTGTAAACATTCAAAAATCATGAGGATACAATGTGCAAAGCTCTACTTTGCATCCTTGTTTCTCGAACATTAGTAAATTTAGCAGAGAAATCTTTATTTTCATCAAAATGTTTTTTTTTTTTTTTAGATATCCATGCCAGAATACTTTAAGTGCTCTAAAACGTCGAGAAAAGTGGTTTGTACGAAACGTCAGCGTGTGTGTGTTCGAATTTCTTGTTCGGGCATATGTGGTCGCAATATTTAAGATATCGTATTCAAATTTGGAACACACGTCGGCTATCATGAACTATGATACAGTATTGAATTTCAATAAAATCGGTAAAAGGGTACGAATTTTACGTCATTTTGAAATTTTCGTAATCTTTTTTGAAATGGTATAACTCGAGAACGATTTGAGTAATTGATGTAAAACTTTGCATAAAACTTAAATAGGTTGTGTAAATATTCAATACTAAATATATGCAAAATCGACAAAGCTGTTAAGTTTTTATAGAAATTTGCATTTTCGTAATTTTTTGGAAAAAGTTATAACTCCAGAACTCATACAAGAGCATGCCAATAATCTAGCGTACGCACATTACCGCGTAGAGGTAACTCTGTGAAAGGTAGAAAATGAGAAAGCAATGGCTATTTTGCTTCCTCAGAGGATGCTTTGTTTTCGTGAAATTTTTTTTTTTTTGCGTGATTTTCATGTCAGGACACTCCGTCCAAAATGTCGAGAAAAGTGATTTGTATGAAATCTATGTATGTGTGTGTGCACGATACTGTCCTAACTTTCGAATCGGTTGAAAAATAAAAATTTCACAGCATTTTGAAAATTTTGCGAAATTCGTTTTCATCCTATAACTTTCGCAAATTATGAAATATCAGGCTGAAATTTTGTACGTAAATGGACAACCATCAAAATATTATGTGTACCAAATTTGACGAGAATCGATAGACTGGTTCTAATTTTATTGCAATTTAAATTTTTTTTAAGTGTCTGCAAATTCTTCAACTCCTGTAAATTCTGAGATAACCGGTTGCAATTTTCGACATGATTTCACGATTATTGATTATCAAAGATGAATTTAGTCGAATGAACTGTCGACCTGTCGATAAATTTCGATTTTGGTGAACAAAAATGATGAAAAAAATGCCGTCGCAAAAACAAAAAAAGAAATTTTTCACAGATTTATCTTAAATTTTGTACACATGCGGACTATCATCTAAAAAAGTTTGTGTACAAATCTGACACAGATCTGTCGAGCGGTTCAAATTTTATGGCATTTCTAATTTTTTGAAAAATCTTCGCGCGCTTAATTCTGCAAATTACAAGATACCGAGCTCAAATTTAGTTTACATATGGAATACCATTTAACAATGGCTAAGTAAAAAGTTACCGCAAGTCGCTCGATCGGTGCAAATTTTACGACACATTGAATTTTTAGAAAAATGTCTTTCAAGAATAAACAAGCCTGCAAAGTAGAACCTTACAAAATTCTTCCTCATTATTTTTTGCTTTTTACAAAACCAAAAATAATTCTCTATGATTTCCTCTACGCTTTTAGCTTCCTCTATGAGGAAGCCAAAATCGATCCTCATAGAGGTAGATTTCTAAAAAGCAAAAATTAATGAGGAAGCAATTTCTCAGGTTTTAGTTTTTAGAATGTTTAGAATTTGAAGCGTAAAAATTGTTTGTTTTTCTTTCCTTTTTTCACGCTCGTAAAACAATGGTTGCATTCATTATGTAACGAACATCATCCAAAAAGCCTGCAAGGTTTTCAAGCTAAAGAAAACTGTCCATTTTAACTTTTAATTTTCTCCCAAATTATTTCGATACATCATCGGAATCGAGAAGAAAAAATAAGCGGGTTCAAATTGCTCAGTTTATAAAAAAAATTTAAAAAAACGTATAAATTCTACCATCACTGATTTTTCGGAGTAATAAATACAAAGTGCTCGCAAATTTGTGGCCAAAAATATTTAAAGAATGTTACTAAACATATTCAAATGTATTTCACTTAAAGAAAAATTGATATTGTGATAACATTGTATTTCCAAGAATATTTTTTAGCTACTATTCCGGTGAGCTCTTAAAATTTGTTTTTTCGATTTTGGTGTCCTTGAATAGGTTGAGTTAAAAAAATATATATTTAGATTCAAAATAGATATATGTAGGATTTATCCAAGGACATTAAGTGGTAAAGTTATTAATTTTATTTATTAACATCGTTTCTCTCTTGTAAATTAAATTCTAATAACAGTAACGTTTTTCATTGCAATCAGGAACTGATCGTGTTGTTACGGCTCTGATTACAGTTAAAAAACGTGTCTATTTAGAAAGTTGTGATGGGAAACAATTGTGAAGTTAAATTTGTATGGCTGTAATCCAACGTACAAGAGAAAATTTATTTATGTATCAAATTAATAGTGTCACCACTTAATGTAACGGTAATTATATTAAAGCTTTTTTTTTTCAAAATCTCAAAATTATGCATTTTTCAGAATAAATTTATTCAGTAGGTATTAAACAAAAAAGAAGCGATTTTCAGAAAACCACCCCAACAAGCAGTTAAAATGATATTCTTTGAGTTTCGTTTTCTCCGGTTATCAATTTTTTTTTTACAAAGTCGAATAAATTTTGGTTTTGTAAATATTTTAGTGAATTTTCAAAATTTTGTGTTTCGATTAATTAAGCAAATCTCCTCGTTTAATCTCGTTTTATTAGAAAAATCCCTTTAATTTGTATGTTCTTGATTTTGACTAATATCACGTTTTTTTAACATAAATTAGTATTTCGAAATTAGAAATAAAAATGATCCTCGGTAAATTCATTCTTTTTAACTAAAATAAAGAGGACCACCATTGAATTACATAATCAAATACTTATAGTTAAACAAATTGTTAATTAATGATATTAATTAAATTAAAATCTTAAAAAAGTAATAATATTTCACTCCGAACCATTTATATCCTTTTTCTGAATGAGTATAATCGCACAAATCGTCTATAATACCGATAAATTGAATCCTATTTTTCGTCAATCGAACTGAAATTAACAGCATTGGAATGCGTTATTCACAATAGATGTTTACGCGCAATGATATTTTTGTAGACTTATTCCGTCGTTCTTGGTGAAAAAAATACCTGCACACAAGTCTTATCGAACGTTGTGAACCTGCATATCTGAATGCAATTGTACGAGTGTGTCTTGGAGACCTAAACCCATCCGAGAATAATAATTATCGACGAAACTGGGAATAGCTTTCGAATACCTGATGAGTACTCTCGACTTTATCCATTTCTCAACTTTCGTTAGGGGTTGCAGGAGTTTGAGGAAGAGAGAGATAGAAGGTGAAAGAGAGAGAGAGATAGAGAGCGACAGAGAGATCACCGGTCTTCTTGATGGTATATATCCATCTCTTGCACGATCTCGCGGTGTGTTACGGAGGATCCGAAATAGGATATCTATTCATAGACGACACGAATCCGCTACTCAATACGGACCGCGACGGTGGCTGCAAAGTGTATAAGATAGATATGCAGCGGTGGAGAGAGAGAGAGAGTAGCAAGTAAGCCCGTAAGCCCGACGAGGACGAAGTCGACGAGGACGAAATCGATAACACGTATCCTCGATAAGAGCCTCACATCGTGCAGCGAGAGACACAGACAGGTAGACACGTTGAGGCCTCAACCTTATTTGATGTGATATTAAGTGTTCCGGAATAGCAAATGCCTTTTCGATCTTTCATGCGACGTACTACTTCGATTAACCTGGCCTGCTATAAAAGATATGTACTAAGAGCCCGCATTTTTCTCTAATGTTATTTTGGTAATTGTCTAATTTAGTTTACAGTAGAAGTTTAGAAAAAAAAATGCAAAGTAAAACTGCACATTGCTTCGTCATTATTTTTACAATGTTACCTCTATGAGGAAGTATGTTGATCGATTTAAAAAAAAGGTTGCAAAGTAGAACTTTGCACATTAATACCTCATTAATTTCGATTTTTCACAAAGCTGTGGAGAAGCTAATTTATCAATTTTTTGGCTACCTCGTGAAGGACTATCAGGCTAAAATTTGGCATGCCAAATTTTAACCCGATTGGTAAGACTCTAGTGATATGTAGATATGAATTTCGAATGCCGACCACACACGCACATCGATCCAAACATTTTTTCTAAACCACTTTTCGTGAAGTTTTAGACCATTCTGTGCCTCCTGACATGAAAATCAATTTTCACGAAAACACAGCTTCCTCTACATGAGGAAGCAAAAGTTTTAAACTCTTTGTTAGCTGCTCACCAAATTCAGTATCAAACAACGACACGCTCTATTTAACATTTATGAAAAATTGTAGATCAGTTACTTGAACCGTTCTCGAGTTATAGCAGTTACAAAAAAAATTCCAAAATTTCAAAATTCCATAAAGTCCGAACTACTTTTCCGATTTCTGCCAAATTCAATACCAAACAACATTAAATATACATGCACTAATGAAGTAACGAACTACTTTTCCGATTTCTGCCAAATTCAATACCAAACAACATTAAATATACATGCACTAATGAAGAACTATTTGGCAAAATATAATGAATTTTACAAAACTTATAGAGATACCACGCCCTTTTTTTTTTTAATTTAAAAAGCTATACAATCTAAATGCCTGCATACATTTTGTTAAAAAACACAAAAGTCATGAGAATCACGAAAAAAAAAATTGTCATGAAATAAAGTTTCCTATATAAGGAAGCAATAGGTGAAAAATTTATACCGTCCACATTTTTTGCTATAAGATTCCATTAAAGGTATACAACATTTTTTTATATATAAACTTGTATATCAAATTTAATATGTAGGTGAAATGATAGATAGACATATTGCACATTATGCATGCATAGAAATTCTAAGATTTATAATGTATCGAGTTCGTAATAATACATTTGGTTATCGATTTGGATTACAATTCCTCTACTTATTAAATTAAAAAAGAAAAACTTATATAATATAATATACATCTGAGAAAAATAGAGTGGCTTAAACAAAATGGCTAAAGTAAAGTCGTTCGGATTTTACGACATTTTGAGTTTTTCAAAGAATTTAAATTTTCGCTCTAACTTCCGCAAAAATTAATAAAGTAAGTCAAAACTTTGCACTACATGGAAATTTGATGTAACGATATTAATTACGGAATTTTCGTTGTCAAGTGTAACGTAATTGGTTTTTTTTTTTGAACAGATAATATATTTTTAACTTTTAATTTGTGTTGTTGCAGAAGCAACTACGAAAAGTATAGAGGTAACGATATTTAAAAAATGCTAATTAAAATGAAAAATCATGCTTCCTCATTAAATCTCATTTTTCACAAAGCTTCCTCTATGAGAAAGCCAAAATTAATAAATAAACTTCCTCATAGAGGTGGCTTTTTGAAAAATGAGATTTAACGAGGAAGCAATGTACAAAGCTCTATTTTGCATAATTTTTTTTGTGGCTGAATTTGAGTGGAATGCCTCATATATATTACTAATTATTGCCACTATTTGGTATTTAATGTGCAGTCTCATTTTGTACTCCACCAATCATTAGCTATGTAACTATTTCTGTTGCATTCAGAAATACTGCATTTCATTCAATTCCATCCTTGCAATAATCGTTTATTTAAATATCTGCAATATAAACTATAATTCAGTAATTGCGGTTGAGTTTTCTATCGACGACTCGATGTGATTCAACAATCTAACGTGAATAAATAACGTACCCAGTGATGGATTAAATTTAATTTTAAATGAGGGTGAAACTATTTTGGTACGTGTTTTGTATTGATTTTAATCGATTCATAAGATTTCATTTATGATGTCCACAATATTTAGAAGAAGAAAAATCTTTAAACCAATTAAATTATTATTGGACATACTTTTTTTTTACCCTGATTTTTCAAAACCGAATTTTTTGAAGGGCAATTATTAATTCAGCTACGATATCAATTTTTCTATTTAGTGATAAAACAATAATTACAGGAATAATTTTCAACTATGATCTTAAGATTAATTTTTCTTAAGGGGACGTGTAACAAAAATCAGTAAGTCGAGAATTTCTCTACAGGACTAAACGAGCATTTGGCTATTAAAGCTTGACCCTTAAAAATAAAAAGAACTATATCAAAGTAAACAAAATATATTTGGAAATGTGACAACGTCAAGTATTGATTTTTTCAAGACCTTAATATAAAAAAAACATGATCCTTATTTCACCTTTTTTGGCGGATTTCACTTGAGTCTACTTTCCTTAAATGTAGATTTAAAAAAAATTTAATTAAAGGGCAGAATTGTAAGAATCTCTGGAACGCTTTAAAAAATTAGCTAACAAGGTTAGTTAATATTCAGTTTATAAGCATGAACATTTCGTTTTATCCGGAGATATAATGTCAGAATTTTTCAAAACTTTTAGCTCAAATGAAAAAGTTACATTTGGTGAATATATTTATTTTACGATAATAAGTTCATTTTTCCAAGACTAAAATTACAATTGCCTAGACTTAATTTTTATAGTATCAGTTTTAATACTATATAAAGTATTATGTAACGTCATATTAGTCAGAAGATAAAAATGTAATGGAAATAAATGTCCGTCGACTTATCGGTCTTTGTACAGAAAAGTTTTGTAAAATTCATTTGAGATTTTTTTCTGACTCTTCATTAAGATAAGTAAAAATGGAAATGTCGGAGAGTGAGAAAATCGCGTATCGCACGAGAAATAATTAGAAAGCCGAGAGAGTAATTGGATAACGAATTGAAATTAACTTACACACGTTTCTGGCAAAGCTCACCCAGCAATATCGTTAAGCAGAGAACGAGTTACGGAAGTGTATAAATATGTTAGCAACGATTTCGTAACTATACACAGAGCTTGGGTCGCAGAGAGGAGGGTTTGCCAATTAACCGATATTCCAATTATCGTTGTACCACCCTCGATTCGTTATTAAAATACAATTTTTCCGAATTTATGTTTCACTCACTGCTTCGCACTAGTAACTCCCGAGATTTTCTGCATATGAGAGAATCGTAAATATTTACTGGTGTCCAATTGGATAACACGCGGAATCAAATTGCCGACTTCCATCAGTTAATTATGAAGAGAATAAAAAAAATTTTAGTCATTAACAAAAAAACTTAGTACCTAATATTATATGTTGACCCAGTTTTACACTCACGGTGCTTTTCGACAGTATTGAATACAAAGCACAGAAATTACGACATTATTCCTTATTTCTGTGACAATTTAAATAATTGGAGAGCCGATTTTTTTTATGTCGACGATGATGGAGTAAAATAAAATTCCTGATTCTCGTCTTATTTTCTCTCAAATACTGCTTACGACGATTCAGAAAATGTTATTTTTTTTTTAGATTTCGCTTTTCATCGTGATTTTTGGTCTTTTTTAAAGCTCGAATATTTAAAAAATTGGCCATACGGATATTAAAATTACGTATTAAAAAATGTATATACAAAAGTTACAGTATCGCTAACTCCTTCATTGTTTGCGTTTTGTGTGATGAAACAAAAGATTTTGGCTAACTTGTGCGATTTTTTTTTCTGTATCGAAAAATCGATGTCAACATTTTTAAATAAAATTTTTTTATTCGACATGCACCAATACCTTGCCGCACTTTTCTGAAGTTCTATTTTTTAATAAACAGGGTGTGAGAAATTCCATAAACAACATGATCTATTACAAATATTTCAATATTTTTTTTATTCCTTCTCTCAGTTTGACGAGTGCAAAGTATGTTAATATTTCGAAGTAAAGAAAAGGTAGAAGAATTACAACATTGATTTATTAAAGCAAATAATCCAAAAAATTCCAAATTTTGACAGAAACTTTTGTTTGATAATACAGAACACATGTATATATATATATATATAGACGGATCTTGCGATATTTAAATTCTGGAATTTCCGAAAACAGAATTTAAAAAAAATGTAATGTCGATGAGGCAGCAGCACAATTTTTTAATTACAAGTTTTTTTAGCTTTTGCATGAGCTATTTTGGACCTAAAAAATGTAAGAATCTCGATGAAAATTGAAATCTAAAAAAAATATCCCCTTTGTGTATATTATATACTATACAAAAAAAGACAGTTGAAAATTTAGCCGTAGCTTTCTATTACCTTGAACTATGATCAGTAACATTTTCAAGGAAATAAGGTAAACCCTGAACATCGGGGAAAAAGGCTACAAAGAAGAACTTCGCACATTACTTCCTCGTTAAGTTCGATTTTTTACAAAGCCACCTCTAAGAGGAAGCTTATTTATCAATTTTCGTTTCCTCATAGAGGAAGCTTTGTGTAAAATTGGTGAGTTATAACTAAACGTGAATTTATTTAAATATTCACACTCACATAAAATTCTAAGTGCTTTGCTGATCATCACCAAATTTGGTACGTAGCAGCGTTTAATATTGTTTATCACCTGTAGAAAATTTTAGTTCATTTGGTGAGATTTAACTTAAGTTAGACCAAAATGATTTTTTTTTTCGAAAAATTCAAAATCTCATAAAAACTGAACCTATTTATCGAGTCATTCCAAATTCAGTACTGATCCCCCTTTAACATAGCTTTATTAGTAAAAAAATATTTAGTTCGATAGCTACAAATTTGCGAAGGGTAGAGAACATACCGAAATCTTTCGAAAAATTCAAAATTGAATAAAAAATAATCTTATCTTTGATATTTTTTAAAAAATGGCCACAAACAAAGGTGTCTACCTGCCCCACGTATGTGCCAAATTTCAGCTCGATTGATAAAGCCGTTCTTTAGATATCTAAGTTTGAATTTTGCATGCTGGTGACACACACAAACATACATTTTTTCTAAACCACTTTTCGCGACGTTTTGGACCATTCTAAGTGTTCTGACGTGAAAATCTCGAAAAAAAAAAATGTCACGACAACAAAGCTTCCTCTATGAGGAAGCAAAATGTAATTTTTGGGCGCTAGAATTGTTTAATCTTATATAATTACAATTCTGGTTTATCTATTGGAAAGACCGCATTTTCACAGTAAGAATTCTTATTATAGAGCAGCTGTTTGAACTTCCTGGTTCATTCCGGTGCCCCAATTTCGGACTACTCTATGTTACTGTTTTGGACACAGGAATTATTAAAAGGATTAAATTCTGTTTGAATTGTTAAAAACGTGTAGATACACATAGTACATACATTTATTATGTCTAAAGAATTAATAAACAAAATGAAACGGTTTAATTTAATGTTATTAAGCCGATTATTATTAGTCCGAAATTGGCACAGAGCTGTGAGAGATCTACCAAATTCGTATTCAGCTGTTACTCGGAAAGTATTATCCTTTTCGCATAATTATTATTCCAAAATCGCGTGATACAAAGCTTTTTAACAAACAAAATTCTAACCATGTATAAGAGAATTTCACTATGTTCTGTTTTTTTTTCAGAACAGTAACCTGATTCATTTAAACGGTTTAAACGGACGTTTTCATTCAAAACTAATTTGTGTTTATACTTGGCGTCGAGTCGCTACCGCGACTCTTGATATGCAGATAAAAAGAATGTTGTAAAGTGGCATCTTATGCGTTCCTAATTTTTTTTAAGGCTTTCTTTCCATGAGAAAATAAAATTAATTTCCTATAAAGAAAAGTCTTTATGTACTGCTGACTAAAAGAAAAGAGGAATCAATTTTCACGGTTCTGCTTAGCATCTGTTTTCATGATGTTCATTCTCTACTTGGCTGACATTTATTTGTCATCACATCCGAAAATACAGTTATGTTGTACAATTCGATAAATGCAATCTCTCATCAACGTATAACAAACTCCCAGAATCCAGCATCGTTTAAATCAAACAACGCTCAAACATGGAATCACAATTGGAATATAACCATACGTTGATATACGCGTTGACCCGATCTCTCCGCCAATGTTTGTATACTATTCCTGGCACACGAGTAAATACAAATATTTGCTGAATGCTGTGTTTGCATTTAAGCGCATAAGGGGATGTGCTGAAGGGTAGTGATGGTGTTGATGGATCATCCCTTCCTTTGTAAGGATGACGCATCTCGTTCAATAGATGAAAAATAAAATTAGGACCTAAGGCAAGACGTACATAAAAGTAAAAACCAACCAGTCACTCTGACGTATATATTTAGGGTTATACAGCAAAAAAAAGGGAGGGTATGCTTTAAAAAATTCCATGGGGACTTCTCGCCTCGTCATATTCGTTTAATCCTTCAGACTTTCCACTTCTAATTCATGTTGCTTCCTCGTAGAGAAAACGTTATTTTCTTTTAAAATAAAATCGTGGTTTTCATGTCAGGACACTCAGAATGGTCCAAAACGTTGAGAAAAATGGTTTAGAAAAATGTCCCTACGTGGACTCAAAAAAAGGGCGTCGTTTCTCTGATTTTACAATGTGCTATATTTTACTAAGTACTTCTTCATAAATGCAGGTATATTTAATACTTGGTATTGAATTTGGCAGAAATCGGAAAAGCGTTTCAGATTTTATGGAGTTTTTAAATTTTTGTAATTTTTTTTTAAAGTGCTTAACTCGATAACGGTTCAAGTAACTCATCTAAAATGTTGCATATATTTTAAATGGAATGTATGAATATTTGATACTGAATTTAGGAAGAATGGGTAAAGTAGTTAAGATTTTATAGAAATTCGGATTCGTCTAAAATTTTGCATAAAATTTAAATAGAGTGTGTCAATGTACTAAATTTAGGTAAAGTCGATAAAGTAGTTAAGATTTTATAGAAATTTGCATTCTCGTAATTTTTTTGAAAATGCTATAACTCGAGATCGATTCAAGCAGCTGCTCTACATTTTTGCATAATACTGAAGTAGAAATTCGCATTGATCCAAAATTTTGCATAAAACTTGAATAGAATGTGTCGTTGTTTGATACTGAGTTTGGTAAGAATCCAACAAAGAGTTCATATTTCAGAGATTTTACAAAGCTTCCTCTATGGGGAAGTCAAAATTGATCAACATCCTTCTTCGTAGAAGTAGCTTTTTAAAAATTAAAAAATAATGAGGAAGCAATGTGCAAATTCTTTTAACTTTTATTTCATTTTTTCCTAGAGGAGGTAAAAAGATTCATTGGTGCAAAAAGAACATATTTGTGTTCTCAGTCTTATATTAAACATATAAGAAATAGTGAATATTTCATTTAAAAAGGATTGAGAAAAGTGAGCAAGAAATGATACATATAAATATAACGTACTTATTAAATTTCCAACAAGGATGCAAAGCAGAAATTTGCATATGAGGCTTCCTCATTATTTTCTAATTTTAACAGAGCTTCCTCTCTGAGGAAGCTAAAATCGATAAACATAACTTCCTCACAGAGGTAGCTTTGCAAAAATTAAAAAATAATGAGGAAGTAATGTGCATAGTTGTACTTAGCATCCTTGTTTTTTTTTTTTTTTAGATATTATCTCGTAGCTGCATTGTCATTGCACCGCGTTAACCTTCACCGTACCTGAAGCTTCTGCCGGGTGGCAAACTGAGCCGAAAACTAGGTCAGAGTGAGCGAGTGAGCAGCCAGTAGCACTCTTTATTACCGTTCGTACAGTGGTGGATAGGACCGTGAACGGAAAGCCGAAGGACCTTTTGCCATACTGAGTGCGGATGGTTGGGGAGGAGCGAGAGGGGGGGGGGGGGGGGGGGGCAGCTTTCTCTCCATAGCCAATTCGCGTGGGGTAGTTTTGACGCCGGCGCTCAACGTACAAGCGATTTTAAGCGTATTTTTTGCTGTAGTGAAAACTCGAGGGCGGATATGGGACAAATTAGTGAGGACGGAGGAGGGAGAAGAGTGTCAGCAGTTGTTATTATATTGACACTGCAGCTATCTAGTAGACATGGGCATCATTTTAATACACAGTAAAAACTAAATAAGAAATATTTTTTTATTCGATTCAAACCAGTATCCGAGAAAATAATAGCGTCTAAAAGTTATTCGAAATAAAAGCAAAAAAATGTCTTCAATATTTATTTATTTATTTATTTACTTAATAATATGAAAAACTAACTTATGAGAGCACTGTACATAGAAAATAAGTTCAGGAAAAAAATTATCATTTCTCTTTGCAATGAACGAATAAGGCAGGAAGTCGAATATCGAAAATTTGAAAAATGTTATTACTTACTTTTTTTTTCAAAAATGAAGTAACAACCAAGGTTGAACGGCATCAAGTTGTTAGAGTCGTAACAAACGACACGAAAAGTTCTACATTTTGTAATACAACATTGACAAAATACTTCCACATAGAGGTGGCTTGGAAAAAGTGGAAAAATAATGAGGAACGACCTTTACAGACTTGAATTTTTTTTTAATTTGAGACCGGAATCAAAAAGATGGTCGGGTTGGTTAAGTTCATTTTGGGTTTCTCAGATAATGAGAATACGTATGTATAACTTATTTTTAGGTTAATTCTTAATTTACAATGAATGTTAATATTCATTAGCCACCTCCAAAAGGAAATATTTTAATAGATTCAATGCTTTTCTTACATTAGGAAGAATGACAGATAATACATAAAATAAAAAATGCCAAAATTTTGAAAACGCTTTTATTCTAGCCGGTTTTAGCGAAAACAAAGATTCCTTTATAAGGAAGCTAATGTATTTAAAATACTTTTTTATTGGAATAGCAACCATCTATAGAATTGTAATGCCTTGTGATGCATGATACTTTTATATCGCCATAGCATTACAACAATAACAGCATATCTTAAGAATTATGGAAGAGGACCCGTCAATGGCCTGAAAAAAATCCCTTTCTCGCAGAGTCTTCGGTGACGGTCGTGTTTGCAAGGCATTCGTACTTGAACCGCTTTCCACCCACGACTGAAGAATAGAAAGATACTTTTCCGCAAAGCTCAATAGTAACCCTCATTTTTTCGAGGAGCTGGACCTCTCGACGAATACGACGAAGGATTCATAATGAATGTTTCCATTTCAGCGTGAAGCGGGAGCCGAGCTCGGAGGAACCAAACAGCCCTCTCGAGGCCAACAGTCCTGGTTCCATCCTACGCAACAACGGTGAGTTCTTATTATCTCTACTTATTTTGTATTAATGTAAACGCATACAAGTGAAACTTGAAACTGCTGTAAGAATTTTATTTGTGGTGCTGCGCTTCAAATAATTGGCGACGCTTCATTAACTTTATTATGTCACCGGGGAGGCTGCGCCACTATTCATTAGCCACTATTAATATATTTCTCTAAATTAAGTATAAGTATCCACTAACAAAAATCAACCTTTACTACAGATGCATAAAGCGGTACAGAAAGTGCTCGAAAAATGTAATACTAATTTTATTAGTGTAAAGTTCTTCAACCTCCTCAACCAACAAAAGCGCATTAAAATTCTACGTGAAACATTCCATGATAATTGAGTGTCATAAGAATGCCGTATAAGCTATAACGTCATCCTTCAGTATGAAATGCAAAAGTGCAGAAGCCTTTTAGCTTGCAATTCGCATTATATCCCCCGTTACCTTCATTCTCACAAAAGGCTCAATGAGACGAGAATAGATATCAAAGAGTGTGAGTAACGTAAACACATATACATTGAAAGCGGATATGAGAACCTCTGCTTCCTTGGTGCGGGTGGTTGAGAGAGGGTTGAAGAAGGGAGGATAGGTAGACATAACCGTAGACCGTAGAGGATGAGTCTCTCCAGCTGTAGCTTTACTATACTACTAACGGGGCGATGCGGTAGAGTAGGAGACGGTACGTTGTGGGGGGGTGGGGGGGATGGGAGGAAGAGAAGGAGGCGCGTTGGATCGATTCAAAAGCGGCAGCAAAGCGCCCCACCCTATTATGTTTTCTTCTTTGCCGCGGTGGAGTGGCTAGCAGCCTCCGGGCGCCGGATGCACTGGGGGTAGTTCGCGAGGGTTGGTCGGTTGCTTTTCTTCAAGCTAATACCGCTAGAAACCCTCACACTACCAACTTGCTAACTCCGGAACGGTTTACGACGAGATCCGGAACATTTCCGTATGACCGGAAGTTCCCCACGAGCTATCATACTACTGGTGAGGCTTCTTCACTCCCTCTCCCCAACCCCACGACATTGTTCCTTTTTCTCTTGGTCTTCCTCTGCGTAATTGAATTCCGCCATTTTTACCCCTCCCCCCACCTCTTTCCGTGAAACTAAGTCGGCATGAAGAAGACGAAATGGGACGACAACGCCGACGACGATCTGTGTCAAGGCACACGCTCCCTTTGCCTTTCTCTCTTAGAAACCCCCTCGAGAGAGAAGTGAGGGACTCGAGAGTGGCATCGCGTATACTTACGGAGGAAAGGAGTGAAGAAGAGGGTTGAAGCGAAAGGCTGAGAGGCTCACGAGAACTTTGGAAGCGACGGGGATGATGGAAAGTATAATCTTCATAATCGCTCTTGGCATACCTGCCTCTCGCTTCTGGTTTAACACTTTTTTAAAATGATTTTCTTTTCTTACAGGGCTTGGAGAGACTTGGCGAAAATACTATTAGCATAAAGTTTGTGGAATTGAGGGAAAGCTCTGATAGCATACTTGACTGTACCGCATACGTGAAACTGGTCTCTATATTCATAGCCTGTACGCAGTATGATCTGTATGTATCTGTGTATGTGTGTGTGTGTGTGTGTGTGTAGAGATGTAACCGGTTTTCCAGGTTCATTACTCTGGAGTGCGCGCATCTCCTTTCCCGACAAGTGTGTGCGGTTGATGCTGGTCTCTCTGGTAGCAGAGAAGCTCTAACTCGCTTGCGCTGAATCTGTTTTGTTTCGTTACTGTGTACTGTCAGAGAATCAATGCATCGAAAACTGCGTGGAGTCTTCGAAAGACCAAGAAGAGTGGATTTTGAGATGAACGATTGGTTAACGCTTCACTTTAAAACTTAACTTGACTTTTCAGACCTTACAGGCTTTGAATGATGTTTTCGAAAACCGTTGTTCAGTTTGACTTTTGACCAGTTCACGTCACCGTCAGCGGGTGACATAGCAGATGATGGTGAAGCCGCAAGGTGATGAACCGCTACATTTTCTTACTCACACACAGTGCGTCATCTCCTAGTATGAGGATCGCTTAATTGTTCCGCAGTATTAGCGATAGTACCTAAGCAATTACATTCAACATAATCTTTCAATTATAGCATTTCATTCCTCAGATACAAAGATACATGACGTGTGTCCCCGAAACTATAAAACCATTTATTATTTAAAATGTCGTGTGGCGTAATAAGGCCGCTTATTCGAAAGTAGTTTGAAACCAGAGCATCCTGATTCGTGTTTGCCAATCAAGCTTAAATGAATATAAATAGTCCTTACAGTAATCTTATATTATTTTCCGATTCAGGTAGATATAGGTTAAGTTCGTTCCCCGCCTGTTAGCCACTAATCTTCATCCCCTATTCCATCCTTTTTTAACATCCATAAAACATATCCACCGGCACGAAGATTCTACGAATTAAATCCCCACATTTGAGACCAGTTCCCTCTTTCGGCATTCCCACGGGGCCGGGCGTCAAATAAAAACAGCGCACACCCCGACTCCCCGCGAACCAGAAGCATACAAGGAGAAAGAGGAAAAGATAAGGAGTCGCCAAAGGTAGATCGAGCCTTTCGCACGAGTCATACATTAATACCCAAGTTGCATTTGTCCTGCCTGAGTGAGAGCCGACGATCCCTTCCTGAACTAACGAAATAGACAGAGACGATATATATCGTATAAATTCTGTTTTAGCAGCCAGAGAGCTGCCGTTGGTGCGCGGGTAGAAGAAGAAGGCGCGCGTCGCGCGCGCGATCGTCCGTTCGGGCCTGCTCGGCACTTCTCGGTCAATGAACTATCGTTGCTGGTGAACCCAGTTGGTCCACTCGCCCCGCTATTCCCCACCTTTCCCTTTATCACGACGCTGCACTCTCCCCCCTCCCCCGCGCCATCTTCGCTCGCTCACTCGGTTCTCTCGATCCGTGGCACTGATGCTCCTCTCCGTATACTCTTCGCCGCCACTTCCATCGCCTACGTTCGCCTGGCGAACGACGAAGAGGGACTCGGAGCGCACTCATCCCCTCCCCCCTACCCTTCCTCCTCACCACCATTCGTTCATTTAATTCTCCCTCTCTGCGTCCGCTGGACGCTACGTCCACGTTGACTCCCGCAGCCACCATCAACGTTGCTTACCCACTCCCCCTCCTCCCTCCTCAGGGATACCAGAAACACTGGCCGCCACCACTTGAAGCACGAGCCCACTAAACCTCCCCCCCTACCCCACCTCGGATAGGTGAGCTCCCGTCGCCGGTCGTCGTCGTCGGCGTCGTCGCCGCCGTTGCTGCTCGCGCGGACTTGCAATGCCGTAACATGCCCGAGCGCCGCCGGTTTTACTTACCTCACAGGTAAGCGAAGCTCGCGCAACGTCCCGCGAGTATCGAGAGTGAGCCGAGAGAGCGAGAGCGAGAGAGGAAGGAGGCAACAACGGCGCGCAATCGCGAGCGAGTCCCGCGAGCCGGTATCGTCAGGCAAGCACCGGCGTGCAGCAACACGCTCTCTTCAGGTTCTCCTCTTTGACTTCGATACTTTGTACACTCTTGTTATTATATTAATACTTTCGCTGTAGAAGAAGACCAGGGTGATTTCTTTCACCAAACGCGCGACATAGATCTACTTGCTTTACTTTTTTTCTTTATTTCTTTGGAACTATCGAGCAATTTTTTATTGAATCTTTTTTTTATTAATGCAAAAGCGCGAAATATATGTTCTACCCCTTTGATGGGATTGAAGACTGAGCATTAACCTGATGAGTTTTGTGAGGTGAAACTTTGGAGGTACTGTGTGTGATAGACAATCTCGTGATATTGAGGTTGAAGGACTTTTTACCGATTTTCTTTTTTAATGAGTGAATTGCCATGAAAAGTCAACAAGAATTGAGTTAACGATCATCAAATTATACGGTGATTAGGACTATAGGACTGATTATGGTCTTGACTGTTTTGTGTTGGGATTTTATCCTGTTGTGCATAAATATTGTGAATTGTGAATCTGGAATCTCGAAATTTGAGACATCAAGAGGTTCTATTGATGTATTTAGTGTGACGATTTTAGCGACAACGGATATGCGATAAGATCGTGCGGATGGAAACAAACTTCTTCTTATACAGGTAAATCGACGAGATTTTTTTTGGTTAAATATTGGTGAAGTTCGAGAACAGGCAGGGTTCATTTGTCGTTACCGATCACAACTGTGATTCGTAATACTGCTCCGTAAATTGAACTGAAGAAGTGGAGGAACTTATGTGATTCCGCCAAAGATTGCAAAGTACAAATTTCGATAATTGACTCTACCGATCAAGACTGCGATTCGTAATTTCGTTGAGTAAATTGAACAAAAGGAGTGGCGGAACTTTTGTGGTTTGGCCAAAGATTGTAAAGTATAGATTTCGATGTTTGGCCAGATCTGTTAGAGATTATAATGTCGAGGGCAAGGTGAACGCACTAACTTGTGACGTAGAGATGGAACGCGGAACCGCGGCCGGCGGGAGGAGGAGGCACACAGGCGTTGCATGAGACAAATGACCGTCTGCCTGCCGCAAAACCGCCATTTGGATGAGTCTCGCAGATCGTGAGAAGCTTGCCAATTCCTTTTTCTCCTCTCTCGCTCTCTCTCTCTCAAGTCCCTTGAGTGACTCTGCTAATAGCAGCACCTCCGCACGAGAGACCAATTAAATATTCTCGTCGAGACAATAAATCAAATCATACTCGAGTTTCCTGACGGTAAATTCACTTGTGGATTAATAACCGCTTGAATTTGGTTAAAACCTTCGACGATCAGAAGTACTCAAAACGGCTAATTATTTTTGTCAATCGTGAGTTAAAAATTTGAATGCAAAAAAAGTATCCAGAATAGATGTTAAATGAGTAAATATTTCACGTATTAAATCAATTATTGATAGAATAAAAATTTATGTATTATTTAATAGAAATAAAGCTTATTGTCCGAGCCGGCAATTGTCATCAACACATTTTTGTATTACTGTTGAAAATAGATGTTCAATGAGATAAATAAATGAAAATTCAAAATAAATGTTCAAATGTGCAATGACGGGAAAATATGGGATACAATAATGATACTAAATATTCATTAATTTTTTAAAATAGCTACCTTTTTTTTCTTTAAGAACATTCGAACGGTTTTGAAATTCTCTTTTAAAATTATTTTTTTTAATACTCTATATATATGTTGATACAATAATACTGAATCTTCTTTTATATGAGATGGAAACTTTGCAAGAAAAAATATTTAAATATTTGATACTGACAATTTCTCAAAATTAGAGCAAAAGTTATAAAGCAGTTCAAAATTCTTTTAAAAAAATCCATGGTTTGGGAAAAATCAGTATATTGATGAGAACAAAATATCAAGTATACAGAACATTTGTTAAACTTTTTTTCAAACGATTTTATTGAGAATTTTTTTAGTCCAATTTCAATTAAATCTATAGCAGAAATTTGTTGATGTCCTTCAACCTAAGATACTTTAAATGAAGATGAAGGAAAATCTTAATGAATGGTAAAAATATGTTTCATGGATTCTTCCTGGCATAAAATGAGCTAATCTTCTACAAATTGATTGTCATGCAATTTTTAAACATCAAGCTGGTGATCATAAGTTTGGTGTCACCTGCTTTAATACCAGCTTTCTATTCAAAATGTATACAAACATTTTTCAAAACCTTAGTACTCGAATGACCCGACTTCTTAAGCGTGCTACACAAGATAATAGTCGTTATATATAATCTTTTCTCCCGGTGTGAAAAAAATGAGGCAAAATATTAAGCATGAACCAAAGCCAAAATTAAATAGTGAAATGGAATAAGAGAGGAAGATACAAAAAGAAAAATGAAGTGGCTAGAAAAGTCATTGCCGGGGGTTTGAAGATGGTCCGCTGCCAACAAGTATACCAATCGCATAGTGCCGAGAACGAAGAAGCAAATCCCTCTCTCTCCCTCTCTCTCTCTCTCTCTCTTTCTTTTCCTCGAGGAAGTCAACGTCCGAAGATTACGGCAATGACATTCACTTTTTCTCACTCTTCCCCTCTTGTCTCTGGTCGACGAGGCCCCCTTTTTCTCACTCTCTCCCTTCTCCCCACTCCGACGCTCCCTACCGCGGTTCCTTCCTTGTCTCTATAATCCAAGATATTTAAAAAATGCTGAGGAAAAAATAAAACAATAGTCTCCAAGTTTTCGCGGTCGGTAGCTCAGGTTCTAAATAGTCACAGGCAATTATGCCCACATACACCGAACCCTAAGTTTAAAGCCGCTTTACATATTTTTATTTTTTATTATTAATTTGTTTATAATTTTTTTTTCTCGATTTTCGTTGTTATCTCGTTTCAGCGATGGAACGTGCTTATCTTCAAACACCAGGCCCTCCAGCCAAAGTCCCATTATCGATACTCACGCTACCGAACGCTACAACAACGACCACAAACGACGTGACGAGAAAAAAGTCCTCGCCCTAGGCTTCTACCAGGATATTGGACTCGCGTGTTCTGACGTTGGAAATTAAGTGTGCGGGAGAGGAAGTGTTCTGTTTTTTTCTTTGTTTTTGTTTATTTCGACTCAACTGTCTCTCTCTCTCTTTTTTCTTGCTCTTCCAATCTTGGATTGTGCAGTAATAATGGGTTGAAAAGGGGTACCTTTTGTTTTTATACAAATAGTGAAAAGTGGTGCTATAATCTTCATTTTTTTAATATAATGAAAAATTGTATTTACTTGGGATTTTGAGAGAAACTTAAAGTGAAAACACACACGCACACACACACACACACATATATGTATATATATACATATACATTCATATATTTGATATGTAAAAAGAGAAAACGGAAAGGACAAAGTGAAGCACGAATGGTGTTCTTTCGTCGACGGCAAGTGAAAAGCGACGAACGTGAAGATCGGTCAGTACTACGATGGATGTTTTCAAAATCGATCAGTCGCTGACCGCCGGTCTGGGTAGTACCCCGGCGCCGGACACTCTAACACCGGAAGTGACCTTTGACGCCGGAAGTGAATTCAATCTGAGCTTCTTTGACGGACCGGAGGAAAATAGTGCTCAGGGTTTCAGCGATCCTGGTTCCGTTGGTAGCGCTAGTGCATCACCACCACCGGGAACACCCGGAAGTCTAACAGGCGTAAATCCCAACAACGCGACGCTACCGCTAGTGCAGGTCCCTTCCGGCATCGTCATTAAGCAAGGTTTGTTTTGTTTCTTTTTTATTTTCAATTTTTTTCATTTTTTTTTTGCTTGCTCGTAGACGAAGCTTTGTTTTCATGAAATCATTTTTTTTTCGAGATTTTCATGTTAGTATACTCAAAATGGTCGAAACTTCGAGAAAAGTTGCTTAGAAAAAGTGTCCGGATGTGTGTATAATGTATGAATGTGTGTGTGGCGCACACTCATGCCGGAAGGACTATTCTCAAACACGCCCAAGAATTGTTTGGGAATATTTGGCTTATTGATGTCATTGCAAGAATATGATGTTAAAAATTGTATAAAAACAAAAAAGTTGTCGTTGACTGCCATTAACCGCGTGCTTTTGCTACGCGATAAACAATTCTTTTTTGGACAGATAAATAGTACATATTTAAGTAAGTGAGATATTAGTCTTTAAATATCCGTACATTTTATATTTTAATTGACTTAAACGGAAGGAATTTTTTTTAAAATTCAACCTCTTCACCGGTTATCTACAGTAAAGCAAAGATAGGATATATTCCACGGCCAAAACAGCTGCTTCCTCACCAGTTCTCGAGTGGCAGCATTGCGTGTTGTTAATCGCCGTGAATGGAAATAATTTTAAACCCATTGAATAATTTCGAACTCATAAATCTATACTTCGAAACCGTACAACCAGCTAACTGTAAACAGTCTCTGGTCCGACATTACTCAATTTGAGTCTTAAAAGTTAAAAATATACCAAAACCCAGGTTGAAATTTAGGGTGAGCGGAGTGTTACAACCCTCCGCAGTGCCTCCGGAAATGTCATTTATATTACCCAATTAGAGTGAACGAAGAGTATCGTAGATTGCAATTTTTTTGTTTCAATCTGTGATTAGGTTCTGCGGAATAAGGCGAGGCTTCGAAGCCTTACCTCTGAATGTGAAGTCCATGGAGGGTATTTGGCGGTTCCACACAGTAACTCGGGAAGTGGAACAAAAAAAAAAGTTCAACTTAGGAGTACCACGTCGTCTTGCCACAGTTTTGCATTATACATTCGCACTAGACTCTAAAATAAGTCGAATCATCGAATCTTCGTAGCGTCCATTCAGCCGAATATCAAATTGGGAGACGATCAAGGTCTTGTCCGCTGATAGTCGAATATACTGGACCGATTATAAGAATTAGGAAGATCTTGGGAATAGACAAATGGTAGTCAAGGTCTGATCAACTTCGACTCTGCTGCCGATTCATTCCGCAACGTTGTCCAACTTTTAATTGATCGCCTAAGTTCATTTCTAAAGGACGAGTCTGTTCGATCTTTAATCGTTTTACATTTTCGTAAATGTAATCGGTAAATTTAAGATTTTCTATTGAGGGTTATATGGATCGTTTTATTCCGATTTTCACCGATAGTCCATTATTTTTGAATGACTAATTTTTTTTTTTTTAAACTTACAGTAATTCTGAAATCAATATCACCAAAACATTAGCAAGTTGTATTGTTTATTAATGTAAGAACGCAATACAATATTACGAAATTCAAATTGTAGAATTAACGACGTTGAAGATGTATTTTGATGAAAACGAAATCTTCAAGGAGGTCGCTCTTTCCATTTCTCTTTCTTTCTCATCAGGCTTGTCCTCCCGCGGTAGCAAACGGAGAACGAAGGTCTCATCGACGTAGTCTTCGTCGTGAAAGTACACTATGGTTACTACATGCAGGCTGAGTGCTGCTGCTGCTGCTGTCGGTTCAGTGCCACGGTCACGCTACGTGCGTGGCATCGACACTTCTCGGCTGACGACGATGAAAGTAAACTAAATGTCCGATGTGGAATTGGGTAACCCCATTTAAAAATCACACCGCGTACCTTCTCGACTTCGCCTGTGGAATATGCGCTCGGCAGTGGTAGCAGTCCAATTTCTTTGACATAAGCTTCTATCACATAATAGGGAGCTTTTTAACATAAATTTGTATATTATATTTACTATGTGAGAAGTAACAGTACTTTATATTAAATATTTCTAAAACAAGGAAATTGAATATAAAAGTTTGTGATTCCGCACAGCTGTGCATTCAATTTAATATCCCAGCTCATAAATAAAATTTTCGGTAATTAAGATTTGCAAATATTATTAACAGTGCAGGTGTGCATCAATAGATATCTATACAGACGAACAATAATAAAATCGCGAAAATACTAATGAAATGTTATGAAGAACTAGTGAGGGCCAATTGTGGATCATCAGTTTTCATTAGTTGTTGCTTCCTCATAAAGGAAGCTTTGTTGTCGTAAAAAAAAAATTCGAGACTTTAATTTCAACATACTTAAGATAGTTTAAAACATCAAGAAATGCAGTTTTTCGCCGGCGTGTGTGTGTGTGTGTGTGTGTGTGTATGAACGAAATGAAAAAAATGCTAATTATAATTTTAAATGATGCAAAGCAAAACTTTGCACATTGCTCCTTCTATTTTTCCTTCTCTTCCTTTCATTTTTCACAGAGTTTCCTCTATAAGGAAGCCAAAATTAATAAATAATCTTCCTCATAGAGACTTTGTAAAAAATGAAATTTAATGATGAAGCAATGTGCAAAGTTCTACTTTGCATCATTTTTTTTCGGTAAGAGTAATTCTTCTTTCTCATTTGGTGTTCTATTCGCCTTTATTGGTACTCTACAGAAACGCGAAGACGAGATCGTAAAACTTTAGGAATGTTAGTGTTTGGGCCAACTATAAAAAAAGTAGCGAGCAATAAAGAGAAACCCATTAGGCAAATGGGTAACACACCAGAAAGAACTCTAAAAATCAAAGTATAGAACATTCGCATTATAGTGGGTACTTTTTTAAAATTACAAATATTAGCTTACCTTACAATTTGAAATTTTTTTAAAATCGTGGTAGTTGTGAGAATTAAGAGAAGTTCAACACCATTTCTCTCAATATCCTTCTTGTAAAATTTGCAGCATCATTTTTTTTTCTTTCAAATACTCTACAATATTGGAAAGAAAACGTGAAAACATTTTAGAAAAAAAACTGTTCATATTGATTTTTACAAATAATGCTTTATCAAATGCGGACAGGAAATGAAAATAATGGGGACGCATTATTTTAACTTTACAACATTTTTACGTGAACATTGATTGAAAGAAACTTTTTTTTCAATCAAGTATTAACCCATTTTCTTACCAATATCAAAGATTATTGTGAGAAAACCTGATTCATAAAAAATTATGCATAAAATAAATAAACAAGATGAAGATTAAAAAAAAATCACGAAACAACGCTGCAAGTTTGCAACTTTTTAAAATGAACGTTACTAGCGTCGTTGAGAAGTGCAGCTGATTATCTCAATGTACACATAAACTGATGTTTAAAACGAATCGTTACCACCAACTCCATGCAATAAACTGATTATACGGTCTGTTTATGTACAAGCATCAACAGCAACAACAAAAAAGAATATCACAGTAGGATAAACGATGTTGGTTGCGGAGACATTAAAGGGCTTACAGAAGACTTCCCGTATCAACAGGGAGAGGTGGAATAGCGCCCTCGATCGTTACGTACCTGGTGCAAAAGTACGCGAGAAGCATGCGAGGGAGCCGTATAGTGAGCGAGACAGGCAAGTAGGTAGCATCGGAGTGGACGAGAGTATATCCCAAGAGCGAACAGTGCGAGGAGGGGGATAGGGGGGGGGGGGGCTATTAACAAGAGGAAATATTCCGTGCACAACAGCGGCAAAAAGTAACGCGGTATTCCATTATCCTCGACGGGGTCCGATGCAAAACCGGTCGAAATGATTGGATTTTTATCTCTTCAATCTTCGCTCTCACTCACTCTCCCACCTCTCATCTTACTTGTTATCTTCTTCTCTTTCTCTGCTTCCTCTTCATCCTTTCATTCTCTTCCTTTCCTCATTACTCTACTATCCTCAGTACCACGTAGCCCATAGGTGTATATACGGCTCAAAACGATTTGGATCGTATACGAGGATGTAGACAACGCGCCTGCATATCTACTTATACTTACCGTAGACTATTGCACTAGGTGCATTATTACGTATACCGATTTCTGTACGCACGCGTGCTCGCGGTCGAGCAACGCGTATGGGTTTTATCGCGTGTCTCATCCAGGTACGTTGCACCCGAAGTTATTCTATACGTGTCCGGTACGAGAGATAGGCAACTCTCGTTACTTTCAAATAATAAACTTTTTTTTTTGCTTGTTGATAGAGTAAACTTTGTTTTCGTGAAACGATTTTTTTTTTCGAGATTCTCATGTCAGGACACTCAGATTGGTCGAAAACGTCGAGAAAAGTGGTTTAGAAAAAATGTTTGTGCGTGTGCGTGCGTGCAGACTTTGACCTTGTTAGTACTATACAGTCGTAATTTTTTATGTACCTACTTCAAATTTAGTAAGGAAGTAGACTATCGTACAACAACGTTTGGAATTGTGCTTGGCACGAATCGGTTAAGAGGTTCAAACTTTACATCATTTTGAAATTTTTCACAAAACCTTGCAAATTGCTTCCTCATTGTTTAGTATCTTTGACAAAGGCTTTTTTTTTTTTTACAAAACTACCTCTACGAGGCTGTACTTACGTTTATCAATTTTTGCTTCCTCATAGAAGCTTTGTAAAAAAAAGGCTTTGTCAAAGATACTAAATAATGAGGAAGCAATTTACAAGGTTCTACTTTGCTGGCTTGATTAAGCTTTAAAGAATGTTGAAAATAATGCAAAATGCCGTAAAATTAGAATCGTTCAATCGATTTGCGTCAAATTTTTTACTCAAGCCTTGTTCCATGGTAGTCCAGATGGGAACCAAATTTGGACCTGACATCTCGTAATTTACGCAAGTTAGTGTGCGAAAGGCATTTCTCAAAAAATTAAAAATGTTATAAAATTTGAACTGCTCGACCGACTCGGATTAAATTCATACCCGAACCTTGTTCTGAGACAATCCACACGTGTACCTAATTTGATTTGAAACTGCTAAAAAAATTTGGAATTTGTTTTTTTTCGTGACAGCAATGTTTCGGTTTTGTTGGAGTAAAATAAAGAATTACAAATACAGCGACCGTTTTTTGTAACAAATTCATCTTTGCTAATCAATAGTCGTGAAATCAAGTGGAAAATTGCAACCAGATATTTCAGAATTTACAGGGCTTGAAGTGTTTGCAGGCATTAAAAAAAAATTGAAGTTGCAATAATATCAGAACCACTCTATCGATTCTCGCAGAAATTTGGTACGGAACATGGTTTAATGTTCGTCCATTTGTGTACAAAATTTCTGTCTGATATCGTAATTTACGAAAGTTATTTCGCAAAATGACTTTTTTAAATTTTCAAAATTCTGTAAAATTTGAACCTCTCAACCGATTCGCGCCAAGTACAATTCCAAACGTTATTGTATGATAGCCCACTTGCGTACCAAATTTGAAGAAGCTACGTAAAAAATTACAACAGTTGTCGTGCTAATAATAAAATCTGCACACACACACACACACTCACATTTTTTCTAAACCACTCTTCTTGACGTTTTGAACCATTCCGAGTGTCCTGACATAAAAGCCTCGAAAAAAAGAAATGTCTCGAAAACAAAGATCTACGAAGTAGCAAAATGAAAAGAATGAATAAATCACTTTTATATATTGTATATTATAATACAATATATAAGTGAGATGTAAGATAGAAGTAAGTGATGCTAAATATTCAAAAAATTAGAAAATCTACTATAAATATTTGTGATTTTGCCTCAACACGATGTAAACCACTTAATAATTGATTCCAGAGTCAAATACACGATAGAAAATCGATATTACAGAAACCCGAGCTCGTTAAATCATCTCATTGAGCACAACATGAAATTCTCACGCTTCCGGAACTTATAACAATGTCCTACGTTTGTCGTATAGAATTGTCATAGGGTGTGTCACTCATTCAATTTCC
Source organism: Perithous albicinctus (assembly GCA_964016905.1). NCBI lineage: Eukaryota > Metazoa > Arthropoda > Insecta > Hymenoptera > Ichneumonidae > Perithous > Perithous albicinctus. Next base: position 6,207,454 of record OZ024695.1, read on the forward strand.
AATTGATTCATTGACTAATTCGTAGCGAAAGATTGGCATGGAAATGCAAAGCAAGCGAAAACGATGAATATAGAGAGAAAGAGAAGTGTCGCAATGCTGGACCAGAGAGCCAGGAAAGCGAGTCACGTGTGAATTATTAAGGGTCGTCGAGACATGCGGTAACACTGCTTATAATATCCCTACCTACAAACTTTGAAAGCGCGCGCGCTCTCGATCTCGCCACTCTTCCGCGAGTCTTGCTCCAAGCTGCTTCAAAGTATCTTCTGGCATCGGGGCCCACTCACCATCTTTCCTCTCTTTTTCTCTCTCTCTCTCTCTCTGTATCTCTTTCTCTTTCGTATTTCGTTTATAGTGTGTACACTATACCGGTAGATCAGTGCTATATACTTCTCGCTCGCACTCTCCCTCATTCTCTCTTCCTCCTACCTTAAGAGCAATGAACTCTGGGTAGGGTATATCATCGGTGAAGTGATGCTACCAATGTATGAACACTTACGTGTATACGTGCGCGCATGCCGCGGTTATACTACACGTTAAGTCACGTTTCTATATAGACATTCACGTACATATGCTCGTGTAGTTTAAATCGATGTATTGGTGTATGATGTATCAGTTGCTTCTGGTGTAGATATAGCAAGTACTCGCACGAAAGCTCCGGTCATATATGCACAGACGTATATGAGGTATTCTCTGTCAACTGAATTGTGAGTCACTATAACTTTTGAGGAACTTCATTTTTTACGACTATAAATATTTTTTGTCCACTCTGCCAATTTTTCTATAGATTCTGTACATAGCACTGTAGGTTATATAAAATTTAGAGCAAAATAAAAAGTGGATTTAGTGGAAAAAAAAAAATATTTCGAGGAATAAAAAATTAGCTCAGTTAACACGGAATGTCTTGTATAGAGTGATTGTGTAAAATTGAAACGCAAGAGCGTTCATTTTCAAATTCGTTTTAATTTTTTTTTTAAATCCATCCATAATTGTTCAAATTTCATATCCTCGTGTATACAAATATTATAAAAATATTTCATCGTTTTATTATACTTGTATTGCTACATTTTTGCACGCATATCTATAACTCTTCGTATACGTGTTGAGCATTTTAAACCAAACATTTTTGACAATAAAGAGCTACAAAGTAGACGTCAAGTTTTCATTCATGTTTGAGACAAATGATTTTCTTAATGGTGCATTTTCTCACTAGCTGCATAAATTGTCGTCGCTGTAACTTCTAGTATTCCAAGATTGCGGTGCACGCGGGCGGTCGATTCTTAGGGCTTTCGGTTAGGAAAAAAAAAAAAAAGTGAACCTGCCGCTGGCTGCATCCTAGCTGATGATACTGCTTAAGGAAGTTAGGTGCGACTATTGCGGGAGTGGAAGTTGAATAGACGTCATTCCTTTTTCCCGAGATCATCTCTCGCTGTGTTCTTATCTCCCGAGCAATAAAAAGAGACGACGCTTGTGCATCAAAGCGGGAAATGCAGTAAGTGCGAGAATACGCTGCCACAAGTGCAGTAAATGTACTTGTGGTTACGTATATAACTATCTTGCTTCGGACCCTCGAACTCATTGTTGAACAGGCGAGCATATATACTCTAAGCCTTGCTGCGGGATCGCTAAAACAATCTCGTCGTTATGTTTTACAAGTGAAAACCTGGAGTCCGTGCACCCAGACACCTGGGACTCTTCCGAAGCTATAGTTATATTATATATTCGCAATTTACTCGGGCAGGGTGAGCAATAGAGTTTTTGGCCATACCACAGTAATTGGCAGTCTTTACACTCAGAGAAATTTTACACAGTAAAAACTAAACTGTAAACAAAAAAAGCCTGGAAAGTAGAAGCTTGCAAATCGCTTTCTCATTATTTTGTATCTTTGACGAAGCCCTATCAGGAAGCGTGGTAATAAATTTTGGCTTTCTTATAGAGGAAGCTTTGTCAAAGATACAAAATAATGGAAAAGCAATTTGCAAGGTTCTACTTTGCAGGCTTTTTATATACTGTATAGTATATGAGGTGCACTTAAAATGTCAAATTTAAAAAAAAATGTATTTAATTATTATTTTCGTACATTTCAAATTAAATACTAAATATGAACTCTTTGTTGGATTCTTAATAAATTCAGTATCAAACAACGACATATTCTATTCAAGTTTTATGCAATATTATAGCACTTAAAAAAAAACACGAAAGTTTCAAAAATCCGAATCGCTCTACCGATGTTATCGAAATTCAATACTAAACAACATTGAACGTATCTTTATTCATGAAGAACTATTTAACTAAATCGTCGAACTTTTACGAATGTTTGAGCGGTCATGGCCTTTTTTTGGAAAAATTCAAAAGCTATAAACTCTAAACGTCTCCATACACTTTGTTACAAATCACAACAGTCAAAGCGGGGCAACTACTTCACTTGCGTGTCAAATTTCAGTCCGATCGCTCGAACAGTTACTGAGTAAGAGACGACTGAGTTTTCGAAGCCCTGCACTCATACACATACACACACACACACACACACACACACACGCACGACATTTTTTTTTCTAAACCACTTTTCTCGACGTTTTGGACCATTCTGAGTGTGGTGACATGAAAATTTTGAAAAAAAAAGTCATGAAGACAGCAATTATTCTGTCAATTTCAATTTCAACATATAAAAGTGTGTATTATTTACAGAATCTTTGTGTTAGTTTTTAAATTTAACAGAAAGATCCACACAATACACAATATTTCTGTCAAATTGACGTTTTTTACTTCCAAATTTGGCACTTCTGTTTTATACACAATTTGTTGTACGTGTAAAATCAATTAAGCGTTAATTCATGTGACTATTTTTATAATGACTTTAATATTGTCTATGTAATAGTTGTGGCAACTTTAAAAAACATTGGTTGATTATTAAAAAATTTATGCAGAAAAGAAGAAAGTAATTTTTTTTGAATACTTTATCATTTTTATTATAAACACATTAACTTTTTGTTCACAACTTTGTTTTGCGAATTTTACAAAAAAAAAAAAAAGTATTAACAAACAAAAGCATAAAACCACTAACAGAAAGTTTCACAGTATATTTATTGCTATTTTTATTTAAAAAAAAAGCTATTATTAATCCTGACTCTTTATTTTCTTTTTACTTTTCGTAAAGAAAAATTGTAAATACTTTCTCTCGCAAATAAAAATGGATCTCTATATTAAAATTTAACAATGAGAAAAACGTAAAGATTTGGAACCTTTCGCGAAAGTTGCGAAAAAAAATGTTGTGAAATTTGTAAAATTTTGCTTCAAAATATTTATCCGACGATATTTTGGAATATTAACGCCACAAAAGATAGAATTCTGCGGTGAGAGCAAAAAAGACAATCAGGTAAACAAAATTGTCCCTTTTTAATACTTTCCTCGACTACAAAATTGTCTTCAAGCCGAGGATAAAGAAAAATGAGAGTATGCCAATAACTATGTTGTTACGTTTGTTTGCTTAGCCAATAATTGTATCCTACTGTTGGATGCTTATATATGTTGTCTAGTCGGAGGCGTCGGGAGGCTCTAAAACTCCTGTGAGCCCATCGAGAGGCCACACCGAGAGAGCTCACGTACATGCATAGGAGCGTCATGCAACGCTGAATAAAGCTAAAATGATTAAGATCGGCAACTCGTGCGCGTGGTTGGTTACGCCGTATCTCCTGGGTGCATACCCACACGCAGGCAACACGTGGATTGTCCGGGCGTTACACTTACGAGATGCACTTTGTGCACGCTGCGCTGCGCCCTGGTAAATCGCGTAAATATAGCGAGTGTGTGTGTGTGTGTGTGTATATATATACATACGTATAGTATCGGTATCGGTCAGCTGCACTATCGAAAAATCTTCGTGCGATATCCGCGCGTTCACGTACCGTGTTGCCACCCACCTCTCTGGGACTCTCCAATGCAAAATACGTCTCGTCAACGTGTTAAGTGCTCCGACACTGACGTACCATTATTTCCATTTTCGTTCGCTTCTTCTTCCGGCTTTTTAGTCATTAGTAACAAATTTTTTTAACTCACACACATAAAACGTGTGTTTTTTTTAATGTCACTTCTAGATTTACATATAGAAGTATTTAAAAATTCGCCTAATTTACACAATTTCGCTTCCTCATAGAGGAAGATTTGTTTCCGTGAAAAAAAAATTATGAGATTTTCATGTCGGTGTATTTAGAATTGTTGAAAACGTGAAGGAAAGTTGTCCAGAAAAAATGTCCGTATATTTGTATGTGTGTGTGTATGTGCAGGGCTTCAAAAATTCAATCGATAGTATATCTCAAAAACCGTTCGAAGGATTGAACTGAAATTGGCACATAAGTAAAATTGTTTTCCTGCTTCGACTGTTATAATTTTCAGTAAAATGTATAAAACAATTTTGATGTTATGTCATTTTTAATTTTTTTAAAAAAAGGGCGTGGTCGCCCTAACTTTCGTAAAATTTCGGATCTCGTGCTAAGTAATTCTTCATAAGTGCAGGTACATGTAATATTGTTTGGTATTGAATTTGGCCGAAATCGGTAAAGCGGTTTGGATTTTATGAAATTTTCAATTTTTCAGAAAATTATTTTATTACATTAACTTTCGCAACACTTAAGCAACCGAGACCGAATTTTTTTTATATAAACGGAGTACTGGTCGGTGATGGTTGGTACAAAGTTTTGTCATAATGTATAAAGTGGTTAAAATTTTAGGATTTTGAATTTTTTAATTTTTCATAGCTGCAGTTTCCGAAAATATTCAAACCGCGAGCTAAACTTTGTTCCACATACATTTGAACGAAATCAATAAAAAGTTTTCAATGTTACATTAGATTGAATAAAAAGATTTTAATATTGCTATTGTGTCCAAAGAAATATTACAAGATTGGAGAGAATAAAATATTGAAGTTGTCAATATTAACAGACGTTCTCATTTCATAAAGGTAGCTTTGTAAAATACTAAAATAATGAGGAAGTAATTTGCAAGGTTCTACTGTGCAGCCTTTTTTATACTGCTTTTTAAAAATTCGAACCCGCGGTATATAGAAGAAATCTGTCAATTTGACAGAAATTATTCTGTTAAATCAGAAGTAACACAAACATATTTGTACATTTGTTGAATTTTAAGGGGGAAAAAATATTAGATTAAAACGACAGAAAATATTATGAAAAAATAAAGTAACACATATTTGGTGACACTTTTACACAATATTTTGTGTCGTTTTAATCTAAGAAATTTCGAAATGTAAATTCACCAAATCTACACCATTCTTTGTATCACTTTAAGTTGAACATAAAAATATTTATAAATTTGCAATATTTACACAATCTTTGTGTTACTTTTCAAATTAAACAGAAAAATGTCTAGAATACAAACAAATTCTATCAAATTAACACAATCGGGTTACTTCGAAATTTGGCCAATTTTAGACAAATTTTATTTTACTGCGTATAGGATTGTTCATAAAACATATTGTGATTCTTGTGATCTACGAAGAATGCTTTTGAGCTTTTACAACTGCGTGGTCCTTCAAGAAAAATTAAAGAAAAAAACGTATATTTTTTTCATGAATAAGTCTGAGAAACTTTTGGCATTAATGAAAAAATAATTAACTCAATTTATTCAATACACTGAGAAAAATAGTGAGTTGTCAGAACTCATTATCTCTTACTCCGGTGTCAGAAAACTGAAATGAGTTGGGTTAACCAACTTCCGTGTTGGGACAGCCAACTTAGTTACTGGCCCAACAAATAAGTTAGTTGCGCCAACACATTTTATTTTCTGGCGCAAGAAATAGAAATAATGGGTTCTGGCAACTCACTATTTTTCTCCGTGTATGTAATATCAACAAATATATTTACACTAACTACTGCTTTAAAAAAAAAGATATTCATAAAAATGTCTAAAATTTGTTGACAATAATTTTGCTCGCTCATGAAGAAACCGTTGTTTTCCTAATATTTTTCAATTTATTTATTGTGCTAAATAATAAACAGAATTATTAGTTGAAAAGATTTTAAATAAAAAATATTATTTCATATTTTAAATCAATAAAAGTACTTAAATAAAATTATTCCTTTTGTCTTTATGTTTCAAAAAATGTCTAAGATTTATTATCGATAAATTAGCTTCCCCATAGAGGGAATTTTGTTTTTATCGAATTTATTTTCTATTTTTTTTTCTTTTTCTGTTAGTTAATAAACTTATTCATTAATTTATATATTTCATTTGGTTGAAAAGATACGTATTAGATTCAATTCTAAATACAGGTAGTTAAATAAGTCCGTAATCGTGGATGGAAAATGAGACGAAATAAGCGAGAGTCTGCAAGTACGAAAGTTATACATAATGTAGGGAAGCGTAGTGGTCTGAGCCTACTCCAAAGATATCCCATTTTACCGACACCGAGAGATACGTGCGTAGTTCTCAACTCTTTCTGGTACTGGTAAACGAATGCTAATACTATTCACTTCGAATGAAACTCGTTCAAAGTTAAATAAGCGCATATACGACATCTTTCCTTCGACGAGACGAGGCTGTTTGGCTATATTGTATATTAAAGCTTTGTGATGAGCTCACGCATTCAAAGAGCCGAGCTGGAGTTAAATGATATTTGCAATATTCAATTACAGACAAGTGTAAAAAGTAATAATTCCAATAATCCTCAACACACCAATCTATAAACCGAAGAAGAAAATTATTAATACAGTTATGAACTTATGAATTAATTGATAAAAATGTCTTATTCGATAAATAGTATATTGTGCACTAAGGGCGGAAAGTTGAACATTCCTGGCGAGTGTGTGTAAACTCACGATACGATACGGTGCACATACGTTTATTTCACACATCTGCACGAAGAGTTCGTACTTTGTTCCGTGATGAGAGGGGAGAAAGTGAGTGCTTTCCTCCCATGGGAGATCTTTCCTCCCTAGGGAGTAAAGTACTTACTTTCGCCCCTCTCACCAGGGAAGCAAAGTACGAAGTTTACGTGCAGGTGTGAAAAAGTATTTATTATGTTGTATTATTTTTTCATAACGTCAAATAAGCAAACACTGATTTCTTTGTACAAAAGCTCGCAGTTGCACTTGGCCAATGATGAAAAATATTACACGAAATAATTCTATATTGTTTTATTTTTTGTATTTTTCGTAACGCCAAATAGTCAAATAAGCAAACACGATTTTCTCAGTACAAAAGGTCGCAATTACCTTTAACCAATGGTGACAAACATTACAACAAAATATTACAAAACTGTATATATATATATATATATATATATAAGAGTTTGGATCGATTTGTATTAGCCGCAGTATGAGAAAGCACGTGGTATACTATAATACTACGTTGGAGTCTCGAGTAGAGTAAAAGCTGCAGCCGCGCTATTAGGTCGTCCCCGGGTCTTGGCGGCGCGTATAGTATGAAAGAGGGAGAGAGGAGAAGAGGCCGGAGCAGCGAGGGCCTTGACCATGAATAGGTGGCTCGGTATTGCATAACTATATAGTCAAGTGCGGCGGCAAGAGCTGCAGCGGCACGACTGTACGACTGTTAAGCATTGAGCGCGCGAGGGACCCCCGTAAGGAAGGCCTTTACTGCTGCAGTGACGGCCTGCCGCACACGGAACAGTAAGATAGTGCAAAGGCGCTTTTGCAACCCCGGAGCGCGTGGAGTCGCGTGCACAGCTCACGCCGTGTGCTCCTGTTGCTGGTGCTCATCTCTGTGCGCTACCGGCTGCAGTGCCACGTTCCAAACAAAGTTGCAAGTACACTGCACTGTGTATTGGAAACCGTAGTACGCGTACATATTATGTATATGTGGGAACGCTCGACTCTTGTCGCGTGAGATTCCAGCTCACTCATGCATTCCAATATAACTATGCACACGATTTTTTCCAAGAGGAAATTCTCTGCACATTCTTACGAGTGTTTGCGTACAAACTTGCCTTCCAAGAAACGGCTGCTTGAGACAACAATATATTCTCTCTGGTTAGATTCTCAAAAAGTAAAAGCTCCTGGCGACGAAACTCCCAATGGGAACTATTTTTGCTTTCTCATAGAGGAAGCTTTGTTTTAACATTTTTATTTTAAAATTTACGTTTTCCTCTAATTCCCGTAAAATCTCACGAAATCAATTGATATTTTCTACAGATGAAGAATAACGTGCAATGCTGCTATGCACCAAATTTGGTGATGATCGGTAAAGGGGTTCCGATTTTATAAGATTTTTAATTTTTTGAAAAATTTATGTTTTGCTCTAATTCGTGTTAAATATCAACAAATCAATTGAAATTTTCTACAGACGATAAATCAGCGATAAGTCAGCGCTGCTGTATTTGGTAATGATCGGCAAAGCGATTAAGAATGTGATTTTGAAATTTTGAAAAAAATATCATTTTCTTATAACTCAGGTCAACTAACAATGGATGAATTAAAACTTTTTCGAAACGAAAAATATTCACTTTTGCTATGTACCAAATTTGTTGACGATCGATAAATGGGTTTTGATTTTGGAGCCATTTGGGATTTTTCATGTTTTAACAGAATACATTTCCATTTTTCACAAAGCTTCCTCTATGAGGAAGCCAACATTAATGAATAAGCTTCCTCATAGAGATCGTCTTGTGAAAAAAAAATTAATGAGGAAGCAATGTGCAAAGTTCAACTTTTTTTTTGTTTTATTCGAGTATTAAATGGATGACTTTCAGGTAGTTATGTCGCGAACGCAATCTTAATATATGCGTCTGAATTTTGAATATCTTATAGTTTCAATGTTCATCTTTTATTTGAGAGTATTTCCAAGATATGTTAACGGATTTCAAAAAAAGTAAATAAACTTTTAAAAATAGAGTTTTAACCAAAAATGACTTTTAACCAGAGAAAAAAGCATCTCAGTTATGAGATACAACACGTATAATAAAAAGCTGTACATTTTCGTTAGGCCTTCAAGTAATCGATGCGACCATACAAACTAGTAGTCACCGGACATTTCAACCAGTTTCGAATTAATTGCAAGAAATTGCGTCGTGCAAAAACAATCCCTCCTAGTTGTTCGAGATGGCGCCGAAGTTTGACAACATTGCACGTCAGTTATATACACTACCATCGATCTGTATAAACTGGTTGTGTTCTGAAATAAAAATCGCTCGGATCCGAAATTCGACATGATTAATATTAATTGAACAAAACGATTGGAATTAAACGTAAATGTTCCTTCTCAATGGTTCTGAGAGACAGAGGCATTTCACACGACGGACACCACAGGTGTTCAGCTATAATTTATTCGAGTCGACAATGTGATTTTTCGACGGTTGATCTAACTTTGGTAGCGTCAGTTCATCAGCATATCTGACTTTTTTTGTTGCTACAATACTCTCGATCCACCGTTTTCTTTTTCGCGTAATAAATTAGCTTTTCCTCTTTCCGCGATCAGCTCGAACTTTGTCTATTTCTTTTGGGGCATTCGACATGACAAATGTGGTTTACAAGACAAATCTTTCAAAACCTAACTTGAGTTCGCGCCGGAAGCTGACGATGCCGGTCGACCAGTCTATCTATATTGCGGTGTTTCCGCGATGTGACGTGTGTTTAATAGCAACCGATTAAAAATTTTAGTCAAATCAGTTTTAATAACATAATTATATTAATTACGCACGTGAAAACAATCACGTAATATGAGTGATTGAACATTTTTTATTTATGAATTTATTTTTGAAATATTCAGAAGAGATGAATAAATTTATTCTTCGATGACGATAGTCGGTAGTGTCTATGACTCAGGTATAACTGACATAGCTACCTTAAATCAGTTGCGGTTGGCGAACTGGACCATGTCTTTTTCTAATTATATATATATTTTTCATTATTTGCGACACTTTTTATTTTGCTCTTAACTTAATATAACTCGCAAAGGGTATTTGGAGGGATATACATTTTTTTTATTTCTAAATTATGGTGGCTCAGTTGATACCTCATCTTATGTATTTATTTATTTATTATCCAAGGTATTCCTGGTCAATACGTTAAACCTTTGACCTTAACCCTCTTCAAGCTGTCCTCATATTTTTTGTTCAAAGAAACACATTGATTTTTTAAAGATTTCTCTTCAAAATCTTTATACGAGTATTAAATCTTCAAAATGTTTGGCTTCTGTTAAAAATCTGGAAGAAACCTATAAAATTGAGTATAAGCTAACAACATTTTTAATTATATGAGGCATTCTCCGTCAGTTACGTCATTAAAATAATTTTTTTTACTCAAGATATATTTTGCCCACTCTGCTAATTAGAAAAAAAAGTGGCCCATCTGATACAAAGTGCGTATATACATTTATGATCGGTTTTAGCGGTTTCAAAATTTGTTGACTTGAGTAAACAGATCGAATAATTTACAAAGAGCCATTTATACTTACAGGCCATTGTTGGTAAAAAGTGTGTTATAAAAAAAATTCTAAAAATATTTGTTCATAATGAATAATTTATTGCATTTTGTTTTTAAAAATAATACATCACTTTAACGATTTGAAAAAAAATCGTATAACTTTCCTATACCAACACTACCTACTGGAATGCGAAATGATCTGTATATAATGCAGTATAAATATAATTGCAATTTCGCTCGTAAATATGTACCATCGAGGTGAATGCAAGTGCATACGATTAAGCAATTATATTTCTTTCGGAACCTCATTATTACAGAGGTGTCGACAATTCGTGCAAAAAAAGTCACTAATTTTGAATAAGAAGGATTTTAATAGCAGTTCCTATAACCTACTACAATTTCGCAGATAAACTTTATTTTTAGTACGCAATTTTGGTAATTCTCATAATTAAAATCTCACAAAGCACTGGTTACATGGAGCATTATTGCTGAACTGTTACTTACAAAATAAAAATTAAATTAAAACAGTAAAATTGCTAAAGAAAGCTTGTTTATGATTTTTAAAATTCTCATACAAACAAATTTCTTTTTATACATGGTGTCGAGTCGCTACCGCGACTCTTGATATTGATCGTAATTTATTTTCATCATTCTACATATAATTTTTCATTATTTTCATTTTTTAATTTTATTTAAAAAGTAATGTACTACACTTTATTTTTTTTTAAATTGTACAACTGCCCTACAACAAAAATGAGCCACTATAATGTCAAATGATCGATCGTTGAGTGAAAATTTAATTGCAATACGCTCGTCAATGTTCAGAATCGAGCTCAACGCGATCGCGCATTATTGAGCAATTTATATTTCTTTCGGAATCTCATTATTACCCGGAAGCCAACTATTTCTGAAATAAAATATGAAAACAAAAGGAGACTCGCGATTATATTTTATAGCTCCAATAATCCCGTGGATTTTCATTCTTCGAATTTCCGCGTCGTTGAAAACGGGAAGTTATTAAATGTAATTTTTATTTATTTATTTATTAATCGTTACTTTTGCGTCGTAGAGTGAGCGACGGTGTTTTGGCCTCAACTATGGTCTCGTTTGCCGGTCAGGCAATGGGAAAACTCGCTTGTGAGAAACGATCGAGACACCAGCGCACGATGTTCGAGACTGGTAAAGGCTGCCCCGAGGGAACTAGTTCCACCAGTTCTCTGGAACTAGCTCCTATTTCGATGGCAATACGATAGCGCTCACGACTTTACAGAGCTACCAATGCAACGCTTATTTTGTAGCTTGGTGCTTTATCGAACTCGATTATCGATCATAATATTTAAAAACAAACGGCTTGAGAACCGAGAGCTGCTTTGAAAAAATACTCTACGCCATTAAAAATCTGAATAAAAATAAAAATAATTTTACCAAAATTACTTAAACTCCCTAATGAAAAAAAAGGTGCTTAATTTAAAAACAATACAGGTAAATTAAAAAATTAAAAATAATTAAATAATCATTCGCACATCGTAGTCGAGAGATTTGTTTGTCATTAGGTGTGAAAATCTCCCGACTATGATATGCGAATGGTTATTTAATTATTTATCAATTTTTTATTTACTCATATTGTCTATGAATTAAGCACCTTTTTTTCAGTCGGGAGTTTTTAAATTTTTGTTAAATTATTTGTATTTCATCCTTTTCAAAGTTATTTGAACTCTCTGCCATATTCGCTATGAAGTGAGTTACAGAATACGGATCAATGGCGACCACATTGCGATACTTCGATATATTCAAATAAGCTATTTGAAAAATTCATTTATCTATGCGTATCGACAATTGTTTGCCTCAATTTATGGAAAAAGACATTGGACACTAGTTATAGAATCGACGTAGAAAATTTGGTCAAGTAACTTTTTGTCGTTTTCGAGAACATACAAAAAGAAGAGAAGCTACAAAAAAATCGCTCAACTCAGCTGATTGTCGTAAAACGCATAACTCAGATCTTTTTTTGCCCCAGAGGGGCAGTCGGGAGTTAGAAATGGACCCTATACGGTGTTGATGAAGTCTACACCGTGTTAATGGACGGTGTTCAACAGCTAGTCTGAATCTGCATTATAACTTCAAAACTTTTGATACATGTTACTTGAAAATAGGTAAATGAAATTTACTGAAATTTATGAATTTTGTTCGTGACATAATTCTGCATAATGGTTCATCCTGGACATAAATGGATTAAAAGTTTTGAGGTGGGAACGAAATAATTTGAACACATTCCTGTAAATTTAGCACTAAAAAGTGTTACCAACAACACTAAATAAGTGAATACTGGTAAAAAAAATCCACACCTATCGTCTTTAACGCGCTGAATTTTTTTTATGCTCAGTGATTCATGCGTTACAATAAAATATCGAAAGGTACGTGAGAGAAAAATCAATGGAACAAACGATATTCGAAGCCTGAGTTACACGATTGAGATGGAAATTTTATGGCTCGGCAATCGAAAAAGAAGAGCTTTGCACATGTTATAAAAATTTTCAATGCTGCCTGAAAAGTTATAAACGAGAATGTGATTAAATTCTCGAGAATTCATACAGATCGAGTGAATGATGTTGGAAACATTACCATATAGACAAAATAGGATAATACTCTAGAATGATAGTAATTGTAAATATAGAACATAGTAAAAAATGTATGTGTAAAATAACAAACCCTTTCGTGTTAATTCAACAAATTTTAATATGTTAAATTGGAGACAGAAATTGTGACACTTTGTCGAAATAATTCAGTTGGATTTGAAGTGATATAATAATTTTTGAAACATAAGTCACGAGCAAATAAATTGACAAAAATATTGTGTAAAATATAGACAATTTTTTATACATTATCAATGTATTTTTTTTTTAGTAAAACTAGAAATTGACAGAATAATGTATGTTACACAAATTACAATTTACATTTTTAACTATCTACACTTGAAAAATACGTGTGGGTATATAATTTCATTTATACATAATATATCAAATAATTATTTATCGGATTTTACTATTACGTGAAAGTGTATTATGCGCATTCTTTCTCATTTTTATCTTCCTACAAATTTAGTTGTTTCATTTTCCAATTCTATTTATGTCTGAGAAAAAAAGGCCATGGTAAAATAGTTACATGTGTAATTAACTTTTGAATGCAATAATATTTCAATTTCTACTATTATAACGAACTAAATGAAAATGATTTTTTTAGCGAAATAGTCAAATTAATTAATTTTCTTTTTATCTAATGCGAAACTTTTAATTTTACTGAAAATTTTAGAAAATTCAGGCTTGTGTGTAGAATTCATAGGAAAAAAAAGGAATATTTAAGTAAATAGCTTGTGAAATAAAAAAAAAATCAAAAATATTGAGCGAAAATAAAATGTCCTTAGTTCAAAAAAGTAAAAATCTAATTACTATTTCAATTTAAAGTTGATAAATAAGATAAAGTTTGTATCTTGAATAGTTCGGCAATTTTTTCCCCTCAAAATATAAATATTCCAAAAAAATACAATACCTACAATACAATTTTTTTTATTACGGAAAAAACTGCGAAGTAGTGATAAAAACAATATGGAAATTGTAGTTGTCTCCTCCTTAGCGCTTTTTGCGCTTGGGAGACGTCAAGCGAATTTTTCGTCGGTATTTGAGGCGAAAGTCATACTTTCTTGATGTGCCTGTGAGAGTGAATTTTTTCTGTCTTTGTTTAACTGTTAGATCTTTGCGCCATCGGATTTGGGAATATATGAGTAGATTTACGCATCTCTGCGCGTTGGATATGAAGGTAAAGTCCTTACGTTTCTGTCGAAGAACTCGCGGTAGGGGGGAAAAAGGCGACGAGGATGAGGAAGGTGCGCTCTCGCGCGAGGTGGGGAAGAAGCTCATCAACGAGGCATTGAACTCGGGATTCCCTGCTCCCTGCGACCAGCCAAAGGAGGAGAGCCAAGACCACCGAGGAATATGAGAAAAGGAATGATTACTCGGCTGCTGCACGAAGAAGAAAAAAAAAAACATAAAAAAAAATAAAAATAAGTCGGCGCGACGCAATTAGAATACACATTCGTAGAAAATGTTGTCGCAGGTCGACTGAAATTAAAAAAACATTTTTTTTCAGATTTTCATATCAGTATATACAAAAAAATGATGCAAAGTAGAATTTTGCATACTATTTCCTCATTAAATTTCATTTTCCACAAAGCCACCTCTGTGACGATGTTTACTTAGCAATTTTGGCTTCCACATAGAGGAAGCTTTGAGAAAAATGAAATTTAGTGAGGAAGCAGTGTGCAAAATTCTACTTTGCATAATTTGTAATTTTAATTAGCATTTGTTTTATTTCGTTACCTCCATATTTTTGGTAGTTCCTTGTGCAACAACATAAAAACGTAAGCGTGCTCATGCACTTCTTTTGAAAACTTAAAAATTCTATGAAATCCGTGTGTACATGCATTTTTTGTATAAAAACACGGTAACTGAAGAGGAATTAATACTCCACTTGTGTGCAAAATTTTAGCTCGGAACATCGTGGAGTTTAAGAGTTATGCGCAATTAAATATCAGTATAAATGGTAATTAAAAATGAAAAATGTGTAATAAAAAAATAAATAAATAAACGTCGTTGGCTTACCTGCTTAACTTTTGAAAAACCTGCTTTTCAAACTTTTGAAAAATCACAGTAACTGAAGAGGAGTTACTACTTTACTTGCCTGCGAAATTTTAATTCAATACATCGTGCAGTTCGTGAGATATGGATGTTTGAATTTTTTGTCTCTGGAACACACACACACACTCTCACATGTACAAACGCACACACACGTGCGCGGAGATTTTTTCTAAACTACTTTTCTCGACGTTTTGGACCATTCAGAATGTCCTGACATGAACGTATCGAAACAAAATTTTTCATAAAAACAAAGTTTTCTCTATGAGGAAGCAATTAGTAATATCTATTCATTACTTTTTTTTTGTAATGCTAGCTTTTACTGCGTTATATCAGTAACGTTTTTTTAATAACTTGTGCCCGATTCGTTAATCAATCGGTTGTGAATGGCAACCCAAGTAGAAGTATGTAACTCGAAAATAAATTAAGAATTTGTGTTTTAAATAAATAAAGTACTTATTCATTTCAACCAAATATACGATTTTTGAAAAATGAAACACTATTTTATTTGAATCAAACATGATCTTATTTCAGCTCAACAGAATTTATTTAATTTAACTAAAATCTTTAAACAAAAATAATAATATAAATCAATCCTATTCAATTGAAATAAAGTTGTGTTTCATTTTTTTTAAATAATATTTCATTCAATTAGATCTTTTCTATGGGTATTAAAAATTGCACAAATCGTTTATTTGACAGAAGTTCCTTCAGCATAGAATTTTATTTTCATTTTAGAAAACTTAATAAATTTTTAAAATAGAGTCTATTGTATAAATTAAACATTGATACAATGAAGTGTATGAATGTTTAACATTGAAGTTCCACGAAGTCGATAAAGCAGTTAAGATTTTATAGAAATTTGCAATTTTTGCAATTTTTAAAAAAATTCTATAACTTGAGAACGGTTCAAGCAACTGATTTTAATTTTTTGCATAAAACTTATACAGAGTGTATGAATGTTTGGTACTGAGTTTAGACAAAAAAAGATAAAGTAGTTGAGATTTTATAGAAATTTGCATTCTCGTAATTTTTTTTTAAACTGTTGCAAAGTCAAACTTTGCAGATAAGAACTTTGCTTCATAATTTTTTTGATTCGCCATCTACAAATCTTTCTCTATGAAGAAGCCAAAACTAAACAACGTTCTTTATCATAGAGGACGGTTTCTGAACGGGCCAACAAAATAAAGAAGCAATGTGCAAGGTTCGACTTTGCAACCTTTTTTTCTTAATCAAAAGCGAGTCAAGCTTCATATTTTAAACATTCATAAAAGTGTAATTAACAAAAAAAAAAAAAAGGAATAAAAAGATGGGATGCACCATACATAATCATTGTATTTTGTGTCTTATTGAACAATTCAATAACTCTACATTCGTTTCGCTTCCGTAAGCGTCATCAGAGTGGTCGACGGATCGATCGGGGCACGGCGAGTCGAGTGAAAGTACAGATATCCACGTTCGTTCGTTCTGTCGAACAGGTAGAGGTTCTCTCGTGCCTTTCCACTATGCTATAGCCCAAGCACACATTAGTACTCTTTCTCTTTGGTGCGTTCGTTGCACGGTTGAACGTAGTGATGCAATTTCTCACTGAGGCTACACGAGCGTTATCAGTTTCTTTCGTAATACGTTGCTGCCGCCCGATTTCAATGTGTTCCCGCGGTAGTCTAAGCAAATTGCAAATAAATAGAAGAGTTTTGCACCGTGTGATGTAATAAAAATAGCCCGCAAAACTGAGATATAAATCTTTGTCGAAGAAAGCAAGCCTTAATCGTCGATAGTCGGGATAAAAAAACTTTTTACTATGCAGTTTACCGAACGGCTAACCTGCACTGTAATTCAGTATCAAGCGCTGTCTTAACTCTCTCTTCGAGAAAACAGCGTAACGTGTTACCGATAACGAGAGCATAGATCCCTGAAAGATAGCGC
Source organism: Perithous albicinctus (assembly GCA_964016905.1). NCBI lineage: Eukaryota > Metazoa > Arthropoda > Insecta > Hymenoptera > Ichneumonidae > Perithous > Perithous albicinctus. Next base: position 6,224,456 of record OZ024695.1, read on the forward strand.
AGGTCTTTGACGCTGGGTTTATCACGAATACAAAATAGTCCAATACTAATGCTATGCAAGAGAGGCTGGGAATAGTTTACTCAGAGACAAGTGGAGTCGGCCTAATTGGAATATATTAAATAATAATAATAATTATTATTAGAATAATTAACATTTTTGAAGCAATATTCTGGATATTGTACTTTTCTTTTTCAGTGTTTCAAAACACTTGATATCAAGATTTTATTTAGTCTTTTTAAAAACCTAGAGACTAACTGATTTTTTTCTTCATCTTCCATTTTTTTTAGATTTTTCATGTCATCACTGTAATATTCTATCGGTTTTTAATTAATCGTTATCCATCGTTGTGACATTTCTATATATGTTAGGACATCAGAGAATTTTTTCAGATTTTTGCAAAGCGATTTTTGGAATTTAAAATAAAATATATTTATTTAAAAAAATATTGCTTTGAAAACATCTGAAAAAATTCTCCAAAGTACTAACATGTATAGAAATGTTCAAGTAACAGCATGAAAAAAAAATTATTTTTATGCATCTAACTTTTTTCCATTTCTTTTTTCTTTTTTAATTCGTAAAAAAATAAAAGCGAGGTCCGATCCACTTTGGGTCAAAGCTTAAAAATATTGACATCAGATACATAACTTTTGAGAATTTTTTCAGATTTTAAAATTCTGCCTAACAATTCTTTGGTTTTGTTTTTCAGTGTTTCAAAACACTTGATATCAACATTTTATTTAGTCTTTTTAAAAACTTAGAGCCTAACTGTTTTTTTTTATTCATCTTCTAATTTTTTTCAGATTTTTCATGTCATCACTGTATTATTCTCTCATTTTGTAATTAATGGTTATCCATCGTTTTGACGTTAAGATTAAAAACGTGCATCATGCCAAGTTTAAGCGAAAATATCTCGACTTGGAAATGTTTAACATTATTTAACCGTCTTAAGATAGTCGTCTCGGTACAGTCCGGCTAAACGTGGGATTCTAAGAGAATTTCGGACTCTTCTCAATGACATAAAACTCTGAAAAAATGAGGCATATTGAAGGTGGTGCAAAGATTGATTTTGCATAGTAATAATATAAAAATGTTATTAACAAATTGATGAAAAAATGAATTGTTCAACAACCTAGTCGCCAACCCATTTTTTTTATTAAATGAAAGTGAATCATTCATTTTTCTGGATACGTATGAATTTTTTCAGAATTTTGTCTAATTTGATAAAATTGCGTTTTTTTAAGAAAATGAACGGTGAATTCTGCAATTCCAAAAAATTAGACAAAATTCGTAAAAAATGTCTCTATGTTCAAAAAAATTAATTAATCAATTTCATTTTTAAAAAAAGGTTGGGTTGCAGGCTAATTTGTTGAACAATTCATTTTTTCATTAATTTGTTAATAAGATTTTGATATCATTATTATGCAAACAAATAAAAATCAATCTTTGCAGCAAATTCCATATACCTAATTTTTTCAGATTTTTGTCATTGGGAAATGTTTGAAATTCACGTAAAAACTCATGTTTAGCCAAACTTTACCGAGACGACTACCTTCAATGACGATAAAATCGTATATGTTTCTGTATATACTGGTAAAAACGTTTACAAATTTGTATTACCACGAAAATGTATTCATCAACTGGTATATTAAAAATTATTAAGAAGTGTATTAATATTGCCAAACCTTTAAATTAAACTTGCTAATTTTCGAAGTATTGAGTATCAACTACTTAAATTTTACATCGCAATTATATATTAAATTTAATGTGCCAGCTGTTATTTATAAAAGCATCCATTACCTGTCATTAAAGCAGCTAAACTATTTTTTAAATAAAATCCAAAATGCACAGAGGATTACATAATTCATTTAATTCATTTAATTCTTTTTAAAAAATGTTAATAAGGTAAAAGTAATGTATGTGAACTTTCGCCCAACGTTGACTCATTTGAGGTTACAAGTAACATTTATCAAATTGTCAAATTTACACAATGTAATCGAGTGTGTTAATATTATTCCAACCTCCAAACTTTGATCATATTCATATTCGGCATGGGTAGATAAAATTCAATAAATCATTGATAACTAATGCAAGATTATGGAACAAATTTAAAAAATTTAAAATAGTTGAATTTCGTGGTCCTATTTTCAAGTAATAAATGTTTAAAATGTTGAGGTTGGAATGTAAATTAACAATCCCGGTTCAAACCCGGACTGTGGCGATATTTTTTCACGATTAATTTTAATTGTAAAAAAATTGGTCGCTCTGGTTGCTCCATCAATTCTTAATGAACCGGTGGAGCAATTAGAGCGAACTAAATTAAAAATTGAGAGATTCGAAATATGTTTGAAACTTTCCTATATAGGAATGTCGATAACATATGAATTTTCGACGCCGATATCTTAGACCACGTCATATTGACGTGTCAAAAAATTCCATCTATGAAAAATCAGGTCGAAACCACGAAGCTTAATAAAAATAATGTAAATTACTAATATTTGTTAAATATCGACCATTAACTGAGCTCGTCATTTCGAATTCGCGTCATCACCTTTTACGGTTGATTTGTAACAGTTTTTAAGAAAAATTCTAAAATTATACTGAAAGAAATATATATATATGGGGCCTTCCATGACATCTCGATCAAGCTCTGACGATGACATCTCAGATCGGCTCCGTAATTTTGTATACAAAAGTACTTGTCGAAAAACACGTACCAAAATTTTGTAAAGATTTTTTTAATACTTTTTACCTGAGATTTAATTTTTCGAAAGATTTTTGTCTCAGGTGAAAAGTGTTTAAAAAATCTAAAAAAAATTTGGCACGTATTTTTCGATAAGTAGTTTCGTATAAAAAATTACGTAGTCGATTTGATACATCATCGCCAGATCCAGATGTCATGGAATGCCCCTGATATTATTTTAATATAGTCATCAACCGCCATTTTGATAATATCACTTTATCGATCAATATTATAAGGAACTTTTTTGTTTATTTTTATCCCAAAAATTCATTCTAGCCTTTTATTTTATTTTTCAAATTTATCTTTGGTAGTTATGAAATCTCCATCTTCGCCTAAGCCTCAAAAATTTTGTTATATTTTATAAGATTTTTCAGAATTTAAAAAAATTTTTTAAAACGTAGATATTTAAAAAAATAAAAAAAATTATATCTCCGGTAAAAAGTGTTAAAAAAATCTAAAAAACGATTGCTACGTGTTTTTCGACAAGTAGTTTTGTATAAAAAATTACGGTGCCGATCTGAGATGTCTTCGCTAGATCTTGATCGAGATGTGATGGAATGCCCCATATATATCTATATATTTCGATTAAATCTGCATTTACCGACGTCCGACTGAATTATTGGTTCAAACAAATAAAAAATTATTTTCTTCAACAATTATTCTCATAGATTGTCCAAAATATATCTAAGACAGTCAACATTGTTGTTGGTATAGTAATTAAAAAAATGTGTCGAACGTCGACAAACGCTAATTTAGTCTATCCAACATCTTCTTTTTCTCACTGTATTAAAATAAAAAAATATGAACCCCCGGTTTACTACAACTTAAAAATGAAGTGTGATAACGCTTTAGCTGTCAATGCTAATTGGATATATATTTAATGTATTCAGTCGTACTGAATAACGACACGAGAATCAGTACGAGATTCTCACAAGTCCTCCCGATCTCGCGTTAATCTACACGTTTATTCAACGAGTTCTTCTGACACACCGCGAAAAGTGTCTTCTGAGTGCCTCTCGATAAACGCATTACGCAAGATATGCCGCAGGGACAGCTAATAGCGACAGCCAGGGGCGAGCCAATATTACGCGAGAGAGTCTTTAGCGAGTCATCATACATACACAATCCGCAAGTACGGAAAGTAGCGAGAACGCGTGGCGCGACTCGACGCACGACCAGCCATAAACGGTTGCGTGAACGCGGAAGAGTCTTTGCGTCTGTCTAGCGCAGTACCACTACCACTGCGAGTAGGGAAACGCCAGACGCGTCGTTAACACGTAACATTACGACTGACGCATACGTCTATAATATACCAAGTTTCTGTAAGATATATTATGTCAGAGGATGGAAATTAATTACCTCTACAGACAGAATTATGTATTAACGATATTGGTAATTGAAAAAAAAAAAAAAGCTGTTACGAATTATCCATAAGATTTGAAATCTTTTTCTTTTATTAAGCTTTTGATTTCTGCACAAATGTGTGAAATGAATACACCGAAATATTAATAAAATATATTTAACATACGGATCAGTTATTAACTTTTATCTGTATTCCAAGAATGTGTTAATTATTTTTTAATATTAAATTGACAATTCGAAATATTGCACAGAGAGCTGAACCGTTCTGGCTACTTTTAAATCGGCATTTTTACTTTCTCATAGAGGAAGCTTTGTTTTCGTCCAGAATTTTTTTTTCGTGATTTTTATGTCAAGGCATTTTGAGAATTTTGAAACAATCGTTTTCACGCTAAAATTTTGTACGTAAATAGACTCAAACCATGATGTGTGCCAAATTTGGCGACAATCGATAGAGTGGTTCTCATTTTATTGCAATGTCAATTTTTTTTTAATGTCTGCAAAAACTTCAACTCCTCTAAATTCTGAGACATCCGACTGGAATTTTCGACATGATTTCACGATTCTTGATTATCAATGATCAATTTAATCAAAGGAATTGTCGATATATCGGCAAAATTCGATTTTTGCGAATAGAAAAGAAAAACATGCTACAACGAAAAACAAGATTTTCAATTTTTTTGCAGACTTAGCTTAAATATGGTTCACATATTACCACCATTGAACAAGGTTTGAGTACCAATTTAGTCTACCGATACGCAAATCGGCCAATTGGTTCGAATTTTTTTTTAAATCCTGTTCGCGCACCTCCTTGAAGAAATTACGAAATACCGGCTTCAAATTTGGTTCACATATGGACTATATGGAACAGGGTTTGAGCGAAAATTTCACGCAAATCCGTCGAGCGGTTCAAATTTCATGACATTTTGCATTTTTTTGAAAAATGTCTTTCGAGCTCAAATAAGCCTGTAAGGTAGAACCTTGCAAATTGCTTCCTCACAATTTTACATCTTTGACAATTCTTTTTTTTTACAAAGTTTCCTCTATGAAGAAGCCAAAACTGATCAACATACTTCGTCATATAGAGGTAGCTTCGTAAAAAAAAAAATTTGTCAAAGATAGAATATTGTGAAGAAGTGATTTGGAAGGTTCCACTATGCAGGCTTATTTTCTTTAGTCATTACATAATATTAACACTAGTTATTTCGTTTGATTCACTTGTATTTACTACAATATTAATACATTTCGTTGGTCCAATATTATGTCAGAGGAAGCCAATGAATTACCTGCGCTGGTGGAATTAATTATTAAGGATAATAGAAATTCAAGAAAAAGATATTAAGAATTATCCATCAAATAAAAAATGGTGTGTATTAAAAAAAAAACCCGTTTTTGAAACATTCTTTACTTATATAAAAGTTAAGAAATTTCTTTTTCATAATCAATTTAAACTATAAATAAAAAATAAACTCACCTAGATCTGAGATAAAGAAATTATAAAAAGTTGTTTGGCTAAAAGAAAAATTGAAATTTCAATTTTTTTTCGTAAAAATGATTAATTTTGATGGTCAATAATATATACTGATATTTTTGGAACATGACAATGAGTATTCAAATTATGACCTACAATAAAATTATAGGCCACTTGCCATGTATGATTTTTTTTTATAATAAATAATTCTGATCAGTGTGACGATGCCTGACGATCATTAAAAAAAAAGTCCCCTCAGCCAGTAACAGAATGAATTAATAATCGACAATGTTCGAATTTCCGTAAGCGTCAACGGCTGTAATAACCTTAACTATTAACTCGCCGTCAAACTGCCACAAACTTCTATTCGTTATCTTGATTTTTATAAAATAAACCTGACAGCACAAACCGAAGTGCATCTCTGCTAAATGACAGACAGCTGGGCTTTGAAAAAAAGAAACGTTGCTCAATATTTTTCTGATATGGCTACTGGAAAATGAACGAAATAGAACTCCAGAGCGAAAGAAATACCAGACAAGTTCTCGCGTAAAAGAGAGGAACTGAATGATAGGTAACTCTCGTACGAAGTGGAGTAATCAAGAGCTCAAAATACGCATCTCGAATTAAATATGCAGCATACATATACATACGTATCTCGTACATCAAGAAAAAAACCTCTCCAGAAAATATACGATCATATATGGGGCATTCCATGGCGATTCGACATGGGTCTGACCCTCAACCTCTCGGATTTGATGCACATTTGTTTATGTTACTACCCCAACTCTAAGAGGTAACCAGAATCTGTATTAGATTTTTTGTTTAAATTTCATATAATTCATATAATTTCATATATAAGCCGGAATTTAAAATTCAGAAAAAATTGTCAAAAATCTTGTATCAGATATCAATATTTTTAAGCTTAAATCGAAAGTGTGCCGGATCTCACTTCCATTTTTTTAATGATTTTTTTCAAAAATAAAATTGAAAAAAAATTAGATGTGTAAAAATAATTTCACTGCGGGTTATTGCTTCAACATTTCTATATATGTTAGGATATCAGAGAATTTTTTGAAAGCGATTTTTTAAATGAAAAAAGAAAGTTAAATAAAATAAAAATCGCTTTGAAAAAATCTGAAAAACTTCGAAGTACTAACATGTGTAGAAATGTTCAAGCAACAGCCTGAAATAAAATTATATTTACGCATCCAATTTTTTTTCAATTTGATTTTTGGAAAAAATCATTCAAAAAATGTATGCATCTAACCTTTTTTAATTTTCTTTTTGAAAAAAATTCGTAAAATGATAAAAGCGAGGTCCGACACACTTTGAGTCAAAGTTTAAAAATGCTGACATCAGATACATAACTTTTGAGAATTTTTTCAGATTTAAAAATTCTGGCTAAGAATTTTTGGGTTCTCAATAATAATAATTATATTAAACATTAACAAAAAATATAATAAAAATTCTGGTTGCCTCTCAGAGTTAGAGCAGTAACATAAAAAAATGTGGATCAAATCCAAAAGGTTGAGGGTCTGACCCAGGTCGAATCGGTATGGAATACCCCATATATACGAGTGATGTTTCATCGCTATGACAAATTAAAAAAAAAAAATAAAATAATTACCACCGCATTCCTCTCACTCATTTCCACTTAGTTTCTCTCTTCTCTCCTTATAATATGTCCGGGAATAACTTGTTCCGCATTACATTATTAGACGGTTATTTTCGAGGGTGGTGAGAGTCGAGTACCGCGAGTCCGAGCGATGATTTCTCTCACCTTCTCTCACTCCTTTCTTCTTCGCGAACTCTCGTCGGGCAACTCTTGGGTAATCTTGTAATTATCGCATTACCTTCAAACTGAATGATTATTTATTATTTCATTATTTCTTCCATTAATAATTACATACATATACATTTTTTAATATCTTACGATATTGGTGCAAAATGTTACCGCTAATGAAAATATATGAAACAAAAAATAACCAAACCTCTTTTTTTTGTTTCAGGTGAGTTGAAAATCCGAGACACCACGTAAAAATGTTCCTTTCATCAAAAACGAGAATTACGCAAGTAGACAATTAATTGTTATTAATAGTGACTGTATAATAGGATCTTTCGGATTGTCTCCACATTATTTCCAATGTTTTGAAAAGCCCCGATGAAGAAATGTTACAATTTTGATCTCTAGTGAAGGAGAATCTGTTAAGGGGGAATTCTACTTTGGAGCACCATTTTTCAGGTGCTCACATTTTATTTTTTTGTGGGGAAACGAATAAATGTACACGACTGCGGTTTTTTTCTATTTGTTATTTACGTTTTAAAGTATACAATGGAATTTTTATGTTTTTAAAGTTAAAAATTGTCGGCATCCCAGGTCCTCAAACACGGTCAACCAAAAATTGATGGGGAAACGGCTACCATTCCTGCTGGCGCACCGTCGATCTGAAACAAAAATTCACAGCAGATTATTAATCAGTGTCACTTTGGTCATGGAATGAAGGAGGATTTTCTCGATTACTGCAAAATTAAGAAAATAGCGGCGATTTGAAAAAAAATTTCGATTGTACCCCTATTTTTTTCGTATATAAACGTTAATAAAAAATCGAAAAATTAAGTTATCGAAAAAAATCTACGTCATTACATGAAGACATGTTGCCCGAGTATGTATGCACAATTTCAGGCCGATCGCATAATTACAGTGATCAGCAGAGTGGTCAGCATTTTGAAAAAAGTGTTATCAAGAAAAACGCTTTTAAAGTTTTGCGATCGGTGTACACAAAAGGGTTTATAATTACCGTCAATCTGCTATGCCTGCTCCATAAAAGCAACCCGCCTCTTCCTCCATCAACTGGTTTTGTACCGATCTTCTGTCGTGTTGCTCGGCTGGAACTTTCCAGCCTAGCGCCGCGCAGAAACGTTCGGAGCGCGCTGACCGCGTCGAACTTGAACGCATTTTTAATACCTAAAACGTTCGAATCTCGAAAAATCCTTTCACAGGATAAATTTGACTATATACATAAAGAATCAGCAAAAAAAATGCGATTTTTTTAAAGTTACTAAGGTAAAAGTCCCCCTTAAACGTGGGGAAATAATAAGAAAGCAATATGCAGGATTTTTATTTGTAGACTTGATTTTTATTAAATGGTAGAAACTGAATTTGAATGAAGAGAGTGATAAAAAATTAAAAAAGCAAATTTGCAAATGATACATGAAAAATTTCGACAGTACTGTGCTAACAAAGGAAATCGGTATAAACATTACATACCTTTTTTTTCCTAAATCACTTTTCTCGACGTTCTGGACCATTCTGAGTGTCCTGCCGTAAAAACAAACAAAAAATTACGAAAACATAGTTTCCTCTATGAGGAAACAAAAATTAACATAAAAAAATAATCAAACAAATGAAGTGAGTTAAAAAGTAATGGAACGTTTAAAAATCGATTGTAAAGTATTGACAAGGCGTAGCGACGTGTAGATATATGCCTAGTTAGTTCACTGAACAGAAGTAGAGTCCTCTAACTAGTTGAGTGCAATCTAATTCGAATGTACTCTCGCGTATAGTAAATCGCGACTCACGGCGTTCTCACGATTCCGATCGATTCGCAACGACGATTTCTTCCTGCTATAACGAGACTCTCGCTTCGCTTGATTCGCTCAGCCTCGCTCTTTTCATCCGTTGGATTCTCTCTCGCGCGAGAATCCAACGAGCCGACAAAAGTTTCCTGCTCGTCGATTCAACTCTAACGGACGAAGAGACGTATACACAAGGCAACACACATGGTTTTCTGTGCTTGTGAAACCCTCTAAGACTGTAAATACAGAGCACGAAGTCAACGAAACCTTCTTCCCCCATAGTCGACAGCTATGGGGCATTCCATGGAAATTCATATTATATGTATTTTAATTATGCGTCGTTCTTGATTAAAATTGCAATTTTGGCTTTTGAATTTTGCTTCCTCAAAGAGGATACGTTGTTTTCGTGAAAAATGTTTTTTCGAGATTTTCATGTTGGTATACTCAAAATGGTCCAAAACGTCGAGAAAAGTGGTCTAGAAAAAAAAGTGTGTACGTGTGCGTGTTTGCGTATTTACACATACACACAAACAAATATTACGATAATCGTTGTAATTTCGTAATTTGTCTTGCATCTTCCTCAAATTTAGTACGCAAGTGGGCTATCATACAACAATTTTAGAGATTATAGTTGTTGCGAATCGATTGGAACATTCAAATTTTGAACATTCATTTTCACGGTATAGCTTTCGCAAATTAAGAGGTATCGGACTGAAATTTTGTACGTCAATGGTCTACCATCAAAGTATTATATGTAACAAATTTGGCGAGAATCCATAGAGTGGTTTTAATTTCATTGCAATTTCAATTTTGTAAAAAATGTCTTCAAAGGCTTCAACTTCTATAAATTTTGAGATATCCGGTTGCAATTTTCGTCGTGAGGTTATGATTATTGATTATCAAAGATTAATTTGGTACAAGGAACGGTCGCCGTGTTTGTAATTTTTCATTGTACTTATGAAAAACCAAAACATTGCCGCCGCGAGTTACAAAAAAAAAAAATTTCCGAAGATTTAAATCAAATTTGGTACATATGTGGATTGTCTCAGAACAAGGTCTGAGTATAAATTTAACGCGGTCGAGCGGTTGAAAATTGATAACACTTCGTATTTTTTGAAAAATGTCTTTAGAGCTCAAACAAGCCTGCAAAGTAGAACCTTGCAAATTGCTTCCTCACAGCTTTGTATCTTCACAAAACCTTTTTTTTTTACAAAGCTTCCTCTATGAGGAAGCCAAAATTGATAAACAAACTTTCCCAGAGAAGTAGCTTTGTAAAAAAAATTTTTTATCAACGATACTAAATTATGAAGAAGCAATTTGCAACGTTCTACTCTGCAGACTTTTTGTGCATCCTGAGATGAAAATTTCGAAAAAAAAGTTTAACGGAAGCAAAGTCTCCTTTACGGGGAAGCAAAAAATATATTAGGAAAATTGAATAGGCTCGGGTTTCGTCCTGTGTGAGTTGCAATGGAATGCCATATATATATATACACATATATACAGAATCACCATAAAGGACCAGTAAGAGCGTAGCGAAGAGTATATATGGGTGTGGTCTCATAGTATACACTATGGGAAATGGCAAAGGTGAGAGCATAGCCATAGCTATCCGCATGTAACGAGAGCTTAGACTCTCTCTACAGTGATATTCTCTTGCATCGTGAGTGCTCTCTCTCTCTCTCTCTCCCTCTCTCTCATCTCTCTTGTGTCTCGAATGCGAGACTGGAGCCGCTACACTGGATGAGAGAATAAGCCGCCGGCGTTTATGTGGATCGGATAGTCGCGGCGTACCGTTCGCGGTTTGCAACTAAGTAACGAGACTATACCCCACCTTTCTGGTAGTATAACACTGGACTGTTGCTGCATAAACGTGTATGGCGTATCTACTGCGCACGATTAACTGTTAACGTATCCTCGTTCTCTGGCAATGTATGCATATAAGTTGACTTTGTAGCAACGAAAAATAGGGACTGATAATTTTTATACCTTTTTCTGGGTATGAAGATTCTAATTTATTATTGGGGTGTTCAAATTGATTGATACGCAGAATGATAATTAAAACAAAAAAAAGTGACTCTCTCAATACTTCATATAGATATCTTCAGTTAAACTGCAGGTCGGAGTTCAAGAAGATACCGGATAAGGAATCAGAAAAACAAAGATCAAGAAACTTTTAAATAATAGACGGATGAAAATGTCCAGTTTATGTGATTTTTGTAAGGATTTTGAGAAAGCGATAAGGGAAAAGAAAGATAAAAGCGATAAGAAGAAAAGCAGATTCTCATTTGCTTTTTCATTTAAATATTAACCATCGAGTTTCGAAATTGTGTCATATCGTCTTAGATGAGGTAATCCGCAACTTGCCTCTTACCCAATATGCCCCGGTGTTCTATAGAGCTAAGTGTAGAGCACATCTACCGCCATTTGTTGAGCTTCGGGCAAAGGGCAACGTCAGTTTAGCGAGCTAGGTTCTCCGCAAAACTTTCTGCACGAGTTTACCGCTGGCGCACCCGTGGAATCTCGAATGTATGGCGAATGCATTACCGTTTCACGCGGCGAGATGTGCACCAATTAGATGAAGTTGTTTTAGTAGTCGAGTTCAGTTCACTCACGCTCGTACATGAGTCAGTGAATGCGGATTGAGGATGGCGAGAAAAAGAAAAACGAAAGAACTCAACAAATGAAAGAGATCTCTCGCTCTCGTGACCTCACATTGTCGTCGACAGCACCTTTCTCTATAAACATCCTTTTACTTAATAACGCGACTAAATTTAAGTATCATGTATTACGTAGGATTATGCCTTTTTTCTTTTTCGTTATTACCTGGCAATGCGTCGCCGTGGCTGTAACAACTTTCTCGAGTACGTTACAGTACTAACCCAGTTTATCCAGTAGATAATAGGGTTACATGTCTAAATATCACAACGTCGACACAACCCGTCGTCGGAACACAAGTCAATTAAAAAAATGATCTACCCAACACAAGTCAATTCAACACAACGTCAACTGAACATAAGTCAATTCAACACAAGGTCTACACAACACAAATCAATTCAACACAACGTTAACTAAACACAAGTTTTCGCGACACAATATTATACCAGGAACACGAGTAATACTGTTTAAGTATTTAAGTACTCGATAACTCTATACATTGGTCTAAAAAAAAGAATGAAAAAAGTTACAAAGTAGAACATTGCACATTGCTTCCTTATTAACTTTCGTTTTTCACGAAGCCTAAGAGAAATCGTATTTATAATTTTTGGCTTCCTCATAGAGGAAGCTTTGCAATTACGCTGAAATTGCTTTTCTATAATGCTCTACATAATTTTATAACGATTATTTACAGTATTCCGAAATTCTATATTGACGCTATATAACGATTATTTTTCGTGCGTAAAATGTTTCAATTAGTTTGATGATATTTTACGTGAGTTATAGCAAAATGTAAATTGTCAAAAAATTCAAAATGTCATTTAAAAACTAAGCTGTTTATAGATTGATCCCAATTTCAATATCAATCCTCCATTAGCATAGCTTTATTTGGAAAAAATTATTTAGCTCAGTAGCTACAAATTTGCAGTAGCTAGAGAACATACAGACGTATTTCTAAAAATTTAAAATTGAATAAACAATAATCTTATGTTTGCATTTTTTAAAAAATAGTCACAAATAAAGTTGTCTACCTGCCCCATGTATGTACTAAATTTCAGCTCGATTGATAAAGCTGTTCTTTAGGCATCCAAGTTTGAATTTTGCATGCCAGCCTCACACACGTACATTACATAAATATTTTCTAAACCACTTTTCTCGACGTTTCAGACCATTCTGAGTGTCCTGACATGAAAATTTCGGAAAAAAATTTTCACGAAAACCAAAGTATCTCTATTAGGAAGCAGAAATAAAGCTAAATAAAGGAAAAGTGCAGTAAAGTAAAGTAACAAAAAACTTGATACTTGATCCAGAAAAATATATATAAATGTATACACATAACATTAAAGTTAATGATATTTAAAAAATGATAATATCGAAAGTTGTATATCCGACTTTGAATCCTCGACTTGGTACATCTTGGGAAGATAATGCTAATGCAGGCAGTATACCTGTAGTCCGAGTGTTCACATTCTCAGCAATTAGCCCCCGCACTTTTTTTGTCATGATTTTGTCTATTTTTTTAAATTATCCGTATGTCGATTATACATAAAAACGACATACAAAAAGCAAACACGAGTAACCGGCCATATTTATTTTCTGTGTTGATTTTAGTTGTGATGACTTTCTATGGTGAAATTGCAAGTGTTAACATTTAACGTTTAGTGAATTGGTCTAGTAGTTTCCAGTGTAGGCCATGTTGCAAAAGGTTACCAACGGATTTACATATAATTCATGATGATTTTTTTAGAGCTCTAAAAATGTCAACATTGCCATATTGTATTTATTAATTAATAACATTATTAGTTATTCGATACATATGAAGTTTAACCCGAAATTTCAACCTGAACTCTATTGTTTTATTATTTCCATACGATTTGTCTCTCAACCCGAATTTCCTCTTGAATATTGAATAAAATAATATTACAGTAGAATTAAAAATATAGAACAGTATGGGAATAATGTTGAATGAAATTGGAACATACCTAAATTATTATTGCTATGTATATCGTGATTACCCACGTTGAAATGTAGCAACCGCACAATTTAGTTTTCAACAGCTGTCAGCACTGACCGTATTGTGAACAGCTGTGACCGCGATCGGTTGTATTGCACTTTGGCTAGCACTTTGGTTCTCTTAGAAGCTACAATGAGACGATGGAAAGGAAAAATACAATACAAAAAAACTGAAAATACAAAATAAAACCGATTAATGAATCTTTGGCAATACTTCCAATGAAGTCGCGGTACGAGAATTAGTTTGAATAGAGTCAGTTTGCGTATTCAAATTATGGCGCGCATTCATCACGGCCGACTTAAATACGACGATGCCGCGCTCGGTACCGTTCTCGATCGCTTTACGCGAAAGAGCTATGAATAGGCTGTTTTCTTTCTACAATTTCTCGATAAGTATCTAGACGAGCCATTTAAAACTTCGTTGAGTTCTTCCCAAAGTTGTCAAGAATTATTTGCATCTATTTTCATCCGATTCTTAACATTTTTTGTATGCTTTCAAGGGTTGCATTAGTAATATAGCTTAACTTTCACCTAATTTCACTATGTTACCCGTGTATAAGAGTATAACTTCAGTGATTAATTTCTCGATAACCATCTAGACGATTAACATGAAATTTGGCATGGAGATGTGATTTTTATCGACTAATATCCTCAAAAAATTTGAGCTTATTCTTGTCACTTTGAGTTGAGTATCCACTCTCCTTGATTGGGAATCTTTTATCAACGGACAATTTTTATTGCAGCACTTTTTATGTCTAAAGGAACGCGGAAACATGAATCGATCGTTTGGATTGTATAACAGATATTTCAACGTGTAATAAATAATTGACTATAATTAGACATCACTGATTTCAAGTAACAAATTGCATTTCATTTTTGTATGGTTAATAAAAATCGTATAATGAAAGTCCATGTAATTAAATGTTCATAATGATATTTAGTCCTAGTAACAAAAAGAACCCCAAAAAATAGTATGATTTTGAAAATTGAAAAATATCAACGAGATTTTACTGAAAACTTTTTTTTACAATTTGGTACATTCAAACCTGGGCATTTTTTTACACGTTCAGAGAACTGATACAAACAATATGAAATCTTTTTATCGATTTAAAAAAAAAACACCTTTGCGCCTGAAATCTGAATGATTTGAAAAGATGGATGATAAATAGCATTTCTAAAATTACAGAGATTATACTGAAAATAAATTTAAAAAAATAAAAACAAAAAATAACTCTACATACTCGATACCCTTGAAAATAGGAGGTGCTATTAATAATTTGATAAAATCAAAATCTTGAAACGCTGGAATCTAAAATGGCTGTTAAATCAGAAAAAAATAGAAACAAAATGATACGAACAAGCTTTTATTATTGTCGACATTGCTAAAAATATTTGTTACCAGAAATTTGATTTATAAGCAGGTATATTAAATTTGTTACGCAAATTAAGTAAACTTACTAAAATGTTTTATTTGAATTTCGAATTTTCGAATTCTATTATATATTTTGGAAAGTTTGTTTTTTTGTTTGTGTGTTTGTCCTACTTACATACACACACCTCACACAGAAACCCCTCTCGTACACTTCCCACAAACACATCTCACAGACACCTCACACAGAGGCCCCTCACAGACGCATCACACAGACACCCCTCACGGACACCTCAAACAGAGACCCCTTACAGGCATCTCACACAGACACCCCTCACAGACACCTCGCACAGAAACCCCTCTCGTACACTTCCCACAAACACATCTCACAGACACCTCGCACAGACGCCTCACACAGAATCCTCTCACAGACACATCACACAGACACCCCTCACGGACAACTCAAACAGAAACCCCTCTCGTACACTTCCCACAAACACATCTCACAGACACCTCGCACAGACACCTCACACAGAGGCCCCTTACAGACACATCACACAGACACCCCTCACGGACACCTCAAATAGAGACCCCTCACAGACATCTCACACCGACACCCCTCACAGTCACCTCGCACAGGTTTCTCTAGGGATGGAGGATTCCCTAAGGATAGAGGAATGAAGGTTTCTCTAGCGATGGATGGTTCCGTAGGGATCTTGTGAGTTTCCCTATGGATTGACGGTTCACTAAGAATACTAGGTCTCTGCCCCTTTCCTTTCCTTACTCTTTAGGTTCTTTAGGCTCTCCGATAAAATGAAATTATTTGAGGACAAAAGAAAACATTTTATCGCGTACGTAATTTGTTTTCCGTTGAACAGGAATGTGCACCTCATTTTTGGACCGGATTGACTCAATCAAAACATCCAAAATACATTTTTACCATACATTATTTGGATTTAGAAGCTACAGCGAGTGCAAAAACGCACGAGCCATAATAATCTGCCGGTATTTAATATTTTGAGTCTAACTTTTCATCTTACTTGTATTTAAAAATGAATACACCGGTTTATGGAAAAAAACACTTGGAATACCTGTAATGGAAACTTGTAGTACATTTTTTGATACAGTGTATCTTCATTTGTGATCGAGAGCGAGTCTCACGAGAGTTAGTTTTGCTTTCGTCGTGTCGGCCAATGGCCCGATGTCGCAGACGTAATGTGGGCGAGTGAGTGTACTCTCGCCAAGCCGGTCTTGTATGCTATTAGATCGAGAGCTTTCAGAATTTGTTCGGTACATCGATTCCATTTTCTTTATTCTACTTCGTTCGATTCGCTCGGTAGCAAACGTGTAATTATAAATCGAGGTAATTATCGGTTGAGATAGACTTTGGACGTATGTTACATGAACACTTGATTCTCAATACACCGCAAAAACGAAAGTAGCCTTATTATACATTTAACAAAAACTTGTCATCAATTTGTTTTTGCTTAAATTTTACAAGAAAAAGTTAGTGAGTTTTAGCTTCACATATCAAGTACATGACTACAAAAAATTTATTTTTAGAACAAAAAGCTTGTCATTACAATATATTTTAAATGTTGCCATAACAATTTTCCATTCCCAAAATAATAAAAATTTAATTAGTTTTAAATGCATGGAAAACGTCTAAGTTTGACAAGTTTACATATGGTTTTTTTTCATCTTACCAATTTAACAAAATAGTCGTTATAGTCAAAACAAGCTTTTATTAAAATTACAAGCTTCTTTATTACTTGCTCAACAAAATTAGATGGGTTATTTAAATAACATGATCGAGATTGCCGTTTGAAGTAAATTGAAGGCAAAAAGAAGTAAACACACAAAAAAAGGGAAAAAACCCAAAATTGAAATTTCGAAAACATTATCCGACAGAAAAATGTATTAATCTACAAAAAGAATGAAATAACAGTCTGTATTATTATTTTTTTTTTGTGGATTAATAATTTTTCAGTCAGGGGATAGTCACAAAACGTTATTTTTTGTTTTTATTAAAGTATCCAATGAAATTATTACTTATTTAAAAAAAAACTTTACGTATTGTAGCTTTGAGTTTTTAGAAAATTATTTTTACTGTGCACTAAACCAGAATGGGATTAACCAGTTGGGCATGATGTAGCTTTTTAAAAATTTGGGAAATTCGCTAATAAGCAACAGTATAGTTGGCAATGTTTTCTTTTGTTTTCGTTGCGTTTGACGTCATTTCCTGGATATGATAAACTTCATCCAGGTACTGGATGCATGGCACTGCACCTAAAATACGTGAAAACCCGTCTGTGACGTCACGTCGGCTAAGATGTGAGAGAGTCGTGCGATCTATGTAGCTGCTGCTATGAGAGAACGCGAGAGATCGAGATTTCCGGGTTCGCGAGTTCGCGATAAACGTTCTCTAGCAACCGAAGCTGCATGCTCACTCTCCGGTGAATGCATCGATATATTAAATGCGACATGGCTTGGAGAGCGATCATCAAAGTGTCCAGTGAAACGACAAATCGTTCTTCCAAATCCAACGAATTATAAAAGAATTCAAAGTAAAACCTCGCACTCCTCATTAATTTCCAGCTTTCGCAGAGTCATGTCTACAAAAAAAAAGTACGTTGATCATTTTTGGCTTTCTCTTAGAGAAAATTCTGTGAAAGGTAAAAAATAATGAGATTGAAATGCGCAAGCTTCTACTTTGGTCATGTTACAATACAGGTTGCACTATCTGCTTGCCTGCTCGAAGTTGGTAAAAGTTCAGTTAACACTGTTATTAAATTAGAACTTTTATTAACTTTGATAGCCATTTACAAACCCGGAATAACTTAATATCAACCAACCTTGATTGTAACTTCATTAGCGTAGAAAGTTTTAGTTGTATAGCTCTCGATAATTGTACAAGAGCGTGTGTTTTTACTTAGTTTCGAATTTTTTCAAATTAAAATCTCATAAAGATTTTGTCGATTTTCATTGATTTCGCCACAATAACCAGATTCGCAAACGTGCATAATTTCAGCTCAATAATTCAAGGTTTTCTCGAGTTATAAGAAGTAAACCAAATGCAGTAATTTTTTTTTTAACTCTTAAGTTTCATTTCAACCACTTTGTCGATTCGGGACAAATGTAATATTATTATTATTATCACGACCTTGGTCGTAACTGCACTTGTGATAAATGTTTTAGTTCAATGGCTTCAAGTTTCCACGATTTAACGGTTATTATGTAATTTCCAATAATATTTTATTTTTATACTTTCATTATTTACTCTCTCCGTGAAATCATTTTTTAAATCTGTCCTTTTGATAATGCATCCAACTTTTTTTATACACTAACTTCCTTGTCAATACATCAAAATAACATTTTTTTTTAGACGAAAAAATGCAAATAATAAAAATACCTTTATGACTAGCATAAGGCACCAGTCACAGTGACAAATTCTATGACTCTGTCGTACAAACTTTAACCAAATATCTATAAACATACAAGAATAACAATCTTTCGACGTAGAATACTTCCGCACTACACGATTGTAAAATGCGTGGTATTCTTTGTTAAAGATCTAACGTAACGTGGTTACATTTATAGATACATACAATAAATTTTATGTAATTAGTATCGTACAATCATTGCAAAAATAAATTAGGCGCGAGTGATCAAACACATTGTTTGTGAGACTATTAATGTAATTAAATTAAAAAACACCAGCAATAAAGCCTCATAAATATTACAAACAACATTATAATTTTTGAATTTTCTAGAGATTTTTTTTTTTTTCTAAATTAATATTTTCACAGAAATAAAACGTCTCATCATGCGCGCATGCACACAAAGGTACAATATAACTAGCATACTCGAGTTCCATGACGTTAACACAGCCCAAGTAATTTTCTCTCGATTAAATTGCAATGTAAACCGGCTCAAATGATAAGAGAATATTAAATGTGTAAAGAGAATTATAATATCGCGAATATCTTCAAACTCAAGACGAAGCGAATATTTATTATTTAACGCGTGCACGAAGCCCGATAGTTAGGCGAGGTATAAGTGGAAGATAGAATTTACGATTACTGATGGAAAGTCAGAGCGTTAAATCATATCTTTCATCTTCTCTGCTTCCCCATTCCTATTTGCCTCCTATATATGTATGTATATACATATGGGGCAATCCATGGCACATCAACAGAGTCGTTAGCCTCATATATTTTATATATATTTTTTCTTTAGTAAGTTAAAGTATAAAAAAAATGCGTCACACTAATTTTTCGATCATTTCGCAAATTTATTTGGTCTCAATCACAATAAAATGTTGTTCACTAATATTACGTCGATGATTCTTTCCATTTTTTTAGCTATTCTTTATGGAAAAACAAAAAGAATGAATGAAAAACTCTATTTTTAGCTTTCTTATTTTTATTTCTTATTTCAATCCCGGTTTCTCATCCATTCTCGGCAAAGTATGCAGCATTTTTTGATGATTGTGATGAAATTAATTTTCGAGAAAATCTAAAAATTGAAGTACTTTAAAAAAAATATATTTCAACAATGTGAGCATCACGACGCTGTTGATGTGTCATGAACTTCCCCATATAGATACGAGGCATTCCACACCGAGTCGACCTCGAACTCTCGGATTTGATCCCTCAATTTAAAGCTATGTAGCTCCAACTCTAAGTGGCAACCATAATTTTTAATTACTTTTTTTATTAATCATTTAACGCACTTATGATTCCTTCGTTTTTAATTCGAGAAAAATCGAAGTGAGACTTTAAGCCCAAGCTTAAAAATATACTGATTCAGGATTTTTTGGAGAATTTTTTCAGATTTTTAAATCATGTCGAACGATGTGTTGGTTTAAAATAATCGTAAGTATGTCAAAAGTTGAAAGAAAAATGTAAAAAAAATTCTGGTTGTCTTTTGAAGGAACAAAATAGCATTAAAAAATATGGCATAAATCCGAGAGTACGAGGATCAGACCCACTGTCGAATCGGTATGTAATGCCCCATATATACCACAGTCGGCTGCACGTGTAGAGGCCTTCGTTAAGCTGAAATCTATCCACAGCGTAAGTTCTATATAACGTTGATAGGCATCCATGTTATATTGAAGTTGTATATGTCCAAAGGGAAGTTATATTCCCTTGGAAAGCTAGGGTGTTCTATACACGCGATATATACCTTATGTACCCCATAGCAGAATCCTAACGCTGAAACTATCCGGCACACGCCGGATCATAAATGTTCGCGTTAACGTTCACATAAACGGAACGGATGGATCTATGGGTTCATAAATGAAGGTATACGGTAGTTTCATAGTTTAAAGTCCCCAGATATAGCAGTGAGGTGCGAAGATCTCGTTGGTGTGTGACTTGACTTATGTTAGTGTATATACATCGATATATCCGTATAGAGAAATGCCTGGTAAAGTCGACGCATATTTTCTATTTCTCTTATAACTTGTATACAGCGTACTACAAGTATATTATGTGCAACATATCCCCATGAGATGTATGTGTGCACCTTATTTTCTCATTCGAGCCTTCAGGACGTGCATGGAACAAGTAAATGGAAACGCACACGCTTGGTCTGTGAGTTTTTCTTTCTATAACTTGTATTGGATTTGAAAAATATGGCACGCTGAAAGAGAAATACAAAGGAGAAAAATGGAAAGCACAACGTTTGCTTGATCGATTTATGTGTATAGTAAGGGAAAAGTAGTGATGGTGACTTAGAGTACAATAAAGGCCATATTTTACTGGCTGCTCTCTTTTTTGCTTTAAGAATTACAGCACGCTGTCTGTGAATACAAATCTTTTTAAATTTGTAAATAATTTGTTCTATTGTAAATCGAAATAATGAATAGTATTTCTGAAGTATTGCTTCGACGTTACAGTCAGGTAACTCGGGTACCAAGATTTCGATAATTGTTTTGAGACATTTTTTTAACAGGCCAATTCTTCCAATTCTTGGATTTTTGCTTCGAGTTTAAAAAATTTATATCATTTTACTAAAAAAATAATTCAGCTTACGCCGAAAAACCATGACACATGTTTAATAGTACAAAATAAAAACATTTTTACAATACAACTTTATGTGGTTCGACTTTCAATACTTCAGCAATACTGTTTTAATATTATGATAGAAAAACTTATATTCTTTTTATATGAAATGAATTCTCTCATTTTCTCAAATACGTACGTCAAATTTTAAAACAACATTTTTTTTTTATAAATTATTGAAAACTTGTAAGTTTATAATTCAATTCATTTAATTATATTCATATAATTCATATAATTATATTCAATTAAATTATATTATAATTCAATATAATTTAATTTGTTAGAAGCTTCGGTAAATGGTGGGTATAGGTGAATGATTAGAAGAGTTGATTAATCGTTTCGGGTCTTGGCCGGAGCCCTCTTTAGTATATTTTGTTTAGTCCTATATATGTGTTGTGTGGACATTTTGTTTTAATGTAGCGTTGTTTTTATTGTGAGTGTTTTGGATCTTCTTAACCGGGCTTTCAGAAGTTGGGAGGTTATTTTGCCTTATTTTTAATGTTTCTTTAATTCACAACACTCATTTATTCAATATTGTCCGTTTAAATATTTATTCTTTCGACCGGAAAGTTCAGTGATTGCTTCTGCTACAACGTGATCACGTCTCATCCAAGACGAATTTTCAATATATTTTCGTGAAAGGATCCCACATTACACATGAGAAGCTTGAAGATAATTAAACGATCATCACATAGAAACAGCTTTAAAAGATTCAGAAAAGTCGAATTTTCAGAATTGCAAAAAATAATCTTTTAAAAAGTCATATCTATATTAGGGTGGCCCTTAATGTTGGTAAATTTTTTTTTTTCTCTCACCCCTTTAATTGACTCGAAATACTAAAAAATGATTTTTAAAAGTGAAATCCGCTCTTAATTTCAATATTAACCCGTGCCCCAAAGGCCCTTTCAAGAAGTTAAAGGGCACAACCAGTTTGACCGCCTAAAAAAAAGGTGATTTTTAGGAATTTTTTTAAGAAAACTATTGGATCGAATTGTTTGAAATTTAGCGGGTATATTTGTGCATGTGTAACGAATACATGTTTGAATTTTTTAACGAAAATATTTTATTTTGGACAAGTTATTCGCCATCTCACAAGTCCCCAAAAAAAAAGTTCCTGCATTGCTGCAGTGATTGCGGCCTTCACAGTGCCAGAAATAAAAAAAACCAAAAGTTTATTAAACCAGACCGCATTGCCAGTACCAAGACCCTCGATCGGGAAAAAAAATTGAAAATTGACAAAATGGCAGAGTTATGAGAAAAAATTGAAATTTCGCTCAAAGATCCGATGATTTTTTGCTTAAAAAAAAATAACGATTTTTATCCAATCGGAATAACTGGAGGTTCACGGTACAGAGAAACTTATACAGAGTATTTAAAAAAAAAATCATATCAATCGGATGATTTGTAATCGACTTAGAAGTGCAGCAATCTTGAAAAATGACGTTTCGAGAAAAACGCGTTTAAAGATAAAATTATTAATTTCATTGTGATGAGCGGCTACTCTTTAGAAGGCTGTAGCTCAAAAACCATTTGAGATACACACTTGAAATTTTTTTTTAATTTTTAAACTGGATGTGCCATTTAAAGGAGTTAAAATGGATTTTTTACCAATTTTTTGATCAATTTGCATATAAACAATGAAATAACATTGTGTAGCAACTTAAACTAATCTAAAAGTAATCTCATCGCATTCTGAACATTTATCTGAATTTCTTGAGGTGATACGGACGTTAGAGCAATGTAAATATAAAATGCTGAATTTTTAATATGCAATTAATTGCTAATAAATACGAATAAAATAATTTTTTCAGGAAGATCTGACGTGTAGCTTTTGTGTAATTAATTATTGAAACCGGATATTTAACATGCAGTCAATGGGGGAGCTTGTGTAAAATGCAGATTTTTCATACAATTCTACCACAACTGCTAAAAATAAAAATGCAAAAAACTGTAATTTATATTAATTAAATCTCACAGATTATGCAAAAAATATAAAATGTATGATGTCGAATAACTTGTCCAAAATCAAATATTTTCGTTCAAAAATTCAAACATGTATTCATTACTCATGCACCAATATACCCTCTAAATTTCAAACAACTCGATCCAATAGTTTTCTTTTAAAAAATTCTCAAAAATCACCTGTTTTTTAGGTGGTTAAACTGGGTGTGCCCCTTAACTCCTTGAAAGGGCCTTTGGGGCGCGGGTTAATGATAAAATTAAGAGCGGATTTCACTTTTAAAAATAATTTTTCAGTATTTCGAGTCAATTAAAGGGGTGAGAGAAAAAAAAATTTGTTTTACCAATATTAAGGGCCACCCTAGTATATATGGTGAAGGAGGAAACGGGAGAGAAAAATATAATGTACAAAATTTGTTTGATCAATTCTTGTGTACACGCAAAATAGTAGTGGAGACTGAGAGCACAATAAAGACGTTATTGGACTGTGGCTGAACTTTCGATGACTGCACAATGCCTTACGTGTCCATTATAGGCATTATGGACGAACGCCTAGACTAGCTTTGTTGGTTTGTGTTCATACAGCAGATACAGGATATATTCTGCAGTATTGCCATTACTTTCTGCTTTAGTGTGCGTATGCATATATTTGTGACTACTGGTGAGGCGCCCCCGAAGGCCTTGAGGTCTAACCACAGCATCGACCCGACGTCAGGCAGTTCGAGACGCGGATTCGTCGTCGTCGTCGTCGGCGACGACGTCGTACCTTCAACTGCGGGTTATTCGAAACCTTGAAATATTTACACAAGTCACATGCTCAAGAAATATTAATTCAAATTAGTTCGGACATCCCATGTATTTTTTTAAATTTTAACCATGTAATCTTGAAGACACTCCCAATGTTTAGCATACTTATAAGATTACGATAATTTGTA
Source organism: Perithous albicinctus (assembly GCA_964016905.1). NCBI lineage: Eukaryota > Metazoa > Arthropoda > Insecta > Hymenoptera > Ichneumonidae > Perithous > Perithous albicinctus. Next base: position 6,248,604 of record OZ024695.1, read on the forward strand.
ATTTTATTAAATTGTTGATTATCAAAAGTAAACTCATTTTTAAATGTAAACATATTTGGAAAATTAAAAGATTGGAATGTAGAGCCTTCCACATTGTTTCCTCATTGTTGCTAAATTTCAAAGTAATTTGCAAATTTTTACTTCGCAATATTTATTGCTGAAGTTTTAGATCATCTTGTTTCCTCATAGCTTTTTTCTTACAAAGCATCCTCTATGAGGAAGCCAGAATTGATCAACATACTTCCTCGTAGAGGTAGCTTTAGAAAAAAAATGCTTGTCAAAGATACAAAATAATGAGGAAGCAATTTGTAAGTTTCTCCTTCATTGGATTTTTAACTATCCTGACAAGAAGACGTCTAAAAAATCATTTTCATGAAAACAAAGCTTGCTTTATTACAAAGCACAATTTAAACAAATATCTCTTGCCAAAGAACGAACACTTTTTTAAATGCCACATTATAAATATGAATATTTTAAGATGCGTTACAAATGGAAGTAAAAAATTAAACAAAAAATCTAGTATCTCGATTCATACACTTTACATCATTTTAATTCCATTGGATTCTGTCTACGTGTCAAAATACAACCGTCGGGAAAGATTTGATTCTATTATTTAATTTCTCATCTTCTTAACCCCTCATCTGCTATTCATACTCTCTTCTAAAAAGGGGCGTCTGCTCTTCTTATAAAATCTAACTAATTAAAAAAAGACGTTTAACTAAAGCATACAGTTAAGCCCATTGCATTGATTTCGATCTAATGCATGATTCTTCAGGTTGACCTCGTAAGTCGACGAATTAATTTATGAGCTGAGAAATATTAAACCATTACAAGTTCTCTGAGAAAAGATTATTTAGATAGAGCTGACTAAATCCAGTTGACGCAAAGTCAATTTCATTTGAGCCAATTGAATGTAATTAACTAAATTGGTCCAACTGCCGATTATATTGAGTTAACTGAAATAAATTTACTTTGAAGCTAATTCAAATTCAGTTCAACCCAATTGAAAAAGAAAATTTTAGTGCGGATCAATTTTTTTAACCATTGACTATATCTACCAAAACCTAAATCATATTGTAGATTGAATTTTATTCTAAATTTTAATAAAAGAAAAATATGCATCTTTAAAGTATCATAAAACAAATATAAAACTTTAACAAACTGAGATATTTTTCGATTGTGCATATGAATATATTTTTAATTCACCATAAAAGAGGAATGAGAACTGAAAAATATTTGAATCATATTGCTCGAGTTAATTAAAGCGGTAGTTTATCATTTTAAATTGTGTCGCAACTGCAGGACCTGCGCGACGTTTTTTTTTTTTATTTTATGAGCTGTCGGCTTTATGCTAATCGATTAACGAATCTCAGAACGCGAGGATATACAAAGCTTGGTGGTGGGAGAAATGAGGAAGAGAGGGTGTGAGTTAGTGTTCTTCATTTTTTACGACCTTGACTCTCTCTCTCTCTCTCCCATAATGTACCGCACGACATTCAGAAGTGGATTCTTCATCGTTGTACTGGTGCCGAGAGCCCGAGCGATAGAGCACGCCATCGGGTTTTTAAAGCTGCACGCCGAGCTTTCACAAGCTTTCATTCGTTTTACATTTTGTAATAAAACAAAATCGTAGCCCCTCGCATTATAGTTCTCATTAAGGAGCTTTCAGTTGCAGAAGTCGTTTATCCTGTAATTTATTTATTATTATTTATATTATTTATTTTAATAAAGTTCTTCACTTTTGCTTCCTCATAGAGGAAGCTTTGTTTTCCCGAATTTTTTTTTTCGAGATTTTCACATCATCATACTTGGAATGGTCCAAAACGTCGACAAAAGTGATTTGTACGAAATGTCTGTATGTGTGGATGTGTGTGTGTATGTGCAAATTGCCTTGTTAGCACGATACTGCCGCAATTTTTCATGTATTTTCCTCAAACGTGGTACGCAAGTGAGCTATCATACAAGAACTTTTGGGATTGCAATTGACGCGAATCGGTTGAGAAATTCAAATTTTACAGCATTTTGAAAATTTCGAACAAGTCGTTTTCACGCTATAACTTTTGTTAATTATGATATATGAGGCTGAAATTTTCAACACAAACGAACTTACAGTGAACCATGATTGGTGCCAAGTTTGGCGAGAATCGATAGAGTGGTTCAAATTTTATTGCAATTCTAATTTTTTTTTAAATGTCCGTAAACACTTCTACTTTTCTAAATTCTGGGATGACCGGCTGCAATTTACCACGTGATTTCACAATTATTGAGTATCGAAGATGAATTTATTTTAAGAAACGGTCGCTATGCTGATTAACTTCGATTTTATTCCAAAAAAAAGCAAAACATTGCTGTCGCGAAAAAAAAATTTCGACTTTTTTTAGACAGATTTCAATCAAACTTGGCACACATGTGGATTGTCCTACAACTAGGTCGGGGAGTATAAATTTTACACAAGTCTGTCGAACGGTTCAAATTTTATAATGTTTTTTAACTTTTGAAAAATGTCGTACGAGCATTCGCTCGCGCAAATTCCGAGATATCGCTTGCACAAATTAAAAGATACTGGCTTCAAATTTATTTCACGTATTGAGCACCGTGAAGCAAGGTTTGAATACAAATTTGAAGAAAACCGGTTGAGAGGTTTAAATTTCATGACGATTTTAAAATTTCAAAAAGTTTGTGAATGCGATTTTTATAGGAGACAAATTTTTTCATGCACAAACAATGCTTCCATGCTTCCTCATTATTTTACATTTTTTAAAAATGTTTACATGTTTTCAAAGTAGAACTTTCCAAATTGTTTTCTCTACAAAGCTTCCTCTATGAGGAAGCCAAAGTAGATAAAAGTACTTCCTCATAGTGGAAGGTTTGTAGAGAGCAGAATTTGCAAAGTTCTACTTTGCATATTCATATTTGCAATGAAATTCATACACAAAAAAATTGTAAAAAGTAAATGTAGCGATCGTTACTTTTATTCATTGCATTTGTTTCTTTTTTTTTTTAATTGCACACTATTTCAAAAAGAAACTCGTGTTGAAGTCGGTGAGACTAAATTTATGGATCCTTCCCTAAGGTTAAAAAAATATATAACAAACAGTTTACAGGAAAATAATTTACATCAAGAACCCACGAGACATATTTTTACGCAGTTTTTTTAGAAGTCGAATTAATAATTTTAATTTGATCTTGATAAATGTCAGCTGATTCTGTTGAATAATGTTTTGCGAATTCACCGAGTAATTTGCTTTGTTTCACTGCACAATTAAGAGAAAAGATTTGTCAGCGAATAAAAATCGATATAAATGTTCATAAAGACTTTAAAAAAAATGTTAAACGATAATATTAAATATTATCCATTAATATCATAAGTATGTCGTAACATACTTTCTAAAGTAATTTCTATACCTATTACAAAGTATTTCTAATTACCTGAATGTAGCTTCTGGAAAAAATCAGTTCTTTCGTGTTGGCAGCGTGACTTATTCGGTTTGATAAACCTTCGCCTATTTCAAGAAATACAAAAGTTGGAACGAACCACCTCTGGCATACATTACATGCAAGAGAGTAATGTGGAGAGAAACTAGAAAGTCGTCGTGTGTGTACCAAGCGCTCGTCGAAGCGATCAATTTTCCCGAGGGTGCGTCGAAAAAAAAAAAAAAAAAAAAAGAAAAATTGCAGAGGAAAGCTGAACTAGTGGCGGTTCTCCTTTAGTCTCATAATCGCACCCGCACGTTCTCTTCTTCCATCGCTCGCACCAAGGAAGACGATGCGCTCCACTCGTCCAGATAATCCAGAGATAAAGTACTCCCGATGGTAGACAACGATGCTGTTGCTGCTGCTGCTCCTGCTGCTGCTGCTGAATTATCTCCTTGAATATCGGGAACGACGTTCGATGGCAAGCAAGCGCTGCGGAAGTGCGTCGGCGAACGTCTTTGTGATGTTGCATAGGCATTGGCGAAAGCTGAGTTGAGTTTTTGTAGTACTCACTCGGTTGTAGACTCGCCGACCGATAGTCCTGTCAGCATGTATATACGCAGTAGTACAGTATATTACAGACAGCTTACATCGTGCTAGTGACATGAGAAAAGGATCGTTGGATTACTTGATTACATGAAGAGAAGAGACTCGTTGATCCTGGTACAACTAAATCCAAGGGACGTAATTGTCAAATTAATTTTTTTATTCAGCAACATTTTTTATCTCAACGCTCATATTGTTGGATAAATTGACTCTGTCGAAGAAAAATAAAAATCATCGGTGTTGTGGATTTGGGTGAAAATATTTGAAGCCATATTTTTGTTGTTGTTAGTGTCAACAAAGAAATATTTTTAATTCCAATAGGATTGAACTTCCAAAAGGTTTAGTCGCTTAGAGAATTAAAAAATAGACGTAAAAAAGGATCACCCTACTGTAGATAAACGTGTCTTTGACAACTAATCTCTAATTTCAGTAAATTCCTGTATATATTCCAGTATTAAGAATCATTGAATTTGTTTTTTTTTTTTTCGATAATCATTTTTTATAATTACAATTAATTTTGTTCAATGATGTAATAGTTAATTACGTTTTTGTAAGTATTTTAGAAGTTCCATTTAAAATTTCACTAAACAATGTGGTTTATACAGTTGTCGAGCATGTTCTTTTTTCGCTGGGGTAATGTAACACATGTTCTCGACCTGATGTAAGTGAAGAACCCGAGCACTGGTCAGACCGATAAAGCATTACAGTTCAGTTGCGGTAGACATTATATAGTACAGTAACGACTACATGAAAGCTTGTTGCAATTAAACATTTCTCTTTCTATCGTCTCTACCTGATTTATTCAAATGGCCGATAAATTAATTACAATTCTGGCTCAGGATATGATGAGAATAATCCATTGTGCCAAAAGTGTAGGTACCAGAAAAAAAAAAAAATCTTTTCTAGTGATTTTGGAATTGAGCAGGATTTTTTTTTACCTCTCTACGTCTGCAATACTTAAAAGGACAGTTTTGATCATTTTACCTTATCTAAAATCAGGACAGTAACTCTTTTCCAGGACACTGTAGCCATTTTAGCCTGAAATCACGTCCTTAACTCTTTTTGAGTAAATCATTTGCTGTTTTAATCTAATCTGGAATGAGAAACGTAAAGCTTTTTGGCCATTTTGACCAAACCAAAAATCATAAACGTTACATTTTTCTAAATGATCCTTCGTCCATTTTATCCCACCTGGAATGACGAATGGAAAGCTTTTTCCGAAATCGGAATCGTAAGACTTTTGTGAAGGTACTTTTGACGCGGGAGACCCCATAAAATTGTTTTCACATTAAAAACAAAAAAGAGAAAATCTCACAACCCACGAGATGCTATTTCTGTGTTGACTTTCGTGCTTTTTTTCCAATGCTTCATGGCGAAGCAGTAGAGGCTAATGACTCTACGTGCTGAATACATATATGTGAGTCCTTTGGATTGATATGCGTATGCTGCTGTGTTCATCGTCGGAGTTCTCTCTGCCACAAAGTATCAATGTATGAGTACATACATCGCTATAGCTAGCTCGGCGATTCGCGAATCGTCCGAGCATTCACCTTCGATTTCCCGTTACACACGTCCTGGCGACCGTCTTCCCCGCCAGCTGCAGTAGCTCGACTGCCTTCATATACGATCAACTAGCTTCTAAGAGATCTTCGAGCTATGCAGAAGATGCAACTTTACCAAGATTAATATTGCACAACATTTGTCAGTGCCATGTTACATATTTTTTTTTGTCTTTCTACTTTTAGGTGAATTCAGACGCAGTTGTTGATACTCCTATTCTTTACACAATTATTTATTTTTATATATTTTGTAAAAAAACAAATAATATATATTATTTATTTAGGTGAACAAAGTAATTTTTAATTTGTTTTTCAAGAACGGCTCAATTTTACAATTAAAAAAAAATGAATAGCAAAGTCTTCTTTCTGAGGATCAAAATACAATTTTATAAACGTAGTGATTTTTGTATGAAATGAAGCAAACAAAAACTAACTTCAGTAAAATCAATAAACTGCTCGTTATCAATGCAAAATTACGGCTCTAATAAAATTCAAAAATGAAGTTTAATTTCATTCACTTATTTTGAAGTAAAGTGTATTGAACATTTTTGGATTATAATGAAAAATAACAGCTAATATTGATCAACAGATGCATATGATGGATACAGTTGATTTTTAACACTTTCTAATATCATAATAAATCATAATAAATAATATCAACGTGCCACGTAAAAAAAAAAATCGATTCGTTACAAAAGCAATAAATCAGGTTGAATTTTTGACAAATTCTTTCTTGTATTTTATATAAAGATGTATATGTTAAATTAGAAAAGCGAAAAAAGTGCAACCGGACTGCTGTATCGTAAAAGTAATGTTAAATAAGTACCAATTTTGATCGTTAATTCAACAAAACGTAATTTTGTTACTTACAATTTTTTTAGTACCTCTGTACGTTTTTGTTTATAAAAATAGAAGCTACAAGCTTTTGTTTTTTAATTAACAGCAATAAAAATGTAGACATATATTTTTTGTTAAAAGTACATTTTTCTCAAAATCATCCGCTCGTAATTTTAACAATTTTTTTCTGTACTTTATGATTTTTGCGTTAAGTCAGAAAAGTGACAACAAAAAAGAAAAAATGTTTTGTAAAAATTGTTAAACAACTAACAAATTCGATTGTTAATTCAACAAAACGTAATTTTGGTATTTACAATTTTTTTAGTACCTTTGTACGTTTTGGTTTATAAAAATAGAAGATACAAGTTTTTGTTTTTTAATTAACGACGATAAAAAAGTAAACAATAATTTTTTGTTAAAAGTAAATTTTCTTTTTTCTCAAAATCATCCGCTCGTAATTTTAACAATTTTTTTCTGTACTTTATGATTTTTGCGTTAAATTAGAAAAGTGACAAAAAAAGTAAAAATGTTTTGTAAAAATAATATTGTTAAACAAGTAACAAATTCGATTGTTAGTTCAACAAAAAGTAATTTACTTTATTTATAATTTATGTCTTAAACAAATTATTTTGGTACTTTTGTACTTTTTTTGTTCCTTTATATAAATAGAAACTACACATTTTTTTTACATTAACAACAATAAAATGTTGTAAAACATTTCTTACAAAAAGTAAAAAAAAAATAGATTTGTTTTTACTGCGTACTTTGTCTTATATATTGTCGACAGTCATCCAAAAAATCTGTTAACTTTCTTTTTTTTTTTGCTGACCACTGAAACGTTATGGCGAATTGTGTGCGCTACCAGGGCCTTACAACAATTACATGATAATTTATGCTAAAATCTCATTCGCCGTTGTAATGTCTTATGTAACGAAAACGTTTGAACTCCCACGATAGACGAGAACTGACAACTAGCAAGATATATATATATATATATATATATAGGTAAAACATATTTTACTAACTACTTTCCTATCCCAGGTATATTTTCCTCGTCCACTGACGGTCCTGCAGCACAGTAAACTAGCATATAAGATATACAGACATACTCTCTCGTGGTGCATTCGATTCGATACGATTCGAAAGCGTGGAGCTCTGTACTCTTCTGTTCTGTTATGCTTCCCCGAGCACTCTCCCGCGGCGACTCGTGACCTGTTCACAGATCCACACATTATTAGCTCTCTCTCCTCTGCTTGCCTCTTTGCTTTTTTTTTTCCCCTTATTTCACTGTACCCCGCCTCCCATCTCTCCCCGAGTCTTCGCACAAATGACAAGGAAACTGCTTTTGTCTCTGTATACCTCGACCTCCTCGTTGGAGTTTAATTGGAAAAAGTTTATCGATTCCACTCGATGATACGACTCTTCGGCGACCTCTGTCGCTGATGCCTCTACATACATTTTCGTCGAGAATGAATTCTTCGAGAATGCAAACTCGTCGTTTTACCGCGTCCATAATTATGTTTACTACTCTCTGCTACTGACTGGCATATACATTGTACGACGATTGCGTATAATTAGGAATTACGGTAAACATTTTCTGGCTCGTGAAATAAATACGAAATGTTTTGCCATCTTTGCTTTTTCTTAACAGTTTTACCTTCGTTTTTATATCCGCATATTCACATTTTTACACATAAAATATTTTCAAACAAAATCGATAGATTATTTTGCTGTGGTTTTCATTGGTAAATGGCGGTTCACGTGAATATTAACATTTTTTTAAATTTAATGGACTGATTTTGCTCACAGAAACATTGTGTTAATTTGACAGACATTTTTTTTGTTGCGAATTTCTAGTTTTCTAATTTTAAAGAAGGTGGAATTTGATATTTTTAAATCTTTTACAACGATCTTACACATACATTTTTTTACTGTGAATTATAATTATGCCAAAAAATTTGTAATAAATGAGTTTGAAAAAAAAAAAACATGTTTAACAAATTCGACAGAAAATCATATTTTTTAAAACATGATATTTTTTTACGCTTGTGTGATGCCCGTTTTCGAGAGTTTTTCAATGTTGTTCTAGAAACTTTTTATCTTTAACGTAGGAAAAAGGCACACAGACTCAAAATCATGAGATTCTAACGAAATCATATGTAATTCAGAAAAGTCAGATAATTCCATTGCATATAAAAAATTACGCTTTCTATTGACTTTGATGAGCACTTATTTAATTTTTACTAATCTTGTTATAACTTCCTGGAATTATTATTCTTCAATATGAATTACTATTATAATTATTATTCAAAAGAATTTCCGCGAAGAACGCAATTTGGTGTAGTGACTTTACAAATGTTCCGAAAAAAAATACAATTATGTGAAAATTCTAAATAAATTATATGTATTAGAAATAATCAAAAGATTCTATCGCATACAAAAAAAATTAAGTTTTTTAATCGACTCGGCTAAACAATTACGTTATCATTAATAATGTATTAATAGAATTTTAAAATTACTATAATTAAAAGTGAATTCTTTGTATGTCTTGAAAGATATTGATTTTTTTTTTCTGACTTCGTAGTCCCAGATCATTGAAATTCCAGTAAAATCAATCTTTTTGAAAATGCAATCTGTGTAATGCATACTTAAGAGCCCTTCCCTACATCCGTGGGAATTTTTTCGCCTATAGTGCTGTCTCTCTTGCACCGAACCTTGATTTTGGTTTTTCGGTGCTCCTGAAAAAAAAGGTTTCTGGGCTAAGCCCAATTGTACCGTCTTTCCGCGCATTCTCTCAAAATTTCACCCTAATCTGTTGAGTTATTTGGGAGAAAATAGAAATTTCCAAATATTGAAAGTGGTCAAGAAAGTGACAACCGTCTCTTAAGAAGCTTTAATACTGATTCTTGTAACAAGGAATAAAAATCTCAATGATCAGCTAAACGAAAAAAAAATACGGCAAAATTGTTAACCATCCTAAAATGCTGCACACGCGACTCGGTCGTCCATCTCGTTGAGTAAGAATTGCCACGAAGAAGGCAAACTGGTAGTTTTACAATAATGCATAGTTATGTATGACTGCTCTGTTACCATGTAGTATCACTAGCAGAAAAAAGTGTATGCAATGTGGAGTGGAAATGGGTAGGCGGATTTTGCACGGTGCCTCTGTCGAATGGCTCATTGTTCGTGCTCTTTCACGTCGCGGCTCTCCCATTTTGCTCCGTTTTTCCATTAACTAGAATAATTAGCTTCGAAGGTCGTTGCACCTGCGCTCACACTGCGGTTAACATATACCGACGTGGCATAATATCAGTGAGTGTATAAGCTCCTGGTAGTCTCCGTGTTATGGTCCTATTATACACACAGATCGAATAACGTGGGACTCGTGACTTTGCTCGAGGATGTTCCTTGAGAAAATCAGCCACAAGGAATAAGAGAACGTGGGGGGTAAGAAGAAAGCGGATGAAGCGAAGAATGAGAGTGTAGCTTCTAGATAAGCCAGGCTAAACGCGACGATGCATATTCCCGAGGAAAAAAAGGGATGCATGGATCAGTCGCCTGCACGTTTCATACATCCGTGGTAAATGTGATCGGGGCGAAATAGCACATCTAAAAAATTGGGTATTGCCAGAATCTGGGATACTCCAGAGAATCGAATATTTTTTATATCAAATAGTTTCACTGTTGAGTAAATCAATGGTATTAATATATTCATTTATTTAGTTATTTATAATAATTACTGAAAATCTTTTGATTGGTTTGTAATTTACTCCGTTTGCTTATTTGTTCCACTGAAAATTTGATGTGAATAATTTTTTTTATAATATTAGTAAGAAAATGTACATCTTTTTAAAAAGAAAAAAAAACTTTTTTATACCGATTTGTGGAAAAATGCATAAAAAGAAAAGTAATGGTCCATTACTTTCTTCATTACTTTGATTACTTTGTCATTTTTTAAATGATTTTTTATGGGGAAAATTTTTTATTTCGATAATAAGATTTTTATATGTTTCTTACTAATATGGTTAGATATTCTGAGAAAGGTTATTAATAACCAATTATTTCTAAAACTATAAACAAATCGAGTAAATTCATAAGTAATGAATGGTTACAACGCTGTTCTAAACTAGACTCTCGTTTGTATTTTTTAAGGTCGAAAAAAAAATTAGATTGTCGTCCTTTTGTGTAAACGTAATCTTAAATTTTGAATGACAATAATTTTAATATTAATTTTTATGGAGTATTTTTTCAATTGTATTTTCTACATTGCAATTTTCTTAAATCGATTATTGTATCATTCCGTAATTTCGTAAAAAGGATTTTCACATTGACAAATAAATAATAATAATAATTACAATCAAATTTAAAGAGGACAATGCAAGAATGTAAGCGCAAGTAAAATTTAAAAGTGTCCCATTTTGCCCCAGTCTATAGATATATAGGTGTAATATAGACGAGCAAAAGGGATCGGAGCCCCCGAGCTCGCTTAATTGCTCATGGGACGCAATTAGCCGATTAATTAACGCGATTAAAAACCATTGCATAACCATAATGTATCTACGTGGTTAAATATGGCCGTGGCAATGAACTTGCCACTGCGTCTGCTTTTGCTCGTTGCTGTTGCTTAGACATAAAACAGCCGAGATTTTACACATCAGGGACCACTTTTCTCACGCTGGCGGAATCAAAACGAGTGAGAAGAAGCGAGATGGCGATTGAGTGAACGCAAGAAAACACGGAAAACCTATGTAGACTACGTACATGCTTCGGTAACACTTGGCAGGGTTGTAATCACCCGTTATTTAGGAATTTACTCTATTTGTTTATTTCCTTCATAAATAATTAGTTATTTTTCGTTTACAATTAAAATAAAAATAAAAATTATTTCCCACAAAGATTGACGAAAAAATGACACGAATGACAGAAGTAACGAAGAAAGTATCCATTATTTTTCATTTAATAACCTTTTTTAACGTGCGTGTATTGAAAGGTTATTTTTATTTTTTATTTAACAATAAAAAAGAACTTTTCTATTCGGGTTGGTGAAAAAAATGATAAAAGGAAAAGTAAATAAAACATTACTTACTCCATTATTTTGATTTGCGTGTCATTTTTGTGGGAAAATATTTTTATTTTGATAATGACACGTTTATATATTTTTGTACTATTATATTATGATATTCTAAAAAAAAAAAAAATTATGTCATTATTTGTAAAACAAATAAATAAATAGATTAAATTCAAAAGTAATCGATGGTTACAATTGTAATACATGGCTTAGTGTGTGTGTTCTTCTGGTTGTTGTTGCAGCACTCTTTTGTACAATAATCTGGATTCGATGTTAGCCACCCCCGAGGGGGGGGGGGGCTTTATCCACTAGCTTTATCATCTTTTTTCATTTGTTCTCCACTTTTGTGAGATAAATAATAAATATATTTTGTGGTTCATTGAAAGGTTGGCTTAACGCAGGATCGGTATATACTTTTCACAATATTCGCTTTTTCGCAGCAACCGTTTTGAATTTATTTTTTTTTTTAGATTTTGATGCCACGAGACACAAAATTGTCTGATACATCCAGAAAATTGATTTACAAAAATGTTAGGTTAAATCTCTACAAGTTTACGAAAAAAGTGTGTTGGCACTTTTTAGCTGCGGTACTTTTTTAGCTATCGAGGTAAAAAATTGTTTACCAATAAAATAATGTTTAAACCAGGCTTAAGGACCTCGGTCGATGGCCATTTGGCAATCAAGCAAGGCGTTAAAAAAAAAGAAATGTAAAAAATATATCTTTAATGTAACCTTCTGTTAAGGGTATAAAATTGTCCTATGTTTTGTATTGTCACTAAACTCACTATTACTACTACTACTACTACTACTACTAATGTATTTTTGAAAAATTGGCATAAAATTTTACACACGTTGTATAATATTTTCATTTACATAAAAAAGGATTAATTGCGGACTACCGATACTTTGGTAGCTGTAATTATAATCGCTTAATGCGACTAATAATTTTTTTCCGTGTAGAAAATGAAAAATGTATTTATCGCATTATATTTTATTATAAGGCGTTATAGTTTAAAGTATAACTTTTTTCTTTTCACCGCCGCGTTGGGTGACCTCGTTATTAAATATAAAATGGTGTAAGTTCGAAGGAGAAAAAGGCGCGAGTCAGAGAACGATAATAAGGGGATAAAAGAAGATAGAGAGAGAGAGAGAAGTGAAGAAGGTCGACGCCCGTACCTCCATAATCCGAAGTGAGGATAGCACAGGTTGAAAGGAAAAACAACGCGTGATCTTGTCTTCTTTGCTTTGTGCTCCTTCATTCCGCGTCTTCTTCCGCTCAATGTTTTCTTTGTATTTTTTTTTACATCAGCATCTTCCTCTTTCATGCCTTTTAGAGCACAAAAAAAGTGTAAATTTATTTTTAATATTGGCGAAAAACCATTCAGATGTGCTGGCGCAAAGCAAACGTAATTGAAAAATTAAGGGAACAATTTGTAATTAAATTTATAATTATAATAATGTATTCTTGGTGTAACCTGAGCTATTCCTCTGTAGGTTCTTTATTTTACGTTTTTTGCTTCCTCATAGAGGAAGTTTTGTTTTCATGAAAAAAAAACAATTCGAGTTTTTCATGTCAGCATACTCAAAATTGTCCAAAACGTCGAGAAGAGTGGTTTAGAAAAAAATGTGTGCGTGTGCGTGTGTGTGCAGGGCTTGGATAATTCAAAGTTGGCTAATACACTCAGTGACCGTTTGAGCGATCGGGCTCAATTTGGAACACAAGTGAAGTAGTTGTTCCTCTTTAAATGTTGAGATTTTTGACAAAATATATATAGCCATTCCGATATTATGTAATTTTTACTTTTTTTTTAAAAGGGCGTGGTCACTCTAACTTTGGTAAAAGTTCATCGATTTAGCTAAATAGTTCTTCATAACTAAACATGCGTTCAATGATTTTTGGTATTGAATTTCGACAAGATCGGTAAAGCGGTTCGGATTATATGAAGTTTTTAAAATTTCGTATTGTTTTACAAATGCTGGAGGGCGATTCAAGTGACTAATCAAAAATTTATTTATTTATTTATTTATTTATTTATTTATTTATTTATTTATTTATTTATTTATTTATTTATTTATTTATTTATTTATTTATTTATTTATTTATTTATTTATTTATTTATTTATTTATTTATTTATTTATTTATTTATTTATTTATTTATTTATTTATTTATTTATTTATTTATTTATTTATTTATTTATTTATTTATTTATTTATTTATTTATTTATTTATTTATTTATTTATTTATTTATTTATTTATTTATTTATTTATTTATTTATTTATTTATTTATTTATTTATTTATTTATTTATTTATTTATTTATTTATTTATTTATTTATTTATTTATTTATTTATTTATTTATTTATTTATTTATTTATTTATTTATTTATTTATTTATTTATTTATTTATTTATTTATTTATTTATTTATTTATTTATTTATTTATTTATTTATTTATTTATTTATTTATTTATTTATTTATTTATTTATTTATTTATTTATTTATTTATTTATTTATTTATTTATTTATTTATTTATTTATTTATTTATTTATTTATTTATTTATTTATTTATTTATTTATTTATTTATTTATTTATTTATTTATTTATTTATTTATTTATTTATTTATTTATTTATTTATTTATCAAAAAAAAATAAAGCCAGCAAGGAATAAAGTACAGATAACAGATTTTACTAAGAGATACGAAAACAAAAAACAATGACGCTAATCGATGCGCTCGGATTATATCAATGATTAATACTAAATTTGGGCGAAATCGATAAACTACTAAAGATCTTATAGAAATTTGCATTTTCGTAATTTTTTTGAAAATGGTATAACTCGAGAATGGTTCAAACAACTAATCCAAAATTTTGCATACAATTTTGAATAGATGTGTCATTTGTTGTTAGATACTGAATTTGGTGAGAATCCAACAAAGCGTTCATATTTTGTATTTAATTCGAAATGTTGAAAAATAATGATTAAATACATTTGTTACTTTTTTTGGCATTTTGAATGCAGCTGATGTATACAGTATATAAACAAGGCTGCAAGAGAAATCCATAAATTCAGTTTCACTTTTTTAAGTATCAATTAACTTTTTGAAAATATGTGCAAATCATTTTCGAAATTCTGGTACTCTAATGACCCAACTGTACCATTGAAGCCTCCTTAAAGAGATTTCGTTGAATGAATACAAATTTTTGGGACAATTAAGTATCACAAAAAAAAAACTCATCGAAACTAAATCTTACAGTTAGGAATTATCAAAATCACGAGTCATGGCAATTTCTTGTTCCTTTAAACTACACTCATTCTCTATGCTTTTCTTACACGCTTCGCCTGTCCCCATCACTATCTCGTAAATCTCTAAGTTATGACCTTTACCGACTGAACGAAAAAGAGCCGGCACTTACTGAACGAAAACAAAGTATGTGCTGTGGCATACTGACATAATACAGAGGGGTGTTTTTTTTTCAACAGGAACAGGCGTTGAGAATTCTTCCTTGTTCACCCCTCTTTTTACCATTTGTTTTGTCAGTCACTTAACGCACATTCACGCCGATTTATTCTTGGCTCTTGAGAATCTCTCAACGACTAATCCGTTCTGGATGACTGAAACTTTGTGCTTCTCCTTCTCCTTCTTTTTGCCTCCTGTCTTCTCTACCAACTCTTTCTTCTCGAAGCTTTTAATCCTTTCGGCATACTCGATCGATTATCAATTTGTTCTTTGCCGTGCACAGAGTTATGAAAAAAGTGCTATAATTATTAAGGTGATAGAGCCAAAATAGATACTAATTTTAAAGTTAATAAAAATGAGTATTTATGACTTCAAGCTTTATTTATTACTTCAATTTTTAGAAATAAAAACAAAACATTTGCCGAATTTACAAAATCTTTTTGTCATTTCTCAAATTTAATACAAAATTCCATGAAGTACAAAACAAACTACTGTTCCTTAGATTCTTTAGGTTCTTTTGAAAAAATTGCGATATCGAATTTTTTCCTTCGCTATTCGTTCTTAGTCGTATATTTCCGACACAACGTAAATTTTTTACCTCGAAAACAGATACTCTGATTTTTCAAAAATATATTTTATTGTATAGGCACAATCTGGATACAAAGGAAAATGAATAACCATTCATGATCGTTGATCAACGAAATAAATGATTCTGAGAAGGACCCTGATAAAGATCGAAACTTAAAAATATTTTAGCTCTTCGCCTTCATCTAAAAGAAGAACAAATTTAAGAGGACATTCCGAAGACACAAAGACACGAAGACTATGTTGTCTTCGTGTCTTTGTGTGTTAATTAACCAATATTGGTTTTTAAATGTTTAAAAACCAATATTGATGTCAATCATGGGAATAAGCGCTGAAAAGCTTTTTTTCATTGACGGTTTATCGGCGAGTGGATAAGCCCTATATTTATCCCCGGATAAAGATAAATCGTCATTTCGAATCCAAGCCGGGTTGAAAGTTAAAAAAAAATTACAAGTTTATTTCAAATATGAATCCATTAGACACGAGAAGATTATATCAAGTCCACACCAGAGATGGCCTTTCAATCCATAAATACTTTCACATCTCGATCATCATGGATTATTACATCTATTCAATATTAAAACTTTATTTTAAAAATATAATTCATCAAAATAATTTATAATTCTTGCATAAAATGTAAAATTTTTCATTATAATTTATTAAGTGAATTATTTCATAAAGTATATTTAATACATTTTAATTATATGAAAAAGTTTCAAAGTAGAACTTTGCACATTGCTTCCTCATTAATTTCGATTTTTCACAAAGCCACCTCTATATGAAGAAGCTTATTTATCAATTTTGGCTTCCTTATACAGAAAGCTTTTTGAAAAATCGTTTAATGATTAAAAATTGAAAAATTAATTAATGAGCCAATGGAGTAAAAAATTGTACACGTGTTCTCAGCTCTAGTTCGCTTTATAATCAGTTAAAATAAAAAAAACTATACTATAATCAGTTAAAATAAAAAATTCAAATTGCTCCAAACTCCAAACTTATTTACCGATTGTCACCAAATTTGATGCATAGCAACGGTGACCATTTTTCATCTGTATTTTTCATTCATAAAAAGTTTCAATTAGTTCATTGACCTGAGTTATAACGAAACGTTCATTTTTTGGCGCATTCAAACTCACGTAAAATTCGAACTGCTTTACCGATTATCACCAAATTTGTAGCAACACTTAATGTTATTTTTCGTCTGTAGAAAATTTTAGATCATTTGGTGAAATTTGACGTGAGTTAAAGCAAAATGATTTTTTTTTTAATTTCAAAATCTCACAAAAACTGAATCTATTTGTCGATTCACTCTAAATTCCATACCGATACCCCTTTAACATTTGTCAAAAATTATTTAGCTCGATAGATAAAAATTTGCGGCAGGTAGAGGGCGTACAGACATTTTTCGAAATTTCCAAAGGTAAACAGAATTTCAACATATTTTCTCATTGTTTTTTTTTATTATTATAAACAACTAGATATTTAAGTTTGAATTTTCAATGCCTGACACAAACACACACAATTTTTTCTAAATCTGTTTTCTCGACGTTTTGGACCATTCTGTGTGTCCTTACATGAAATTCTCGAAAAGAAAGTGCCACGAAAACAAAGCACTATCTATGAGGAAGCAATGAGAATGAAAAGAAAATATTCCATTAGCATAATAATTAATTATAGTTACTCGTTAGAAAAAGTATTTTAATTCCCAATTCCTTCTGAAATCACAATTTGAATCTACATTAATTACAAATTGTGTCATGCAACAAAAAAAAAAAATTCTACTACCAATTCCGTCGCAATTTGAATTTAAATCGAAATGAATTATAAATTCAATCAGAACTTGGATTTAAATCCACGCTTAAGTGACTGCCGAATAATAAATATTTTCCCTACACAGTGTTATATTTTAGACAAAATGTTTTCTTAATGAGCCTCTCATTATATGCCATTCCAATTTTTCCAGCCACTTTTTTTTCCCCCTCAACTTCCTGATACTTCACCCTTCACCACGTTGTTCCCTATTATTAAAATGCTTCGTATATAATCTGCGCCTAATCTCAGCATGTATCTTCGAGTCAGGTACGACCACGTGGTTACATACAGTACGTATTATCATTGTACAGCTGTGAAGCTAATATCGGTGTTTATATATACATATATATATATATATATATATATATAGTATATACATATATTTGTACACACGATATCCATACGATGTAGTAGCATCGTATATCCCTTGAACGCGGAACTTTCGTGATCGGCGCGCATACTCTGCGCACACCGTAACCAAGGAGAGGTTTACACCCCCCCCCCAACCCCCCCTCTCTGCATGTATATTCCGACATGTATACCGTATCGCTCTCGTATATACAACGAGAACAATTTCTTCGACGAGGAAATGCTGCTCCTACTGCGGCAATACAACCGTTCTACACGATCCGACTCTACACATCACAGACTCTACACCATCAACTCTACACAATGATCGACTGCACAACACAATCCCATCTCCAGACCAGCACAAATTCAACACAAGAAAAGTCTCAGAGGCAAAACTCACCAGACCCGATTCAACACATGCCTGATTCTACACGGTTACCAACTTACAAACCGATCAACATGCGCCATTAGGACATTTCTATCTGTCGGGCTAAGGTACATTTGGGCTGCTTGGACTTGTGGCTTCCTGAAACTCGAAGCCAATGTTTGAGGAGTACTAAAAAAACCAAAATCAAGGTTCGGTGCGAGAGAACAGCCCTATATAGGGGTCAGCATTAGGCAGCAAAGTTCTCGCCGATGTATCACCGACTCTTTATTCCATCTCTTGCTTCTCTATTCGTACTCCCTTCACCTGCCCCCGCCATCATCCTCATTCTCTTGTCTAGGCTATATGTTCAGGGTTGTCGATTTTCCCCAGTCGACTTTTCTACAACCCCTCCTCATAATGCACACACGCACAATGCCATTTGTTCCCCCTGTTCCAACTTCTGTTTCTAACAATAAGGAGCAATTTGTATTTTTCTTGCCCCTCCATTCATGGGGTGTTCCAAGCCAAATACAGTGGCTCGTGACACTCGTTTTTATTCCCTTCTGATATGTTGTGGGGTGATATTAATAACTTCGTTTTTTTACGATAAGAAAAGATGCTTTATTTATATTTTGGGAAAAAAGTAGACCTTTGATTTTTTTCCAGATATGAAATTCGGTATATTAGTTTTTCGATTTTTTAGTTTTCTTTCTTTTTTAATTTTGTGAATATCCATCTTTTAATTTCTATTTTTTTTTTTTTTTTACTGAAAACTGTTTACTCGTTCTTTTGTACAACGTACATGTGGCAGTGACAGGAAATAATGAAAATTTATTTTATTTTCGCAATTACAAAAAAAACTCGGATATAATATACCATCTTATATCGCAAAGTATAATTTTGTAATATTGTTTCATTTTTTTTGCTTAAAATCCTAGTATGAGAAAATGGTAAATTTATCGAGGTTACAATTTCTTGTTCAATTAAAAAATTGACAATTCTATTTTTATATAATTTAACATTCTTTATTTGTGAAAAATGACAACAAATACTCTGTAAAATGGAAACACACATTTTCTACAATTTTTTTGGTGCAAATTACAAAAAAATATTAGCGTTTGTGAACTTTCAGTTCCAATACATTTTTTGTTCCGTTTTTGCTGTATGTACTGCATATAATAAAATGGAAAATGTTGCTCATGGCGTGATCGCAACACGTGACTTTCTCATCACGATTGATACTGACATGATGTTGTTGTAATGATACTTGATATTGAGAATTGATTTTAGTTTCTGTTAATATATACGTAAATATGTTTTTTTTTTAAATATAGAAACTGAAAGTAGTTTAATATTAACGATTTGTATGGAAACGGTAATAATAAACCAAAGAGCGGGAATTTTTAAACCCTGACTTGCAATTTCGGGATTCGGCCACAGTGCGCTTTTCGCGTCAGAGGTTTTTCAATAGTGTATTGTCGTCTTAGGCGTCCAGCTGAATGTATGGATGATCTCTTCAATAGTTTTGACTAGTAAGGTAAAACAACAAAACAAAATATTATTGCCTTTTAAAAGGCACTGCTGTACTGAATTATTCGTTACTTGCCATCTGTTTGCATATAAATTTGTCTGTACATTTCAGACTAAGACATAATAACTTTTTAATCAGTCAGCAAATAAAAAATATGCTTATTACCTTTTTTAATTTTTTCATATTTCAGGTAAAGTATTAATACGAGTTGGCGTTCTGTTTTGTTTTGAGTTTCAATACAAAAACTACATTTCATATAAAGAAATTACAAAATAAGTTTCTCTGTGATACATGAACTGCTTCAGTAATTTTTGTATTTTCAGACAACCATCTTTTCCATTTTTCGTCTCGATGAATAAAATGTAGCTTTGATATTAAAGTTGAAAAAAAAACACCAATGTTTTTTGGTACTTTACTTGAAATGTGAAAATCAGTTCTTTTTTCGTTTTATTTTTACATTCAAGGTAAAGTACTAAAACCAATGGGTGGTTTGTTTTCAATTTTAACGCCAGAATTACATTTAATTCCTAGAAGATTCACAGTTAATTTTAATGCAGTCTGCAGTTTCATTCAAAAGTTATTGTGCATTCAACTCTCTTTTATATAGTTTATACACAATGAGAAAGTATAAACTTTTGATGGAGACTATGGACCGTGTCAAAATTTCCGGTACCAAAAAGGTACTTTCCCTGAAATGTCAAAATCAGTTTTTTCTTTTTTTAGGCTTCAGGTAAATTGTAAGAAGTAGTGGAGATTTTGGATTAGGTTTCAATACCAAAACTACATTTTAAACATAGAAGACACACATAAAATTTCACTGCGGTCCACAAGTTGTTACAAAAGTTATTGCGTTTTTGGACAGCCACATGCCACACACAGACTTACAGAATCTAGAACCCTCAAAACATGTGTTTTCATAAAAATCTGGGATTCGATTTTTTTTTTAATTGCAACATTATCTCTTTTATTACATACTTTGTATGTGATAAGAAAATAAAAAGAGAAAAGTGGGATTCCTGCCTATTTGGCCTGAAATGTCCTATATGTATATACACTAGTAGCATTAGTATACTATATATTCAATGGTACAATAATCATCAAAGCAATTTGCACTCCGCATTGCTCCCAGTTTTCAAAGATAGCGGCAACAGGAGCTTCAGAGTGGTTTTCCAGATCCTTACTTTTTTCCACTTATTTTCTTTTTCGGTTCTACCATCACTAGTAGATATAGTAAAGCTCTGGATCTCGTAGTTTTTTTTCTTCAATAAAAGATAACACGAGAATCCTCGTACTGAATAATTGAACCCTCGCTTCACTCGTCTACGCTGTAGTTTCCAGTCTTTTTTCTCCTTATTTCGAGTCATACTTGAGTGACATTGTTACATACCACTGGGATTTCGCTCGAAAATAAGGAAAAGAAGTTTTTTTTCCTTTCCATTTTATTTTCCCTAACCTCGATCACTTCTTTCTTTCTTTCACGAATTTTCACTCTCAACTTGAAAAATTCTTCCGAAATTCTCACAGCGCAACTTCTAGACAAGCCCGGAAGTCTGAAATTGCGATGTTAGCATAGCATCTTAATAAACATTAATTAAAATTAGTCCTTAATAGCATGAACTAAAAGAATTAACCAAAAAAATCGTAATCGATAAAATAGAGTATATCATAATTCCTGGAATTAATTAAGGAATTAAAATTAGTTCAGAAATTCCGAATTATGATTTAAACGAATATAAATCGAAATTTCTTTTGCAATGTGGATATAATTCTGAATAAAATACTAAGTCCCCTGGAATTGAAATTTGAATAAAAATAATCTACCAATTCCATCGGAATTCGCAATTAAATCTAAATTAATCACAAATTACATCGATCTTTGGATTTCAATCACAATTAATTTCTTAATAAATTCAATAACGTCCTCAATTTTTAAAATTTCACAAAAATATTTCAGGATTCGTACGCAAATAAATCTATTGATGAATCAAAAGAAATTATTTCAGATTCGTGGATTAATACATTTCTCAATGATCCAAATAGAAAATGTTTTGAATTTTCATCGAGACCCTCTATTTTTATCGTCAGACCCATATTGTTGTAAGAAGCAGAGCGTTAAATAATTCCCAATCACACTCACTACTGCAAAAGACAAAACTTTATTAGGTATTTATTTAATCTCAAAACTCCGCACAGCGCCATTTCTCGACAAACCCGGAAGTCGAAAGTTTGCGATGTTAATTTAGCATGCGGCGGGAAATGTCGTTCGAAATTACCGCATCGTCGTTATACGCGGTCGTCTTCGAAATTCGCAGTTTCAAAGAGGGAGAGGGATGGGCCAGACCGTCGTTGTCGTCGTCGCGACGTCGCGGTCCAGGCAAAAGTCGTTTACTTACACACGCGGGAATCCAAGTGCGAGCGTTACCACCGGGATACGTGACATAATTCCGCGAGTATATTTCTGTATCTTGAGAGAGTGGTGGAGAAGGTGGGTAGAGGCAAGTCCGAGAGCGCCGGGACACCAAACGTCTGAATCGACTAGACGAGAGAGAGAGAAAGAGCAAGAGAGAGGGAGCTTAACATACCCCAAGCGAGCCGACCAAGCTCTCCGTGCGCAGTCGAAAACACTTCCGCGTTTTCGTTGCACAACACCTGTTCGATGTTCGTAATTCTCTCCTCTCGCTCAACCAGCGTATATGTGCACTCTATGTTTCTCGTTTAATATACTAAACTCTTTCCTTCTTGCATGCTTCCAACAGTCTAATATATATATATATATATATATGTATCATGCTCTACGGACCGTTGCTAACACGACGCTATCTATTCGCCTGTTTCTTAAACAAGATTTGTACATTCACCCGCACCTTCAGCTTTTAACTCGGCAGCTGTGTGCAGAAAGTACACGTTACACATTCGATCTATCCTGCAAATTTATGAGCCATACGTGCCCTTAGCAAACTCATTTTTTTTTTATTTTATAATATATTGTTCCTCATACTGTATTCAAAATGAAAAAAGTATTAAAAAATAAAACAATTACAATTGTATTCAAAATACTTTTTGAATACAGATGTTGTTAATATGAATATATACATATATATGGGCAATACTGCGGAAACTCGACACACTAGTGGACCTCGTAGCCTTCGATCGCCTTGTAACTTCGACATTTGTTTAAATGTGTCAAGCACTCCATTTTTTCAGATGTTTAAATTGAGATTTCTGTCCCTGGTCTGCTTATCGGTTTTTGTCATTTTTTCACAATTTTATTGATAATTGAATTTTTTCAGCATGTAGACGTTGATAAAAAAATATATATAGAGTATACTTTTTTGTGCCATACGGTGCGAGAAGTGCCTACTTTTCGCACTAATGAGATAATAGTAGATTACGATACGAGTGCGATAACATTTTTTCTTGATGAGTGTGAGTTCTCAGCATGAGCCAAAGGTACTCTTCGCTTCGCTGCGTGTGAGAAGTGGACACTTCTCGCACTGCGTGGCTTAAAGTTTCTTGAAAGAGTCGAAGGCGAGTGTTACAATCACACGAGTGTGATTAACTTGTATACGAAATTCGTACGAGAAACATTTTCTCAACTCGTGTAATTGCACTCGTATCGTAATATACTACTTAGTGAAAAATTCTCAGCTTTTCAATGAAAATATTGCCGATCCAATTCGTCTTCAGAAAAGCACTGAAAAATGCGATAGAAAATTCAATTGTCGTTTTACAAATTTCAAATTTTGATTTTTTTTTTTAATTTTTAATACGGCCTTGTGTCAAGTACAAATGACATACAATCATTTACATCAATTGAATTTTCTTTCAAAAACACAAGAAAAAACACCAAATATTCTTAAAAAATCAAAAGCATAAGTAACGCAAATAAAAAATGTTGCAACTTTAAAATATGAAAATAAGTAACACGTCTAAGACCTCTTCGTCACATGCTCAATAACATTTTGAACAGAGTTATTTCGCTCTTTTACCAAATATCATTTTTTACCTTCAATTTCAACTCGATTTCTTCCCAAACTAAAAAAAAATTCGACGTTAAATTGCTATAACATTCCGAAGATTGTGCTCTCTATAAATTGGGCTTTATCCAAAATATTGGTCTGCACGGAGAATACGACGAAACAATTGATATTACCGATAATGACGTATGTCCTCTGACATTGAAAAACGAATATTTTTTTTTTAGTTTCAAACTGCTGTAACTTATGAACACTTAATTTTCCCATAAATAAAAAAATACTCAATATTCGACATTGAGATTATTTTTCGGATGACGATATCTAACATCCAAACCGTAAAATTAAAAGAAAATGCCGGCTATGAAAAAAACGCACATTTTCATTTTTTAGAGTTGTCAATACAATTAGTCGTTCCTAAAATATTACAGGTTAAGTAAAAAATTAAAAAATTGGAATATTCCGCAGGAATTTTTTTTTAATTTCAAATTTAATGCATCTATTAGAACCACTAAACCTGATTTTTAGAAATTTTTTGAGATTTTTTTTGGATGGCTGAATGGATTTGAAGTGCCTCATGTATATATAAGATCGAAGTGATGCAGAAAGCAAATATTATCTAATGATCCTATTGGCATATTGTATTACGTCGTCGACGTCCTGATTTCTAATCGAAAATACACGCATAATATAACATATAGCAGTGCGGCTCTTTGTCAAAGGCAGGAAATATCAGCGACGACACTCGTGTCGTCGCCCGAGTATGTAATAACAGAGTAACGCCCCGCGGGTCAACAGCTGGATTATCCGGGTGTGCGAGAACGCCCCAAGATATTCCCGACGATCGTATATGTATGTATTTCTCTCGCGACTCTGACTTCGCACTAGCGAGCGCTCTTCAAGTATATTGCGCAACCGTTGCGCTTTTATATGCGCGCACGACGCACGACGGCGACGACGTCGTCGTCGACGACGAACTGCGCTATGCTGCAGGCTCTTTTTTTTCCTCTCTTCTTTACCGGCTTGGATTGCACGCGTCTCTCACCAGCAACAGCGACGGAGATCGGCCGTAGAAAGTGCATTGGGAAAGCGCAACCAGGCGAATAAATGCGGCCATAAATTATCGTCCCGCGCACTATCCTATATGCATTCACCTTGCGCCATTAGACGAGAACGAAAGAGAGAAAGAGATAGGCAGAGGAAGCGAGAACAATCTCTGTTCGACGATACACACAGTTGTTACGCTTGCGTATATATGGGCTATTTCATACGAACCGAAAAAGCCCTTTTAACATTTTTTTTTTTTTAATTATCGCAAAATTAAAAGCGATGTTATAATTTCAATACACATAATTTACTTTATTTCTCAGACCTCTCATTGCCTTTAACCCTTTGTTGTTACTGCGGGTTAAACTCATCCGGCATTTCTTTTTTTTTTTTGCTATTGAAAGCATCATTTTTTTTTTTTATAAATCTTTATGTTTTTTTAACATGTTTTTAATCGAATTTTTACAATCACACTGTTGCGACATATTGAATAATGTTTGAAGTATTTTCATGATTTTTATGTACCAACCGTTCAAAGATGGTGTGCATCAAATTGAAAGTGTGATAAGCGAGGCATTTTCAGGAAATGTGGCAACGAAGGGTTGAGATATACTGTAATTATTATTTTACCGTTGTTAATATTTTTGGAGAATTAAGAATGTATTACACACATATGACTCATTATGCTAATTATACGCCTCAATTATTTCATAAAATCTCTTCATTACCTGAAGTTTCTACAGGATTATTCGGTAGGATAAAAGACGAAGATTTTTCAAATATTAGACACGAAGAATCATTTTATTTCGAATTTAATATGAATCAATTACTTTTTCGACGTTCGTCAAATCATGAATATTCCATTTTCTTTGTACGGATACAGATGATGAAATTTGTAAAAATATTCCTCGAGGAGTGTCTCGCCTGATTTATCTTGAAATTTGCAGAGTAGAGCGGATGTGAAATCATATTAAAATTGAACGAAGTAACTAAATGTAATAATATTAAAATTTTTAATAAACTATAAATTATGATGGCATCATCCGGTTGTTAATTAACTACGAAAATGCTAATTACATTTTCTTCTGTAATATGAAAATAAGTAATAAATTCATATTGACTCGAAAAAAAAAATCTTCAGGTTTTTGATTAACAAATTTTCTTCCTTCATCCTGTTAAATTTTTAGGCTAATTAAACATTTAACAGAAAATTTAAGTAACTAATTGGCTGAATAACCGAGATACGGAGTGTATATTAAATTTGACTTCAATTAGAATTTCAGTATTGTTATAGATGAAAGAAAATAAAGGTTGCTATGTCTAACTTTGCACATTGCTTCCTCATTAATTTAGATTTTTCACAAAGCCACCTCTATGATGTAGCTGGTTTATCAATATTGGCTTTCTCATAGAGGAAGCATTGTGAAAAATCGATTAAAGATTGAAAATCGAATAATTAATTAATGAACCAATGCAGTAAAGAAATGTACACGTATTTACAACTTTAGTCCGCTTTACGATATTTTTCTAAACTACAATCTGCTAAAATAAAAAATTCAAATTGCTCCAAAATCCGAACACGTTAATACTTAACAACGTTGAATATTTTTTATCTGTATTTTTCATTCATAAAACCTTTCAATTCATTCATTGTCAATAGACTTAACTTATGAGCAAACGTTAATTTTTAAAGAAATTCGAACTCACGTAAAATTCGAACTACTTTACCGATCATCTCCAAATTTTATACGTAGCAGTGCTTAATGTTACATTTTTCGTTTGTAGAAAATTTTAGTTCGTTTTTCGTGATATATGACTCCGTCATATATTTTTTTGAAAAATTCAAATTCCAATAAGAACCGAACCAATTTGTCGATTCATTCTAAATTCAATACCGATTCTCATTTAACATAACTTTATTTGTAAAAAATTATTTAGCTCGATAGCGAAAAATGTGCGGCAGCTGGAGGGCGTACAGACATTTATCAAAAAATGCAAAATTATACATAAAATTTGAAAACATTTTTCAATTCTTTTGAAAATTATTACAAACAAAGGTGCCTACCTGCCCCACATGTGTGCCAAATTTTAGCCCAATTGTTGAGACCGTTCTTGAGATATGTAAGTTTGAATTTTGAATGCCGGCCACATACACACACATATCCATCTAGATATTTTTTCTAAGCCACTTTATCGAATGTTCCATTTTGAGGATCCTGACATGAAAGTCTCCAAAAAAATGTTTTCACAAAAGCAATGCTTCCTCTTTGAGGAAGCAATAAATGAAAATAAAGTGAATGATTCAATATACTAGTAGTAAAAAATGTTGTTTAACAAATTTCATAGAAAATTTCATTGTTTTTAATTTTAAAAAACGGTTTTTCCATTTTTTCGAACACACATATATATATTTTTAATTTCATAACTATTGGAATTTTTGTTTTCCAGAAAAAAGTAAAAAGTCGCAAGTTTTCAAAATGTTAAAAAAAATTAGGACAAATTTTTTTGTTTAAATGTTCTTTTAAAAGTCAGTATTTTACTGAAGGACAATTTTCTTAATTTTTTTTAGAAACAAACAAAAATACAAAATCTCTGAAAAGCTCGTTCGTCTCGTACGGAATACTCCATACATATTCATATACGCCTTACTTTTCCTGCGCGCCTTTCAGCCAGCGGGAAGAGTCCTCATTATCGTAACACACATCTACCGATTTATTTACGAGCAGTAAAACAATTTAATTTAAAGAGTATACCTGAACTTTCATCGGTTATTGTTTGCTCGAGCTGCTCGAAACTCAGTGAAATCAATGAGTACTCTTTAGCTATTACAGTCCGTATCTTAGATTATATATACATATAAATATATATACATATAAATATATATACATATATAAAACATGGCATTGCGACTGGCAGGTCACCGACACCATCAGGATTCAATTGAAATCATAGTAAAGATTTTTTTTTCCACCAGACTATAATTGCCCACTTTCAGTCTGGAATTATATTATTCTCTAGCGAATTTCTCCTTGAACGATGTATTTTCATTTATCTACATATCTCATGGAGAAATATACCCGTATATAATATATACTAGCTGGAGGGTCTCTACCTAGGCGCTGGATCGATTTCCGCGCGTAATACTCTCGCTTCGCTCTCCCGTCTTTGCGATCCGTTCCCGCTGTTAGGGAGAGCAGTCAAAGAGCAAGAGAGAGAGAGAGAGAGAGAAGCACTCGGACAGCGAGTCCATGCAATGAATAAATAATGTTTCTACTGTCCCCTGCTGGCACAGTGCGACGTTGAGAGGGGTATTCGAGACGGTCTCTAAGAGAAGTGCCCGCTATAGCTAGTAAAGCGAGACTTGAGATGCCAAAGCGTATCGACACTAGAAGCACACTCCCACAGTGCACTCTATGCGCTGGCATTGCAACGACACAGGAAGATGTTTATAGCCGGCAGTGTGACAAGTCTCGCAAGAGACCGGGGCTAGTTAAAATTATTTTTATTTTACAATATTGAGCATTTTTTTTCTTCTAACATTTATGCGTAGAGAAAAATGAATATTATTAGAATTGACAATGTTGTGACTATTGTCATACGAATATTTGGAGTTATAATTTTGTTGCTTGTTAAATTTTGATAATAACAAGTTACGATTAAAATCAAAATATTTTGTCACGTTATAATGTTACATCGAGTATACATTTTTTAGGATTGGTGTTTGATGGTGTGCAATACATTTTTTTTAAATGTGTTAGTTTTAACAATAATTGTTCACAAACGTCGACACATTGTTTTTGTTATTTTTACAAAAAATTGTTTGGAAGCTCTAGGCTTGTACAATAAACAATGTGCGATATATTATTACTCTACACCGCTTTGGACAATAATCGACGCCCATGGACCTTATGCATACCTCGTGGTAATTTGCTCTTCAAAATTCCGGTGTCACAGCTGCATTTTTTTTTTATCCGCAAATTGGAAAATGAGAATTCGTGTGATTACATTCCGGGGCGTTACATCGATAGGCATTCCGGCCCATTTTCATCTCTACCAGAGGTCTCCCGAAAATTTACCGTAATACAGCTCTACGAAATTACAAATCTACTCAATTTTAAAGCAACTCAAAACTCTACCTAAAAACGTATATGTTAGATCGAACAGCAACGAACAACTCTACGACGTTTCAACTTTGCCAGAATACAGGCCCTCGAGAAAAAATCCACCATATTATAACTTCACCGCATTTTGGTAGAGTCGCATTCTGCTATACAGTCGTATTCTAGAAGTTTTCTATTTTGGTAGTGTCATATTTTGGTAGAATTTTATTTTGGCATCCTTGTATTGTGGTAGAGTCATATTGCGGTAGACTTGTATTCTTGTGGAAATGTATTTTGGTAGAGTCGTATTCCGGTATAGAGTCATATTTTAATAAACTTGTATTCCGGCGGAGTTGTATTTCCGTAATAAAATTGTATTGTTTTAGAGTTGTGTTCTGACAGATAAGTATTGCGGTAGAGTTATTTTCGGGAATTTCTATTCTGGTAGAGTCTTATATTCCCAGATGTGTATTTTGGTAGAGTCATATGGTGTTAAAGTTGTATTGTGGTAGATTTATAAGATTCCAGTGATCGATGTTCTCGGAGTTCTGTTTTCTGGTAGAGTTGTAAGCTGCTCATGAAGTTTTTAGGTACACTTCCTGATAGGGTTATGAGATATTTGTTAAATTATCTAGAATTGTAATCTATTAGAGCTTTATTAAGGTGAAATATTGGCACAGACTTGGAGGAATTGTATTTTGGTAGAGTTATATCTGGTATAAATATAAATGTGCTTTCCAGGTCAAATGTACTAGAAATCTATTGAATTTTTACTGTCTCCTGTTTTCCCTTCAGTCTCAGAGATGTCCAATTCTCCATAGAAATCTCACATGTTTCTGAACTTATTCGAAACACTTATTTTCTTCAATGTTCTAGGAACTCGGTGTGCCAGAGACCATGAGTCTTTCACATTGCCTTGAGCTATGCCAGCTTGCACTGTCCCAAGAAGCCCCCATCTACCATATGTATGTCTGTCTATACGCACTCTATCGTCTAACACAAATTCAACTCGCACGACAACTTGTTTCGCTCTTAGACCGGGACATACCTAACATCCACGGCCGATGGAGAATACGAATGCGCTGACCAGAGTGCACAAATATATGCAATGCGCGACTCTTCCTTGTAAACAAGGGATGTCGAAGGCGCGTCAAGGTACTCGCAACCTCGAATGAGGTCAGCATTGCCTTGGGTGAGGCAAAATATGCAGGAAGAGTGCATGCTCTTCGTCGATTCCGGCCGAAGATACTGTGAGACCAACCACTGTAGTTCACCCTCCTTATACGTGCTAAACTGTCGTTCCCGATTCGATTATCTCCCAGATTCCGTGGACTCTTGCACGCCTGTATGTATATACCTTCGAATATTTATATACCTATGTGCGTACATGCTGTATGAATATATTTATAGCTTGAGAAGAGTGGAACTCGTCACGCGATCACTCGCACAATTTCTCGACATCCCTGCCAATTTCACCCTTATTTCTCCAGTCACGTTACGCATAATTTTCTTCGATACCCTGAATACTGTCGTTGTTGCGTGTTTTTTATTTTCTTTATGCGCTCAGTTGGTCATCGTGTCTCTACAGGTCGTGTCAGAATAGACACAGTTTTTTAAGTCACTGACCCTGCCTTTGTAGTGAAGAACTATGTGTGACATTTTTATTTTATATGGGATACTCTATGATGTTTTCCCAATTTTCTTTTTAATTTAAGGGGAGTTTTATAACGTGATTTTTCTATCCGTTAACATAATTTTATTTAAAAAATACTGCTGACGAATAAAAATAAATAATAATACATAAATATTGTTAAATAATTGACATATCCGTTTATTAAATTAACAAAAAATCACTTTGGCAATAACGACTTTTTGTTAATCATTTAAAAAATGTACAATTTTGTCACGCTTATAAATTTACACATTTTCCACGCACTCGGTAAGCTAAAATGTTTGACAAATCACAATTGTAATGGTAACCAGGAAAATATTGTGTTATTCACAAAGAGTCACGTTTTTAAAGATGTGTAATAACTTTTCTGTAACTAGCGCATGAAAAGCGGTGCTTTTCATGGCAGTTTCATGGACCGAAAGTGGCTCATTTCGAGCCAGTATAGAAAAGATGAGTCGCGCATGCGCAGTTTGCGGTTCCTTCACTTTCGTCCCTTGGGATTTCACTTTCGTCCCTAGGAAGGAAAAGTTATAACCTCACTCTTCACTGTTCGTCCCACAAAACTACCATTCAAAGCACCACTATTCATGCGCTCGTTACAGAAAATATCATGTGCAACGCGGGTCGAATTGGCAATTGCGACTCTTCTTGCACAATATACTATTTTTTTGACAATTCTTATATGTTTTGTTTTCTGTAAAAACGAAACTCACAATCTTTTGTTTTGTAATATTAAGGAATTCAGTAAATAATGTTGGTGTTTACAGACATGGACCTCTTAAAGTTTTAACTTTTCTTGACATTTGCTCCACTTAGTATGGTTTAGAATGTTGTTACAAACAAAATGAGACTCCATAGACTTGAATCCTGTGAGCGCTTAATTCCGGATCACGCGCGGTGTTGAAAAAGCCTAAAACTGATTCACAATAGTATCAGTCAACAAAACTGATGTTAATACTGCCAACAAATTTTTTTATTCGAATCCTGAAATAATATACGTATCTCATAAAGGAGCGCAGTGGCTCAGTGGATGTGATCCGGGTTTGGCACACAGCGGACCCGGATTCGATACCTGGACGACACCAATGAACATTTTTTCTAAGTATTTTTTCTGCAATCCTGGTGCTTTGGGGCCCACCTTAAGTCCATGCCCAATACCTCTCGGTGATAGGTGTTCGGTTGTCATCGCTCCATGGCCGGACAACCCGGCTGGTACATTGTATCACCAAGAGGAGACGCTGCTCCAAGCGTCTGCGGTGGTCGACACTTTGAATTTACTCGGATTGTCACCGCGGGACTTAGGTAGGTACCTACTGTATCGGTACATAGGTTTTCCGCAGTTTCCCTGTGTTCTCGGCAAATGCGATACGGGGGAAGTCGGCTGGGGCCGCGAAGGGCAAAAAGGGTGATCTATCTCACTCTCTCACGTGAAGTTCTCCCCGACAGGGAAGGCGTCGAGAGAGTGAGACGGAGACAGGCCCGAAACACTGTCTCCCTCTTTTGTGTGGAGTTCTCTCCGCTAGGAATGAAAGCGCGGAGATGGCATGAGAGAGAGAGAAAGATGGCCGTAAAAACCCGAAAAGGAATATACTTATTTCATACTTAGTGAATGACTAGAATAAAAAATATAAATCTCTGAAAATCATATTTTTTTGACTGATCCCCTTAACTACTTTATCGATTTTTCCCAAATTTAATATGAAATAGTAAGACATTCTAATTAAGTTTTTTGCAAAAATTTAGATCAGTTGCTTGAACCTCTTTTGAATTTCAGCATTTTCAGAAAAATGCTATAACTCAACTACTCTATCGACTCCGCCAAGATTTATAATTAAATATTGACACACTCTACTCAAGTTTTATGCAAAATTTTAGATCAGTTACTTGAACCGTTCTCGAGTTATAGCAGTTATCGAGTTTAAAGAAAAACGAAAATTTCAAAAGTACTTCAAATCCAAACCCCTTTTCCGATTTCTGCCAAATTCAGTACGAGACAACATTAAATATATCTGCACTTATAAAGAACTATTTAGTAAAATATAGTAAAGTTTACGAAACTTAGAGTGACCGAGCCCTTTTTTTGAAAAATTCAAAAAGCAATAAAATCGAAATTCCTTTAGTTTTGTTAAAATTCACAACAGACAAAGCGGGGCAACTACTTCACTTATGTGCCAAATTTCAGCTCAATCGCTTGAACGGTTCTTCAGTTATATGGGCTGTTGAATTTTCGAAGCCTCGTACGCACACACACACACACACACACATACACATAATACATACATTCGGACATTTTTTACAAACCACTTTTTTCGACGTTTTGGACCAATGAGTGTCATGACATGAAAATCTTGAAAAAGAAAATGTTCACGATGACAAAGCTTCCTCCCTAAGAAGAAGCAAAAGCGAACTCAAAAATTGGGTGCAATCGATTAAAATAATTATATTTTAATCGATTGCACTTGTATTTAAACCAAGAAAAATGTTCCATTAGAAATAAAAAAATTGCAGCAATCATCTCTGTTATTATGAATCACTGTGTATGATATAATAAGTGCATCAACGGGGACCAGTATTACCAGTTGCCCGAAGTCACGGAACTCGCGTGACTTTGCTTGAGCTCCCGTTCGCTTTCTTGAATCTCTCTTATCTCACACACGATTTTCGTGTTATAACTGCAGTGCTATTGCTAAGGGAAATGCCCGTACTTGGGTTACGCACAGCTCTTGATCGCGTGTTCGTGAGCAATATATATTGCGTCGGCGTGATAATACATGCAGAATAATATAGAGCGGTACATATACGCGTTACTTGCTATATTTTCACGTATATACGAAAGGAGAGGGAGAAATCAGTGCTCAATCATCGGAACGACTTACGGTAAGGTACGATTGTACGCAAACATGCGCGCTTGGCGCGTGTATGGCGCGCAATTCCTTCAGCGCAAGCAAGACTGCATTTACTATACGAAAGTGTATAGCGAAGAGAGAGAGAGAAATATTTTACTAAGGCATAAAGGAGTTCTCTTGAAACGGCATTTTCAGCTATAGATGTAGCTCATTCAGCTGACTACTCGCCGAGTGTTTATTACGATAATAGGCCTGGCTGGCATTAAATCGAGAGTCTTTCCCACGGAACGTCAGTGTCAATGCTCCCCACGTCTTAAGCTACTCCTTTCGGTACAGTCAAAACTTAATCGAGCACTGAGATTTCAAATTATTTGTATGTACAAATTTGAAAGATAAAACTAGCGTAAACTAAAGTGAATCTGTTGCAAAGAGTTCTCCTAATTAAAGTAGAACAAAAATTATAACAATTAATTGACTGAAAAATAACTCTGCGCCAATAAAAACACGGACATATTTTTACGCTGTTTTTCTTTAGTCAAGTTTGAAATTTAAGTTAAAATAATAATTTCATTTGTGCCAATAAAACCACAGGCATATTTTTGCAGAGTTATTTAAAATTGATTCACCGAAAAACATTTATGATGATATTCATATCGCTTTTAAATTACAGCCATTTGAATTCGTAAAGTGAAATGAAGTAGATTACTTGGTGAACTTGTGAAGCATTTATAAAAAACATGAAACATAACTCGTAAAGATCGAAATAAAATGATAAATTTACCTTTTAAATAACTGTGTAAAAATATGCCTGTGGATTCATTGGCGCAAACTGAATTATTATTCTGTAAATTAAATTTTTTTCTGTATTAAGAAGGAGCTTTTTAAACCAGATCCACTTTAATTTACACCAGTTTCGCGCTTAAAGCAGTTCAAACCATTTTTCGAATCTTAGCACTGGATTAACTTGACTGTACTGAAAGGGCTGTACGGAAAATGGAAATACGTTTTATCACATTTGGCTTCCTCAAGAAACTTTGTTCTGTGATTAGTTACTTTTTAAATGTTAGTTTTTACGTAAACATGTTATCAGACATCTTTGAAAAAATTTTTAAATCGCGTAAAATTCGGACGACTGAAGCAATTTCGCCCAAATTCAATGCCAATCATCGGTCTATAATAGTTCAACTTTGTACCAAATTCTAGCCCGATATCTCAAAAATTGTGGTAGCTGGAGCGCATACAGACATTTTCGAAAAATTTCAAAATCGTGTAAAAACAAAAGAACTGCATGGATTTGGTCCAAATTGAGTACCAATCATCAGTCTATAATAGTCCAACTTCGTACCAAATTTTAAAACGATATCTCAAAAATTGCGAAAGCTAGAGCGCATACAGACATTTTCGAAGACATTCAAAATCGCGTAGAAACAAAACCCCTGCGTATATTTCACCAAAAATTGGAGAGACCATAGGACACACACACATGTATAATTGTGATTTAATTAAATGTGATTTCTCGACGTTTTGGAACGTACTGAACACGTTTACATGGAAATCTCGAAAAAAAAAAAAATTTCACGAAAGCAAAGCTTCTTGCGGAAGCAAAAAACAAAAGTAGAACAATCAACATACATAAAAATAACTTGATAAACGAGAGCTTATTGTGTAAATTGATTTTTATACAGTTTTAAAAACTTTATGCAGAAGTTCGTAAATCCAGTTTCACCTACTTTATAATATCAGTTTCCTCTTTAAAATGTGTACAAACAATTTTCGAAGTCTTGATACTCGAATGACCTGACTGTGCTAAACCCTCTTTAAGGAAACTGCTACTCTTCAACGCAAATTTTTTTTTATATTCATTATTAAGCGCGAATTATTTGAAAACATAATGTTGGTTTTTAGAATAAAAATATGGATTCTTAACACCATGTATCGTGTACGGAGAAATAATTTATTCAGACAGAATAATATCTGAGCAATTTTGAACTGTGGAATAATTATATTTTTGACAATGTATAAAACATGATATGAATTTCAAGCAGGAAATATAATATAGGACAAGATCTCCTTTATTTTTAATACTATTACATATGAACTAATTTATTATTTACGTCGAAATCATATTTTTAACTGAAGTTATAATTTTTTTTAATGTCAACGACACAAAATAAAAATCTAATAAAAATCGCAAGGATTCTATTCAGTGATATGAATAATAGAAAAACATGTTAGAGAAATTTGAAAGAGTCGTTAGGTTTCAGTCTTGTGGGAATTACCATAGAATATATATATATATATATACAGGGTGTTCTATTTTAATCTTCCACTTGATATATCTAAAAAAATGCTGCCCAGATCAACTTTTAAGTATAATGAAACTTTTATTACGGTTCGAAGGGGGACGTAAAAAGAAATTGGTCCAGGACTTAAAATGGCGAAGTTACGACGGCCGATATGTTTTTTTTTTTTTTTAATGGTACTATGACTTTCCACCAAAAAATTCGTTTTACTCAAAACTTGTCCTGAGCAGTATTTTTCGAGTTAAATCAAGTGGAAGATTAAAACGGGACACCCTGTATATACGCGCTTCGCTCGTTAAATATAATTGAAGCTTTGTTATTTTGCTCTTCCTATTTTTCGCTTTTACTTTTGGTCTACTATTTCATCATTACTTTCCCTCTCCTGTGGTTATATCGTAGACAAAATGACGACGAAAGAATTCATAACGCACACTACGGGAGGCTACTTGTTCTTACTATCGTAAATCCGTCGCAAGAGGGGGTCGCTCCTCTCGCAGCGTGTCAGCTGTGTGTGCATTTATATATTTGAAAAGAATTCAGAGCTCGTCGGTTGGAGATTCAATCTATGATATTCTCATTCGTAACAGTATGGTGAAGCGGTGCCTTTCGCGAACAATAAGATTATACGATGCGATAGAGTACATGGCTTATATTAATATCCGTGATATCTCCTAAAGCAATGTAACAACAATGAATGGTGGGGGGATGACTGTTCTTATATAGCGTACAATAAATTAATATTGTGTACGAGACGGTTTACTAAAGGATAATACGAGTTATGTTGAAATCTCATAATAGTAAACTATCGCATATCTTATAATAATAACACTATAACCAGCGTCAGCACTCGTTCCGTCGCAATGTGCAATCCCTGCAAGACATATTAATAACTCCTTGATTGGTGGATTGTATTATCAGCATGGTTTAATAAACTTTTTGGCTACGAAATTCCTGGCATAATTTATAGTGCAATATATGTATATATCTAGATTAAAATATCTTATAAAAGTTGATTAAAAAAGTGTCCGAAAAGAAATCCACGTAAAAAACATATGCGTGAAAAAATGACCCGCCGGAAAAGATATCCAAAGGACATAAAATCCTCGGAATAGAAAACAATGGAAAAAATATCCTTGGAAAAAAGATGCATGTCGAAATATCCGGTATACATCAATTTTGCTAGTTTATCTCGCTAAACATACTTTCATTAGAAACAGCAATATAACCAAACTGTAGTGCCGGGTCCCGATGGTTACACAAAATGCCGAATCAAGTTATAATTATAAATACAATTATAAAAATGTGTTAAACATACACACGAAACACACACACCTTGAGGAAAATATTTTCGAATTCTGATCCCTCAAAGGCCCTGTATTCATCTTTCTATTTTATAATAAAAACTGTAAATGGCAAAAAATGGGATATTCTTTTCGCGGTGATTATTTCTATTGGATATTGTTTACTCATTTTTTCCCGACGGATATTTTTTCCGTGGGAGTTTTTATTTTCACGGATACTTTGACCATCGGGTATTTTTTAATTGTGATGTTTTTACCGTCGATATTTTTTTTAATTGATTTTGTTGGCGGACACCCTTTCCCCTTCATTATAAGGGGGAATAGGTCAGTTTTATCAAACGCGATATCGTTTCGTGTTGGTGAAGCTAACCCCCCAGATATTTCTAAGCCCCCCTTGAGCCCTCAAACCCGAATTTTTCTAAAAATAAGTGCCCCATGCTCCCCCCTTCTGGCCAGGAATTTTCTAAAAGTCCCAGAAAAAAAAAGAAATTTCCTAGATTCTTCGGGGACAGTCGCCAATACTGCCAAATTACCCCAGAATTGTCTTTACATATAAAACAAATGTTCTCAAAAGTGTCTTTACATATATCTATGCATATTAGGGTGGCCCTTAATATTAGTAAAACAATTTTTTTTTCTCTCACCCCATTAATTGACTCGAAATACTAAAAAATGATTTTTAAAAGTGAAATCCGCTCTTAATTTCAATATTAACCCGTGCCCCAAAGGCCCTTTCAAGGAGTTAAAGGGCACAACCAGTTTGACCGCCAAAAAAAAGGTGATTTTTGGGATTTTTTTTTAAGCAAACTATTGGATCGAATTGTTTGAAATTTAGAGGGTATATTGGTGCATGTGTAATGAATACATGTTTGAATTTTTGAACGAAAATATTTTATTTTGGACAAGTTATTCGCCATCTCACAAGTCCCCAAAAAAAAAAAAGATCCTCCTCTGCTGCAGTGATTGCGACCTTCACAGTGCCAGAAATTTAAAAAAAACCAAAAGTTTATTAAACTAGACCGCATTGCCAGTACCAAGACCCTCGATCGGGGAAAAAAATTGATAATTGACAAAATGGCAGAGTTATGAAAAAAAATTGAAATTTCGCTCAAAGATCCGATGATTTTTTGCTAAAAAAAAATAACAATTTTTATCCAATCGGAATAACTGGAGGTTCACGGTACAGAGAAACTTATACAGAGTATTTAAAAGAAAAATCATATGAATCGGATGATTTGTAATCGACTTATAACTGCAGCAATCTTGAAAAATGACGTTTCGAGAAAAACGCGTTTAAAGATAAAATTATTGATTTCATTGTGATGAGCGGCTACTCTTTAGAAGGCTGTAGCTCAAAAACCATTTGAGATACACACTTGAAATTTCAGTATGTTATTCTTGAAGGTATACACTATCGAAATATGCAAAAAAAATCGATTTTTTTCAAATTTTTAAACTGGTCGTGCAATTTAAAGGAGTTGAAATCGATTTTTTTACCAATTTTTTAATCAATTTGCATATAAACAATGAAATAACATTGTGTAGCAACTTAAACTAATCTAAAAGTAATCTCATCGCATTCTGCACATTTATCTGAATTTC
Organism: Perithous albicinctus; assembly: GCA_964016905.1. Classification (NCBI taxonomy): domain Eukaryota; kingdom Metazoa; phylum Arthropoda; class Insecta; order Hymenoptera; family Ichneumonidae; genus Perithous; species Perithous albicinctus. The sequence goes on from OZ024695.1 coordinate 6,287,046, forward strand.
TTGAGGTGATACGGACATTAAAGCAATGTAAATATAAAAAGCTGAATTTTTAATATGCAATTAATTGCTAATAAATACGAATAAAATAATTTTTTGAGAAAGATCTGACATGTAGCTTTTGTGTAATTAATTATTGAAAATCGGATATTTAACATGCAGTCAATGGGGGAGTTTGTGTAAAATGCAGATTTTTCATACAATTCTACCACAACTGCTAAAAATAAAAATGCAAAAAACTGTAATTTATATTAATTAAATCTCGCAGATTACGCAGAAAATATAAAATGTATGATGGCGAATAACTTGTCCAAAATCAAATATTTTCGTTTAAAAATTCAAACATGTATTCATTACACATGCACCAATATACCCTCTAAATTTCAAACAATTCGACCCAATAGATTTCTTTAAAAAAATTCCCAAAAATCACCTGTTCTTTAGGCGGTTAAACTGATTGTGCCCCTTAACTCCTTGAAAGGGCCTTTGGGGCACGGGTTAATGATAAAATTAAGAGCGGATTTCACTTTTAAAAATAATTTTTCAGTATTTCGAGTCAATTAATGGGGTGAGAGAAAAAGAAATTTGTTTTACCAATATTAAGGGCCACCCTAATGCATATTCGAAAGAAATATATATGTATACACTACAAATGCAAGTTTATTCTTTGACGATATAGAGAGAAATACGAGAGTTTATTCTGGTGAAAGAAAAAAGTATCGCAACGAATATCGGGTTGATATCGATTATCTGTCAGATTTCCCTCATATTCTCTCGTTCGTCCCACTTCACTCTCGTAGTCACGAATGCGCATTCTGTTTCTCAAAACGAAAGATAATCGAGCATATGGCAAACGGCATATTGAAAGCGAGAGCTATTATACATATTATATACATAGAGTACAATCGGTATGGGCCAAGTAGTCACACATTCATTCCTGAGTGCCGAGACTCACAATCAGGAATGGATGATGTACCGACAACGAACTAGTCGATATCAATTTTAGTATTATCTGGTTGGTGCGGTCGCGTGTCTCACAAGCCTTGTTAGTCATGCATCTGTGATTTCAAAATCAATTACCGATTTACTACGCCTCCCTCTAGCATTGCAAAAATCGTTCTCCCTGAAAACCTGCGATTAACTGTGTCACGATTTTGGATCCGACTTATTTTAACGCAACAAATAAATGTAAAATCTTCTGCTTCTTGGTCCGCGTGTGAATGAAATACAGTTTTGATGCCAATTACTTGACCTGTTTCACATATTTCTACTAATTTCACTTAAGGGGGCCGAATTACCCTAAAGTCATACAAATTAAATAATACAGCAATTGCATATATAACAACTTTTTCTTTAATAAAAATTACTACTGGAAAATCACAAAATATTTTTTTAAAAGTGAGTGTAACTTTTTTATATTTTGCACTTATCGTAGCGTTCAGATTGATCCGATGGACCAAATTGGTCTTGCAAGGACAATTGTATAGGAAGATTATATCTGGTCCAAGGACAAAAAATGTTTATCTTTAGTTTTTTTTTACTAAAATGAAATTTGTTTACCAAAAAAAGGTAAAACAGAAAAAAAAATACTTTTCTCGCTCTAAGTCGCACAAATTTCGAGATGTCGTGTTGGAATTGTAAACGCAAATGGATTAACATTAAGCCTTGATGTTGAATTTGACGAAAATCGATCGAGTGGCATCAATTTCATGACAGTTTCCAGCTTTTTAAAAATTTCATGAAACACTCCAACTCTTGTAAATTCTGCGCTACCGGGTTGCAAATTTTTATGTGTATTCACCATAATTAATTATTGCCATATTGCGAATTTTGAAATTAAATTTTCAGGATATCTGCATAAATAAAAATTGTAATTCATTTCTTTTTAATCTTAACAATGGTAGGTATGTAATCCTATAATTTTAGGTGAAATTTTGATAAGACTATTTTAACTGAAAATTTGTTTAAGTATGAGAAAAAAAAAGATACCTGAACCGAGAAAAACCGTTTTCCGCTCGAACTAGGACGTTGCGTCAATGGCTGAACTATATGTCTTATTCAGAGAAAGTTCCGTGTTTTTCAATATGTTGTAAATTATAAATTGTACTCCACTTTACACACAGAGACACTCTTTTGTTTCTCAAATATTGCGTCAGTCTATATTCAAAATTCGAATTATAACAACTCGATCTCGTTTATTATTTACTAAACTCTCTTTGTTCCAACGATATCGTGCCAACATAATTGAATCGCAAATTGGTTTACATGGTATTCTAGTACGACCACTCCATGCACAAAATACCGGGCTGATGTGCATTCCGAATGCAGCGAACTTTGAAATTACTCTCAAAGTCGTATTCTGCAGTTGCTCTATATTGTGACCCTTTGCCCGGAAACCTCAACGCAAAATATACACTTAGAGAGACGAGACTCGGAGCGAGAGATGAAAAGATAAATTAATTTAATGTTGATAAATTATTCGTTGATGAAAAAGGGGTGTGAAATTAGAATAATAGATTTCGATTGAAAATAAATTTTTCAGTTACATGTGATTTTTCTTTTTGGTTTTTTTATTATAAAAGTCCCCAACTTTCAAATGTTTTCTATGTTATTTGTTTCTTTGTAGAATGTACATGATATAAAAAAAGTATGATAACAATTTATTTATATAATTTATACAATTTTTATTGAATTTTCTTTTTTGATGTGTAACTTTCCTGAATTATTTTTAGATATTCATGGATTACGTTTTTGTTAATTTGTCCTCGAATGCTCTTTATATTAAAACCATAGTCAGTGTGCCTCTGATTTTCGACAGCAGGTGCTCGCTCTTATTCTATATCTACATACAAATCTATTGGGTCCACTGAATAATGTAATGCATTTGAAGGAAATTCCATTTGGCTTCATGGAGGAATTATCTAACATCCAGTGGGTCACAAAATACACTATTATTATCATTCATGTTAGACAGAAAATTTTCACTTCTGATATGCAAAGTCACGAACCTACCTTTTCGGCTCCCTATGAGCTTTGTGAACCACAATCGGGGTGACTGCGATAAGTAACTCCGGGAGAGGGACTCTCACTCAGAGTCTATGTCCATATACTTATATAATCAATGATCCTGCGGTTTTGGTATGATAACCACACCCTGCATGGTAAAATAAATAAATTAATGAGAAAACTTCGTGTACTCTGTATATTATGTATAACATCTCTTGGTAGTTTTAATATAGAAGTCAATATTTTATTTATTTTAGTAAAATAAAAATGTTGCGAAGTTAAAATCTGAAAAATGGATAATCTACAAAAATAAAACAAGCCTACAAAGTAGTACCTTGCAAATCGCTTCCTCACAATTTTCTATCTTTGACAAAGCTTTTTTTTTACAAAGCTACCTCTATGAAAGTATGTTGATCAATTTTGGTTTCCTCATAAAGGAAGGTTTGTAAAAGAAAGCTTTGTCAAAGATAGAAAATTGTGAAGAAGCAATTTGCATGGTTCTACTTTGCAGGCTTGCTTGGGCTCGAAAATCATTTTTCAAAAAAATGCAAAATGTCAAAATTTTAACCGCTCGACCGTTTTGCGTCAAATTTGTATTCAAACTTTGTTCAATGGTAGTCCATATGTGAACCATATTTAAATTAAATCTGCAAAAAAATTCGAACCTTTTTTTTTTCGTGACAGTATTTTTTTCTTTTTTGTTAAGCAAAATCGAAATTTACCGACATATCGACAGTTCCTTTGACTAAATTTATCATTAATAATCAATAATCGTGAAATCATGTCGAAAATCGCCGCTGGATGTCTCAGAATTTACAGGAGATTGAAGTCTTGACAGACATTTAAAAAAAAATTGAAGTTCCAATAAAATTAGAACCACTGTATCGATTCTCGCCAAATTTGGTACACATCATGGTTTGATGGTAGTCTATTTACGTACACAATTTCAGCCCGATATCTCTTAATTAGCGAAAGTTATAGCGTGAAAACGATTTTTAACAAATTTTTTAAATGCTGTAAAATTTGAATTTTCCAACCGATACGCGTCAACTACAATCCCAAACGTTGTTGTATGACAGACCACTTGCGCGCCAAATTTGAAGAAGATACATAAAAAATTACGACAGTCATCGTGTTTACAAGGAAATTTGCACATACACACACAAACAAACACATACAGACATTTCGTACAAAGCACTTTTTTCGACGTTTTCGACCTATCTCAGTGTCCTGACGTGAAAATATCGAAAAAATTAAATTTCAGAAAAACAACGCCTCCTCTAAGAGGAAGCAAAAATAAAAACAGTTGCGAAGTAGAGCTTTACACATTGCTTCCTCATACAGAATTTGTTAAAATTGTAAAAGTTGTAAAGAAGTACTTTGAGCATTTCCATTTTCCACAAAGCTATCTCTATGAAGGAGATTACTTATCAATTTTTGCCTTCCGCATAGAGGAAGCTTTGTGAAAAATGGAAATGCTCAAAGTTCTTCTTTACAACTTTTATAATTTTAACAAATTCTATATGAGGAAGCAATGTGCAAAGTTCTTTTTTCAATTTCAATTAGCAGTTTTTACAATTCGTTACTTCCATATTTTTGGTAGTTAGAGGAGCAACAACCCAAAATGAAATCACAATAACTAAACATTAGTTTCTACTCTACGTGCGTGCAAAGTTTCATATATATCCATCGTGACATTCTGAAACTATTAAATATAAAAATTGTAGAATCTACAAAAAATAATCGACGTTACACATGGCTCCAAAATGTCGTAATAAATACCGTTGCGTCATATTTTCATTACGTACAAAGTTTTGGCTCATCTGCTTAACTTCTGTCTGTCGAACATTTCAGTTCATCTGTTGAGATTCGACGTGATTTGGAGCAAAATTAATTTTTTTGGGAAAATTCAAAATTCTATAAAATTTGACCGGCTTTACCTATTTTGTCGAAATTGAATACCAAACTACATTAAACGTGTCTTCAGTTATGAAGACCTTTTTTTTAGCTCAATCATCGAACTTTTACGAAAGTTAGACCGATCACGCTATATTTTCGAAAAATTAAAAATTCTATAAGTTCTGTATAATATGGATACATTTTATTAAAAATGACACCAATTAAACAGGAATTAGTTATGGACGATTAAATTTTCTGTGCCCGGAACATACTCATACGTACATTTTTTCTAGACCATTTTTCTCGACGTTTCTGAATATGCTGACATGAAAATCTCGAAAAAAAATTATTCATGAAATCTAAGCTTCCTCGTTGAGAAAGCAATAATTATATAAACAAATTTCCTTAAACAAATACTTCTTCCTACTTTATAAAATTATTTAATTATTTTTGTAGATTAATAATTTTTTACTCGAGCGTTTTTTTCCAAATTAATTTCTTTAATGGTACTTTGCAGTGATTAATGTACTTTCCAGAATTATTCTAACATTTTTTTGTGCGCTAATTGGCTTAATTTCCAAAAGAACCGTAACTCTTTTAAAATTATACTTTGCACTAATTAACTCAATTTCCAGAAGTAGCGCAACGCTTTTTGAGGGCTCTTTTGTCAAAAAAAGTTTGTCAAAATGAATATAATATAAATTAATCATACAGTGACGAATATGTCGGAGATTTATACTTCATTATCAACAATAATTTATTTACTTTCGTCTTACTATCATTAACAAACAAATTATACATTTTTTTAAATTCAAATTCGTCAGAAGAATGCTTATCACTTTTACTCTACGAAAATAGAACCTGGGACAATTTTTCAGACACCAATTTTATGTACCCAATTTTTATCTTCTATAAAAATTGCATTTCATTCAGAAAACAAAGCGAATCCCATAAAATGTTATGACGACGGCACGAAATTTACGATAATTTTCACGACTTCCGAGCACTTTGCACCTCTTCAATATGAGAAGAGTAAAAAAAGGAGAAAAAAAAAAAAGTAAAACATATACACAGGTGGAAAATATAGAACGGTACATATATAGACATGCAGGTGGTTGAGCGTTATATAAACAGAAGCAGAAACTACACTCTGAATATTTGGCGATGCACGTAAAATCCACGACTAAAAACATATAGCGCATGAATATACAAACTGTAGGTGCGTGGAAATTCCGTGTAGTCTGGATAGGAACATCGACTATGCATTAAAACGAGTGGATATAAACCGAAACCCGAAAGGAAGAGGGTGCCCGTTTGGTGCTGGGAGTTGCGAGCTTGCACGATCGTATAGAACCATTTGTTCCGGCTTTTGTAGTATGCTGGAGAGCAGGGGAAAATGCTATCGGTTTGTGTCGAACACAGCAGAACGTTCAGAGGGTCGAAAGCCAGATATACTCCAGAGGGAGTAAAAACGACCAGAGAAAAAAGAAAGAGAGAAAAAAATAGAGCTTTAAATTAATTCTCTATATTACAGAGGTACATAAACTCACCAAACCTCATGTATTCCCTGGTTATGAAATCCTTTCATGTAACGAAACAGTAGCTATTGCGGTTTTCTTCCCTATACCGAGCAACAGTATAATTTTATAAATTTTATGCGTGAAATTTTTACATATAACATTTTTTGTCATTGGTAAAATTTTTATAAACGGAATTCTTTTTATTCGTGAATAAATGTTTATAATTACATTTTTTTCAAATTTCGTTAAAATAAATATAGATGGGGAATAATAATAATAACGATTTTTCGTGAAAATACAACAACGAAAATGTAAAGTAAACATACAAAAATTCAATAACGTTTCAATACACATTTCAATTTTTTTTCGTAAAGCTAGAAACTTACACAAATATTTTTTTAAATTAATAACATTTTGTGAATTATGTTTGTAGAGAAAAAATATTTTTGTTAAAAGGAAAAAAAATTGTTATTTTGGTTTTTCTTTTTTACAGCGAGCTTGTGTTTTGCGTAAAAGCTGCACAAAACCAGGAAAAAGGTGTTATGAGTGTAAGCTTAAAATTTCATTCGCAGTTTTATGTCAGGAACACCTCACGTGCTCGTTATCGGTTTAAAAATGTTCTATCGATATTTGCTGATGGACCAATCAATCAATCTACCGCTCGATGACGTTGACTGAATACAGGCTGTAATAAACAGCACTCTATACATTTTGGCGTCACTCACACATGCGCTCATCTGTTACCACGGGATGTTGGGTAAATGCAGAGTGTCTCAAACTGTAACCCTGTTGTCCACGCTGCGGGCACATAATGTTTTTGGTCGCGGTTCGCGTACACGTTAAGCTATCGCGTACAACGTGTGTGTTGGCATAGAAGGCAGAGAGGATACACAATCCACATATACATCCGATGTACACGTGGATACATATATATATATGGGGTACTCCATGTCAACTCACTTGGTCATTGGCCTGATTCCCTCGAACACAGTTGACGAATTTTTGTTTGGTATATTTTGATCCAAAAGAAGAGGACATTTATTTCAGATTTTTATTTTTTTCCATAAAATCTAGGACTAAAAACAAGTATTTCCATTTCCAGTAGTCGAGAGTCGGCCGAAAATAATGTCTATTTTTTTTATTTAAGAAAACAAAATGATTTTTTGTAAGAAAAAAAAAGAAAAATAAATCATGTCGTGGTAACAAAAAAAAATTCCCATATTTTGAGAGTAAAACGCTGAAAATTCGGCGAATACTTAAAATAAAATTAACTAAAGCCATTTCAATTAGAACAAAAATTAGTATTAAAAAGTAGTATTAAAAAATTAGTCAATTAGAACAAAAATTATGATGGAAATACTTGTTCCTAGTCCCAGATTTTATGGACAAAATTTCAGAAATTTAAACCTGGTCGAAATTCATTTTTACTCAAAAGTTATGGAAGAAAAAATTATTTTATACAGTAAGATAATTCTAAAAATCTGAAAAAAACCCTCTTTTTTCAACCAAAATATGCAAAAAAAAATCGTCTACTGATTCCCAGGGGGTCAGGCCGATGACCAAGTGAGTTGACTTGGAATGCTCCATATATATATGTGTGTATATATGTATATAGAAGTAGCTTGTGAGCGAATAGAGGGACATTGTGTATTTAAACGATGCCGACTCGCAGCCCTACACAAACAGAACTATATGCCAAAGCCAGCAGAGAGGCATACAGATAGAGAGGGTGTAGTTCGACGATGAAGAAGGAATGAGAACCACGATGAGACACACACACCGGGATATCGTGGCTGTACCATTATGACCTAGTTCGGTGAGAGAATAAGGGGATGGAGATAGGAAAGAGCCCGGGCACATGGCTGGATCGACATTACAAACGAGCTTCTCACGGAGGCAATAAACTGATATGCGGCACTGCAGTGAGAATGCTATTCTCACTGCACATATGACAAAATTATTTCTGATCCAACCTATCTCGGGATATCAATTGTTTTCAGTCAACTGACAAATGGGATATTAAAACAGATCCAGAGACTCTTATTAATGAATGTATTAGTAACCTAGGATGGAAATGGATAAACTTCCGAAAAGGGCATATAACTTCAATTGATTTGAAATTTTGTATAGTTATGTACATCGACCCGGAAATTACGAATACTATAATGAAAATTAGCGCAAATGCCATTCTGAATATACAAATTAAAAAAAAAACCATAGAAATCGTTTTAATACGATCGTTTTTATAAGTGAAAAGAAGAGAACCCAAAACTAATCTAAAAAAGACGGCAATTCGAATGCGGCATTGCTTCCCCGCTGTTATCTTTTTTTTTATACAAATTCTGTTATTATTGGTCACTGGGAAGTATTAATTTAAGCTAAAATACATTTAAGAACGATATCTCGCAATTTGCGCGAATTAATTCGCGAAGGACATTTTTCAAAACATAAAAAATTGTTATAAAATTTGAAGCGTTCGACCTATTTGCGTCAAATTTGTAAGTAAACCTTGTTCTAGGGCAATGCAAATGAGTATCAAATTTGATAGAAATCTCCCGCAAAGTTTTGAAATTTTTTTTTTCGCGAGTGCAACGTTTTGGTTTTTTTCGGAGTAAAATAGAAATTTATCAACATAGCGACCGTTTCTTGAACAACATTCATCTCTGATAATTAATAATCGTGAATTTACGTGATAAATAGCAGCTATATATCTCAGAATTTACAAGAGTTGGAATGTTTGTTGAAGACATTAAAAAAAAAAATGAAATTGCAATCGAGTTGGAACCACTCTATCGCCAAATTTAGCACTGATGATGGTTTAATGTTAGTCCATTCTTTAACAAAATTTCAACCTGATATCTTGTAATTTACAAAAATTATAGCGTAAAAAGACTTTAAAAAAAATGTTCAAAATGCTATAAAATTGAAAAAGTATCGTTTGGCCAGCACGTGGATGATACAGTTAGTCAAGCTATGAGAATTCTCGGATTAGTGAAGCGATTTTCCGTGGATTTCTCGTCATTATCATGAGTCAGAATATTATATTTGACATTAGTTCGAGACAAATTATTATATGCCTCGGTGATTTGGTCTCCCCAGTATGAAGTGCACTCGAAAAAGATTGAGTCAGTGCAGCACAAGTTTTTAAGAATGGTTGCTTTTAGGTTTGGCAATCCAATGAGATACGACGATCATGACTATGCTCAAATATCTAGGTTATCGAATATTCCGTCATTGTCGTCAGTGAGGACCTTACACGATGTGTGCTTTTTGTACAAGTGTCTGAGTGGCCAGATACTCTCATCCGTGCTGTTAAGTAGAATTAAACTGAGAGCTCCGCAAAGACCAGTTCGTAATGCTCAGTCTGTTCTTTTTCACGAAAACGTCCATCGAACAAACGATACTGCAAATTCGGTTATAGCGCGTCTAAGCAAGTTAAGTAACACTTACTCAGCATTAGACTATACTGGTCTCTCATTCACTATTTTTCGGAAAAATGCGATTGCACTGATCTTGAGGTTTGAGTAGTCAATTTGTTAAATGATCAATTCTTACATAACTGGTACATTTTATATTCAGTATGTAGTTAGTAAGATTGTGTATAAACAACAGAGATATTATAAATTGTAAATGAGAAATTCGTAAATAAATAAAAACAAAAACAAAATTTGAACCTTTCAACTGATTCGCGCCAAATACAATCCCAAACATTGTTACATGATAGTCCACTTGTGTACCAAATTTGAAGGAGATATCTTAAAAATTGCGACCGGTATCGTGCATACAAGATCCGAGCATACGCACACACAGACATACAGACATTTAATACAAATTACTTTTCTCGCAGTTTGAGTATCCTGAGATTAAAATCTTGACAACATTTTTTTTCACGAAAACAAAGCTTCCTTTACGGGGAAGCAAAACTTAAAGAACTTAACCTAACCTAACCTAAACAACCTAAAGAACGTCAAAGTGACTAGTGCAAAAACGGTCAAACCGAAACGGTCATCCCGAAACGTCCAGCTCTCAAAACTCACAATAAGTTTGAATTTTGCATGTGGGCCACACACATACATACATTTTTTCTAAACCACTTTTTTCCGACGTTTTGAACCATTCTGAGTATCCTGACATGAAAATCTCAACAAAAAAAGTCTCAAAAACAGAGCTTCCCCTAGGAGGAAGCAATAAAAGAAAAAGTAAAAAAGTAATTAACTTTTAAGATCACGCAGTTAAATGAGTAGTAGTGGTCGTTTTTTTAATTTTAAAAGTCTGTTAAGTGGCTTTAAAATCAAATTGATTAAAAACAGGGAGAAATCTGTTTTTATTTTATTGAATTTTTAATATCGTGCGTGTAAAAAAAACATTTAGAGTGACAATGACAATGCCAAATATCAATGAAATTTCGCAAGCTTTGATTTCTTACCATTTAAGCAGTTTTCAATGAAATTGAATTAAGGACAAAAGTTATTATTAAAGTCAATATCCTCATATTCTTTGTTTTATATTGCAGACTTTCTCGCTTTTACTGTGACGTAAAGTTTATTGACATGAAAGTATTCACGGAAGCAGCGAGAAATTCCTCAGGGACTGTTCGTCTCCGGTCCTTGCATGGAAGCTACGAGAGATGTCGCATCGTGCGAGACACCAAAGGGCTGACGTTTCCAACCCTGAAGTTTTCTGTACAGGAAGGAAGGAACGCTGCTCTCCTTGTGAAATTCTTCGTCTAGAAATCCCGCCGGAGTAACGGAGCTTTTTTCACGTCTGAGCCATGCGTGCGTGTCTTTCTGTCTGTCAGTTTATGCCAGAACGAGGCGCGTCTCTCGTGCCTCAAGTCTCGACTGGTCTGGCGAGTATATCTCGTCGCAATCGCAGACGCGAGAAACACCAATCGCCTCCGGAAGATTCGCTTGCGGTGAACTGTCGAGCTATGCAAGAGAGAGAGAGAGAGAAAAGAGAGCTTAACAGGAATCCTCAATTGATGATTTTTCACGAGAAAGAGCGAGAGAACATGTATTCGCGACGACTCGAACCTCGTGAGTGACGTTCATTTTTTCGCGTATTTCGTACTCGTCGACGTTGTACTTGGAAGGAAAACGACGTCAGTCGATCCCTCTTTCTACTTTTCACAGCTTTTTTAGGATTATTCTATAAGAGATGACTTAACTGTCCAATGTCTCTTCGGCTTTTGTAAAAAGCACTTGAACCATCAACATTATTTATTGAATTATGGTAGTGGAACTTCAAAAACTCACTTGGAAAACAAAAAATATTATGAGGTATCCTCATTGAAATTGTCATGCTCTGAACCTGAGTTCCAATAGTTTTGACAAATATTTTTTTCAAAAACTGGAAAAACTGAACCGTCTTGATCGTGGAGAATTGTATTATGGGACATCAAAGAGTAATAAATCATTTTTCATAAAGTTCGCTATTTTTCATAATAAAAACGAATCGACATGTAAATTCTGTTGTACCTATTTGACATTTTTGGAATAATCTGAAGGTTTTCTCATCAGCTTTCTCATCAGAAAACAGTTATTGTTGAATCGCCGTCAATACCAATTTTAAAAAATTAATATTGAATGAATATTGAAACGCCTTATTCGGTGTTTGGATTTATTTCTTTTGCATTGGTTACCGTTGGAGTGTCTCTGTTAAGAGAATAGAACGTTACGAATTTTCATGGTTCCGATATCAAACTTGGCCGTATGTAAGTTTTTAAAATTTTGGTAAAAGAAAGGTTGTTTATATTTAGGAGTTTTAGATGGTTGGAAGTTTTGGAACGCGAATTTGGTAAGAGTTTTGACACACACACACACACACACGCTAGCGCTGAGATAGTCAAAAATAGTCTTCTAACCTAACAAATATGGAATTATAAAAAAAAAAGTTTCCTACAAAAGTTCTTAGTTTTGGCGTGACGAATTTTTTGATAGAAAAAAAAGTCATGTTCCCATTTAAAAAAAACATGTCAGCCGTCGCAATTCCGCCATTTTGAATATCGGACCCATTTTTTTTAACGTCCCCCTTCGAACCCCAAAAGTTTCATTATACTCAAAACTTGATCTCTGGCCGGTATTTTTCGAGATAAATCAAATGGAAGATTAAAATGGATCACCCTGTCGAGATGTAGAAAGACGTGTAAAAAATATATCTATATTTTTATGGGTGAAACCGAGCTTAAAAATATCTAGAAATGCACTTAGTCATCAATAAAAAAAAGTACATCCATCCAATCGAGGAAATAACATAGAATTGTCAAATGAGGCGTTGCAGGCTCTGTCGTCGTTAAAAGTCAAATGTACCGATCAACGACAAAACAAAAGTATCTATAATTACGTGCGCTCGTTACACTTACTTTCACGTAATTGATTCCTGATAGAGAAACCTTTTGTTCTACATAATGCGTAATACGTAATAAATAAACAAACAAAAACAACAATGATAATAAATCAATTAGTTATTTATCCTTCAGTCATTGAAATATAGAAGCATAATATTCGGATCAATAGAAGTGCTGCTCTTCATGGCTCTTATACCTACGTTTTCCATGTCTGTAAGAAAGCAAAACAGTATGCTCTTTATGTCTCTCACGACGAGACTTCCGGACTTGGCTCAGGCTATTACAGACGAGAGGGGGGAACATTTTCTCTATAGATAGCAAAAATACGATGAGTAACGGGGTAACAGAAAGGCGAGAGCAAACAGCGAATCAAGAAGTAAAGAAGTACCGTACGATTCGCGTTCTCTCGTCAGACGTCTTTCTGGGTGGGGGCTACTCTCGTAATTTGCTACAAGACTATCTCATAAAATCACGTGTAGCAATAGTAGGAATGCTTCGCAGGTCTTCCCTTGTTCTAAACGCATCATCGGTTCATCTCGTCAACTGTGATCAGCTCAGCGAGTCTATTGCCTCTCGTAATCAACCACATTCTCTGTGTTTCTAACAGATCACATGTTTTCCAAGTACATACTAGCTATTTCTACTGATTTTCTCGACAAAAGTTGCACCATTCCAGTCCTTATACACGCAACTGTGAAGACTGCAGCAACAGCCAGCAGTCGTTGTAGTATTTCCGCCTTTTTTTAGCCCCCTTTGTGTACCTTTTTACTCATCCCCATAACGGTCACGATGGGAGAGGAGGATGAAGAAGCTTTCCCGTTACCCGATCTCGCGCCTCTCTCGATTCTTGCTTTTGCTATAACGCTACTGGCGTATGCTAGACGCGCGCTTTTCTCGCTGCATTATGGATGCACGGAAGACGAACCCTCGAAGAAAACCCGCGCTCAAGGATGTAACCGAGCGAGTTGCGCCCGGCCACATCGCACTTGGCAACGGTATTACGCGGAGAAACAGAGAGAGAGAGAGAGAGAGAGAGCTGTAACTCCTGAACGTGGTACAAGGTACATTGTATGTATATGTATATGTACATCAGACGTCAAACGACTTCTCCGGGGGCTACGAGACGTTCGGGGAGAAAAAGTTTTATGCCTAAGCCCCCATAAACCTGGAGAAGTTGGTTTTTTTAGTTTAGCCAGTTGGCCCTTTACTAGTTCGGTTTTTTTTATACCATCCCATGAAAGCTTGGATGGAATCCTTTAGCTAAGTCAAGGAATGATTTTTTGTACCGAATAAATTTAAAAATTTTGCCCAATACTTCAGTTAACTTTGCAGTGTCTGTCTACACAGTAACAAAAAAATGGTGTAAAGCCGGAGTGCTAGATTTCGAAGTAACAAACCCTGTCGTATGAAATCGATAGAAATTTGGTAGATTTGTCTATTTTACAGAAAAAAAATTTATCAAATTAACAGAGATGGTTCAGTTGAATTAAAAGTAACACAATAATTGTGCAAAAATTATATCAAATATTATGTAAAAACGAATATAAATTCAATTAAATTTGTGTAAAATTAAATACACCATTTTTAGCACATTACATAAAAGATTGGAGAAGGATTTCCACTTTTTCTATATCGCTTTTTCAATGTTGAATAAAATGGGATGGCTACAGTAATTTATATTCGGACCTGCAATCAAATTTTCTCACCCGCAAAATTAAGTTTTTATAGAAAAACTGAGTAATTCACTGAATTATATCAATTTCTCAATAGTTATATTTTTATTTAGCTTTTTCAAAAAATAAATCCCACTATTGATCTATTTTATTCGTTCGCATTAGTACTTAATAATTAATTCACCGGTGTCGTATAGATAACAATCTTCATTTAACAATTACATTCTTTTTCATACAATCAATATGTTTAAACGATGGACTAAAAAATATATATTCTTTCCAATTGAACAATTCAATACAAAACTTAGCCCCGAAAATAAGTGAAGTGATCTATAAACCTACGGAAAGATTTATCCAAAATGAAAATTAGTCCAATGGTGTAACAAATTAAAAAAAAAGTGAAACTTATCTTAGCGAAGAAGTTGCGAAGTAGAATTTTGCATATTGATTCGTCATATAAAATTTGTTAAAATTGTAAAAGTCGTAAAGAGGGAATTCGAAAATTTCAATTTTTTACAAAGCTACCTCTATGAGGAAGATATTTATTATTCTGGCATCCTCACAGAGGAAGCCAGAAAAAATGAAATTATCAAACTTCCTCTTTACAAGTTTTATAATCTTAACAAATGTTATATGAGGAAGCAATGTACAAATTTCTACTTTGCAACTTTTTTTTTATTTGAAGGCGTTTCAAAATACCGTTGCATCATATTTCTATCAAGTACAAAATTTTGGCTTACTTTCTTAACTTTTGCGGAAGTTAGAGCGAAAATCTAAATTTTTTGAAAAATTCAAAATAGCGTAAAATCCTAACGACTTTACCGATCATCACCAAATTTGGTCTGTAGCCAAAATTTAGTATTTTTATTTTCGTCTGTAGAACATTTCAATTCATTTCTTCAGTTTCGACGTGATTTAGAGAAAAATCTCGAAACCTCCACTTTTTTCAAAGGAATGATACATTTTTTTTCGACTATTTTTTACTTTGACCCCCTAATGTTTTTTATGCGACTTGAGGTGCTCTACAAGATAGTCGAAAAAAAATGTATCATTCCATTTAAAAAAGTGGAGATGACCTTCACTGTGCGTCAGCGCCTCCACTGAAATAAACAAAATTGGTCGCATTTGATGGCCCCCTTCACACCGTACAACTTTTGTCTGGAACATTTTTCTGTCACGTCGATAATTACCGAGTTATTTCGGGTAGCAGTGATAAAAGGGACACCCTGTATAAGGATTCATTGTGTTAAAAAATCACACCAATTATACAGGAGTTTTTTCCTGCTACTAGCGTGCCAAATTTGAATTTGATCCATCGTGCCGTTCGTGAGTTATGAACAATTGAATTTTCTGTGCCTGGAACATACACACACGCACCCACGCACGCACAAAACGACAAACACGGACATACAGACATTTCTTCTTGATCACTTTTTTCGACGTTTTAAGTGATTTTGAGTATGTCGACATGAAAATCTCGAAAAAAAAGCTTCCTCTATGAGGAAGAAAATGGAAAAAAAAATTAAAGCTTTTTTTATCAACTTTAAGAACTATTTTTGCATCAATTTCCATTTATATGATTGAGCATTCCTTGTATATAAAAAATTAGCCGAGAATCGATGTAACGCGTGAAAAAAAATGAGTAAAAAACCACTTCTCCACTTTTTAGTACCTCATAAAGTTAATAAAGTTAAGGATTTTTAATGAAACGAGTTTTTATTATTTTTATGAACGCTAATACTCAGGTAGATAAAAGCTAACTAAAAGTAAGACAAGGGTAAGCCGTGACAGTAATGGGACAAGCGTTTGACCAAGACGTCTCAACACGTTTACCTGCCTGGTGGCAGCATTTATTTCATCGTGACATCCCTGACCTCAATTCAGATTGTTAATGGGCTTCCCCGTTCGGTCGCTCGATGCTTCCGCTTACGACCCTTCTGCCGCTGCAGTATAACGGGTTCATTCTACTCTATACCGTGCTATACATGTGTATGTATCAGCAAGTATATACATATATTAGGTGATCGTAACGTTTTAACAACCCTTAACGACGAGTCTAGTGACATCGCGCCGAAACTACTTAATGCCTCAACGACAGCCAAATATTTAACGTGACAGGTATATTCTTAATTATGTCTACAAATTGTTTAATGGCATATCAGATTTACAGAGCTATATCCACGCCAATTTACAGATTATTATACTCGGTGAAATATTTCACCCGTGTCTCATAAATTTTTACCTTTTTTTAACAAACACCAATGTTTTTGAGAACGTTTTTTTTTTTTTTTTTTTTCAAAAACAATTTCGTTCGAGCAATAAATTTCGTTTTTTGTAAAGTTTGTAATTTTTTAAATAATATAAACAAATTTCTATTATAGGAGATAAGTATAATTATAAAAGAAACTCTCACGCAGCTTTTTTCTCCCCGACATACACACACAGAGGTTTTACAATTCATTTTTGAACGGATGCATTTTTTGTAACACATTCTGAATTTTTTTCTTCTTTTTTCTTTTGCAGAGCAACATTACGCGGCTGCGGACTCCAACAGCTCAACACCCGCCAAGAGCTTCGTCCCTTGTAAAGTTTGCGGTGATAAGGCTAGCGGTTATCACTACGGTGTCACTAGCTGTGAGGGTTGCAAGGTAACAATATTTTACACGGAAAATTCTTAGAGGATATCATCGAAAATCAAGGCTTTATTAAAAATGTATCTCTTGCACTACGGAATTAATGCAACTGAATTGAAAGTGAAAAAATTAATATGTAATTCTTGTATCATTTTTTACATTTTCCAAGAAAAAAAAAACGACTTTTAACGTCTGTGGAGATTATAGTTATTTTAGTCAGCCTATTTTTTAAATATTGTATGTTAAGTTGTGAAATGATACAACAGTAAGTCTAAAATATATTTAAGCCAGACTTTTAAGTGCCGTCCCTGTTTTTAAAAAAATCAACTAGTGACTAATAAGAACGTAATCATAAAATTTGGCCATGAATCCCTCTTCCTTTTATATAATTCACCACATCATTGAATTTTCTTACATACAACTCCTCTTTAAATAACCATTGACCTACTTTTATTTTTTTTTTTATTTTTTCGCTAAGTTTATAATTTTTAAAAAATGAAGAAACAAAACAATGTTTTTCACGTTTTGAATATAATTTTTTTACACATTTAACGTTCACCCTGAATGCGCACTCTTTTTAGGTCGAAGACTAAAATTTAAATTAGTGGGAAAGTATGATATTTCTCCATAATTTTATTTATTTACTATGAGGCTTTATTTATCAATTGGTTCACTTTAATTTTTGAAAATAAAAATTTGACCCCTCCAATTATGTCTTGTCCACTCTTCCGATTTTTCTACAGATTCTGGACATAACCTTGTAGATTGTATAAAAAGAGCAAAATAAAAAGTGAATTAGTAAAAAAAAAATGTAAAAAAAAAAGTGTCCTTGTTGATAAACAATGCCTTGCATGGTAATAATATCGCTAAATCTTATATTATCAGATTATAACTTTTTTTTTCTTATACACTTATGGTAAAATATACTAGATCGTTTAACTTCAACATTTCTTAAATCCAAAATTATGTTTTCAAAATAATTTAATTTTTTAGAATTTTTTATTTTGAATATCGCCAAAGCAAAGAAATTTCCGGTACTTGTTTTTATCTACGTAAAGGTATAAAAAAAAATGATTTCTCAAAATGATGACTCTTTTTTAGATATACAACGTACAGAGGTTCAAGAGTGTTTGCCCTTTCTATAATCGTGAAAGAAGAAATGAAAGTGCACGATTTCAGAGTTTTGCTCGACCTCCGTCTTAAATCATTGTTAACCGCAGGCTGTTGAAACGTAAATGATTGCCGCTCGACCTCAAGTTGGCTTTGTGAAGACAAGGCTTTTCGATAGCAGCAAAGCACTACTTTTCTCTAGTGTTCCACACTTTCTCGCTCACTCTCTCTTTCATCTACACGCTTCTTCTCTCGTTTGCCACGTCTGCTGTTCAGTTAAACGAGCCCCATAGACTATACACGATCGATCGATCGGAAAGAGGGAGAGAGAGAGAGAGAGAGAGAGAGAGAGAGAGAGAGAGAGAGAGAGAGAGAGACACGCGGTTTTCCCAATGGGGTACATGCAGGGATTTGGCCTCGTTTTATCGAGGAAGCTAGTCAAGGCGCTCACGGCACGTTCATCATTCAACCGATCGAGCCAAACGAAATGTACACACATATTGTATCGGTGCATCCACGCTGACTGCGGTCTCTCTCTCCTCCTTTTCCATTTTCAATATCTGAATACGTCAAATTATCGGATAGCACTTTGTACAGGAACTCGCAGGAATTGGGGCGTTGTCAAATTTTCCCAATTTATTACTCGAGGAGTGTGATATCGAAGAATGGAATAGAAGTGGAACAACGATTTTTTTGTTTAACATCAGTTTTTTGAAATTTAGTAACGCAAAAAAATTGGCAACTACCGTTGTCAATACCGCGGTTCGAGAACGCTATTATCTAAAAAAAAGGCTTTATCTAAGATAAAAAATTGTGAGGAAGCGATTTGCAAAGTTCTACTTATTTTTTCTATATTGGAAAAATTCGAACTTCTAATTCTAAATCTTTTATAAGTCTCTAAAAAAAGTTTTATTCACTCCTTCTACAGATAATTAATTGTTTACATGTTACTTTTAAAAACAGTTTCCACGAGACATAGATGCAATGTCTGCAAGTTGGCAGACTTTTATCGCATAACAAGAAATGATAGGAAATAATTTTAAAAAATTATTTGTAAATCCTACATTTGAGAAAATGTTGTTTTTTTGCTTCATTCATGCATCTCGAAAACTATGAGCTATGAAAAAAAAATACTGATCATAAAAATTGCAGCTTTATATCAGCTTTTAAATCTTAAGATTATTAAATAACTAACGATCAGGCATATCGCGCCTGTATTTTTCTGGAATTGGAAAATACACGTCCAGGCTGTAATTACTAGTTTTAAAGGGTATATCGAAAAAATAGTTCAACTGAATACTCGTGTGCGTTTGCATATGCAGAGATGCATACGTACACATATTTACCGATAATTGCGCCTCGAAACGTAAAAAAACAACGTGTCGCCGGAATTGGAAAATACACATTCAAGCTGTAATTATTGGATTGAGCGCTCATATTAGGCAAAAAAAAACATGTATTTTATAGAGTGCACATGTGTACTCACGCATGCGAGGACATATCTTGACTTTAATACGCCTCAAAATGAAAATAGTGCGCAATGTCGCCGGAGTTCAAGCCAAAATCGGGAGCAAATATTTTTGGATTTATCCATTTGGCAGCAGTTTAAGGCTCATATTTCTCGTTTCCCTGCCTGACAGTACTCGAAAATGCAACAAAAAATAGGGCGTCCAAAAATTGATGAGAATTATTATATATCGTAATAATTTTATCAACCTCATAACATTGATTTTTTTGTCCAAAAATGTAAAGATTATTTTTTCTATCAATTTTACAGTCAGACATTATTTTACAGGACTCTTTCTTTAAAAAAGTAGAGCATTTTCAGAAATGTATTACTTTGAAATCTGGAAAAATTCGCAGAAAGTACTCCCAGGTACTATACAAATTAAATTAATTACGAAAAATATCTAAAAAAAAAGGTGCTGTATCAACACTCGAACCATTTTCTTTTTCTAATTATTATTTATTTCATTAATTCCGACATTTTTTATTTTTCTCTTAATTTTATGTAACCTATGTAAGTATAGAATCTATAGAAAAATTGTTACAGAATGAACAAAAGATATTTGAAGATATAAACTTTTTTTTTCGAAATGTATAGTGGCTCAAGTGAAGTAGAATGTTTCATATTTGACTAATTTAATGCAATAGCACCAAGCATTTTATCGCTGTGTTAAAAAAACAATTGAAATTGTTATATTCACAATTTTTAGCTAATTAGATTAATTTAAATACATCTCAATTAATTAACCAGAAAATGAATTCAAACACCAAAAACTGAATTCAACAGCTGGTACAATTAAATTTTATACACAAGTGAACTAAGATTATGAAATTTTTACATTAAGTTTTACTAAATATTTAGTGTAAGCTAATTTAATTTTACATCTCTCTTGTGTATTAAGTTTAATATACAAGTTGATGTATACAATTTTTCATTATCTGTAAGGGAGCCTTACTTTGATTTCCTTTTTTAACCGAGTAGATTAGATTTCAATTAATTGATATATATATATATATATATCATTTAATCAAACTAGCCCTGAAGGTTTCTGTCGTATATTTATTCGCAAACTCCTACGCCTAACTGGGAGTATAGGAGTTGTGGTGAAAATACACGTCGAGCAGTTTATTGAAACACGAAAGCCCTAGGGCCCGTGAGTTAACATTGAATACTGGGAAGCACACGTGTGCACATGAAGCTGCATTGGTTGAAAGAAGAAGAGGGCATACTTGGATTCGATTCGATGCGCAAAATGCACGTTTTCAATACCGTTGGTAGACCACCGCGTCGCGAACCGAAACCGTGTGCATTTTTCATATCTCGATGACAAAAAAAGAACCGAAGAAATATATATAGAAGGGTGAGCTGACTGTGATGCAGCTGTATTTCGATATGCAGAACGTATTTTTTTTTTTCTCTACCGATCTGCGGGCTTGAATATAAATCGCGCGGGTACCTTGGCGAGAAGCTTTCGCTATGCCTATCTCTATCATTCGATGTTCAAGCACGGCGCTCTCGAATTCCGGCGTGCTCGCATCTATCGTCTATATTGAATATAGAAATGATGGGGAATGCGAAAGAGTTGGCAAGAGAGAGGGTGAGAGAGAGAGAGAGAGAGAGAGAGAGAGATGGAAGAGATGGAATGGAAAGGTGAAAGGAACGAGTATGATGTATGAGACGAAGCAATAAAAAAATATATATCGATCGTAGTTCCTCTTGCGACTATAGCTACGCTGCTGTGTCATAAAGAAGAAGAGAACTGATTAATTTTTTGCTGAAATATTGATGTATTAATTGACAAGATACAGTGATGGTCAGTAAGCTGAGAGAAAAGATTGCCTGGATTCATAGGTTGCCCAATAAATATTATGTCAGCGCAATATTTTGTTCACTTTGACTTTTCTTTTTCAATCAACCTTTTTTCCCATTGGCCATTTTTTTTGTCAACCTTTTTTTCCATTCACCATTTATTTCCAATCAGTCATTTTTTCAATTGGGCTTTTTTTTCTATAAGCCTTTTTTCCATTGGCAATTTTTTGTCAATCAGCCTTTTTTTCAATTCACCATTTTTTTCGATTCACTATTTTCTTCCAATCAGCCATTTTTGCATTGAACTTTTTTTTTAAGCAGCCTGCTTTTCCATTGACCATTTTTGTTTAATCAACCTCTTTTTCCATTAGCCATTTTTTTCAATGAGCCATCTTTTTCATGCTCATGTTTTCCTGATGCCCTGTGCGACAAATAAATGAATAAAGCGAGTTCGTCCGGAACGATCGAGACACGAGTGTGACCTAGTTTGCGGCAATAATTCTCCATAAGCTGTAGTAACGTGGTACAGTCATGAATTTCAATAGTGCTAATTCACTATTTATTACTTACAGTACTATTAAACATTTTATTAACTGAAAAAAAAAATACAAAAAGCAATATTTCGAATCACGATGATAGTGTCATGAAGCAGTTTGGAAATAATGACACAAAATGGAAAAGTATAACCCCGCTCATCGAATCGCTGTATTATTTTTTTTTTCCAATTGCAATCCTCCTTGAACAATACATTCTCGAAATCCAGCGCGTTAATAGTCATTTTTATAGAATTTCAAAACGCTTTAACATTTGAGCCTTTATAAGAACACTTATATACAGAAACAATAGAAGAAAAAAAAAACAGGTGGTACAGCTTTACTTAGCTGTGAAATTGCAGCGTTATAACTCAAATGATCTCGAGTTATAGACGCTTAAATTATGCAGAACCATTTTAAACAATTCTAATAATTTGTTTCTGATTGTTATTTCTTATTACTTTGGTACATTCACCGCATACTGAACTAAAAAATAAAAGTAACAAAACCGGTATCACCACAAAATTTCCTATATGAAGAAGCAAGACATAATTATTAGTATACAATTTCTGTATACTTTGGTTTATTTATTTTCGACTATTTTGATAAATAATTTAATTAATCTATTACCTTTCTTCGCATTTTTTTTGTTCTTCTATGTATTCCATAGATTTTTCATTGTATTTTTATTCTATGTTGGATTATGTTAATCGATAGTACGGTTAAATAAAAAATAAAAGTTATTGAATTACATATAAAAAAGTAAATACATCACTCAACAAATATTAAAAGTGGATACAGTGAGAGTAAATGTACTCTCACATTTTAATTACTATACATATCGTCGTTGGTATAGCATTATTGTATGTTGATAGAAGCGGCAAACGTGTCTGACCAAACCTTACCTTTTCTACTTGACTCAGCGTAAAACACGCAGTTGGCGCAACTTGGTGCGCTATACCGACGTCACCACCGCGACGTACACTGCGATCGATCGATTCGACTCCCTCGCTTTCCTCAACACACGAATTTATTCTTACGCCTGGAAAGTAATATTCTCTAGCTTCTATGAGTTATTCTAGCTTTATCATTTAAAAACGGACTCAACACTAGGACACCAAATAACGTGACTAAAAGAAAAATTGTTATCTGTATCAAATACATTTTATTTAAATATTGGTTCAACAAGGTTTTATGTTTTGCCAATTAATTTGTATAAATTCTATCTTCTATTTTATTTCATTTGACATTGAGAAATCTCTTTTAGTTTCAACCTAAATAACATTTTATTTTCAATTAATAAACATGGAATAATCATCAAGCTTATTACTCAATTGTGGTGACTGTTTGAAATGACTTACATAGATATTTAGTTTAAACTAATAAAAGTAATTTGATACTACAGATTTATTTAATTTCAAAGCTATAAAGTCTTGTATTCGTTATACAAATTGTCATACCAGAAAGAGCCAAAACCATTGATTTGTCAGGTCGACTATCTTGAAAGCTGATGAAAATAGATTTGTCAAAACATAACACTCGTTGGGTGATCTGTCACACTGGGTTATGATCGTCTTCTGTGTTATTATTTTTGTCCAACAAACTTTTGCCTCTCGTGGATTGTGGCACAGTGCACTTAGAAAAAAAAAGTAACTAGAGTAGCACGTACTGCATAGCTGAACGCGTGTCTGTTTGATACGAAACATCTGGAAGTTCAGTCGTTTTTGCGCTGAGCTCCCTAGTTATATTTTCAATTTTCTCCCTCGCCAAAGCTTTTTTGGTGATTATAAGAAGGGTCCGATGTCGTCGTTTGCAACCTGCTCAGTCTACCAGAAACTGGCTTGGAACTCTGGATCCCTGATGGCTGTGGTTCTCTCGTGATGGATGCTACAGTGATATGTTCACGTTCCCTTCTCCAAGCTTACAGATTAGGGGATACAATTTATGGACATGGAGGATTGAACCATGACTTTTTATTGCTCTTCGTGTGAAGCAACGTTTGAGGATTTCCAAAAGAGAGCAAGGTTAAAAAAAAATGTCAGTAAATGTTTTATTTCATTGAACCAAACGAAGGCTTAACGCTTACAGTTGATTCAGCTTCTCGTTGGATTAAAATAAACATTATCATGTAGTCAATCCATATGAATCTTATTTGGATCCTCTTGAGTATAGTTGGCTCAACCACATGTTCAATTTCGAATCATTAAACACCGCCATTTTCAGTTTTATACAGAAAACAAAAACCTTTTCACAGAAAATGTTCTTTCAAAGATCAATATCACAGTTATTTGGCCACCAGTATTATTTGAAGAAAAGTACTATTTATTTGACAGCTAAGATTTTGTTGCCAAGTGGCAAATGCATTGTGACAATTTGTTTTGCTTTTAGGTACACTTTGAGCACCTTTGAAAGAAAACCGGTAGGTCAAATATTCCTGAATAATTCAGAGTACTGAAGGGTACCAATATGGTATTTGGAAAAAAAATGATTTGACATTTTTATGTGACATTACGATACTAGTGCGATCACACGATTTAAGAAAACGTTTTTCACACGAGTATCGATTTCACTCGATCACCCGAATTGAAAAGAATTGGTACGTTAATCATATTAAAATCGTGTGTGAAACATTATGTGTAACTCATGTACGAAATGAGACTGTATGTCTTAATATAATGTAAGTATCATTCATGAACGATACATGAGCGATGCATCAAGGCTCATACATGTCTAATTCATGAGCCAGACACAAGTTTTTCAAATTTTTAGTAATCAAAATCAAGACAAAGGTACAGCATGTCATTTATTTGATAAATTCATTTCTTTTCTACAGAATTGACTGATTTAATGACGTCTAGAAACGTTAAATGTACCGGATCAGTATAACTTTTACAAATAAATACACAAAGGTACACTTCCGTAAGAAATTTAATTGGCTTCACGTTCGATGAAGAGGGAAGGAATGTTCGCAAATTCTACCAATTTTTAAGAACTGACAGAATCTACTGTGGCAAACAACGTTTGCGAAACGTGAAGACAAGTTCATCTTGTGTCATCTATAAATCTAACACTGCAGGTCAACGTAATTTAATTTTTTAAATTATAACAGTCATGTTGTTATGTTAAAATACGGTAATCCAACGTTTACTCGAATAATGACTATGTTATTAGATTTATCTGTAAGTGTGAGAAGTTACTTCAAGAAAATGTAATAGCAGTAGATGTATGCGAATTAGGCGAATTTTTATACCAAATTCCAATAGCTGAGTTTGGTACTGTGTACGCAGATAAATCAGTCAATTCTGTAGAAAAATAATAAATTTGTCAGAAATACATTTCATGCTGGACCCGTCTAGACGGGTCCAGCATGAATGGCTCATTGACTGAACACCGCCCATTGAATGGACAAAATTATGATTATCGAAAAATCTCGCTTGCGCGATGATCTGACGTATTAAATATTTGTTTCATATTGAAACTGAATCAATATATTTATTGAGTGTATCAGTAGCGTTGATATTTCGGGTGAGAATGCTAATTTTCTTCCATTCACTGATCACACAGCGGGAATCGTCGATTTTCGAAATGATTTTTTTGTAAAGTGCATTCTGTGCGTTGTTATACGTTTTTTCTACAATGTTTATGAATATGTTTCAAGAATATAAAGTAAGAAAGTTAAATAAAAAGCAATGGTAAAAGTGTTCAGTCATTGGGACTTCGGGGTTCGCGTCCAATTCTGTTAATTTACTTCAATTCCATTGCACATGTTCACTTGAAAAAAAAATGACATTGAATACTCAATTCGTTACTGATCAAATACAACGGGTCTTATAAACTTATGAGCAATTGATCTATAATTCAAAAACCGAAATCCGAGACACGCGCCGTATTCATTCAATGGGCGATTCGCCCTATTTCCATCTTGATTTTTATTACCGAAAATTTGAAAACTTCCAATTCTTTTTTTTATTCGGGCATTTCTGACTACGCCTTCTTTCCTATCGATTGTGCGTTGAGTCTTCCCATATAGGATTTCAGACTGTGATTTCACTCTCAAGCTCTTCACAAACCTCCCAACAAGCAAAGTGACCCCATTGTAGTCCTTTCGTCGCTACTAATACATTTTTAACTATGACACAGGGTCGTACTATTGGAAAACAATATATAAAATTTGTATCGGCTTAGTGCAACGAGATTTATCGAGCGGTTATGCAGAATTCTTACTAATTTACAAATTTGTCTGACTGGTGATAATATAATTCAACGCTGACGCACCGGGTTTTCAATTTTCATTGCGCCTTCTTTTCACTCTATTAGCCAGTTGACAGTCTTTCTCTTTCTCTTACAAAGGGCATTTTATCGCGGGTATGTGATGGAAGGGAAAGTTAAATTCTATGATGGTTCTCTGTCGAGAGGCCCTCTCTGTCGACTAGTGACTCGGGGGCGTACCGAGAACTTATGGATAAATTACAAAGGCCTCGTCGTTGGCAGCCAACATTTTCTCGTCGTCGTTTCACGTTTACCCCCTCAGGCTCGAAGGGACAAGGAGGACTCTGGGCTGGGCAAGGGTGCTGCAGCAAGGTTGCTTGTCACACGGAGGCTCAAGTATTGCCCACATTGTTTGTAGTTATATATTATAAGATATATACCTACAGTCTTTGCCTTTAGCTAGCAATCTCCATGACTAAACTTTATCAGGCTGTCTTTCGCGTTTACTCCCTCGCGACGTAAAGCGAATTAATCATAATACGTTGCTTATTAAGGAGGCTTCAGCGGTTCAGCCAAGTTACTCGAGTACCAACGCTTTGAAAATTCTTTGTACACATTTTCAAAAGGAAACAGATATTAAAGCAGGTTAAACCAAATTTATGGTATTCTGCTTGAAGTTAAAAAAAAAAAAAAAAAAGTATAAAAATAAATTTATAGAAAAATAACTCAGTTTCCACACCAAGAATGCTTGGAACATATTTTTTACGAAGTTTTTATACAAGCCAACTTTGTAATATTTGTTAGATCTTGAGGAGCGAGAGAGGCATTTTTATTTGCTAAAAGATTCACTACAAATTCACCGGCAATCATTTAAAATAATATTGATTGTTTAAAAATGACTGTGATTTGTTTCATTTTTTTTTTTTTTTGACCCTACGAATGTAACTAAATTTTTTTTCCTAATTCGGAAGCGATATCAGGCAAATTACGGGGTGTATATATAAAACATTATTTGATGAAGAAAATGACCTATCATTTATCAAGATCGAATGAAAATTATAAGTTTCACTTCTAGAAAGATGTCTCATCGATTCTTGGAGAAAACTGAGTTATTTTTCCGTTAATTAATTGTTATTTTTTTAAACTTCAAGCAGAATACCATAAATTTGGTTTAGTTTGATTTAATAACAGTTTTCTTTTGAAATGTATACAAACAATTTTTGAAAATCTTGAAAATCTTGAAAATCTTGAAAATCTTGAAAATCTTGAAAATCTTGAAAATCTTGAAAATCTTGAAAATCTTGAAAATCTTGAAAATCTTGAAAATCTTGAAAATCTTGAAAATCTTGAAAATCTTGAAAATCTTGAAAATCTTGAAAATCTTGAAAATCTTGAAAATCTTGAAAATCTTGAAAATCTTAAAAATCTTGAAAATATCTCTCATGGTTTCTTGCCATGAACTAAATTATTTTTCTTCAAATTGATTGTTATACATTTTTTAAACTTTAAAGAAGAATTCATAAATTTGGTTTCACCTGATTTAACACCAGTTTCCATTTGAAAATGTGTTCAAGCAATATTTGAAATCTTGGTACTCGAATAAACTGACCGTACCGTACCGTACGACCGAAGCCTCCTTACTGAAACTGCAGAAACCACCTGAATCAGGTCAAAACCTTAGAATTTTGGCTGTGGATGGACGCACCCATTGCTAAAATACCCTTAACGGTTCGCTGGCTAATTTACAACATAAGCCTCCAGACGCAGAACAACGTTGACGAGGTCATTACCTTTTTTTTCTGTAATTCTACCCTTCTATTAGATTTTTTTTCTGTTATTGTGAAATTCTCTTTGTCCCTCGTGCAGTCTTTAATAAACTAGAAAAGCCTGAGGGAAAAATCTCGTTTTCATTTTTCTTAATTATGTCGCTGCCCCCTTTCCTTAGTCTCTTGTTTAAGACGAATAAAGAAAAATGAAGGAGATATGCAAATAGAAAAGAGGGGAAACAAAAAATAATCACGCCGGGATAAATGGATACAGCTTTTATTGTACGTTATTAAAAATGTTATAAATTCTGCAATATACAATTTCATGATTTTTACTTTGTATAGGGTTCCGTTGAATATTATACAGACATAGCAAACCATATTTAATGCGTTTGTACATTAAATATGCATATAATTGTGTCCTTAGAATGCATTACACTTACGTTCCCAACCAGAAGTTCCATTTATTTACGATATGAATAATTGACGAGAATAAAATCTTGAAAATATCAACCAAGATTCAATTTACCAAGAACATTGATTTAGAACAGCAATAATGCCAAACAGTTATTTTTCAATCAATAACAAAAAAATCTTGTACATCAAATTTGATAGCAACCCTTCATTTCATTTAATAGGAAATTGATTCTATGATTTTTTTCGAATACGTACGATTTTTTGTAAATGAATTTTCTTGCAATTGTGATATTTACGATTTAGAGATTTTTTAAAAGCTCTGTCTTTATGAAACTGCCCTTTCAATAATATTACAACTTTTGATATATTTTTACCTTTCAATGAATTGTATAAAAAAAAAATTTGAACCACGTTTGCAAGAAGATTCTTAAAAGAATTATAAGTATTTGGAAAGAAATTCGAGAATTCAATTACTAGTACATAAAAAGGCTGCAAAGTAGAACTTTGCTCATTGCTTCCTCATTATATTTTAATGTTTACAAAACCACCTCTACGAGGAAGTATGTTGATCAACTTTGACTTCCTCATATATGAGGAAGCTTCCTCTAAATGAGGAATGAAAAAAATAAAAAATTCTCAGAAATATGAAATCTTTATTGGATTCTTACCAAATTCAGTATCAAGCAACGACCCATTCTATTCAAGTTTTATGCAAAATTCTGGATCGGTTGCTTGAACCGTTTTCGAGAAAATTACGAAAATGCGAAATTCTATTAAAATCTTTACTGCTTTATCGATTTCGCCTAAATTTAGTATTAAATAATGACACTCTCTATTTAAGTTTTATGCAAAATTTTAGGTCAGTCACTTGAACCGTACTCGAGTTATAACTCCATAAAATCTGAACCGCTTTATCGGCAACCCTTTTTCTCCGCACGTTTTTATGTGTCGATCCAACACACCCGATTCGCCACTAAATCTATCCTGCGAACGATGTTTACTGCACATTTTTTATCATCACACGAGTTTTAAAAGACATTTCGGTTCTACACACACACACACACACACACACCACTTATAAACCACTTTTCTCGACGTTTTGGACCATTCTGAGTGCCCTGACATTAAAATGACATTAAAATTTTTTTTTTTTGGATTTTACATATTCTTTTTCGTGCTCTGTATGTGATAAGAAAGTAAAACAAGCCAGCAAAGTAGAACCTTGCAAATTGCTTCCTCATTATTTTACATTTTTTTAAAATATTTACATGTGTGCAAAGTAGAACTTTGCAGATTATTTTCTCTACAAAGCTTCCACTATGAGGAAGTACGTTTTCCACTTTGGCTTCCTCACAGAGGAAGCTTTGTAGAGAAAACAATTTGCAAAGTTCTACTTTGCATAAATGTAAGCATTTTTAAAAAATGTAAAATAATGAGGAAGCAATTTACAAGATTCTACTTTTCAGGCTTGTTTGTGCATAAAAGGCATTTTTATCGACATTTTTAGCGATTCACGAATTTTTTATCACAAAAATTGAAAATATTTCATAATTTCTAGGTTTTTAGTTAAAAACTTTTTAGTTGGTTTATGTAACAAATATATTTGTTATAAAATATAAAGTATAATTCCTCTATGAGACAGCAATAAAATTAAGTTTTCTACAGAATTAGTAAAAAGAAACGAATTTATTATTTTTACTTTTTATTTATTTTTATTATTACTTTTTGACATTGGCATTATACTAAATTGTTTTTAACTTCATCAAGTTAAAATACGAGTGGCAGTAAGAAATCAATATTTTTGACTACGCATACGTAACGCAACAGAGAGGAAAATACGCATAGACAGATACGAAGCCAAGACAGTCTCGTGAATTTACATCGACAAAGTCAGCTCTTCCACCGAGAGATAACGACGAGACTCTGTGATTATTAACGAGAATATTCGAGGGATAGAATTTTCCCTGGGGCGCTTAATTGCATTTCGCTCGCTACAGTATTACTCTACGACTGTGAATAATGCATCTCTCTAACAGAGAGTTATGGAATTTTCTTTTGTACAGACTCATGTTGTATATAGCATTTTGCGCGGATGTTATATCAATCTGTGAATCTATATTTGCCACCCAAGTTTACTGTGTGGCCATAGGTGATTGATCGTGGGTGCTGTATGGCGGTAATTACTACAGAAACGTACCATCTAATAACAACAACGAGAAAAACTGGACGGTACAATGGAAAGAATTTTTAACTATGCTCAAATAATCGCTACAATCCTGCATTGCCACCATTTTTTGCTATATATAAATTTCCATGTACAGGTATAGGAAGCTTTTTTACATAAACTTGACATATAAAGTTTTATATGTCTCATATATGCTGCATATATTTTTATATGCATATAGAATTTTTTGGCGACATATATTTCACTTATAAATATTTTCATGCTGGTTGAATAGGTGAGATGTAAAATAGCTGTACTTTATAGTAATTATTTCGAAAATTAGGAAGTCTAATATAAAAGCTTGTAATTTTACCTTACTTGTGTATTCAATTTAATATACTAGCTGTTCAATTACAGGTTGCAAATATATTTAACAGCGTGGTAACTATTAAGGATGAAAATTTGCAACTAAAAATTTATTTTTATTAGAATTTGAATACATTGGCACGTGAGAAAGAAATCTGAAAAAAGTCGACGGATTTGTACATAAAAAAACCACTGATTTTCAATAATAATAATAATAATAATAATATTCTGACTTATAATACATTTTTATTATTTTTTATCAACCAACAAAGTCTAACAAATTCAATCGAAAACTTTTTATGTATATGAAATTAATTCTGCGATTTTTTTAGAATCTTCCTGCAGTTGTGAAATTTTTATTTTGGAGAACTTCTTAAGATTGGATTTTATGAAACTATCAATTCAATGATCTTGAAACTTCTTATATGTAATATGGCACCTTTCTAAGAAAACATGTTAAAATTCGCGACTTTTCAACCATTTTCCTAACAAAAAAGATTCACAAATATTTTTTAAAAACTTTTAAATGTATATATTCAATTAAAAATGAGAGAATTAATTTTATATTTAAAAAAATTAAGCCTTCACTAGATACCATTAAATCTTTTTTTTTTTTTTTGTAATTCATTAATAACTTTCTGGCATTACTATTCATAATTAAAAATAAATAGGCACATTGATTTTTTTCAGATTTTTCTTTTGTCTCAAATTATACTGAAATTCAAATAAAATGAAACTTTTAGTTGGGAATGTATGTATAAAGCATTCTACAGAAGCAACTATTAATTATGAAGCCATTCTACGATTTTCACAGCTACATTAATGGCTCCACTGAATTCAGGCAAAAAGCCGTGACTTATTATTTTTCGTGGCTAAAAAAAATCGTATAATAATCTCATGCAATTGATTGATCGTAACAGTATTTTAATCACGTAAAAAAATCACCAGCTTCGATTATAACAAATTGTAGGTGAAATACCGTTTTAGAAAAAAGAAAAAAAAAAGCGGATTTGAAAATAAAATTATTAGAACGTTATTACGAACAATCAATTGGACGAAATTCCTCATACATTTTTTTTGACCTATCAACAGGCGATTTGGGCTGAAATCGGTGGAGATCTCAACTATTCAGTAAGATGCATTATTCATAGTTAATCTAACTATGACAATAGCAGCATGGACTGTCAATTAAAAGTCTGTCACATAATAGTTGCTAGAATAACAACGATTTTTTTAAATGTACGAAAGGACAAAATCTCCAACCTGTCCGAGAAAAAATAAAAGCTATTCCTCCGTCGGTAAATCGCAAGTCTGAGGGACCACCTGGCGTAGCCACTTATCTCTATTGCGCAGTGGTGAACGCTAGTGTGCACCAGCTGCACCGGGCGTGCAACTCCGCATATCCTAAACAGCAGCGATGGAACTCGCGTGGGATGAACACACAGTAGATAGAAAGAAGGGAATATTGAAAGAGAAATTGAAGAAAGAATAGAGCCTTCCGCTTCGGGTTTATTTCCTCTATTCTATAAACCCTCTGCAACGGTACTTTTATTCAATCGGCAGCGCAGCATCCAGCATCCCGGTTGATCGACACTTCGTTCTTACTCAGCTTCCTCCCTCTTTTATAAGACTTTCGGAAAGAATTTACACGCAAACCATGTACGCGAATCTGATATTCAGATTCTTTTTTTTTTTCTATGTGCTTTATTGCAGATATGAATAAAGAAATATTTCTTCTGTTTGTTGCAGGGTTTCTTTAGGAGAAGCATACAAAAACAAATCGAGTACAGGTGTCTGAGGGACGGCAAGTGTTTGGTCATAAGACTGAACAGAAATCGTTGCCAGTACTGCAGATTTAAAAAGTGTCTTGCAGTCGGCATGTCCAGGGATTGTAAGTACATATTAAAGGGTGGCCCAAAATAAGTTAATGCATTTTTGTTCTGCTGTTCCTCAGGATCTGAGTTCATAATAAGCATAAATGAACGATTCTGCGTATTGCAAATTTTTAAATTTTATTATAAAAGTAATCATAATGATTGAAATTTTCAATCGCTCTGAGCGACACCTACAGATTTTTTTTTACTTTAGAATCTTTATTTTTCGCTCTTTCTGAGGATTATTATTGTTATTATTATTATTATTATTATTAGCTACTGAGTTATAGTGGCTGGTACAGATTTTTTTTTCAGCTTTACCAAGTTAGGGTTCAGGGTATTCATTTTTTTCAACGTGATCGGTTTTAGAAAATACTTGAAAATATCAACAAAGTCGATTTAGAGAAAAATGTCTCATTTGAACAAAGCTTTATTAATATTTTTTAAATATAGTGCTTTTAATTTGCTGATTTACGTAGGACAGAAGAAACTGAAATCCTGTTCTCTGGTTAATGCTAAACCCTTTGCTCATGTACCAATAAAAGCGAAAGTTTGTATAATAAAGGTCCTACAGGCCGAGTATAATAACACGGTGGAAGAACTAACAGTTAGTCGAAACAACTACTCTCTGTGATGAACTCCGTATGAGCTTTGTCCGAGGCTCTGTGAATCCCTGCGTGAATGTTTGAAAAAAACTCGGGAGCTTAATATGTAATGTAATGTAATATAATTATAATATTCTATATACTTAATTTAATTTCAATTGGATTCTGTTTGTCTTTCATTTTATTAACAGAGTTTCTCTCAATTACTTCTATACTTCCTGTGACTGAATGAGGAAGCCTTTTCTATGCAATTTTTTACAAGAAATATCTACTACCCTGTTAAACGAAAAATTAATGATTAGAAAAGCCAAAAATTAAGGTTGAAATTTCCATAGTATTGTTTTGCATATTCAGTATAAGATAAAGGTTTGAATTATTTTTTTCTTTCATTTTATTAACAGGGTTTCTCTCAATTACTTCCTTACTTCCTGTGACTGAATGAGGAAGCCTTTTCTATGCAATTTTTTACAAGAAATATCCACTACCCTGTTAAACGAAAAATGAATGATCAGAAAAGCCGAAAATTAAGGTTGAAATTTGCACAGTACTATTTTCAATATTCAGTATAAGATAAAGGTTTGAATTATTTTTGTCTTTCATTTTATTAACAGGGTTTCTCTCAATTACTTCTATACTTCCTGTGACTGAATGAGGAAGCCTTTTCTATGCAATTTTTTACAAGAAATATCTACTACCCTGTTAAACGAAAAATTAATTATTAGAAAAGCCAAAAATTAAGGTTGAAATTTCCATAGTATTGTTTTGCATATTCAGTATAAGATAAAGGTTTGAATTATTTTTGTCTTTCATTTTATTAACAGGGTTTCTCTCAATTACTTCCTTACTTCCTGTGACTGAATGAGGAAGCCTTTTCTATGCCATTTTTTACAAGAAATATCCACTACCCTGTTAAACGAAAAATTAATGATCAGAAAAGCCAAGAATTAAGGTAGAAATTTGCACAGTACTATTTTCAATATTCAGTATAAGATAAAGGTTTGAATTATTTTTGTCTTTCATTTTATTAACAGGGTTTCTCTCAATTACTTTCTTACTTCCTGTGACTGAATGAGGAAGCCTTTTCTATGCAATTTTTTACAAGAAATATCTACTACCCTGTTAAACGAAAAATGAATGATCAGAAAAGCCGAAAATTAAGGTTGAAATTTCCACAGTATTGTTTTCAATATTCAGTATAAGATAAAGGTTTGAATTATTTTTGTCTTTCATTTTATTAACAGGGTTTCTCTCAATTACTTCCTTACTTCCTGTGACTGAATGAGGAAGCCTTTTCTATGCAATTTTTTACAAGAAATATCTACTACCCTGTTAAACGAAAAATTAATGATGAGAAAAGCCAAAAATTAAGGTTGAAATTTCCATAGTATTGTTTTGCATATTCAGTATAAGATAAAGGTTTGAATTATTTTTGTCTTTCATTTTATTAACAGGGTTTCTCTCAATTACTTTCTTACTTCCTGTGACTGAATGAGGAAGCCTTTTCTATGCAATTTTTTACAAGAAATATCTACTACCCTGTTAATCGAAAAATGAATGATCAGAAAAGCCAGAAATTCAGGTTGAAATTTCCATAGTATTGTTTTGCATATTCAGTATAAGATAAAGGTTTGAATTATTTTTGTCTTTCATTTTATTAACAGGGTTTCTCTCAATTACTTCCTTACTACCTGTGACTGAATGAGGAAGCCTTTTCTATGCAATTTTTTACAAGAAATATCTACTACCCTGTTAATCGAAAAATGAATGATCAGAAAAGCCAGAAATTCAGGTTGAAATTTGCACAGTACTGTTTTCAATATTCAGTACAAGATAAAGGTTTAAATTATTTTTGTTTAATTGTTATACTCGGACGTTTATGTCAGGATTGAAAGGGCGAAGAGCCTGTAACGATTTGAAAAGCAACGTTGAGCGAATATAATCCTAAGGGATTTTCTCCTCACCCTTTCGTATACGTAAACAGCGAAGCATCTGGGATTCCGTTGAATCTTGCGAGCGAAGCTCGTCGTGCTCCAACTGCAAAGCTACTTCGAAAGCTCTATACATATATATTCGTGGCTACCGCGGCTCTCAAAACCGCCGAGAGTGAGCTTCAGTTTCTAGTGTCAGTCCGGGTATGGGTTACGTGGATGGGGCGGTCTGAGGCCTCTTCCGCTTTCAGCGTGTGCTACCCTCCACAAGGGCAATGTAAACCGGAGCGAAGTTGCGTGCATAATTAAACGTCAAAGTTGGGATGTAGCGGTAGCGATATACGCGAGAGCGCATATACCTCTCGGCTTTCTCTTCTCTCTGCTTCACCACCTCTTCTCTCTTCCTTCTCCTTCATTTATATCCTTCGCTACCGGGGGTTGGGGCGAAAATTCACCGCGAAATTATAATGCCGCCAGTACAGCATTTACGATGCATCAGCCAATATTCTATCCACAAAGACGGATGATGCAAATGGGAAACAAATCGTTACCTCATCGTCATACTTGCATGAAACGCTATTAACATATTATGACCTATCGTCATACGCATATGCACTCGTATAGTACAGAAATATTTTCAAAATATTATAGATATATTCCTTTCAAATAATGGCAATTTTGTCAGAATTTTTTTTTTTTATTTGTCTATTGTTTTGTTGAAATAATCTAGAAATAATAATATATGTGATGTAACATACTTGCATAATATTGCGCATAACTGTTGAACAGATGAATATTACATTTCTCTAGTAATATTTTTTTTAAATATTAAAATAGATAATTTTATATGAAATCATTTGAAATTTTTTTTTGATAAAGAAAATCGCAACTCTTCAGCACAAGAGTTTAAAAATATTTTCGACAAATACAGATGATTCTAGAGAAAAATATTGATATTTGAGAATCGCTCGATGGATAAAATATTTAATTCGCCAAAAAAATAATGTATGATGGCTTGTCCTTTAATCTTTTTCCCTCTAAAATGAAACTCTATCGTTTCCCTGAGTCATGAAAAATAAAAGAATTTTTTTTTTTTTTTGCGGAAAGGAGTATTTTTTAAACATTTTTTAAGCCTAACTTTTTCTACACCGAAATCTCGTAGACTTCCAGGGTTTTCGGTGTAGAAAAAAGTGTAAAGTCGAGAGGTTTGATCAATTGTAAGAAAAAAACTATTTTTAGCGTGAAATAAAAATTTATAAGGTTTTGGGTGTCCTTTAAATATTTGTTGATGAACTTGAGCTTCTTGAGATCAATTTATTGTCCAGGACTAAGAATGAATAAAATAGAGATCAAAATATTCCATTCCTAATATTTATACAAATATATTTTAATATCGAAGTAAATAAATAAAAAAATATTGTGTAATCCCTCTATATTACAAAAATATCTACCATCTCTTCTGTATAAAAATGGAACGTAGGTTGAATGTAAAAGATGCTATGGACAATTTCTGGATTACACCGCCTCGATTGTAGCAAACCTCTGAGGCAAGATCATTATTGCAAGCGCACGAGCCACTAAAATCCATAATAGTTTCTTGATTTAATAGCGTTTCCGATAAACATAAGTATGCAATCAAATGTCATTTATACCATCAAAGCCTGTGAATCAAGTCAGTCTAAGATAAATTGATAATACGGTTAATCATTTATCAACATGAGTTACAGATTTGACAATGATCCCAGGGAGTTTCATTATTTACCACATTGTAGATCAAAAAGTATGTTTTGTTTATAACTGATCCGATTCATTCGCTCTGACCGTCCACTTTTGGGGAAAAAAAACTTGAATAAAATATTGCTTACGCCGAATATTCGATTAATTGAATAAAAAATGAGTTTTTTCTCAACAAAATTGAATTGTGTGAGTTATAGATATACGCAGTTATTTAATATTCATAAAATACATTTTAAACATTATTTCCTACTTTTTTTTTCAAACTTAATTTAAATATTAAAAATTAAATAATTCTATAGGTTCTGCAAGATTATATAAAATTAAGAGGAAAATAAAAAATATCGGAAATAGTGAAAAAGTAGAAAGAAAACAAGTGGCTCAGTTGACAGAGAACGCCTCGTATTAGCTGGTTTGAGTGTCGCGGATTAATTAAATAAATGTATAATGATTGAACACATTTTCAGCGGTACGATACGGCCGGGTGCCTAAGCGATCACGGGAGCGAGGACCCGAGGACAACGTCGCATCGACGACGACAACGGTTGGGGGTGGTGTCCAACAACTCACGTCCGCCACCAACAACAATAACACCAGCACGAATAACAACAACGTAAACAACAATAACAACAACAACAACAACAACAGCAATGCGAACAACAATAACAACAACAACAACAATAGCCAAGGACAGAATGTGATACCGCGAGTGCCACCAGCGGCAGTGGTGGAGGCTGATCAATCGGACGCCGATGGAAAACAATTGGCAGTTTATGACGTTATTCTTCAAGTATCGCAAGCCCATCACGCGCACTGTGGCTTTACGGAAGAATCGACAAAAGGAATTGTCCGAAAACCGATGATAATACCTGTAAGTTTGTCGGACTGTCGGTTTTTCTTTCAAGTACAAAAATAATTGTATTAAAAATTGCACAGTAGTTTGCGGATTCTTAACACACCAAGTATCGAGGATTTTAGTATATACTGAAACCTTGATCTTTTGCTCTTGATATAATAATACGAACAGGGATGATTCATTTTGCTTCCTCATAGAGAAATGTCAGGACACTCAGAACTGTCGAAAACGTCGAGAAAAGTAGTTTAGAAAAAAATGTGCGTGTAGGGCTTCGAAAATATTCTTCATAACTGAAGAACCTTTCAAGCAATTGAGCTGAATTTTGACATGCAAGTAAACTAGTTACCCTGTTTTGACTCTTGCGATTTTTGACATGTAATGTGCATACATTTTGTCAAAAATCATAGCTTTTTGAATTTTTCAAAAAAAGGACGTAGTCGCTCCAACTTTCGTAAAATTTACTATTTTTTGCTAAAATTCTTCATAAGTGCAGGTAAATTTAATTTTGTTTGGTATTGAATTTGGCAGAAATTGGAAAAGCGATTCGGATTTATGGAGTTTTTACATTTTCATAATCTTTTTTAGAACAGTCCAAGTAACTGATCTAAAATGTTTGCATAAAACTTAAATAGAATGTGTCATTTCTTTATACTGAATATGGTGAGCATCCAACAAAGGGTTCATAATTCAGAGAATATTTTATTTATTCTTTTTGCAAACGTTCCTCTATGAAGAAGCCAAAATTGAATAACATACTTCCTCGTAGCGTTGTAAATTAGAAACAAGTGGAAGCAATCTGCAATGTTCTACTTTGCAGCTGTTTTTACTAAATTTTTACTAAAAGTCTCTAGCAAAAATTCTGCCAATGAAATGTAATGGGTGCCTTATTGAAGTAAATACTATTATCATTAATTTCACTAAGACACTTCTTACACTTGATTACCAAAACTCTCATTTAGTTAGAAATAATTATCTCCAATTATACTTGGTTATAGAAAATATGATATCGTA
This sequence comes from Perithous albicinctus, assembly GCA_964016905.1. NCBI lineage: Eukaryota > Metazoa > Arthropoda > Insecta > Hymenoptera > Ichneumonidae > Perithous > Perithous albicinctus. The sequence goes on from OZ024695.1 coordinate 6,326,009, forward strand.
TAAAAGAAAGAAATCCTTAAAATCAAAACATTTGTTGACCCAATATATATTGTCAGAAAAAGATTAGTTTTTATATACACATTTAAAACTGTTCTAAATAGATTATTCAAACTCTACTACTACGTTTAGATAGATCTGGAATTTATTAACGAATCTAATCAAATATTTGCTGCATTAAGTCAAATTAATTTACCAAATGACCGTTTAAAATTGTATTAATTAAATCTATCGAAATGGAGATAGACTGAAATTAATAATTTTGGTAATTAGTCAAATGTTAGCCTCTAGATTTATTAATAATAAGTGTGATTGATTAAACAATTAGCCCGCAAGTCCTGAGGATCCAGAAGCAGCATCCTCAACAGCGGAGACCGTCGAGTCACAGAGAATCTGGCTCTGGCAACAGTTTGCAACGAGAGTAACACCGTCGGTTCAGAGGGTCGTTGAATTCGCCAAAAGAGTGCCCGGTTTTTGCGATCTTACGCAGGACGATCAGCTCATATTGATCAAAGTGGGATTCTTCGAGGTATGGCTCACCCATATCGCAAAAATGACGACAGACAGTTCGATGACCTTTGAAGATGGAACGTATATCACGAGGCAACAGATTGAACTCATGTATGAGGTAAGAAATATCATCCGAGGTCAGCGTAACTTAACTTTCAAGAATCTCAGTCTTTTTAGATTTCGGGCCTAAAAAATAAAAGTAAAAAATATCCCACATAACCCGTTCACTTTTTAACGAAGTTAAATTTAGGGATTCGTCTAATTTCCAAAGCAGAAACCAAAAATGAAAACGAAACGCGTTTCTAAAACAACTTTTTAGAGATCCTTCTATATTTATTTTTGGTTGTTTTCAGACTTTTAGGGAGGATTTTGCCAAGTTTTTAAAATCTAACTTTTGTTGTAAAAAAAGTATTCTACTTTAAATTGATTTGTAAAGTTACCGAACGAATTATCCCACATGATCTTAATCATTTTTTGTCCGAGTCAAATTTATCGTTAAATTTTGAAAATGGAACCTAAAGAATTAAAAAAATTGTCTTCCTAAGACTACATTTTACAGATCTGTTTTATTTATTTTTGTTTTTCGCCATTCAAAAATTAATAGAAACATATTTTGCAGAGACGAAAAATGGACTCATGTCATGTATGAATATCTGAAGAAAATTTTCAAATCACTGATTTCTAAATTTATTTCTATTTTTCAATTAGCCGGACTTTGTCACTGGAGTGATGCAATTCACGAGTGCCCTCAACGCTCATCAATTGTCGGACGCCGAGCTTGGCCTTTTTTCCGGCGCTGTTTTGCTCAGCGAGAGACCCGGTCTTAATGACGTTAAAGCTGTTCAAAGACTTCAGGATCGTCTACTTGAGGCACTGAGAATTCAGGCTGGAAGAACTCTCAGCTCCGTCGGTGATCCAAATTCACCTGGCATTTCGCCGGGGGTAGTCGGAGTTGCTCAGAGGATACCGGAACTTCGGGCACTCGGTTCCAGGCACGCGAATCTCCTCGATTGGTTCAGAAGGAACTGGACAAAGCTCAAGCTACCTCCCCTATTTGCCGAGATTTTCGACATTCCCAAATGCGAGGAAGATCTTCAGTGAATGTGTAAGCTCAATTTCATAGCGGCATTTCCCAAGATGAAACTTTTATCTTCCAATTGTACTGGATTGGTGGATTTTCTAGATTTCTTACTGGGATAGAGAAGAACTTTCTTGGTAACGCATTTAGGAGAAGTCGTATTCCTCTAAGACTCTCGCGTGAACTATATTTATAAATAGTAACAGGAAGATAATATTGTTTCGTAAATACGTTTAAGGGTTGTGAATTACTTAATTATTCTTTGAATTTTATTGTAAACTTGTTTCGTAATCTATAGCCTAATGTTTAAAGTAATGTTCTACTTTATATAAAAAGACCAACCTACCTAAAAAAAACTTGCATTTTAACAGTCCTTAAATGATAGATAGATTTCTTATATGAGGCATTCCATAAAAATTTCGGCACGAAAAAAGAAAAAATCTCAAAAATAAAGTTTAGTGGTATCAATAGATGCACCAATTTCCAATATAAAAAAAAACTTTGCCGGAATGTGCAAATTTTTTTCATTTTATCTGTAATATCTCAGAAACGATTAATAGTATCGAAATCACTAAAAAAAAAACGACAGTGTGCGTTTTTTCGTGGCCGACAAGAAAAAATTTATTTAGAATTAATTGTGTAATTTCAGGCTACATTTTATGGCAAAAACAACAAGAATATTTATTTAAATAACAGGGCTTCCGGTTTTGCCCTCGGAAAAATTGCCTCAAAGTCTGTAAGTCATTGCCGAATTTTAAGTAGTAATTTTAATAGCTTTTTTTAAATCAAATACATAAAGAGAGCTAATAAAAATTTGTAAACTTTAAAGTATGAAAATAACTAATACGTATGTTCGCCTGATCATTCTCAGTACCCCTCGTCAAGTGCTCAGTATAATAGTAAAAGAAGTTATATCGTTCTTTTATCGATTATCGAGTATCATTTTTTTACTTCAATTACAACTTAATTACTTCCCAAACTAAAAAATGTCGACGTTGAACTGCTATAATTGCGAATTGCTGCCATTGCGAAGATAGCGTTCTTTATAAATCGAGCATTATTTAAAAATATTGGTCTGTACGCAGAAGATGATGAGACAATTAATATCGCTGATAATAATCGTCTTGACATTGAAAAAAGGATATTAAAAAAAAAATGATTTCAAACTGCTATAACTTATAAACATTTGGGAATCCCATGAAATCAAAAATACTCCAAATTCGGCGATCACTTACAGACTTCGAGACAATTTTCCCGATGACGAAACCGGAAGTCCTTCTATTTAAAAAAAATATTTTTGTTGTTGTTGCCATAAAATGTGGCCTGAAATTACACAATTAATTCTGAATAAATGTTTTTCTTATTGGCCATGAAAAAACGCACATTTATTTTTGGTTTTTGTTTTTAGTGATGTCGATACGATTAATCGTTTCTGAAATATTACAGATTAAATGAAAAATGCAAAAATTGGCATAATCCGGCAATTTTTTATTTTTTATTTTCAAATTTGGTGCATCTATGCACTAAATACACTAAACCTGATTTTTAGAAAATTGTGAGAATTTTTTTTTTTTTTTGGTTCATATGGAATGCCTCATTTATCGGTTGACTGAAATAAAAAATACAGCTCTCTGAAAATAATTGGTTTCTGGCTGAATCAGTACCTTTAAGCCGATGCTAAATGCAATTCAAACTTCGCATCATACGACTTATCATTTAATGTTCGTTAACCACGCATATCCTATTATAACTTTTTATTTAAAAAATTAAAGTTGCGAAAGTACCCGAGAAACTCAAAATTCTTATTTCTGTCCAATGACTATTGGAGAATTTGTACAACACTCTCATCCATTAGCAGATAAAAATTTTGTCACGTTACATTTCGTTACTCACTTTACAATTCAATTAAACAAATTTCTTTTTTGTGCTCCAGATATCCGTCGAATTGCCAGGAATCGCCGTGGGCGGTTTAATAACCAATGTCTTGGGAATTATCAATATAGACAGTGAAATATTCGTTCATCTGGATAATCCCGTGTGGCCGCAGTTGGACGTGCGAAAGCGTGTGAAATCGATATAAGCCGCAATCGAGAAGCCGGACTTGGGAACGATAAACGTATTCGCCTCCAAGATTCGACACGTTCTCCTTGTACAACTGAGGAGCCTGATTTATTGATATGTATCCTGGTTCGCTTGGTCGGCTTTGAGACAGGCCAATTGGACATTGTTTGGGGATCACCGAGGATCACTTGTATATTTGATCTTCAATCTCCCTGACCTGTTGGAGGTTGAGGAACCACGATGAAAGGAGAATAAAGGTACAATACATACACTTTGTTCTTCTTATCGTCACAGCTAAGGAAGAAAGAAAGAAAAATAAAAGTCGCGTGTTCCTTGCACCTCAAATACGTCCTGCGACTGCGTCTTCTTCAGCGACATTTGTTTCTCGATTACTGTGTTAAAAAGAAAGAAAAAAAAACAGATAACGAAATAGAAGGAAAAAAAGTAGTAAAATAATTCTCAAAATAAATTCGCCCACTGGAAATTCATCGATCAAGCACAAAGTCGCCAACTCAAAGAGCTCGCAGTTTTGTCCGCCAGTTCAACTGTCCTACTCGAAGTTCTAAAATAATTGTAGGGCGTAAGAACAGGGGAGAGAGAAAGCTAAGAAATACAAATACACACACACAAAATAGAAGGAGAAGATGACTAAAGAAAAGGAAAAGCGATAAATGATTATTTATTGACGCACGCCGTTACAAAGAGTTCTGTACCTTCGATATCATTCTATGAGGGGGGAAAAAATACGAGACAACGCTACATGCAGAGAAGAGAGTCAGATCACTATCACCGACATTCATTAAAAAATATATCAATTGTTTGATTGCTGGTATTGCAAGAGAAAATACATACATTGTTGACACGTAAAACAAATATTTTTTGGTATTGTTACAAAAGCATTTAACTATTGCCAATAGTTTGCCATAAATCTATAGGGTTTTATATTTGTCGCACATTGCCAACAGAAACGGTCGTCCGAATATTCCCTAAAAGAAACTGGAATTCGCATAAGACGAGTTCTTACGGCATGAACGTAGGTTTTTCGTATTTTTTTGTTTTATTACGGTTGGTGAAGATTTAATAGATTCATGAAAATCCTTCTCTAAAAAGTATGTTGCGAGACTTTATCGAATTGCAAATTGGTCCATTGTTGTCACGTTGTTCGCGCTGTGATTGGTCCAAATTGGCGCGAGATCAGATCGGGACCGGGACAGAGTTCGTTGCTGTCACGTGAACGGTTTGACAGTCTGGCGAGTGAGCTTCGTATCCTTGCACATCGCATGGTTATCCGGATTTTTAATATCAAAAGTAGTGAATATTTCAATTACTACATCTGCTTCTCAAATTTTAATGAAGTTAAAAACAAGGAGATGAAAGATCTTCTCAACATTAAACCGCGGATTGATAATAAATCTCCGAAATTTGAGATTTATATGTGTACTACAAACCTCCCATGAACTGACGCTCGAGCAATTATGGATATTGATGATAGAAAAAATTTGGAGCTAAAATACAGAAAAGACTCAATACGATTCATCGTATGGGTATCGTATCGAGTAATACTATATAAGAGCATTGCAGCGACACGTGCCCCCTACCCGCATGCGCGGGGCGCGGCGATTTCTAGTAATCTTTAAAGCTAGTGTTCAAATATATGACATTTCGCCAATTTATAGAAAAATCGGAAAAGCTATATTCATACCGTAAATATAGATCTTACGGAAATTTGAGAATTTTTTTAGCACATTTGCACGACCGGTTCACTTGGAAATGTGCGACAAGCGTAAAAACATATACATTCATGGTGTCCTATTTACAATAGGGAGATACCAAGTCAACTCAACTATTTTGGTTCAAAAAAGTGGATTTTTTTCAGATTTTTTTCACATGTTTTACCCTATAAAATAATTTTTTTTGGTAACTTATGAGTAAAAATAAATTTCGACCAGGTTTTAAATTCTGAATTTTTTTCCATAAAATCTGGGAGTAAGAAAAAGTATTTCCACCGTAGTTTGAGAGTGGGCTCTCTCTCTTTATTTAAAAAAAAAAAAAGTTTTTTTTTTTTAAATAAAAAAAATTAGATTTTGAAAGTTAAAAATTTCTTTTTCCATATCTCGAGAGTGAAACGCTGAAAATCGCCGAATAATTAAAATAAAATTGAAAAAGCCATTTCAATTAGAACAAAAATTAGTAAAAAAAAAAAAAAACTTCTTAAAATAAAAAAAAGTATAAATTATTCTCAGCCCACTCTCGAACTATAATGGAAATACTTGTTTTCAGTCCTAGATTTGATGGAAAAAATTTCAGAAATTTAACCTGGTCGAAATTCATTTTTACTGAAAAGTTATGGCAAAGAAAATTATCACATAGAGGTAAAAAAAATGAAAAAAATCTGAAAAAATAACCCCTTTTTCTGGACCAACATATGCCCAAAAAACATTCGTCAACTGATCCCGAGAGGATCAAGTCGATGACCAAGTGAGTTGACTTGGAATGTCCCACAGTTCGATGCTTATGTCACAGGCCAAAATATTTTTCGTTTCAGAAGTCAACAGCACATATTTTCTCTTATAAAATACGGCCAGTCAAACAAATGAGATATTCTTCAATGAACATCGACGATTTTAATCTGACTCTCGACCCTTAATTGTACGCGTTTTTTTTGTGACGATAATGGATGCTCGATTTGCTAGGGGTGAGACAAAAAAAATTAGGGAAGAGACGAAAGAGATGAGCTACGTGAACCCGCGTCGTAAAACTAAATTTAAAAAAAAACTTCTTCTAGCGCGTGTCCCTAAGTGCATGCGCTGCGAATCTCAATCTATGCAATCTATTTTTATTACTCGATCTAGAATAGTGAATTATCCTAAAAAAAAAAACAAAAAATAAAGACCGCCGTTGTCCAGGATTTTTCGTGGAATCGATGAGTAAAATGGATTTTTTTTTTCGCCGGTGGCTCTAAGCGTGTGGCGGAACTCGCTTTAACGTTTTTAATACCAACAAGTATCCACACAAAGAATCGAACATATCGGTTACCTTGGTACGTCCGATGTGTCAAATCCTGTTTAATTAGGGTAGAAGTACCGCATGTGGCCATTCCCAATGCTTTAGCTCGTTTTTTTTGTGGATATAATTATTTTCTTTTGCCTGCATTTAATCGTGATTTTTCGAAGCATCAAAAAATAAAAAAATGGTTCATCATTATTAGGATGTGTAAAAAATTATTATTATTTTTCTCATTTTGAAGGTCAGAGTAATAAACATTTTTATAGAAACTAACAACAAGGCTTCATAATGCCAGTATGATTAATATGTGGAATTTTTAAAAGTAAATTATTATAATTCGGTCAAAAATGAGGGTGATTGCTTATGATCCATTACATGGATGCATTATAATTTTTTAATAAGTAGCTTAACGTCGTCTCCCCTTTAAAATGAGCCTCCGTCGACCTTTATTCTCGACCAAAACCGCCGTATATATGGGGAAAAGTGATGAAATAGCAATTATCCTTCTTTCTTTTCAAATTTTCAGTCTTATTCTCGACACAATATATAGACTTTAAAGCTAAGAATTCGAAATTATATCGTTTTCAGATACGAAATATTTAAGTTCCCCGACCCATTTTCTGAGTTTTACTCCCAATCACGAGTACTTGAAAAATGGGAAAATGCTCAAAGTGGCCACAACCGGTACATCTCACCCCAATTATATTCTTCAACTCACCAAGGTACATCTTATCTCCGTCTTAGAATAAATGAGAGGCTGATATTTCGTTATTTCGAATTTCGAATATTCTTGGTAAAAACATTTCGCAATTTCTTTTTTTTTTTTTTTCTTTTCTATCACACGAGATTAGATTCCAGGAGAATCCCGCAATAAAAAGCGCGGACACCTCTTCAAGCTCTGAACACTAATAAACTCTCTGACAATGACTAGAATTAATGCCTATATTATATATTATTCACGATGGAATTATCATTATCGACTAGAGAGATTAATGTTGCATAGTGTTGTACTTAATTAACAATAATATATCATTAAATATTATATCTATCGCAATATAAGAATGAAAAAAAAAAAAATTTCAATTTTAAGCGCTCACATCAAGTTGTGAATAAACATATCATACCTAACTAATATATTGAATGAGAAATAAAAAAAGGATATTACACTTTAATATAATATTAATATATAGATAAAATATATCATTAACAAATTATTACGTGCATTAACAATCGAGCGAGGTTTCAATTTTGTGTTATCGCGTTAAACGAAGATCTAATTGGGGAAAAACCTCCGCGCGGTTTACGAGTATTCATGACAAAAGTTTAGAGTATATATATATATATATATATGTATAATAATGATACCGCAATCTTTACGGTTTATTCAATACCGCACGGTTTATTATATTAGACGTCAGCGTCATTGTCGCACGTGTGACAAGTAATTCAAAATTTCTAGTCCTGATAATTTGTTTCTTTTTTTTTCGCCGAGCTATTAGGAGTTATATATACGTATTTGAAAGTGTTATTGGAAGGTAAAAAAAAAAATTCGTTAAAACGGCCAAATACTTAATTAATTATAGGATTAGTCTCGTTAAGGCTCGATGAATAGAAACTTTTGAAATTTCAATGAAAATCCCTTCTTTTCTTCGACCGAAAGCGAAAGATCGCCTGATCATTTCATCTCGCCTCTATCTTTTTTTTCATTCTCTTTCGTTTTTGCCTTGAAATTTCGGTCACGGTGCTATAATCAATAATACGCATTGGGAATTGTTTTATAATTATCGTACATACTTCGCCTATCGTATTTCTCATCATCAATTAATGTTTATTTACGTGCGCAAATATCACACTCATACACCTGTAACCTACATGCAACAAAGACGTAATTTGAGATAAACGAAGAGGCGAATAGGAAAAAAAATGTGGCCGCAAGCCAAACAAGGGTGAATTGTTTTTAAACGAAAAAAGGTATATATATATATATATTTATATGTATATCTATATATATATATGTGTATATATATATATATATATGAAGTATGTGTATGCATATTATATAAATACATATATTATAATAATGATACTACAAACGACTGCTCTATACTGCTAAAGTACAAATGTTTCGTTTAATTAGTTTATAAAACGAACTGTTCGTTAGTATAATTAGATTATTGAAATACTTTCGTATACTTATATTTATTTGTAATTTTAACGGGTCCCCGGGATAGAGCGCTATTAGGTTCTCGATACTTTTTCTCTTTTATCCAATACATTAGATGTGCAATTCGGGGTTTTATTGTGACGCACACCGATTCTTTAAATGATTGATATTTGCATGAAACTTGAACAGCTTTTCATCCCCCTTTTTTATATCGTTACGAAGTACATTTTTGTTGTTGTTTCTGTCGTGTTTTTTTTTTTTATATCACGCTTCATATCTAGTTCCTTCCCACAAGGCACCGAAAGTGTTTAGAAAATATTGTGTACTTATGTTATTTTGAAATATAGCAATATTGCCGGAATATTTGGAAGTCTATTAACAATATTGTTGAAATATGGCCGCGATTTTGCAATGTCCGCTAAAGAAAGGAAAAAAAAAAAATAGTTACCTTGGTTGAAAATGCGATTTCCCTTAAAAGTTACCATTGCAATGTAATTTTCGTATGTCGTAAGAAATCTTTAGAAGCATTTTTCAATAATGTTTCACAAAATTAATGTTGTGACTTTTCAATTTAAATGTTGTGTGCAATATTCGACCAGCAAGTTGCGACGATACGTCAATTTTAATAAAATATTGGAAATATTTCCGCAATATTTCTGTCATATTCCGTGCTATGTGGGTTTTGCTTTCATTGCACTGATCCGGTATTGTTGTATTAAAACAAAAAAAGAATGAAATGAAGAGACCTCGCAACGAATACGGAGCCGGTCGTTTATCGATAATTTAAAAAAATAATAAAATACTGGTGACGTGATGTACTAATTGCGACAATCAATCGAACGATTCTGTAATCGGAGAAACGCTGAAATTATTTTATTTTATTTTCATTTTTTCAAATTTCATATCGTTTGACTATTCGAATGAACTGTTGAATGGCTGGCGACGAATTAACGTTACGACATAATAATTCCTGATCGCGATTTATCGGTCGGCGTTTCAAGTTCGATTTAGAAGAAGAAAAGTCTCTATACTTACGCTCGGTGCACTTTTACGATATTTCGAGCGGGGCGGAAAGTAGTTAGAATTAATTGAAGCGAGTCTCAATGATTCCAGATCTAAATCTGTAAATCGTATACATATTAAATAATTGTAGGCCACTAGTGAAAGAAGAAAAAAAAAAAAAAAAAAGAAAGAAAATAAAACATATCGAGAGATCATATGGAAAAATTGTCAAGCCCGAGGGTCTGAGATATAATATTTTGCGTTATAATTGCGTTTAACGATACTTCGACAAATCTGTCTGCGTACCTTCCATACAATGTTGTTAAGATAACACGAAAAAAAAAAAAAAAACAATATATAAGAGGCTGCAAAAAGTAACGTCTCTTATCTATATTAGCGCCTTTCCAATTGACTTAACGATAAGGAGAAATGTACTTTGCACAAACGTGTTCTGAGGGAAAAAAGTATTAGACTATAAAATCAATTCTTCTCGCCATTTCAGATTTCTTTCCTGAGAGATGCAGGAGTTGTTTTTTTTTTTTTAAATGGAATTTCATTATCTTACGCGACTAGTTTTTTTTTTATTACTGTCGCGGCTCACTCTTGCTCACATAAAATATATTCATATATCGAAATACATATATCCAATCACGCCCTCGTAAAATAAAACTACCGATTATACGTGTCAGATCATCGTTTACATTTTTTTTTTTGTTTTCTTTTGTTGAATATCACATTGCCATTGCTAATAATATTAATTGCGGTGAGGAAAATTGCAATCGCGTGGAGAACATAATTATGTAAATCGAAGTACTTGGTGCCAATTACAACTAATGTTTAAAATATGTTTAAAGAGAAAGACCACAAACGATATAATAACGACGATGGGACGAGAATTTATGTGGGTGTTGTACAGTTAATAAGGTTCGATCCTTCGGGAGATCTAAAATCCGAGACAGCAATTATACTAAGATATCGTTGCCTCCGAGAGGATTGTGTAGCAAGGCAATAAAAAAAGAAGAAGAAGAAGAAGAAGAATGAAAATACGTTTTCGTAGTAGGCGATCTCCTTACATTTTTTGTTGTTTTTTATCAGTCCATCTGCGAGGTATTCGTATTAAAACGAAACTGATAAGCGTTAAGAGCATCAATCGATATCACGAATACTTTGCGCCTCGTCGATATTTGAATATTGAATTGTCAGCTACATTTTTCTTCTGCCTCTATGATTCGGACTTTACTTTAAATACGTACCGTTGCTGATGATAATAAGATGTTCGATGTTGATGTCGAGGCCGATAATTCGAAAAATCGTTTATTATTTACGAGAGATTAAATATTCGCTCCATACTCATCGCAGCAATAAACAATTACAATAATATTGTTAAAGAATTGTTATGTAATTGAGCTCGGCCCCGATGTCATGCGCATCGTTCGACAAACTTTGTAGTAAATTAGACGATAGCCTGATCGATTAAAACATTAGTTTATAATTCACGAGATTCGCGTCTTGCTACGTTGTACGATTATTGGCAATGCAGGAATGAGAAAGATACGTGAAGATGATAATATAAGTACATGAAATAATATATACACACACACCCATAAACACACACAGACGTTTTTTTTTTAATCACTATTACGCGTAAATATAAAAAAAAAAAATGCATATTTTGATTGTTATATGAGTTTAGGATAAAAGAAAACAAGCAATTACGATCCGTATCTCTACCATTAAGTTTTACTACATTTAAATAATATATTATATGCTCATGATCTGTTTTGGACTATCCTTGAACCCTTCCCCCCTTTCCCACTTCCTGGTCCTCAACGTATATCATCCCTCTCGAGAAATGGTGTTGTACTTTTTCATATAAAAGGCATAGCCGAAATAAATATGGGGTTGGAAGACTTGAAGAATTCAACGTTTGACTTTTAAGCGTTTCATTTAATTATCCTTGACCTGCTTCTGTAGACATACGTACTTCAATTTTTAAAATAGCGTTTTGGTCACTTGGTTATCAGAAAAAAAAATTACCCAAACTGAATTTCAGAATTATTTCATCTACTGGCATATCAGATGTTGCAAATATCGAATAAAGTGCAAGGTATACAAAAATCAATCTGCTAATGAAAGAGTTTTTGTATTGCAAATTTCTGCATTGATTGTTAAAATTGACAAACATTTAATGCTTATAATGTTTGACAAGTGAAAAGCTTTCTTCAGAAAAAAATACTCAAACTAAATTGTAGAAGTGTTGCGTCCATTTCATACCAGGTATGAGGCATTTCATATGAATTTCATCATAAAAAAAAAAAGATTTCTCAAAAATTGTCTACAAATCAGGTTCAGTTGTATCAATAGATGCAACAGATTTCGAAAACGAAGATTTCGCCGGAATATTCCAATACTTTCTTTTTTCATTTAATGTGTAATATCTCGGAAACGATAAATCGTATAAAAAAAAATTGTGCATTTTTTCATGGCCAACAAGAAAAAAATGTATTCAGAATTAATTGCGTAATTTCAGGCCACATTTTATGGCAAAAACAACGAAAATATTTATTTTTAAATAGGAGGACAACCGGTTTCATCAACGGAAAAATTATCTCGAAGTCTGTAAATGATCGCCGAATTTTGAGTAGCTTTGTTTTCATGGGATTCCCAAATATTTATAAGTTATAGCAGTTTGAAATATAAATTTTTTTAAATACCCTTTTTTCAATGTCAGAACGCGTATTATCGGCGATATTAATTGTTTTATCATGTTCCGCGTGCAGACCAATATTTTTGATAAAGACTGGTTTATAGAAGACGCTATTTTCGCTATGGTATAGCAGTATAACTTCGAAGTTTTTTAGTTTGCGAATTAATTAAATTGTAATTGAAGGGAAAAAAATGATATTCGATAAAAGCACGATATTTATTTATTTATTATATTACTGAGCACTTGATGATGGGTACTGGGAATTATCTGCACAATATACGTATTATTTATTTACATAATTTAAAGTTAAGAATTTGTTAAATTAGCTTTCTTTATGTATATGATTTTGTAAAAAATGCTACAACTTATAAACATTTGAGAATCCCATCAAAACAAAAAATTCGGCGATCACTTAGCAGACTTTGAGATGATTTTCACGATGACAAAACTGGAAGTTCTGCCTTAAAAAAAATCTGTTTTTGTTGTTTTTGCCATAAAATGCGGCCTGCAATTACACAATTAATTCTGAATAATTTTTTTTCTTGTTGGCCATGAAAAATGCATATTTTCGTTTTTCAGTGATTTTATACGATTAATCGTTTCGGCGGTATTACAAAGTAAATGAAAAATGAAAAAAATTGGCATATTGAGATTTTTTTTTTTGGGTAGCGAAATTCATGTGGAATGCCTCATATATCAAATATCAAATAAAGGGCAAGGTGATAGAAAAATCGATCTGCTCATAGAAGAGATTTTATATTGCAAGATTCTGCATTTATTGTTAAAGTTGAAAAACATGTAACATTTATAATGTTCAAAAGATAAGAAGCTTTATTTTTGAAAAAAGAATTTTGGTCACCACGTCATAAAAAAAGAAACCCAAACAAAATTGTAGAAGTATTTCATCTACTTTATAATAAATCTAACGGCGATAACGATTTCGCAATCTTTGGATTCCCGAAAAGACTACTTTTTATGTCCCCTTTTTAACTCAGGAGTTTGAAATTTTGAGCTATAAATAATAAATAAATATTAATTATTAAAAATACATCTTGAGTGTCTAATTCTGTAAAGTTTTATACAAATTGTAGTTATTTCTTGCAAATACAGTCCCTGAAAATGCATCGATGGGAAGATAACAAAGAATAAAGATTGCAGTTTTTTTTTTTTTTTGGGAAAGTTTATTATAAAATATATTATAAGTCGTTAATTAAGTACATATCCAACACTACGTACGTAAACTATGTTTGATAATAACTACAGGTCGCGTGCATTTGCAGCCTGAGCTCGCGGTGGTGTTAGCAATTAGCACACCGAAACTAGTTGCATTGGATCTTCCTCCGGATCGGAGAAAAAAAAGAAGGAATATAAAAACAAAGTCAAAACTATTTACGCGTACGAAAGTCTGCGAGTTGTCGTATCCTGCGGGTGCTAGAAGGGGTCGCATTCGGCATAATATTAATAATAATAATAATAATAATAATAATAATAATAATAATAATATGTACATCACAACCACGAACGTAAATTAAGTCATACGGAGTGCCACTTGCGAGTCGTGTCAACGGCTAATCGATAGATACAATTCTCGACAAGTCCAATTATTAATTACAGGTATCCAGAGATGAATAAAACACAAACGGCAATGTTCATTTCACCGTGATTCGGTTAACTTGTAGATTCAGCTTAAAAGTATAGATTTTTTTTTGCTTTGTTGTCGTTGTCGTTTAATCCTGCGTTGAAAAATTACTTCGAGGATTTATCAAACAATTTCGATCAAAATGGCCCCAACGTTTCAGTCTTACGGTTTAAATTTTGTTCGTCGTTTTTTTTTACATTACAAGTAATTGAGCGTGACTCATTGAAGTCTGGAATACTTACAGAAAATAACATCATACTCTCAGAGGGTTGTCAAAACGCGAAGTTGACTTTATTACTTTTTTTTGTTCCATTAAAAGAAAAAAACGTAAGTGTCAATTCTGTTTTTGAATATTTTACCATGTACTTGATGCTAACAAAAACATTCTTACGCGGCTAAGTTCTAATACGTCAACACTGCTACTTCATATACACGAAATAAATCAACGATTTGTTTTTATCTGACAAACTCAACGGTCCTCTTTTGAACTTTTCGTCGTTAAAAGGGAACTGGCTCCATTCTCCGGATAGACGAAATTCTGTTTCTCTCGTTTTATTTTTGTCGCGATTAGAGACCAGAATAATTCACAGTAATCCATAGGAACCAGCCTATCGTAACATTTAAATAATAATTTTTAAAAAGTCTCGCCCGTCCTCGAGTAACGGTACAATCGAATGGCTGAAAAGAAAGTTTTATCATTTGGTTGAGCTTCACATCGACAATTTTTTTCCTTTTCAATTAAAAAAAAATATCGTGGTTTTTTTGCCAAATTGCATATATGGCAGAAATTCTTTTGTATTACACATATTAATTGGGAAACAAATAAATATTTTTTTCTGTTCTTATAAATTATTTACTAAACAGAATAGTGAAAATTTTCCAACAGTTAACTTCATTTCTTACTCTAAAATACTATGCTTCTAATATTCAAACGACTATAAACAAAAATATAAATTACTTGTCGCTTATTTGATGGAATGAAGACTTTTTTTAAAAACTTGCTCATTCTTATTATAGGTTTAAAAAAAGAAGAATTTGTAGAAAACTCCAGATTAATCGTATTAAAGAATTTCTGCTGTAAATGTAATTTAAATTCGTGCGAAAACCATTTTTATTAGAAATGTGCGAATAATGTTTCTTTAATCGAATTTCAAAAATTCACAGGATTTTTCGAAACAAAATTAACTCTTCTCCTTGCAGAACCGAACTATTCAAATTATTAGAAACATCTGAATTAAATTATTCGCAATATTTGAAGTATTCAGAGAATTCGAATAATTCAAAACATTTGAATTATTTGAACCATTTGAATTTTTCGAATCAAAACAAGTTCAATAATTCGAATATTCGCACATTCATAATTTTTATAAATCATTCGTCCTTTTGCATAAACCCGTTTTTTTATGACGACAAACAAAATTCTCGACGGGCAACTCAACGAAGAGAATAAAGCTTTTGTTTTCTAACCACTCTAACGTAAAAGAAAGATGTACTACTCATACCTCGATATAAACTCAAAATTCTGCACACGAACACAGAAAGAAGGTTGGAAAAAAAACAAGATTAAAAATTCAACAGCTACACCATGACTTTTCGTTTTTTCGCGTATACTGCTTTGACGACACTGGTCGTTTCCAGTATCAATGTATCGAGTATGGCTACGGTAAGCTCGTTTTTCACAGCTAATTCGTCATGATGGAATTTCGTCCATTCGTCCTCTTCGGCTTGTGCCTCACGGGCCAAAAGCTCGTCGACGCGATCTCTGCGTTTTCGGCTCCAGCGCATAACCATATTTTCGCGTTGTAATTTAGTCTTGAAACCGAACAACGTCGCGACTTCCTTGCTCACGTATTCGTTGAGTTCCTCGACGGTCTTTGGAATTTTCATTGCCGGCTTCGTTTTAACATTTGGCTTGGTCCAACTTGGACCAGGCTTCTCGTATTCGGATCTATAAAGTTCGGCAATCGTTTCTTTGCAGAGATCGAACAAAAATGTATTGTAAATTCGTCTATCCTGCTTCGCGGTTTCGTTGTTGTCCTTGCTTAGCTCGCAAATTTCCGCTGGCGGCTGAAGACTCATTATATCCTCGCCCGCATTTTTAGCGTTGAATATCAGCACCGTAGCTTTCTCCGTGAAGGCAGTCAATTCCTCCACGTTTGAGGGCACAACAGCGGGTGGCAATGTCGGCGATACTTGCGGCGTTGAGAGTCTACCAACACCGCCTGGTGGCGTGTACGGCGGTGGAGGCTTGTTCGGTATTTCACGAACGTAAAAGGACACCTCTTCCGCTTCTAACTTTTTAATCTGCAATTGTAAACATGATTTTTGTTAATTTCTTCAATTGCAAAACCAGATGCAAATTATTTTAAAATAATTACTTTTCAATTTTGTATTGCGCTTTTTAAATAACAAAAAAAAAAAGATTAATTGTTTTTCAAAGAAGAGTTTTTATGTCGACAATATTTGTCTATTTTTTTTAATTTGAAAATTCGCTATCCGATATATCTAACTACTGAACATTTTTCTTTTATTTATGATCAAACTTTTTAAATTTATGATATACAGGAAAAGTAAAAAAAATAGACGAGCTTCATCACACTTAAATCGTAAAAATGTAATAAGTTTGTTATAAATGCAACTTTTAAAAAATGTGATAAATAATTGTAAAATAGTACAAATATTTCATAGTTAAATGGATGTCAATCCTTACCTCAAGTTCAATTTGGAGCTGCTCTATTCGCAGCAGTTTTGCCTCTAATTCGGCAACTTCCAATCCTGGCTGCTCCAACGAGGCTGAATAATTCAAAGAGATACTTAGAATTCATCCAGTGAATGAATAAATAGATATTTATGAAAAAGCAACACGATTATTTACTTCACATCAGGGGGGGTCAAAGGAGTTTACTAAACGGGGTGCTCTGACAACCGAAGACACAAGACGATGAGATGTAGTAAGGGATGAATTATCAAGGCACAAATTAAATTTTATAAAGCTGTGACGGAGGAACAACATTCCATGGTTCATACACAACTCACTCCACCTCCTCTTCCTCTTCTCGGAGACGAAAATAAAAGTAGTAGGGAATAGAATTATTTTAAAAGTGTGTCTGTGATATTACTATATGTACAGGGTTCTCATGTGCACATATACAATAATTCTATTACAAATATTCATAATCCAAGCATTCATGCGACATTTAATCGGATAAATAGAACAAATCAATGTTCGTTTCATTCCAAGTTTCGTGTAAAAAAATTACCTTTAGGGTAAATATTATCTCGACTTTGCTATTCTGAAAATAAACAATATATGGCTATACCAGGCAATGCTTTGCATGAGATAAAAAAAAAACACAGCCAAATATAAAAATCAAAGTGTCTGTGTTGTGTCTGTATTTCATGTATGAATATTATTTCGTATATACGGAAGATTCCGGTATAAACACAGTCAAGTATGATCATGTTTTCAGCCCATAGCCCACACAACCATCACACCGCATTGCTTCAGCCAAAATTTACGATCGGCAAATACAAAATATTGCAAGTGAATAATATTCCTGAAATGTTTTAAGGGAAGAGAGTCAGATTAAATTCATCGATATATTTTGAAGAACATTTCATTTGTTTGTCTGCTGATATTATAAGAGAATATATATATTGTTGGCTCTTAAAAAGGAAATATTTTAGCCTTTCAGAAAAGCATATAACTATTGTAGATAACTTACCATAAAGTTATGGGTTTTTTAAAAATATATGTCGCACATTGCGAATAAAACCGGTCATCCAAATATTCCCAAAAAAAAAAAAAATTAAAATTTACATCAGACGAATCCTTATGACATGAATGTAGCTTTTCGTGTTTTCTTTAAATTGATGAAATGCCATGGATTTAAACACTAATTAAAAAAAATATTTTCATAAATTTATTGTAACTATTCTTTGTTTTAAAAGTTTGTAATATACAGAGTGTCCCATTTTAAATGGCCACTTGATTTGTCTCGAAAAATACTGCTGAGATCTAGGTTTGAGTATAATGAAACTTTTAGGGCTCAAAGGACGGCGGTAAACAAAAAATTGGACCATCATTCGAAATGGCGGGTTTACGACGACCGACATGTTTTAAAAAAAATGGAACCATGACTTTTTTCACCAAAAAATTCGTCATATTATAACTAACAACTGTTGTAGGAAACTTTTTTTTTATAATGTCTATATTCGTTAGATCTAGCGCTAAAATAGTAAAAAATGGTATATTTTTTTACTATTTTATCGCTTACTAAAAAATAATTACCCCTACATCTCCCAGAAATATGCAGCATTTCAACGATTTCCCTGGGTTTGAAATCAGCCATTGTTGAATCGGCGTCAATAATAATATTTAAAAATTAATATTGAACGAATATTGAAACGCCTTATTCGGTGATTAGATTTATTTGTTTTCAATTAGTCGCTGTTGGAACGTTTCTGTTAAGGACACGGATAGGACGTTACGAATATTCATGGTTCCGGTATCAAATTTAGCGGCTTAAGTTTTTAAAATTTTGTTGAAAGAAAGAAATTTTAGGAGTTTCGGATCGTTGGAGGTTTTGTAACGCGAATTTGGTGAGAGTTTTGATTGTGTGTTTCGGCACATACACACACGCTAGCGCTAAAATAGTAAAAAATGGTCTTCTTATCTAATAAATATGAAACGTAATAAAAAAAACGTTTCCTACAGAAGTTGTTAGTTTTGACACGATTTTTTTTTGTAAAAATAAGTTATGATTCTATTTTAAAAAAACATGTCGGCCGTCGTAACACCGCCATTTTGAATGTTGGACAATTTTTTATTTTTAACAATCCCTTTCGAACCTTAAAAGTTTCTTTGTAGTAAAAATGATTAAAATGGGACGCCCTGTATATATTTTGACTTATATTACCAGTAGTCAAATAAATGAGATATTCTTCAATGAATATCGGCGATTTCCATCTGACTCTCGACACTTAAATCAGTGAAGATTCTTCTTAACGATAAATAATAGATAAACCTTATTGGACAGACATACGATACGCCGAAAATTTCGAAAATAACGTGAATAATGATCAGTGAAACTGGAACATTAGATTTCCGTTTGTCGTTGTCCATATTCATATTCATACCACTGACATAAACACGCACACAGCATAAGAGTAGCTTAATATTCGTAGCGAAAAACAATATAAGTTAAAGTAAATACCTTTCAATTTGTCGATCATCATCTCGATGTCCTTTTCCGAGGTTGCGATTACCGGAGCTCCATGAAAATCAACTTTTCCGTCGTCGTCCGTTTTCGCAATTTCGTTACCACCAAGTAAATCATCATCCAACGCATCAATATCAAGCCGAGATTCGTTCGGATCTCTCGGCGAATCCATTTCGATTTCAGAAACGCCTCTCGGAGTATCGGCGCCTTCGCTCGATTCCGACGAATCCTGCTCTTTGCGACAAATTTCATCATCCACTTTCGTAGCACGTGAAAACATTCTACTCGAATCAATTTCTTCGGGCAATTGTTCTTCTTCGTTAAATTTATCATTGCTCAAAATTCTGTCGTTATCCGTTGATTTTATATGTTCAATTGCTCGTGATGATTCCAAAGGCTCGCCGTTTGTCGGGGAATCTTTTTTAGTCGTAAATCCTGGCGAAATGCTACCGAATACTTGAACGGAAATTTGTACATCGTGAAGATGCTGCTGTTGTTTATTCGCCGATGCGGCATAAGATTGCTGTGAAATAGCATCCAATATTCTAAGTACGTCTTCCGATTTTTGTGTCATTTCGTATTTTTCCGGAATTTTCGTAGATTTCGCTGAGCTCAACGATCTTTGTGATTCTGATCTGTCGAGAATTTCCGAAACTTCGAGACTCTCCTCTGATATATCTTCGTATTCAGGACCTTTAAAAACTTCAAATGTTCTTTCGTTCAGTTTGGGCGCAGAATCCTCTTCGATTTCCGGTTCGGTAATTTTCACGGTTTCGAAATCTTCAGGATTCAATCGCAGAGATTGAAGATTATCCTGTAATGCAATTTCAGTCTGAATTTCTTCGGGAACTCTTGTTGAGCTAATTGACTTGTCAAATTCATGTATAATTTGATGATCGGCAGCGATTATTTCATCTAAAACATAACTCTCGAGTTCCGGAACTTTTTCTTCGGAATCTTTAGTCTCGACGCTAAAAGCTTTATTCGAATGAACCGAAGAAATTGTAGAAATTGGCGAAACCGTTTTGTTTTCAGTATTTTCGCGATTTTCAACGTCATTACCGCTTCTTCTTCGCCGCGCTATATTTCGCTCTACTCCTTGTAAGATTTCTGTAAGTTTTTGTAGAACAGGTTCAACCTCAGCTGTGAGATTTAAATCCGAAGGACGAGGAACGATTCTATCGGAAATCGTAGCTGGAATGCCGCTTAATTGTTCTAAATTAATCTGCACAGCTTCTTCAGGTTTGCTGGCTATTTCCGACTCCGAGTCTCGATAAGATTCAGTCGTTTGCTTGCTTTCCCTCGCAATTATATCCAAGATATCGTCAAGTTCGTCGATGTGCTCGTTTTTCGTAATATCCATCGCAGATTCCTCAAATTTGTAACCGATTGTCGTGGATTCGCCTTTGGGAATAAACATAGAAACGTCTTCCATGTCACAGGTAAAATTTACCGTGTCATTTCTATTTTCGCAGCTATGTCGCGATTCTTCGGTCAAATTCAGAGGAGAAAAATCGGAAGGTTCAATTGTAATCTCCTCTTCAGGTTGCAGAGATTCTTTCCATTCGTTATCGACAATTCCTGACTGTTCCGGAACTTGAAATGAGTCCGATATAGTCCAATCATTGTCAATTGAAGCTTTGCCGATGGAAATACCTTCGGTTTCTTTAAATTCTTCGTTGTTACCGGAATTTTCCAAGGAAGATTCGTTCGTTTTGTCGTGCGAAGCTTCGCTAGATTTCCTCGAAAGTAAAGAACTTTCGTTGTACAAATCATCCTGCTGGGAAGCAGAAAGTTCTTCAGCGATACTTTCCGCCTCTTCGTCATCTATCTGTAGAGATTTTTCGCTCTCGGTAGGACGAATTGTATCATTAAGTACTCTCTCATCTTCAACTTTGCGTTTTGCGAGAATTTCATTAGCAGGCTCGTTAAGAGTTTCAAACTTTGTTAAATTTTCGCTAGAGGACTCTACAAGATTTTCCCTTGGTGATAAATACGTGAACTTATCCTCAATTTCGGAGCTTCTTTTCGGCGAATTTACAACCTGTTCCAATTTATCATTATTGGTAAGACAATCGCGAGATTCATGTTCGCTGACTTCGAATTCTTGATTCTCATTATCCAGTTGCAAAACTGGCATTTCAAAACTGTGTTCTTTTGGTTCTAGTGATTCTTCGATTGTGTACGCAGCTGATGAAAGATTAGCAGCTAATTCAATATTACGTTTGCTTTCGGCCATTTCGGATATTATTTTCGAAATCGATTTAATGTCACCTTCTAAGGAATTAAGGTCTTGCGAAAGAGCTTCGTTTTCTACTTGCATATCTTTCATACTTTCTTCCAAAGCTGCGCTACTTACGCTTAAGTCACTTTGAGGGGATTTCACGTGTTCGGATATTATCGATTTTTCGATAACGTTTAGAATTTCTTTGCTGCGAGCTTCGAAATCAATTTCCTCGGTTGTCTTAGTTTCTGTGGATTTACCGTCTGGCATAATAACGGACATAACTTCCGTTACGTCGACTTCAAGCTCTTCGTAAAGACCAGATTTTTCGGATTTTTCAATTTCCCGTAAAATGCTAGATTGCTCGGGAATTGAATCGCCGGTTTTCAATGAAATCGGTTGTTCGAGATCCTCGGTAATTTTCGAAAATTCTTCAGGCAATTCCGAATGTACTGATAGCGATAATTGTTCGGAAATGTCTTTCGAAGTATTTTTTGCAACGCTATCGATAACAGTGCCAATTTCATCCTGTTCGGTCGTAACTACCGAGCCAATTTTCAATTTATCATCTGACTTTTTGCTAAAGTGCGACATCATTTCTGACAGTGCTTTTAGATCATTTTCCAGAGTGCTTATATCGTCATTCAAATTTTTATTCGTTAATTGCAAGGTCTCTAATTTGCGTGAGAACATTTTTGAATTTTCTTCTGTAGCTGCTGTTTGAATTTCGGAGATTTCGGATATTATCTCGGATTTCCTTGTGTTTGTTTGATCGGGAAGGCTTTCGTGTATGTTGACTGTTGATGTTGCTGAATTATGTAAATTTGTAAGGTCTTCGGACACGGCACTTTCTTCCGATCGTGATTCGCTTATTCTTTGTGATTCTCTGCTTGATATTTCGGAATGTTTTTCCGAATTACTGTAGGCAAAGTTCTTCGCTTCTTCAAGAACGAATTCGGCGCTTGGATTAGTTCTTCCTTCTCTTGCGCTTGAAAGCCTTGAAAGTCGCGAAGTCTTGTTGTCGAGTGAACTCGATGATTTGTAAATGTTTTCTTTGCTTTTGTCGTGATAATCCGAAGGATAGGCGTTTCTGCTTGGGTCTTCGTGCGAAACTTTGGAGAATATTAGATCTGACTCTGATCTTGATCTCAGCAAATCGCTACTTTTATAAATTTCTTGTATCCGTTTTATTGGAATTTCAGGTACTTTGAAGTCCGCCACTGATCTCGATTCTATGGCAAGTTTATCGCTATCTTTTACCACGGTTTTTTGCGTTTCCAATTTCTTGCGCATCTCGTGGATCGTCGTATCGTATTTCTAAATGTTTTAAATAACAACGAGTATGAGATTAATATTAAGGATTTTATGGTTTATCACGCCATTACTGAAGAGAGATTACCTTTATTTGACTAAGCAAAGTTGCTTCGAGCGCTTTTAGTCGCTGTTTGGCTTGCCTTCTGGCTTCCCTTTTCAGTTTTGCCATCTCTGCTCGCCGTTCGGCCAATTTCTCAGCCAAAAGCTCCACTCTTCCCTCTACATCGCTCGTATCGGACGACATTGTCGTATCTTTAAAGAAAATATATCAAAAATTCAAGAGACGTAGGAGGTTAATTTTTTTTTTAAATAGAAAACCTTTAAAAAATTATATTGAATAAAATAATGGTTAATATGATGAGATTTTTAAATCTATTTTTAAAGAATAAATATGTACCATGATAGGGTAGAGCGTTCGCAGTCGTGCTGACAAGTTTGAAAGCAGCCTGCTCCATGCGTGCAACTCGACTCTCTTCAGCCTTAAGTTTCGTGTGCCAGGCGATCCAGTCTTCGACGCAATTCCTGCGGGTTGTAAGCGCAGCTTCCCGGGCATTCAGAACTCTGTATTGGACAAGTGTCAGTATGTTTATTTCAATTTGAACTCAAGGAACTGCGTTTACAATAAAATAGCCGCGGTTTACAAAAAGTAATACAAAACTCCGAGAATGTCAAGTGCATCGGCCTGTACGTGTACTCGCGAATTACTCGGTGCACTAGCAAAACTGTAACCGACCTGTGGTTGCACGCGGCTAACTGCTCACAATCTATTTTTACAATGGTACGCTCGATCACGAATACACATTTTCAATTTATTATTAGAACTCACTAGCAACGCGCGGCTAATTCTCGCAGCATCTTTTTTCATAAAAATACATGCGGGTAAATAGTTAAATACCCGGAAATTAATAATTGTAACGCGTCAAACTCAACTTGAAATCTGCTTGCAGAGAATTCTTGTTTTGCAATTACATTGACTTTAAAATTTTTACTTTTAACAGTAGGTCAATCACCAGAGGCTTTCCAAGATACAAATCTAGATTTTAAATATGTTATAGATCCGCTTGAAGCCGACAGATATGTAAAATTGGAATGAGATCAACCATATAGTTTTTAAGATATAAAATCGTAAAGTTGAGACTTTTTACGCGGATTCCATTGTTGAATTCAGAAATGAGCCTAAAATCTCACATGTACACATAGTTAGATGACGAAAATCCAAAATAGAAATTCCAAAAACAGAAATTTATATATTTTGAACGTTTCTGATCACGAAAAAATGAAAGCATAACGTTACCGCAGATTAAAGACGAAATATCGGTTTAAAGTTGTCGTTAAACTCGCGAACACAGACAAGTTTATGGTATAAAGGAGTTAACTAAAAGTTGGGAAGTTCTTTTGCTATCTGATTATAATCTTTACAACCTTTGACATTTGAAACTCGACAACGCGCTAGTCGAATCGAATTCTCAATATTATTTTGTATTAGTTTTCGGCAGCTCAATATTTTCTTGAACCTTCATATTTACGTTTGTAAAATTTGTAGCTTTTTAATAACACACGCTTTGTCGTGTATTACAAATGACATACGACTCAATAAAAATGAAATTGATCATGTAAATTCTTTTCTAAAAGGATAAAATTAATAAATACAAAAAATTATTTTCAGTTATTTAAAAGAAACAATTTTCCATTTATTTTGTATAATTATAGACAACAATTTTATCATAACAGCCATTATATTGATTATTCAAGAAGCCGTTCCCATTTCGATCTAATTGAACCAGCTGTTACACCTGGTGTGTAAAAAAGACAAGTTTTTACTAAAAAGGAATTTAACACGATTCTAAATTTTACTAGATTCGCAAAATAAAAAAAGCAAAGACACGATCAATTTGGATTTTAAAAAATCTTTTAAAAAAATACCACATTACAATACGTGTGCGGTAATTGTACATTACGATAAGTTAAGAAAAAGTTTTTCCAACGAGTATTATAGAAAATTTTACTTCACAAGGTGTGAAAACCAGGGGTTTAGACGTACCGTGCGTAAAACGTCAATTTTCGGACAGAGTGAAATAATGAATTTTTCGCTCATCAGGTATAATAACATTAAACAATTCAGACGAATCAGCCAGGAATATCTCATATCTATGACTAAATTTCTATAGTGCGTATTGCAGTTTACTTACTGTTCGAGTTTCTTCGAAGTCTTGAATCGATGATCCTGAGCTCTGATGACAACCGATCGTGAGAAGCTCTTTTCGCTGTCACCCGAGCTGTGTCGTGAAATAGTAAAAGTACTGACTTGCGAACGTGTCGATATATTCCCCAAATTTTGTATATCAGCCTCGTCCCTTCGTGTATTATTATCCCGATTATCAGCGCTTCTTTCCATAACATTACGTGTAAGAATATTCTCTTTAGTCTCATGTTCGCTGGCAATATCCCGAAGAAGCTTGTAATTTTTGTCCTTGATTGCTCTCGAGTGTTTCACCAGAGCTTGTAGAGAATTTTGGCTCTCGTTCAAATCAAGCTCCTCCAGAATCGAGCTCTGATAATTATCGTCCGGCAGAATCGCTTCTTTATCCGCTTTAGTGCGTTTACTAACAGGCTTTATAATATCATCCACGGTATGAGTATTTCCTTTGGATCTCAAAATATTTTCCGTCAGTATATTCGACGTTGACTTTCCTTTTAAATTCTTCGAACCTTTTCGTTTGTTCGCTGATTTTGATTCGTGTGGATGTTGCTTCTTCTCAGCAGCGACAATCTTTTCCGATTTTTTCGTACCTTTGTAATTAATCAAAAGCGATTCTTCAGTGACCTGTGAAGCTTTTGATTTCCGCGAATTGATAGAATCCGCTTCTCCATGAATAATCTCAAGAGCCGGAGATTCTTTGAGCGAAACCGAAACTTGTGAATCGAGAGCCTGAGGTTTTGATTTTTTCGATAATTCTTCGACAAGCGTGTCGGATTCAGATTTAACGTTCTCCGAATTATCGACATTCTGCAATACTAGCTTGGAGCCTTCGGTCATCTCGGTAATTTGTCCGTGATTCAAAGGAACCGTATGTTTTGTTCGGCCTAGGTAATTAGTCTTTAAACTCGGCATTTTCTCCTCAAATTTCCTGGTCTTCGATTCTAACTTCTGCGGCGTTTCGAAGCTCGATATAAAATCGTTAAGCTGATCGAGATTATTCAGCGAATTAGTAGATTCCTCGAGTACGCTCATGTACTTTCGATTCTTCGATGCATCGAGTTTCTCAGCTGCCGATGTCTCCAAATCTGACTTTAGAGATTTTCCCTCCAACCTGTGAGAACTGTCGGACAATTGGAGTTTCAAATCAATCTGCGAGCGATCTAATTGTGATTTATCAGAGTCAACCAACGAGCTCATCGAGCTGTTGCTTCTGATATCGTAACCCTTCATTGGCCCTGAAAGTCTCCTTGGCGATTGGCAATCGGCGCTTCTCTTTAACTTGGTCAGAATATTCTTCGTCGACATTTGCGGATTAAACATGTTTCGTTGTTTTTGCAGCATAAGCTTACGTTCTTGACTTGCCATTTTGTGAAGTTCTTTAAGGCGATTCATCTCATCTTTCTCTTGTTGAAGTTTAAGCAGAAGAGCCCTTTGTTTTTTCTTAACAGAGCTAATTCTGCTGTCTTGTCCTGTATCGCGTAACTGTCGTTTTTGCTCTTCGAGCTTAACTAATTTTCTGGTTCGATCATTCAGCGTTTTTTCGCGTGACTTAAAGAGCATTTCGATCTTATCGTACATAAGTTTCTCGTCTTTGATAAGTTGCGCCATTTCAAGATCCAAATTTTTATTGAACGAGCACGTAACGTCCCTCGTTGAAATACTAATTTCCGTGCCAGTTTCAGTTTTAATGGATGACGTGGTTTCGTGCAAACTTATTTCCGACATTGTTCTCATTTTGCTAGGCAACGAGATGTCTTCAATGTGATCGAGATCCTCGAATTGTTCAAACGAACCTAACGAAAGTTCGGGTATATCGCAATTCGTCAGGCTACCACGATCATAAGTAATGCCAGGATATTGTTTCAGTCTTTCTGCAACTGTATGCCTAGCCAATCGAGTGTCAGTTTGCGTAGCAATGTCATTAGCTGTTTGTGTCTGAACTTCCGCAACTTTAACGTCCGGCTTAAAATCCTTATTCCTAATAATGTGATTTCTCGATTCTTCTTCTTGTTCCTGTAAATCTGATTTTCCTGCAAGATTCCCAAAAGTGTTTTTTTCAACATTACCGTCTTCGAGAGTTTTACCGTCGGGACTTTCATCGGAGAACGGAGATTTTGCGTCAAATGCTTCCCTGTCTCTCTCCGCTGTCATTGCCGTTAACTGCTTTTTTATCTCCTCGTTGGCTAATCTTTGCTTTTGCAATAGTTCTTTTCCCTTGTCGTGTTTTACAGTGTAAAGACATTTTTCTACATCCATAACTTGTCGAAGAGATTCATTGTAGGAATCAAAGAGATGCAATTCCGCTTGAAATTGCATGTGCAACGCAGTTGGATGCAAAAGCGGCTGTCCGATATTTTGTGGTGTTTCTACTCGAGTTGGTTTGTGTTTTGGTGTTTTAAGCTCTGGCTCAGAATCATTTTCCGATGCTATTGGTTTTCTTCTCTTTGAGCGTAGAGTCAAATTTATATCCGGCGTGACAAGATCGCAGAACTCTTCCTGTTGCGAATAGCTATCGTCTCTGAAAGATATTTTTGTTGGATCTAGTAAAATATCGTCGGACGAAGTTTGAGTTATATTTTGGGACTCGATGTTAGAATTTGCCTGACTCGAGATTGGAATTTTTGTCTTAGATTGCTGCGTTATTTCCGTGTAAACGTTACGACTTTTGTTGCCATTCGAATCCGAGACTGTTTCTAATTCTTCTAATATTTCGCTTGTGCTACTTCCGGCTCTAGCTTGCAATTTGCTTGTCGATGCTTTCGTCCTATCTAGGATTCTTTTGTGCTGCTCTTTTGGAGGAACTTCGAGAGATTTTTGTTGCATCGGCTGCGATGATCTCGTCGGCATCTTTGGCGTTTTATTCTCCATAACTTTAAGTTTCTGTTCCTCGAGCTGTCGTAGAGCATTTAGAATTTGATAATCGTCGTTGTATTTCAAAGCAGAAACATCAGAATCCGTTGCCCTGGAACTTTCTCGCGCGAGCTTTTCGTGAAGTTTGAAATTTCGATCGGAAAGCGACTCGCTGCTAAATGTACGACCTCTAGATTCTAAAGACTTGTCGCGCGAACTTTTGATTGAATGTATGCTGGACGAACGAAGCCTCTTCTCCTCGTCCTTCTTTGCTGTCGATATCGCCAAGTTTTTGTTCTTTGGTTTCTTTGAGGTAGAGTCACATTCTTTCGGCAGATATGACATACGCTCGTTTTTCGAACGTTTCGAATCTGCCACGTCTTTTCGCGATACGTGCTTTGGATTTTTCGTTCTCTTCGTACAATCCTGAGGCATATCATCGACCTTTGGAATGATCGAATCGTCTTTTTTAATTCTTTTTGTTCTGTTCTCTTTCTCACGAGAATTGTCGCGTGTGTGATCCTTCTTTTTTGACAAACTCGGAGATATCGAGAGATCCGGCGCTTTTAAAGGTTCAATGTCGTCGCTCGATATCAGAGAATGACCTTCTGACAATGAAAAATCCAATTTTCGATGAACCCTCTCCATACTTTTTGGTGTTTTGTCGACTTTTTGCGAAGCCAATGAAAATTTTAGAGGATTTACATCACGAAGATTAGAAGCGTCTTTCGGTGAGTAATCCAAAGTTTTGGGTGAAATCTTAACATCAGGGACTTTCAGAGGCTTTATGAAATCCATCTTTTGAACTGTCTGGTACAAGCTCCCTTTGGAACTTGCGTCAATGTTGTTCATCTGAACATCAAGAGGCTGCGCACTTTCTGTGTTACCCGAATAATACAATTTTTTGGATGTTTCATTGTACGCGGCGAGAGCCAATTTTCTTTTCACCGCTGTGATAAATGTAAAGGGATACGGTTGGACCGGCTGGTGTACCAAAAAGGATTCTAAATTCTTTAGATTCGAAGCTGAGGGCGGATCGATCAAATTTCCTGATAACACTTGCTTTGCATGTTGTTCCTTTCTCAACTGCGCAAACTGTTGATTCTGTAATATCTGGAATGTAAAGAATGAACGTATTCAAATAAGCTGATTTATATTTAATGCGAACCTTTCAATGTCCAACTCAAGTTTTCTCCATGATTCTTTTAATGTTCTTTTCTTCTCATTTATAAAATAGAGATAACATGAAAATAATTAAAATAAAATAAATTCTTCAATCACATATATTTTCATATTCTTAGAAATTTTCAAACACAGAAATCTAAAAGGTCAACTTATTCAAATAAGCTGATTTGAGCCCTATTTTTTTAGTGTTTTATTTTTTCTCATTTATAATTGACAATAGTAATTTTATGGGTTTACTATCAGTTTGAATAAACATTTCAGTCAATAGTTTACAAAAATAAAAAGTTGTAAGAACATAATAAATTTGTACAGGGAGCCATATGAATGATAGAAAAATGAAACAATTAAGCTATTGTAAAAGATAACAATGCATTTTTTTTAACCAAATAGAATGTTGTAATTGCTTTCAAAAATATATAAGACCAATTACTGTGTGAAGAATGGAAAATAATGGGAAAGAAGTTTCCACTTTGCATTCTTGTTTAAAGTAAATGTTAATAACTAAAGTTTGCCAAAATTCGAGTCACAACATTTTTTAAAAAATGTTGGCGCTCTAAAATGTCATAGCATAAATATATTAATAATACTCGTAATCAGGAATGAGAATATATTGTCAACTAGTGAAATCAAATATCTGTTCATCTTATTATTTATTCAGACAAAGATTTAGTTTGATTTCTTAAAAATTTTCTGTTATAACTGAGACAAAATATTAATAACTGAAGTTTGCCAAAATTCGAATCACAACAAAATTTAAAAAATGTGGAACTCTAAAATGTCATAGCCTAAATATATTAATAATAATCGTAATCAGTAATGAAAATATATTGTAAACTGGTGAAATTATGCATTGATTTTACAAATTACAGGCTTTTATTTTCCAAGTTACAGCAATCTTTAATAAAGAAATTCAACATTCTATAAAATTCAAATCCATCTGTTGATTTTGACCAAAATTTAATATCAAATGTCCCTTAATTTTATTGTTTATTCAGACAAAGATTTTGTTTAATTTCTTAACAAATTTCAGTTATAGCTGAGACAAATTTGAACATTCAGAATTCTATAAAATTCAATATGAGTCATCATTGAATATTACTTTATTTTTGCTATCTGATACAATAAGTTTTTTTAAATAAAGGAAAGTAGAATGTTATAATTGCAAAAATATATCAACCATTTAATGTGTGAAGGATGGAAAAGAAACTGACAAACTTGCATCCTTGTTTAAAATAAATGTTAATAACTGAAGCTTGCCAAAATTTAAGTAACAAAGAAATTTAAAAAATGTGGTGCTCTAAAATGGCATAGCATAAATATATTTATAATAATTGTAATCAGTAATGAGAATATATAGTATACTAGTCAAATTATGCATTTATTGCACAAATGACATGCTTTTATTTTTCAAGTTACAGCAATCTTTAATAAAGAAATTCAACATTCTATCAAATTCAAATCCCTCTGTTGATTTTGACCAAAATTTAATATCAAATGTCCCTTAATTTTATTGTTTATTCAAACAAAGATTTACTTTGATTTCTTAAAAAATTTTAGTTATAGCTGAGACAAATTTGAACATTGAGGATTCTATAAAATTCAATAGAGTCTTTATTGAATATTACTTTATTTTTGCTTCCTGATACAAAACATTTTTTTAAATGATGGAGGGAGAATGTTATAATTGCAAAAGTAGATCAACCAATTACTGTGTGAAGAATGGAAAATAATGAGAAAGAAATGTTCAACTTCGCATCCTAGTTTAATATAAATGTTAATAACTGAAGTTTGACAAAATTTGAGTCACAAAAAAAAATTTTAATGTAGTGCTCTAAAATGTCATAGCATAAATATATTAATAATGGTCGTAATCAGTAATGAGAATATATTGTAAACTAGCAAAATTATTTTCACCAGTTTACAGGTGAAAATAATTTGCATTATTTCAGTGCACTTATTGCACAAATTACAGGCTATTATTTTCCAAGTTACTGCAATCTTTAACAAAGAAATTCAACATTCGATAAAATTCAAATCCCTCCATTGATTTCAACCAAAATCCCTCAATTTTATTGTTTATTTAGCCAAAGATTTAGTTTGATTTCTTAAAAGTTTTCAGAGTTATAGCTGAGACAAATTACAACATTCAGGATTCTATAAAATTCAATACAAATGGTCATTGAATATTAATTTACTTTTAAAAGCAAATATTAAAAATTATATTCAATGACAATTATGAGAACATTCACAGACATTTCTCTTTTAAATAAAAAGTACCATAAAATATGAATATGACACGTTGAAAAAAAATTAACAATATATAAAAAGTTCATACGTGATGTAGAACTTTATATGCCTGCCGAATTTCAGACTTATAATTTATCACTGTAATTGTAAATTTAAAATAAATGTGTACTTCAACATTTGTGCACATAGATTAAGTTAATTCAATATCTGCTGCATCCTAAATTATATACATTTACTTGTACACTGCATTTTTTTATTTATTAAAACCTGTGTCATAAATAAATAAATGTAAAAAGTATGTCATTCAAAATAAACTTTAATAAGCTTAAAAAAAAGATATGTTTCACAATTTCAGCATAAAAAGTCTTGCACGAATATTCATTTTGAAAAATTAGATTTATGTCAGAAATCATGTTTGAAAAAATCATGTTACAAAAAAAAAACCATAAGTATCCAAGAATCGTGTGAAAAAATCGAATAACTTACCCTGGCAGATGTTTCAGCTCGTTTAGCGATAGTTTCGGGATTCGAGAAAAAGACATATTTCTGCTGTGTTTCAATCTGTTCCTTATTCCCACTGCTCTTCATATTAACATTTCCCTCGTCAATAACGAACTCTGCTTAATCGCATTCTTCGCATCGCTCGTATTCTATAAATTGCAAATATACATCAAGATTAGACACGAAAAGATAAGCCGAAGAATGTATCCCTTAGAAAAAAAAAAAAAAGCTAATTTTTCGTGGACGCGTTGCCGCTCGTATTTGGCCAAAGTTCAAAAAACGCTTGAAAAATACGTTTCGAGTGTGCGGCATTGATTAGCAGAATACATATGTGAATAATCAGCTCAATTAAGTAAGCATCGATAATGTCGAAAGACTCACGGCAAGTTTGCACGGTGTGCAATTTTCCTTTTTTTTTCGCAACAAGACGCAGGTGGATCGAAGAATCGATCACAAATTCATAATAACAGTAGCGGGTTATGGAAAATATCCGTTTGCCGTCGATAAACCCTCTCCTTTCGTTACATCACAAAAGCACGATTTTTCGAAATCTTCAACAACATCTTGACGCGAATTGTTTCAACGGCGTCAAGATATTAAATCGACCGATTCAATTAACGCACTAATAACAACACTTCCACGTATGTAACAAGCATGACACTTGGCAAGGAATGCGTTCGAGTTGGTGAACGAACTACCAGTCGGCAAGCAGTGTGTAACGGTCGTTTGTAAACTACGGTCACGCGGTATATACTGGTTGACTCTACACGACGATACTGCCACGCTACTGTACGTTTCTCAACCCTCCGCTATATACGACTGTCTATTGTTATTATCGGTCGCTTGTGGCGCGAAATTTCAATCTCCCCGCTACAATTTTTTTTCGACACTTTCTTTTCCAATTTTCCGTAATATTAAATATATTTACAAGTTATTTAAATACTGATATTTTAATCGCTTAGATAAATAGATACTCGTTGTAAATGAAGCATTATTTGTCAACTCATTATTATTTGTATCACCGGCAGGAGGCTTCGGTTGTCGTGCTCTCTCCGAGTTGTATCGGTAAATGTTTTCAGCATTTTCCGTTCCAGTGCCCTCCGCGAATGCGATACAATGGAGGAAGTCGTCCGCGGCTGCAGAAGGGGGAAAACATGATGACCTGTCTTACACTCTCGTGTGGAGTTCTCCCCGGTAAGAATTAAAGTGCGGAGATGACGAGAGAGGGAGACGGCCGTAAAAGCCCCAAAAGGGTATACGAGAAGGATAGAATAATTAAAAAACATATCTTTTATAATTGTCCAGATTTTACTGCCCCTTGATGTAGTACTTCCGGTGCATTTTCATCTCTGGAGCAAAAAAGACTGAAGTTATGCGTTTCACGACGATCAGCTGACTTGAGCGATTTCTTTGTAGCCTATGTTCTCGAAAACGGGAAAAAATTACTTAACCAAATTTTGTACGTCGATTTTATGACTAGCGCCCAATGTCTTCTTTTCCATAAATTGAGGTGATCGATTGTTGATACGCACAGATAAATGAATTTTTCAAATAGCCTACTTATTTGTATATATCCAAGTATCGCAAGATGGCCGCGATTGATGCGTTTACCGTGACTCACTTCATAGCGCTTATGGCAGAGTGTTCGAAAAACTTTCAGGATGAAATAAAAATAATTTTATAAAAATTATAAAACTCCCAACTGAAAGAAATGACCTACAAATTTCACACCTAATGACGAATAAGTCTCCCGACTATGATAAGCGAATGATTATTTAAGTATTTCTCCTTTTTTTTTGTTTATCCATATTGTTTATCAATTAAGCACCTTTTTTCAATCAGGAGTTTTTTAATTTCTGTAAAATTATTTTTATTTAGAAAATGCTGCTATTTTAAAAAGTGGCTATTTTTTAACAAGAAAAATCTCGGAATAAAAGTGCTATTTTCACATCAGGTTTTCACAATATTCTTCAAAAAATTGTATCAAGATTTTATTTAATTTCTTTAAAAATAATATTACTTTCTATAATTTATTTCCGAAAAAAATGTTAAATGCTTCTTTTTGTACAGAAAACGCCAACTTTATTGTGCTGTAAAATATAAAAAACCTTGAGTGAGCAGTATGGATTCTATTTTAAAAATCGACAAAAATCGAGATTTAGCGATTTCCTGTAGTGAAAAAGATCGTGTAATTTGTATTCGAATTTCTAGCAGCGAAAACGATATATAATTATAATTACAGCTACCTAAACTTTGTAACTAAATGATTCTAAATCAATAGGGACAACTGAAATTCTTTTTTTGTACAAAACAAAAATGTTTAATTTCTTTATCTGAAAAAAAAAAAAAATTATCAGTTCGACACAACTTACTGAAAAATGTCATGAAACGCCAACATTTGAAATCCGCCACGCCATTGCGCATGCGCCAGTTTCCGGTGAAATTTCCCAACTCGTTTATTGGCTGTCAGCAAGGGTCGTAGTTTCTCGTGATTGGCTGTTAAAAGGGTGAAAAAACTCGAGAACGTCAGCGCCATCTAAAGCCTAAAACCATAATAAAAAAAACTTCACCGACTCTCCAATCTTTCGTATCGACAGCATCGCACATAATTCATGGTCCACATTCACACAATCCAGCAGCTTATTCTTGTGATTTGTGGGTGACTCGCAGTCCGAACCTCGTTTATTCTCTTCTAGAATAGTCACGCGTACAGCATTTTCTTGTGAATGAACATTTTGTCATAGCCGGGCTTAATTCACAAAGACAGAAGAATGTTCGGACCAGGTTCAGCTCCGATCGTGGTTCTAAGTAAGTTGAAGACACGTTTATCCTCGTTCACTTGTTCGACCATCATATTAACTGAATATATATAATTTTTTTTCTTCACGCTATGCCTTTTCCTCTGATTTTTTCAGGCCAAAATACAAAGCGCGATTCGGGCAAGAAGGTCCAAAAGGAAAACATCCAAGCGGGCAAGGTAAGTCACAGCAATGATGCCACTTTTTCACCGAACTTCTCCTTATAAGGAATTGAACTGCCGGCACGCCCACGTGCACGCGACACCCTGCCGCGATGTTAAGTTTCACGCTATACGTTCACGTCGTTTACACGCACACGTATTTATAATCGTTAAAATCTTTAATGACGATAATTCTAGCAATTATTACAATCCAAAACTTTTAAAAATCCTCCATGAAAAGTCCTAAAGTTTCATTTAATCTGAATTGGCTCCAGATATTTTCATGTCATCTGGTTTATGAATCAGTCACTATGATCCATGGACACAACCGGAGATCAACAAACAAATTAATTTATTCTTCTCAAAAAATTTAGTTTGCATTTATAGGTTTAAGCTTTGTGAAATATTATAGTTTATATATGTTGACAATAATTTCTTGTCTTTGTTTTTTTATTAACTAAAGATGATCAGATGTTTTTTTTAAATTAAGTATAAGTCTCTGAATGTACCTATTACCGATAAGTAAACATCTAGGATGCAATTTTTAATTCAGCTATTGGCAATGCCATGTTTTTGTGATTTTCATAATAATTGTACGATTTGAGTATTTGAGGTTCTTTTTTAAAAATTGGTTTATCAAGTTCTCCGGTTTCAAGCGTAATGACATATTTAAAAACTTTTGTTCTTATCAAAAACTACAATTCAGTCTACTCGAAGATTGTTTGTATTTTATACAAAAAATTAAACTCAGATTTAATACAAAGTAAATTAAAAAGTAAAACCAAATTTTTGTCTAAAATATTAACAGCCTCTTAGTAAATTAGATTACAGTTTTAGAAGGTCAGTCAAATCGCCTTAATTGTTTTATGGTCTGCTTATGTCTGTTATTGTTATTATCATTATTATTATTATTATTATTAATTTTATATCTGTTTTCTATTACATTACTATAAGTTATGAATAAATTCCTTCATTTATTGTAGTCAGTTTTATAATCTGACTTAAATGTGAGTTAATCCATTTTACATTTTAATTTTCAAGCATTCATATTATGTTTCAATAAATATTCTTTAAATAATTAAATATAAAATACTAAAGAACTGGTGATGAATCTTATCAAATCATATAAAGTTTCAAAATAAGTTATTTTCATAATTCATATAAATGAATCAATTCTATTTGCAAGTATGTTGGATAGTCAATTTCAGTTTGATTAACTTTTAATTTGTTTTTTGGTAACTTGTTTAAGTTTTTGGTGTACCAAAACAATTAAACCAGAAAACATCATAAATAAATATAAACACAGGATGAATTTTGAAATTAAACAACAATTTTACTTGAATGTATTCATGAAGGGGATTTTAGATTGTATTGATATTGTAGCAATTTGATTTGTTTTTTTACACAGATTTCTGATTAAAAATACAAAGTAATACTAACTCTATGGAGCACATAAAAAAAATTTCATTTTTTTTTAAATTAATTATGATTTTTAATATGGAAATGTTTTTAGGCCAAATTGAAAAATCTAGAAAATGTCTCAAAAATCCTGGGTCAGATATAAACATTTTTAAGCCTAGAGACCCAAAGTGGGCTGACATTTGCTTCTATTTTTTTCTGATTTTGTCTCAAACAATAAAATCAGAAAACTTTATTTAAATATGAAAAGACATTTAAAGATATAAAAACTGAAAATAATTCACTGTCAGCTCTGGATAGAACATTTTAATATGTATCACAGATTTATTGAGAATTTAACTGCTTTTTTATAGTTGTTTTTTGTACTAAAAAAAAGCCTGCAAAGTAAAACCTTACAATTGCTTCCACATTATCTAGTATCTTTGACAAAGCTTTTTTTTACTTTACAATTTTCTGAATTGTGAACTCTTTTTTAGATGCTCATCAAATTCAGTATCAAACATCAATCCATTCTATTCAAGTTGTATGCAAAATTTTGGATCAGCTGCTTGAACTGTTCTCAAGTTAAAGCATTTAAAAAAATTATGTAAATGCAAATTTTAATAAAATCTTAACTGTCTTATCGATTTCACCTAAATATAGTATTAAACATTAGCACACTCTATTTAAGTTTTAGGCAAAATTTTAGATCAGTTATGTAAACCGTTCTCGAGTTATAGTATTTCCAAAAAAAAAAATTTTTTAAGTTAATATTCATAACTGTTGAATCCCTCAACCGATTCGAGGCATATTCAATACCATAGTGGTAATTCAACTTGTATGTAAAATGACAAAAAAACTCAATAACAACAAATCAACAACAAATTTTAAGTTTATTGATTTGAGACAACAAAAAATGTCATGAAAATATACCTTCCTCTATGAGGAAGCAAAATGCACTTTTCTCAACGTTTTGGACCAAGTTCTAAGTGTCCTGACATGAAAATCTCTGAAAAAAAATTGAATCGATACAAAGCTTCCTCCACAAGGGTGCAAGAAAATTATTTTTATTTAGTGCTCCATAGAGTTGGGAGAAAATCACAAAAAATCGTGGTCGAAATCCGAGAGGTCGAGGGTCAAACCCAGCTCGTATCATTGTAGAATCCCCCATATATACATATATCTGCAATTCCTATAATTATATTGACCATCATTACCTTATTTGAAAATTCCTATTGCATTTCATACACAATTTATATGTTGTCCTGGCACTAATTATATGTGATATTGGTTTTCTTAATTGGTTATTTTACATCATATCTGAAGTGATAGTTTTTTTTTGTGTTCCTCTATTCTTTATATTTAGTCATACATTATTTCACAAATTAAAACTCTGTAAATTCTTTTCCTTCTTTCTTCTCTTACCTTTGAATATAAAAGTTCATCACAGTGTCTCTATTGGTAAATTAATAAATGTTTTTTTTTTCTCTCTTTTCAATAAAGGCGATCGCCGACGTCATCAGGACATGTCTGGGACCTCAAGCAATGTTGAAGATGCTGATGGATCCAATGGGCGGTATCGTAATGACAAACGACGGAAACGCAATTCTCCGCGAGATCACTGTTCAGCATCCAGCTGGAAAATCCATGATCGAAATTGCGAGAACTCAAGATGAGGAAGTCGGCGATGGCACAACATCGGTTATAGTTCTCGCCGGCGAGATTCTAGCCAGTGCCGAGCCATTCCTCGAACAGGGAATGCATCCAACAGTAATAATCCGAGCTTACAGACAAGCTCTCGAGGATATAATCGATATTCTAAACGACAAGCTAAGCATTGAGCTCGATCGTACAGACAGAAAGAAATTAAAGGAGGTAGTTCAGTCTTGCGTTGGCACAAAATTCATTGGTCGTTGGTCAGAACTCGCCTGTGAAATTGCTCTCGATGCCGTTCATACGGTAATGCTTGAAGAAAACGGACGTCGCGAGATCGACATAAAACGTTACGCGAAAGTGGAAAAAATTCCAGGTGGAAGTATTGAGGAAAGTTCTGTACTAAAAGGCGTGATGGTCAACAAGGATGTAACACATCCGAAAATGAAGCGTTACTTCAAAAATCCAAGAATAGTCCTTCTCGACTGTCCTCTTGAGTACAAAAAAGGCGAATCACAGACTAATGTTGAGATACTTAAAGATACTGATTTCACGAGAATGCTTGAACTCGAGGAAGAGCATATTAAAAAGATTTGCGATGAAGTTATCGCCGTTAAGCCTGATGTTGTATTCACCGAGAAAGGAGTTTCCGATTTGGCGCAACATTATTTATTGAAGGCTGGCATCTCGGCCATTCGCAGAGTTCGAAAATCCGATAACAATAGAATCGCGAGAGCATGCGGTGCTACTGTTGTTAATCGCACTGAGGAACTTCGCGAGGAAGACGTCGGCACCGGTGCTGGAGTTTTTGAGATTAAGAAACTCGGTGATGAGTACTTTTGCTTTATCACTGATTGCAAGGATCCCAAAGCTTGCACGATTATTCTCAGAGGCGCGAGCAAAGACGTACTCAATGAGACTGAAAGGAATCTTCAGGATGCACTCCATGTTGCGCGCAATCTTCTCATTGAGCCTAAGCTTGTACCTGGTAATTATAAGATTGACATCTTTCTTTTTTTACAATAAGCCGAATATAGTTTTAAAAAACGATTCATATGGTCAGAAAAAATCGGGAAATTTCAGGAAAGAAAAAACTTGTTCAGGAAATTCAGAAAATGCTTGACAATTTTTATTTTGTTCAGAGAAAAAAATTTGAGACTTTAGTAAGGGCGGTGAATGAATCTTTATTATAATTCAAATAATTAGTTAACTCAAATGATATCGGAAATTATTCTATTCTTTTGCTTCCTCGTACAAAAAGCTTCGTGATGGTGATTTTTTTGCCAGATTTTTGTGTCTGATGCTTAAAGTATTCCAAACCGTCGGAAAATCAGCGGTAACGATCGTACTAATTTTTGGCACAGAAGTAGAACATGACACCCTTTTTGTTTGCTACAATCTACGCAATTCTTTATATAACATTTTAGTTGTTATGGTTCTTTGAATGTTTGACGTATAAACGATGGAGATTTGCTATTTTTTTGTATTAATATTAATTGATAGATTGTCATCAAATAATTGAGAGGTCAGCTCCGTGTAGCAGGCGAAAAAATTAACGCTGGGCTTACAGTAACGTAAACGTTACATTAATAGCAATATTACTATTAGGTTTCAGCTCTATCTAGCGAATCTAAGCGAAAAATGGTATTCATATTTTGAGTTTTTTCCCAAAAGGCGTGTTTTCAATCAAGAAAAATTCTAAACTCCGTTAAGAATTTTTTACAGATATCTCGCCGACTAAAAAAGAAGATCCAATATACGAATTCCATTTTTCGCTTTCCAGATTCGCAAAAAACTGCATAGAATATAAACGGTTTTTCCACGATAATAACGAATAATAATTGTAATCTTTTTACAGGTGGTGGAGCTGTTGAAATGGGAGTTGCTCGGCATTTGAACGAAAAGGCTTCAGCTATCGCTGGAGTTGAACAATGGCCTTACAAAGCAGTCGCTCAAGCCCTCGACATCATTCCCAGAACATTGGCCCAAAATTGCGGAGCAAATATCATTCGTACATTGACGGCACTCAGAGCAAAGCACGCTATCGCCGGCAACAACACTTGGGGCATTGACGGCGAAACGGGCCTATTAGTTGACATGAAAGAACGCGGTATCTGGGAACCTCTAAGCGTAAAAATGCAAATTTATAAAACCGCTATCGAGACAGCAATTCTTTTGTTGAGAATCGACGATATTGTCTCTGGCACAAAGAAGAAGGGTGCTGAAAACGAACCAACCGCCCCGGCCCAGGTCACCGAAGAATCGATGAAGGAGTAAATCGCGAGGGATTCGCTTTTGTCGATAGATGCAACGCTTGTATTTCAAACTTAAACATTTAAGCATCTATTCAATAATTATTTGGCGATTATTTTTCGCACCCATGTATTGATCGTTCTTTATCGTTCACAAGTTTATGCATTTTTACAGAATAAAATACCATTCGCTAAAATTGCCAAGTTTTAAAAAGCTTCAATAGACACAACCTCTTTAAACCATCTTTAAAAAAAATCTTCAAAATATATAGCGATGATCTATCTCTCGATAGCAGAAATCATAAATAATTTCAGAAATTGAATTGACGTTGGACAAAAAAATTGCCAGCAGCAATTAATTTATTTTTGGGAAGGTACACATTCATATTCAGATTTATGACATATCAGACGTACGGGTTTATTAATTCTTTTTGGTAAGGGCGATTTTCACAACAAACTCATCGAACATTTTTCGACATACTCGATTTATTGCAAAATCGATATGTTGAATTTTGAAAAACGTTGTTAGGAGAAAAAAATTGCGTCATTTTTATGTTTTCTTGTTTTATTAATTTAAGTTTTATGCTTTTGAAGAAGAAATAAGTTGAATTTATGTCAAAACGATACATTTATGTCAACGCGTGGCATAAAGTTCTATACGAAACTCGTGCGAGAAACTTTTTCTCAACTCGTGTAATTGCAACACTCGCCTTCGGCTTGTGGTGCAAACTCGCACTCGTCAGAAAAAGTTTGGTCACACTCGTATCGTAATATACTAATTTTTTACGAGTGTGAATGTTCAGCACGAGCCGAAGTCTAATCTTGTCTAATCACACGAGTTAAAAGCCGAGTGAGCGAAAAAATAGTCAAAAATAGACAATTTTTTACTATTTTAGCGTTAGACCTAACAAACATGGACTTTACAAAAAAAAGATTCCTACAAAAGTTGTTAGTTTTGACATGACAAATTTTTTGGTAGCAAAATAAAGTCATGGTACCATTTTTAAAAAAATATGTCGACTGTCGTAACTACGCCATTTTGAATGTTTTACCAATTTTTTTCTTCTAAATGTCCCCCTTCGAACGCTAAAACTTTCATTATAATCAATACTTCCCTGGCAGAAAAATTTTTACAACTTACTACTCCCAATAACTACGCGGAAACTACAACTTTCTATGCGAAAACATCTTAAAAGTACAACTTTTTACGCCAAAATACGCTACTTCTACAACTTTCTATGAATAAGTGCGAGATTTGGAACATGGGTGTAAATAGTTGTAGTTCCTACAACTTTTTACTCCAATTCCGGGCTTGAAAAACTACAACTTTCTATGAAAATTTACAAACTTGTCGAGTTTTCTACAACTAACTAAAACTTATTACGTAAATTTTGAACCGATAGCGAGCTAAACGGTTGTAAATTTTCGTAATAAGTTGTGGTTACTATAACTTTCTACAACTTATGACGGAAATTTACAACGGATAAAAATCTATACGATTGCCGGCGATCTACAACTTTCTACACAAGAATACGCGATTTACAAGAAATTTTAACGTGCTTGCAGATTTTTATAAAATATTTTAGCTCAAATGCGTTAAGAGGACGCCTATATTTTATAATAATCTACAACCATATATAAAATTTTGTTTGAAATCTCGTACGTTTGTGTAGAAAGTTGCAGCTCGCCGGCAATCCTATATATTTTTATCCATTGTAGATTTCCATAATTAGTTGTAGAAAGTTGTAGTAAATACAACCTTTCAACGAACATTTACCGCCGTTGTAGCCTCTATTGGTTGAACATTGCCGTAATAAGCTGTAATTAGTTCTAAAAAGTTGTAGTTTCTATGAGAAACTACGAGAAACTACTCATATTATGTTTTATTCTTTTGTTAAGTTTGATGCAGATGTAGAAAGTAATACTTTCTCAGAGAAAGTTGTTATTTCTACAACTAACTATTTTTTTGTTGTACCAAGTTGTAGTTAGTTGTAGAAAGTTGTAGAATTTTTCTACAAGAAACTACAACTTTTTACGAAATGAACAAATTGTAGAAATCTCGTACTTAGTTGTACAGATTTGTAATTTGTTGTAGAAACGGCGTAGAAAGTTGTAGAAATTTTTCCGCCAGGGTTGATCTGGGCAGTATTTTTCGAGGTAAATTATCTGGGAGATTATAATGGGACACCCTGTATACCTGTACATTATATACCTTGTATATTATCATAAACTGTAATAGTACATTACGATACGAGTGCGGAAAAACTTTCTCACGAGTGTGAGGTTGCAGCACAAGCCGAAGCCGAGTGTTACAATCACACGAGCTGAGAAATAGGTTTTACCTCGAGTATCGTACAAAATTGTATTTGACAAGATGCGAAAACGGGGTTTGACGCACGCGAAGCGAGCGTAAAACCGCGTTTCTCGCACCGTGTGGCATAAAGATAATTTCTGAGTCGAGAAGACAGTGATTGAAAAGATTTTTTTTCTGAGCTGCTGATTTGACTCGATGTTATCACAGAGACGGTGACAGCTGACAACCATCAAGCAAATTGTAAGAAAAAGAAGACAATGTTACGAAAAAAGCAACCAATTTTTTTATTGTAAATAACCACCATTGAATTTGATTAGGTTGGATGCCCCGCGTATTGCCGTCACTTCTAACGCACCCTAATCTTAGTAAGATTCGTGGTTCTGCTGAAATCCATGTAAAATTAAACGATTTTGAGAATTCATTTTTCGTCCAGATGATCGTTAAAATCCAAAATTTTCAGAATCGAATCTTATATACTAATCCTGGCGCCCCTACATCCTTGAAAACGTTCTTCGCACGAGTAATCCTACAAAACTTTATTTCACAAGGTGTGAAATGGGGCTGTTACGCACGCAAAGCGTGCGAAAACTGTACTTTCCGCACGGAGTAATATAAAATTATTGACTATGTCGATATTAATCAGAGGAAAACAAAAAATTCTAATGCGTCTAGATAAGAAGACGAAATTTCAATTGTAATGAAATATTCAAAATATTTATTAGTCAACCACCTCAAATAATGTTATTATTTAACAGTTTTTACAATTGGGTTATTGAAAATCACCGCGGAGAAGTCTATACCTTTATTGTGTACAAATAACAACTGCCGGTCGTCTGTTATTAACGAACCTGTTATTGGACAATCAACAGCCGGATATTCGTTTATTCCAATCTAGAGTTCTCGACTTCCGGTCAAATCGTCTGCAATAGAGATTGTTGTTTGAATCGCAATATGACAGTTCGCCTTCGCGAATTGGGTGTTTTCCTAACCTCTTAAACATCGAAATGGTGATATACGGTGTTTATATTGTATCGAAATCCGGTGGTCTGATATTTAATCACGATCACAATGTACCCAAAGTGGAGAACGAGAGAACATTTTCATATCCACTTAACATTAAATTGGCTTACGAGAACAAGAAAATCGTCGTGACTTTTGGCCAGAGAGATGGAATTAATGGTACAGTAACTTTATCCCAACCGCAAAGATCATTATCAACGATTATTAACATCATTACTTTTACTACACAAGTAGATGAAATAGTGACAGATTATGAAAATTGTGATAATAATTTCGGTCGTAAGTGGCTTTTTAGTAAATAAAACCCTTATTAACGTTTCGACCCTTTTTTTCTGGGTCCTCTTCAGAAATTGTTTGTTTTGCTTCCTCAAGAAGCTTTGTTTTCATGAAAACTTTTTTTTCGAAATTTTCGTGTAAACGTGTTCAGAATGCATTTTTCTTGCATCCACACGATTTTGGATTTTTCCAAAATGTCTGTGCACGCTCTACCTTTCACAATTTTTGAGGTATTGAGCTAAGAATTCATACAAAGTTGGACTATCACAGAATTAGTATTGGGATTGAATTTGGACAAAATCCATGCAGTTATCTTGTTTCTAGAAGATTTTGAATTTTTTCAAAAATGTCTGTGTGCGCTCTAGCTCCCAGGATTGTTTCAAATTCCATAATCGAATGAAAATGGTTTGTGTTCAATTCTTGATGGAACTCTGACTTTCACAAGGGAATCATTGCCTTTTGTCAAAAATTAAATGCAATCCGTCAGCCGAATCCTACGAGGGAAAATTTGGTGATTTCTATCTTCAATCAGAACTGGACTTAAGGTTGCTAACAATTAAAATTCTCTGCTGAAAAGGCTGCAAAAAAAATTATAAACCTTAATAATTTAGAGACAGGTTGAATTATGAAACTGAAATTTATCACATATGTTTTCTTAAACAAGCCGCATAGTTCTGATAAAAGTAATTGCAAAACAAAGCTTCTTGAGGAAGCCAAAGGTGACATGGGCGTACTTTCCATCATACAGAGCTGATGAGGAAGCAATGTGCAAATATTATTTGCAGCGTATTTTATCTGAAACACAATTGACATCTCTAGTTGAATCTTTTATTAAAATGTGATTATTAACAGTAATTTAAGTCATCGGCTACAGTAAATAAAGTTGCTTAAAATATACTTAAAAAAAAAGGTTGCAAAGTTGAACCTTGCACATTGCTTCCTCATTTTTTTGGCCTGTCACAATCCCTCTTCTATGATAAAATACATTGTTTAGTTTTGGCTTCCTCATAGAGGAAGCTCTGTGGATGGCTGTTGAACTACTGTATCAATCTTGTTTAAATTCAATACCAAAGGTTGCATAACTTTGAAAAAATTGTACGCCAAGTTTCAGTCTGGTAGCTGGAA
The DNA here is from genome assembly GCA_964016905.1 of Perithous albicinctus. Classification (NCBI taxonomy): domain Eukaryota; kingdom Metazoa; phylum Arthropoda; class Insecta; order Hymenoptera; family Ichneumonidae; genus Perithous; species Perithous albicinctus. The sequence goes on from OZ024695.1 coordinate 6,370,913, forward strand.
ATTTGTTTGGGATAGAGTAGCTACATGCTACGATGGATTTTTATGAAACGTATACCAAAGAAACATTTGACACACACACACACACATTTGGACATTTATTGTAAACAACTTTTCTCAATATTTTAGACCATTTTCCTTCCTCATAGAGGAAACTTTATTTCATGAAAAAAAATTTTTTGTAAATTTTCATGTCAGAACACTCAAAATGGTCCGAAACGTCGCGAAAAGTTGTTTAGAAAAATTGTCCCTATGTAGGTGTGTGTATATGTGTGTGATGAAAGGCTTAAAATTCATATTGCCATAACTCGTGAACTGGTAGACAGAATCAGCTGAAATTTGAATAATATGTAGAGTACTGGCTAATCTTCAATTGGTAGAAGTTTTATAGAAATCGCTTGGCCCACTATATATTTTTATAAGATTTTTGAAATTCTGAAGAATGTACATAATCGTTCTAGCTTGAACAAACTTTTAGCTGTCAGACTTTGTATTAAATTTGAACATAGCGATGCGATCTTTGGTATTGAATTTGGGCAAAATCTGTAAAGCGGTTTGATTTTTATGGGATTTTGAATTTTTCGAAAAATTTACGTTTTGTTGTAACTCACGTCAAATCTCAATAGATAACATGACATTTTCTACAGAAGAGAAATAACACTCAGCGCTGCTACGTGTCAAATTTGGTGATGATCGGTAAAGCGGTTCGTATTATAGGTGATTTTGAATTTTTCCAAAAATTATTATTGTCAATCTGGTTTTCGCAAAACTTAAGAAAGTAAACCGAAAATTTGTACCCAATAAAAGTTTCATGCAACAATGTTCGTAACGGTGATTTGAAGGCGTATGCAACTTGATTTATTTTTGTTTTATTCTACATTTTTTATTTCTAATCCTATTCTAATGCCCGTAAATATCAATAGTCAATTGCTCATAACTCTCAAACGAAACGATGTATGGAGCTAAAATTTGTCAAACAAGTGGTGTACTAACTCATCCTGAGTTGCTGAAATTTCTTACAAGAGATATCAATACGTACAGATTTAACAGAATTTTTTAATTTTCGAAAAATGGCAAGTCAACGGGATTAACTCTTCGTCTGTAAACCTGGGTCTTTCATGTCCGAGCCAAAATGGTTTCGGTTAATAAGTTGCTTCATTTATTTAAGAAAAAATATATGAACAAAATTATTTTTCTACAATTTCATAATTGGAATATCAAGTTGAAGGTTTTGAACAATAGCACGAAGTTTTACAGGCGGGAGGTGCCGAAAAAACATCGTTGTATCATATTTTTATTGTGTACAAATTTTCGGCTTACTTTTTTAAGTTTGAAAAATACAAATTCGAATTTCTTAAAATAGTCCCTTCCTAGTTCCCGAGTAATAAAAAGTTCAAATTTCGATAATTGTTTTTTTTTTAAATTGAATACGGTGGCTTTGGGGTTGACTGGAAAAAAAATAAATAAAAAAGTCCCATCTGTAGTTTCTCAAAACCTTTAAAACGAGTCAAGGTTGACCTCAATCGGACGTCTGGTTACCGAGTTATGGCGAGCTAAAGAATTTCCAAGCCTTTTTAGCCGTACCATAGCATTTGAAGACAAATTCAAATTTCGAAAAATCGTCCCTTCTAGATTTTTTCAATACCTTCAAAATAAGCTCTGGTAGACTTAAATCGGACGCTTCGTTTCTGAGAAATTAAATGGAGAAGATTGAAATTTGCAGATGAATAGAACTTCACGGTCATTTAATTTTATTGTGTTGTTGGATCAATAATGTCGAAAAAAATATAGAGGTGACGAGTGAAAAAAGTGTTAATATCGCAATGGAATATTAATAATAAAAAAAGAAGTGACGGAGATATATATTCAACGCAATTCACACCGGCAATGCTATTTAATTTTTTTTGCAAAACAACAAATCCAAAATATCGATATGGGACGTCCAAATATAACGATTATAACGATTATAATGTAATTGACTATATCACCTTTGAGATTGTCCCGATTGGATCAATCGGTACTGAAAATTCTTCGTAAAATCAATAGTTATTATTGATATAGATGGCATTGTACTGAGCATGTATCCTGATGTCTTAAGATAGTGACAATTGACAATTTGAATTTATGCACGATATCAACACCATATTTTGTTTATAATTTATTGGTGAATGAATTTTGGCGCAACTTTCAATCAATACAAATGATATTATCACCGTACAATATGATACGCGTAAAAAAAATATTATGTTAGCTTCGATTATGAGGAAGCCGAGGTTACTAAGTAAGCTTCCGCATAGAGGTGGCTTTGTGAAAAACGGAAACTAATAAGGAAGCAATGTACAAAGTTCTACTTTGCATCCTTTTTGTGTATACTAACATGAAATCTCAAAAAAATGCATTAACCCCCACGAAGAAACGAAATAAACAATTTCTGAAGAGGACCCAAAAAGCGGGTCGAAATATAGAAAAATTTTGTTCACTTAAATAACTACCCACGACTGAAATCATTGGCGCAACATCAGCATCATCGCAACATTATTGTTAATTTCTTAACATAATCACTTCTTGTTTCAGTGGGTCATGCATTGACAGCTGTAAACGGAAATCCTGTAATTGGTCGTGAACTCGAAGACGGTAGGGACGTCTTAGACATGTTGGAACAGCAGAAAAATTTTCCTATCACCTTGAAATTTAGTCGTGCAAAAATGACGACAAACGAGAAAATATTTCTCGCATCTATGTTCTATCCGCTATTCGCCATAGCCAGCCAACTAAGTCCGGAGCCTCGTTGTTCGGGAATCGAAGTACTCGAAGCGGATACTTTTAGATTGTACTGTTATCAAACTTTGACGGGTGTGAAATTTATGCTAGTCGCAGAACCCTCTCAACCGGGCATGGAAATTCTCTCTAAAAGAGTCTACGAACTTTATGCCGACTATGCTTTAAAAAATCCGTTCTATTCTCTGGAAATGCCAATTCGTTGTGAACTCTTTGAAACGAATTTGCAAGCTCTGCTAGACACAATCGAGAAGTCAGGAATAAGTAGCGTTTGAACGGGTGTTCCATTAGCATAAAAAATAATAAAACATTCGGATATTATTGTACTATTAATATTCATAGTAAATGAAAAATATATTTTAGTATAAGATCGACTAATTATTTTCAATCAGGTACTCCTTAGACGAATATTGGCCCTCAGGTTTGTTGAGTTGTTAGTTATTTTTGATGTGAAAAAGGTCATGAAGTTTTCATTTTTTTAAACTGTATGAATTAATGATTACATTATTTGTTGCATAATATTTTTATAATTACATGTAAAGAGTTATAAACTGTAAAAAATAGAATTCCAATTTTTTCAGAATTTTGCCTGTTCTTTGTGCTATAATAGAATTTTGATACTCTTAAGGGGCTATATTCCACGATTTTTTTACATCAGGTTCTGGGAACTGTGAAAAAAAAAGAAAATTCAATTAGTTTATGTTTTAACTTTAAAAGTTACAACACTAATTTTCACATACAGAGAAAAATTTGGTATTGGTAACTATAAAGTGACAACTTTTAATTTTTACGTACAGGCAACCATTTTTCATAGTTACAGTAAATGCAAAATAGTAATAGTAATTATAAAAAAAACTTTAACATAACTATAAAATTTGTAGTTGTCACTTTGTTATTACGATTTCTCTGACAATGAGTACATTCATGTTGCGTTCATACTTGTGCTATCATTTTTCTACCTTTTGTGTTAAATGATCTGTGCATCCCATTCGTATACGAGCGGCAGTTGCCGGAGAATCCAGTCGAAAACGTCCTGAAATATTCATGTCTTTTCGTGCCGCTTTAATTGCTTCCTTAATGGCAAAGAATGCAGACGATGCGAGAAATAGAGGCGGTTCTCCGACAGCCTGAAACAATTTTTTCATCACGATTTTTTTTTACGTTTCAAAGCTTTCCACTCACTTAGATATCTAAAAGTTGCAGTTTATAATTATTTGCAGAGCAATTGACGGAGTATTGCCAACAAAATATTTTCTGGGCAATAGAGTACCTTCGATGAATATACAGCACGTGGATTAGATGCATTTTTGAGCAAAGAAACGTTGAATTCTTGTGGAATGTCTGTAAATCCGGGTAACTTGTAAGCGCCAGGTCCGCGACTAAACATAGTTCCTGTCGGCGAGTAGATGAGTTCTTCAAGCGTGAATAAGCCATATCCCTGTACGAAACCACCTTCAACTTGACCAATATCTATAGCTGGATTCAAGCTGTTTCCTAAATCCATAACAATGTCGGTTCGTAACACCTGAGCAGTAAAATATTGAATTAAATTTTTAAAAAATCAACTGCACTATATTGGAATAATACTCGTAAAGTATAACAGTAAACATTCGGTGCTATCAAGTTAATATTTTGCTACTTTCTCTTGACAATTATTATACCTGATGATCTCCAGTGAGACAATCGATCTCTACTTCCGTACATGCGACCCCATATGTGTAATAATTGAAGGGATTGCCCGAATTCGTTTCAAATGAGTATCCAATATCCGGAGTTCTGTAGAATCCAGTCGCTGACAGACTTATTCTTTCGAAATACGCCTTCGTTACCCATTGTTCCCACGTGTCGTTCGGATTCGCCTCGATTATATGTTTTATACGTTTCATTATTTTATTACACGCATTCTAAAAGCAGGGATAAATAAATATAAATATAAATATAAATATAAATTAAATTACATATATTACTCGTCTGTAAGCAAATTTTTATCGAAAAAAGGATGTAAAGTAGAAGTTTGTACATTGCTTCCTCATTATTTTTGAATTTTTACAAAGCTACCTCTACAAGGAAGTACGTTGATCAATTTTCGTTTCCTTATAGAGGAATCTGCATAAAAAATAAAAAATTCCCTCAAATATGAAGTCTTTGTTGGGTTCTCAACAAATTCAGTATCAACGACACATTCTATTCAAGTTTTCTGCAAAATTTTGGATCAATTACTCGAATTCGAGTTACAGCGTTTTAAAAAAATAACGAAAATGCAAATTTCTATAATCTTAACTACTTTATTGATTTTTGCTAGATTTAATTCCAAACACCATTAAATGTACCCGCACTTATGAAGAACAATTTAGCAAAATATAATAAATTTTACAAAAGTTAGAACGACTACGATCTTTATTTGAAAAATTCAAAAAGCTATAAAATCTAAATGTCTGCATACATTTTGTTAAAAATCACCACAATCAAAGTGGGGCAACTGCTTCATTTGCGTGCCAAATGTTTGGTCCGGCCGCCCGAACGGTTGCTCAGTAAAATGAGACTGAACTTTCGATGCCCACACATACACAGACATACATACAAACATTTTTACTTTCTCATCACATACGGAGTATGTAAAAGAGAAAGTATTGCAATCCAAAAAAATTTCGACTTCCAGATTTTTATGGAAATAGACGTTTTGAGGGTCCTAGATTTAAAAAAAAGCATTCACTCATTTCTGTCTGTCTGCCTGGCTGTCTGTGTGTGGCAGCTTTTGTCCGAAAACACAATAACCCTTGTAAAAACTTGTTTCTAAACCACTTTTCTCTACGTTTTGGACCATTCTTAGTGTACTGACATGAAAATCTCGAATTAAAAAAAAATGAAAACAAAGCTTCCTCTGGGGGAAGGAAAATACATTTAAGAAAATGTTTTTTAAATGTATTTTTAAAAACGTTTAAGATATAGCTGTCTCCTTAAAAGATCTTTGCATTAAATCAATCAGTTCTGGGCTATCGCACTTTTTTTTTTAAATCGCCCTTAAAAAAAGGTATCGCATGAAATCGGAGTTTCCACAATTTGGACACCTTTTCTTCGAGCCCATAGAACTTTGTACAAGAAGGGATTCAAGCTATTCATTCTGAGCGATGCCTCATAACTTGGGCATAAAATCGTATGAAGCACAAGCATTTTTTTCATGAACTCTCTTTCGTCAAGTTGGTTTTTAAACCCAAATCCATATTTGCACAAGATGGGAGTCGAAACGAAAAAGATGTAAAGTGAACAATGAAACACTAAGATAGAATCCCTTCTACTCACCATCACTGCCATTCCATTGAGATCAGAGCCAGCACTTGCAGCGGTAGCCGATGTGTTTGGTACTTTATCTGTCGCCGTTTCCGATATGTGAATTTTGTTCGGATCTGCCTTTAATATCCTACTCGCTACCTGTATCATTTTCGTATGAAGACCCTGTCCCATTTCCGTTCCTCCGTGACTGATCAGTACAGAACCATCGGTATAAACGTGAACAAGAGCACCACCTTGATTAAGAAACAGCGCAGTGAAAGCTATTCCAAATTTCGTTGGTATCACGGCTATTCCTTTCTTCTTGTACCGATGTTCTCTAAAAAATATACATTGTGTATTCGATCTCTTTAAGCTGACATCGCCAAATTTTCCACAACTATCATCAAACTCACTTGTTGTACTGATTTATTGCAGCAAATCGTTCGTTATAATTAGCAGAGGAAATGCATTCAGTCCAACAACGTCTTATAGGACAATTAACGAGCTGTTGATTATAGTGCGTTATCTCACCTTCCTTGTAAAGATTCAATTCCGAAAGCTAAAAGTAACAAAAATGCACGACACCCAAATTAAGAACGTTACGAATATTTTTTATAGTCTTATAAAAAAAAATGGTACCTTGGCTACTTCGACTCCAAGATAATTAGCAACGTCCCACATAATATTCTCAGCTGCGAACATTCCTTGTGGCCCACCAAATCCCCGAAACGCGGTGTTCGATGCCAAATTAGTAATACAACCGTATCCATAAACATCGGACACTGGTATTTTGTAAGCATTTTCAAAGTGAAACATAGCTCGTTGCAAAACCGAACTGGACAAATCCGAGGAATAACCGGCATTGTTGTAGATGTAAATTTGCACGACATTGAGTAATCCTTCATTAGAAAATCCCACTTTGTATCTGAACAAGAATGGATGTCTACCGCCGCTTATCAGCATATCCTCGTCTCGATCCAACATGCACCTTACTGGTCTTTGCAACCTATTTGCATCAGTATAAATTGTTCAGTAAATTGTTAATAAAAAAAATAAGCAAACAATTTAGATTTTCTTCACATACTTGTATGCTGCAAGAGCGGTGGGTAAAGCTACCAACATTCCGCGTGATTCTTTGCCGCCGAAACCTCCACCCAAACGTTTTACACGAACATTCACCCTGTTGATAGGTATATGAAGGACGTGGCAAATAAGTTTTTGAATTTCCGTTGGATGCTGAGTCGAGCAATAAACTTCCAACTCGTCTACTTCTTTTGGTACAACTAAGGCACAATGAGTCTCAAGGTAAAAGTGCTCCTGGCCACCCATTCGTACTTCACCTTCCAAAACATGATCGGACTCGGCGAAAGCCTTTTCGGGGTCTCCTTTGATTATTCGCACTGGACAGTCAGGAATGTAAGAATTTTCTTTTATGGCGTCCTAATAGAACAATTTCAAAAGATAATTATGTCGCTTTGAACGATGCTATTTGTTCTTGTGATAAATAGTTTCATGTCTGGATAAGAACGTCAAAACAACACGTTAAAGGGAGGGATTCAGTTCAGATTCAATAATATTGAATCAGTGATATCACACTTATTTGTCCACTAGTATAATTTGGAAAAAAATATGTACAGTTAACTCTATCAAACAAAGGAATCCCGGAAAAAGAGTCACCGTAATATAAGGTCACCTGCACAAAAAAAGTGCCAACTCCAACACACTCTACTGCTATTAATGTCGGTATTTCAGGTGTCGGTCATAAGAACTTCACCCCTGCAGATCCATACACATATATACCGGTTTATTTGTAGAAACTTCTGATAAATGTATATTAATTTCTTGACCATTTTTTCCGAATACCCGAACAAAGAATGCTTTGCCAGATGGCAAAAGTATGCGCGTCACTTGCAATCTTCTTTCTGTTTTTAGACTCTGCACATCTTTGAAACAGAACCTGTACAACAAAAATCCCAAATAATTTACGGATCAGTTTGAAAGAAACTCTAACGGTATGTGTTTAGTTTATTGTTTTTTTTTTTTTGTAAAAATTGGTATATCTCTTTTATTTAAGAAAATTATTTCTTTAAATAACCATTTAAATTTTACCTCTATCTCAAATCGCTATGCTCATTTCGAAAGATCTTTTGCCACCTGGCAAAAAATTCTTTGTATGATAGATCAATAGTACATATTTTTTCAAACAATTCTAGTAAACAACCGCGACTAAAACAAAAAATTTAGTTCACACCAATAATACAGTCATATCATTGTTTTGAGTGATCAGTATATTCCCTGTTTATGAGTTTGTTTGTGTTGTTCTTTCTTGTGATCATTTTCTTAGTGTTGTTATTTCCTTTTGTTGATTATATTTGTGTTATTTTTGTAAATATAATCATTTACCGTTGATATTTATACGTTACACCATGATTAAATACCTCTATAGTAACGATAATGGGTTTCAGCTCCTCGTATTCGATTTCCACCATTCTCGCAGCTTTCTGAGCAATATATTGATTCTCCGCTACAATCGCTCCTATAGGTTGTCCTTGACTAGTGACCTGGGTGTACAATTATTACTAATCGATTTATTCTATCAACTTTTTTTTATCCACAAATAATAATTTACCTTTTTCGACACAAAAACTTCTTCGTCGTGAATAATCGGTCCCACCCATCTCTCGTGCTCTGGAATATCCTCGGCGCTAAAAAAAGCCGCGACTCCTTCGAGTGCCAGAGCTTTCGAAGCATCGATTCTCAAGATTTTCGCGTGAGCTTTCGTAGATAGAACAAGTGCTAAATACAATTCGCCACCTAAACGTGGAATGTCGTCGCAATATACAGCTTCCCCGGTCGCTTGTTTGTAAGCACTCGCGTGAACGATTGGTCTCCCGATCAAGTCTTCTGGTTTCTGATCTTTTGGAGCCTAAGAGCAAAAATATTATTTTACTTTATTGTAATGACAGACAATTTTTGTTATCTTTTTACACACCACTTGATAGTATTGTGAGCTCCTTGGTGGTACATAATGAAATCCTTCCGCAGCGGACATTAATTCCTGAGGCAGAGGTTCCAATCCCGGCACACTACGGCGCATTTGTTTAGTAATTTCAATGAAACCCTTGAAGAATAAGCTGAAAAAAATCAAACATTTTCATTCAGTCTAAAAAGTCCAAACACAAAAGGAAGAAGAAGATTAAAATGAGGGGTTCTGTTTAACAGTTTAAAGCTTTTCATAGATGAGGTATTGGTAATAGTGGGTTAACAAAAAAAAGGGAAGCAATGTGCAAGGAATGACCTTTGAGATTTCTGCATCTGCAATTATGAAACCTCGGACAACGATTGGTTATCGTTATATAATATATAAGGATAACATATATATATGTATATAATTCTCAGATAATAATTTTTAAGGCACTTTTCTTTCATTTTCGGTGGTCGAAGTGCGAATTTTTTCAAAAAAATGTTAGGATCTAATTTTAAGGGCTTTGTTAATTAATTAATACCTTGGTTCGCCGTAGCTTCGAAAATATTGCTCCGAGAGAAATATTGTAATAAGCATTTTGATCTTTTTTCAATAGTCTAAATGCAGATTTTCTCAGAAAAAAATATCTCACTTACGTGGTCGCTAGTATTATTGGAATAAAATACGTACTGTTGACTTATCTAACAAAGAATTTTTAACCAGGTAAAAGAGCATACAGGTCATGACCTGTATGCTCTTTTACCTGGTTAAATCACTCACAATTGTTTTTTTTCGTTTTTTACAGTCTACACACTTTTGAAAAAGAGCCCGTAGGCCAAATATTCCCAAATAATTCTCACTTCTGCTTGAGATCGGTATTTCCGGAATGAGTGTAGCGATTTGAGGTAGAGGTGAAATTAAAGTAAGGCCGTAGATTTGAATGTTTATTTAAAAAATAATTTTCTGAAATAAATAATAACTCTGCTAATTTATATTGAAAAAATTCAAAGTTATATTCATGCCACAAGGGTTTATCTGAAGCTTAACCGAGAATTATTTGGAAATATTTGGCCTACTAGTTCTCTTTTAAAACTGCACAGCGTGTAAAGACGAAAAAAAAAAATTATTGTACGCGACCCACATTACCAACATACTTTTGCTACGAATGCTTTTGCGAAGTTTCATAAGTTTAGATGCAGAAATCTTAAAGATCTTTGCAAACTTTTTAGATGCTACGCAGACGTAATTATTAGTCTGATTACCCAGAACTATCAATTGAGTTTGGATTCGCTTGCATCAAACCAATTAAGGATATCATCCAGTCGAATTTGAAATGGAAAATATATATTGAAAAACATACCTCAGTGTTAGAGATCGTCGATAGTGAACTTGTCCTCCAGGTACGCTATCAGGCAGTGGGAATTCTTCTACAAGCGACTGATAAGTTGATTCTAACATTTCACTATCCCACTTCCTTTAAAAAAAAACGAATTTTCTCATTATTATACAATTTAAAAAAAAATACAATATCCACAACAAAATGTACACACTTTCCAATCATGTCGCGACATGTATTGACAGCTAATTTGGTAGTTGGAGCCATACCGCCATAAGCCAAATGTGCTTCCACTATCTTATTCGTTCCCGGTTTGAATGTAACATTCAAAGCCATATTTACAATCGCTATATCGTCGTCCCTTCTCTTAGCTTGTTTGTAAGCGATAAAGTACTGCGATTCTTTAGTATATGGAACGTCTATGGATACTAAAACTTCGTCAGGATGCACAACGTTTCGACGATATCCAACGAAAAACTTGTGATCCAATGGAATTGTTCTTGTTTCTCGTGTTAGGCTGCACACTGTTAATTTGGCATTAGCTGCCATGAGAACTGGTACTTGATCTGATATCGGACTTCCGGTCATAATATTTCCTCCAATTGCCTAATTAGTAAAATAGCTATAAAAACTCTTTCGCATGTTATACAAATTTCTGACAGTTCGAAATACGATAAACTCACAGCTACGTTTCGAATCTGTTTCCCAGCAAACCAATGCATCATATTCGCAACTTCAACGAATATCCTCGTTCTAAATTCTGTAAAAGTTCAATGACATTTATTGAAAAAAAAAGTTCAATGACATAATTTTATTGGTAAAATCGCATATTTAATGTCTTTAATACCTGGCTGGATTTTCACTTGTTCCCTGAGGGCCTCCTCCATTTCCATTAGAGTCGCACTCGCTCCAATACGTATTGAATCATTCAAGTTTACAATTGCACGCATTTCCATCACTTGCATCGGATTTATCAGGACTGGATATGTGCAATGTTTAAATTTGACCTCAACACCTGGATTTAATTTCAATTGCTTGAATCTCTGAATTTTCATTCTTCGAACTTTCGGCAAAGCAAAAAAAGTCTGCAAAGTAGGATCTTGCAAATTGCTTCCTCATTATTTTACACCTTTGATAAAGCCTGTGAAAGCTCTATCAGGAAGTATGTTGATCAGTTTTTGCTTCGTCATAGAAAAATCCGAAATTGCTACTTTTCAGTTCTAACTTTACCTTTGAGTTCAAATTTTATAGCATAATAAACTTAGTTGACAAATATTTCTCACCAACTTCTGTGTTTCCTACAATTATTTTTGCGTTAGGATACTGTTGCTTCAGTAGTAGAACCTGGTTTAATTTCGTAGGTCTGTACCAAGTGACCTCTTTGCCTTTGATTACAAGATATTGGTCATCCAATTCAGACGAGAGCTAAAAATGTAAATGGAAGATTAAATTACTTCCATCTACGTAATTGAACATTTAATTGTATTATACGTGACCAAAGCTTACTTTTATCTTTGGTGGGAAAATAGCTTCTTGGGTTGGATCGTAAGGGCAAAATTCTCTTGAATTAAAGATTTCCGTCGGTTCCGACGTGAAGGCTTTTTTCTTACAGCAATTGTCTCCCATAGCACAAGTTGTTGATTGATCACTGCTCCCTTCATCAATGATTTTCGATGATAATTGAGAGAGCTCCCACTCTTCTGTGAAAGTTCGAAAACCTTCGATAATCGGTCGATAACCGGTGCATCTGCAGAGATTCCCTAAAATATCAAAAAATTAGTTCACGAGATTACCATTTATCAAAATCTAAAATACTAAAATAAATACCTTGAAAGGCAACTTCCAAATTTTCCATGGTTGGCTTTGGTATCGAACGCAATAAAGCGTACATCGACATGACAATACCGGGTGTACAAAAACCGCACTGAGATCCGTGAGCTTTGGCCATTCTCTCTTGAACCGGATGAAGCCTTGTTCTTGTACTTCCAATTCCTTCGACCGTGGTCACTGCCATACCGTGTAAACTGCATACCGGAGCCAGACATGCGTTAACTGCTAAATGACTGAATCATTTGTTTAGGAAAATTATTTTTTTAGAGCTATTCTTTATTTTTGATATTCAATGTTTTATTGAAGTTTCAATTTTTAACAATATACATTTAGTTATAATATATTTCTTTGAAAAATCAATCAATTGTACCTTACTTTATGCTGATATATCTTTAAGATTTTCTATAATTAAAAAAAATCATTAATTCAAAAACACCTTGCTTGCAGGTTGAAGAAAAAAAAACAATTACTGTCATTGCAATTCCACATCTAATTTTTACAATACCATATGCAATTGAAAGAATAAAATATTATCTTGTACATTTTTCAGCTATTGTTTCAATATTATTATTTAATTGTGAGAATCAAGAATAGAAATATTCTTTGGCATTTCATAGTGTCAAGTATAGGAGATGCTTTTGGCAGCTCGCAAGTTAACTGTTTTTGAATGAATGATTTTTTTTTTCGCGCAGGAATGTTAATAATTTAATAATGAAAAAAAATTGAATCTGGTATTCACATTTAAAAAAATATACTTTAGTAGTTTTTAGAGAACTGTGTTGGATTTTTTTAAAAAATAGCTGGCATCTGTGGATTTCGCTCGTATTTAATATATGGGGCGTTCCATGCCAATTCCACCAACGGACGAACCTTTTACATTTCGGATGGAGCACCACAACAGTTCAAGAATATAAAGAATTTTCTTCACTCATATTATCATAAAGACGATCACAAAATTCCTGCAAAATGGCATTTTTTAGTTTGCAGTGGAATGAGCATCTCATTCCAACAATTCACCAAATATCATGATAACATTTTCACCTCCAAGCCAATACGATAAAGCGAAAAATATTTTCGAACTCCGATTCAATAATGGTAAATCTATGTCAGGTACCCAAAAATACACTGTTTAGTTCCTCAAAAAACGGTATTGTAAGTGTATAAAGTCCTATTATTATACGACCATTGGTAATTTTCACAACAGTCTTTCCATCGAAGGTAAAAACTTTTTTAAATTTTGTGTGAATGTACCTATAAAAAACATAATAAAATACAAAAAAGGTATATAGAATACATTTTCGGTCCACTTTCCCTTGTGAACCAAAAATTTCGTTTTTTATCCGAGTATTTTTCAGATTTTTCAATTGGGTTGTTTTCTGTTTAGTTTTAAGTATTTATAATTGAAAAGCTTCGTTTTTAAAAAATCTAAAAAAGATTCTGCATGCATTTTTTATGTCAAGGTGACGTTCGGATGTTGGTCGAGTTGGCATGGAATTTCCCATATATTGTCTAAAGCCTTCCTGATAGAAGTCAGATTCCTTTGGCAAAACTTTGTGTAAATCGATTAATAGTTATATTAATATAGTAGTTAATATAATAGTTATATTAATAGATTAATAGTTGTGTAAATCGATTAAAAGTTCTCGAGTTTAAAGCTTTCGTACAGGCAGACGTTGATTCCGTACTATGTAGAGAAGATTTTAAATTCGTAATACTAACGCTGTACCATTTACTGGTGTATTGGAATTTGTGTAATTCAGCATTTTTAACACCAATAAAATATTTTTTGCCTCAAATTAAGTGACTAATGATTTAATATTTACGCGATAAGAGACCGACTCGGTGATTCAATAATGATTATTAAAATGCCAAATAATCAACCGATGGCATCTCTATTATCAATATTGTTGCAAGTGCAAGAAAATATTGTTTTTCACTTGAGTCAATAAAGTTTTCGCAATTCCGAACGTTGTTTTTTCACATTTAATAATAAATTATTATTATATATTCAAAATCTTTCTCTTCTCTGCAGATATAAAAATTCGAAACCGGCTCCATCGATTTGCATGCAATTTTAAACAAAGAAATAAATATTTTCTTTTACTTAAGAATTCAAAATTCCAAAAATTCAACAGAAGAACGTCATCGTGTGTATTATATTTTGTAGAAAGAATAACAAAATTTGAAAACAGCAATTTAAAAAAAAAATTATCTACTTATATGTAAGATTCAATTGGTAAAAACTGCACGTAAATTGGCTCAACTCAAAATTCGAATTTTCTATAAGCAAGATGACCATCAGGTGATTTGGAAGCTTCGGAATGTCCCCTATCGAATATTTTAATAATTCATTTTTTTTTGTAACTTTTTTTTCGCGCCTAGAATATACGATAAGAAAAAGCAAGTGATACACATTTGCACTAGCGTGGCCTATAAATGTTAAAAATGCAATCAACATTATTTCCAACTCAGTCGAGATAATCATTTAGAGAAAGGATACATGACTTTTCCGGTATTCCGATCGATTCTTGATACCATAACGGTGCAGGCTCCACATCCTCCTTCAGCACATCCAAGTTTCGTTCCACATAGTCGCACTATTTAATCACAGTTAAGGTATCATTTATCACTAAGCGATAACATTGTATTTTTATTAATATAATTTTTTTTTCGTGAAGGATACGTTTGTTGCGAAGATAATAAAGCAGAGTCCATTCAGGATCGACCGAAGAATCCGATATCTAAAATATTAATATTTTTGTTCAATGCATCATAGTATAAAAAAAAAAATGCATAATCTGATGAGTATGTTTATCTACCACTTTTCCATTAACATAAAAAATAAGAGACCGGCATTCCTTCGAACCGGAATACGAGAATCCGTTAGCAGTACATAAACCATTCATTGCATCGGATTTGATAAATCCATTAAGCTGAATTTTTTCCATTTCCACATTGAATCTCTAGATCTGAAAAAAACATAAATCAATTAATCAAAATGTGTGTTATTATTTTCTCTAGATAAATTTAACTATCGAGAATTGGATTTCACAACACACTGCACTGGATAGAGTTTCATTGCAATTGATCTATAAATGCGGATCGATATAGCATTGGAGTTTTTATTACATCAGTGATTGACAATATCCGCAATTGCCACTTTAATTAAATATCACATAACAAACACTACTGTGCAACACGCAATATATGTAAATTTTCCAATTGAAAATTAAACTTTTACGAAATGTCTTTCAAGGAGCGTATTGCGCATGGAAACTGTTAGGCAGAAATGCACAAGCTGCATTCTTCAGAATGGAAAAATGCAACGAAACCCCACCACCGTTTTCTTACAAAGTGCCTCGACGCTTGAAGCACCACGTGTTTCAATCTTGTCTCGTCACTCCATATAAGTAAAAACAAATCAAAACCCTTTTTCTCGGGATCTATAGTTTGATTTTTTTGTTTCTTTCGATTGCACCAATAGAAACACTTTTGCGATGATCTATCGATCAGTGAGCGAGTGTATTGATCCCGCTTTAAGAGGATTAAACTTCTGTAAAATATAAGTAGCGCTAGCGTCTCAGTCATTTTAATTTTTCTTTTTAATATACTTGGCGTCGAGTCGCTACCGCGACTCTTGATGCTGGCGAACGAAGTCTTAATGTCAATATTAATCGAAAGATTAATGTAAATCGCCAGACAATTTATATAAGCACTTCTTCAATGAAAAAAAAAAACAATAATAATAATAATAAGTGTTACCTATTAAGTGCTTTGTCCTCAGCTTAATATATACACTCAGACAAGTTGTTTTCAATCCCGCACAACACAAGTAATAGCCCAACTCGTTGACGTAGTCACGAGGCCAACGCGCTCGTTAATGTAGTAACGTTTCGTTGCAACTGAGTTGGTTTGTGCGTTAAAGCAGTACAAGTTATAAAGCGAAGGAGGGAATATGAGTTTCTCAATTCTCGATTACGTTCACCGGGTTATCACTTAAGATACACTCTGTCCTTTGACGTACTGTTTGTTACCCCCCGCGTACATTTCAAGCAAATACATAGTAAGATAATCCCGTCTACGTTTCGACTACGTTAGACACGTTTATATTTGAGACCACCAAAATGATCCGAATGCAATTTTAAGATAAGACAAATGATCGTTATCGAATTCTCGAACGCAGATCTTCTCGGTAGAAAAAGCTTTTCAAATGATACTCAAACTGAGTCAATTGTATCTTGCTTCTGTCTTAGACTGCTAACAATAATTTTGACCTTCATGAAAATTTCATATAACGCAAAATGTTCCGATTGTGATTTTAAGATAAGACAAATTATCGTTATCAAATTCTCGAGCGCTCTTCAATCTATTTAACAGAAAATGTCTTGCTATTGAGACTAAAATATATACAGCTGTCGACACATCGTCTTATCTTTGTCGAATTCTCGCGAACTTCTCGGTCTTTTCAATAGGAAAAGGTTTTCAATTGATACTAAAACTGTGATAATTGTATCTTGGTTCTGTAATTTTCACTAACGTGGACTGCTAACAGTTGTTTTGACTTTTATCAAAGTTTCATTTATTGGTAAATTTTCCGGCTGCGATTTGAAAGAGGAACATAAACGTGACCGGTTGAAAAATAGCTAATTTTTAAACTTTTAGTTCTTATTTAATATATTATTTAAGTATTGGAGGAAGGATATTTTATTAAGTATATTTTGACCAATTTTTATTGAATTTAGAATTTTCAAATACTTTCCTTCCACATACATAGGGAAAACTATGTTTTCGTGAATTTTTTTTTTTTCGAGATGTTAATGTCAACATACTTAAAATAGTCTGAAACTTCGAGAAATGCAATTTTTAGTCGGCGTCCGGATGAATGTGTGTGTGTTTGGGCGTATCTCACAAACCTTTAACTTTCACAGTCTCAAAGATTTAAATATAATTTGAGGAACATAAGTCCGTCACGTGTTTGTACGCGTCCTAAGACCTTTAGAAAACAATATTTGTTAATAGACGAGTCAGTTGATACCGGATGCTCGCATAAAAAATCATATTATAATTTTTAACTTAAAATAATTTATTTGGGGCAAATTCGTTGTCAGAACTATATGTCACTGTGTTGTACAAGCGTTTAACTTATTTACAGTTTTAAAACAAGTCTTATGAATAACGCTAAACACTACTGCTACTGTGAATTGCGATTGGAGCTTCGCGTGCCTTTATTTTCAACCTGAGCAATAGTTTATAAATTTTAATTAAATCATGTACAGGAAATAAAAAATGTGCCAGATAGTGACTCCCCTGATTCAAAATATAATTTGCATTATTTAGAAACAATAATACTTTTAATTTATTACGCGAATCTGATAACTGACCACATTTTAATTAAAAAAGAAATGGTTCTGGATCAAAAGGTCGCACACGTCTACCCTGACATAATTCGTAATACAAGCAACGTACTCAGATGTAATGTATTAATCTTACTTGACCAGATTGGCAGGGTAACGATGTGAAAATCCTGACATTTATTCTCCACGTGTCAATATAGACCCATTCTCCAGATCACTGCCAGAAAAATAATTGACTCCCCCTCTCCGTCAAATAATGACTTCATTCAATCCATGACACATCTATTTTCATCTACATCCAACTTAATAGGCCAAATTACGTTGCGCTGATATTCTTAAATCATATCACGGTGGGTGTCAAGCGCAACATCGAAACCGAGTGACAGAAGTTTACAGGATAAGCGCCAAATTTCAGACATGCTGTAGCGATTACAGTTACGTATATTATGTTAATTCCATCTTACTGGATCTGGAACACCAGTAAGATGCACCATAATGCAACACCCGTACGAAGTGATGCTGAAGTCATTATTACGCGCGGCAACGTTAACAATTTTCACAGTTTAAACCGAGAAAAAACAGTGTGTCGTTGTATTATAAAATGGACTGAATTTGTTGATCATTTATGCTTCGTACACCTTAAAAAACTGATGATACTCGCGTAATTTGTTCTATGTTATTTACTATTGAATTCCGCAGTCAAGTTACATGAAAGTTAAAGGTTTGTGAAATACGCCCTATATATGTGACGAAAAGGACGTTAAGAGGATAACTGCCGCAATTTCTGGGCGATCGAGAAGGTTATTTGGTATTGAATTTGCCTGGAATCGGTTGAGGGTTTCAAACATTAAGGATATTTACTTCTTTTTTTTGGAAATTCTACAACTCGAGAACGGTTCAAGTAACTTATATAAAATGTTGCATAAAACTTGAATCCATAACACAAAAAAACACAACATCAACTGTTTTTTTTCGTATTATTGCGCCCGTAACTGCCAAAGATATAGAGATAACGCATTGAAAAAACTGCTTATTCAAATAAAAGTTGCAAAGTAGAACTTTGCAACTTTTTTTTCAATAAATATTGGTGTAAACATAGTCTAACATATGCCTAATAACATATCTTTTTCCCAATCTTGAAATAATAAAGTAAATAAGAAAAACAAATTTGTAAAAATCAGCTATTTTTTGACCTGTCACAGTGCTGTTCCTCCTTACGATAAGACAACCTTATCGTTATCGAAATCTCAAACGCTCCCTTTTGAGTAGAAAATGTTGCGACTCAAAATCACATCAATAGAAACACTTTTGTACCTCCGTTGTATAAGTTTCACTAACGGAGACTGCTAATATTTGTTTTGATCTACGTACCTCACGAGTTACTTATTGAAGCATGCTTTGACCAAAGGGGCACTGAATTCAAAAGCCACTACTAAATGTTGTCGATAATGCTTTTTCGCATATACATGTATATGTATATCGGTAAGTCGATGACCGACATTCACGTTATTCTATAAAATCGCGTTGGTCTATATTAACGTCACTGCGTGCACGAGTCGTTCAGCTAACATTCTCAAGCGTCAACCAAACCATGCCTTTTATATAGATGGGTGTACCTCGTGGGAGTAGGGAGATACATCTTGTTGATCTTTTTGAACGGTTATATAAACAAGTCGAAGACACACCATCGTGGTGTTACGTACATTGGATTATAGAAGGGGAATCATATTGTCGCAATATGGTGGAAACTGTACGTTTTTTTATGCATCGCTTGTTAGATCCCATTTTTTTTTATTCTGTCGATGTGTAATTTAAAACCATAAGGACATTAGCATAATTAGTGATACATGAAATATTTACAAAAACGTGAATGTTTGTCCCGCAATTGGAAGTTATGACGATTGGTTCTAACTACAAGATTCTATGATTAATTATTGTTGCGTAGACGTAGTGGTTTTGCTTGCTATAACATTACTGAGTAAAAGCCATATGGGAAGAAAAACTGCAACTGTTACGTTGTACAACCAGTTGCCGTAAACCATGGAATCAATTATTCCATAAACGAATGAAGTTTTTGTAGCGTCGAGACCTCTATTTAAAATTGTCATGAATGATTCTTCGGAGAAATTAATAAACGAGTATACCATTATCGCGAGGGATGTTAAAACGAAGGGATGCAGCAACGTCCACATTGTGTAGAGCAGACTTCGAAATCTTGAATTCTCTTGTCGTGGAGATATGTGTAGAACTATTGGCACGTAAACGACGCCTGTTAGTAGCGCGAGAGAAAAATTGTGCATTGCTATGCACATGAGGGATGTTGCCAGTTCAACCAGAGCAATTACGCATACCAGCGAAACATTATCGTATCTCGATGTCCTGCGAAAAAAATAACATGGAATAAATTAGTAAACGTGGACGTATATATGTATATTAAAAAAGTGATTTTTAAACAGCGACCAGAAATATTTTGCACGCTAGTAGACCGATTTTTATTTTCCGTTTCCCTCAATAAAATTATCTATTTTTGTATTTGTCATAAGATTGTTTCGATATTTAGTTTACATTTTCTTTAAATGTGAATTCAAAACGACAAAACGATCATTTTTTTTCTTTTCATTTCGGATATCTGTTATACCGGAAACACCGGTATTCAAAAAGAGATCTCAGGCTTTCAGACTGCACTTTCCATTCTTTTTTTAACGAAATTCTTCTTCGAGTACATACGTAAGATACATTTTTTATTTTTATTAAATTATGTTATATATATATAAAAATATTCGCTAATGTTGACCTGAGGCTTTAAAGCATTTTATGGATTATGTAAGTGCACCTTGCAAGTATCTGATAAGTGCGACGGGGATATACGAATCTTATCTTATCGCAATTTGCACCGCCACAGGTGATCTCTCGGATCAAATATGGGATCGGTGAACTGCAGAATTGTAAGACCAAATTCACCGTCCTCGTTTCTTATGGTAATTAAGGCACAAATGACAACAAACTTTACAGCGGATAATTTGTATGGTATCGATAGAGGAACTTTTCCCACAACTATTGAAAAAAATGGGACTTTACCGTATAGATATTAAAATATTTATTATTAAAGCTGGGCCGTTTTAACATGGGCGTTATAGGAACTCGGGTACCCCATTCCAAATTCAATGAGATACTTTAGCCTGTGTGAAAAATATACTACTAGAAAGAGCACAAAATAATAAAGACTGTTGCAAAGTTTCAAGGTGGTGAACCGTATAGTTATTCTGCAATTATTAGTTGAAAGTGAATTTTCAGGGAATGCGTCTTATTTTTAATCTCGCAGCAACATGAGAGCACTGTACCGCGTGCGCGCGAGCTTTGAATCTAGTGAGGTTTCGTAACATAGTTAGGTACATAGGAGAGACTAAAAGACACTCATCACACCGAATAGAAAAGATAGACATTAAGCCTTGTATTTTATATTTTTCTTTCAATATACTGAAGTAATAATCTTCTGTTGCATTTTGTGCAGCACTACATAGATTCGGCAAGTAAAGCGATACCGACAAATCGAAGACTTGACTTATAACTTTTCTTTTTAATCTTCCTAACACTAGAAGGTAAAATAATATGGCAGAACGAGGTTTGGCAATTCGATGAAAGTGAAGAAATTATTGCATCGATAAATTAGGTAGTATATATTCAGAAATAGAACATTTTGTTCATTCATTGATAGGTGTTCCGACATTGGCATCTTCACTGTAGGTTCCGTCGATTTTTCTAATCTCGTATGCTTAATTTTGTTTTCTGGGTATTCACTTAAAGTTTCTGCACCTCTCATGCGCTCATTAAAATTTGATTTTTTAATAAATCTTCCTTTTTCTCTCAGTTGATCTACTGTTAACCTCACTCCACATAATTTCGTAACAATTTAAAAACTTCCGCTATCGAAATCTAGACACACGCAGTTGTGCCATTCTCGTAAACATACTGCGTTGCCAGGTTTCAGTTTGTATTTTGCCATATTGCCGTAGCTCTAAAAATTAGTTTTTAGACACTGTAAATGCCAAAAATATTTTTTTATATTTAAAAATTTGCATCAAGTATCATATGAGAGCCGTTATTTAGTGGGAATATACGCGTTCTCATTATCATATAGCATTCTTTGGTAAGGTTTTAACAGATCGTACCAGGTAGGAAACTATTCAAATGAGCTACATAACACGGACTAATTAATGAATTGTGAATGAAATATAGCTCATATTCAAATCGAATTATAAGCTCGGGTTCTTATTTTAATACTGTGAACATTATTTGAATGCAACAGTGTACTTTTTCGTTTTTTATATGAGGACGAAAAATTCGTACACTCTCTCGCTTGACTTCGGCCAGTTATGACTTAACTACCTTATGCGACAGATCAATGGTAACGTGTACTGTATATCATCAAAAGTATCATAAAATTTACAATAATCTTTTTTTTGCAATCATTACTTTACTTATTTTCAGGGCAAAATTGTAAAACAAATACAGGGCGAGAAACTAACACACAAAGTTATCTTTTTCCTTGTACGTGAAACTTTTTTTTTCAAGTTATCAGCTCGGCAGAAATTAATTATATGATTTATGTACTAAACTGATAACTACGGATAAATATTATATATTTATCTTCTAGTACTTGAAGGCCTTGTAAAATATGCATATATCGACATTCAATTTTTTTCAGAAAAGGAAAGTCAGTAAGGTGTCTTTTGCTTTCATAATTCTAAGCTTAACGGCTTAATCTTGTGTATTGATCAATATTTGAGTGTATAGAGCCGATAGTCAAATCCTCAAATAAATGATGGGGTGGCTGAAAAATATTGGAAAATACGAAGGGGTGTCTCTGGTTCAGCGTGGTTATTAAAAATAATAATGAAATACGAAATAATTTACTTTTTAATTCCGAGGAACCATACGAGGGTGACGACACTCGTTGCAACGAAACCCCAGTATATCGAATTTTCAGTTGTCGTCTGAAACATCTCGCTTCCAACGTAAGTAAACAATTTCGGGGACGACATAACAGCAATGCCGAACAGGTGATTCCACAAAATTTCGGATGCTATACTTCCAACGTCGAATTCTTCAGTCTGTAAGGATCAGATTTTTTTTCAAATTAAAAATGCGTTAACAAAAGGGGTCTCGAAAATTTCAGATACCAAAGTGTGTTTTATTTTTTTAGCGATAAGAAATTGTATAAAAAATCCCGTCCAAAAAATGAAAACGATGAAACTTCAGGAATTTGTTTTATTTATATTCAAGAATTTTATTTTACACGATTAGAACATCGTTTTCAACATTTAATCGTATCGGATTTTTATAAGACCTTTTTTTAGCGACAAAAAAAAATTCGTTATTTGTAAGAAATTGGTGAAATTCCTCTTAAGAAACGAATCACCGTTTTGACTACAAGTATTCAAAAAGTATAAATGCATTTTTTTTAAACTTTATTATATAGTCTCGAGTGGTTATATAATACCTTTTCAATGTTCGGATTTGTCTCATTTGTTTTGTTATCCTTCTGAGTTTCCTTACTCTTTTTCTCTTCTTTCTGAGCTGCCTCGCTAGTTGTAATCTCTTTCTCTGTTCCGTCCTTTATCTCTTCAACCTTGGTAGCAACGTCTTGCAACTTGAGCCACATGGAAAATGCCTTGATAAAGAGACTTCCGATAATGAGTACCAGACAGGGCATATAGAGTCCTACATTGGCATGATCGTACAATTTAGTAACCGTAGTTTTTGTTATTAAGACGTATTTTACGTTTTACAGTACCTATAGATATGTATCGATCTGTCGATGGCAGTAAATAGAAGAAAAATGACTGATGAAATCGCTCCAAAAGATTATTCAATGATCGAACAATGCTCTCTACAACTCGACCGACTTGAGAGAAATCGACTTCGCCACTGCGCCAAGTTTTCTCGAATCCTTCCAGTGTAATAGCTTCGATCCCGAATCTAAATAGAAAATAAAGCTTTACATTCCAGCATCATGGGGCAACGTACAAACAATCCCACCTGTGGAATAACCCATGATTTCCGGTAGGAACTCCAGCTGCTTGCGTTCCTATCATGGCCATCAGCGTGTTGAACTGATACCACCATTTTTTAAATTTATCTTTGGTATTTATGTCAAAACGACGCTGAAACGAACGTGGTATTCCTTCTTTGGTAATCATATTTTCGGCAAGGTTGAACAGATCCAAGTTCGGCAGTTGACCATTTAGTCCTTCCACCTTTTAGAAATTTAGTAGAGTATGAAATAAGTTTATCACAATTAATTTGGCTAATTAACAATAAACAAAAGTATATGAGGAATTTCCAATCAACGGAATACTTGTATTTTTTCAATTTTTTTTTCAAAAATTGTTATTCGTACAATTACCAAAAATGTTAATTATGTTCAAAGAAACTACGTCATCGTTATTTGTAACATTTTTACATTAAATAGTTGTAATGTATAATGTATAATGTAATTGTTGAAAAACGATATTTTTGGGACTATTTTGAAGTTGAATGTGAAACTACGAAATCAGCAAACAAGCCTACAAAGTAGAACCTTGCAAATTTCCTCCTCATAATTTTCAATCTTTGACAAAGCTTTTTTTACCGAGCTGCCTCTGTGAGGAAGTATGTTGATCACCTTTGTCTTCATCATACAGGAAGCTTTGTAAAAAAAAAGCTTTATTAAAGATAGAAAATTGTGAGGAAGCAATTTTTCGGAAAGAAAGGAAGACATTAAAAAAAATGCAGAAGTCATGAAATTTAAATCGCTTGACCGATTTGTGTCAAGTTTGTACTCAAACCTTGTTTAATGGTAGTTCATATGTGAATTATGTTTAAGCTAAATCATTTTTATTCACCAATATCGAAATTTACGGACATATCGATAGTTCGTTTGTCTAAATTCATCATTGATAATCAATAATCGTGAAATCATGTCGAAAATTGCAGCCGGATATCTCAGAATTTACAGCAGTTGAAGTCTTTACGGATATTAAAAAAAAATTGAAATTGCAACAAAATTAGAACCCCTCTATCGATTGTCACCTAATTTGGCATACATCATGGTTTGATGGTAGTCTGTTTATGTACAAAATTTCAGACCGATATCTCTTAATTTGCGAAAGTTATAGCGTCAAAACGATTTTATAAAAATTTTCAAAATGCTGTGAAATGTGATTTTTCCAACCAATACGCGTCAACTACAATCCTAAATGTTGTTGTATGACAGCCCACTTGCGTGCCAAAAACTGAAGAAGGTACATCTAAAATTACGACAGTTATCTTTCTAACAAGGCAATTTGCAGATTTGCAGCACATATGTACACACACACATACAGACATTTCGTGCAAATCACTTTTCTCGACGTTTCGGACCATTCTGAGTATCCTTACATGAAAATCTCGAAAAAAAAAAATTTCACGAAGACAAACCTTCCTCTTTGAGGAAGCAAAATCAGTAAAAAATATTCAGCAGAAGCTTTTACCAATTGTTAAGCCTCATAGTGAAAATAAAAAATTTAGGAGGAAAGGACTATGTTACAAAAAAAAAATGCGAAAATACAAAGTCAGAAGAAAATTAAAAGAAATCGATTTTTACCTTAACGTCGATGTATCCAACTTTCGTAGTATGAATCTCCAAATTTATAGCAGCCTGAATGGAACCGGCTCTTCCTGATAAATCCCCTGCTAAGAGAACATCTTCCTGGCCACTTATAACTCCGTGATATGCATCCAGCCACGCCTGCATTCCCAGCTGTTCATGCTCTGTGACCAGGAATATAATATCCTTCGCCCAATATTTTTGTCCTGAAGTAAAAGCAGTTACGAATACCATCAAACATTAATTACAAAATAAATTAGTAGATTACGATACGAATGCGATCAAGCTTTTTCGTGACGAGTGTGAGTTTGCAGGACGAGCCGAAGGCGAGTGTTACAATCACACGAGTCGAGAAAAATTGTCTCGCATGAGTTTCGTATACAACTTTACGCACCAAGTGAAATAAAAATAATTATTGAACTAAAGTGTGACCTACGTCTGCAATATTGGGCAAAAGCAAGGAGGAGCGCAATAGAAGGTGCTGTGGTTGGATGAATGCTGTTAATTGATCTATAAGGAACACTGACGACAATAGCTTCGGTACTCGCTGCTCTAGGTGCTCTCACAATTCCATAGACATTTTGTCCTGTAAACTGCAACATTGTTATTTAGTATCCTATTTAATAATTCGATGATGTAAATGATTTTTACGTGGGATAAATATAATTATCGATTACCATAAAGATTTTTTTTACAGTTCTAAGAAGACTTCAAAATAAACCAAATACATTGAAATCAATATATTTTTTGAGGTAACTCAAAACCTTAAACTTTGATATTATTTATCAGAAATCAATTTTTTATATGCAATTAGGATGAGGCGGACCCGGGCGCTGAAGCTCCTTATATCAGTTTTGACATTTAACCCAAACGAAAAATTTCAATATATGAACATCACTCCGGTCCTAGTGTGTCTGACGACAGCGACGGCCAATCACAGCACGAATAAAACTATGACAATGCGTGCGATATTTCGAGATATTTGAGCCACCAACTTATTAGAAGGGGATTTAATATTTATAACTTTTATAGTAAACTTGTGAAAGTATGCAGAGAAATTTTGGAAAAAAAAAATGCATAATTAATGGTTGCTGAAGGGTATAAAATATTAATAACTCAAAATCTTCATTATCACTAAAAGATTGCTTTCAAGAGCTCAACATATAAAAAAAGTCTGACAAGATAAAAGCCGTATTAAAATTATAAAAAATATTAATTTTTTATGAAACATTGAATATCAAAGACATTACAATTTTCTGAACATCTTCTAGAATTCGTGTTTTAGAGTAGGGAAAAAGAGTACAAGTTGCAATGAATGATATGTTACAAAAATAAATGAATTTCTAGTGAGTCATAATAATTTTTAAGGCTTAAGTCTCTTCTTAATATTACATGTAACAACTAGAGCTTCTGTTTGATCAGTTCTATACAACAATAAATACAATTCTTGGGTGAGTTTCAATAAGAGAAAAAGAGTTGAAAATATTGTTAACATAGCGCTTTGTCAATTTACCAAAATGTACAAATATAGTTACAGGTCTGAACTTTTTATTAGCTTCAATATATTAGTTACTTTGATTTCTTATCAATATAGAAATATTCACAAAGAAATAGAAAATAAAAATGTAATGTAACTTAGTTTACAAATGTTTCTGCGCCTACTTTTGATTACAATCTTGTAGAGTTTTATGACAACAAATAAAACAATTCTTGGGTGAGATAGAGTACAAAAAAAGATTCAAAAATATTGTTTCTTCAATGTACCTAAACCTACAGATACAACTGCAGGTCTGAATTTTCTACTAGCATCAATATATCAATTATTTTGATTTCTTATCAATACATAAATGTTGACAAAGAAATAGAAGATGAATGTGTTGTGTTAATTATTTTACAACTGAATCTGAGTATACTTTTGATTATAATCTTGTAGAATTTTACCATCTGTTATCAAAATTAATTTTCTCTACAGAACTCAACTTTCATAAATATTGTGTTATTGTTTAGGCAACTTTTCAGTGTTCCTTTCTACTTGAGACTCACTTATAGATTTTGATTGCATATTAAGATACTGTAATAAATAATTGTAACAATAAAATTAATATAAAAATAATAAGAAAGGTTTATTTATGTCTGAAAATTAATTTTTATTTATTGCATAGAATTCTTCTCAAATAAATTCATTAATATAATCCTCCTTCCATAGATTACTCCAATGAATCATTAAAGAATTCTCACCTGTTTCTTACGGAATGGATAGTTGAGTGTAAAATTGTGCGTATAAACATCGAGATGTAATTGATTGAATTTAGCCAATAGCCAGGCATAGGGCATTGTATCTGGAAACCTTTGCATCTCATGAGTAAAATCACGATGATACTGTTCTGCGATGTATTCCAAATTGCTGCCTTTGGTGACCAAGCCAGGAAGTAGTGCATTTTCGGAAAAATACGAATCTGTGACAATAATAGGCTGATGAAAAAATTACAAAAATAAAATTGAAGTTTTGACAAAAGATTAATGATATTTACTGTCATTGAACGTTGGATGTGCGAGAAGGCACATCCACACAATGCCGCAAAAGTACATCAAGAAACACAACGATTTTTCCCATTGCAACACAAATTTAATCATCTTCACGTTCGAGGCTCTCGGATCTGTCAACAGACCCATTCTCGGGCTCGTTTGCTAAATAATAATACTGGGCGGAATAAAAAGAACCCGGGCCTTCTTGTTGCTAACCTAACTCTGTCAGAGTTAGAGATCCGGTGGGCTTAGCGGAAAAAGAGAAAACATAAAACTGCATTAGCAGAGATGATTAGGGAGGAGCACGAGGAGCGGAACTAGGGTGTGAGTCGGTAAATAACCGACTGAATATAAGGTAGATAATACGGTTAATTAACCACGGTTATTTGTTACATTTTAACTGCGATCAAATATATTTCAATTAGTTCTGAGATTATCATCAGAGATTAATAGGTAATATCTGTTACCATCTTTTCGTTTTGTTCGACTTCATTCTTCTAACGTCTCGAACGCACGATCGAATCTCGAAAGTCTCGAACGCACGATCGAATCTCGAATGTCTCGAACGTTCGACCGAATCTCGAATGTCTCGAGCACTCGACCGAATCTCGAACGTCTCGAACATCTCGATCGAATCTCGAACGTCTCGAGCGCTCGATCGAATCTCGAACGTCTCGAACGCTCGACCGAATCTCGAACGTCTCGAGCGCTCAATTGAATCTCGAACGTCTCGATTAAATCTCGAACGTCTCGAACGTCTCGATCGAATCTCGAACGTCTCGAACGCTCGACCGAATCTCGAACATCTCGAACGCTCCACCGAATCTCGAACGAACTCGAGAATCGGGCCCCAGAGATGTAGAGATTGCAGAGCACTCGGAGCTAGTTGAATAAAGATAGTCATGCAACATTAATCTTAACAAATTTTGTATGTGGGGCCTTATACACCGATCGGACCACCGTTTACCACGACTATCGTCGATATAATTGATGATTTTTTAGTCATCCACCTCAATGGAGGGAGCATGCTCCATTTTTTTTCAAATTTTTCATCGCATACTTCGCGCAGTTGTGAATTTCTAAAAAGTGCGTTTTACTTTCGAATGCACGTATCTTCTTGGATACGAGTCGTATCGTAAAAAAATCTAGATAAAAGTTTTTTCATTTTGAAGGATTCTTGAATGTAAATTTGTTTTTAAAGTTCTTTAACTCGTCCGAGGCATTGATATTTAATTAATAAACATAAGAATCGATTTTTCAAAAACTTGGACATTTCTCATATTTTCTGAAAAAATCTCTAAAACACTACTCATAAAGACGAACATTTTAAGCATAGGCGGGAAGAGGGACAATATTTTTTCGTTTCTTTATGAGAGTTTAAAAAATAAGTAAATAATTAAAATTCACATTAAAAAAATTGGAAGAAAATTGTACCACTTTGGTGGTACAATTTTCGTACCACTTTGGTGGAAAAAATAAAAAATATCCAAGTTTTTGAAAAAACGATTTTAATGTTTATTAATTAAAAATCAATGCTTCGGAAGAGTTGGGCAATTTTTTAAATAAATTTGCATACCAAACGATTTCTCATCGACTAAGCCGTAATTGAGTCGATTTAAAAAAACAAAAATTTTGGTTAACTTTGAGCTTTATTTTTTTGTTTTAATTACTGTAATTAAACGACTGACCACCAAACGATCTAATTAGATTACCAAATACCACCAAACGACCACCAATCGAATGGTATATGCTAAATTAAAAAAAAATTAATATCGTATAGCTAACTTTATCCAACTAACGATACAAAATATTTAAAAAATATGGATTACAGGAGTATTATTATTATAATTTATAATTATTATCATAATTTATTATGAGACCAGTATAATCTATCCCGTATGAGTCAAAGTCCTTATATTTCATTTAACTTTCATTATTCATTGGTGACTCGGTATCTTCTAAAAAAATGTCATGAAAATCACTGAGCGATGAAGCTCTGGTCACAATACTAGCAACAACGAGGTTTTGAAATCTCGTTCCCATGTATAACAATGGAAGACTTATCAAAGTTTGTCCTGATGACTGAAACGCAGCGTGACTCAGTACGAAGAGTAGGATAACGTCGCAGCGCTGAGTCTAATCTTAATTTGAGCTGTTCCGCAGAGTCCAGACTCATTCATCCGCAACACTTTATATATATAATAGACAACTTACGAAAAATAAAAAGATATGGAAACTATGAAATATAAAAATAAAAATTGCAGCTCCCTTAATGCTTTAGAAAAAATGCTTTTAAACGCTTTTAATTTTGGTCCAAAATAAAGTACATAGTTGATGTTTATCGCAATGAAATTGTATTCGTAAATAAGGTCGATTCCATTAATCCATCCACGTCAACATTTTTTTAAGTACTTGGTGATGAGACGCTAACGCTTCTATTGATTATGGAAGTTGGGAAAAATAATAATAATACAATTTTATTATTATTATTTATTTGTCAAAAGGCCCCTCTTATAAAATGTTGAAAAAAATATAATTATCGATATTACAAAATACAGTAGAAAAATAAACATTATTCACATTGATTATGGAATAAAAATGATTCCTTAGCGTGAGAAAAAATTAATCAGCTCTTTACACGTGACTTTCTCAGCACCGTTCGTCGCAGCCAAATTGTATTGTCATTTCAGGCACCTTGCTGAATGTATGAATGACTTTTTCCATAGTTATGACAAGATTTGTTTTTGTCTTGGAATTTGGAATTAAGAATTAAGTTTTTTTTAGAATTAATAACAAGAAGTGTTTATAATCACATCATTAAATCTGTGATCCGTGAGTTTGTGTTTAACGATCAGTGTGAATAATTATCAGTACATTACCAATTGATAATCGCTTAAACTCATTTCTTCTGTATTAATAATTGATTTTGTTTTCTTTAGTATGCAACAAGTTTCATATTTTACTTGATGCATATTTTTTATAAGTAAAGCTGTTTTTTCATATCATTTGAATAACTGCTAAGGTAAATCAATAAAACAAATGATTATTCGCTTTTTAAAAGGCAATGCTGTACTGAATTATTCATTATCTATTGTCTATTTGCATGTAAGTTTGTCTGTACATTTCAAGTAAAGCATAATAACTTTTTAATCGGTCTACAAATAAAAAATGTGCTTATTACTGTTTAAAATTTTTTTTCACATTTCCGGTAAAGTATTAAAAGGAGTTGGTGTCTTGTTTTGAGTTTGAATACAAAAACTACTTTTCTTGTATCATAGAAGTTTCTCTGTGATTCATGGCCTCTTTTAGAAGATTTTGTATTTTCAGACACCTCAATTCTCTTTTGCATGGTTTACATGTGATGAGAAAGTAATAAATTTTGGAAAGTAATGACTTTTGATAGAGACTATGGACGACATCAAAATTCGTTGTGTATCTTCGATAAATAAAATATAGTTTTGGTGTTGAATTTGAAAATAAAACACCAGTGCCTTTTGGAACTTTGCCTGAAATGTGAAAATCAGTCCTTTTTTTCATCTTTTCGTTCACATTTAAAGTAAAGTACTGAAATGATATACAGTTAATTTTAGTGTAGTCTGCAGTTTCATTCAAAAGTTATTGTGCATTCAAAGCTCTTTTACATAATTTATATGCGATGAGAAAGTAATAACTTTTGATAGACTATGGACCGATGGACCGACAGATAGATTGTTAGACAGATAAACAAACAGGCGGACAAACGAACAAATGAACAGACGGACAGACAAATAAATAAATAAATAAATTGTATAAATAAATAAATAAATAAATAAATAAATAAATGAGAATGAAAATATTGGACGCTTCGTCTAAAAAAGGCATTTTCAAACCAATATATTATATTTTTTTTATCTTATTTAAAAAAAAGATTTTCCCGTAACTCTTGATTTTTTAAGGTATCCCATTATAATTCCAATTCTGGCAATATCCGATTTGATATTGTAATAATTACACACGTTTCAGGGCAGATGAAATTGTAGATGAAACGAAGACAAGTTACATTTATATTTTTCCAAAATCAATTCAACCAGATTTTTCTTTGGGCCTAGAAGAGCGAATACATAGCCAACTTCTTAAGCGCGTTGGGGTCGAGAGAGCGAAGAAGTGAGGAGAAGAGGCTCCGAGAGTTCGCGGCCCTGTTGTGGACGTCCCTGTTAGCGAGGTGGTCGCGGTATCTGCACCACCGATAGATTGACAGACGTACTCATCGCGAAGTGACCGCTTGCCGAGTGATTTAGTTAACGTTCTATCGGGCAGCAAGTACGGTCACACAGGTCACGCACAACGAAACGATATATAAAAAAAAAGAAAGTTTAAAGTCGTGAACTTTAATAAAAAAAAAAAAAAAAAAAAAAAAACGAAAAAAAATTCTCACGTGTACTCTATGAGTGAGCTCTTGCTGCAGTACTATCCCTTCAAGGCTAGGTATTATGATTAGGTGAGTTTAATCCACCAATTAAAAAATTCAATAATTCTATACCTCATCAAATAAATTAAAAATTCTCAAAAAAAAAAAAAAATAAAAAGCTTTAAAGGCGCGAACATTAATTAAAAAAAAAATTGCGTGTACTCCATGAGTGAACTCTAGCTGCAGTATTAACCCTTCATGTCTAGATATTATGATTACGTGATTTTTATCCACCAATTAAAAAAAAAATCAATAATTCTACAACTCGTATGTAAACTAAAAATATTGGAATAAATTAGAAATTCCCCCAAAAAAATGCATATATATATATATATACACAAAAATCAGCTCAATATGTGATAGATAAAAAAAAAGTGAACCAACGATCAATAACTGGAAATATAAGTCTGCAACATTGTTCAAAATTGTTGAAACGTGAATTTATAAAAATGCGAGTAATATTAACAATACAATAGCTCAAAAAATTCTTTCATGTTTTCCAGTGATTTATGCGTCACGAATGTAATTAATGTGTTGCTCAATGATGAATGATATATTCACTATGAAGTTGTTTTACTTCTGTATTCTGTATGAGTTGAAGGAATGCGAGCATATCGGCTCGCATATTACGTTTCGATAAATAAACAACCATCTAATCGTGATGCTCGTAAATCGAGCGTGATTCATAAACTCTGGCTCTTGATCTACGAAGCAGCGAGAATGCTGTACTAAGCCTTTGCGGTAATATACACTTAATTTTTGTATATAAAAAAATGTCTTTTATTGTTTGAAATAAGGATAAGAAGTCATATTGAAACAGGAAGTCGATATTTTATGCACACGCGCCACTCTCGCACCAGGAAGAGAGCGTTAAATACTTAACGTAGTATGTACACGTTATATTGAAGTGACGAGAGGCCAATTACGAATTACAGAAAGGAATTGAATAACCCCGCGTGTCCGCGCGAACGATACCATTGAAAATGCTTCGTATATGCGACTTGTGATAGGCTCGAGGGTACCGCCGCGTGTGTCGTGAATTCGTGCTCACTCTATTATTCAATTAAGGGAATATGTCACCTAAGGACTTTTTAAACGTTTTAAACTCAAATCGCTGGATCTTATAATGTAATGTCTGGGCTCTTTATTTGAGATGTGAAAAAAAAATATATATATATTTTTTTTTTGACGATACGTGCATGGGGATTACAGTTCGAGAGACGGGCCGCAAAAGTGCATTAATGACTGTTCCAATGAACACCAGAAACGCGCGATTTTTGTTTGAAAAACCCAAAAAATGGCAAAAATAAAACGATTTTTTCGTCACTTGTAATTTAAAAGACAAAACAGTAAACCTTGCACATGGGACAAAAGACGTCAAGTCGGTTACCCTAATTTTTCAGGTCAAAAAAACGTACTCACATTTCTTCAGTATGTTGGTCTAGTTGAAGAAAAAACGTAGGAATTTTTTCAGATTTTTTTATTGCATATTCCTGCGATGTTCCATCGTTCGAAGAGCTGTAACTCTGGGACGAAATTGCCGCCGATCTCGCCAATTTTTTCTAAGATTCTTGATATTTCAAAGAACAAAATGTGAAAATTTCAGCTAAATCGGAAATGCGGTTTCGGAGGAAAAAAAGTGGCAACTTTTTTTAATTGAAAAATGGCATAAAATAAAATTGGAGAAATTTACGAAAAATCTTGTTGGAAAGTACACTGAAAATCGAAAACTTAATGTTGTAACGATTTTTTTGTGCGAGTCGTAGTATTGGCGTTAAAAAATAAACAATGATTATTTTGCGAAATTTTTAATAGCTGTAATGTGCAATAAAAAATCTGAAAAAATTTCTACGTTTCTTCTTCACCCAGACCAACATCCTGAATAAATTTGAGGACGTTTTGTTGACATGAAAAATTTGGGTGGCCGACTTGACGTGTTTTGCCTCACATTGCTTTCTCATTAAATTTCGTTTTTCACAAAACTACTTCTTTGAGGAAGTTTATTTAATAATTTTGGCTTCCTCATAGAGGAAGCTTTGTGAAAAATGAAATTTAATAAGGAAGCAATGTGCAAAGTTCTATTTTGTAGTTTTTTTCTTTAAATTAGCAGTTTTACCAATTTGTTACCTACATATTTTTAGTAGTTAGAGGTGCAACAACACAAAATGAAATCACAATAATTAAATATTAGTTTCTACTCTAGTTGCGTGGAAAATTACATATACATATCCATCATGTCGTTCTGAAGTTATGGGGAATTAAATTTTGATACTTACGGTCATTGAATGCAAAAAAAATGCAAATTTCTATAAAATCTTAACAACTCTATGAATTTTGCCTAATTTAGTAACATTAACACACTCTATTTAAGTTTTATGCAATATTTGAAATTAGTTACTTAAGCCGTGGTTAAGTTATAACATTTTCAAAAAAAGTTAAGAAAATTTAGAAACTCCATAAAATTCGAATCGCTTTTTCGATTTCAGCCAAATTCAATACCAAACAACATTAAATGTATCTACACATATGAAGAACTATTTAGCAAAATATCGTAAATTTTACGAAAGCTAGACCATTAACGTACTTTTTTTGAAAAATTCAAAAAGCTACAAAATCAAAATTTCTATATACATTTTGTCAAAAATTGCAACAATCAAAGATGGGCTGCTGCTTCACTTGTGTGCTACATTTCAGCTCAGTCGGTTGAACTGTTTTTGAGTTATAGGTAATTAAAATTTCGAAGCCCTACACACACACACACATACGAAAATTTTTCTAAATCACTTTTCTCGATGTTTTGGACCATTCTAAGTGTCCTGACATGAAAATCTCGAAAAAAATGTCACCAAAACAAAGCTTCTTCTGAGGAATCAAAAAAATGAAAGAAAATGTTTCCACATGATTTTTCGGATATGTCTGAAAAGATTAATTACTAAATTTAGGCAAAATCGATAAAGGCGTTAAGATTGAGAACGTTTCAAGCAGCTGATCTAAATATTTGCATAAAACTTTAATAGAATGTTTCGTTGTTTACTACTAAATTTGGTGAGAGTTCAACAAAGAGTTCGTATTTCACAGAATTTTTTATTTTATTTTTTTACAAAGCTTCCTCTACGAGGAAGCCAAAATTGCTCAACATACTTCCTCGTAGCTTTGTAAAAATTTAAAAATACTGAGGAAGCAATGTGCAAAGTTCTAATCTTCATCCTTCATTTAGACATTCATTCATGCATAAAATCATATAATTCTAATATTGTATGCAGAAAATTCAACCAATCACAGCAGATGAAATAAAAACTAGAATATTAAAGAAACGAACGAAATATTTGATACGCTATGTTTTTTTTTAATTTACTTTTGAGCAAAGCAAGACTATTTTTCAAGAAGATATTATAGTTATTTTAGTAACCTATTCAAACACAATTATTCAATATAGCATGTTCAATTGAACATTGATTCATTTTTCTTTAAAGTGACAAATTAAGACAAAGTTTTTCTTTGACCATACTTTTTTTTCTCCTTTTCTTTGTGAGTTAATAGCTGTCGAGGTGGCACCGACGATATTTGCTGAAATATGTAAACACAGACATGTAGTAGCAAATGGCTTACAAATGACGTTGAGCAAACGTGATATAACCGGTTATTGTTGGTCTTGTAACGCAAAAAAAATTCAAACTATAACTATTGGGCAATCGATTTGTCTTTTTTTAATGACGATTATTGACTCTCCTCCAGTCAAGTGACTGTCTCTCGTGATCACGCAAGACAAATTACAATATTTAACTTTCAAAAATTCACGAAATTAGAGTACTTTTTACATCATTTAGTAGGTTCGAACAGATGCGTATTTTATATTATCATGTGGCAGATGTGACGTTCGTCAAACTAATTTTTTTCATGTCAGTGGTCCGAGAGCGGAAACATTCCTTTAATTTTTTTTCCTTTGCGCTGAACTGAACGGAATGTTTCGCAGTTGGTTAATATTTTCTGTTCGAAGTTCAAAATAAAATGACATTAATTTGCGATCACTCGACAAACCGACAAAAATCCGGTTGAAAACTTTTAAAATTCACTTTTTATTCCGATCAATCTTTTCATCGGAATATCGTCCATTTAATCGGTTTCCAACAGTTTTAATCGAAAATTCTAAGCAGCATACGCAGCGAAAGAGCGACGCGTAAAAATTAAGATGAGACGGATGACGACGCGGCGTATCAAACACATTATTCGTGATTTACAAACGACGGAGATTCATCTTTTGTTTGCTTCAACCAGGCAGATTTATGAAACTGGCGCGTCTGTATTATAATACGTCGCGATGGTGACTTTTTATCGGGAAAAGGTGTGATACCGATCGTGGATAATGTTCGTTGTACTCATTGAAATTTTGGTTTTTTTTTTTTACCGAAATGTTACTTTTACAATTTTTTTTTATTATTTGTTAAACGCGAATAGTGGTACTCTTAACCCTTTAGGGCAATTTCGTAGGAAGGCCGTAAAATTAATGAAGCTTGATGGATTTAAACTACCCTGTCGGCGCTGCCTACTGCATATTTTTACGGTAATTTCATGGTAAAAACCACCGGCTGTGATTAACCATAACTTTAACTACAAAAAAAAAAGAAAAAATCCTCATATTAACCGTTCGCAGCGGTATCACGTGGAAGCGTATGCGACGCTAGCACGAGGTTTGTATCAGTGGGCTTTGGTGATTTTACGTATTTCGAACGGCAAAATTACTTTTTATAAACCAGAACAATTGCAATTATGCAATTGTGGAATTTTCGCCGTTAAAGTTATGGCAAATCACAACCGATAGAAATTTACGAGAAAAAATCGGTAGCCAATGTTGACAGGGTAATGGAAAAATTATTTTTGTGATTTAAATTAAAATTGTCGGATTGTCCGTTTTCACGCAAAATGTGAGAGTCAGAAAATACGGTCACTGAATACGTTCTTAAAGCATTTATTCGTAATGATTTAGTATTAACTCTCTTAAGGGTGGCAAAATACTTTGACGAAAAAAAAAATTCGTAACTTTTTTTAAATTCCGGATGTTATGAGATTGTCTTTCATGTAAAAATTATATCATCCTTTTAATAAGCTATGTGAGTGTAGCTTCAGTTAAGTGTAGAAATTCTTAGAAGCATTAATTTTTAACAAAATTATGGAGTTATGAATAAAAAGGTCAAAATTTATAAAAAGGTATCTTATTTTTAAAATTATTTTTCTAAAAATAATGTTCCATTTGAAAAATTTCGAAATTTAATGTATATGTCGATAATTTTGTTACAAATTTTCTGTTGAAACTTCAAGGTATTCAGGTAAAAATTGACCGAGATACGTGAGGGAATAGCAACGAGAATATAATTTCGAGAAATATGCATTTAACACTTTACAACTGAATACAAATACGTCCGACCTCGCTCTAGTAAAACTATTGCGAATTACAATAAATGTTAAAGACATATCTTTAAGACTTCTCTTCATCATCTTAAGGAGGTACGATGTTTATACCGATTTCTCGAAAAAAAATATATATGTTTAATTTTTTTTTTCGATCAAAGAAGTCGTTTAAAAAAATCTCATCCGCTTAATTATTCATAACATTATTGTCATGTTATTTTTTTAAAATCCTATTCCAAATATAAAAAATTGCAGAAAATTCCATGTTTTTCAATATTATTGTCAATTAAAAAAATAAAAAAGGCTGCAAAGTAAAATGTTGCACATTGCTTCCTCGTTAATTTCGATTTTTTACAAAGCTACCTCTATGAGGAAGCTTATCTATGAATTTTGGTTTCCTCATAGAGGAAACTTATCTATGAATTTTGGGTTCCTCATAGAGGAAACTTATCTATTAATTTTGGTTTCCTCATAGAGGAAGTTTGTCTATCAATTTTGGCTTCCCCATAGAGGAAGCTTTGTGTCAAATTTGTGAGTTATAACAAAACGTTAATTTAAAAAAAAATTCAAATTCACATAAAATTCGAACTGCTTTACCGACCATCACCAAATTTGCTACGTAGCAGCGCTTCATATTTTTTTTTCTTGTAGAAAATTTCAAGCCATTCGGTGAGATTTGACATGAGTTAGAGCAAAATGAATTTTTTTCGAAAAATTCAAAATCTCAAAAAAAAACCGAACCGATTCGTCGATTCATTCCAAATTCAATACCGATCCTCCTTTAACATAGCTCAATTAGTAAAAAAAATATTTAACTCAATAGCTACAAATTTACGAAAGGTAAAGAACATACAGGCGTTTTTCTAAAAAATTCAAAATTTAATCAAAAGTAAACTGATGTTTGAATTTTTTTCAAAATTATCACACTTCTCTCGACGTTTCAGACTGTTTTGAGTGTTCTGATAAGTAAAACGCGAAAAAAAAAATTTCTCAACTAACACAAGGCTATGAGAAAGCAAAACATCGAATGCCTACAATTTTTTATATTTCGACGAATAAACTATTTTTTTCATCTTGGTGTTTCCAATATTTCATTCTTTATAAGGTAAAATCTGAGAAAGGCTGTAAAGATAAACAAAACTAATTTGATAAAATAGCAACAAAAAAAGTTAAAACTGCAAAAAAAAAATTACAATACGTTAAAAAAAAAACCTAGCTCACTAAGAGTGCTAAGATTGTATTTGCCTTTCCTCCGAATATTAAAATCTCAATGTTTTGAAAATATTTAAATGTCTTGTAATATTTAACATGATATCATTTAGATACACTACAATTTTGCGATAATAGCTTTATACCTAGAAGCCATAAATACCAAACATTGTAAAACTTTAATTCCCCGGGTTTTTTTTTAAATCACGATATCATAACGACTTGTGACTTATTACGACTTCAACTCCCGTGTTACACGAATGAAGAATAAGGTCTCAGAGGCGTCAGTGACACACAACGATGTCTGTTGTAAATTATAACGCACCCCACTCTAATTCTCGCTTTAGTATCACGTTGGTCATTCTCTCACTCTCCCTCCGATCGAGAACAAACGCAATCTCGCCTACCAATTTAAATAATCACCGTCGATTAAATATCGTATATTCACCATCTCTTCTTTCTATTCACGTTCTTCCCGAGACATCGAGTCGGCCGCGAAGACTAGCTCGTGCTTCGCGTCTGCACGCGATACATTTTCTCTCGTCTTCGTCGTTTGTAAACAACGCTGAAACGAAAAAGACTTGAAAAAAAAAGAAACTAAATTAAAATTTGTAGTTTAAAAAAAAAAGTCTCTTTGCCAATTCGACACTATTTTTATTCGTCATTTTCTAGTCTTACAAAAAAAAATGTACTAAAATAATGTATGTAAAATTTTGTATTTTTCATTAGACGATATATTCCTTGTAACTTTTAACTTAGCAAATAAAAATTTGTGTATTCAACACTATTTTTTTGTAATTCTACATTTACAACGACAAATCAAGTGAATTCGGAAAATTGACACTTTTCGTTGTTGTTATTTTTCAAGTAAAAAAAAAAAGGATTCGTAAAACACAAACTAATTCCTGTCAAATTAAGAAAATGGGATTTAAAAAATCTAAAATTGGCACTCCGATTTTACGAATAAAATGATTAAATTTTTAATGATTAAATTCAAACGATTTTCAATCAATAAATTCAGTCGTACTGTCACTTTTGCCTTTGAAATGATGCTAGATCAATGATGACTGAATTTAACCCTGTGCTAAGTATTCAGTTTAATTATCTACGCACTAAATGCGTGACAACATTTGTTCCGTTTGTCGGTCGATTGGCCCCAGTTTCACATATCGTGACGTCAAAGTCGATGACTCACATCTACCTTGCTCCTCGAGTATGTAATAGCATGTCAGCGAAAAGCCGTTCGCCCCACGATTATATCTATTATTTCCTAATTGGTATACTTAGTAATCCTATAGTTACAAATTTATAACCAGTCCAAATAAACGACTGCAGGAATTTGTCCTGAACTCGTGGATGGAATCTTTTCGTGAAGAATTTTCAGCTGAAACATCTGGCGTAAATATCATTCGTATCATTTGTCTTTCATCTCCGAGACGATGACACGTTTAGTGGGAATCAATCTGCGTACGAAGTTATCTGGAAGTTTTTTTTTATACTATCAAGTGATTACAAACGAGATATGACTAGTCGTTTTTCACTCATTATTACGGTAGTATCTTCAGAGTGTATTATTATCTTTTCCACAGTCGACATTATTCTGATATTAACACAATACTTTTTTTCAACTTATTAAGACAATCATTAAAAAAAATAATACCACACATAACTGAAAAAATAATTTCAAGTCGAATTTTTTTAGCACCCACTAATATTGTTTATTCATATTGAGACAGAATACAAGTTTATGGTACAGAAAAGAAGCCTGCAAAGTAGAACCTTGCAAATTGCTTCCTCACAATTTTCTATCTTTGACAAAGTTTTTTTTTTTTTACAAAGCTACCTATATGAGGAAGTATTTTGATCAATTTTGGCTTCCCCATATGGGAACCTTTTTTAAAAAAGATTTGTCAAAGATAGAAAATTGTGTGGAAGCAATTTAGAAGGTTCTACTTTACATGCTTGTTTGAGCTCGAAAGACATTTTTCAAAAAAATGCAAAATGTCATGAAATTTGAAGCTCTTGATTTGCGTCAAATTTTCACTCAAGCCCTGTTCCTGTGGTAATTCTTATGAGAACCAAATTTCAAACCGATATTTTGTAATTTGTGCAACCTAATGCGTGGACGAGATTTTTCGAAAAATGCAGAACGGTATAAAATTTGAACCGCTTGACGGATTTGCGTCAAATTTGTACTCAAATCTTGTTCAATGGTAGTCCATATGTGAATCATATTTAAGCTAA
Source organism: Perithous albicinctus (assembly GCA_964016905.1). Lineage (NCBI taxonomy): Eukaryota > Metazoa > Arthropoda > Insecta > Hymenoptera > Ichneumonidae > Perithous > Perithous albicinctus. The sequence goes on from OZ024695.1 coordinate 6,411,902, forward strand.
ATCTGCGAAAAATTTCGACATTTTTTTTTTTCGTGACGGCATTTTTTTCTTTTTTATTCACCAAAACCGAAATTTATCGACATATCGACAGTTCCTTCGATTAAATTCATCATTCATTATCAATAATCGTGAAATCACGTCAAACATTGCAGCCGGATATCAGAATTTACAGGAGTTGAAGTCTTTACAGACATTTAAAAAAAATTGAAATTGCAATAAAATTAGAGCCACTCTATCGATTCTTGCCAAATCTGGTACACATAATGATTTGATGATTGTCCATTTACGCACAAAATTTCAGTCGGATACCTCTTAATTTGCAAAAGTTATTGCGTGCAAACGATTTTTTCAAAACTTTCAAAATGCTCTAAAATTTGAATTTTTCAACCGATACACGTCAACAACAATTCCAAATGTTGTCGTATGACAGCCCACTTACGTGCGAAATTTGAAGAAGATACATCTGAAATAACGACAGTTATTGTGCTAAAAAGGCAATTTTCGCACACGCACACATTTCGTACAAATCACTTTTCTCGACGTTTTGTTCAATTCTGAGTGTCGAGAGAGAATCTCAAAAAACAAAGATTTGACGAAAACAAAGTTTCCTCTATGAGAAACCAAAAAAGATGAAAAACAGTGTAATTAAAAAATTCGAAAAAGCTCTATTTTCAATTGTCGTTTTATCTTTTATTCCAATCCCAGTTTCACGCCAATCCTCGTAATCGTCTTAAAAATGTACTTCGTCAACAAAGAATAAATGGTTGAAATTTCAAAATAATCGTAATTAATTAAAATTTTGGATAATTCCGATCAAGAAATCGATGTGATTTATTTTTTTTAATATATAAATCCTACACTATAAAACCCAAGAACTAAAAAAAAGAATCAAAACAAATACGAGGGTCGTGGTCCTATTGAATTATTATGAATTGTGTTAATAACATTTATCGTCGTTTTGTTAAACAAACGAAAACCAAGGAAAGCTACTGTGATCAGGAAAACGTGATTCTCGAGCACCTTGATAACCGTGACAGAGCATTATACCCCGATAAGAGGGGAATGGGGGGGGGGAGAAAAGGATATAACATACAAATGGCATCAAACATTATATTCGTCGTCTCAGTCCCGTGCACGATTGTGCGACCTTGCTTACAGGAATATGGGTTACACGTACCCGATGACTCTCGTGCGTCATAAAATCATGGTTATAGTTTATATACGCGTGTCGTGGTGCTGCACGATACACTTATTACTCGTTTATAGAAGTACGTTTACACACTTGATGACATTCGAGACTTATATATCGCTCCTCTGTTCGTAAATAGAAGACTTGGGAGCTGAGCAGATTTTTTTTTCTTCATGTAACATACCCATCTTCATTATCCTCGACGTGTTAACAAGGAAACACTTATTTGTGTAAACCATAGGGGAGGGGAACCCCCATCAAAGTCACACACAACTAGACTTGGTTTATATGATCATCGTCGCACGTACAAAACTGCACATTTGTCGTCTTATTGAGTTAATCAAGAATACCACCAAGAGCATATGTGTGTTTGTAAATGTATTAGTGAATGACAATAATGGAAATGCTTACATTGTTAAACGTCGAGCTTACAGACAGACGCGGGGCAATTAAATGCAATGCCAAAGATCAATCTGTCAACAGAAAATTTTAAACCTCACAAACTACTACAAACACGTTAAATCTAAATTGTGCTTGTATTTTATTTAAATTCTTGAACACTAAAAATTTTAATAATTCTTTCTGTTTTGCAATCATTTTTAAGGAGAAGTGAAAATAAAAATTGAATATTATAATCATTGTTTTGTACTAATGATAATTTGTTTTATTTTTATTTTATGACAATAATAATAATAAAATAAAAAATCTCGCGATTTTGGTCGAAAAGCGTATTTTATTTTTTATCGGTAAAATCGTTTATCGTGTTTCTTATATTTTTTGTTTTAATAAAAAAAGCTGCAAAGTAGAACCTTGCAAATTGCTTCGTTATTATTTTGTATTTTTGACAAAGCCACCTCTGTGAGGAAGCGTATTGATGAATTTTGGCTTCCTCATAGAGAAAAAGCTTTGTCAAAGATACAAAATAATGACGAAGCAATTTGCAAGGTTCTACTTTGCAGCCTTGTGTATGCTGTGTACATCAGCTGCACTTAAAATGCCGAAACATTGACAAATGTATTTAATTATTATTTTCGAACATTTTGAAATAAATACTAAATATGAATGCTTTGTTGGATTCTCACCAAATTCAGTATCAAACAACGACACATCTATTCAAATTGAATTTCAAAAATTAAAAAATTAAATTTCTATAAAATCCTCACCACTTTATTGATTTTGCTGAAATTCAGTACCAGACATTAACATACTCTATTTAAGTTTGGTAAAAAAATGTAGATCAATTGCTTGAACCATTCTCGAATTATGCGATTTTCAAAAAAAATTACGAAAATGCAAATTTCTATATTTCTATACAATTTTTACTACTTTATCGATTTTGCCTAAATTTAGTATTAAACATTAATACACTCTATTCAATTTTTATGCAAAATTTCATATCAGTTACTTAAACTGCCCTCGAGTTATACAATTTAAAAAAAAATCCGAAAGTATCAAAACTCCATAAACTCCGAAACGCTCTACCAATCTTGTCGAAATTCAATACCAAACAACATAGAACGTATATTTAGTTATGATAAACAATTTAGTTAAATCGTCGATTATAGCGACCACGTCCTTTTTTAAAAAAATTAAAAATTACTTAAAATTAAAATTGTTGTATGCATTTTATTGAAAATTAGAACAATCGGAGCAGGGAAACAGCTTTACTATGTAGGGAGGTAGCGGCAATGATGTGGTCCATCAAATTTTCTTTTTAATTTCTACGTTTCAACTCAAGTCCGAGTCTCCTTCAGGAAATATTTATTTACACCAATAATTGCTATAAAATTTTATATTGTATTTTTTGAATATGCTTAATTTGAATTTATATGTTTTTTCTCTTCTTGTACTGACATGCAGATTAACCGTTTTCTTCAACAATCATCAACAGTAAACAGCTTTACTTGTGTGCCAAATTCCGGCTCGATCCTTCGAACGATTCTTAAAATACAACCGATTGAATTTTTGAAGCCCTGCACATACACACATACACACGGACATTTTTTTCTAGACCATATTTCTCGACATTTTGAACAACTCTAAGTATGCCGACATGAAAATCTCGAAAAATAAATATTCCTGAAAACAAAGCTTCCTCCTCAATAGCAGATTTAAAGAAAATTAAAATCAGTGGAACATAAATATGAAAATTATATTAATTACTGTAAGAAAATTAATTTTTCTATTACATGATTTATCAGTAATAAATGCTAGGAACGTGGACTGGAGCAAGGATATTATGTATGTAAATGATTCTTTAAAATATTTAAAAATGCACTTTGTCTGTAAACGGGATGCTGTATAGCTTTACACTGAGACTCGACTCCAGATGATACGCAGTACAAGTGACCGTCGCTCTCCTTTCATAACTAATTGGAGCGGCAATTAGGACGGCAAACGCGTCTATTAATTTAGGCCATCGCCTGTCAGCGACGTTGAGCGCACCCGCCGTGGTCTCGAAGCTCTTTATTCCTTTTTTCTTTTTCCCTCCTCGTTCAAGAGAGACGCGATTCAAGCGAATTGGCTCAGTTACTACGAGCGAGTAGAGAGTCTATCTCCTTTTCAAGCAAATTTCACAGATCGTTAGTTTCGTTGTTAAAAAAAATCACATGTCTACATATGAAACATTTACAACGTCATGACATATTACAAAAAAATGTATGCGAAATAAAAACGAAAAAAAATTAAATCATTTTTTTCATGTCTGAAATAACTTTTTCAAAAATTATTGTGAAATAGTTTAAAATAATTATTACGATTTCTTCGAGTTACTCGAAATAATTATTACGAATTATTCGAGTTATTCAAAATTAATTTTATGAATTATTCGAGTTATTCAAAATAAATTTTATGAATCATTCGAGTTATTCAAAATAATTATTCGGGATATTCAAAATATTGATTACAAAGGGTTACTTCGAACTAATTAATTCGTAATAACTTTGTATCTAGTCAAATGTTTCGTTTGAAAAAAATTCACGATTATTTCAAAATAATTTTCAATTCAGTCAAATACTATGTTCGTAAAACTATTATTTCAGAACAATCTTAAATTTGACTTAAATCTAAAATGACTTATCAAATTCACTCAATTCTTTCGTTCGAGTAATACTTATCCATAATTTTAACACCGTCATTCTAATAGTACATAAATAGAAGAATTTCCTGAACTACAAATCTCCACTAAACAATTTCTACTAAGCTATTCCCAATTATACAAAACGATCTTTCTATTTTTTTAAGTGCTTATTACGTTACGAGGGATAATTAGCAAGTAAGCTTTAAACGATCACTTATGCTACCACGTGTCATGGTTTCTCTGAGCGTTAACCCATAAACCGATGGATTAGCATCCACTCATTACGGTGTACTGGGAATAGATGGGTGTTAAATAATATAGCAAATATAATGTTGCATAATTAGCAAGTGATGTTCCCTACTCGCAATTCTCGTCGTTCTTATTTTCTACCATATTCGTACGTTGTATTTATTCATATCTATGAATACAAATTAGCCTCTCACTCGGTGAATTGATTTTAGGCAGGTATTCATAACCAGAATATTAAACTCATTGAAAAGCTTTTTTCATTGCCGTTAGCAATGAAAAAACTCATCGATCAGTGGCATTCGATTGAGAAATTGACATTTTCTTTTCTGTCGTGATATGAAACAAAACTGTTCAATCTTTTGGTTGAATATTCTCGACAGTGAGATGTCATGTCGAGAGCATTATATCGATCGGTAAACACAATCAATATTTGCTTTAATAGTAAGACACATGTGCTCGATGCTTCACGTAGATACAGCTGTGCAATCGAAGCACAGAATCAACTGATAGTAAAAGTAAGCAGCCAAGTTTCTGAACTTTCGAGACAAGAGACTTTAATTATCAGTGTTTTAAAAAAATGTACAGTTACGGAAAAAGAATTTATATGAGTTCATTTGAATGGAATAAAACTACTTAGCGAAAATTATTTATTCTAAATAAAATATAATATAGTTGAATAAAATAAATCCTATTAGACTGGTGATTAAATAAATTTAGTAGAAGTATTAATGTTTTTATTGCGTTACGTTTAACACTTTTTTGTGGTTGTGTGTAGGTTTGTAACCGTGCATACGAGAGCTCTAGGCCACCAGCGCAGAAAAAAATTGTCTCGGAAAGAGTCTTTCATATCTTGAAAAGAGTCTCAGAAAGAGTAACGGATACGATCCGGAGCATTACTCTTTCTCTTAAGAGTTTTGGTCATAGTCTGAGAAAAAGTACTGCTCCGTATCGTATCCGTTACTCTTTCTGAGACTCTCTCCAGGATATAAAAGACTCTTTCCAGGATATAAAAGACTTTTTCTGAGATTCGATAGACTCTTTCCATGATTCTTATGAAGACTTCTTCCAAGACTACCCTTTTCTGCGCGGGGGAGTCCTTCAGCCCAAATGTCCTTGTCAGTGTGGTGTTTTTTTATTTCATGAGGTGTATCGGAATTAAATTATATAATAAAAATAATACGGATGCAAAGTAGAACTTTGCACATTGCTTCCATTTTTCACAAAGCGACCACTAAGCGGAAGCTTATTTATTAATTTCGGCTTCCTCATAGAGAAAGCTTTGTGAAAAATGGAAACTAATGAGGAAGCAATGTGCAATGTTCTACTTTGCAATCTTTTTAATGTTAATTAACATTATTCAATTTTTTAAATTTCTTTGTATGTGTTTACTGAAAACAATACTCGTTTGTTTCATAGCAATCGCACTGCCAAGCGAGTCGAAGTCGATGTGAATTGTGCTGAATATACGTCTCCGTCACCTTTTTTTATCATTAACATTCCATTCCGATGTTAATTAACACTTTTTTCAATCGTCACCTCTATATTTTTTTTCGTAATTATTGAATTAAGAACTCAGAAAAATCCCGTCCACTTGCCATTTTTCGAAAATTAAAAAATTCTGTCAAATCTGTAGGTGTTGATATCTCTTGTAAGAAATTTCAGTAACTCAAGATGATTTAGTACACCACTTGTATGCAAAATTTCAGCTCGATACATCGTTTCGTTTGAGAGTTATGGGCAATTGAATATTTATACTTACGGCCATTAGAATGGGATTAGAAATAAAAAATGTAGAATTAAAAAAAAACAAACCACGTTAAATACGGTTTCGAATCACCGTTACAAACATCGTAGAATCATATTTTTATTGTGTACAAATTTTCGGCTTACTTGCTTAAGTTTTGCGAAAACCAGATCGACAACAATAATTTTTTAAAAAATTCAAAATCACGTAAAATACGAAACGCTTTACCGATCACCCAAAATTGGTATCTAGCAGCGCCTGAGTGTTATTTCTCTTCTGTAGAACACTTAATTTTGTTTGTTCAGATTTGACCTGAGTTAGAACAAATCGTAAATTTTCCGAAAAATTCAAAATTCCATAAAAACCGAATCGCTTTACAGATTTTATCCAAAGTCAATACCAAAGATCACGGCGTTTCGTTCAAATTTAATTCGAAGTTTCAGCTCGATAGCTAAACATTTGTTCGAGTTTAGAGCGTTTTCGTGCATTTAAAAAAACAAAATTTAATTCCATAAAAATAGTATGCGACAAGCGATTTCTATAAAATTTATAACAATTGAAGATTTGCCAGTACTCTACATGGTATTAAAATTTCAGCTAATTCTGTCTAATAGTTCACGAGTTATGGTAATATAAATTTTAGGTCTTTCATCACACACTTTCATCACACATCCGGACAATTTTTCTAAACCTCTTTTCTCGACGTTTCAAACCATTTTGAGTGTTCAGACATGAAAATCAAAAAATAAAAATTGTTCTTGAAAACAAAGCTGCCTCTATGAGGAAGCAAAATAAATAATAATAGATATATTCCACGTTTCACAGTTGGTTAAAATAATTGCAGGGCTTCATTTGTTTGAATTTGAATTTCTTCGCTTATTTACGTGTTGTTGATGATCGTCTGTGCGTTGATTTTTAGGGAAATAAATTTTAGGGAAATTATTCAATCTAAATGAAAAGACCCAGTAGCGTCTCAACGTCAAGTACTTAAAAAAAATGTTAACGACGTAAAATTAAAGCTACTTCGCATGTGTATCAAATCGAATGGTGACGCGACATAATATAACCGTAGAAATATCACACGACTAAATATCACGGATGCAAGATCACTTGACAAAATATCACAATGGAAAAGATCACAGCGACAAAATATCACAATGACGAAATATCATGATGACAAAATATCACAAGACATCTTTACGTATTCAAGATCAAGTTTTTAAATTACATTTCTTTACTTTACTTTACTTTACTACATATTCCTAGTTGAGGCGGCCTGCATGCAATAGTATTTACTAGATCTCACGGTCATTAATCGGGGGTCGATAATATGGTGCAACATAGAGATCATTTGCCTCTCAAGTTTAGTTTGTTTATGTCAAGTTGGTATAAAAATATTAGTAGCTGATTCATCTATAGTTCATATAACAATATTAATAGGGAAGTAATAACATGATTTAATTGAGGAATATTATGAAGATTTTTAATAATAATTACGGATGGATTATGTTCATCAGGAATATTTTGTTTAGTTAATATTAATTATGAACGATGAACATCACAAAGGTTATTTATTAATAAAGGGATAATTAATTGTCTTCCTTCTCTTAGATGAATATGATTTAAAAATCATATATAACATTATTTCTCTTCGTTAAATTTATGCAGAGAAATTATTTTAATGAATTCTGTAATTATATGAAAAAAAAAATATTCTAATAATATCAAACTTCAATTACTAAAAGAGCTCGAATGTAATTTTCTTCTTAATTACACGTGGCAATGGTACGCCTACACCCGTTTCTTCTTTAGTTCATTCTTCATCTTTAGTAACTGCAGGAATTTATTTATAAATACAATCTAATTGAGTCATAATAAGAAGGAAAAAAAATTATATTGTTATTATCTAAAATAGCAATATTTTTAGCAGGATTAGGGGCTAGTTTTGAATTTGATTTAAAAAAAAAATGATTGCTTTGTCAATTTTAAGTCAATTAGTCTAATAATTTTCTGAACTTTAATGAGATGAATATTATTTTGAGATTTTAAATCGAGAATATTTTTTTTCTAAGATGTATATTGTTGTCGTAATATTTAAGTTATTAATGACTTATTTCGTAGTGTGATATTTTGTCGTGGTGATAATTCGTCGTGTGATCATTTGTCTTTGATATTTTGTCCTGTTATATTATGTCACGGAACCAAATCGAATGTATCATATCTGATGAATGAAATATCCGCTAATAAACATCTTTTTACAAAATTTCAGCAGTATAAAATTGGGAAAACCTGATTTACAATGATTTCTCTTACTTCCGCATCTGACCTACGATATTTCCATTGACGCAAACTTCGTAGACTGACGATCATGACTCTCGATGAAACGATTACACAAGTTGCGCAATTTGTCTTGCGTCTTCCCGTGCAATCCTACGGCCGAGAATTTCGACAATTCTTCGACGCCTCTTAAGCAGACCTCGTCAAAATTATCTGACATTTATGTTTTTACTACATTTTAATGACAATGTGACCTGTAAGCTGTGTGTATCATAATTCGCGTGTCATAATCTCGAGACAAAGGCAGAAAAAAAAATCAAGTGAGAGAATTGAAGATTCGAGATTTTTAACAATGAAATTTCTCGGCTCGCAGTGACGAAGTGGAAGATCTGCCGAATTCATTTGTGTACCCGTCGTCTTCGCTTGAGTCTCTCGCTTGATGCTCTCCACTTGATTACCCACTTCCGAAGCGTCCATTCTGACGCTGCGCCGATGACGCAGCCCCTCTGAGCTCTTGTTTTTATCGTTTACCGCTGCTGGTTGACTCCTCTCGACTCTCGGTATCCGTGTACATGCCTCCCTCAAGCGTGTTTTTTGAATTTTCTACGCGCGAACTTCTTGCGGTTATGTCGGGTACCTCGTGTGCGTCGCGTGTGCACACCTCATCGCATTAGCGCACACAGCGTGCGCGCATAGCGCATGCTAGCAGAGACGCAACAGATGAGAGGAGTGGGGAGGGCGTCTCCTCCATCGCCACCAATCTCCTCGTATATAAGCTTTCAGCTTTGTGAACGCCACTTAGGTTGTTCCCGCTCGGGCAACTTTTCACCAAGACTTGGCAAACAGCACACCGTAAGTTTATCATATTTATATAACAAATCATTGTATTAAATTTATGGACTATAAATTAAGAAATTCACGCATAGAAAATTGGAAATGTTAAAAAAAATTTTAACCCATAAATATAAATTACAAATGACACTCAAAATTGCAACTATATTGAAACCTTAGTAAATATAAAAAGCAAACGATATTGAAAATTACAAATATTGGCAGGACTTTGAAACCATAAATTAAAAACACTATAAAAATTGCACATCTTTTTAAGTTTCTTAGGCTATAACATTAAAAATGCTATAAAAAATTACACATTACTATAATTTAGCATTTTTTGTCGTTTTGAATTACTTTTTTTTTGTCTTAATATTTGTCATTTACGAGGGGAAAACACCACGAGCAACCAGGGTGAAGAAAAGTTGCGGAAACGAAGCGCGAACCGACGTCCCGTAGTGCAGCAGCAGGGTGACTGTGCTTATTATACTGTACTGCGGTATCGCGAGACTCGGGCGCGTGGAGAACGCTTACTACGATGACAATTGGGAGAAAGTGCTCAGTGGTTGCGGTTTTATTATGGTGCGGTTGTATTTTCGAGGCAGGTGAACACAAAAAGTGCAAAACTATGTGGCGAGCTGTTCTTTTTCGCGCTTCAAATTATTAGGGAGTTATTATTTATCATGTAAAAGAAGACACGGAAACAGTTTGACGCACTGACGAGAGACTCGGACGAGTGGCTGAACGATATCCGAAAAATGATACCTCTGAGATAAATGACAGTGTGATCTCGGAAAAAAATGGATTAAAGAAAAGAGAGACTGTTCGACCGTTCAGTGCGGAATTTTTGTGAAAATATCTCCAATCATACGGATTACGTAAATGAAGAAATTGAAGGTCATTTTTGGGTCGCTGAGGTCCCCAAATAATTCGTATAATAATTATTGCTATTTAGTTTTTGTTGCTACTTTTTATTGGGGATTGTTGGAAAAAAATGCTTGGAAGTTTTATATCATCCGATATGAATTACTGTTGATTTTTGCAATTTCCTGATACAAGAATTCAAGTTTTTTATTTAATTTTATAGAAATTTTTGGTGAAAAATAAAAAAATGTATTTTTAGTTGCATAGCATTTTTTTTAATCTGCAGAAAATTAATCGGAATGAGATTAGAAAAAAGTTTACTACATAAATGGTATTTTTGCTTGCATTTCTGTAAATACAATACTGCGAATACATTTTTTGTTCTATTTATGTATTTTTTTTTTGTAAATCTTGAAACTTACATCCGTTTGTTCCGTAACATTTTTGAAAAATTGTGAATGTTTTTGGACAATAACTTTTCGTTAAGAGCAAAAAATCCTTTTTTTTACTGTGTATCGTGGAATTTATATTCTATACACTATAAATTCCAAGCTCTTCTAGGATCTCGTCGCATTATACTCGACGAAAGATAACAGAATCTACAATTAATTTCTCAACCAAAAAATAAATTACCATGATTTAATTCCGTAAATCATAATTTTCCATAATTAAATGAATAGTTGAGTAAATATGTCGTAGCGACAACTCACGAATGATAATCTCAAAGCGAACAAAAATCAATTTACCATTTTATTTCATGTTATCGGAGAAAAAACGTGACGTCGTTAAAAACCAGCTGTGGATTTTATCCGAATCATACAAAGTTTAACGTACAATCGTTAAACAGATGCGTGCGTTAAATACACGATTAATTGGGAGGAGTACGATCTACATTTCTGTTGAAAACATGTATATATATGTATATATATGGGGCATTCCACCTTTTTTCGACCTGGGTCTGACCCTTGACCCTTCCGATTAGGACCGCAATTTTTTATATGATTGACATAACTCTAAAAAGCACTAATTAAAAGAAAAAATTGCACACTTTTAATTATCTACGATTTTTTAAAACAAATTATCGAACGACGCATTTTGAAAATCTGAAAAAATCCGGAAGAACCTTGTTTGGAAAATAAAAATTGTTGGTAACCGAGCCGAAGTGGGTCAGCAATTCCTCCTATTTTTTTCGGCCATTTTCAACAAAAAAAATAATAGAAAAAATAGTAACTTGTCGATGGGCACGTGATTTTTAGATTTTTCCAATGTATATATATTTTATTTCGTAATGAACGTTATGTAGCCATTAATAAGAAGGCCTAATTTAAGATCATTTAAGTAAACCTCAACATATATTTGGAAAAATCTGAAAAAATTCTCACAAATCATGTGTTACATACAAAAAATGTCTAGCTGCTGCCTATCGTGAAGTTACTATTTTTTCTATTTTCTTCCATATTTTTTGTTGAAAAAAGGCCGAAGTAAATATATGGCTACGCCGGCCCGCTTCGGGTCGGATAACAACAATTGTTATTTTCGAAAAAAGGATTTTCAAAAAATGTTCAGATTTTAAAAATATGCCATTCGATAATTTGTTCTAAAAATACATAGGTAAATAGAAATATGTAAAAAATGTTTAATTAGTGCTTTTTAGAGTTATGTCAATCATATAAAAAGTTTCGGACTCAATTGGAAGAGTCAAGGATCAAACGCAGGTCGAAACTAGGTGGAATTCCCTATATATATATATATATATATATACACACACACTAGAGTTTCGTACGGCTCGGGCGCCATGACATAAATTTTTCAGAATACTGGATTCTAAGTCTAAGTCCCCCTTTGAGCCTCCTTGTGGGTCAAGATTTTCCACATCGCCCCTACAAGGCCCCTCTGTGGTCAATTTTTATCTAAGTCCCCTTATGAGGGGTCTCTTACAGAAGATTTAGAAAAATCCTGGACTGGAGGGGACCTCTTAGGGGGATTCAGAAAAATCCTGGCCTGAAGGGGAGCTCATAAGGGGATTTAGAAAAATCCTGGCCTTGACGGGACCTCATAGGACGGAAAGATCAGGAGGGTCAGCTTCACCGTACGGAATCCCCTACCCCGCGGTAAAGCTGAACCCCTCGATTCTTGGCAATGCGGCGACGGTGAGGACGGTGACGACGAGATCTTTATATAATATAGAGATATATATATTTTTTAATTTCAAACTGCTGTAACCCATGAACACTTGATTTTCTCATAAATAAATACTCTAAACTCCGCATTCACTTACAGAATTTAAGGCAATTTTTCCGAAGTCGATATATGACGTCCAAACCGCATAAAAAAATCATTGGTTTTGCCGTAAAATGTGTCCTGAAATTACCCAATTAATTCTGAATATTTTTTTTTCTTGTGGGCCATGAAAAATCATACATTTTCCTTTTTTAGAGTTGTCGATACGATTAATGGTTCCTAAGATATTACAGATTAAATAAAAAATGAAAAAATTGGCATATTCCAGCAGGAATTTAAGATGAATCGATCACCACCGTTGTAAGCAACTATAATTTAATAACGTAATATACGATAAGACATGTGTTATTAAAAAGCTATATATTTTACAAACCTAAATATGAAGGTTCAACAAAACATTGAGCTGCCAAAAACTAACAAAAAATAATATTGAGAATTGGATTTGTCTAGCGAATCGACAAATTTCAAGTGTCAAATGTCAAAGGTTATAAAGATTATAATCAGATAGCAAAAGAACTTTTTAACATTTAGTTGACTATTAATAAATTAATAGTAAAAATTTGTATGCCTTAAATGTGGAGACCCTTTTTAGAATTAAAAAATGAATGTGAAGGTAATGTTGACAGTTATTGCTCAAACAGCCGATGCCTGGATATGCCATAGACTTGCCTGTGTGATAATTCGTCCTTAATCTGCGGTAATGTCATACTTTTTTAATTTTTTCGTATTCAGGAACGTTAAAAAATATATAAACATCTGTTTTTGGAACTTCTGTCTTGGATTTAGGGCATCTCACTACGTGTACATATGAGATTTTAGGCTCATTTCTGAACTTAACAATGGAAGTTCGCGTAAATAGTCTCAACTTTACGATTTTATACCTTAAAAACTATACGGTTGGTTTCATTCAAATTATACATACCAGTCGGCATGAAGCAGATCTATAACATATTTAAAATTTAGATTTGTATCTTGAAAAGTCTCGGGTGATCGACACACCTTCAAAAAAAAATTTGACGTTGGTGTATCTATTGGAACCACTGAACCTGACTTTTTAGAAATTTTATTAAATTTTTTTTTTTTAGTCTGAATCGATATGCAATGCAATAAATATTATTGTAACTTTTAATAAATTTTGAAATAATATATTTCTCTCTTTATTCAGACTTAGAGAAGTCCGGTCTTGAGGGGTCCTTGAGGGACTTGCAAAAATCCGGGCACTTGTGTGTCATTTGACCTCGGTCAGTATGATTGCCCTAGTCGTGTGTGTGCAGCAGTTATCACTGCTGTTTCACGCATCATTGCAATTTGGTATATACTTTGAGTCATCTGCAACAAAGACCATCTCTTTCTATTTACTCGCTGTTTTCATGACGATATATATATTATACGACCATGTATTTCCAAACGACCGGGTAAATTTTAACTTCACAACCGGGTATGTTGAAAATTACATCTTAGGGTTTTTCTGCCTGTTTGGTAAGGGAAGCCAGCGTCCCTTTAATTTTTCTATATGCGGTCGAAAAATTCGCAGATAGAAATATTATTATTATTATTATTATTATTATTATTATTATTATCGTTATGAAATCACAATTACAAAGCAAATTGTACCATTAACATTATTTCTAAAAGTAAAGGAAAATTGACAACTCTGCTTGGAAGTAATCGAGTATTACATAAACTTGTGACAAATAAAAAGAGCATTTGACAAGTTTAGTGAAACAGAAAAATAATTAATACATAAATATAAAACCCCAGATTAGAAACGATATTGTCACAGGATACCCCAAGTAATGTAAGAACCTCGAATCCCCCTCCATTGACTTCGGATAGGTAAAATATGGCACTTCTAGAGGTTTACCGAAGGGTCTAGAAACCTCGTCTCGCTTCGCAGAACCTAATCACAGATTAAAATATAAAAATTACACTCTGCGATACTCTCCGTTCACTCCAATTAGGTAATAAATGCCATTTCCGGAGACTCTGCGAAGGGTGAATGGAGGGCCTAAATTTCAACTCGTTACATTTCGTATTTAAATTGAAAATTGTGATTGAAAACTAGCTGGGGTTGCTAAATATTTGGGGTATATTTCCGTATACTAAAATTGCGGTTACTTCCACGCTGTTGCATGACCCCATGCGCGTCACGAAGGGCGCAGACAAAAGGAAATTTTAGTAAAGGAAGGGGCAGTAGACAGGTACTTCGGCGAGTGGAGGGATTTCCAACTTACCTGGATGTCCCTAATTGGCTGGTTCCCGGGTTTCCAACTTACCCGACCGTATACTATATACATATATGGCTATTAGGGTGGCCCTTAATATTGGTAAAACAAATTATTTTTCTCTCACCCCTTTAATTGACTCGAAATACTGAAAAATTATTTTTAAAAGTGAAGTCCGCTCTTAATTTTATCATTAACCCGTGCCCCAAAGGCCCTTTCAAGGAGGGGGCAGAACCAGTTTAACCGCCTAAAAAAAGGTGATTTTTGGGAATTTTTTTAAAGAAAACTATTGGATCGAATTGTTTGAAATTTCGAGGGTATATTGGTGCATGTGTAATGAATACATGTTTGAATTTTTGAACGAAAATATTTGATTTTGGACAAGTTATTCGCCATCATACATTTTATATTTTTTGCATAATCTGCGAGATTTAATTAATATAAATTACAGTTTTTTGCATTTTTATTTTTAGCAGTTGTGGTAGAATTGTATGAAAAATCTGCATTTTACACAAGCTCCCCATTGACTGCATGTTAAATATCTGATTTTCAATAATTAATTACACAAAAGCTACACGTCAGATCTTTCTAAAAAAATTATTTTATTCGTATTTATTAGCAATTAATTGCATATTAAAAATTCAGCTTTTTATATTTACATTGCTCTAATGTGCGTATCACCTCAAGAAATTCAGATAAATGTGCAGAATGTGATAAGATTACTTTTGGATTAGTTTAAGTTGTGACACAATGTTATTTCATTGTTTATATGCAAATGGATAAAAAAAATTGGTAAAAAATCGATTTTTTTGCATATTTCGATGGTGTATACCTTCAAGAATAACATACTAAAATTTCAAGTGTGTATCTCAAACGGTTTTTGAGCTACAGCCTCCTGAAGAGTAGCCGATCATCAAAATGAAATCAATAATTTTATCTTTAAACGCATTTTTCTCGAAACGACAATTTCCAAAATCGCTGCAGTTATAAGTCGATTACAAATCATCCGATTAATATGATTCTTCTTTTAAATACTCTGTATAAGTTTCTCTGTATGATGGCGAATAACTTGTCGAAAATCAAATATTTTCGTTCAAAAATTCAAACATGTATTCATTACACATGCACCAATACACCCTCTAAATTTCAAACAATTCGATCCAATAGTTTTCTTTTAAAAAATTCCCAAAAATCACCTTTTTTTTAGGCGGTTAAACTGGTTGTGCCCCTTAACTCCTTGAAAGGGCCTTTGGGGCACGGGTTAATGATAAAATTAAGAGCGGATTTCACTTTTAAAAATAATTTTTCAGTATTTCGAGTCAATTAAAGGGGTGAGAGAAAAAAAAATTTGTTTTACCAATATTAAGGGCCACCCTAATGTCTATAGTACACGACCGATGAATATATGAGCATTTGACAAGTTTATTGAAACTGAAAAATAATTAATACATAAATATAAAACCCCAGATTAGAAACAATATTGTCACAGGATACCCCAAGTAATGTAGAATTATATACACAATGCAGCACTATATACATAAAATCGTGGTGACAAGAAAAACGAACGGTGGCTATGTTTTTGCCGCGCGTAAATATAATTTTCTTGCACGAGTTTAAAGAGTGAGAAAAGAGAGGCGCGCGCTTTATTCTTAGCCTCGAGTTGAATCCGGTTTGAACCGACGTTAAATATTTTGATCCCATACGCGAACGGGGTTGAATGAGCTCCGACAACAATTCGTTTGATCATCGATCACGTGCTGCTGGTTTGCTACCAGTCGACTAGTATAATGTCCTAACGTGTGGTAATGTTACCGCGGGATCTTCTCAACACAGCGCATCGAGTTCTCTCACCAGACTGTCTTCCCCTTCGCCGTTCACGTCACCCAATGATTCATATATGCCATTACTAGACAATTGAAGAGTGCACTCTAGCACCAGGACTCTAACTTCAATGAGTCGAGCGAACGACATCAATTTTTTTTCTCTTGAAAATGTTCTGTAGACTAACATTTTTTTTCTATATCTACAAATATAAATTGCTTAATTTCAAGATGAATTCTTTGGACATTTCATTCATATTTTGAACTCAGTAAATTTTCTTTGTAAAATCAATTAATCGATTTTATTATCAACAAAATAATATTTTTCATGTTTAAAATATTTTGTAGATTAAAAGTTTGTTAATATTTCGAAATAATAATAATTACTTTATTTATTTGTACACGAAGCTTTTTGAAATATTATTAATTCTTTGAACTTGGTTGATTTTCGTTGCAAATTCAATTCATCAATTTCACTGTGAATGAAAAAAAGGCTGCAAGGTAGAACTTTGCACATTGCTTCCTCGTTAATTTATATTTTTTACAAAGCCACTTCGATGAGGAAGCTTATTTATCAATGTTGGCTTCCTCATAGAGGAATAATTATGTACAATTTGTGAGTTATAACAAAGCGTTAATTTTTTGAAAAATTCAAACTGCTTTACCGATCATCACTTAAATTGATACACAGACGCGCTTAATATTATTTTTCGTCTGTAGAAAATTTCAGTTCATTTGGTGAGATTTGACACGAGTTAGAGCAAAATTACATTTTTTCGAAAAATTCAAAATTTCATAAAAACCGAACCTATTTGTCGATTCATTCCAAATTCAATACCGATCCTCCTTTAACATAGCTTTATTTGTAAAAACAAATATTTAGCTCGATAGCTACAAATTTGCGAAACGTAGAGAACATACAGACATTTTTCTAAAAATTCAAAATTCGATAAAAAATAATCTTGTTTCAATTTTTTTGAAAATGCTCACAAACAAAGGTGTGATCCTGCCCCACCTACACACATGCACACATACATACATACATACATACATACATACATACATACATACATTTTTTCTAAACCACTTTTCTCGACGTTTTGAACCATTCTGAGTGTCCTGACATGAAGATCTCGAAAAAAAGAAATTGCACGAAATCAAAGCTTCCTCTATGATGAAGCAAAATTGTTTGAAAAATATTCTGTGGGCTGAAATTTTGTTGTAATAAAATAAAATAAAATATATTAATAAATACATTTACATGATAACTTGACCGCGAAATCTTGAAAAATATTATTTTTAAAAAATGTTCAACTGATTGTTAATACATTTTTATTGTACAGCCGTTACAGCGAGGTACAAGTTTTTAATAGCAGGTAGTACCGATAAATATTGTTAATGACTTTGAAAAAGTAAATCGGTGATCTAAAGCATTATGTCAGCAGCGAATAACAGTATTTTTCTTCTCACGTATCATAAATATGCATATATGGTAAATGCAAACTAGACCGATTCGTTGCACCTGCAGTACAAGACTTGTATTTCCTTATTATGCGAGAACAATAGACGTACTCAGGAAAACAGAGTTATTTGAATCCAAACACTCGATTTATTAAATATATATAAATATCTTCGATCTCGATATAAATATTTATAATATTTCAATTGTAATATAAATTTGATGATTGTATTTTTTCCGTCATTTTGTAGCGTAACAAAAAATCGTGCATTCGAAAAGTTTATCAATTTTTTTACATTTCATATCTATCAAAAGATGCATAATTAAAGATCCAAATAATTTTTCGTTTAAAGTAAAAAAAACCAATTTATTACTTATTTAAAAAAAAAAAACAATTTAAATTTGACCCATTCTTTGCTACATTAGTAATGTTTTAAAAAATTGTGAACTCTCTTGTGATGAAGCTTTGCTAATACTTTTTATATGCAGTGTTTACAGTCCACAAGCAAACAAGTAATTTACGTAATTTCATAAATTACAAATCAACAGTTATTCCAGGCATAAATGACCACTAAAAATGTCTGACTGTGAATGCAAAACAATCTAAATACAGAATAATTAACCGCGAAGCATAGTCGTAATCGGTGTTGATTGATCACGTGTAACGACATATCTCGTTACAGAGCGCTGCTCTGCTGCAACTCAGCTCTCGCTACACTTTCAGCACAACCTTCGAAGGCTGTGCTGCATTCCCATAATAATAATAATAATAATAATAATAATAATAATAATAATAATAAAAACATGTGCTCTCACTCTTTCTAGAATCAATATAGCGTCTTTGAAAGCTCCTCTCGAGCTGCAAGGATAATTCTCTCTCGACCGTGAATTCCATTGTCGAACGAAGGCCGAATCCTTTCAGTGTACATACTGACCATCGTCCTGTTGGTCAGTTATTTTGGCACCACACCGGAGCCTTCATTCGAGAATCGTTGCCAATCGGTCAACAAGATTATGTGAGAAATAAAACGTTTTTTACGTGCGTCACACTCGTTTCTGGTGTTCTCGCACGTCACAACCGACTGTCCAATTTTTCTTTCCTTTTTTTCTCTTCTTGCTCTGCCAAAATGCTCGTACGTTCGACATTCACGGAACTTCTTTTCTTTTTTTTTTTTTCCAGTCGGTATACATGTGCGATAATTTTTGCTTCGAATCCTCGCGCCAGTTTCGTCAAGGTCGATACCTTTTATTTTTATCCTGAACCGAGGTTTATCCCGTTGACTGGTATTAATATAGCCAATGCTATCTTCATGTGTACAACAAACTCGTATATCGGTATAATTGTGGCTTTTTCTATAACGAGCATACGTCTTTTAAAGAGATTTTTTTTTTTTTAATGCTTTTAAGATTCCTCTAGAAGACGTAAGAGGCCAGTTATTCAAGCACGTACTGTATTTGTGGATTAAAAAAGACACGTGTTGACGATTATTTAGTTGCTCATTCATATTTCAGGCAGTTGAGCCACTATCAATTGATAGTGGCTTAAAAAACTTAAGTTTCGAAAAAAAAATGTTATCCTTTTAAATATGTTTTGCCAACTCTTCCAATTTTTCGATATTTTATATACGTAACAGTGTAGGTTATATAAAACTAACGGCAAAATAAAAAGTGTCCGAATGAGTGAAAAGAAATATAATAATAGACAAAGCTCTGTTTTCATGAATTTTTTTTTGTTGAGTTTTTCATGCCGGAACACTCAAAATGGACTGAAACATCGAGAAAATTGATTCAGACAAATTGTCCGGATGTACGAAGGCGTGTATCTGTGCGTTTATGCGGAATGTGTGCGTTAATGTGGAAAATTCTACTTTTTTTTTTTAACTTAGTGTTTATTGAGTTATTTGGTCTTTATCAGGAATAAATTTCGTCGAAAATTGAGATATTTACGATTATGTTGTCGATTTTGTTATATTCTTGTATTTTTTTAAGAATTTTTTTTTATCAATTTGATTTCTATACCGTAAAATCGAAGATCAATAAAATTTCAATATTAAAAAAAAGGCTTTCGAGACATGTTTTATTTTGGTTGTTACACGACTATAAGCCTCTGCAGTATATTTAATTAATTGCAAATGTCAAATATTTCTAACGAGTATTTGAAATAGAAAAAAGAATCGCGGTTTATAAAATTTCAAAATCAATGATTCAGCATGCAATACTATTTTTAATGTAATATCAGAGTCCCACTTAAATGTGAAAAGTAAAAAAAAAATTCTGTAAATTTTGCGACCTTACAAATATTTTTTTTTTAAGCTAGAAGTAAAAAATGGTCCATTTTACAAATTTATATCCGTTAAATCAGAAGAGGCAAATATATATATTTTTTTAAGTGTAAATGGAAAATGATAATTTTTTTTTTGTAAGATTGACGAAAATATACTGTCAAAAGAAAATAACATTTTTTAAAATAAAAATAACAACGAATATTTCATAAAATAAAAATACAGAATTTATAAAAAGTAACTTCTGTGCGTTTTTTTTTTTTTTTTGCAGAATTAGAAATGAACAATAACATTTTCGTGAAATTAATTTTTAAATCTGTGAATCTATGTGAACTGTGAATAGTTTGTGTTCAAACTATACAAATTCTAATTTACTCAACTGTAAAAAATGTCATCCATTCGTGTTTATGGTAGTCGTCTCGGCTAAACGTGGGATTCGAAGAGAATTTCGAAGTGACAGAACAAATCATTCAATTCAATGACAGAAAAATCTGAAAAAAATTAGGCATATGGGAGGTGCTGCAAAGATTCACTTTGCATAGTAATAATATCAAAATGTTGTTGACAACTTAAGGAAAAAATGAATTTTTCAACAAATTAGTCGGCAACCCAACTTTTGAAAAAATAAAAATGATTCATTAATTTTTCTTAATACGTATACATTTTTTCAGAATCTTGTCTATTTTTTACTACATTAAGGATTTCACCGTTCATTTTATCTAAAAAAAAAAACGAAATGTAAAAAAAATTAGACAACATTCTGAAAAAATTCATACATATTCAGAAAGATAAATGAATCATTTTCATTTAAGAAAAAAGTTGGGTTGCCGGGTAATTTGTTGAACAATTAATTTATTAATTTGTATTTTATTTCTATTTGATGTATTTATATTGTATTTGATGAACAATTAATTTTATTAATTTGCTAATAACATTTTAATATTATTATTTTAATATTAATTAATTTTATTATTATTTTTGTCAGATTTTTATGTCATTGTGGTGTGAAGTGTGAAATTCTCTTAGAATCCCATATTTAGCCGGCCTGTACCGAGACAACAACCTTAAGGCCCAAAAAATCTCGACGAGCACTAAAATCCACAAAAACAAAAATAAATAAAAGGTATTAACCAAAACTTTTACAATGTTTGACGCATAAATATTATGCCACACAACTCACTGAATTCACGAAAATCGTTAAAATATTTTTGTCATAAAGCCTCATTTTCAGCTTACGATCTTTCGTGGAAAAAATGTATTAATTTCGATACCGATACTACGAAGGATTTGTAGACGCAGATGTGCATCCGGCCTTTCGTTGCGATTCCTTAACTTACTCTGTTGCTACAGATAATACAGAACAAACTTTTCGATTTGTTTACCTGAAAATCTATCGACTCAGTCATCGTCCAGGACTGTAAACTTTGATCACTATGGGTTGTTTGCGTTATTCCGAGGTGACTCTGTGATTATATCTAGTCAACATAGTGAAACATCGTGTGATTTTGGTGAGGGGAGGGGAAAGAAATTAACCGTAGGACGCTAAACTGAGTAGCGTGAAAACTTTAGTCAGGCCTTTTGTTTCCTTGCGCACACTTAGCAGGTAGGACTAAACGGATTCCCTCCTCTAGGTAACTTCGATTCAGTGTCTTGTCTTCAGGATACAAAACCTTTTCGACAACAGTTCGTCGCTCCCGTCTTGACAGCAAAGCATTAAAATCGGTGTCGGAAAACTAGAACTCCTTCTGTGTACTGTTTCCCTTAAGTTCTACGTGTACCAATTTTTTATTTACTTTATGGTGTGTGTCAAAATAAGTAAGTACAAATAATTAGTAATATATTGTCATGAAAATATTAAATAACGTGTTCAAAAAAATAATTAAAAATGCGTTTAGATGTGGTATGAAAGTTTCTAATATATTTCTTGAATATAAAACTCTTCACCTGACATCCTATTTTTTTTTCTCTTCAATTCTTCGCTCTTAGCTTTATCTTACGGATAAATTTTTATATGTAATTGAAAAATCATCTGCGAAAACATTAATTGTGCTTATTTCATTTTTTTTTCAAATCGATATTGAGCAAAAAATGCAAAGAAATTAAAAACCAAAGACAATACAATTTAAAAAAAAAGATGTCAAAATCAGTAAATATTTTGTCAATTCTATCGAACGTTTTTCTTTTTTAATTATGACATTTTATTTTCGTGTTATGTGACTGTAAATATGGTATTACGAAAAAATGATTTCATTAGATTTTGCCGTCTCTGTGTAAATGTGTTTCGAACAACCATCCTGCTAGTCCTGGTGTTATTTTTTTGGCAAGAAGTAACGGCTTCCCAAAATACGTGATTGCACGCTGATTCACTGGGATAATTATGTTATCATATGTATATTTTTATCGGTTTCTGTGAACGCGGATTATTTCCACCAGCCTTGAAGTTTCTTTTCATTCATATGAAATCTATTTTTGTCTTGACACTCAAGTTTAGTTAGCAATATCATCAAGTGTTCTAAATTTTACCAAACCTAATAAAATTCTTGTCACCTTCTGTACGAGAATGTAATAAACGATGAATTCTAAATACCACAACACAATTTATATACTTTTGAATTGTGATTTTTTAAAATGCTTTGTCAAATATTGCGCACATAATTATTGTTTGTATATATACAGAATTTTATAATATATATTATATTAAAAATTTATATAAATATAAATAATATAATATATATATATATAATATATAAAGTATATTCATCTCATCGTGGTAGTCCTGTAGCTACATCAAGTAAAAATAATTGATTTTTAGTCAATTTAGTAAATTCAACATTTTTAAGACTTCGAGCGATGTCTGAATATTTTTTTATATTCAATAAAAAAAAATGTAAAATTGGTTGCATAACTAGATAACACAACGACAAAGCATTATGACGAGATTATAAACTTACCAAAGGAGAGCTCCGAATAATAACATTTAGAGGTGACTCGCGCAATTTGTTATTTCTGATTTATGTAACATGGGAAATTCGTTTTTGCGTATTTGGACTTTTACACGTCCTTAATGACAAGTGTAATGAGGCATTTTACAGCATGTCTCTATAGAAAACTTAACGCTCTACAAAGAAGGTCCTTTGCGAAAAATTTCTAAGTCTAACCATTCGAAAATTATTAACTTTCAAAGTTGTATTACGATCATTCCATGACATCTCGATCAAGATCTGACGATGACATCTCGGATCTGCTCCGTAAATTTTTATACAAAAGTATATGTCGAAAAACACGTACCAAATTTTTTTTAGATTTTTTTAACACCTTTTACCTGAGACATAATTTTTTGAAAATTTTAAAAAACCTACGTTTTAAAAAATCTGAAAGAATTCTGAAAAATCTTATAAAATATAACAACATTTTTTGGCCCTGTGCGAAGATGAAGGATTTCATAACTGCCAAAGATAAATTTGAAAAAAAGAATTGAAAAATAAAATAAAAGATTAGAATGCATTTTTGGGATAAAAATGAACAAAAAAGTTCGTTATAATATAGATTGAAAAAGTGATATTATCAAAATGGCGGTATGATGACTATATTAAAATAATATCAGGGGCATTCCATGACATCTGGATCAGGATCTGGCGATGATGTCTCAGATCGACTCCGTAATTTTTTATACGAAAGTACTTGTCGAAAAACACGTGCCAAAATTTTTTAGATTTTTTTCAACACTTTTCACCTCAGATTTAATTTTTTGAAAGTTTCTTGTGTCAGGTGAAAAGTGTAAAAAAAATGTGGTACAAGTACTTTTGTATAAAAAAATACGGCGCCGATCTGATATGTCATGGCCAGATCTTCATCGAGATGTGATGGAATGCCCCAATAATATAAAATTTGACCATTATCCAACTATCACAGTAAAACTATTATAGTTTCACCAAAACTTTTCTTAAGATTTTTTTTTGAACATTCAATTCTCATCAAAAGTCTTGAGAAGAATTTACCAATTTCACAGATTGGAAATTGTGGCCCTATGAAAAAAATCATTACAAAAAAAACTAACAGTCGTTTTTATAAACTTTTATTTATAAAAACGACTGTTCATCACTGCAAGATTTTTTTATTGCAATTTGCATAACGTCATATCGTAAATAAATATCAGAATATAGTTAATATAATCTTGTCCGCATATTTCTTACCATTTTATTAGACGACTAAATCACATAAAACGACATTTAGAATAAGTTTTTATGTAATACATTTTTTTTCATAGGCCTACAATTTCCATTCTATGACATTGGTAAATTCTTCTCAAGAGCCGATTTGTTGAGAATTGCCTTCACAGAAAAAGATGATTTTTTTTTAAATATTTATTTATATAATAAAGTAACGAACACTTAAGAAAATTATAGTAAAGTAAAGGAACTGCAATAGTGCAATGTACTATATCCAGAATTAAACAACAGGCATATTTCATTACGAAATAATCCACGTGAAGGTGAAAAACTTTTTCACCTTGAAAAGTTATCTTTCGCGATTGATACGGCCTATTTCGCGAAACGTTACAATACATATATGTGCATATATGTGAACATGCCACATGTATGATGGCCCATTTGCATTATTGCATTCCAGTATTATAATTTGTTTGTATTGTAGCGTTTTAGACATACGATTTTTTCGTACTGTAGCATTTCGGACATGTGTTATTGTCAACCTGTGGCTTTTTGCTGTCATGGTATTTTTTTTTTTTTTTTTGGTATTTTGTCGTATATAGTATTTTCGACATATGGTCTGCTGATGAGTTACCGTAAAATTAGGGACCAAAAATAAATATATTTATATATATATATATATTTATAATCTTCCAGCGTATATCCTTTCGGGTTTTTACGACCCTTCCCACTCTTCCTCCTATCACTCCTTATCCGCAATTCGCTAAGCTAACTTAACTTCCGGTCTACGACCGACTTAGCTACATTGTAGCTACACTGTAGTCCTACATTGGACTACAAAGTAGTCCTTGCGTTACAGTGAAGTCAATGTAGTACTAAGATTAAAAAAATGTTGTACACATTTTAAACTAGTATCAGCTAAGCTAGATCTGATTTGTACTGGTCTCCTTTGATGTACAAAAAATGTTATAAGAAAAATGTACAAAAAACGTAACTCATTATCAATTATTAAGCATATTATCAAGCAGTTTTTGTGAAGTCAAATTTGTAATTTTCGTTCGATTTTGACGCGAGAAAGCTCATTTCGTTCTATTAAACATATTTTTCGAAATCATCCAGTCATTTGATTCGTTTCGCTTCTCCATGAGAATAAAAGTTTAATTAACGTTGTAGCTTTAGTGACACGTTAGCAGAATAGATTTCGAATATATTATAAGACAAAGTGCCAAAAAAATACCATACATCAAAAATACCATGACGACAAACCGCCAGAGATCGAAAATAACATATGTCCAAAACGCTGCAGTACGAAAAATATCATATGTCTAAAACGCTACAATACAAAAATATTATAACACCAAAATGCAATAAAACAAATTGGCGATCATAAATGTGGCATTTTCACGTATACGTATTGTAACGTGTCGCGAAATAGACCGTCTCAATAGCGAGAGATAACTTATCAAGGTGAAAACGTTTGCCACCTACACGTGGATAATTTCGTATGTAAATATGTTTGTTGTTTAATTCTGCATAGTACATTACATTACTGCACTTCCTTTATTTCACTTTACTTTACTTAAGTGTTCTTTACTTTATAATACAATCGAATATTTTTTATTTATTTATTTATTTTATTCTTTTTCTTCTTCTGTGAAGGTAATTCTCAACAAATCGACTCTTGAGAAGAATTTACCAATGTCATAGATTGGAAATTGTAGGCCTATGAAAAAAAAATGTATTACATAAAAATTTATTCTAAATGTCGTTTTATGTGATTTAGTCATCTAAAAAAATAACAAGAATAATGCGTACAAGTGAATTATTATATTCTGATATTTATTCACGATTGACTAAATCATGCTATCCCAGTTGAAATAAAAAAATCTTGCAGTGATGAATAGTCGTGTTTATGAATAAAAGTTTATACAATTTTTATTTAGTTGTTTTTGTAATGATTTTTTGTCATAGGGCTACAATTTCTAATCTATGACATCTTCTATAATCTATAATCTTCTCAAGAGTCGGTTTATACAAAATTGAATGTTTTACAAAAAAAAATGTTAAGAAAAGGTAAAATGAATAGTTTTGCTGTAAAATGCTAAAAATTTGTATTAATTTATTTTTGAAAGTGAACTTTCGAATGGTTGGATTTAGGAATTTTTTGCAAAGGACCTTCTTTTTAAAGTGTTAAATTTTCTATAGAGACATGCTGTAAAATGACTCATTACAGTTGTCACGAAGGAGGTGTGAAAGTCCAAATATGCAAAAACGAATTTTACATGTTACTTAAATGGAAAATAACAAATTGCGTGAGTCAACTCTAAATATTATTATTTAGAGTTCTCCTTTGGTAAACTTATAATATCGTTATAAACCTTTGTCGTTATGGTGTTTTGTCATTGTGGTGTTTTGTCGTGTGTTATTTTGGCATGTTATTTTGTCGTTGTGTTATCTTGTCATGGAACCGTAGCTTTGTTTTCTTTTTCACAAAACAAATGACTGTAATTTATAAACGATGAGTATCATCAGAAATATTTTTCCATACATTCATAGAGTATCTATCCAGAAACAAAGTGTAATTTTACTCGTTAATATCGAACTTAAATTACAATCTTGACATCTCAAAAATAGCCTCCTCTGTAAGCAAGCCAAAAAGGGTGCAAATGAATTTGCACTTTGCTTGCTCATTGTTCAAGATTGCCCATAGAGCATTGCTCGACGAAGTAAATTGGTTTGTGTTTGGCTTCCTCATAGAGGAAGCTTTGTAAATTATAAATATCAACAAAATTTCCTTTATGTGAAAGCAAAACGTGTCATTTTTTTTTTTTTGTAAAAGCGTTCCAAAGAGTAATCCGTTTATAGTCCGGGATCATTTACTGGTCATTGAATAACTTCTTCACTCCTCGAAATAATAAACCAGCTGTGCAACGCAAACACGCTTTTTTTTCAAAATGTATAGTTGTATAGTTTTCAAAATATCGTATATAATCTGGATTTTTCCACCAATCTTCACCGAATTCTAAATCATACATTTTTTTATGTTAGTCTGCCACTGGAGAACATTTTAGCCCGAGAACTCAATATTTACGAAAGCTAGAGAGCAAACACACGTTTCTTCGGTAAATTAAAAAAAAAAAAAAAATCCTTGCCAAACCTTCATCTGTTGACCGATTCTCACCAAATTTGGTACTGAAAGTTGTTCGATGTTAATCCACTTGTATGAGAAATTTCAACCCGACACCTTGAAAAATTCAAAATGTCATAAAAATCGTATTTTTGAACCGAAACCAAACTTTTTTCGAAAAATTCAAAGTCTCGTAAAATTTGATTTGGGAGTCCCAATTATTTTGTAAATTGTCCTAAACATAGAGGCCCAACCACTCTACTTGTATGCCAAATTTCTGCCCGATCGGTCTAATTATCCTCGAGTTATAGGGGTTTGAATTTTGGAGACCTGACACACACACACACACACACACACACACACACACACACACACACACACACACACACACACACCCGCACATTTTTTTTAAATATGTTTTCTAGACGTTTTGGGACATTCTGAACACGTTTACATGAAAATGTCGAAAAAAGAAAATTCACCATAACGAAGCTTCCTCTATGAGGAAGCAAAATAATAAATAAGCTTCCGCATTGAGGTGGCTCTGTGTAAAGTGGATATTAATGAGGAAGCAAAGCGTAAAGTTCTGCTTTGCAACTTTAATTCGCTATATTAGTAGTGAGAAAAACAATGTTCCCTACTTCCAAATTTATATGTAACAAATAAATACATTTCTATTAGTTATATTACAAGTGACTAAAAGATAGTGTAAATTTAGAAGTGCCATGATGATTTGTCTGACAATGAGTGTAAGTGCTGCCCAACCCTAAACTTATTTATAGGCCTCTCTCCATTGAGCTCAACAGTTACAATAGAAGCAAACCGAAGCCTCTTTCCCAGTAACATATCAATTGAACCCCAGCATTTTTGGTGAACGAACATTTACCGCGAAACCCGTATAAATGACTCGTCACGTACGACGACATAGTAATTCGTCAACAATTCGAGTCGGCGATTAGGTCGCGGTTTCAAATTACGGACTCGTCGTCATCGACGTCGTAGTCGGTTGACATCGTCGTCGTCGTCGTCGGGCCATAGCCCGTAATCTCACTAACATCTCCGAGCTTCTTTGCTTGACCGGAAGTTTCGATTAGCTGCCTCGGCTACGGTGTCCGTAACGAAACTCTCCCATTGATAGCATTTATCTCGTACGACCTATACGTACACGTATATAGTAGTATTTTGTCGTCCGCATTGATGGTTACAGAACGAGCTTCAGTCGATCGAAGCTCCCACGGGTATCGAAATATATATATATATAATGAATCGCTACTCCCACCACCTTTGTTTTATTGTCCAGTATTAAAATCCGATCTACAAAGGACATCATCAATACGAAAATTTAACTATTTGGTATTAGCTGATACTTAATTTACAAATTAAGTTAAATTGAAATTTGTGTTTTTTTTAATATATAATAAATGCTCACAAGCATCCCTAGAAACTTTTTGTTAATTTTACATCCTTTTTTTTTGTCAATTTCTAATTTTGCAGAGAAAACGCAAAAATTATTTGTTAGCAATTTTGTATTTTCATTTAGTGACATATTTTTTGTCATTTGTAAAAAAAAATTTGTTTTCACTACTTCAAAACATTTTTCGTTGTTATAAATTTGACTACTTTTTTTCATTTGGTTAAATTCTAAGTTAACAAATAAATTCGTGTAGATTTAACAACTTTTTGTTAGAATTTTACAAACAAAATATTTAAAATTCACTAAATTTACAAAGTCTTTCTGTTAATTTTTTTAATTTAATAAAAAAAAACTGTAAAATACAAATTTCTGTTAAATCAACGAATCGAAGTTTGTTATTTCGAAAATAGGCACTCAGGTTTTACACGTAAATGATCACTGTGTAGTGGTGAAAATAATGAGTAATTTATTTTTTCTGGGACTCATGTTATATTTTGTTGCTTTAGGTATACAAAAAAAATATCTGCAAAGTCAAAACATTTTTCCGTACTAAAAATATTCAGCGGTCACGCAAGCTATTCAAATTTTGTTATTTTGTTGACGGCTCAATGAAAATAGGTACGAACTACTAGATTCTTTTAAAGATATTTAGAAGTCTTTTCATAGCTCAAAAAAAAATCCTCGTTTTGTTAATTTGATATAACTTTTTTTTTACATGAAAAGAAGCAGAAATATTTAGTTAATGTAGCGAACTTACAAATATTATTTTATTAAATTAGAAGTGAAAATAAAATTGTGAAACTAGTAAGGATTTTTTTTGTAACGTCAAAAATATATTGACAAACGAAAATGACAAAAACTTGATAACAACATAATATTATAATTATCAGAGGACGACTAATTCCATCCGGTAAGTTTCCTTATAAGGAAAATTACCAACAAGTATGGTTACTTGATCTGGAAGCTACGTTATCGCAGTCATATATGTATGTAAAAATTGTTGAAAAGCATATGTATTTAAATATTGTTAGAAAGGTAATATGTCTTAGATGAATCAATCTTATTGTCTCTCTGTGTGTGTGTGCGTTAAAAAATAATAATCTCGACCAATCCCCTCCCCTTTCCGCCCCAAGCAGTTTTTTTGAGATGTAAACGAACGAATATGGCGTGGAGGAAGGGCAGCGGAGGGGCGAAGCCCCCAGCGGACTGATGGGGCGAAGCCCCTTGCTGGGGGAGGAGGGTGCGAAGTAATTGAAAAAATTTTAATGGCTCTGAGTAGCCTCCGAATGTTTTACATAGTAAATATCGAAAAAAGTTATTGACATTTTGGATAAGAGACGAAAAATAAAAACATTTTTACGCCGCCATAATTTACAATGTCAAAATTTCATGACTACGTGGATAAGTTTATATCTCTCGTACCAAGTGGCGGAGTTGCTCTCTCGAGTATATGTAATATTTACTATAGCGTATCGTGTTAATATTGCGGTTGAGAGAGCGCGCGGACAAAACGAGTGGTGGACAGTACGAACGGACACATGAAGTGCACACACTAGTTAGTGGGAGGTGGCAGGTACCTTTTAGTTGCTTCAACGATCCTCGTCACTCACTTCATCTCAACGCACCGTCTCTCGCGGGTCAAACTCTAAATTACGTACACGGAATAAAGTTGAACTTTTTCTCGCGCCAAACTCAAAGTAGTTACAACTCCTAATCGCTATTTTGTAATAACACTAAACACGCGTCTGCAACGCCAGTCGCGTTTATTCTATTGAAAAACCTTACGACAATCAATGCGAACATAACGCGGATTTTTAAATATATCACCTACGAAACAAATAAAAGTGACAGTGATAAAAGAATTTTTCAATCCGTTCGATGTGAATTTTAAATGAGTTATAATATATTTTTTTTAAATGATTAAGTTTTAATGTACATTGAAAATTTTTCATTTCGATCTTGTGTGATCTCAGAGATTCGTGAATGAAAAGTTTCGGCTGGAAAATTGAGACTCTGGAAAGACTCGAGCGATCAAAGATCTGCGGAAAGTTCGACTTTGATCGTCAACAAGTTGTTCATCGTATTCTTGGAGAAAATAAGTTAAGCGTCGCGTGCATTTTGACGAGATCTAATGATAAACACATGCAATCATCAGTGACAGCAGAGAGAATAAAATACTGTATAGATCATTTACACCCTCCGGGCATAAGTTGCTAATTGGACTCGTAAATCGCAACGCAAGAGAGACCACACCGGTAATTCACATGTTCGAGATTTCTATGACAGTCGGACTCGTTGAGCGAGCTAAAACGGTGCACGCGGCGACGAGTGACTGTGAAAAGTGTGGAAAAATTCGTAGTTCTTTTGTGACACGTCTAATCGAAATATAAAACAATCACATCGACGAAAGCTACAACATTCGATTTTATTTATTCAACTACCTGTAAGTCCTCAAAACGTTTCAAGACGAAGAATCGATATGAATTTTCTCTCTTTTATTCTGAGGTTTATTAAAATTCCATAGTCGTTATTATTTGTAGTTAAAACTAGTATATATTGTAAGAGAAAGTTTACTGGAGACATTCAATTTTAATTATTCGAGTATCTATAAGTTACTAAAAATATTCTGTAGTAAAAAAATTAATTTCATACAATTATTTTATTTCACTATTTATTAGAATGGAGATAATTATTTATAGTAAAAACTGACCAATATAATGAATAAAAAGGATGCAAAGTAGAACTTTGCACATTGCTTCCTCATTAATTTTTCACAAAGCCACCTCTATGAGGAAGCTTATTTATTATTTTTGGCTTCCCCGTACAGGAAGCTGTGTACAAAATGGATCTTGATGAGGAAGCAATTTGAAAAGTTTGAAAAAAATTTTTTATTTGAATAAGTAATTTTTTAAATACGTGATTTCTATATTTTTGGTAGTTACGGGTGTAACAACACAAAAAACAACAGTTGATGTTACTCAAATTTTATGCAAAATTTTGGATCAGCTGCTTAAATCGTTCTTGAATTAGACCGTTTGCAAAAAAAAATGCAAATTTCTATAAAATCTTAACTACTTTATCGATTTTTCTCAAATTCAGCATCAAGTATTAACATACACTATTTAAGTTTTATGCAAAAATTTAGATCAGTTGCTTGAACCGTTCTCGATCTCCAGCATTTAAAAAAAAATGATGCAAATTTCTATGAAATCTTAACTACTTTATCGATTTTTCTCAAATTCAGCATCAAGTATTAGCATACACTATTTAAGTTTTATGCAAAAATTTAGATCAGTTGCTTGAACCGTTCTCGATCTCCAGCATTTAAAAAAAATGATGCAAATTTCTATAAAATCTTAACTACTTTATCGATTTCACCTAAATTTAGTATTAAACATTAGCACACTCTATTTAAGTTTTATGCAAAATTTTGCATCAGTTACTTGAACCCTTTTCGAATTATAAGTATTTAAAAAAAAAAAGTAAAGAAATATTCATAACTTTTGAATCTCTCAACCGATTCGAGGCAAATTCAATACCAAACAACCTTGGGGGTAACTCCACACGCGTGGAAAGTTTCAGCTCGATCGTCCAAAAATTGCAGCAGTTATCCTCTTATTGTCCTTTTCGTCACATACACACACACACACATACATCCGGACGCCGGCTACAAAATTGCATTCCTCGACGTTTTAGACTATTTTAAGTATGTTGACATTAAAATCTCGACAAAAAGAAATTTTCACGTAAACATAGCTTCCTCTACGAGAAAGCAAATTGGAGACATTCAATTTTAATTATCCAGCTACTTGTAAGTTCTTCAAAATATTCTGTAATCAAAAATACATTTCATACAATTATTTTATTTTACTATTTATTAAAATGCAGTATTGGTATTATTTGATGTAAAAACTGACCGACATAAAGAGTAAAAGTTTACTGGAGACAAAAAATTTGATTTATTCAGTAATCTGATAGTCATTAAATTTATTTTGTAACGAAAAAACTGATCTGAATGTAATTATTTTATTTGACTGTCTATTAAAATGCAGTATTGGTATTACATTTATTCTAAAAACTGATCAACATAATGAGTGAAATTTACCGGAGACCTTTCATTTTATTTATTCAACTAAATAATCAAAAATTTAAGCAAATTTGATAAATTAATGTATGGGATTTTTATACTTACGTTTGACCTGTGATAATTACAGTTACCTAACTACGTTAATGATTGATTGTAGTTTTGTTGAAAAAAGCCCCTTACGATCCTATCGCTTCATTTGTAATTTTGCAGGAGGCTTCGAGATATACATACAAGTGGTAAATTCACCTGCTAATTAATGACCTTTGAGATAATCTAACATGTTGTAAACGGGTCAGGGTTTAATCTATGCTACCTCGGTCTTTGATCGTCCTTCGACCTTCGTTCCTTTTTCTCCCGTTCATGTACAACGCAATTTGTACGTATACAGTACGTACTTTATTTATGCGTATGCACGAGTTTCATTAATTCAATTTTCACTAAGCTCAATATTATCGAAGTAATGTTTTATTTATTTATCTCCAGACTTTTTTAAAACCATCTTCCATTTGAGCTTTTATTATTCAATTTTGTCATTTTTTACATAACTTTGGAAATATTTTAAGCTTCATTGGTTCAGCAAAATTAGATAATCAATTTTAACGAGACTTTAATTTTTTTTTAAATTTACGAAAACAACATTTCACGAATTTTTGTATAATTTCATTTTGTTTTATACATTTTTCTCGGTTTATTCGGGTTTATCTCGGAAACGTGGCTAATGAACGAGTTGAATTCATCCATAAATGTTCACTAAACTCGTTCTTAACCAATTTTTGCTTCCTCATAGAGGAAGCTATGTTTTCGTGACATCTTTTTTCGAGATTTTAAAGTCAACATACTTCAAATAGTCTAAAACATCGAGAAATGCAGTTTTTTGCCGGCGTCCGGATGCGTGTGTGTGTATGTATGTGACGAAAAGGACAGTTAAGAGGATAACTGCTGCAATTTTCGGGCGATCGAACTGAAACTTTGCACGCGACCTCGACTAAGGTTGTTTGGTATTGAATGTGCCTCGAATCGTTTGAGGGATTCAAAAGTTATGAATATTTACCTTTCAGATTTTTTTTCTGAAAATAGTATAAGTCGAGAAAGGTTCAACTAATTGAACAAAATTTTTGCATAAAACTTAAACAGAGTGTATTAATGTTTTATATTAAATTTAGGCGAAATCGACAAAGTAGTTAAGATTTTATAGAAATTTGCATTTTCGTTTTTTTTTTTAAACGCTGTAACTCGAGAACGGTTTAAGTAACTGATCCAAAATTTTTCATAAAACTCGAATATCATCAGCTGCTGTTTTTTTGTTGCTTGCACCCATAACTACTAAAGATGTAGAGACAACGCATTGAAAAAAACTGCTTATTCAAATAAAAAAGACGCAAAGTAGAACTTTGCACACTGCTTTTCCATTAATTCCCATTTTTTATACAGCTTACTTTATCAGGAAACCAAAAATAATAAAAAAAAAGCTTTCTCATAGAGGTGGCTTTGTGAAAAATGGAAAATAATGAGGAAGTAAAGTGCAAAGTTCTACGTTGCAATTTTAAATTTTTATTTTAAAAAAATGTTCTTATCTGCAGACTTCTCTGTTGACTTTTTAAAAATTATCTTATATTCTTTTTGTATCATAATCAGTTAAGTATTTTTCTTTCCATAGTTTTGGAAATATTTCTCGCATATGTTTTTGTTCAGTGAAGAATTGTAACAAAAGCCTTTCATAATTTTGAAAAATTCTCGTAACTATCAGTCCACTTGTTTATGCACAACTTTTTAAAAGTGATTAATTTTATTTTCTATTTTAACCAATCCGTTTCTTTTTTAATTATTGAAGTACAGACGATAAATTCAATTCTTCTACAATAAGTATATTATTATTATTACTATTATTATCAACAAATTACGTAAATAGACCGGTTAATTTGTCGCCTCGAATTGTTTATAAATCGTACTTATATTACTCAAACAGCTGATACGTATAGCAGAACGTAAATAAAAAGACGTACCAACAGTCGAGTATTTTTCCGGGGCTAATGAACCAACGCTTATTCACATTAGCGCGATAGCTCTCTTATGTATGTATACATTACCGTCGGCTGGTTACTCCTCATCGACGTCACTGTACATTATCGACGTTATATTCTTTCACTCGTACTTTAGACTGTTAAAGATTGTCGAAAGATCCTGAGAAGCTAATGTATTTTTTTTGTACGAAGGTTTAAGGATATTTCATAGGTAGCATTCAGTAATTTCGCAACTGAAAGATTGTATCTATAGCTTAAGAAAAATAACTACAATCTCCACGGGCGTTAAAAAGTAATCTTGCTTTCCTGAAAAATATACAAATTGATACAACAATGACATTTTCCGATTTTTTACAGCCGATTTACTTGCTAATTTCGTGAATGCGTTTTTCGACAAGAATTTGTGTAAACGAAAATGGAACGATTTGGGAATGTAAAAAGTAGTATTTGAGACGGTCATTTTATCATATCAAGTATTTAATAACATATGTAGGATTTTTGTATCCGCAAATTCTCAATATTAATGGAGTTTTTAGGATAAAATTGCTGAACTACGTATATCTGTAGATATGAGTTTCCATAGCACTTTAAATCGTAATAACTTCTAAAATATGTGGGTAATTGTTATTTATGTTTTTTTTTCTAGCACATATCAAGAGTCTCGACGACAAGTATTAAAGAAAGTTTTGTCATAAATACTCTGGTACTTTAGAAAAAAGATTTTGTGGTAAAAGTTCTCCAAAAATATACATTTATGCATCATGAATGGTAGTTTTCACTCGTCGTCCCATGTTAACCATAAACGTCTCAAATTTTAGCTCATATATCTTAGAATCTATGTGGGCTAACATTAGTTTTTAAAAAGATGCAAAGTAGAACTTTGCACATTGCTTCCTCATTAATTTCCATTTTTCAGAGGGTTATCTCTATGACGCAGTTTATTTATTATTTTCGGCTTCCTCATAGAAGAAGCTGTGTGAAAAATGGAAATTAATGAGGAATATGCAAAGTTCTGATTTGCAATCTTTTTTATTTTAATAAGCAGTTTTTTAAATGCGTTATCTGCAACAACAAAAAAAGGCAACAATTGATATTATTCAACTTTTATACAAAGTTTTGGATCAGTTGCTTAAATCGTTCTCGAATTAGACCGTTTAAAAAAATATATAATAAAAATGCAAAATTCTATAAAATCTTAACTACTTTATCCATTTTTCTCAAATTTCAGCATCAAGTGTTAACACATTCTATTTAAGTTTTATGCAAAAATTTAGATCGGTTAATTGAACCTTTCTCGAGCCATAGGATTTAAAAAAAAAATGACGAAAATGCGAATTTCTAAAAAGTCTTAACTACTTTATCGATTTCGCCTAAATTTAGTTTAAAATATTAGCATACTCTATTTAAGTTTTATGCAAAATTTTAGATCATTTAATTGAACCGTTCTCGAGTTACAGTATTTTCAACAAAAAAATCAAATAATGTAAATATTCATAACTTTTGAATCCCTCAACCGATTCGAGACAAATTCAATACCAAACAACCTTAGTGGTAACACGACTCGCGTGCAAAGTTCCAGTTCGGTCGCCCAAAAATTGCGGTAGTTATCCTGTTAACATCCTTTTCGTCACATACACACACATATACATCCGGACGATGGGTAAAAACTACATTTCTCGACGTTTTAGACTATTTTTAGTATCTTGACATTAAAATCTCGAGATTTTGTTTTTTACGGAAACATAGCTTCCTCTATGAGGAAGCAAAATCTTGAAAAAAAATCCTTGTGTGCAATAAAGGTTCATCTCCTTCGAAGCGCCTCAGAGTGTCAAGATCGTTCCGTGCAGCTGTTTGCCCGTAACGAGACAAGCGAACAACCTCGGCTCGCTCAAGGGCTCAGACCCATTTTTTTTTCTTGTAATTACAGATATATATATATGTATATATCAAGATCGCATTTGCTCGCGCTCACGTCAATTTCCACGACGTACGCAGAATCCTCCATTTCCGGCAATAACGACCTTCCGGTTTCCGGTCAACATTGCAACACTCGGTTTCCGCAGTTACATGTCGATACTTGTAATTTTACTGGAAATTCCAGTTCTTTTTTTACATTCCAAGATGTCATTTAAAATATGTAATACATAGTTCATTTAGTTGCATATTACTGCCTGTAATTCTAAGATTTTATTTCTTAGGAAATCCGTATGTTTTCAGCAACTACTTTTCTTATCGACTTAAATGTTTTTCTTCATTTGTCAGATTTTAATAACCTCTTGAGTGTTTTCTGCGAATTACTTAAGATTTTTCTTTATTCTAAAATTGTAGATCTTACATTTTTGTAAAAAAAGAAGTATATTTTTAGTGAATTATTCAATGCAATATTATTTGAATGTTCAATCGAATAATTTGATTAATCTCACGATTTTTTAACAAAACGTACTTTGGCGCTTTTTTCTACTGCGTAAATATTCAATTTTCACACAATGAATTTTATATGCACGTCCTTGCACATTCAGTGAGAAAGTTAAATCGAAAAAGTGTCGCATTTAGCGAAAAAATAATTTGATTTTGTTGCTGAAAAAAGTATTGCTCTAATATTATCCAAAAAATGTTGACCTGCATTATTTGTACAAATATTTTTTAAAAAATGTTATAAATTTAATAGTCACATTTTAAATCTAATAATTTTACTTAAATTATAATATTTTGATTCCAATAGTGTAATCAGTTTGACGATTTCGGAACTAAATGAGTTTTTTCGATATTTTGACTGTGTCATTTTTCAATTTCCACACAGCTGAAGTTTTTATTAATTTTACATACATCCTTATAAATTCTATAAAATTCATAGATGTAAAATCATAGAATATTTAATTTGATTATTTTATGGAAAACAAACAAAAAATCTGTAGTTTAAAATGCACGTAACAACTGTTGCATTCTAAAGTGCATCAAAATTATAAAGTTTTCATTTTCTATTTACATAGAGGAAGCTTTGTTTTTATGAAAAATTTGTCGAGATTTTCATGTCAGTACACTCAGAATGTGAGCGCGCGCGCGCGTGTGTGTGTGTGTAGATTTCGTTGTTACCACGATAACTGTCGTAATTATAAATGTACCTTCTTCAAATTTGGCACTCAAGTGGGCTGTCATACAACAACGTTTGGGGTAGTTGACGTGAATCGGTTGGAAGATTCAAATTTCACAGCACTTTGAAATTTTTTAAAAATTTATTTGCACGCTACAACTTTCGCAAATTAAGAGATATAGGGCTAAAAGTTTGTACGTAAATGGACTACCATCAAACCATGATGTGTGCCAAATTTAGCGAGAATCGATACAGTGGTTATAATTTCAATTCTTTTTTAAATATCTGCAAAAATTTCACCTCCTGTAAATTCTGAGATGTCCAGCTGCCATTTTCGACATGATTTCACGATTATTGATTATCAATGATGAATTTAGTCAAAAGAGTTGTCAATATGTCAGTAAACTTCGATTTTGGTAAATAAAAAAGAAAATGATAATGCCACGAAAAAAAAAAAATTTTGAATTTTTTTTACAGATTTAGCTTAAATATGGTTCACACGTGGACAATCATTGAACAAGATTTGAATACAAACATGACCTAAATAGGTCAAACGGTTCAAATTTATGGCATTTTGAATTTTTTAAAAAATCTCGTTCTCGCACTAGGTTGCACAAATTACAAGATATCTGCTTCAAATTTGGTTCACCATGAAACTGGGCAAGTCAGAAGTAAGAAAGTTTGACGCAAATCGGTCGAGTGCTTCAAATTTCATAACATTTTGCATTTTTTTTTTTAAATCGAGCTCAAACAAGTCTGCAAAGTAGAACCTTGCAAGTTGCTTCTTCACAATATTTTATATTTGACAAACTTTTTTTTTACAAAGCTTCCTCCATGAGGAAGCCAAAATTGATCAACATACTTCCTCATAGAGGCAGCTTTGTCAAAGATAGAAAATTGTGAGGAAGAAATTAGCAAGGTTCCACTTTGCAGGCTTTCTACTCTGCGCATGAACCTGAAAAAAAAAACCATTCAAATGATTTCATTCTATGACGGCAATAACATTTTACACAGTAAGAACGAAGGAATTTTTTGTTTAATTTCCCCAACACAAAGCTATCGCTACTGTAAAAAAATGTAAAAACAATTTTTATGAAAAATTCTTTATTCCAGTAAATATAATTTTTATAGAATCCATCAAATAGTTTAAAAAAAAAAAGCAGGTATCTTATGCAAAAAATGATTATTTTCTGACTGACACAGCCCCCTTAAAAATAACTACAGATAATCGTCTTAAAACAGCACACTTATTTTTGCAGAGGCGTAACTCTAAAAAAAAAAAAAAAAATTCTCCGCAATATTGAAACCTGTTTACTAGACACGTGACTCTAAAGGGTTGAATCCATATCGCTGTCTACTAAAGCTATTGCAAGGTGAATTATAATTGCATCAGAAACGCGTCTACAGTGTTCAGTCCCGAAGCATATACAATGAAAAAAAAAAGGTGTATACCTCGTGACTGTCTCTATCACTATCTTTCCCTCGAGGTGTTACACACAGTAAACGAACTCATATTTTTATTGCTTCTGTAAGAGGAAAACGGGCATGGCTGATTGATGTAATTTACTAAACATTTATTATGATGTTAAAGATGTTATTTGCCAAAGAAGATATGTATTTCTTATGCTTAGACAAGATCGTTAATAATTTTCCTCGTGGCTTGTATTAAAGCTTGACTTAAAGTCAGGGTCAAGGTTGCTTCGCTTTTTACGTTTGTAATACCGTTTTTTTTCGTACCTCAGTTTCTTTTTTTTTTTTTTATCACCGTTTATTTAAACCTATCCAACAAGCGATAATTTCCTATCGCCAAGTACAGCACAATTTCAGCTTGTTTAACATACAAACCGGGCGTTAATCGTTTGTGTTTTCGAATTCGAATGTTTTTTTTCTCCATTATATTACCCTCAAGCAAGTGAAATGTCGGCGCGCTTATTGGTGGCGTTTCGTAGATGACGCAATTAGCACAATAATCAATGAATTGGCCATCTTGTAATGGATCCGTTGAACGATAGTTTAGAAACTTTGTCAGTAGTCTTCGGTCTGCCGACATTTCGTGAATTACTCATGAAGCCAGCATTTGTGCTCGTCGCGAGATCATTGGCTGATGGACGCACCTTCGCTTGCAGATCCCGAAGATCTATTTATCGTTATCAGCTCCTTAGAGTAGCGTATGTATCGTGATTATGAACGTCAACACACTTTTTTTCTCGAGGCTTAAGATTTATGCTTTTTATAATTCCAATTATTGAAAATAAGACTAATTGGGATTAAAAATGTTAACAAATGGAAATATTAGATGTTGGTAAATTAGTGATACAATTTTAAAAAAAATGTAATCTCATTTTTTAAATTATTAAGTGATTTATTTAAAATTATTATTGACAATTATTCAAGGTTTTATTTATTTATAAGAACCATAATAAATTCCTCGACCAATATGAAAATATGAACAGAAAATAAAGATGTTCCATTTATGTGAATCAACTGTATAATTCATCGATTACATATTGAGTAATTATAAGATAATATCTGTACTTATCTTTTCTTGTTTAATTTGAGAAAAACTAGTAATTTTTCTTTTTTAGCAGCACACAAATTAAGTGGAAATGCATCTTTGGAATGAATTTTGGAATGAATCGATTGGAAATGGATTTTTATTCGAAAAATAAAATTTCTACTAATAAACATGTGTTTTTTTAAATTTCACATTTAAAAAACAAATTTTAC
Organism: Perithous albicinctus; assembly: GCA_964016905.1. NCBI lineage: Eukaryota > Metazoa > Arthropoda > Insecta > Hymenoptera > Ichneumonidae > Perithous > Perithous albicinctus. The sequence goes on from OZ024695.1 coordinate 6,452,798, forward strand.
CACGAATGTATTTAGGTAGAAATGTATTTTTATTCGGGTGACAAAATAAGAACTGATACTGGGCTGAAGGACCCCGGTCGATGGCCCTTTAACCAGGGAAAGTCTCGAAAACGGGAGATTAATTCGCACATAATACACACATTCTCCGTTTTTATAATGGTTAATAAAAATCTTGTACTACTACTACTAAGAACTGATAAAAATCTTTTCTTTCCAGCACATGAACGTTTTATTAAAATAATACAATAATAACTAACACTTATTACACTTGTATATTAGGGTGATCCAGAAAAACCTTTTTTTTTCTGGCTCTTCATACGACAGCGTGTTCCTCTGGTTTAGGTATTCGTTCTCTATTTTTTTTCAATTAGAATAAAAATATGTAGGGGTCTCGCAAGTCGTTTTTTTTGCAGAAAAAATCGTTTTTTCACCAATTTATAATATTTTCACCAAAATCCTTTAAGCTTTCCAAATTTTTTTTTGTGCATTATACCCAATAGGATCGTCTACCTACGTTGTTGATTTTTTTCAGAATTTTTCGATGACATTCTCACCGAGTGTAACATAGATTTTTTTTTATCTACGCGGCTGACTTCGGCTGATTGAGGAATGGAACAAACATTTTAAGATCTGATTTTTTTTTGTTAATACAAAATAAGACAGGTGCTTATAATTCATATGTGATGAAAATATTGATTTGAAATAAAAAAAATTATTGCCGGATTAAAAATGTCCAGTTTCGATGAAAAAAACTATTTTGCGTCCCTCAGTTTACAATATAAAAATCATTTCACTTTCACTTGACGTAGTTCGATGAGCAAAATATCTTTTAGAATGAAATATTTCGTATGTGGCATATCGAAATTATATTGACGACCAATTTCCGGTTGAAATTATTTTTATGTCGTAAACTGAGGGACGCAAAATAGTTTTTTTATTGAAATTCGACATTTTTAAATCGACTATAATTTTTTTTAACGTCAAATTAATTTATTTCATCACATATGAATTAGAAATACCTGTCTTACCAATAGAGCGGTATTCACAAAAAAAAATGTTTATCCCATTCCTCGATCAGCCGAAGTGAGCCAAATAGAAAAAAATTAACGTTACACGCGGTGAGAATGTCTTATATGTAATCCAAAAATGCTGAAAAAAATTCACAATGTAGAAGGCAATCTTATAAGGTACAATGCACGAAGAAAACAATTTATAAATCTTAAAGGTTTTAGGCGAAATAATAATAATTCGTTGAAAAAAAAAACGATTTTTTCTACAAAAGTGACTTGCACGATTTCTAAATATTTTTCGTTTAATAAAAAAAAATTAGAGAACATATACCTAAACCAGAGGAACACGCCATAGTATTATGGGAACGAAAAAAAATAAGGTTCTTCTGGGTCGCCCTATTGTTTATTGGGGATTCCAGCTGAATTTTTCATGCACTGACCCTGACCCCTTTTTTTTTTTAAAAAGTATTTTGAAAAAGAAAAGACGCGTATTTTTTTTGTTTGGCCCTACGTCCAATATTTTCTTCGAAGGATTTTTTGTAAAAATTTGAAATTTTCTGTGTTTATATTTCTTTAATCATTACTATTTTGGAAATGAACAGACCTATCGAAAAATGTCTAAAATGAAATTTGTTTAGTTTGCAAAGAGCTACATAATGTATATAAAAAATGTGAATTTAGTTTTCCTAATACTTTGTTATATGTCGTTAAACAACAAAATATCGTTTTGCAAAAAACAGCCGATTTTAATCATTTTTATATACTTACAGAAAAATTTTGTTTTGAATTACGACATTTTTGAGACCCTGTGCAGAATGGCAATATCTTTTTATGAGAAGTTCTACGTAATTGAAGTTTTTTTTTAATATCCTGAATTATTACGTAAATTAATACGTAAAACTTCAATTCCATAGAACTTTGCGAAAAAAATTCCTGCCAGCCTGCATAGAGTCTCGAAAGTTTCGTAATTTTCGACAGAATTTTTATGTTATTATATACAAATTATTAAATATCGCGTTTGAATAAAATAAATTTAAATAGAAAATTGTTTATCGCTAATAAAATATATGGTTCTAAGAAATTTTTCGAGACCCTGTGCAGAATGGCAAGATTTTTTTTCGGAAAGTTCTATGGAATTGAAGTTTTACGTATTAATTTACGTAATAATTCAGGATATTGTAGAGTCGCTAATAACCTCCGATGTTGAGGCGACTTTAAATAAATAAAAAAATTCAGGATACTTAAAAAACTTCAATTACGTAGAACTTTTCATAAAAAAAATCTTCCCATTCTGCACAGGGTCTCAAAAGTGTCCTAAATTAAAACAGAATTTTTCTGTAAGTATATAAATATGATTAAAAGTGGCGGTTTTTTGTAAATCGTTTTTTTTTGTTTAACGATATATAACAAAATATTAGGAAAAGTAAATGAACATTTTTATACACATTATGTACCTCTTTGTAAACTAAACAAATTTCATCTGAAACACTTTTCGCTAGAACTGGTCATTTCCAAAATATTAACGATTAAAGAAATATAAACACAGATAAATTGAAATTTCGCCATATGTTTCAGTGAGAATTACACGAGTATAATTATTTTCATCTCAATGACAACAATTAAATTAGTCAGACTGCGTTTTTGTCTTCCCAGAGATCACTGTCTCGACGACTACTGGCACTCAAAGTTTTACAACAGAAAATATATGACAACGTAACTTTAAAATAATTTTCTCGCTTAATTCGCGAGTACAGAAGAATTTCATAGTCAATTATTGTCATGCGAAGTCAGTGGTGATGGAGCCAAATCATACAACGAATATAGTAGATAAAGTATATGACGAGTGAATCAGTAACAATCCGCCGGTAATTTTTAGATTTTTCCGTAATATTCATTGCGGCGCTTATACCGGAAGTGTTGGCTGCACGCGAATTGCGAAATCTCACGTTGTGTTATGCTCCGCACTCGAATACTTTTCAGAGTTTCAGATGAATCCGGGTAGGATCGAAAACGCTCGCTGATTTGTTGTTGTTTGTAAATCTCTCGAGCGAACTTTAATTAATTCGTTGACTTTTTAGAATAGCGTTTAATGGTAATTATAGCACGGGAAAAGAGAGATGCGTGGCTCACTCGCTCGGGGCAAAAAATAGAAGTGTCATAATTATACCTATAACTCATTTGCTCTATCGTTCCAGCTCCGAGCTTATTGCTCGGGGCTCGTGCAATTAACGCGCTCTCGAAGGACGACTACGAGCCTTACTCGCGATATACATTTCCATTGTAATGATCGAAAGAACGAACGAATTATTAACTGTTTTCTTGTATTAAGGCATTTTTTATTTGCAATTTCATTTGTAATTTAGCGTACGTAAATAAATGTAAAAAGCATTTTTTTTTTCTGTTTAATCACTTATTTCTTAAAATTCAAAAAGTATATAATAATTTTTAATAAAACTAGGGTTCGGCTCTTTGTGTCAGATTTGACATTAGACATAAACAAAACATTTCAATGAATGATCTTGGTCGCGATACCTGTGTGTCTGGCGTGACCAGCAACCAATCAGATCACGAATAGATCGCTAACAATGAATTTCGCATTTGTCGCTCATGAACATTTTTATTGAAGGACTAGCCTAATCACACGCACTGGAGCGCTTGTCTGAAAAACTTTTGCGCTGCAGTGCCCGTCCTCTTATGTCGAATTTGACACAAACTGAACTTGTTTATCACGTACTTCCCTGGCAACCAATCACAGCTCGAATAAAGAGGCAACAATGCAAATATCGAATCTTCGATATTTTCGAGATATTTCGTGACCCACCAACTTTTTTAGAGCGAGATTTGTGTCTGGAAAGGAATCAATATAATTGATTCTGTACTATGTGGCACGTATTAAATTTTTAGTCAGAAATAGACTAAATTTTTTTTAACGAGTAAATCAATAAAAACAATTTTTTATCATATAAATTGTAATGTAATTTTAAAGAACTTGACTTCAGACATTGCTGTTAATTCTGTTACCAAATTTGTGAATAAACGATATTTTCGCTATTACATTTACATCGTAATGAATGATAGAGCGAAAGAATTATTATTTTTGCTTCCTGATAGATGAAGCTTTGTTTTCATGACAGTTTTTTTTCGAGGTTTCATATCAGCATACCTAGATTGATCTATAAAACGTCGAGAAAAGTGGTTTAGAAAAAGTGTCCGGATGTGTGTGTGTGTGTGTGTGTATGTGTGATAGAGGGGCTAAAATTCATATTACCATAACTTGGGAACTACTGAATCGAATAATCTCAAATTTTTGTGCCAAATAGAGTACAGTGAAGTGTATCATTGGTATAGATTTTATAAAAATCGATTCAAGCAATTTAATTTTATGGAATTTTTAAGTTTTTAAAAATTTCTCTGAACACTCTGACTCGAACAAATTTCTAGCTATCGGGCTAACACATAAAACTTTATTGTGTCGATGCGACCTTTGCTATTGAATTTAGACGAAATCGATAAAGTAGTACAAATTTTCTAGAATCTCACATTTGTGTATTTTTTTTTGAAAATGCTATAACTCGTAGTAACTGATCTTAATTTTTGTATAAAACTTAAACAGAAGGTGTCAAAGTTTCGTACTAAATTTTGGCAAAATCGATAAAGTATTCAACATTTTTTTAGAAATCTTCATTATCGTAATTTTGTTGAAAATGCAATAACTCGAGAATGGTTCAATCAAATGATGTTGAAGTTTGCATCGTTGGAATGCAACGAAATCAAGAGAAAATATTAATTATAACGAACCCAAATGATTATACAAAGTATAAATAGTTATCCTAACGACTAAAAACACAAAGAAAAAAATATTGCACCTGCATTACAGCACCCTTAACAGGAAGTAAGTCTTGGGGATTTTATATCTTTTGATTTCGTTTCATTCCAACGATGTAAACTTCACCATCAGTTCAAGCAACTGATCTACATTTTTCAATAAATCTTTTAAAAAAAAGTATATTAATATTTGATGCTGAATTTGGGCAAAATCGATAAAGTAGTAAAATTTTTATATAAATTTGCATTTTCGTAATTTTTATTTCAAAACAATTGCACAGTCGAACCTTGCTTCATAATTTTTTTTCGATCCGCCATCCACAAAGTTTCCTCTATGAGGAAGCCAAAAGTAAACATATTTTATCATAGAGGAGAGTTGGTGACCGGCCAAAAAAATGAGGAACCAATGTGCAAGGTTCGATTTTGCAACGTTTTTATAATCTCTGCTTCAACCGCACCCCCGCTTATCTATTTACAATTGTCATCCATTGACATCTTATTCTGCGGGGTCATTGATCTTTAGCAATACACAATTTGCAATGCCGGGATCATTAATGCATGACTCGCACGTGTTTTACACAATTGATTGATTGGCCCCGAGCTGACAATGTCTTTATTGGATTGTTCGTCGTGAGAGGCTTAGTTTCTGTAATATTAATGGACCAAGACACCCCCGCGCTCGCACCGTTGCTATAACGTAGCGCGGGATAAAGTGGCGCGCGTGATGGTTACCAGTTATCAAGTATTTAGTACAGGATGTACGTTATATACTCTCGTGGCTTGGTAATGTGTATCACCGTTTTCTGGAACAACCTTAAAACACGTGACACGCCTTCCTACCATTATGTCGTTGAGCTTTTCAGGGTCTGTTATTATGTGGCAATGGAGCCGAACACATATCTGGATACGTCCGGCTTAAAATCATTCTTATTACCGTATATATATATATGTGAAATATTCTATTAACAAACATTTATTAGCCATTATGGAGCCAATTTTAGTATGGAGGAATATTTATTTTACCCAACGAGGTAAAAAAAAAAACTTTTTTTTACACTTAAAGGGATTTAAAAATCAACCCTACGCGGTATCCATAAAGTAGAATCACAATTTGTTTTACAATTTCAAAATAATCAACTGATTTTTCTTTAAGAATACGTGAATAAAAATGAATAATATTTTTTAGAATTTATTCGTGCAGTAATCCTGCATTGGTTGCTAATTACTTATTCATTTTCATCTATTAGAAGAACATTAGAAAGTGACTTCCCAGGTGGACCGGACTCTCCGGTCCTGGGTTATTTCTTTAATTACTTTTATAAAAAAATTTTTAACATTTCCATTAACAAGACATAACCTCTTGGACTGGAGAGTCCGGCTTAATTAATATCGGAGAATTTTGATGATGTCACCACATCACTCAAGAAGAAAAAAATCAAACAAATTTTGGTCCTTTTTATCAATATTGCTGAAAAACAATACTCCGAAAAAAAAGAAAAAAATTATTCGTCTCAAAACCCAAACAAAAGTCACCATTCTAATTGAGATGTATTAATATTAAGAAGAGATTTGTGAAGAGGCCTCGATCAGGGCGAAACGTAAAAGAATAAATTAACAAAAAACTAAAGGTCGTCGTTCGCCGAAGCATGTCTCATCCCATTCATTACATACGACCAAAGCTCCATCACAACTACTTATTATTCAAGTATTGAGGGAAGAATATGTCATTAAGCATACTTTGAAGTATATGTTTACATCAATTTTTATTAAAAAATATTTTTTAATTTTTCAACTTGTAAGATGCAACACGGTGGCCCATAAAAAAAACCATCGTCTCAGAAAGAAACAAGAATTTTCTGAATCTGTATGGTTGTAGCTATCGTTAGGCCTAGCCGTTTTATTTGCAAATTACTATTCCTTAAGGTCGCCTGAAAAAAAAAATTAGACAAAATTTTGTTACTTATTTATAGAGCGTCGATTTTATAAAAAATCACTAAAAACAAAAAACAGGTACGCTCAACGAAAGCTGCAATTGTACAAATTAAGAAAATATTAGACATTTTTTTCGCCTCAGACAAACCACCACCTGCACAACGAATCCAATATGCAGAGACGATTTTTATATAGACGACGATGTTCTCTCTTACAAATCTGGAATTTCAAACAATTCTTTTCCACAAAAATTGATGTAAACATAATTCAAACTATGCTTAATAAAATATCCTTCCCCCAATGCTTAAATTATAAATAAAATAAGGAAATAAAAATGACTAAAAATCAGCTTTTTTCCCACCGCTCACAAAAGTAAAAAATAACAGCGTGCTCTTTTGAAAAAATCAACCCTCAATCTAAATGCATTTTTTAAATAAATAAATTTATAATTTTTGTCTCTCTGTCCAGCTGTTTATTCATAATTTAGTGAATGCGATAAAATCTGAAATGTCTGAAACATTGAGCACACTGGAAGCGAACAATTTTGCTTATAGAGCATATTTTAAAGTCTCATTGCAAGAAATTTTATTTGCTAACCTAAATTGAGCTTTAATTCTGTTTGCTCCTTTATTAGGGACAAATTATGAACAGTACTCTTAGAAAAAAAAAATTTTAAGTGAATTACACAAGCGCATCGTATATGAGTGTGTGGCTGTCTTTAGTCATATCATTTGGCGCTTAATAGGGCAGCGGTGGGTAAATCAATAATGACGCCCCCTTGGTTTGCCTGATATTTCCGCATTCGCAATCATCCCCCAGGCGACCGTGTGGCCTAACGGATAAGGCGTCGGACTTCGGATCCGAAGATTGCAGGTTCGAGTCCTGTCACGGTCGAAAACATAATTTTTTTTTTCAAACACATTCACAATAGTGACAATAACATGACACGTATTGGTTGTGTTGAAATGTATACAATTTGCAGTGTAGATAGGAATATTTTATTGTATTTGGAGTCGCAGAAAAAACGAGGGGATGGTTTTTAGAATTACAACAATTTTCATTTTTACAACGTATTTTCCATACAAGACTTTTTTTCTGTCATATTTATTCGGGGTGTAACTATTCAACGCTAATTCATTTTCGAATAATCAGGGGCTTGATTTTTTTTAGCCATTGAAAAACAAATTAGGGGTTGATTCTATTTTGCGTCATAGAAAAGTAATTTAGGGGTTAATTTTATTTTAAGTCACTGAAAAATAATTGAGGGATTGATTATATTTTGAGTCATAGAAAAAAAATTGAGTGTTTAATTTTATTTTGTGCCATTGGAAAATAGTTGAAGGGTTGATTGTATTTTGAGTCATAGAAAAATAATTGAAGGGTTGATTGTATTTTGAGTCATAGAAAAATAATTGAAGGGTTGATTGTATTTTGAGTCATAGAAAAATAATTGAGGGAAGTCATTTGATGTGTTCTCCAATACGTGATATTCAAGGTCATTATTTGGAAAAAAGTAATACGAATTTTCGTTGAGTTTTTTCACATTGAAAAAAAAGTAATTCTAAAATGATGTCAAAATTTTAATGTAGGAGTTTTGTTGAAATTAAAAACAAAAATAATATGAATTTCTAATGTTTTTTTTCGCACTTAAAAAAATATTTGAAAAGTGGCGGGAAAATTTAAATTTAGGGGTTGCTTAAAAGTATATTTGTATAAACGACCTCCAGGTATTTAGTTGCAAGTCAATACTGTTAACCGTGAAGTTTTTTCTTGATCCGCTCGAGCGATCACTACACATAATTGTCCTGCGTACTAAGTAAATGCGGTGGAAAAAAAATCTTATGGCGTAAATCTATCCAGTTGTGTTGTAGAGCCGCGGATAATAGAATTGTGGGAACGTGAGGCAACACACGAGGCGAGATCGTCTTACGGTGCGAAGGTAATTTGATCGGCTTCTTCGCTCACGCGAGAGATCTTGTCAGATATCTCTTAGCTTCTTTTACATACATACATATATACATGTATGTGGTAAACTCTTCCGAGGCTTTCGATTTTATTTCCTCATGGAAATTATAATTGTAATTATGATTGGAATGAATTGATAACTTCTGTGCAGCATAATTAACCCAAGTTTTTAAAAAAATAATAAATACTATTAAATATGCCTTTTTTTTAAAGATGCGCTACTGCTAATCTTACTTTTTTGACGGATTTTGTTTTATTGTTATTATTATTATTATTATTACCGATTTCTTTTAAATTGCTGGTTTTTTTTAAATTACCTGTTTTCCTCATGGAAAAACATTGATGATGCTACATAGTAAAAGCTAAATTCAAAATTGTGTAGTTTTAAAAGTAAGATTGTTCACAGACGTCCACAGAAACTTCGTGTTAATTTCACACCAATTTTCGTGGCATTTTTACATAAAATTTGTGTAAAATTTACACATTTATTGTGTAATTTCTGATTTAACCGAATTATTTTTTGTTCATTTGACAAATTTACGTTATTTTTTTGTTAATTTCAAAGACATAAAAATGCGTCAAGCTTGACAGAAAAATTCAAAAAGTCAAGTTAATACACCAGGATTTGTTACTTCGAAATCAGTCGCTCCGATTCCACATAATTTTTATCCTGTCAGTTTCTAATTCTACAGAAAAAGTACAGAAGTAATGTGTGAAAAGGTATGAATTTTCATTTCACACAAATTATGTGTAATTTAAAAAAAAAAAAAAAAAAGTCGATTTTACAGAATTATTGTGTGGCTTGTAAAATTTAAAAAAAGATTCCTTCAATACACAAATTTTCTGTGAAATTAACATATAAATCAAATTTTTGTGTCTCAAAAAAACTAACATTTAATCATTTTATAACTTCTATAAAAATATCAATTTTTAAAAATCGAAATGTATTTCTAGATAAAAAAAACTCATCTTTAAAAAGGATATATAATTTTCGGTATCGGAACGCAGCAAAGTACTTAAAAATAACAACAAAGTTAAAAAATACGTTTTTAAAAGTCTTCCGCAACGTTTTCGATTTTTTTTTAAATCTCGTTTTCATCCCACCAAATATCGATGGACTCTTAGAGTTCTCGAAATCCATTTAGGGATCTCAAAATTTCGCAATAGGGTAATCTTACCAATGAACGAAGGCAATATTAAAAAAGGGGTATTTTGTGAAGGTACCACAAAAATCCAGCGAATGAAGACCGCTCAATGACTTAGGTCAATGAATGAATAGATGAAATCCAATTAATGAACACCAATTCAACACGAACGTAAAATCGAATAAATACGGGTAGATAACGACCGATTCAATTAATGAACGTTTGCATAAACAAGTATATTTAAAAAAATTAATAGACTTTTTCTTACGTGAGGTAATAACGCTATTACAAAGTTTACAATAAGTGACCGGCATTTATATACTAGATTTTTCCAGTCTTGTTGTTCTTTCTCACTGTTTGGAGTTTTTTTTAGCGATCACTTTTTTTTATTTATTTTTTTATTTAGTTTTTTACTGATTGATGGGTTCAGCATCAACTTTATCAGTGTTAATTTTTTTTCGGGCTTTTTTAACCTCACGGCCTCGTGTATTCGCTATTACTTCTTGTTCTTTATTTTCTTTTACTTCTTGGTACTTGCATAATTAATACTTTTAATTTTTTTAGTACTATTTATTATATTCTTATTATTTTTTTTCATTGCCTGTCTATTCTTTGATTCCTTTAATCGTAATAAATTCAATCATAATCCGGCTGTAATGCAGCACGGTTTACTTCAGTTCAATCATATCGTTCATTTATTGGCTTAATGTTTTAAATACGAAATGCCAATGAATGGACCGCCGTTCATTCATTGGATTCACCGTGAATGTTCAGCCCAACGTCTGAACATCCCGAAACAAACGTTTGAGCAGCTAAAACCGGTTTCCCAGGGTCACAAAATAAACTTTGGAACGTCACTCTTAGTATTTAACACTTTTCGTGGAAAGTTTCGAGCGTTTTTCTTCCGAAAAGCTTATTTTAAAACTATCAGTCAGCTGCTCATCTTAGTTCTCTTGCATAAACGTAACCTGAAACTAAGGTTGGTGGTGCTATTATACCTAAATGATAAAATATTGAAACGCCAGCGTCGTCTTACAACGTCAAAATAAACTTTAGGAATGTTCGTTTTAAGATTTCTAAGCACAGACACTATTTAAAAATGAAAACATGGTTGTGTTCATTCATTGGCTGGATTATCCTAGTGTCAAATTATTCATACTTATTTTAGTGTAAATTAATCTTTGAACTAGATTTTACCACAGTTATAAACAAATTATAAATGTAATTGATACAATTGTACCTCAATAGTACACTTTATACATTCTTCACTGTAACCAGCATTTAAAAAAAAATCTTCCCAAGCTTTCGTTAGTCATTTTGGCTCGTGTTATTTCCACATGAAAATTATAATCGTAATATTGTTTGTTACGAATTAAGAACTTGTGTGTGCAGCATTTTTTTTAGCCGTTGAAAAATAAATTAGGGGTTGATTTTATTTTGCGTCATAGAAAAGTAATTTAGGGTTTAATTTTATTTTGAGCCATTGAAAAATAATTGAGGGAAGTCATTTGATGTGTTCTTTAATACGTGATATTCAAGGTCATTATTTGGAAAAAAGTAATACGAATTTTTGTTGAGTTTTTTTTAACATTAAAAAAGAAAGTCATTCTAAAATGCTGTCAAAATAATCTTTAGGAATGCTCGTTGAAAGATTTCTAAGCACAGACACTATTTAAAAATGAAAACATGGTTGTGTTCATTCATTGGCTGGATTATCCTAGTGTCAAATTATTCATACTTATTTTAGTGTAAATTAATCTTTAAACTAGATTTAACCACAGTTATATACAAATTATAAATGTAATTAATACAATTATACCTCAATAGTACACTTTATACATTCTTCACTGCAACCAGCATTTACAAAAAAATCTTCCCAAGCTTTCGTTTGTCATTTTGGCTCGTGTTATTTCCACATAAAAAATTATAATCGTAATATTGTTTGTTACGAATTAAGAACTTGTGTGTGCAGCATAACTAAATAGTTTATACGCTATAAAGCTAGGAGGATGACTCGCATAAGAGAGACAGACCTCGGTTATGTTCTATTGTCAATCTTCATGCTGAAGAAGATGCAAAACGTTGCCTTTCAGTTCGCGGTACGAGGCACAGCCCACGCCCGTTATCACAGTTTACAACGAATTGACCCTACTTAACCTAGTGCGTATTGAAATACCCCCCCCCCCCCCCCCCCCCCCCAATAAATGACAGCGATTCATTACGCGCTCGTTGTCTAAATAGTGTAAACGTCAAAACAGCATTTTGGCGGGAATGCAATATGTAAGACCTTGGTCCACTGATGACCAATGATAAATGCATTTGTTATCGTCAATAATCTTCAGGAACACCCCGAACGATTCGTCATCGTTCACACTCGTTATCGTCATCATTTATTATTTAATAAGAGCTTCAAGCTGCTATTAAAGATTCAGTGATATAATTTTTTCATATTTTCTTTGATTTTCTTATGTTTTAGCTCGCGTGTGAGCGCAAAATCTAGCCCCGTCGATGATAAGGAGCAGAGCAGCGCAGAATCAGCAGGAAAATTTCGCCAAAACCCTCGCACTATCTCAAAGTACCTGAACGTTAAGACCGTACGTCCCCGCAAGAACGTCCTCTGACTATTTTCTGTAGCCAGATTCTCAAAACCGCGCCGACATCGTAGAATGGTAGAAGGTGAACCCGACTCAAAGCACAATCATAGTGAGTACATAACATAAAAGATAGTCATTTGCTTTATGATTCAACGTGTAACTTTGAGGAAAGGGAGTCAGATGAAAATTGGGGATATTTATTGAGGAATATTTCCCTTGTTTGGTTGCTCTGACATCATTTTTTTTTTCTCTTGATCGGTGAAAGAAACATTATTTACTATTTTTATTTACTATACATTTTTTCACAAGAGAACCGGCCATCTAAATATTCCCAAAGAAGTTTCACTTGTAGACTTAAACAGTAATTTTAAAAAATAATTACCACATTCGTCAATTTTAGTGAATAAATCATTTAGAGACGTGGTTGAGCAAAAAATTTGGTTCTAACAATTTAGTCGTGTCCTGAACTCTCGAGGAGGATCTGAAAGTTAGGTTCAGCACTTAAGTTTCCATTTATCATTAACAGAAATTTATATCATCCTTCTCTACCATTTATTAAGATAATTTGTAGTAGAGGTAAAATTAGCTTTCTTTTTTTAATTTGCCTTAAGTAGATGAATATTGCAAATAATAAAAAAAAATTTACTGTTTTTTACACACAGATTGATATCACAAATATTTAGGACTTTTTTTTCGTAAAGCCATCAATGATCGAGCAGGATCTTTCAGATCCTTGCATTTATTTTTAGTTAGCAGTTCAATATTAGAAGGTTCAGCAAAGTCCTTTAATAACTCAAATTTTCATATTTTCTCATTTCATGCTGGAAATGAAAAAAAAATATTCCATCCTTTTCTACCATTTAGATCATCAGTAGCATTAATAGCGTGATTATTTTGGCGCTGATTCTAATTATCTTAATATGGAAAAAGTGGAAAAGGGTAAATTATTTTTCTCAGTATCAGCAGAATTTGTTTAAGCATTTATTTTATTAGGATTTTTTTTCTTAAAGCCTTCATATATTTGCTTATTTTTTTATTAAGCAGTTAAATATTAGAAGTACCAATAAAGTCCCTTTTTTAAGAAATTAATAAATAGAAGGGCGTATGTGAATAGAACTACGTGCATAACGGAATCAATACGGTTAAAGCTTAAAAGACGAATCCTCCTGTACATACGCCCTATGGCTATTAACATTTTTTTTATATTGAAGAAATCATCATAATGCATAAGAGCACCATAAGAGTGCATGATAAAGGGTTTGTCTTATCGTAAAGTCAAAATCTCAATGATTGGTTAATCTTTAAAAAAAAAAAAACGTAAAACGGTTATTGAGTAATGTGTGGTTAGGGTGTGTCGAAAAAAAAGTTTTTTTTTCTTCCTTTGTCCCTCAACCTATGGTTAATAACCTCAACTAACTTCAGCAAAAATTTAAAGACCGACAAAAATTTTTAAGTGGCGCTTCAAACGTCTTTTCGTTTTCCCGTTTGATCAACGCGTACATCAACTCAGCGCTTGCTATTGTTGTGTCGCAAAGTTACAAACTATATATCCAAGATTGCATTTTTTTCGTCATCTTTGGGTCATTTAAAAGACAAAAACTGCTTACACATTTGTTGCTGGGCTCGACAGTTTCCAAGTTATGAATTTAAAAAAAAAAAAAAGTTTAAAAAGGAATAATAATTTTCTCCTTTTTTTTCGAAATATGAAAACAATAATAATGAATAAGACAGCAAGTAAAAATCGAAAACCAAAAATTTGAAAAAACGGAACTACGTTTTCAATTTTCACCTGTTTGGTAATAAACATTTCTTTAGCAAAAAAAAAATCTGTATTTTTGGAATTAAAAAAAAAAATGTTGTCTTAAGAACATTATTTCACGTCGCAAATGATGCAAGAAAAAATAAAATCACCCTTCTAGAAAAAAAAGTAAATTTCCAAAGGGAGGTATCCCTTTAAGCTACAAAGAAAAAAGTTGGTACAAAAAGGTACTAACGATTCTGAATCAAACGCCGTTTACTGATTACAATTATCTGAAAAAATGGCTGAAATACGATATTTTCTTTGTTTTTTATACTATAGATCATATCTTCTAACCTGTTGAGGTTACAAAATTAAAGATAAACTTAAGGTATGGAATAAAAATAAAAAATATCCAAAGTTGGATTTCACGTTTACATAGATTGCGTAGCGATACCGATCCCAATAAGTTCTATTACGTACTATTCTCACTACGACCTCCTAGCAGAACTACCTTGGACTGAATGAGTAAAATGTAAAAAATGGTACTTACGCGAAGTATTTGTAACGTCTATGTCTTCCGACTCAAGACTCAACTGCGATTTCTCGTCTCAGTTTTATATACTGATATGAAGCCACGACTTTGTGATCGTTGAAATGTCAAGAATCCTTTCTGTGTATTTTTTCTGTATTCTTTTGCCAGCTGATTTCCATTGTTTTGACGAAGTCGATTTTCTTTTTTAGATTTCTCCATTTGTGAAGTTTTAATAATTTAGCAACATTACGATACACCTCACAGATCGGGATTCCAGTTCGATTCCAAAAGTGCTCTACTTTCGAAATAGCATTTGCTGCACTATCACGAAGAGACAAGTGAAGAGAGTTGTGGTCGAAAAAAAAAAACAATCACAAAACCTGTCGAGAGATTAGAAGTTTACGCCGCTTGATTCGGTTATTTTTGGATTTGATTAAATAAATCGACGATCTTTTTTTCACTCGTAGACATAATTTCTTTTTCCTTTTTTTCACTTCATCTAATACGCGAAATTATGGACTAAAACACTGCACACAAAAGCTGAAGTGCTACACGTGTGTAAGGGTCTCCACTGTATCAATGTTGTTAAAATCTCCGACGAAAACAATCACACAGCTCGCCGCGCTTGCCGCACTATGCGGCGCTGGTGCTAACTATTACAGTTACTGTATTTGAACGAATATTACGAAAAAATTAAGATTGAATATTACGAAATATTTAAAGTCTAATATTGTGAAAAATGTGAAATTTATTAAATTTTACGAACATTTTGAAGTTAATTGTTACGAGAAATTTAAAGTTACGTTGTAAACACTCTCAATACTGAAGCTTTAAATCAAACTTTGAATTCAATTATTTTCTATTATATAATTTTATTTTTAATGCAGATTTTCGATAAAATTTGACTTGACCTCTAATTGTCAAAAGTTTTTTTTTATTGAATCTTCATATTTTCAAAAAAAAAGTATTATTTTTTACAATATTTTATATAGGTTTCAAACATCGCGGTAGTATAATACAAAAAAAAAGAATTACATGATAAAAAAATGTAATGCGGACTTTAGAATATTTTCCATAGTCATTCTCAGCCCTCCTGAACGCAGAGAGCAATTACATTACCACGATGTTCCGTCGTTCGAAGAGCTGTAACTCTGGGGCGAAATTGCCGCCCATATCGCCAATTTTTTCTAAGATTCTCGATAATTCAAATTAAAAAATGTGAAAATTTCAGCTAAATCGGAAATGCCGTTTCGGAGGGAAACAAGTGGCAACTTTGTTTAATTGAAAAATAGCATTAAATAAAATTGGAGAATTTTACAAAAAATGTTGTTGGAAGGTCCACTGAAAATTGAAAATTTAATGTTGTTATGATTTTTTTTGTGCGAGCTGTAGTATTGGCGTTAAAAAATGAACAATGATTTTTTTCAGAAATTTTTAATAGCTGGAATGTGCAATAAAAAATCTGAAAAAAATTCTACGTTTTTACTTCAACCAGACCAACATCCTGAATAAATGTTATTGACATTAATTTATTGACATTTATTGACATGAAAAATTAGGGTGGCCGACTTGACGTGTTTTGCCTCATATATTAAGAGCACCAGTCTTATGCATTCTAATGATTCCTTCCATGAAAAAAAAATCTCAATTCCAAAAACGGTATGTGCTCATCAAATCACCTGAGCACAAAAAAAAAGGGAATAGCTATAGGGCGTATGTTCAGGAGGTATACACCCTAAACGGTGTATTATACGGTTTAGTCACTTGCGGTTACTCGCGTTTTCGTTTTTGTACTAATTTCAAAAGGGCGTATATGTATTAGGGCGTTTCACTGATTTTTAAAAATTCAACAAGAAATGTTGTTAAAAACGAATAAAAAATCATATTTCGTCTCCCACCCTCAATTATGATTATAAGTAACTAACCACTACTTTCTACAAACAAAGGGCTCTGGTGACCAACTTTAAAGGGTGCCCAATTGAAATAAAGACGATTTTACGTTTATTTAATTTAGGCACCCCTTAAAGTTGGTTGCCAGAACCCTCTATTTTTAGAAAGTAGTGGTTAGTTACCTATAATCATATTTGGGAGTGGGAGACGAAATATGAATGTCTATTCATTTTTAACAACAATTTTTGTTGAATTTTCAAAAATTAGTGAAACACTCCAATATGTATACTACGTAGTGTAATTTGGAACATTGGCTCTAAAGGCACAAGAGCGTATTGTCCAAGACATACGCCTTTATGCTGTGCTTGATTTATTTTAACGTGGAGCCATATACGTTTTTTTGTCACAAAACTCGACCTTTTGATAGTTAAGTACTTTCAGCCTTTAGACACGCGATGTATCACACTTAAAAAAACATAAAATGTATTCCATCCTTTTAGCCACTTTAGCAACACAATTAAAAGCAGTACAATTAATTTATTGATGTACCTTAGGGTGGCCCTTAATATTGGTAAAATTTTTTTTTTCTCTCACCTCTTTAATTGACTCGAAATACTGAAAAATGATTTTTAAAAGTGAAATCCGCTCTTAATTTCAATATTAACCCGTGCCCCAAAGGCCCTTTCAAGGAGTTAAAGGGCACAACCTGTTTGACCGCCTAAAAAAAAAAGTGATTTTTGGGAATTTTTTTCAAGAAAACTATTGGATCGAATTGTTTGAAATTTAGCGGGTATATTTGTGCATGGGTAACGAATACATGTTTGAATTTTTGAACGAAAATATTTTATTTTGGACAAGTTATTCGCCATCTCACAAGTCCTCAAAAAAAAAAAAGTTCCTCCACTGCTGCAGTGATTGCGGCCTTCACAGTGCCAGAAATAAAAAAAACCAAAAGTTTATTAAACCAGACCACATTGCCAGTACCGAGACCCTCGATCGGGAAAAAAAATTGAAAATTGACAAAATGGAAGAGTTATGAAAACAAAATTGAAATTTCGCTCCAAGATCCGATGATTTTTTGCTAAAAAAAAAATAACAATTTTTATCCAATCGGACTAACTGGAGGTTCACGGTACAGAGAAACTTATACAGAGTATTTAAAAGAAAAATCATATGAATCGGATGATTTGTAATCGACTTATAACTGCAGCAATAAAAAAAATCGATTTTTTCACAGTTTTAAACTGGTTCTGCCATTTAAAGGAGTTAAAATGGATTTTTGACCAATTTTTTGATCAATTTGCATATAAACAATGAAATAACATTGTGTAGCAACTTAAACTAATCTAAAAGTAATCTCATCGCATTCTGCACATTTATCTGAATTTCTTGAGGTGATACGGACATTACAGCAATGTAAATATAAAAAGCTGAATTTTTAATATGCAATTAATTGCTAATAAATACGAATAAAATAATTTTTTTAGAAAGATCTGACGTGTAGCTTTTGTGTAATTAATTATTGAAAATCGGATATTTAACATGCAGTCAATGGGGGAGTTTGTGTAAAATGCAGATTTTTCATACAATTCCACCACAACTGCTAAAAATAAAAATGCAAAAAACTGTAATTTATATTAATTAAATCTCGCAGATTATGCAAAAAATATAAAATGTATGATGGCGAATAACTTGTCCAAAATCAAATATTTTCGTTCAAAAATTCAAACATGTATTCGTTACACATGCACCAATATACCCTCTAAATTTCAAACAATTCGATCCAATAGTTTTCTTTAAAAAAATTCCCAAAAATCACCTTTTTTTAGGCGGTTAAACTGGTTGTGCCCCTTAACTCCTTGAAAGGGTCTTTGGGGCACGGATTAATGATAAAATTAAGAGCGGATTTCACTTAAAAAAATAATTTTTCAGTATTTCGAGTCAATTAAAGGGGTGAGAGAAAAAAAAATTTGTTTTACCAATATTAAGGGCCACCCTAATGTACCTCCAACACATTGAAATCACAAACATTAAGCATATTATTTTTATTCATAAAGCAATCAACCATCAATCAGGATTCTTCAGATTTTTGTTTATATTTTTTATTTACTTACGTTAATTAAAATATCATATAACTAATAAAGATTTTTTTTTCTATTTCAGAGTGTGATGTAAAAGACGATCGCCTAAACGGCTGCGGTTCAAAGGACCTAGAACTTGCCGGTAAAAAAAAAATGATTAAAAAACAAAACGGTTGTGAAATATAACTAGAATTATAGAAAATAAAAATTAAAACATTTTTCTATAGGTATTGGGTCAAAGGGCAAAACCCTAGACCCCGAGAAAGGATCCTACGTTAAAGCTGACTTCGAAAAGGCCATCGAACTTACCGGTGAGTTGACTTTTCTACCCTCCTTCCAGCTTCTATTCAAGTGTTTTTTCAGTAGTCTCGAAGCTCCAAAGTTCCTGCTCCGGCAGGTAGAAATGTGTCAGGCAAACATTGTCTATGAGTGATCGGTACCACGTGGAAAGAAACAGCGAGAAAAAAAAAAAATATCCCAAAGATACGTAGATGTAGATATTGTAGCGGAATGTTTTTGCCAAAATTTATCCGTACACATTCGTATCTCTCTGAACTTGTGTACCTCTCACTTATCACGTCAACTCATTCTTGCTGTTGCTGTGTTTCACTCCTCGCAGTTATCAGTTCGTTAATAGCACTTTAACGCTCAGGAAATCCCAGACTAATTTACACACCACTGCTATCTTCAATCTTCAATGTAACGTGACTTCCCCTTTTGCTATTGAATACGTTGAGCAAATTATTTTAGAGGACTGCCGAGATCTTTGTCGATACTCTCAATTAGCGAACAGCTCATCGATTAACACGATCGCAAATTAAACACACGCAGGACTTCTTCTTACCGCTTTTGACAAAACAGTGCTTGGCATAATTAAAATTAATTAAAACATAGTTTTAAATACTCCTTTTAAAAAATGTTGAAATCAATATTTTTCCTGACGATTGAGAGAGAAATATTATTTAAAAATACAATTGCAAAAAAAAAATGATTGAAAACGATACCAAAGAATAACCATTGAAACTTGATTGTAGAAAAAAATTAGAGAATATTTTTCTTCTTCGCCGACGCTGGAGTCAATTTGATTGAACAGATATGATGACATTGTATTTTTTTTTCTTTTTTACGAATATAATTAATTTAAGATATTTTTTTTTTTACAGAGTATGGCAAGTTTCATTACTTCCTGCTCGCGGTGTGCGGGTTCGTCAGCACGAGCGAGGAGATGGACGTAATTTCTATGTCCTTTATCCTGCCGAGTGCACAATGTGACCTGAAACTCGATACCCAGTCGAAGGGATGGCTCAACTCGATCATCTTCATAGGGATGATGGCAGGTGCCTATGCGTGGGGCTCAGTGGCCGATGCCCTGGGTCGACGCAAGGTACTTATTGCCATCTCCTTCATGAACGCCGTCTGTATAGTTGCCTCCAGTTTCAGCCAGTCCTATGAACTATTCATGTTCTTCCGTTTCCTAAACGGAGCTGCGTAAGTCTTTTCACCAATTAGTTATCTAATATCACTCCATTTGAATGAAAAAAGTATTTTACATACTTTTGTGACTTTGTAAATTTCTTTATGAAAATTAACTATGAACAGGTTGTCTGACAAAAGTTTTGATTTCATAAGAATTTCAGTACTTTGAGACAAGAAAAAATCCTTTAAAAAAGTCAGTAATTGACTATATTAAGAATATATTGATTTTGAATAAGGATAATTAATAATGATTGTAACGATGCCAAAAAAATAATTAAAAAAATGTATTTAATAAATTTGATAGAAAATTTTATTATCTTTTTATGAAAATGAAGTCAATGTCTTTTTTTTTTTAATTTGCTTACACTAAACGATTCACTGTTATTTCAAAAGGGAACAAAAAAATTATTCTGAATAATCTGAATAATAAGTCGTAAAATTTTATTGAAAAAAAAAATGTAATTTTTTTTACTGTTTCATTGATGTAGATATTTACGCCGAAATTATGGTTTTTTTTATAGCCTTGGTGGCAGCGGACCGGTAATCTGGTCGTACTTTGCGGAGTTCCAGCCGAAGTCTAAGCGTGGCTCTATGCTGTCATTCATGGCGGCATTTTGGACGCTTGGAAATCTCTTCGTCGCTGGTAATAATCAGGTTTCCTAGAAAATTTCAGTATCCTGAGTTTTCTTTGATTAACTAAATTGACTAATAAATTATTTAAGGATTGGCATGGTTGATCATCCCTCATCACATCGGTATTACGAGTGCAGCATTCACGTACAACTCTTGGCGAATTTTCCTGCTGATCTGCGCTGTTCCCTCCTTCATCGTCGCGGGGCTTCTTATGCTGCTCCCCGAATCCCCCAAATATCTATTATCTCGCGGTAGATATGAGGAAGCTCTCAATATCTTCCGCGGCATTTATGCCATTAATACTGGCAAACCGCGTGACACCTACACGGTAAGCATTTAACATTTTATTTGCTTCCTCATAGAGGAAACTTTGTTTTCGTGAAAATTTTTGTTTTCGAGAATTTCATGTCAGTACCCTCAGAATGGTCCAAAGCGTCGAGAAAAGTGGTTCACAAAAAATGTCCGGATGGTTGGGTGTGTGTGTGGCCGGCACGCAAAATTCAAAGCTTCATAACTCAAGAACCGCTTTAACAACCGATATGAGATTTGTCACATATATGGGGCAGATGGACAACTTTGTTTGTGAAAAGTTTCAAAAAAATTCAAAGATCTGTTCAAATTTCATTGAAACTTGCATTTTTCGAAAAATGTCTGTTCGCGTTCTAGCTGCTGCAAATTTTCAGCTATCGAACTAAATAATTTTTTACAAATAAAGCTATGTCATAGGATGACTGACGAAGAATGGTTTTTATGGGATTTTGAATTTTTCGAAAATTTTTTATTTTGTTCTAACTCACGTCAAATCTCACCAAATGAATTGAAATTTTCAACATACGAAAAATAATGCTCTGCACTGCTATGTACCAAATTTGGTGATCATCGGTAAAGTGGTTTGGATTTTATGGTATTTTGAATTTTTAAAAAAATTAACGTTTTCCTCTAACTCAGGTGAATAGAGACTAAATCAATTGAAATATGAAAAGAGAGGAATAGTGTTTTTTTTTTTATGTTTACAAAGCTTCCTGGCTATGAGGAAGCCAAAATAGATAAAATGACTTCCTCATTGAGGTAGCTTTGTAAACATTCAAAGATCATAAGGAAGCAATGTGCAAAGTTCTGCTTTGCATCCTTATTTTTTTATTTCTTTTGTCAGCTTTTTCCAAGAATTTTCGACAATTTGCCAAGACGACTGAAAAAATCATTATATTTTTTATGATTCTAGGTAAAGGAATTAATCCTGGATGACTTGTACCGTGAACCGGAACCGGTTAAAGCCGGTGCACCGGAAAAAAACAAGTACAAGATGATGCTCGGTGACATAATGGACAATAGTAAACAGCTATTCGTCTCACCGATACTTCGTTTCACGATAATATCAATAATCATTAATTTTACGTTTCACATCGGTTACTACGGTCTCATGATGTGGTTCCCAGAGTTGTTCAATCGTTTCGACGAGTTCAACACTGATTTTCCCGGACAAGGAGCCTCTATATGTCAGGTCACTGACTACGTCGTCAACAATGGATCTCGCAGCGTTGCGAGCGTTTGCGTTAGCGATATTGGACCAAATGTCTTTATGGAATCTCTAATCACCGTAGCCGCTGCTATTCCAGCCAATATTGTTGCTGTTCTCGGTATGGATCGACTTGGACGCAAGTTCTTCCTCGGTAAGTTTTTCTTTATCGTAGAGTCTTTTCAGTGAAATTATTTTTCTCACCATTTTACTGAAAGAATGTAACAGAAATGTTATCAAAGATTTACACAGATCCAGCGAAAATGAGTCCGAATTGATGTGATTTATTAGCAAGTTTTCGAATAGCTCCGAATTTTGCAGAAAATATTTAACTAAATTCTGAAACATCACTTTATATTTTCAATTTTTTTTTCCGTCAACTTTTCTTCCGAGAAACTGCTATCTATTTTTCTGTTAAACACTGATATTGTTTTATACTGCACGATTAAAATATTTCCGAAAAATGCAAGAGTTCATTCTCTTTTACTCTTTCTCTTAAATTCTCTTTCAATTAAAGTTAAAAAAAAATGTAGAGAAAATTTGAAATTGTCATGAATTTTGAGTAAACGAGTATGAAAATAAAATATTTTCCGAATAACTGCGAATCTTCGGATTAAGAGAGAATTTTCACTTAGTCGGAAAAGTGCGAAAACGCACTGAAAATGAGTTTTTTTTAAATATCAGTAAAATTTCAGAGATAGTTAAAAAAATGTACAGAAATGTTCAAATAAATATTTTCACCACGCATCTATGAACACAACAGTCAAAACCGTGGATTTTATAATTATTTTCTTATTTCATGGTTTTCATGAAAAATTGGAGTATTTTAATTATAAGAATATGCAATTATAATAACGAGAAAAATCTAAAGACTGACCTGAAGCGTTAGATCTACTCCATTATTTACAATAAATCATTTTTATTAAATAAAATGTTAACTGATGTATGTATTTATTTAACGCTAACGACTGGTTTTTTTTTTGTGTTATTTGTGCAGTGTTCAGTACTCTGTCCTCGGGTGCCTGTGCGGTAGGCTTGTTCTTCGTGTTCAGTAAGACCCAAAATCTGATCGTATCCGCGACCTTCAGCGGCGTCATAAGCTGCGGTAATGCTGCTCTCGATTGTCTCATAACCGAAGTTTTCCCGACGAATCTCCGTGCCACTGGTATTGCAATATCGATGGTAGCCGCACGTCTCGGTGGTATTATCGGTAATCTCGTCATAGCTCAGCTGCTGGACTTGTATTGTCCGGCGCCAACATTCATCGTCGCCGCACTTCTCATAGGTAAAAGACTAGACCTCCAAAAAAAAAGAAAAAATTAAATAACTCTTGTTTCTAAAAGATTATCTGCTTTCTCGTTGATTTCAATTTCCCAATAACAAGAAACTAAACACAGAGCCTTGATTTTAAAAAACGTTAAACTCCCACTGCGTTTATGGATCGATTTTAAAAACGAAATTTGAATTTAAGATCGATTTTTAAAATCGCACTTTGAATTTAAGATCGTTTTTTAAAATCGCACTTTGAACTTAAGATCGTTTTTTAAAATCGCCCTTTGAACTTAAGGTCGATCTTAAGCAAGCAATTCAATTTCAAATGAAACTCGAAGTCTGATCTCAAAATCGAAATTGTTTTAAGGACTGACGTCCCAAAAACGTTCCCCAAAATTTAGCACCGATTTGGCTATTGTGAAGTGCTCCAATCTCCTGAAATTATACGAATTGCAATAATCCCAACGAAATTCTCTCATTTACATTATTATTACTGACTGGCAAATATTTGTTATTTATGTCCACAGGAGGAGGTTTGCTGTGCTTATTCTTACCAAACACAACGCGCGAACCACTTTCTTGACACCAGCAAAACAACAGCTCTACCTGATAATCCATGTATAGTCATAATGCATTTTTTTTTGTATCAAATAATAAGCATTTCCAAACATAACGCGACGAAGTGCGTAAAGCTCACGATCATACGTACAATAGAAAGAAAGTAAGAAAAGAAATATCGTTTAAGTAAATATTGTATAGAGATAGATGAATATACAGTTTGACCTATAAAACACACAAAACCACGCATCGACAGAAGACAGAATAAGTCGCCGAAACTGCAAGTAAATTTGTTGAGGTATTAAGTTCACTCATCCCGAATGACACTAAATCGAGAATTGAAACAAGTTGTATTTGTGAAACGAACGACGAAGAAAATGTGACTGTATAGGAGAGTGAACTGTATATCCGTCCGACAATAGTGCAATGTGTTTTAAAACAAGAGAATAACTCTGGTTTTCTTCAACCAGACACAGAATAATGGATGAGAGTAGATAAATATGAATGTAAATCTTTGCCACTGGCCACGGAATTGGCATGTCGCTAAGATTGATAACAGTATATGCCTAAGTGCTCAAGTTTCCTAGTGATATCAGCTAGCTATATCTCCGTTGTTTTGTATTTTTTGTTTCTTGTATTAATCCGAAACCCCTGTCAGCCATACTACGTTGTTTTACATACTATATTTTAATCGCGACCTTGATAGTACTTCCATTTTAACAAGAAAAACAGTGAAATAAATAAATGAAACAACGAAATCTGAGTTCGTAGCACTCGCGTGCTACGAGACAATAAAAGTGTTTAAAAGAAATTCATTCAAGAAACGCAGTTAGCGTTAGTTGTAACCTCTGCGATACTTTGTCCCGGAAGAATCAATCTTATAAATTATTATTCTCAACCGTACGATTTATACCTACGGGTTTGTAATAGTATTTACTGTTATCGTTTGAAACTTTTAATTAACGATAAGATATCGAGATACCGATGTTATAAATGAATGACAAATAGAAGTGTCTACTATATTTTTGTTTTACCATTATTTTCTACTCCCTATAAATTAATCTCTGTTCCTCAAACCTCTGGTGTTAATATTGTGAAATAAATTATTATAAATGCTCAACTGATTAGAAGAACTGTGAAAAAAAATCATGAATTTTTGTTTTTGTGTTTGTGAACAACACTGGGATTTACTGAACAGATACCGAAAACATTGATTTTGAATGGTGATCCCAAAAAGTTATTAATCAATTTATTTTTGTTTCCTCATGGAGGAAGTTTTGTTTTTATGAAAAATAGTACATCACGGTACGAGGGCGAAAAAGTGTTACGCATGAGTTTTGTACGAAATTTTATTCCACGCGGTACGAAAATGGGTTCTACGCGTGCGTCAATTTTTTTTTGTTTTATGTTGCGATTTTTGGCTAAATATATGCAGCCATTCAGATTTTACGTGATTTTGAATTTAAAAAAAAAGAGCGTGGTTGTTCTGACTTTCGTAAAAATTCGATGATTTACCTAAATAGTTCATCATAACTGAAGATATGTTTAACGTTGCTTGGTATTGAATTTCAACAAAATCGGTAAAGCGGTTTGGATTTTATGGAGTTTTGAAATTTTCGTATTTATTTTTAAATGCTATAACTCGAAGATGGCTCAGGTAATCCCCTCTTAATAGAAACATGGCCGAAATATCTCGAAATTTATCAAAATCGTAAAGCCATGAGTTTATGAGCCTGTTGATTGGTCGGTATGGCGCATAACCAACTTCTCTCGACTGCCATAGCCGGCACTGCAGAGCCATACGGATCGTGTGCGTTCGATATATGACGACCAAATTGAATCGCAGTTCTTTTGTCGTATCCAATATAGCTTTCTTTTTGTATAACAAATGTGTTTACAATACAATAACATGCGGCTCTTAAATAAGTTTACAGTCTACAAGCAAAATAATCAATATAGAACGCACGCAGCGCGCACGTTGTTGCTAGTTGATCTAAAATTTTGCACAAAACTTAGAGTATGTCGTTGTTTAATACTGAATTTGGCGAGAATCCAACAGATCATATTTCCGAATTTAAAAAATTTTTTTTATATGAAGCTTCCTCTATAGAGAAGCCGAAATTGATTAACATACTTCTTCGTAGAGGTAGCTTTGTAAAAATTAAAACATAACGAGGAGGCAATGTCTAGAGTTGTACTTTGCATTCTTTTTTGAAGTAAAGTCAATTGAAAGATAAAAATAAACCACAAATTGTTCAATTTATGTGGAATAAAAAAGGAAATCAGAGAAACGTTCTCATCTTCTATACCCGGTGGCTTAGCAATTCGGATTACCGTTTGCGTTACCGACCGAGTAATATAAGATTCCAAGGCTGCTAAAATTATTTTCTAGTTTTCCCACGTTTAGAAGTCTAGAGTTAGCCAAAATATCGCTAATCCTAAAACTCAGTAACGTATATTTAATACCCTGGTAATGAAGGGATTAATAAACGATTTTATAAACATAATTCCTCAGAATTTGTGAAAAATGTTTTAAATAATCGAAACGAAAAGAAAAAGGCGGAATGATGTAAAACTGGATTAAGAGAAGAATGTAGCCTTTATTTTTCTTAGGTACATACGGTCTCATATAAATCGCGGGATGTTCAAACTTATTTACTCTCTCATCATCTTCTCCCTCTGCCGAGCGAGCTTCTTCTTACTGAGCTTCTTTCTCGAGGGTTCTTCCTCCGCCACCTTAGCGACAACCTCCTCCTTCTCGGTCAATACTACCTCGATGTGGCAAGGCGAGCTCATGTATGCTAAAAGTGTACAAAATAAACAAAATTAAATTTCATTTTGGATACAAATTTATAGAAGAATGTCGAATACTTACGATTGATTCGACCGTGAGCTCTGTACGTCCTTCTGCGAAGGCAGGGAGCGTGGTTAACTTGAATGTGATCAATTACAAGACGATCGACATCGAGACCCCGATAATCGGCATTGCTCTCGGCATTTCTGAGAAGCTGTAGCAGGAATTCCGCAGATTTCTTGGGCCAGCGACCTTGAGTCGTGCCAAACTGCTTGGCCTGCGCGCATCTACCGACACCGCCGTTGAATCTGCGGAAGGGAACGCACTCCTTGTGCTCGATGACGCTCTTCAGGTACTTTTGTGCCCTTCGGAGAGCCATGCTCTTGATGGCGCGTGCCGTTTCATGAGTGTTCTGAAGACGAGTAATTTCATTGAAATCGGCCAGTTTATATTATAAGTAAACAAATACATCTTTCAGCGTTTTACACGTTTTTAAAAATATACATATAAAATGTCATCTCCCACTTTTAATTATAATTATAGACAATTTCCAACTGGTTTTTACAAAACGGACGATTTTAGCGACTTACTCTAATGCCTAAATTTAATTAATGCAAAATGGTTCTTTATTTCAATCAGGCCGTCCTTAAACTTAATTGCCAGAACCCTCTTTTGGTTAAAAGCTGTGGTGAATGATTTGTAATCATATTTTAAGATGAAAAACGAACTTATTATTATCTTATTTTTCTAACATTTTTTGTTGAATTTTCAAAAAAATTGTAAAGCAGCACATACAATACCAATCAGAATTTTTATTTTATTAGAATTTAACTACTTTGTGAAAAAAGAAAAATCCAAAACAAAGATTTTTTTCAAGTATTATTTGAGAATTAAAAAATTTGTTTTCGAACATTTCTTAAGGCTGTTATTATCAAGCTGTTTGGTCAATGATCTTAAGGAATAAAAAACATATCCAAATTAAAAATTTCCAAAACGATTTTTCTATTTCACATTTTTATTTTTTAAAGTTGGAAATTGAAAAAAGAATTATAATTAGAATTATATAAATTAGAGAATTCATTGCATACAAAGAAAAAGTTTTCTATTGAATTTGTGTAACAAATTTCTGTAAATCAATTTTTTTTATCCGTTCAGAATTATTCTTATTATTATTATTATTATTTAAAATCAATATTCTTGACTTATATTTCATAAAAATAAATTTGTGTTACTATTGCACATAAAAAATGAAAGATTTCCATGTAAAATATTTTTTTAAACCTCTGTTTTGGTCTAGATATTTAAAATTTTTGTTTACTTATTAAATAATTCAGGTTACGCCATGAGACTAAACTGACTTTACAAAATATAAATTTCAACTTAAAGTTCTAGCACAGAAAATATACATTTTTATAGGAACACTTTTCAACATTAATTTTGAAATTTTACATGGTAACTTTATTAGCAAACCAGATAGAATCTTGTTGCAAACTCAATTTAACCCATTGTAAGAATCTAAAATAAGCAAGTTGACAGTGAAAAGCATATTTCTGCCAACAAACTGACCAAATTAAATTTTCCTTATGAAATTATTTCTTACTTTTGTGTGCTTTCCAAATAGTATTTTTTGTAAAATTTCAATATTTTATATCTCACATTGCGACACAATTACATTTTCACGATTTTCAGTCAATCCAAGACTTAAAGTTTTCCTATCACACAAAGGTTGGGTTTGTTATAAAAAAAATAAAATAATAGAGCATGAAAATAGAAGTGTTCTTTAGTGGAAGATTTTATTTGAAGCTCAACTTAATGTTACTCGCATCAATATTTAGAATTAAACTAAAAACCCTCCCTAAAACTGGTTGATGTCCCAATTGCTACAAATAAATTGAAGCACTATACTGAATGCAAAAATGAGCTAATGAAGCAGCATTTACTTTATGCAAATAGCAATTAATAGATATATATGCTACTTTAGTCCACAAATATGTAATTGCTGTATATATATATATATATATATGGTTATTAGTGTATTTAAAAAAAATTCACTTTTTTTTTAAATTCTTGTACCATGTTAAAGTTTAGATTTTGATCTTGAAATAAACCGTGTGAAAGGAGGGCACTGGCAAAAAAAACTCTATAAGGTGTTCCATTTTTATGAACAGGTCTTTACACAAAAATGGGACACCTCTAAAATTTAATTGTCAGCTTTCCCCTGCCATTAGGTGTTTTTGTAAATTGATAACTATAGTTGTACAGGATAGAAACATAATTTGAAAAATCTTATGTACAGTAAAAAAAGCTGATTTCTTTTTTTCTAAAATTTTTTAAAAACCCTCTAAAAATATAGGTTTAAACCTTAAAAGAAACGTTGCAAAATGGGACCAATGTCAATAAAACTTAAGAGGTACCACATTGGATGTTGAGACCCAAAATTTATCTTTAAAAGTTAGTTACAAATGTACCCCTTTAGGTGAGGTACTTTTGTAAAGGTTTATTTCAAGTTTGAACCCTAAACTTTTGGAAGGTGGCAAAAGCATAAGAAAAGAGTGATTTTTTTTGCCTACCATATTAAAGGAAAGAAAATAGAACATAATTTTTTAAAAAAGTATGTCAAATAAAATAAAATGTTCCGATCCCCCAAAATTGTTGTTATCAATTTATAAAAACACCTCCCAAATGGGTGACGCTGACAATTTCTTTTTAGAGGTGCCACATTATTTTGGGTATAAATCTTCAATGCGGCACCTTTTAGAATTTTTTGTCAGTGCTCCAGTTTCGCAAATTTTATTTCAAGCTCGTAATCGAAACTCTAACATGGTAGGATAAGCAAAAAAACAGTGAATTTTTTTTAAACACCTTAATGATTATATATGAAAATGTATTAGTATAAATTTGTGTAATATGGTAAGAGTAAAGCAAGGCCGTAACAATCTTAGGTTAGATTGTAAATTTGAACAAAGTTTTGTTTACCTTGAAATGAACGCGAAGGTTCGATCCGCGTGCCTTGCACGACTTGGTCGCGTTAGCCGGTTCGTGAGAGTAACGTCCCATCGCGCTCTGTAATAAACAGAAAATTCACACACTTTTTATTTATTGAAAAACTTGCGTGTGCCGCGAGTGTGGCGGCTAACGACTGAGAGAGAGAGAGCGATCGCGCCTGCCATGCATCTTTCGTTCACTATATTTCTTATATTTCTCGATAGCGAACAACATATTGTGTGTAATTATTGCGTATTGAAATATCATCTTTAACGCTGGCACACTGATTTAGTTGAAATAACAGTTGTTACGGAGATGCGAATAGATTCGTAAAACAGTGCTGCGAGAACCATACCTCTTCACAAAGCGATATTATAGGAAAAGACGTCAAAGATCCATGCGCAAACCAATCTTCACTTCCTGTTAGAGGGCGCCCCAGAATGACTACGCTCGACTCATCAAAAGTTCCGCGACGAGACGTTTTCATTCAAGTTCTTTTCGCGTTCTTGGAATATCAATCTTTCAAGAATGGGGAA
Source organism: Perithous albicinctus (assembly GCA_964016905.1). Classification (NCBI taxonomy): domain Eukaryota; kingdom Metazoa; phylum Arthropoda; class Insecta; order Hymenoptera; family Ichneumonidae; genus Perithous; species Perithous albicinctus. Next base: position 6,483,283 of record OZ024695.1, read on the forward strand.
TATTCTTACGAAAATCTATTTTTAAATTCTTTTTTAGTTTGCATAACTGTGAATAATATTTAACAATGAGTTTAAAGAAGATTTTAAAAAATAAATGATTTAAAACTACTTTCATTTTCTAAAAAGATTAATAAGTGCTCTTGCATTCTTAGAATTATTCAAATTAAACAGTATAATGAATAAACATTACAATTCAAATATTTTGCCTATGCATATAATATCAAAATCTATGACACATTTTTAAGTGTAATCCGAGTGTAATGTACGCGATTCACAAACAAAACAAAAAAAAATTACTGTGAACTGTGAACATTCGAAAGAATTCAAAGCTCTCGCCCTATGTAACAAATAATAACAATAATAATAATAATAATGATAATAATTTATATTGTACTAACAGTATGTTTGATGAGAAATCTCGTGTCAAGCAGTTGCCAAAAAAAATCTTATTTCCAGATAATCGTAATAATTCATTAATTTCGATGGATAATTTGGGAGTTTAAAATTCCCGCCATTATTGGCAAGCTAATAATAATATATTATATTCTCTCTGATATTCTACGGTATGTATGCCGAGAAAAACCTTGTGTAGAGTACTAAGAAAATTCGTATTACCATCCGATCGTTTCCATAGAACATTATATCATTAATATAAGTTAATAAATAAATACCATGTTATGAGTGAATCCATTCAAACTAAAATAAAAACTCCCGCCCGGTATCTGTATATGGCAAATAAAAAAAATAGAATTTTCACGTAGAGATACAAAAAAGAATGTTATAAGACTCCTATTTCATCTACAAAGTCGTTTTATTACGTAATATTTATAACATTTGAAGGAATAAATAAAAAGAATAGAATTCATTATACAAAAACAATTAATACATTGTTTTGTCATGCTGCATTGACTAAAAAAAAACTATACCACATCGCCTATCTTTAGTTTCTCAATTCGTCACTAGGTGCAGTTGCACCACCACCACCACCACCACCACCACCACCCTGTATATCATACAAGTGGCTCTTCGCGAGGAATAAAGAAGATCCTTTTTTCTCGCTGAACAATTTTTCACCAACAATAATCTCGCAATTATAGCCTGGAAAATAAAGGCAATCGAGCATCCGGAATGCATCGATTGTCGGTGTTTCAGTGTTCGTTAATTTTCTGATCGCAGTTACGGAAATATATATTTCATTGACAAAGATTCGTGTAACCTCCCCCCCTCGCCCCCGATTTTCCGATCTCTTCCACTGTCAGTGAACATTTAAATACAAATAAAACTCTTCACTTCACAAATAGTAAACGAACAACGTATCTTTCTGTGTGCGTGTGTTTTTTTTTAAATTCGCCTTTGAAATCTTTTAACGTAAATTTTAAGCACTTTTTCGCTAACCGGAAGTTATAGAGTACGATCCTACGAGGTGGTTGCACTTGACACCTGATCTGACAGCTCATTCTAACCGAATAGTCGCAGATTATTTTGGGCGTTCCGGCAAACGCGAAGACGTTATGCCACTCAAAGACTCATAGGAAAAACTTGTAATCGTCACTGAAAGAAAGAACAGAAAAAAGAAAGGAAATTATTTTTGAGCTAAATTTAGGATTTATTCCAGTCAGTGTGAGAAAAAAAATAAAGTGCTTAATTCACTTGCTGCAAATTCTTGTATACGCAAAATAACAAGTGAAACAATGTCAAAAAACAAATTAAATCTTACACTGCCACCCGGCTCTATAGAGCCAGTACCGGCGGTTTCTCCTTCACCGCCAGTTCCGCCAATTCCCACTTATACCGAACCACCTGTGATTCCAGAGTAAGTCATGCAATTTATTAAAAATGTAAAAAATATTTCAAATTTTTGCTTTTTCGATTCAATATTTATCAGTGATTTTCTTGAAGTAGGGTCATGGGCAAAATGAGCATTGACGCCATTCAGGAAAGACTCGAAGAGCTGGAGATGGACGAGGAACAGCGCAAGAGACTCGAGAGTTTTTTGGGTCAAAAAGAAAAGGTCGGCGAACTCAGCGACGAGGATTTTGAAAAATTGGGCGAACTTGGAGCTGGTAATGGCGGTGTCGTCATGAAAGTCAGACACAAAAAGTATGGATTGATTATGGCCAGAAAGGTAATCGCTCTAAGTGTTTTTATGAACTACAATTTTACAATATGTTTTCTAATAAACTATCTAAAATTTGTGTACAAGGTATTCTCTGTCAGTATATCTTTTTTTTTTTCTAAACCACAGAAATATTTTTATATTTAGTCAGATTCAAAATGTAATTAGGACTCCTTTTTTTTAAATTCTCATTTCAAAAAATGGCTTTTATTTAAAGTCAATTTATCTTGAATATCTAAAAACTCAGAAAAAGAATCACTATAGAAGTTACAGTTTGTATCAGATTTTCTGTAAAATTAATCAAATAATTCTGTGAATCTAATAATTTTGTTTTTTTTTTTTGCTAATAAATGTAGACTATTTTTTTCTTTGAAGAGAAGGTGATTTTATTTTACTGCAAAATGTAGCTAATAGAATTTTGTTTAAAAAAGTATCAAATTATCAAAAAAATTTGTAAGATGTGTGAAATTGAATGAAATTGATTATTATTTCACTGAAAATCTGGCAAACTGTAACTCATAGTTAAAATTATATATTTTCTCTGCAAACACAAAGTAATTTATAGTTTATTGTGGTACAAAATATTTTGAGCAAGATAATGGTCATAATTCCATAAGATTGTTCATGATTAATTTTTTTTTAACCAAGAACTTTGATGGGAATCTCATTCCTCCTATTTTTTTTATATTCTGTTTACATTACAAAATGAAAGTAGTTTTTTTTATTATTTTTTTTAAAGAATTTATGTATATATATATTTGTGAAAGAAATCAACTCAATCAAATTCATAAAAATATTTATAGATTTTCATTGAAAAGTTGATATTAAACTACAATTGTTATGGCAATATATTTTCCTTCTGTGACTTCAACTTTTCAAGACAATTGATTTAAAAAAAACCAAAATTTTATTAAATGCTGAATATTGGAAGAATAAAAGAGAAAATAAAATAAAGTAATACTAAAATCTGGCTATTTATAAGAAACATCTAAGAGGGTCAAAGAAATTGTATCTTAATTGACTGAGATTGCTTTATATACAATTTTCAATTTAGATTGAGATATTTTCTACAGTGGTACCTTTGTGCTACTGATAGTCAGCCATTAAGAATGCTATGAGTCATAATACGGGCTTTGCTTTCAGTTAATTCATCTTGAAGTCAAGCCAGCCATCAAGAAGCAGATTATAAGGGAACTTAAAGTACTTCACGAGTGTAACTTTGCACACATTGTCGGTTTTTATGGAGCTTTTCACAGGTGTGTTTAGTTTATTGATCAACAGTTAAATAACTATTAAATAAATAGTAATAACAATATCATTAGAAATATAAAATGGTACGGTTTATAATACATTTGAAATGCCTTAATCAATATAAAATAATCAAATTATCAAACAATCGTTGCGATTTCCAGCGATGGAGAAATTAGTATATGCATGGAATACATGGACGGTGGATCGCTCGATCTTATACTAAAAAAAGCCGGAAGAATACCCGAGCCAATATTGGGAACCATCACTTCTGCCGTGAGTCGAATTTGTTATAAAAAATAATTAATAATACGTTTCTCGTTCGACGATACCACCTGGATAACGTCTCAAGCAGAGTCTTCTCAATTCATCGTAACCCCAGAGAAAAATTCCTAGTGGCAAGCAGGGCCAATACCAAAAAGCATCAATTGGCATAGTTTTCAAAACCCTTTCAGTTCCCGGCACATAAAGTAGCAATCCAGTTAAAACAATTTCAAAGATAAACGAACAGTTGAGAAACCAATTGCCCATTCCCTGTTGAAATATAGAATTCCGTCGTGTTTTGCACATAACGAGATCAATCATTTGCGTTATAACTATCGAAATAAAATAGCCAGTTCGCGCTTCATTCAACAAATCCATTCGGCTCTGATAATTCCAAGTTTGTCCGTAAGAATCTTCCAAATCGCTGATCGCTCTGTTTTCCCAATGTTGACGCAAGCCAAATAGATCTCTCGGTAGAAATCCATGAAAACCCAACACCATAAAGTACGTGTAAAATCCAGCGAGCGATTGTGTCATGCCAATTTGTCCATAAGTCATTGATATCAATCGTTTGTTCACAAGTTTGTCGTACATTGGATTACGCGGTGCTCGTCTCATAATATCACTCTCAGGTTTCTCATAAGCCAGAGCGATAGCTGGTAATAAATCCGTGCCAATATCCACGCAGAGAACAAGTTCTATGACAAAAGGCAATGGTATCGAGAAAATAATGCAAGACAGAAGTGGAAGCATCTCCGGAACGCTTGATGTCAAAGTGTACGCTATTGATTTCTTCAGATTATCGAATATCAAACGACCCTCTTCGATACCCGTGACAATCGAGGCAAAATTGTCATCCATTAGAATCATATCTGCAGCATTTTTCGCGACGTCGGAACCAGCGATACCCATAGCAACGCCAATATCAGCTTTTCTCAAAGCCGGCGAGTCGTTAACACCGTCTCCGGTAACAGCAACGATTTCTCCCAAACGTTGACAACTCTCGACAATCAAGAGCTTTTGTTGCGGTGAAGTACGAGCAAAAACAATTTCCTCGTAAGATCGAATAATATCATCCAATTCCGAAGCATCCATATTACGTAATTCCGAACCAGTGACGATTACCGCTTCGGTATCGGCATCAGGAATTTGGCTGAATGATTTATTCTGAGCTATCGCTCGCTCGTACTTTGTCTCGTGTCCCTCGCCAATAATGCCAACTTTTTTAGCAATTGCCATTGCAGTAACTGGATGATCTCCCGTTACCATTATCACTTTTATCCCAGCAGTACGACATTTGTGAACAGCATCGGGTACCGATGGTCTTGGTGGATCGATCAGGCTTATAAAACCTAAAAATCTGTATCCTTTGGTTGGAAAATTGTACTTATTTGAATTATCTGTGTTGAAAACGTAATTTTGATCATAAGTAGCATTAGGTAGAAGCAAATCGCAGTAAGCCAAAACTCTCTCGCCTAAGTATCCTAATTCTGTGCAAGCTCTTCTCGAGAGTACCAAATCCGCTGGTGTCATTTCTTTAGTATTGCCATCCATGGTTAATATCGATGTACAAAATTCAAGAATTACTTCAGGAGCTCCTTTTAGATACATCATATATCCTTCAGTATCTCTGTGAATAGACAATTGATACTTAGTCGCTGAGTTGAAAGGAATTTCCGCTACTTTCGGATGATTTCCCCGATATCTTCTCGTTGGATGAATATGCTCGCAAAATTTAAGAATTCCAGTTTCCGAAGCATCGCCAATTACTTCACGATCTTCAACTCGTAAAAGTGCCGCTGATTCTGTTTTGAATTCCGCACGAAGACACAGTGTCGCGGCTTTCATGAATATATTAAACGCTGGTTTTTCAAGCAAAAGATCTCTCTCGACACCGAGTGACCATTCATCCGGAGGAAAATGATGTCTCGTACTGCCAAACCAAAGATTCGATACTGTCATTCGATTCTGCGTTAGAGTGCCAGTTTTGTCGGAACAAATTGTCGACGTTGAGCCGAGAGTTTCCACAGCTTCGAGATTCTTAACAAGACAATTTTTACTCGCCATTTTCTTCGCCGTTAGAGTCAAACTCGTTGTCACTGTGACAAGCAAGACTTCTGGCACGTTGGCTATTATTATTCCTAAAAGATAGGTGAACGCCTTTATTATACTTGGCTCAACTATGAGAGAAAGGCCAAAGAACAAAATACCACATATAATAGCAACGAAAGTAATAATATGAACGAAATGCCGTATTTCTTTGGCTATCGGAGTTTCTGTTTTCTCCAAATTTGTCGTCAGTCCCGCAAGTCGTCCTATCATTGTTTTGTCACCGGTGGAAATAACAATACCTTTTCCTTCGCCGGCAACAGCGAAAGATGAGAAAAACGCGACGTTCTGCGACTCCAAAGGATTTGGATCCGTTGGATAATCGGTACGCGGTACCGGCTCGCTTTCACCAGTTATACTTGAATTTTCTACTCTAAGACCGATGTTCTTGATTATTCGAATATCCGCTGGTATTTTGTCGCCGAGTCTTATTTCCACTAAATCGCCAACTGAAAGCTCCTCCGTTGGCACAGTTTTTCGTTGACCTTCGCGAATCACTAATGCAAAAGTTGGTACCATTCTTGTGAACGATTCCATGACTTTGGTGTTTTTGCTTTCCTGAGTGTAAGCAAATAGACCGGATATTATGCAGATTACGATTATTATCACTCCAAACCACTCGATTCCTTCTTCGTCGTGATCGTCTATTAATATGCAGACTCCGTACAAAGCAAAACATAGTGCTGCGCATATCCAGAGTAACATAGCAAAGCCACCGTACATGCATTTTAAGAGTTTTATGTATTCGGACGTTACTTTAGGTGGAGTTAAGGCGTTTGGTCCATTTTTCATAAAAACCTTCTCGGCTTGTAACTCGGTCATTCCTGTTGTTATATTCGTGTGCAATTTTTCACAGAGTCTATTGATAGGAATTATGTGATCTTCAGTTGTGAGCTCGTGATGCAAGTCTTCTATTTCATCTTCAGTCAACTTCTTCTTGTGCATGTGCATCGACGATTGCTTTCTTGCGGCGAACTGAGCGCTCTTTGAACTCATCTTAATTACGTATTATTTGCTTATTATAGCTTGTACAATAGTATTTACAGAATTATTTTTCAACGTATCTGACAGATTGACTGATTGAAAGAAAAGACAATCAGTTTTTTTTTCTAGGAAATTAATTTTCTGTTTTTTTTTTATACAGGTACTGAAAGGATTAAGTTATCTGCGAGACAAACACTCGATCATGCATCGTGATGTAAAACCCAGCAACATTCTTGTAAACAGCGCGGGTGAAATTAAAATTTGTGATTTTGGGGTTTCTGGTCAGCTGATTGATTCAATGGCTAATTCATTTGTTGGAACCAGAAGTTATATGTCGGTAAGTCGAGAAAAAGATGGAATTCAACTAACCATTTGATTATTACTTTTTGAACATTTTAACTTAGAAAATTTCCACACAACTTGTTGTTCAAACAGGATATAAAAACTATAAATTCAAATCGTCTATGCAAGTTCTCACAGTTTGATTATTTTGGAGAACTTTACTGTACATTATTGTGATTGTTTCAGTTAACAGAGAAAAATATCCATAGCCATGAAAAACAATAAATAATACTTTAGCAATTTTAATGTGGAATGGTTAATTTTATTTCTTGAAGGACGTTCTACAAATTAATCGTCTATATATATATTAGTTTTAATTGTTAAAAAAAATTACACAATATTTAATTAACGAAAAAATCCTCTGTGAAGAAATCGCTGTGATTATTAAACAGCCAAAATTATCAAATATCCAGATAGTCAAATGTTAGAGAACTTTTTATGAAACAGAATAAACCATACCCTATTATAATTAGTATAAAAAAATCCGCATTATTCTTGGAAGAAACTGAACAAAATTGTACCTCTTCGAAAATGATCATTAATCGGTTAAAATTGTATATTTATTGCTATGAATGTTTCTCCGTGTTCAAATAATCCATAGAACTTTGTGAAAAATCTACAAAATATTTAGCAATTACGTGACCAGTATTGAGGAAAATTCGTTGTACATGTAATAAATCGAATATTTTTTTTTAGCCGGAAAGACTGCAGGGCACTCATTATTCGGTTCAGAGTGATATCTGGTCGTTGGGACTTTCTCTGGTAGAAATGGCTATTGGTATGTATCCAATACCACCACCGGACACTCGAACGTTAGTCTCAATCTTCGGTCCTCAAGCTGCGCAAGCTCCAGCTGAAGTTGCTACGAATAACGTATCAACTCCAACATCGCAATCACCTGCACACAGTCAGTATAAATATTTGATTATCGTTCATTTAAGGTAGTATGAGCACATTTTTTTTTATATGCTATAGAATAGGCTTAGAGACTGTCGTCTGTTAAATTTTAAAACACGTTACCGACCATTTACAATAATAATTAATGTGCGAAATTGGGAAATTTGGTACGCGTTATATACGGAATTTGCCCAGATAAAACTTTGAGACTGAAGAAATAACCATTCTTCAAAATCAGACACTTCCCGTAATAAAAGCTCCAAATATCGAGAAAAATGTCACGAATACGTACGTCCCTTAAAAAATGTATGTTACCGAGTATAATCGTCCATCGTGAGCAAACTCGTAATACTTTGAAAGTAGCACTTCGCGCAACCGGCATCAAACCGACGGAGAACAGCTGACAAGAGCGCTGCCACGCGTATTCTGTGAATCTCGAAATAGCGGCCGGTTTGACAATCTGAGTCAAATAAGATTCCTATTTAAATTACTACCGCTCTATAAATATACACACATTATCGTCACATACACTTCCTAATTTTTCTCTCTTTGCATTGTGATCTTTAATATAGCGAAATGTGTGATACTTCGTTTTTTCCCATAATTAAAAGTATGGACTTTCTATTGACAAGGTGGTCCAAGGTAGCTCATACTACCTTAATTTCTCTGGGATAATTATTTTTATCAAGTTGGAATTTCTTTTTTGCAATAGCGTGCGTAAGGCTCGCTTTTTCGGGACTGTCTCGCGTGCGTAAAGTGACACTTTACGCACTACGTTTACTTTACGCACTCTTCTGCAAAACTCGCGCTTTGCTCCGCTCGACCCCTCGAAGCTCGCTTCACGACACTATTACAAAAAATGGCATGTACTATTATTATTATATTTACACAAAATACTATTTCAGATGCTAGTAGTCCAAGACCAATGGCGATTTTTGAGTTACTGGATTACATAGTAAACGAGCCACCTCCCAGGCTGCCTTCTGGAATTTTTACCGACTCCTTCATGGATTTCGTTGATCGATGTCTGAAGAAAAATCCGGCTGAACGAGCTGATTTAAAAACCTTGATGGTATGCTTGAATTTATTAATCTTAATATTAATTATTTTATAGAAACGGGATAAATTGGCGGAAAAAGTGGGGTAAACTGATTGGGTAAAAAAAAGCCGACATCTCTTAATCTCTAATAAGGACTACGTCGACTTGCATGAATTTTTTTTGCCAATAGAATTTATGAATCTTTTAAAATATTTTTCTAAAGAAAAAAAAATTTCAAAATTTGCCGATTCTAAATTTTTACGTTTGCTGGAGTCACTATGAACTACTAGTATAATATTAAATGACTTCTTATAACCGTAAATTCCTTTTAATCGTAGAATCACGAATGGATCAAAAAAGCCGAGATGGAAAACGTAGACATCGCCGGATGGGTATGCCGAACGATGGATCTGCAACCGACTACCCCGACCCGTCTGGAGAACGTACAGTCCTGAATAAATGTTACTCTTACATACTTGACCACGTACATACGCGTTCAGAACTCCTAAGTCACATTTGGTTACTTTATCATTTTTATTTTTCTTAATTTCCAATCGATTCATCGACAGTGGCGAAATTATCGCTTTGAGTTCGTTATGAAAACCCCGATCTCGAAATTAAAACATTAAACTGAAAATGTGATTTTTGTAGACAAACGAAGTAACGAACTTACAGGGCTCGTTACTTTGTCTGTAAATCAAAGCAACATGTGAATCAAATCGATGCAAAAAAAGGTAAACAAAGTCGTAACACGCGACAAGTATTACGAGTAACTAAAAGTGTGTTCAATGGAGGTCAATGAACCGTGTGAACGACGAAATTACTCACGAGCAAATTGTTCGCATGGTTCGCAAGAGCGCCACTGGCGATCAAATTTATTTTTCAAACATTACCATTTCTATTCGGTTACTTTAGTTTCATTTTAAAAGTATGTAAGATGAAAAAAGTTATAGTATAGGTTTAGTACTCGTTAAAAGAATCAAGAGAGAAAGAGAGAAAAAAAACCAAACAAACACAATGAAAACAAACAAAAGAACAAAAATCGCGCGCATGATGTATGTTTCCTGTGATAAGATTAGAATACGAAAAAAAACAACATGGGCATAAGATTTCAATAGGCATGATTTGAAACTCATTGACTAGACATGTTACTCATGTGGGATTTGTACCTGACAGAGCTACACTTTCTTTTTTAAAGCCATTCAGCCATCCTACAGTACTATTATCAGCTAAACTTGAATTTATTTCAGACGCAAATAGATATTATGATTATACGCATTTGTTTAACATCGTTACCCCTTATCCCTCTTAATGAGTGCGCGATGTAAATATACTATGTGTAAACTATTCCATGCACTTCGCGCACTAATTCACGATGCATCACGGCGATCGAAATCCTTAGCAAAACGCCGAATAAATATTCATTCGTGTTAGCCCATTGTACATGTATCTCATGTTTCATACTAGTTCCTTGTTCGAAGCAAACATGACAAAAAAAAAAAGAAAAGTTTGTTATTCGATAGCATTCGTAAGTATATTGAAGTGCAAGGTATAATTATGTGAAATTTTGAAGAGATCTAGCTTTACCGTCTCTCTTTCGATTAAACGTCTTAATTTTATTTTTAAGTAATAAATTGTGGCATAATGTTGAGGATTTCGGCAATTTTCAAACCCAAACCCTCGTTGTTCTGCAGCGGCAAAAATCTTCTTTGACATAATAAATTGAAGCGTTTCCGGCAATTTTTGTGACAAGAGCTCAGCTGCGAATCAACAAAATTGGTTAGAAAATCGTTGAAGTTTAATCGAAAGAAGACGGTGAAATGGGAACTTTTTGAGGGCAGGGAGTCAGATCACATTGCCAATATTCATTGAAGAATATCGGATTTGTTTGACAGCTGGTATATAAGAGACAATATATGAGGCATTCCATATCAATTCAGCAACAAAAAAAAATCTCAACAAGTTTCTAAAAATCAGATTCAGTGGTTTCAATAGGTACCCGAAATTCCAAATAAAAAAATCCTGCCGTAATACGCCAATTTCTTCATTTTCTATTCAGTCTGTAATATCGTCAATTCTAAAAAACAAAAATGCGCGTTTTTTATGGCCCACAAGAAAAAAAATATTCAGATCTAATTAGGTAATTTCAGGCCACATTTTGTGATAAAACCAAGGAAATTTTTTTTTTTCGGTTTGGACGTCAGATATCGTCATCGGAGAAATTACCTCAAACTCTGTATGTGAATGTCAAATTTTTAATACTTTTTTTATTTATGGGAAAATCAAATGTTCATAGATTAAAGGAAAAATAAAATAAAACACAAAATATTTTTTTAAAAATCAAAAAGAATAAAGAAAGCCGATAAAAAATGTTTAAACTTCAAAATATGATCATAAGTAACTCGTCTAAGCCCTCCTCGTCAAATGCACCACGTTTTACATTAAATTTCAACTCAATTTCATCTCAAACTACAAAAATTTCGACGTTAAGCTATATAACATTTCGAAGATTGTGTTCTCTATAAATCGAGTTTAGTCCAAAATATTGGTTTTTACGGTGAGTACGATAAAACAATTGTGATATTGCTGATAAAGACGAATGATCTGACATTAAAAAACGGATATTTATTTATTTTTCAATTTGAAACAGCTGTAATCTATGAACCCTGGATGTTCCCATAAATCAAAAAATACTCAAAATTCGGAATTCACTTACAGAATGTGAGGCAATTTGCCGATGACGAGATCTGACGTCCAAAACGTAAAAAAAAATCGTTGGTTTTGCCGCTAAATGTGACCTAAAATTGCCCAATTAATTCTAAATTTTTTTTTTGTGGGCCACGAAAAGAACGCACATTCTCGTTTTTTAGAGTTGTCGATACGTTTAATGGTTCCTAAGACATTACAAATTAAATAGAAAATGAAAAATTTGGCACATTCCAGCAGGACATTTTCTTTTAACTTGAAAATTGGTGTATCTTTTGAAATCACTCAACCTGGTTATTAAGACATTTCTTGACATTTTTTTTTTTTGGCGACTGAATTGATATGGAATGCCTCATACATTGTTGAATTCTAAAACAAAGAATATGTTTTTTTATAATATACCAGCAGTCAAACAAATGAGGTACTCTTTAATGAATATCGGCTATTTTGATCTGACACCCTCCCCTTGATTCGCAAGATTACTAGTATCTCGGCGTACTCGATAATGATATATATTCGATGCTACGGCTCTCAAGTATATAGAGATTTATCGACCGTCTTCGGTAGATAGATAAATAGATCCTTCTCATGCCCAATTGGTGGGTCCGTCCGGAATCCAATCGCATTCGTAGCAAATCATTACTGCGATATTATTCTTTAAGTTTGATATGTTAGATTTTTTTTGGAGTAATAAAATATTGCGCTTTCTATCCATTTATTTACTCCATTATTCGCTTATTTCCCTTGAATATTTATGTGGAGATTACGGAGAAATTTTCTGTCAATGCAGCAATTTTTTTCCAAACTTCAAATATGTCTTATAACTATCTAAAATTCAGTAATATTTAGGAGTACTTAAGGTGAATTTTGTTCATATTTTTAAAGCTAACAAATCACCGAATGTTCTAATGCAAAATCAAAGTTATCAGATCGATAAAACAATTTTTATTTATTTATTTGAGAAGCTAAACTACATCTTTTTTGTGATCCATAGTTTAGGAGAAGCAGACGAAATTTGCGAACGTCGAGTAAACTAAGAGTAGCGCTAGCGTCTCGGTCATTTTAACTTTCTTTCAATACTTTGCGTCGAGTCGTTATCACTCTTGATATATTGACGTAACAAAAAATACAGCATTTTCCGAAATGTTAAATTTGAAAACCTGGAAAAAAGTATTCTCAAATAGTACAGAAATTTGACTAATTATGAGGAATATCTAAGTGATCGTATTGCCATCAGAAAATGTCTTGTAGACTGAAGTAAATCACCATATAAAATGTGATGAAAATTAATTTTTTCTTTAAAGAGATCCGTATGGACCTCCCATAAGCTGTGTCGTATGTTTTGGGCATGAGAAGTTTTATAAATGAATATCTTCACTCGAAACAGAGTTTTATCTATTGTTTTTATTGCTACCGTTTGGATAGCGCGCCTAATTAAATAAAAATAAAAGTGAACAGTCTTTCGATCGTATAAACCTGCAACTGTAGTTAGGATTAGCCTTTTCCGACTTGGCTTTAAAATTATCGGAATGTACTACAAGTGCAATGTGATGTTTAAGAGACACAGAAGGTGAGGTGAAACTCATTAATGTGCCTAAGCGTGAAACGCCCAAGAACTGATTTTTTTGTATTTTTTTTGTCGTATGCTCGAGCCTGTTATATTGATTTTGATACCTGCAGCATCAGTGTGTGTCGAAAGACTAATTTAAAAAGTCTTTTGTGGTATAGTCAAGTCAATTGGGTACTGCAATTTTCCAAAATTCTACATTATTTAAAGAAGAAATTATTGCCAACTAAGATGAATGTGGATTTATTTCCTACATGATACAGAATAAAAATGTAAAACATTGAACTTTCAAAGATTTAACTCTGCGTCAATAAATTCACTGGCACATTTGCACGCAATTTTTGTGAAGCTATAGTTGTAGTTTTACGAAAAAGTATTTATGATAATATTCATCGTTTACAAATAAAGAAAATAAGGCTATGATTACAAAAAAACAACAATGAATTTATGATTTTCCCTTAATACGTGTACAAACCATTTGAAAAATCTTGATACTTGCTTGACTTGATTGTACCGCAAGAACTGTGTTAACTTGTGCCGACAAATTACTCGAAATATTGATTGAAACCGCGAAGATAGATTAATTGGATTTCTTTCGTTATATACCAAAAATGCCCCGTGGGATTATAAAAAAGCCTCGTAAGTTCTTTTTTTGTTCGTATTTACTAAATAAAATGCACTTCAATTGTTGTACTAAAAGTGCATATTATAATTATTGCAACTGTATCGAAATATCGTCTATATGGTATATGAATAAAATACTATAGTACATAACAGGTTGAACTAGCAATCTCCTTTTTTATCTATAGAACTAGCAGATCATAGTGGCTCGGGCGCTTCGCGCCTTCGCGTAGCCGATATAAATTCAGAGAATAAAAATTTCTTTGTCTTGTATAGTCTTTGTGTCAACTCAGGCGCTCGCTGTAACCGAATTTACAATGCGATTATGAAGTAATGTCACATAACGACAAACCAGAAATAATTGTCTATGTGTATGTATTTAAGAAATGTCCGATTTGTTTTTCTCCTTTTTCGATTTCGTTGTGAGTGTCTCTGTGTGTCTATGAGTGGCTGTGTGAGTGCCTGTCAGTATCTGTGTGGTTGTCCAATGGATCTCAAAAATTTATTCTTTATTATTATGTAGATTGTTTTATTTTTATTTAAATATTGCTACACACACATTATTACACGCAAGGCATATATAAAAAAACGGACCGAGCCGTCACATTCTGTTGATTTTTTTTGTTTTTTTTCTTTTTTTTAATACTTCACCAGCCTCTAAATACATACAATGTACGGGCACTTGGAACTCTCGTAAATATATAAATATTCCAACTTACACTGAATTTCTAGTACAAATATACGGGTGTATAAAAATTATGAAACCGGAAAATTTGTTTCTTTGATTTGATCCTCAAGAAAAAGAAAAAAAAAAGAAGAAAATCGGTTTGCTATGCCGCAGTATTATAAACAGTAAGAAAAAACTACACTAAAGATAATTAGAGAGAGAGGGAAAAAGAAAAATGGGCAGGTTTCGTCCGTCTTTCGATTGTCATAATCGTTCACTAATAATTATCAAAGACTCCTTCATATCGATCACTTCTCACGCACGCTTCATGATCCAAACACACATTTACGATCTGAAGTAACGGAGATACATCGGTGATTTTAGCTAGATTGGTCAACGTATCGCCGACAATTATCTTTAAAATTACGTTATTGCTACGGCGTTTAGTAGCCCTCAGAGCAACTTCGAGTGTGCTATTTGTGATGAAACATCCTGAGAGATCGAGAAGCTCAAGATTTGGCGCCATTTCAATGAGCGTTGAGATTCCGGGATCGTCGAGATGGAGACAACGACGACATTCCAATGTTCTCAAATTGCGCATACCAGCGAGAGCCTCATCGGTAATACTCACTATGTAGCTTATCACCAAATGTTGAAGATTGGGCAGTGTTGCGACATTCGCCATACCTTCGTTCGTTATTGATGTGCAGCCTTATAATAAAAATATCAAAATAAAATTAATTGGGATCATCGGAAATTTGTGGTTAATTCAATAGTTATTCTTAAAATTACATTTTTGATTGAAATCCTAATCGAAATTTTTGCTCTTTGGTTTTAAAAGAAAAGATGTTTACGAAAAAAGTATGATGTTTACGAATGAAGCATGAATTTTTTAAAGCTAAAAAACGTGTGGTTCTCGTAACATTATTAATGCATTTATGACAGAAATTCATGAAGGGGAGAGGGAGTCAGATCAAATTTACAGATATTCAAAAACTAATATTTCACTTCCATAGCCGCTAGTACACATTTATGGTGATTTGAGATTTAAAAATAAATTGACGTCGCTTCAAGCCACGTAAACTTTAATCGTATGAACTCAAATTTTGTAAAAAAAAAAAGATAATGAGCAAGCAATGTGGAGTTTTTTTTGGCGTTTAAAATAAATATACTACAAGAAGTGTAAATTTCGTATTGAACACCTCGAAATCGCAGAAAAGGCTTCCATAATTTCATTCAGCTTTGTATAGTACATGTAAAGTATTCGCAAGTAAAATAAGATTGATATTTAATTACATATCCGACCGTTTAAAGGCGTTTAAATGTTAAAATTGCACTAGTCTAATCAATTATTTCTTACTGTATGAATAACGGTACCCAGATAACAAAAGTTGTATCGTCTTCCTTATCCGCAAACAAATGAAATTGTTGTTTTAAGGCGCTTCCCCAATTAGAGTTATATTTTCGATAAAAAAAGTGTAACGATAATTTTTTTTTAATTGGTCATTCATTATAGCTTCATATCTCCACGTTTTGAATCGAACGAAAATTATCATTGTGAAAATAGTTTGTGTTACAAAGATAATTGTAATTTTTACCACAATCGTTACATGTGAAAAAATGCGAAATCTTAACACAATAATTTCAGAACTATTTGCAGAACAATTGATGAAATATTGCAACGGACTTGCAAAAAAAAATGATTTTTTAGATAATTCGCATAAAATCTCACCGTATATATCCAAATGTGAGAGGCGTTTGCAGTTGGCAGCGACGAGTTGCAAGAAAGTATCTGTAACCAAGTAGTTTTTCCTGACGGTCAAACTTTCTAGATTAACGAGTAGAGCAATTTGTTGCATCGCGACCGCAGATACTGTGGGAAAGTCGTCAAGGAGCCTGAGCGTTGTAAGTGTCTGTCTAGTTGCGATTGCGTGCAATGTACTGTCGCCAAGACAGACGCAAGAGCTTAGCGAAAGCGTACGCAACATTTGGCACTTTTGTATAGCCTGTTGACGACATAATTTTTCTCAATAAGTACACAAAAAAAGAAAAAGGAAAAAAGAAAGAGAAATAAACGAGCTAATTAAAACAAGGTATATTCTTACCGCATCAATGTGACATGATAAAATGACGACGCCGTTGCGCAGATCAATCTCCTCGATAGTCTCGCACGGCAAGTGACCAAGGCACTTGCCACTTATGTGATATCCCTCGCTGATCTTAAGATATTTGAGCTTTTTGTTAACAGCAAACAATAGCGACAAATCTTTCTCGCACGGTCCGGTTAACGATTTCATCGAGAATCTTGTGATATTCTGACAATTTACCATTAACGATCTTATCCCCGATTGCGAGAGATTAATATTCGATATATCCACGACACGCAAGTTTGGACAGAATTTACCGACAATCGTGAGTGCGCTGGAGCCTAAGAGATGAGGATGCGAGAAGTCAATGTGATTAAGAAAACCACCGCATCTCAACAATACTTTACGAAGCGCCGCTGTGTCCACGGATTGCTGTCGAATTTTCGAGCTGAGGCCCCAGCTCACTGTCGCCAAATCCAATCGTTTTACGGCTCTCCAGGATTCTTGGCTCACTGCTTGCCAGCGTTTACACACTGTATAAACGCATTGATTAATGATAATTCATTATGGTGATGAAATTTGAGGTATAAACGATAATTTTTTTCTTCTCAGATTGGTCACTAAATCTTCAGCATGAAGTTTCTCGACTTTTTGAAGTTTTCAGATCAAAATCTTATAGTTTTGTTTGAGTAAAATAAACAAAACTTTTTAGGGCAACAAAAAGAATATATTCTTAATCCTAGTACGTTAAGGTTTGTGAACAGTCGGATGCGTATTTAATTCCGAAAATAATTACAGATGAGTACTAAGGGATAAAAAAGAAAGTTCACCAAGTTCTCTTAAATAAAAAAAAAACTAAATATATTTCATTTTTTTCTCAAGCTTTTTTATTCTGTCTTAGAAAAATTATGGGTTTGAATGGATTGTTGAAAACTTTTTTTTTTACTTTTTAAATTTAAACTTTTTGCCCGAATAAAAGAATTTGAAATTTTCCCTAAAAATCCAGTATTAGATATAACATTATTTAAGCTTTCAACCAGAGTACGCAGTCGTTTGTGTCCATTTTTTTTTGGCGATTTTTTGGAACAATGATCATTTTGTCTTATTCAACCGTGAAATGACGTTTCATCATGGCCAAGAACGGTTGGTTTTGTTTGGATTTGAGAAATTTACAATTGCTGAATGAATAACGTCTCACCTAATTTTCTATTTTAACATCTCGTTATTTAATACATGATTTTCTTTTATACCAATAAAAAAAAGCTTCAGGAAAATTCAAAAATAATCTTGTATTATGAACAAAATGTTTACGCAACAACCGACCATGATCTAACATCCCGTTTTATTTTTTTTCATTTTTTAATGGCTTTTTTTTAGAAAAAAATAACTTAAAAACATCGACGACTACCCAATCTGGGTCAAAGCTCAAAAATGTTGACATCTACAGGTTTTTTTGAGAAAATTTCCATATTTTTAAATTGGGGCAAAAAATTTTTATTAGAAAAAGAAATTCATGAAAAAAAAATTTCAGTAAAAAACATCTAAAAGTGTATTTTTAAGCATATAGAATAGTATGAAAAATGACAGAACTAATTGGTAGGAACCAGGGTTGAACGCATACTAAGTTGACCAAGTATACCTCATATTGAAATATTTTATACAGAATGAAAAAAAAACTCACAGAAATATCAATGTTGGTGAAACTTTTTAACACATTAATATTTTAATCACAATTATTATCACAGTGGCAGAGTTTTGAAAATCTGGGAAAATACCATAGAATATACCATACCATAGGGAATACCATAGAATATATTACACCTGATAAAAAAAAATTGTCCAAGAAATGTGAAAGAAAATATTATGGAAACTGTATTTCAATTTTCCCTTTGCCTAAAAATGAAAACCTTGTCTTTTCCAGGGCTACAACAATTCTTGCATTTTCAGTTGTTTATATATCAGATTGAGTGATCATCCTGCCTTCTGTTATTATCAATATAAAATGTTGATCAGAACAAAAACAAAGATTTACTAAAGCCTCTTTATGAAAATAAACCGTCTTTAGTTACTTATAAATAATGTAAATTAATATTCAACTATTTATGAAATGTCTTAATAAATTAGATAAAAAAGTATGGAATAACATAACAGAAGTAACTTAAGCAGTTTTATCAAACTCTATAAATTTATAAAACATAATTGTATAATTTTATAAAACAAAACAGTTGTATCTGAAGTTACTTCTGTTACATTATTCAATACTTTTTTTACCTAATTTACTTAAAAATTTGATAAAAATTTGAATATTAATTTAAATTATTGATCAGTAAATAAAAATGGTTTTTTTACATATAAAATATATATATAAAAAGTAACGAGTTAAGCTCATCTCTAAAAATACCTCTTTCCATTCGTATTCTATCTGCAATTGGTAGACACAAGAACACTTCCATTAGGCAATCATCATTTAACATATGAATTGGTGCATCGTCATTGGAACCTTCCTCCTGTGGTTTCTCCTCTGTGTTGTCACCACCGCTGTCTTTAACGGTGCAGAATTTTCTCTGATTCTCAACGCTATCAGGTTGGTGCCAAGAGTCAGCGGGTGAAACTCTCAAGACACGGCAGTGTAATTGTATCGCCCTTCTGCACGCAGCTTCTCTAGCTCTTCAAACACATTAAAAAAAGAAAAAAAATACATTCTTCTAACATCATTCAGCATCCAATTACAAAAAATTAAATTTCTGAGCAGCGTACTTAAGCGCATCAGCAAAATTTGCAAAAGTGACAAAAGCAAAATTGCTCTTGCCGTTATTTCTCTTCAGATAACAACTCTCGACTTTGCCATAGGTGGTAAACATCTTTTCCAAATCTTTATTCGTCGTCTGTAATAAACACGTGAAAATCAGTCACGCTCGTCATACTCGAGGACCCAGAAAATTTTGGAACATATCCAAATTCCAATAATACAAAATTTACTCACGCGTTCGGCGAGATTGCCAATGAACAATTTACGAACCGGAACTCCATCGTCGGTGTTTGGCCAGAGAATTGAGGAGTATGGTATTTCCACAAAGTATCTGGAGGCATAATCTGTCAATGAATAAGATGTACGATTAGCAAGTGTAAAAACGCAGCGGGAGACAAGGAGAGCGGGAGACAAGGAGAGCGTGAGTGAGTGAGTGAGAGGTAGACAGAGAGGGAGAGTGAGAGAGAGATAGCGCTTATCTGCCAAAACAAAGAGGCCTTCGAGAGGCGTGCTTTTCACATACCCTCGACTCCGGATGTCGCGGGAGTGTCTATTAATTCCTGAAAATAACGGTTCACCTGTGCTACATACATCTGTAGCGTATTTGTCGAGTGAGAGAATTTTTATGAATTACGTAAGGGGGACGGATGAATGAGAAAAATTGGGGAAGACTTTAAAATTGGACAAAGGGCTATCGAAGCGAAGACCGGAGCGAGGGATATCGTGCCAAACTTGCTGCGACAGCCCGTGCCAGCGTGCTAACCCAACACTGCTAAAACTTAGACTACAAACGTGCGACAGACGGGGTGTCCAACACAGCGCATATATAGACCATTCCACGTCAGTTCAGACACTTTTTTTTTGTTTGATAAAATCTTGTTATTTTGTTTGTTAAAAAATTTTCAACATATCAGTTCAGCCAGTAAAAAATAAAGTTCTTTCTTATTACTTAAAATCAAGTTATAAGTTTCCAAAAAATTCACCATGTTTACAAATTTTTAACACGTCAGTTCAGTGATGAGACATTTTTTTATTTTTATTACTTACAATCCGGTTGTATGATTTCAAAAGATTCATCGGCGTATTTAAAATCTTTAGATTACTACACTAATTTCTAGATTTATTCGAAAATTTTATTTCATCACGATTACCAGAAGTGTTATTTACTATATTAGAGTAAAAGATTAAAATAAACTAAAAATAGGGTTTTTCCAAATTTTAAAATTACGGTGATTTTTTTATGTTACAAAAGCTTATAATATGGATAAACAATTAGGGGAGGGTAACAAAAATTGACGGGAATTAATTTTTCACACATATGTGTAATTTTTGGTGTTAATTACATTATCTAAATTCCCAATGTATTTTATTTTAATCCTTTTCTTTGCTAAGAATTGTGTTGAATTTTGTACAATGAAAAAATGATAGAATTTTATTTACTTTCGTAATTATTCGATTCCCAATTTAAAAAGATTATAAAAATTTAAAGAATCACATTTCTAGTGACTTATATTTACACATGTTGTACAAAGGGCCGAGTAAATACAGTTTTTATACAAAAATAAACGTCTGATATTTTCATAATTTGATTAAACTTAAAATTATGACATTTGATTGAAAAAAATATTTATCTGTCGATGTTTGTTTACTCTCCTCGATTTCTTTTTCCTATTGAGAAAAAAAAGATTTTGCTACACAAAATAATGACGTAACTTGAAAATGTGAAAAAGCCCTAGTTTCAATGTCTTTAAAAAAAAAATTCCAATCTTAGTTTCAAAATTAAATCGTCGACGTAGTTTTACTAAATAACATTTTTGGTGATTCAGATCAAATAAACTATCGAAAAAATCTAAAATATGAAACATATTAAAAGGAGAAAAAAATGAAGGTCAACGACCCTGTTGATTTTCCTTGGATTATTTATATAAGTAAACAAAATTATAAAAATGTTATAAAATGTCAATACAAATATATAAGGTTTCTATTATTGCTAATCTAAAAAAGAAAAGTGAATTAAAAGTGAAAATCTAACCCACGTAGAATGCGTTATATATTGCCTCGATTCGCTGACGGCTGGTTTGCCAAGCAACCGTGGATTTTGATTGGCCGAAGCCTGTTTCTCGGAGTTTCGATTAAAATCCGCTAAACTAGCCAGTGGCGCTGCGTGCGCGATCGGGGAATGTTGTCCGATGGTGTCTCGCGACGCCTCCGTATTTGTCAATATCTTCAAGCTCGAGCAATTTATATTCTGAAGAAAAGTTGAATTATCCCAAACCCAAGATAATCCGAACTGATAATAACAAGATTAGAATCTAACAGACCAGTGAATACCGCGATAATCGTAGTGCATTGAGTCTTTCAGGGTGTAATCGCAGAGTGTGGCTGAGGAGAAGAACGAGGACGAGGGGGCGAAGCTCCTGAGCCACCACGAATATATATATATATATATACATATATATATCTCTCTCACCCTGAACCAAAAGCACCGGACGTGTGTTGCAGTATCATAGAAAAAAAACCCCTTTTTTTAAATCCTTCACTTCTGTGTCACGAATCATTCGGGTGACTGAAAACAAAAACGGGTCAACCGCGATACATCCTTTCGCGCAGTCGTATTTCTTATCTGTGAAATATATTTTTATTCTTTTCTCATCGTTAAACACGAATTCTTTGGTGAGTGAGTGCGCGAATGCGGGTTGAGATTGTGCTACGATCGGGATATAATCGCGGTATTTTTTTCTTCTTCTCACTTTCCTTTGTTTTTGAGAAGACATTATTTTATAAGCTCGTATAATCGAGAAGAACGGCACTCGAATGCAGTTTCGCGCGTTCTCCATGTTTTAAAATGTAAGTATTTAGTTTTGGGTACTTAAAAAAAAAGAAAAAAACGGAATAAAAGAAGAAAATAAAACCTGTTAGAGGACGTTGGCATACGCGAGAGAAAAAAAGATGAAGATGAAGAGACGGTCCAGCGACGAATATCGCCGAAAGAATATAACGGCGCCTCGCGGATATATTTAAAAGGTGTATAAAGTGCTGGGCTATCGAGCGAGCCAGAAATACACGACTAGGATGATGATTAATAGAAATTAGCAAATAAGTTAGACAGCAAGAAGTGTGTGTGTGTGTATTTTTTTCAAAGGATTGCTAAAAGGATAGAAAAAAGGGATTGGGAAAATGAAAAATCAAAGTTTTTGACTATGATAACTACGCAATTTATTTTGAAGTTCTAATTGTGACGCATCGAATAAATGACAATGCAGCGTCGCGGACGTTGTTTACATATCGCCGCACCGATCATCGTGAATGCGAATAAATGATTTGTCACTGATTACTGACCATGTACCAGATATTGATATAGCAGAAATTTGGCCATGTTTGCTTTTTGATTTTGGGCATGGAAAATATTTTCTTATCTTGACAATAGCTCGATCAGACACATTAAGATATTAATAAATGAGATGGGAATCCATATTATTGCTTTCTTAATGGAGGAAGCTTTTTTTTTTTTTAATGTGAAAACTATAAATCGTGATTTTAAAGAAGAACCTAGTGTGACTCAGTAACGTTCAGGGTTGGAGGCCCATAGAGGTCCGCATTTTTGTAGACTGAATTTTCTGAAAACTAGGCTTAATCAACTTTTGCAAATTTCGATCAATTAAATTGGAATTTTCTACAAAAGCGAAGAAAATTGGTAGAATAATTCGGATTTTATGAAGTTTTCAATTTCCAAATTCGTTTACTGCTATAAATTTGAAAAAGTTTAAATCGATAAAATTAATATAATTAATAATGTCCATCAAATTAATGAAATGAATAATCCTTCGCCGAGGCTCATCCATCATCATTTTTGAAATGCATAATGTTGATAAAATTAATAAAATGGTGTAACTTCGCACATTGCTTCTTCATTAAATTCCATTTTTCACAAAGCCACTTCTACGAGAAAGTTTATTTATTAATTTTGGCGTCTTCATAAAGGAAGCTTTGTGAAAAATGATATTTAATGAGGAAGCCATGTGCAAAGTTCTACTTTGCATCATTTAAAATTTTAATCATGATTTTTTTTTTTCATTTTGTTACCTCTCCATTTTTAACTCTAGACTAGCCCTCTGGGGCATAAAAGACGCATGTTATGCGTTTCACGGCGATCAGCTGATTTGAGTGATTTCTTTGTAGAGCATGTTCTCAAAAAAATGACTTAACCAAATTTTGTACATCGATTCTATGACTAGCTGGTCAATGTCTTTTTCCATAAATTGAGGTGATCAATTGCTGATTCGCATAGATGAATGAATTTTTTCAAACAGCTTATTTGAATATATCGAAGTATCGCAAGATGATCGCCATATGGCAGAATTAACTTTGAAAAGGATGAGATAAAAGAAAATTGTACAAAAATTAAAAACGCCCAACTGAAAATGGTGCTTAATTGATAAACAATATGGGTAAACAAAACAATTGAGAAATGATTAAATAAGCATTCGGATATCATAGTCGGGAGATTTTTACACCTAATGACGAACAAATAATTTTTTGAAAAATTCAAAATCACGTAAAATATATATAGAAAATTTCAGTTGATTTATTAACATTCGACTTGAGTTAGGAGAAAACGAAAATTTTTGAAAAAATTTTGAAATCTCATAAAAATCGAACCGCTTTACCGGTTTCGCACAGATTCGATACCAAAGGTCGTATCACTTTATTCAAATTTAGTAGGAAGTTTCAGCTCGATAGCTAAAAATTAGTTCGAGTTGCAGTGTTTAGAAACATTTTTCAACATTTTTTAAATTTCACAAAAATGAGATGCGTGAAACGATTTTTAAAAAATTATAGGAAAGATTAACCAGTACTCTACATGGTATTATATTTTTGAGCTTATTCTGTTAAATAGTTAACGAGTTATCGTAATATGAATGTTGGGCCTCTCATCACATACACACACATACATACGGACAATTTTCTAAACCACTTTTCTCGACATAAAATATTTTCATGAAAACAAAGCTTCCTCTATGACAAAGCAAAACTAATAATGTCGACAAAAGTGACAAAATTAAGGGGTGTTTGACAAAAAAAAATTGTCAAAATCAATGGCGACGTTTAAATTGTATAAAACATTGAATTTATTAGCTCAATTTTATTGCTATAGCTTTGTAAAATGGAATTCATTTTTAAAAATTTATTTTTTGACTAGTCAAGTTTGAATATTACACTGTTAAAAATATTAACTGTAAATTTCTGGTATATTAAATTTAATATGCGAGTAATATGTAATATTACAATACTTTCTACTAAATCCTATAAAGATTAGGGATATTTGATATAAAATTTTGTAATTTTACTATATATATATATATTAAATTTAATATATCAGCTGATGAATAAAATTTTCAGTAATGTAAATTTGCAAATATTTTTAACAGTGTATTTGTAAACGACAATGCAAAGTAGAACTTTACAAATAGTTTCCTCTATGATACGATAAAATTTTGGCATTTATTTTTGAGACAAAGCTAAGTATCATTGTCTCTCTTGCTAATAAAAGTAGTGGATTTTGAAAATTTAGACGTAAGAATGTTGTTTCGTCTGTTTACTGTGTGTTTAATGGGTCATCGACTGGAGCCTAGTGGGACTTCCGAGGCGCAGGCCCCGTATGCCCCGTATACAAATACCTATCACCTGTTTCCCTTTCTCGTCACCCCGGAGCCCTCTATGTAGCAGAAAAAGCAATCTACAGTGACTCACCGTGGATCAGCTGAACGATCAGTTCCCCCGGCGCATGGCGACAACTTGCTGCCTACTGTATGAGGCATTCTCTGTCAAATCAGACTCTTTTTTTCTCGATCCTCTTAGATATTTCTCATAATTAACCAAAATTTTAGTACAACTTGAGAATACTTTTTAGGAATTCTGTAACAATTTGTAAAACCAACCTTTTTAAAAATGCTGTATTTTCATTAAGGACTCGAAAATCTCGCAGGAATTGAAATGCCATACAAGTTACTGTTGGAACTACCAAAGTTTTAGGTTTTCTGTGAGGAATAAATCGAGCACAGTTTATTAAATATATTCTTCTGTTGTTTTTTATGGGCGGTCTTTTTATGCGTGCAATCTTTTGTTATTTTTTAAGAATTTTCTTGTCAGTTATCAAAACAAGATCTATCAAATAAAATACTAATTTTCTTTCCGGTATTTCATATTAAGTATACAGGGTGAGGCACATAAAGGGTTACAGAGCAATAGCACTCAAACTATTGATCATATCCAAAAATGTTTCAGACAAAAGTTTTAGTGTTCGAGAAGGCCGTCATACTGGACCACCCTATTTTTAAAAAAATGGAACCATTTTTCTTTTTCGATGACATTGTGTTGTAGGTCGCTGAATTCGTCTTAAAATCGGTAATAATGTCATCGAAAAAAATACATGGTTCCATTTAAAAAAGTGGAGTTGACCTTGACGCAGCTTCTGAAACTTTAATTTGAAACATTTTTGCATATGATCAATAGTTTGAGTGCTATTGCTCTCTAACCCTTTATGTGCCCCACCCTGTTCAATTAATATGAAATACCGGAAGGAAAATTAGTATTTTATATGTGCCTCACCCTGTATAACTTAACTATTGGTAACAAAAGTTACAGGTTTATATCGGCTTTTCAACTACATTGTTCATATAATTTTATCATTGATTTTAAAAGAGTTGCGAAGTAGAACTTTACATATTGCTTTCTCATTCATTTCGATTTTACACAAAACTACCTTTATGAGGAAGGCTATTTATCAATTTTGGCTTCCTGATGGAGGAAGCTTTGTGAAAAAAACTGTACACGTGTTTACAGCTCTAGTCCGTTTTTTGATATCTCTCTAAACTATAATCTGCTAAAATTAAAAATTCGAATTGCTCGAAATTTTGAACCCATTTACCAATTGTCATCAAATTTGGTACGTAGCAACGGTGAATATTTTCTATCTGTATTTTTCGTTCATAAAATATATACAGATTTCATAAAATATATATACACTGAAAAAAAAATATCATTGATTCAAGAACAGTGACCATTGCGGGCTGCCAATGACATAAGTCATCAGTGCAACTTTATTTTCATTCTAACAATTATATATAAAATTAAACTAAAAAAATTATTAAAAAATGTGTTAATGATTCAATTTCATATGTAATTGTTACAACGTATATAAAGTTGTACAGATGCCTTATGTCATTGGCAACCCGCAATGGTCACTGTTATTGAATCACAGATATTTTTTTTTCAGTGCAGATATATATTATCATTTATTGTCAGTTGATCGAGTTATCTGTTCATTTTTGGAAAAACTCAAACTCATGTAAAATTCGTGTGGTTTTACCTATCAAAACCAAATTTGGTAAGTAGCAGCGCTTAATGTTATTTTTCTTCTGTAGAAAATTTAAGTTCATTTAGTGAGATTTGACGTGAGTTAGAGTAAAATGAATTCTTTTTTTTTAGATTCAAAATCCCACATAAAAACCGAACCTATTTGTCGACTCATCCCAAATTCAATACCGATCCTCCTTTAACATAGCTTTATTTGTAAAAAAATATTTAGCTGGTTAGTTACAAATTTAAAAACTAGAGAACATATAGACATTTTTCTAAAAATTCAAAATTGAATAAAAAATAATCTTATGTTTATATTTTTTTGAAAATGATATCTAAAAAAAGGTGTTCACCTGCTCGATTGATGAAGCCGTTCTTTAGGTATCTAAGTTTGATTTTTGCATGTCAGTCACACACACACGAACCACTTTTCTCGACGTTTTGGACCACTCTTAGTTTCTGACATGAAAATATCGAAAAAAAAAATTCACGAAAACAAAGCTTCCTGTATGAGGAAGCAAAAAGGCCACTTTTATTTTGCTGTAAAATTTACATAACATTTAGGCATTATTCGCGACATAAAAAAACGATCACTAGTATTAGGAATCGACGTTACGAAGTAAAAGAAAAGAAAATAATGTGACATCGTAAACAGTGACTATATCTTTCTGAGAATGCTTGAATCATGGGAAAGTATTAATCACTTTGTATTTGCAGTGATAACACCCGTAATTCGTAGATTTAAAAAATAATCTTTACATTTTTTTGCAAACAAAAATTATTGTTACCAATAAACTTATTTACAGAATTTAACTTAAAAAAAACAGATTCAAAATTAAGATTTTTATGGTGAGTCATTTTTGTTTCTGGGATTTATAGTTTTTGAAATACGTTGACTTGAAGAAAAAATAAATCTTTTTCTTAAATATTAGATTAACAAATATGAAAAAAAAAAAAAAAAATGACAAAAGGTAATTTTATGTAACATAGAAATCTGTGAAGTTATGAAAAATATGTGGCAGGCTCAGAAAAAAAAGTGGGTGAATTTACAGAGAATGCCTTATATATATCTACATGTCGAAGCGCCTGATAAGTAGCAGATATATAACTATAGTGTGCGCATGGAGTACGAAGAGGCGCGCGCGTGCGGATCAACGTCCTCACGGTAACGCGCGACTGACGAGAGATGCAAATGTCGCGTATGTCGATGGCATTCCCGTAGATCCGGCAGACTCGGGGATGCCCCCTTACCCCTTTACATACATCAGGTATTCCGCGTTAGCAGTCTGCGGTCGCTGATCTCCATGAGTACCTTTTGCACAGATAAACGTTAAAGAATTATTATGCTGAACGTTTCTAACGATGATTTATGTTATTTCTTGAAAAGAAAAATGAGTCTGTGATATATTAAAAGTTTTTCACTAGCAATTCAACGAAAATAAAATGGTCTTATTTTTATTTTAATCTTCACCAGTTTTAATTTTTTTTTCGAAATGTTCAACTTTTTCGGTTCTTTCCATTTTTCGAATTTTCTTTTTGCCTAAAATCCATTGGAAATACAATTTTAATTAGCAATTAAAAAAAATCTATTATAGCTCTTTTTTATTATGAGTATTTGAAAAAATGTCACATGTAGGTTTTTCAAAAATAATATCAGCAACCAAACAAATGGAACTGCAATAAATATCACTGATTTTGACCTTATTCACATATGAAAAATACCACATGAATCCCGAGACCCAAAAAAAAAAAAAATTCTCCACATTTTTCTAAAAATCAGGGTCAGTGGTAACAATAGATGCACCAAATTTCAAAATAAAAAATAATTGTCGGAATATGCTATTTTTCCATTTTTCATTTAATCTGTAATATAGGGCTGAAGGTCTGCGGTCGATGGCCTATATTGACAATATATACCAAGGTAAAATGTCAAACAAAAATATGTATTTACCGAAAACTACTTTTGTCAATAAATACTACAACTACTCTGTAAGATCTCGAAAACGATTAATTGTATCGAAATCACTAAAAAACGAAAATGTGTGTTTTTCTAAGGCCAACAAGAAAAATATTTGTTCAAAATTAATTGTGTAATTTCAGGCCATATTTTATAGCAAAAATAACCAAAATATTTTTTTTTAATAGGGGGACTTCCGATTTCGTTATCGAGAAAATTGCCTCGAAATTTGTAAGCGATCGCCGAGTTTTCAGTATTTTTGTTTTCATGGGATTCCCAAATGCTCGTAAATCATGGAAGTTTAAAATTAAAAAAAAAATTTAAATATCCTTTTTTCAATGTCAGGACGCTTATTAACGGCGATATCAATTGTTTCATGATGTTCTGCGTACAGACCAACATTTTGTATAAAGCTTGGTTTATAGAAAATGCTATCTTTGCAATGGTATAGCAGTTTAACGTCGAAATTTTTTAGTTTGTGAAGTAATTAAATTGCAATTCAAGGAAAAAAATGATATTCGATAAAAGAACGATGTAACTTCTTTTATTATTATACTGCGCACTTGACGAGGGGTACTAAAAATGATATGCCGGATATACGTATTACTTATTTTCATACTTTGAACTTTAAACATTTTTTATTAGCTTTCTTTATGTATTTGATTTTTTCTTAATGCTATAACCTATAAACATTTGGGAATCGCATAAAAAAAAAGACTCAAAATTCGGCGATCACTTACAGACTTCGAGGCGATTTTTCCGATGACGAAACCGGAAGTCCTCCTGTATAAAAAAAATGTTTTTGTTTTTCCCATAAAATGTGGCCTGAAATTACGCAATTAATACTAAATATATTTTTTTCTAGTTGGCCATGAAAAAACGCATATTTTCGATTTTTAAAGTGATTTCGATACGATTAATCGTTTCCAAGATATTACTGATTAAATGAAAAACCAAAAAATTGGCATATTCCGGCAATTTTTTATTTATTTTGAAATTCGGTGCATCTATTGAAACCACAAAGCCTAATTTTTAAAAAAGCTTGAGAATATACATATATTTTTTTTGTTGCGAAATTCATTTGCCATGCCTTATATACAAAATTATGTGTAATGCAATGTATCTTTATAATGTCGCAGGTGCGAAGAGGTTACGGAGGTGGAAACGCATCACCGGCAAACAGGAGCAACGACGATGGGTGTCGCTGAGGACGAGACACCGTCCTCTCTCACTTCGCATCCTAACGCCAATCCAAACAACCCTAATCAGGAAGGTGAGTTGCTGCATAAATTACACGATATAAGAATCTCATATCGCGAAAGATGTGTTTATGAAACGTCTTAAAGTTTCTTTTTCACAGACTTCAAAAATGAAAACCAGTCATCAAATACTACCAAACATAATTCTCAGTTTTGCGTAAGATGTATCCCTATGTCATAAGTATAGCTTTTTTAAACATTAGTAAAGTTGTAATTGATTTATGAAAATAATCATAAATTACAAAATAAAGATCATGAGTTTAAAATCGCTATTCAAGTTTATGGCATTTCACCAATTTTAAGAAGAAAAAAAAAATAAAAGCTGTATCTTACGCAAAAGTCAGATTGTTTTTTGGAAATATTTGAATGATCGGCTTTCTTTACAATCTACTGAAAATGTAAAGATATATACATTTATGATGAGCTACCAACAATAGCTATGCGATCATGCCACAGTACAAAATACATGTATTATCTCATAATATCACTAGACAAAAAAGTCAGATATTCTTCAATGAATATCACCGATTTATGTTTGATTAGACTCCTTTTCATTAGAAAATTGAATTGTAATTATTAATAATCAATTAAATATTCCTTTCAATCGAACAAATGGTTTTTACTTCACTCCGTGCGAAACTGGGCGTTTTACGCACGCTTTGCATGCCTAAAGCCCCCGTTTTCACATGCTGCAAAATAAAATTTTGTACAATACTCGTCGGAAAAACTTTTTCTTAACTCGTGCGATTACAACACTCGCCTTTGACTTGTGCTGTAAGCTCACACTGGTCAGAAAACGTTTTGCTGCACTCGTATCGTAACTGAACTATTTTTTCACCTATACCCATCAATTCAACTAAATTTTTTTCTCATTATGTAAATAAATGTTTATTATCTGATCGTTAAATCATTAAGTTTTAATTATTTGGAACTACCAATCAAATCCACATAGCTTAACTATAAGAAAACGTTGGGATATTTAAAAAATCTTCAATCGAAGACTTTGATCCTTGGATTAATAAATATTACATTTTAACGTATTCTGACATCAAAATACTGATCTAAATCGTACATACAGTGTTTATGTATATAAGGAATCATAAATTATAAAACGGAGCTGCAACGTGTCGTGATGTAAAGCCGAGCAAAAGTATTTTTCCACTTTGAACAAATACGCGAGCATATAAAGTGAACGTACGCTAAAATACACACGCACACACACAAGATCGAAAATATATATATATACAGAGACAGAGTGTACGTAAAAATAAACGGGCATTGATAGAAACGTCCAAACGTTTACAAGGTGCAGAAGATAGATGGAGATTACCGCAGCGGTATTTCTCTCACTCTGCTAGCGAAGAGAGGGACCTGGTCAATTCTTGAAACTCTTCCAACTTCTGTCTACGCTGCAAAACTCTTAGGGGCACAGAAAGAGAGACTGTATAGTATAACTATAGTAGAACTCCGTTTCATCGGGGTACTCAGGTTCGAAGTTCCGCCGATTAATCAAAATCACCAGGAAATTCGGTTTACGGTGGGGTTAAAAATAGTGAATTGTCGATAATAGCTATAGCAGATGTTTAACCCAATATTTACATATCGTGAAACTATATTTAAAAAATTTCACACTAATGTTCAAATTTCAAAATTGTTTTTCTTTATCTTGAACATTTAAATTTTTTTCTTGTAAATGATAATCACAATCATACTAAAAGGATTCTACAGAATTTTGAAGGGGCTCAAGTCGGGTAAAAAGTAATGACGTTTCATATAAAAAATTTTAAAAAAGACTACCCGATACATTCTATAAATATTATGTCCATTGATAACTGGAATACATATATTTTCTATCGTGGCAGAACCAATTTTGTAAGCTGTGGTTTTCTTGTAAACCAATTCTATGGCTGTTTTTTTTTACTCGGCGCATATGGTCCTGAACAAATCATTCAAAGGACTTCATTCGACATTTTACACAGTATATGAATGGAGGATTTTTTTGTTGTTGTAGGTCCTGCTACAACAGGTTCATCACTTTAAATGCAAAAATAGTTTTTACATTATTTACATTAGCGATAGTCTTGATTTGGGGAAATAAAAAAAAACCTCCGTTTTTGAAGATGCATGTAAATAATTTTCGAAATCTTGACTAGACTAAAAGATATTTGAAACTCAAATACTAGACGTAGTCTAGTATTCTAGACTATTCGTAGTCTTGAGATCGAGAATGAAAGAGGTGCCCTCCATTGGTCTGACACGGTCTTGTATACAGGGCCCCAATTCTCGAACCGTTTGCGTGAGTTTCACACGCGACTGGTCAACGCTTTTTAAATGTAAAGTCGTATACGATGATCCTTAGGACAGATTGGAGAATTGGGCCCCAGGTCTGGGCAGTGATGTAAAACCGAAACGTGACCGTGATAGGGCCGTCATATGACGAATACTAAACTGACAAAAATGACGTGCGCTAACGGCAATCGCCAAAAGTTTTATTCCGCGTTTTTTTTTTTTGCATAAAGCTCTATCAAAGTTATAAATTTAAGAAAATAAACCAAATGAGAGGTTTAGTCATCTAGTATTACTCTAGATCTTGTCAAAATATAGTCGTACTTGCAGTTATCAGTTGACTAATTATAAGAACATGGGAAATTATCGTTGGTTTTAAAAATATATATTCATTATAATAAAAAGTTTTGTTTTCAGCTCTAATGGTACATTAAAAAACTTGTAATGTTGATAAATGTACCAACGTTCCCTATAGAAATTAGACATCTGTACTGCATTTAAAGATTACAAGACTGCGTGTATTTTAGTTTTTTGTACCCGACAAATAAGTTTGTAATAATAAAAAAAAATTTCTGAAAGTTTTTTGCTTGTTTTGTTTCAAATTCATTGGCTGATTGTACAATACGATGACAATCGCAGAAAAAAATATAAATTTTACTAATATATAGTTGAATTCGAAGTCCCGTGCATTTCAAAATTTTGTGACCCAAAAAATGACGGGAAAAATCTTGACCGTCATTTTACATCTATGTAGATGTTTATGTCATGTTGGTTATGTCACATGACCCAAATTTGGGACCCAAAAAACCGATGCGATGCCAGTTCGATAAAATTTTGAGAAGTCAAACGAATAAAGAATTGATGGTTAAAGAAAACCGAACATAAGTGGATCGAGTCACCTAAAAATCATCAAAATTAAATTATGCTTTTTACTGCATTTTCTTGTAACTCCTGTGAAAGATTCTCAAATGCAAATTCTTATCATTGCGATTGAAGCAGACACAATAAACATGAGATACTTTTGTACTCTTGTTTGTTTTTCTTCGATGTAATGCATAGACTACATGCACTTTCTCGTCATTGCTTCTGTTGTTCAATTACAAAGTATACACGGCAACGATTACAACGCACGCGTAGTACGATGCTCTTTCGACACAACGCTTCTTGCGGCAAAATGTTGTAACAAGTGGCCACCTTATTGTCACGCGATTTTTGTGTCCAGACCTGTATAAAACACCACGCGTTACATATTAAAAATTCGTCAAAAGTGCATTTTAAAAAATATATATCATTTGCGCGGCGCATGAGCAAACCAAGTGAACTCTCACCCTTTTAGTGCCGCCCGGTGCCGCCTAGACGACGACACTTCAGCCCATCTACCGTATTTACCACTGAAGTCTCCTTAACTGGGGTTCTACTGTATCGAACAGAAAGAAGTGAAGCCGGTGTGCATTGAGCCCCGATGGTTGGTTCGCGCGGACGTGCTCATCGTGAATCCTGTCTGCGCGCGCGTTTTCCCACTCTTCGTCGTCCTTATACACCTTATACACAGCTCGGGCTCTGGCAAAGTGCCCGCGTATGTGCCCTCGACAACCCTCGAGTCCCGTCCACGTACGTGCATCTTGCCGTAGCCTTTTTAACTGCGCTTCTACAACGCGTATTGTATAT
Organism: Perithous albicinctus; assembly: GCA_964016905.1. Lineage (NCBI taxonomy): Eukaryota > Metazoa > Arthropoda > Insecta > Hymenoptera > Ichneumonidae > Perithous > Perithous albicinctus. The sequence goes on from OZ024695.1 coordinate 6,517,208, forward strand.
ATATATAGTGCGTTTCCCGCGAGCCTTCAAGCAGGGCCACTGAGGAGAGCGCACGATGCACGTGGATTTTGTCTGGGTCAAGTGTGCATCTCGATGACAATCGATGCTTCCCAAGAGGTTCGAAGGTTCCGCAATGGTAGCATCGTGTCTTTCTTAGTATGTGTTTTGTAATACGTACATGTATGTATGTATGTATGTATGTACATATGTACATATATACGATACCTGCACATATGTAAGGTACGTGTACAGCGTGACCTACAGTGTTCGCTATCTACCGCTGGCAAACGATCCGGGCGACCTGCTTCTCCACCACTGCAGCAGAGATTGAACGCCCTCCACGACGCTGATGTAATCTCACTCACTCAGCGATCCCCCTTTCATGCTTTCCTATAAGGTTTTACCAATAGCGGTACCACTAGGGTTAACTACTTCATTACGGTATTTATTTTCACGTTCGTTGCACAAAAGTGAAAGGGTTAATTACGGAAATATACAAAACGGATCATCTAATCTATCTAATGTATCTAGTGTAAAGGAATCTTTTTATACAAATTTTAATTTCAACAAAGAGATGTAATTATATTTTTTATTATGCTTAACGATATTTTTTGTTGAATTTTCAAAAATTAGTAAAACATTTTACATGTGCACAATATCTAAAATATGTTATATCCATTTTTAAGTCCTCCGTGCAGAAAAGTGCACCTTTCGCAAGCTGGAGTTTGCGAAAAGTGCACTTTCCCGTCGTGGAACTGAAAAATTTCGTTCATCACTCGAGAGAACAGTGTATTACGATACGAGTGCGATCATAAAACTTTTTCTGACAAGTGTTGCAATCAAACGAGTTGAGAAAAAGTTTCTGGCACGAGTTTCGTATGGAACTTTGTTTCACGAGTGCGAGAAGTGCGTCTTCTCGCACGCTAAGTGAAATGAAGCGTGTGAGAAGTGGGCACTTCTCATACCGCGTGGCATAATAGCATATTACGATACGAGTGCGATTAAACTTTTTCTTGACGAGTGTGAGTTTGCAGCACGAGTCGAGGACGAGTGTTGCAATCACACGAGTTGAGAAAAAATTTCTCGCACGAGTTTCGTATACAACTTTATCGCACTAGTGCGAAAAGTGCCTACTTCTCGCCTTTTTTTTTTAAACACTCGCTAAGAAAACGTTTTCCTTCCTAGTATTGAAATGTACTGTTGCTCATTCTGGCCAGCTAATTCGTTTTTCTTACAAATAAAAAAAATGGGTCAATGCGCTTTTCTATTATAAATCAACAATATTACATACCATTGATAACATTTTTATAATTTTAATTAATTATATGTTTAATAAAATAATAATAGTTTAAATAGTACGAGAATTTAAATTTAGTCACGTGATTACTTCGAAAGGGATAAAATACAATTAATTTTAAAAACGCCCACTAGGAAAAGGAGGTTAATTAATAAACAAATTGGATTAAAAATTGCGATTTAATCCTTCGCATATTCGGGAGATTCCCACATACCCAATCATTCACAAATCTCTCAACGATAATATGCGACGGATTATTTCACAATTTTTAAGCGACTTATTTATTAATTAAACTCACTTTCCCCAGTCGGGAGTTTTTTTTTAAATTACACAATTGTGTAAGTAAGTAAAAGCAGTTTTCGAATTTACGGTGCCTTCACACGCATATCAACAACATCGTGACGTGTTAGCACCATTCGGTTGAACTCGGGCTTTTCCGCTACGTTTAAATATGCAATTTCGCGCGTAAATCTTAAAACCGCTGTAACTTTGAAGACAATCAACATTTATTAATTATAAAAGAAATTATTTATAAACCCATAAATGATAATAATTTGAAAATTTGTGATGAATCCCAATTATTATTATAAAACGGCATCTTTAAGGATATATGCAATATAGTCCGATAGCGATGTTTATTAGGTGCGAGGCGACGGTAAGCCGCGCCGTCTAGTGTTTTCCCGACGCCGTCCGTGTTGTTAGTCCGGCTATGATATCCGCGAAGACACTCGGGTGCACTGTTCTCTTTCGTTCGTCGCTACGAGCTCGCGTAAATAGGATAAGGATAAGTGGAGACGACGGAGATCTACGACAACGACGACGACCGACGAGACGATGAACAAACTATGATCGCTGGTCGTCTCTTTCTCCAAGCTTACATATCGTTTCGATAGTTTTGCGTGTGCGTGTGCGTGTGCGTGTGCGTGTGCGTGTGCGTGTGCGTGTGCGTGTGCGTGTGCGTGTGCGCGTGCGTGTGCGCGTGCGTGTGCGTGTGCGTGTGCGTGCGCGTGTGCGTGCGTGCAGATATCTTAAATGTTTTCTTCCATAGTACATAATCCGCACCGTATAGAGCGCTGAATGCCAGCATTGTGCGAGACGCCCTAATAACCTTGCTAATCGCCTCGGAGTCGAGCACTGCTGTGGCACGGGCGCGTAAACGATTACGTTACGTGCTGCGCATGCCGTATGCAGCGATGCGTATATATTCCGGTGCTTTTATATATAAATCTCTGTCTCTGCGCTAAATGACAAACCCAAGTAAAACTCCGCGCTTACGTTATACGTCGTCGAGGCTGCATGCTTTATGCTTCAAGCTCGTCGCCTTCCTCATCAGGGGACTCGATTAACATTGCAGATAGCATCTTATTCAAGGTGCTCGTGCTTTTTCTGCTAGCGATTTTCTCGAGCGTTTCCACTACCTCCGCTTTTTTTTTCCCCCCCCCTTCCCCACCACTCGTGTTGCCACGGTCGAATCTCGCACAACCAATTTCCGTACACGGAAGTTTGCCGCCACATCTGATTATCCGATTATTATTATTGTTGCTGGTGTTATTAAATTAAATGAGCGTGGAAAGAACACGCGAAGGCCAACACAACGCTTCTTCCGTACACGGAAATTCGTTGTGAAAATTTCGTGATGATGTTTTATTGTGCTGAGGTTTGCGTGTTTTGCCGTGCGCTGCCACGGGCGACAATTATGGGAAGAGTCGTGAACGGAATTGTAACCATGACGCTTTTATCAAAATTACTCTACTTTTTCATTTTCTATAAATAGTTTTGCATTAATTTTTTTATGTACCAGTGCGGTAAATTATTTTCTTTTTGTATAAATTTAAATGAACTCGATTGTGCGATAATTTTACCTGAAAGGTAGAGATTTTGAAGACTACTTGAAATGTAAATTTTTGACTGAAATTCACGAATCTTCTCTAGAAGGTAGCTAGTTGATCGGACAAATTGAGAGATTGAAATTTGGCATAAAAGTATTTCGTTTTTTTATCCCCGACATTTTTTTTTATTAGTCATTTAGTAACGTCACCAAAATGTTACTAAAAATTAATCGATTTTTTTTAGATTTTATCATGTCTTCATGACGCTGGATAACACGGGAAATAAAATAATTTCTTAATTATGTGTCACCATTACATTATGTTTACTAACAAATACCATTTTATGCTGCAATTATTTATTTCAACAAACTTATGTCGTAAAAAATACAACGAATATATATCTCTTGTATACTCGCACATACAAACGTACTCACTTGAGAGTATTATGCTGATATTATGCCTTCAAATAGCAAAAAACTAAATTTTAACGAAAATTTTCTCCAGCTTAATTAGCAAATATTTTAAAAAATGATTCATCTTCATTTTGACCATCATATTCGTTATCAGGGATGTGAAAAGTACTCGAAAGGGCCAAAATTTCACCGGAATGTGAAAAAAAAAAAAAAATTATGGCATCTGTAATTTTTAGCCACTTTTTGATGAAAACTTCAGCTCTAAAATGCATTCGTTAAAATACCAACTGGATGTCTGAAGGCATTGTGCCACTATAAAAAAAAGCTACTACAAGGCAAAGAAATTTGCATTCTCTGAATTTATGTTGCATACGCGAGGGCCCGAAGCCCCCGAACCACCATAAACTGTTAGTTGTTTATATATATAAAAACAATAATTAGTATCAAATATGTACTTGCAGAAATCTTCATGGTCATAAAAAACAATGGTTTAATGAAGAAGAAAATACCTTGTCGGATTTTCAAGGAAATTTCTTCTATAATTTTTAACAAATGGCTTATATATACTGTAAAAAAATATGCATGGAATAATTAAGCAAATGGTCTGAGTTCGAAAGAAATGGGATAGTCACAATTCTGGTCACGAGACAACTCGGAAGCAGACTACACAGCCTTGGGATAATGTAGAGTATATAAAAGGGCGAGAATACCAAGCGATGGTTCAGAGCTGTCTCCATGTATGATGATAATTGCTAACGGGGTGGATGAGAATCAGGCGCGATGGGCGAGAGAGTGGAAAATGAGGAGGAGCTACCGTGCGGGACGGGCGTTCGCGAGAGGTCTCGATCCGCGCCGAACCGTCGTAACGCTTTCTATTTTTTCCACGCGCGCGCGGGTCGTCGTGTCGTTAACCGCTCGAGCGCGGGTGTTTTAAGCCACGCTGGCGTTGCGAAATAAAAATCGAGGTACTTTCCAGCTCGTTCGGACGAAATTCAATCGCTACCAGCATATAAGTGCTGGATTAGCTTGTGCTAAGAACGCCGGCCAGTGGTGCGATCGCTATTGGCTCGTTCGGAGATAAGGCTTTTTCTTACGACAGATTTCTTTTTAAATCAATTTCAGGTCAGAGAGCCAAAGCTAAACGAATTCACGAAGAAAAACCATTTTCGACACTTGTCGTTTAATAATTGATGTGTTTATTATTAAGAAAAATGAAACCACTGGAATGAATACAAAATTATTATCTTTTCATAATTAAAAGAAGAAAAAAATTGGGGTTTTATTGTATGGAAATTTTAAGATTTACTTGTTGCAGTGTTGGTTAATGGTGATGAAGTAACAAACTCTTTGCAGACCTGTAAGACTTTTTTATTTTATTAAATGAACGTATACAGTGTAATTTATTTTATAACAATAAATTGCAGTGGATATAAAACGATGTTCAAATTGTTAAGTAACTGCAAAAAAAGTTCAATATCATAACACGGAAACATGTAAGAAAAAATTAAGTATGGCCCATCGAATTTTTTTTTAGTGTATTACATATATTAGCGGCAATGAAATTATTTCATTCCTTCCTACCTATTTACGTATTTTTTATTGTAATCTTTTGTGATGTTTTTAGATAAATGTGTTCTGTTTGTAATAAGAAGAAATTAAACATGTTTTTATTAAAGTTGTAGAAACTTGTAACATGATAGTAAAGACTAAATAAATTATACGACAAAAATATACCTGTTTTATGACGAAATTACTTTTTTTTCGTTTACGTATAGCAATTAATTTTTCTTGGTGAAATTTAAAAAATGTGAATTATCGAGATTACTTTATAAAATGAACATATACATGCAATAATAAATTGCAGTGCATATAAAACGATGTTCAAATTTTTAAGTAACCGCAAAAAAAGTTCAATATCATAACACGGAAACCTGTAAGAAAAAATGGAGAAGTACGGTCCATCGAATTTTTTTTTCAGTGTATTAAATATATTTCCGTATTTTTTATTGAAAACTTTTGTTGTATTTTTAGAAAAATGTATTCTCTTTGCAATAATTTGAATAAATTAAACATCATTTTATTAAAGTTGTAGAAAATTGTAACATGGTAATAAATATTAAATAAATTATACGATAAAAATATATCTGTTTTGTGAAAAAAGTACTACTTTTTTTTGTTTGCGTATAGCAATTAAATTTTCTTGGTGAAATTTAAAAAAAAAGTGAATTATCGAGATTCACGAAAATTGAACAAAAAAATGTATTAAACCACTTTTAAAAAATGAACTTAACATTTTTTTAATTTCTCACTATTTGCTGAAATTCACATACTCTGTAATAAGTGAAAGACTTATTATTAGGAGCTGTAAGAAATAATAAATTATAAATTATAAATAATAATGCCGTTTCGCCACGACGAATATTTGAGTCCGTTCCATATCCAGATCCTCCGTTGCTCGCTATTTCTGATCTGAATACAGCAATAAAATAATAGTCTCACTTCCGAGCCGAGCTTCACAAATTTCCATAAATTACGGACAGTCAACGGAGTATGAATAATATCTTTCACCACATAATAATAATAATAATAAAGATAAATAAATGTAATCTTGCAAAGCAGTGGTCTGTGTACCGGTTGTCTTGTGCAATTCTCACATGGAGACTTTATTAGTCGTGTCCTCGACGCAAGAGAGCCCTCTCATCGCTATATAATGCTCTCGGGTCCACCTTCCGTTATAGCCGAAGCGCAAACGCGCGGCCCCGTTAGACGAGGAGGTACACTATACTGCTCGCGTATCCCGCGCGCTCCGGTAACAAAACGGTGTATAGCACTTTACTATATAGGAATCGCGAGTCAGGAAAAAGAACAAAAAAAAAAAAAAAAGGAATAAAAAATGCTGAAAAAGTCTACAAAGAACGACCGAGATAAGCAAAGAGATTCCGAATGTCCGGATGCGAAAGACCGCAACATCCGTGTGTGCCATATAGTACAATAGAGGAGACCGGGGCAAAATGGGGCACCCCAGTGAATAGAACATTTTTACGACGTCAAATAGTTTTACGAATCTCGATCGTTGAATAAGTTAGTGGCGTGCATATATTTATTCATTTTTTTCGTTTTTTTGTTGTTGTTGCAATAATCACAACCGTGGACGGTACAAACAAAATTAAACATTGGGTAATTTTAACAGAGGGAATGTGTCACCAGACGTCTGCAGAATTTTCGTATTAACTTAAGACACATTTTTCTGTCAGCTTTTAGTTTGACAGAAAAAATGTATAAGTCATGTGTTAAAAAGTGTATTTTTTATTTCACTTTAATTGTGGGTTATTTTGATATGAAAAATGTGTAATTTTTTCACAATTATCGCATCGCTTTTAATTTAACAAAATTAGTTGTTAGTTTGACAATTTTATTTTTGTAGATGCGACAAATTTACACAATTTTTCTGTTACCTTTTTAATTAAAGAGAAAAATCCGTTAATGAAAGGTGCTCGGCATTTAATGTAAAGTTATCGTCAACTTTAATTAAAATTCAAGCATTAATATCATATTAATCTACTTTACTTTGACTTGAAATTGAATCCTATTTAGTTTCATCATTATTTGTATTTTAGGACACTCAAAACGCCAAATATTAGCTCTGTAAATCAAGGAGCCCCTCAATTATGAAATTTTATATTTTGAAATTTATTTATTTAAAAAAAAAAACTTGCAAAATAATGTTTAAAGTTGAAATTGAAATTTAGTGATAAATTAAGTTTGAATAATTAAGTTTGAATAATGAGAATGGTTGGGCCATTCTCATTATATCAAATTTTTGAGTTTTCCTTTGTTATATTAAAAATGCTGGAATTTTTCAGCCGAATTTTTTTTGCTCTCTAAGGACATAGGAATATCGGCACAAGTAAATTTTGTACGGGTATCCTATTTCGCGCAAATCTCGGACAATTTTTTTTTTTTTTGTACGCGTTACAAAACTAGTAAAAATGCAAGCTAAAAAATTGTAAAAAAATAAAAGTTTGGTAGCTATGAGCTTAGGTATCCCATCTTGCCCCGGTCTCTCTTGCATAAGTTGTGCATGATTCTGGTAGTAGGTGTATCTACATCGCGGTTGTCGGACGCATTCGAGGGTCGAGCCTCGAGATCGAGAATAAACTTTGACCGCGCCCGCGCGCGCGCGCGCTCGCGACGAGAATTGGAGCGAGCGAGGTAGCGTGCTGAGGCGAAAGGTCGAACGTTCTTGCACGAGTGCGCCACGAAACGAATAGGAATTAGCGTATATATACACACGTGTCGTAACACACCGTATATGCATATCTACAGAGATTGTAACACACACACGTGTGCCCTAGGTAGAAGCACACATGTTAAAGCGACGCCCTCTAAAGCCTCGGGCTTTGATATAAAAAAAGGACAAACAAAATTCTAGGCATTCGCTCAGGCACGTCATATTATAAAATACAGCACCCACACTGTAAAAAAAAAATCAATTGGAAAATTACACAACCTTTGTGGAGGTTTTTTTTTACTAATAAACTGGTATTTGTATTTATTATACAAGTGTGATGTAAAATTATGGTGAACAGGAAACAAATTTAGAAAATTTTGGAATTCTATTTTAGGTTACTACAATTTTATATGAAAATTTAGAAATTTCGTTTAAAGCTACTATAATTTATAATTACAAGTGTATATTGTCTTTGTGAGCAATAAATTTCCAAAAAGTCCTGTCATTTTTTAAACACTTTTTTTCAAACAGTGGCGCAAGATTCACAAAAGTATCAAAAATTTCGAAATTCCATATGAGGCTACTGCAATTTTATAAGACATTCGAAATTTTATTTTAAAGTACTGTAATTTTAGATTATATGTATATGGGGCGTTCCAAGTCAATTTACTTGGTCATCGACCTGATCTCCTCGGGATCAAGTGACGAATTTTTTTGGGCACATTTTAATATAAAAAAGAGGTTGTTTTTTCAGATATTTATTACTTCTTGGACCCTATAAATTTTTTTTTTTTCCATAACTTTTCAGTAAAAATGAATTTGGACCAGATTAAAATTTCTGAATTTTTTTCATACAATCTGGGACTGCAAACAAGTATTTCCATCTTAGTTCAAGAGTGGGTCGAGAATAAATTTGATTTTTTTTTATGTTAAGAAAAAACCATTTTTTTCCTAATTTTTGTGACTTTTTAAAATTTGATTTTAATTATTGGGGGCGAACTGTCAGCGTTTTACTCTCAAAATATGAGACATTTCTTTTACAACGACATGTTTTAGTTTTCTTTTTTCCCTACAAGAAACCACCATTGAAATTTACAATTTTCAAAATTTGGAAAAAAAAATTTTTCGTTAAATTAAAAAAAAAAATTGAAATTATTCTCGACCCACTCTCGAACTACGCTTGAAATACTTGTTTTTAGTCCTAGATTTTGTGGAAAAAAATTGCCGGATTTTAAACCTGGTCAAAAATCAAAAAATTTGATTGGGTAAAAAAAGTGATAAAAATCTGAAAAAGTAACTTCTTTTTATGACCAAAAAAATCACCAACTGATCGCGAGGGGGGGGGGGGGGGGTCCAGGCCGATGACCAATTAAGTTGACTTGGAATGCCCCATATAATGCATTCCGTACACGAGTTTGTGAATTATAAATTTTCAAAAAAGTACTACAATTTTTCAAGCATTTTTTAGCAGTGTACGTATCTTGTAATATACCAACTTGTGCCGCATTTGTTCGGTAAATCAATCGGCAGTCTTGAGGTGCTGCTGACGTTGCTGCTTTATGCCTTTGGCTATACGCTCACGTATTAGAGGCATCATCAGCAATTCGTGAATTCATGCGTGCCACGTTCGTGCTGCGATTGCATTGTACCCTATACACTTATTGCAGTATACCAGTGGATGATGATCGGCCACGATAGCTGTGTGGAGAATTTTCGCATATTGCTGGAGTAGCGACACACACGACGAATATTAATCGTGTAAACGACCTATTACTCCACGAGCGACACTCTTTATCTGCTGACTAAACTTGTGACTTCGGCTTTTGCGAAATTTTACTAACAAGTCGTTGACCCTTTACTGACTTAACTGATTGTGGCTAAAATATCAAGGAAGGAATTGAATGAGCGGCAATATCGATAGCGGTAATTATTTAACAGCTGAGTATAAATTACGATCATTAAATATATTTTTATACCCTTTAGCTAACGTAGCATATTTGCTACATTTTCAGGAGCAGCTGTTTTTTTAACATTTTACATTTTTTTAAAACGTGGTCAATTTTGGTGAAATTTCTTAGAACTTTAGCTCACATTTTTATTTAATAAAAAAATATGTCGTGTCCAGCATCTAAACATTTTCCAAAGACACTTATTTTTCATGGAACATTAATTAAGTATTTAACTTCCTTAAATAAGGTAATAAATTTAGAGCGAGGGTCGATTCTGCATATTATTATTCTATACATCAGCGATTCTACCCATAAAATTCTCTGTGCAGGAAAACTATCGTGTGTACGAAACGTTGTATAGAGTTTTATGTGTGGAATAATAATGTGTAGGATCGAAGATCGTCCTACATTTATTAAGAATACATTAAGATTTAAGTTAATAACAACGTTCAAGATTGTAATGATTTATAATATACATTTTAATTTGTAATGTAAATTTTATTAATACTTTCGACAGTTGAAATTACGTCAAGTTATGAACTATAAAACAAACTTTTATAGAAACGCTTATCTCGTAACAATTTAATTATCGTAATTATTATTTATTGACACTTCATACGCAGTAGCCACGAAACTGAAATTGTCGTAATTTCAACAATAAAGATTTGGTCTGTATATGTAAATATTTCTTCAGGTTAAAAAAAAAAATGTTCAAAAGTTTAAAATTTTTTAATAAGAAAGTACATGACACTAATTTTACAATAAGAAAGCACATACAAAATTTTTTAATCTAAATTCATCTGCTTTTATTTTTGTCGTCATTTCTTTTTTAGCTTGCCAATTTACAAATATAACAAATAATGAATCAAAGTACGTATAATTTTTTGTAAAGTAACAAATAAATTTGTTGCTTATTTTACAACATTGTTTTTTAAATGTGTCGAGACGTGAGGTAGGTCATCTACAAGCCAGCGAAGCACCAATGAACGAACGATTATCCGCAATGCAGACCGTTCGAAGACTGATGCACCCCCCGAAAGTTATAGAAAAGGAGAGAGGGAGAGAAATAGAGCATTAGGTTGTCCGAGGTATAGCAGAGCCCGCACGTGAGAGAGAGAGAGAGAGAGAGAGAGAGAGAGAGAGAGACAAACGGTAGAGGAGAATACAGAGGTAGAGAGCGAAGAAATATCTCCCCCGTCGAGCATGTAAGCATAGCGTAGGAGAACTGGGAAACGTGCTGCTGTTGCTGGTTGCGGCTGTTGCTCGGCTGAGAGTGAGGAGGTGTATACAGAGCAGAGGCAGCCAAACCCGAGCCTGCCGCTAGCTTGGCTCACTGTGGCTCGCTGTAGTCTCGCGTCGACGCTCGTGCTCGAAGTTGGTGGCAGCAACAGTCGTTGTCGACCGCCTCTTCGTCGGCTTTATACGAACATAGCGCAAACTATACGTCCTTTTTATACACGTTGTATCCACACGCATAAAACCCACCAATAATACATCAGTCCTGCATTATTATTTGCTGAACAACACAACAACAACAACAACAAGAAAAAACCAACCAGTGCAAATATGATTTATGAAAAATGTTCTTGAGTATTGAAGTGATAAGAACGTTAATGTCTTGTTGTTTTTGTCAATTAAAAATGGGTTAAAAAAAACAGAGGTTTAATTAAACGAAGGATTGGAAAGGTGATTCACCTGAATAAGAAACACAAATGCTAAAAGGTGTACTGAACGTGGGAATCATAAGTTTCGATGAAGATAAGGTCGAGGATCAACGTAGCTGAAGAACTTTGTGGTAAATTAAAAATGGGTTAAAATAATGGATTGAATTCCGAAGATATTATAGCTTTTGAAAGGTAATCTACCTGGATAAGAGATACGAAATCCTGAAAGGACAGAAGGTGCGGACTTCAGAATTGTATGTTTTCGTTATATTTGGATCATCTTAACTTTATTGAAGCCACGTACAGTATTGAGTTATTAATGCGAATTAAAACGCCTGCGTACAAAGCTGGCTCTCGTTGGGAAGATTGAGAATCGTAACCAATCGACATAGACTAAACGATATCGAATAATCAAGAAACCATTGGCTCGAATACATGGTAACTTCCCTACAGATGATCACGCAAGTCAACGTAGCAGAAGAACATCGTGGTAATTGAAGAAAATGGATCAAAAAATGGAATCTCAAGGATCTTTCGATTTCCAATGATGATTTACATGGATTAAGGATACGTATGCCAAAGAAGGCGTGAACGTGAGAATCAGGAGTCTCAATGGTAACGAAAACATTGGTGAACGTAGTAGAAGATCCTGGTAAATTAAATGGGTTAAGAAAAATGAAAATCCAAAGATTTTTTGGTTTCCAATGATGATTTACCTGGACAGGAGATACGCATACTAAAGAACGTGTGAACGTGAGAATCATAAGTCTCATTGGTGACGAAGACGTAGACTAACGTAGCAGAAGAACATCGTGGTGCAGTTGGTCTCGCTCCCCTTCCCTGGTGTGTTGTTAGGCCACACGTAGCAGCAGTAAGCAAGCGACGAACCAACCCAACTCGTCTATGTGTCTCGCTCATTCGCATTGCACCCCTTCAATGATACCTTCTCGCTTCCTTGTACAACCTACCTACTCGAGGTGAAGAGTCTCTTTTCACCAGAGAGTCTCGCACAGGCTGGAGAAGCAGCAGCACCAGCAGCAGCAGGGCACACACGAGACAAGGAACGAACGGGTTTTGGCGTGGCTTGTATAAACACACACGAGATAAGATTGTGTGCAAGTTTTCCTGCCCAGTTGTTTCACGAACGTGTCTCCATAACGTTCACGCTGCGTGATACTATTATAGCATCACATAAGTCTTTATACATCTACACTGCATTAAATAAATATAGCAGTTAGTTACGACTTGTTGTTGTCCAGCACAAAATCGCACGAGACCGAATTTCCTTGTGATATTTGCTTGCAGCGAAATATTCAACCGATAAATAATAAATTTGTCGACGGTCGAATGTCCGTCCAATTGACCTTCGCGCATAAACAACCAAAAAGAAAGTTCTAGTACAATTTTTTTTAATGCTAATGATGAAACGATAGCTACGAGGTTCAAGTAGACAAGTGGGATTGGTACAACAGGTGTCGTCACACTTTCGCTTGTTTACTTGACTTATTTGATTCTCATTGCCTAGCTGTAAAAGGCACCACGATGATCAAACTTGTAATAATTTAACTGGAATGTGAATTGTTCAATGAAATTAAATAGGATCAAGTTGATTTAGCTGGATGAGAATGCTAAAATCGAGGATCTGTGGAAATAACGGGTTCTACATCAAGGAAATGAGAAACTTCACGTAATTATTGACGAAGTTGTAGGTGCTGTTGTTGCTGCATAATATTGTAACTGTAGCGTTTCTTGTTATCATCGCCTGTCAAGCTAAATCAACGAAGTTGATTAGAATCGAGAGCAGAAAAATTGCCTGTTTTTCTTTTAGTTCTGCATCAGGCAAATAAGAAAATTCGCGTGATCATTGACGCAGTTAAGTTGCACCTGCACAACAAACTACTTCGACTTGAAGTGTTTTTGTTATCGTTATTATATAAATGCACAGCTCGCTCTTGTCTGGTTCATGAAGAATGAGAAGTGATCATTAGTGTGAACGATAGTGCACAGATACGTCGATCCTGATCGTGGTTATACAAAATCACAAAAACTAATAAAAATTGATCGGAGCGAATGAAGATCAAACAAGGATTTACAAAATGGTGTTTAGTGTTGCATCGACTAAATTTCAAAAATTCGTCCGATAATTTGACACAGTTTTGCCTGCAACAGTATTTTTTTCAACCATCGCACCTTTGGTTACCATCGATACCAAACAAAATCACTGAAGATTTGGAAACACGAGAAAATTAAGAATCAGCAAAAAGTGATATTTTCAACTCAAATACAAAAATTCTTTCGATAATTGACAGAGTCAAGTGACACTTGTGTGTCCGTTTATTATCTCTACCAAACTAAATCAACCGATCTGATTTGAATCATTGACAAAAGAAAATCAAGAACCAGAAACTCATCGAATACGAAAAATTCGCCTGATAATTGACACACATAGCCAATTCACATCTTTGCGTTTGCTTATCATTTCTACCAACCTAAATCAACAAATCTTATTCCGATCACCAAAAACTCAAGAATCTGCAAAATGCGTTATTTTGAACGCGAACAAATAAATTTGTCAGATAATTGACACATTCAATTCACACCTGTGTGTTTGTATTATCATCGCTATCAATCTAAAATCAACAAAGCTAATACACAGATCCAATATCCCCCAATAATATAAATAACCGTTCCACGATACATCAAAAACGTCATGTCTAGTTGATGAAGAGAAGAGTGATCATCAGCGTGAACGACAGGGCTAAGTTGCAAGGTTGCGTTGTCACCGCAGGACAGTGAATTTACTCGGAGCTGACTTCGTGTCTGTGTCTGTGTCCGTGTGTGTGTGTGTGTGTGTGTGTGTGTATGAAGAGGAGGAAATTCGATCGGGGTCTGGCTCGAGGTCGCGCGAGCCTCCCAACACCAACCTCTCAACATACTTACTAATACTTTTGTTTAGTCGAAGTGCTGCGATATGCAATATACCGCGCTGGCGCACATAAATCCAGAGACTCTTGGCCGCTATTGGTCGTAACGTATATTAACACTGCATTAAACCATCGCAGCGTTATTGCGTGTAACGCGGGAATCGAGTTCGCACGACTCCTTCGCAAAAGCCAAGAAGAAGAAGGCTAGACTGTGAAGCGTCACGGGTCGAGCGTGTCGAGTAGGTCGCTCGAAGCAAGCTAGCGCAAAGCCAACAGTAGTGAAGAAGAAGAAGTGTGCGGCGGTTGAAGAGTGGCTCTAAGCCAGTGAGACCGAACTTTTAGTCGTACCGTAGACAACGCGGGAGATACTGAAAGAAAATTTCAGCCGGTTTGTAACTCTCTAAGCCGGCCCCCCAGTAAAGCTCATCAAGACCTCACTCTGTGTGTGTTTGTGTCTTGTTCACTGAGGCAAGAACTTCAATGTTTGAAAATAATATATTGAAAAAAATATTCTAGCTCTTCTGGCGCAATATATATATATATATATCTATATATATTATATATTTTATATATTATATATTTTATATATTATATATAGTTGCTAAGCTTACGTAAGCACGGGGAATCCGCGTGACATCGCGAGAAATGTGTAAGACAGTCTTTCAATACGTTAAACTGTTGCTTCGCTTTTAACGAGATAAGACACAGTGTTTTATATACAAAACGGAAGTTAATTTCATCGTGTGCATATGAAATAATACACACTGTATGTGTATCAAGTGTCGTGGATGTTGAAGAAACAATGTGGATATGAAAGCGAGCGGTCATTGGAAAATTCAGATTGTGCGATATAAACAAGACAGCTGGATTCAGTGTCTGTGTTTGTGCCCCGAGTGTTGAGTGAGAGCGGTGAGTGTGTGTTATCTGTTTTATCTACCGAAAGATTTCCGTAGCATAGGCGATTATCTTGTAGAGCTGCTTAGGGGAAAAAAAACGCTATTCGGTTTGCGGAATGAGGATAAAGGACAGTCAGTCGATCATCATCCGGCGTCAAGTTAAGCTGTGTCGCTGAGTTACGAAAAAAAAAAAAAAGATAAATACAATTGCTCTTTCGGTTGCTCGAGTGCGCAGTGCGCGCGAATTTGGAGCTGATCGTTAAATCGAGACTCACTGAGTTATGAATTTTATATTTCGTTAACCAGGCGTTTACAATATTTTGTGTCTAAACGAATTTCAGTGAGCAGCGAGCGCGAAATTAAAGATAACGGAAAAATCTTGAAGAAAACATACTAGAAGCTTTTTATCATATTCGGTGTATAAATTTCAGTGGACCAGTGGGCGTGCATGGAAAAACCCTCGAGTTGCGTGAAATGATGCAAAGCTGAGTAATGAATTTTGACGATACCGTTGGTAAAGGAAATTCGCACGAATGACTTTTTTGTTTTGTGGTTTTGTCTTTGACTCGTCGGACGAGCAAGAGACAACGAGACAACAGCAAACGATGCCTGTACAAGCCGCGAATTATAGCTGGCTACCGGAACCAGCGAAAATAAATCTTAATTCATCGACTTGTAATACATGGATGTCGCCTTTTAGCAGAAACGCCGGTGGCGATACACCGAGTGAACGCAACGCTTGCGGCTATGTTTCACCAAGTGGCACCGTCGCTGCCGATAATAGGCTATTGCTGCACAATCGTCCTACCAATATAACGCCAAATACCGCCAATAATATCAATCATCATCTGAATAATCATAATCATCATAACAATCAACACAACAATCTTCATCATCACCACAATAATATTAACCAGAATAATAAAAACAATAATAACAACAACAATGGAAGCAGTGGTATCGTCATACTCGACGGATGTCGGCCACCCAGCGCAACAACCGCACGGAGATTTCTGAGGTGGTTCAGCCGCATCGGTCAACCACCCACGGAAAAGTCAGGTGGGCATAATTAACTTGTCTTTTTTTTTTTCATTTTTTTCTTTCAGTTTCGAAATAAAAGTGAATATTGACAAATTGAACTTGGGAGAAAGATTGATTTATTAAATGGGATCTGCTAAGTAGGAATGATGGATTTTTAAGTCATTAGTCAGAAAGGAATTTAGTTTGTCATATGGAAATTAAATATACTCGAGATATATATGAGAATATATTACTTGTATCAGAGTTGATTCTATTTTTTTTAAATTTCTTTCATAAATAAATCGATAACAATTTTTTTTTCGAATATTTATAAATATTTTACTCAAACAAAAAAAATGCTGCTCTGGTATGTTGAAAAAAATGGAAAAAGTAATCGCGTATTACTTTCTCCGTTACTTACATTTTTCATGCCATTCTTTTTAAATGAGTATTTGTATTTCTATTTTTTTTTTTTCACTAATACGGTATAGGATATTGTAAAAAAAAGAGATTCATAAATAATTATTTAACAAATAAATAAATAGATTAAATTCATAATATAATAATTATAACTCTGACACAACGAGTAATGGTCTTTCGAATGACGTAAGCAAAAGTTGTATAAAAAATTCCATTTTATTTGTTACAAAAAAAGAAGACTGTGATTTCCTCATCGGTCAACGATATAACGTTTGAGATCAACAAAAAATTTAACTCAAAGCTCATGTCTTCCGACTATAAATTTCATGTACATGCTAACGAGTTCAGAAGCTCAGACTTTCAATCCATAATTAATAACATTCGATGAATTATTAATTACGAATTTCAAATATTCACAGTTTCGTAAAAATTTATGATTGTTTTTTTTTTTTCTGACGAAAGAATTTCGAATCGCGTTTTATAAGTCTATTGTTTGCGTTACGATACGTACAATCTATAAATCTATGAATATATGGAGCGCGCACTGAGTGGCATACCGAGAGATACAAATCAGGAATTTCATCGAGTCCAGACAGGTGAAAGAATACACCTGACACAACGTACTACTGTAAATTGAAAGAAGAAACAATAGATTGTAGTGCACCGAAAAAAAGATAGATTCAATGAAAAAGGAAAGACTTCATTTGTTTTTCTCATTGAATCATATAAATATTTACTCGATTTCAAAGACGTGTTGCATTTTATTAATAATGAAACGATTTCTTAAATTCAAAGAAATGATTAGATATATGATTAAAAGAAACGATACATTTGAAATCAGAGCTTCAAGCATAAATTTATATCACTGCATAATCAGCTGACGATTGATGTAAATGCATCCACCAGCTCTATTTTCTTTTTTTAACTAGTGATATTTTCTAATAAAAAAAAAGTCTTAATAATTTAATACAAAAATAACGTGTTAATATTTGTGTATATTTCTATTATACAAAATATTTCCTGTAATTTTTGCCATAAAATCACTTCTGATTCAACAGATTTATTTCTGTCAACTTGACACATTTCTTCGTTGCACTTATAATAAATGATGATATTAAAATCGCAGGAATGAATTGATTTAATGAAACTTTATTCGAAATACTTTCATGACTGAATAATTATTAATTATTACGCCTATTAAATATTACAATTAATTTTTTTTTAATGCATATATATCATCTAAATCATTGCTAATTGTTGCAGAGCTATGAGCATTAAAAAATTTGCATAACAATTAGTAATAATTATTTATTTAAAAAATAATAAAAAATACATTTTCAATCATAAGAATGCCTCTTTAATTTTCATTAATTTAATGCCAAGCAATTTAATTTAATTGGAGATCTGTTGATTAATGATAATATTGAGTAAAATAGTTTTATAGAAGTAAAAAAAAAATAATTGCATTGGGCAAGATATTAATAAAAATTTCGTTGATTCACTTAAATCTTTTATGCGGATTGCATGTACCAAGACTCCTTCTCCTATTTCGCGACGCTAGCGTAACGCGCGATAACTGGGCCGGAAAGAGGATGAACCGTAAACTCGATAAATAAACATTAGATCGCGCATGCGCGTAGTGACTAGTATGATTTCTCCCACTTCTGTCCTGTCGATCCTCTTTCTCCTGACACACCAGGATCTTTGGAAGGAACTGTATTTTTTTCCTTTTAGCAATGCGCGTAGGTTTCACGCAGGACTGACCAACTTTCCGTAGATTCGCGTGTGTGCCTCGAGGAATTTCCGCTTGGGATAGTCACGACAGTCCGTTCTACGAATGTGGTTTGAATATCACAGCGATGATACGACAGTACTTCCTGCGGGCAGTGCCCCCGCTTCTGCCCCCTCCCCCTCACTCCCTGTTCCCCCACATGTAATATCGCGTATGACTTAATTTGCCCTACTTTCGAAAATTCTCTAATTTCTACTGCGAATCAGATAATAACTCAATACTTACAATTATTATTTCAATTAGTGAGCTTGATTAGTTCTGCAAGAATTAATTAATTCTTGCACTATTAATTTATATTTCATTGGTTCACAAAATGTAAATTGGTATATCAAGAAGAAAAAAAAGAATCAAGCCAAAGAAATAATGCAATGGGTGAAAACAAGTGCTAAAGAAACAATGAACAGTCTCGCCTTGCTTAATTAAAATACTCACAAATTGGACTATGTTAAATATTAGATATATTTTCTTTCTTCAAATGTTATTTTATTTATTTTTAATTTATTTATTATAGCCCATGAGCTTGAAAATACGCCACACTTTATAATTTACTCGAAATACAAATATCCCTATTTTTTATACCAATTCTAATTTACATTCTAAGGCAAAAGTAATTGGATAATTATTATATTTGTTTGCGTTCTGTAACACAAGATTTAAGCAATTTAAGTATTCAATTATGTAAGGGACGAGATAATAAATTAGTATTTTCGGGTTTCAATACGATTGAATCAATACTAGATGAAATTTAATAAATTAATGAATTCCTCATCTACTAATTAACATTGAACCGATTCACAAATTCAAAACTCTGATTAATCTCAATTTGTTCCTAACAATTAAATCAAATTACCAGATACAAATGCTATGACATAACCGTGGTATTTATTTTTCATTCATAGCAAAAAGATGAAACAATAAATTAGCATTTTCGGGATTCCAATAGCAATTTTATCGATACTAGGGCAAATTTTAATCAGGCCGTCAACCCGCTGTAATCCAAGTCGGTTTCTTTTCCATGTCACACCAAATGTAAAAGCCCGTCGTTGTATATGATACACTCATTGGCTACCTGTGTATCACATACACATATATACACGAGTAAGAGTACCTGAGCGAGGACGAACGTTCTCGCCCATACATACATATTACATACCTGTATACACCATATACCGACTTTAATATCCCTCGTCAGGTCTGTTCCGGCCCAGGCCGTTCGTGTTCGCTCGCTCACTCGCACGCTTTTTACAGTTAGTCGACACGAGTCGAGCGTGCAACTTTACGCCGATATGACGCCACATCTTATACACATACACATACAAAACTATGCCGCATGTACAACTGCAAACTAAACCACCGCCCCTGTGTCGATTATTCTCGTTGTATACGAAATATTTCCCTGCAAAAGGTCTCTATGGCTAATATACACACAGAGACACAGTTGTAGTACTCTTTTTTTTTTTTTTTTTTTTCTTCTTTTTTTTTTTCATCTATAGCTGTATGAACAAATGGAATATAGTACATATACCATAAGACCATATCTGTTTCTCCCACGCTTCTGAATGGGGGACACTCTCGCAGGTATATTATATCTATTCAACAAATTCCCACAGATATAATGATACAGTCAGCTTCAACGTGCAGACAGTCGGATGAATAAAATTTAATTGGAACGATCATTACATTTGTTATTATTATTAATCTAACCTCGACATACTTCAGT
The DNA here is from genome assembly GCA_964016905.1 of Perithous albicinctus. NCBI lineage: Eukaryota > Metazoa > Arthropoda > Insecta > Hymenoptera > Ichneumonidae > Perithous > Perithous albicinctus. The sequence continues at coordinate 6,537,363 of OZ024695.1, forward strand.
GTTACTATTAATCATATTATCATTACTATCTGTTTACAATCTTGTTGAGACTTCTCTAAATAAAAAAGTTTATCTAAATTATCTTACATATATATATAAATTATATGATTGGAGTTAGATGGGATACTAAAAAAGATTGGATATTGGAAGAATTTGTGTCATAATCGGATACTCTGGAAAATATTTTCGATGTCAAGAATACAGCAAAAACTTTGTGGAATTAATCAAATTTAATTTAAAAGATCATTACATTTGCTATTATTGTTAATGTAATCTCCACATACTCCAATGTCACTATTAATATTTTCATTATGGCAATCTTTATTGAGAGTTCTCTAAATAAAAATGATCTATCTAAATTAGCATTGACGCCATTATAATGCGATTGCAATATGGGAGACCGGGGTAAGATGGGACACTCAAAAAATTGGATATTGCCAGAATTGGAGCATGATGGCACGTCCCCAAAAATCGAATATTTTCGACGTTAAAATAAAAATGAATTAGACATACATTTTTGTGTATTATACTGATTTTTTTTGGTTGAATCCAAAAAGTAACACAAAGATTGTATAAATTTAACACATTTTTATATGCCAAATTGAAGGTAACACAATGATTGTGTAAATTTGTGAAACTTACAGAAAAAAGTATGTCAAATTAACAGAAACAATTCTGTTAAATCAGAAATGATACAACACTTGTGTAAAAGTTACATTTTCTTTTGTCAAAATATCATCAAATTTGTCCAAAATGAAGATATACAATTCTCAATAAATTTTTGTACTTTTTACTGTAAAACTAGAAACGGACATGAAAATTTGTGTCAAATAACGGGTATAAGAGGGAAAGGGTATATCCCGTTTTGCCCTCGATATTCTTTATGTACGCCTTACAATACTACCAAAAATGCAATTTAAAAAAAATTAAATTGCACTTTTGGAATTTTCCCTTAGAGGCGTCATTACCTTAGGTTTCCCATTTTGCCTCGGTCGGCCCTACCATTGGCGCCTCAATATGTATCAATTATACGATAGTAGTACCAATAACTACGTTTCGTTATGAGCTAATGCTCGTTTCTTATGGCGAGGTCAAATGCAACACTTAGAATATGTGTGTGTGTGTGTGTGCGTCTGTTTGCGTCGATATTTGAGCTGCGTTGCGTCTAGCGGCTAAGCGCACGTACGTGCGTGTGGGCACAAAGTATCGAGACGAGGAAAAAAAAAAAGAAAAAAAGAGAAAGAAACGAGTTCGCCCGTGCTTTATGCCGGTATTGCGGCTCCATGCTCGCTGGTCGTTATTGCCGCGTTCGGGCGTGGGCACGCACGCGGTTCTGCTCTATACACGTTCTTTTATAAGCGGGCAAGATCAGCAACGGCAATAGCAAACACAGCGAAATCGAGGTAAAACGTCGTCATCGTCGCACGGCAGTGAATTGTTGCGGTGACGACGATGACGAAGTTAACTGATTACTACTATAGTATGTGTATTAGCACTGGATCGGGGTTCCCATGGAAACTGAGAGAATGGTTTGTGTCCTTTCCTGTAAACCGTAAAAAAAAACTGCATAGACATTTGTGGTGTTCTCTTACACAAAGTTCTTTTTTTCGTCAGCTTCTATTTTTAGAGGGACAAATAAAGTGGATAAAGCTTTGTATTTTCATTTTCGGAAATTTTATTTTATCATTTTCTGTTTACATATTAGTTTGTTATTTAAAATAATAACAATAATAATGATAATAAAGTCGATTGAAATTTAGCATTTTCATTTTATGACATTTTTTTCTGTCATTTTAACAGAAGAAAATCATTTTCTTTTACAATATTTTTTTGTTATTTAAAAAAGGCACTACCAGTTCAACAAATTCGAAATTTCATAACTTATGATTTTAAAATATAAAAAAATAAGAATTTTGTCAAATTTTCTTGTGTCGCTTTGTTTTGTTTGGTCATACCTTTAATTGTACAAAAAAATGAACTCTGTCTTTTTTAAAAAATGGGTTAAATCGAGAATTTTCACTGTGCACACAAATTCAAAGAGTTATTTGAAGATCCGGGTAATTCGGGTCTCGGCAGGATTTTAATATTTTTGTCGAGAAATAAATCTATTGTAATAAGACAAATGCCTGGAGGAATTTCATTGTGTACAGAGGACAATAGTTTGAGGCAAATTAGAGACTAATAGCTTTTCCGGTGAATGATACGACAACCGATGTGGTCACTGACATTAACATTTCTGAGTTAATCATTGTAAAGTCATTAGGAACTATTAGGTTAGGTAATATATTGCGAGACTTTTTGAGTTAATATCGAGAGATCTTATTGCCAAATAATGCATAAAAGTATGAACAGCACAGATACAAAGTGTTAATGCCAATTAATGTTATTTTAATAATATGACCAAATGTTAATTTACTAATGCATTATAAACTGCAATAATTACTTTATGATGAACTTTATCCTCAATTTTTATTTTATTTATAACATTTAAAGTTGTAAATTTTGATCAAGGTCTATCAATTTCAGACAAAAAGTGTTTTATTTGTTTTCAATTGGTAAATCAAATGTTCTATCATAATTAGAAAAAAAAAGTATATCCTTATATAGGAAATTGTAGGAGATGTTTTGTCAACAATTTTTGTTTGTATATGTTTTTTTATATCAATGGGGATTTTTTACATGATTAAAACACTGCTACGAACAATCAATCGCGTCGAATCTTTCATAGAACTTTTTCTATGAATAAAACCCTTGTCTGGAATCCGTAAGACCCTCCATTTAGTATTTATAAGTTCAAAATGTTGAGGTTTCATGAACATTCGACGTTTCATTAAATCTTTATTTTTGCATGAATCAGACCGTAAATGTCGAGGCCGTCAAGTTGTTTCAGAGACTCGTTTCCCTCGTCCGGTTAAATTATAGCAATTTCTTGAACTAATCGAACAATTTTTACTTTGTCTTTTTCTAAAGTATCACTGTAAAAAAAAAACATATACAAGCATTTTAAATGTAATAAAAACATATAAAAATTCAGGTACATCAAGTAGTTATACAAATTCAATGTATACATTAAATATCAATGCGAACATTTTATACGTCATTTTATTCACGTAACAAAATTTACAAATTACATTCGGATTTGTGTATATCGATGAACATAGGTTTCAAAATACAAAATTCCATATTTCAGGAACTCTTTGACGTACACAGTAAAAACTAAATTAAATTTGTCTATTTAAAGAAAAAATTGTGTCAAATTGACGCAAACTTTTATGTCAGTTTTCAGTTTTACAAAAAGAGTAAATTAATATTTTGTTAATTGTGCATTTGTATTTTACACAAATTTAGTGTAATTTTACACATTCTTTGTGATACTATTTAAATTACACAATTAAAGTTAACTTACAAAAATAACAAATTAAAATTGATACAACAAAAGTTAAGTCACTTTAACATCCAGCACTCCGATATTACACATAATTTTTTACTCTCAATCAACCTAATATTTTCCACTATAAGTATCCTCAAATAAAAAACTAAAAGATTGAAAAAAAAAACCATTTTCTATGAAAGGGCCGAATGGTATTTAATTTTAAGTCAAATTAAATTAGATTAATATGATATTAATGCTTGACATCATTCCAATTAATATCTTTACATCAAATACAATTTCGCACATTGCATTTAAATTTTATGAACATTAAATAAAGCCTTTTTTTTATACAATTTTTTTTTAACAGAAAAAAATATTCTTTCATGCATATTTCATAATTTTTATAATTTTCTTATTTGTGTAAACATTTGCAATAAAGATGACTCGTATTACCCAATATCTCGTGTTTGTTCTCATCTCTGAAACTGTGCGTTGTTCAGATCTCCCTCCCCTCATCAAAGTTACGATCATTTCATCCTCTCCTGTCCTACTAAAGCCTATACAGTCAACGTTTTAATCAAGCCCCCCCCGTACGCATATAATACACGGCATAATGCATACTCGTGTGTGTCAGTCGGCGTGTAGTTGCGTCACGCAGTAAGCGTGTATCCTCGTCTGGCGATCGTGGTCGTCGTCGAAGTGGCTTGTCGCCTGTCCGGTTGGCCCTGTCAGTCGCGAGTTAGTCAGTCACGCTCGGGCACACGCCGCGGATTTATAGTAAAACGCAAAAACACTTCTACATCTCAACGATAAAGCCCAAGTTTTCTTCGGCCAGGAAATCATTATCAGCCAAACTGGTATCGTCTTTAAAAAAAGAAAGAAAAAAGACAAAAAAGTGAATTTCCTAAAACCAGTAGAACTGGATTTATGTTACGTGGATTATATTCAGTGCTAAAAAAAAAAAGGAAATCAAGAACACGAGGAATATGTGAAAGCCGATTTCTGAACCTTTTTCCTGGTTCCTGATTATTTATATATATTTATATATATATGCCTTGAATTAAAGAAAGAGGAAAATCGGAATTGAATAATTTCACGTTTGTATAGCCATCATCTAAACGATCACGCTTAAGTTTCAGTCACCCAAGAAATCATTATCAGCCAAGTTGGTATATCGTCTTTTAAAAAAAAAAAAAAAAAGACAAAAAAGTGAATTTCCTAAAACCAGTAGAACTGGATTTATGTTACGTGGATTATATTCAGTGCAAAAAAAGAAGGTGTTCAAGAACACGAGAAATATGTGAAAGCCGATTTCTGATACTTTTGCCAAGTCCCTGATATCTTATATATATATATCATATAGAATGTATCTTGAATTAAAGAAAGAGGAAAAAAGAATTTAATAAATTCAGCTGAAAAGCGCGGAATTATGCGGCTTATACGGCCAGATATATCGAGCATAAGAATTTACGAGACGGATTTGAGTACAAAGAATGAAGAAGGAGAAAATATAGAGGATAGGAAAAAGGAAGGGAAATAAGCGATGTTAGAAGTCTCTCGAGCATCGAGGACATCACTTCGCTGTACAGACTGACTAGAACCGGGAATTCACTACTATGAGCTAGTAGATTCACCGTTCCGTGGTCTGACTCTACCATCGAGCTCTATATATCTATATAGAAAATCTGTGTGTATATGTATATGATTCTTTAAGACCAGTGAGCCAGACGGAAGCTTCGTACAGTCGCGGTGAACGTACTGTTGAAGAGATTCGGTAAAGAGGATCAGCAGACATCGAAACGCCCGACTTTCTTTTTTTTATATATATTTTTATTGGCCCCCAATCGCAGTAGCGTGTCGACCGAGTCTTCACGCGAACGTAATTAAATCTTCGTGCTGTAAAATAAAGATGTATAAACCTATTTCTAGTGTCCACGAAATGGTTGATTAAAATTTTTCATTCATTTTGCGATAACGATTGTCGTACGCTTGTGAATAATTTACATTTATACTTTACTTTGACACGGTGGATTGTTCTTTTTAATAAAAAAAAAAAAAAAAGTGGGATGAAAATTGTGAAGCTCAGAACGCAACTGGTTGCAAAATGATGCATTTTTAAAGCACTGGCACAAGTGTTACTGTGAGTGGAAAGTTTGATCTCGTTTGAGCCAAAAATGTTATGTTAATTAAAGGACCTTTGGGTTAAAATTGAAAGATTGATATTGTACTTTTATTAAAAACAAAAAGAAAATACAAGAATTTTCGTATACGAAAAAGATTAATCGCAAAATAGTGTAAAAAATATGTGGACTGTAAAGTACAAAGTGTGGATATATGAATAATTTTGCTGTGGAAAGAGAATTCATACATGAATATTGAATGTTTAATAATATAAAAAACAAAGTATTTTAGAACATTGAAAAGATTCATCAATAAATAGTATTAAAAATATGTGTTCCAGAAAAAATATGAAAAATTCAGAAGCCCAGAATTCAACTGGTGAAATTTACAGTTTATAGAGATATCTGATTGTAATGAAAAAATTACTCGAATTTAAATAAAATTAAATAGAAAAATAAGAAAATTTATGTAAAATTCATTAACCATATAATAAAGTATATATATATAAGAATAAACAATTTAAATGACAAAATAGTGTACAAATATAAACGGACTGTAGAGTACATATAAAGTACGGATATATGAGTAATCGAGTTGACTTTACACACAAAAAATGCAAAAGCCCAGAATCCAACTGGTTTCAAATGTACAGCACGTCCAAAAACTGTACCATAATAAAAAAAACGTTAACTTATGAAAAATAGAAAACCAAGAAAATTTGTGTAAAATTTCATTGAACGTATAATGAAAAAAGGTTAAGTGACAATTTTGTGGGATATCAAAAGTATCGTCGAGTGAATGTATAAAGTGCATTTGGATATATGTGTGCATACAAGCTGGCTGCACGCATGAAAAATCCGGAAGCTCCGAGCTCAACTGGTGGTAGCCAGATGTACAGCTCGGAAGTTCTCAAGAACCTGTGGACGAAGATCGGCCAGATGTGCGGTTACATTACGTGCGCCAAGTCCTACCTCTCAGGTTTGTCATAACAAACAGAAAAAAAAAAAAAACATATATCGCGTCATCGTCGACGCACTCGCGTCATTTAGAAAAAAAAGAGAAAGACCTGTAATTTTTTTCCACGATTTTTAAGGAACTCTTTGTGGGGGCGTTCAAGTGGTTGGAAAAATTCAAGTGGCCATGTGGGTATGGCCCCCGGGTTTCTTTTTTTATTCGATAGAAGGCATTAGGAAGGTAGGCAGACACTTGATTGCTTCACGTACCTTCGAAATGAGTGCCCGTGAAATCAGGCCTCGTACTTTAACGTCGTACAGCCCGAGTTTTATGTTCGTGACGCGAATTAAATCATCATCGACGAACTATGGCGTAGCGGTAATGCCAAATAAAAGTTGTGCGCGGGCCGCACTCGAGATATCCCAACTCGAACGTCCGGAACGCCGAGGTATTGAATTATCTTAGAGAAGATCGGGGCCAGTTGAAACATTTTTATGCCTGGGAAAATTTAGCGGTTTTTGTAAAATCAGGATGACTGATGAGTTTATTAGTCACGAAGACTCTTAAAGGTGATGAAATTTTGTGTTTAATATTTATCTGAAAGAAGTTACGAATTATTTTCAGGAAAATTATAACATAGAAATCTGAAACTGAAAATCGTAATAATCGTAGTCATTATTAAAAATCATAATCATAAGTAATCAATTAATTAGCTGAATATTTTTTATTGTTTTCCTCCTTGGCAGAAAAACTCCTTCCTTATTTGTCTTACTTTTTTTTTTAATAGGATAGGGCCAAAATTGTGGTATCATTTTCATTTTTCGATGGAAGATAACTTAAGATAAATATATTGTTAAAATATTTATATTTTTTTTGCTGGTAAGATCTCAAGTATACAATAGATTTATGTTACATACAAGAGATTGTTTTATGATATCGCTACGAATTATTTAAATTCTGGAAAAATTAATTTTTTTCTGGACAAAAATTAAAAAAAAAATAGTGTAACAAATCTAAAAAGAGATAAATGGACATATACCATTCACTCATTGTCGATCTAATAACTAAAAAGTAGTGAATTACCTCGTACCATAAAATATCTCAATTGCTGTAGACTTAAACATTTTTTAAATATCTTTAAAAAAAAACTGTGAAGTCTCATGCATGTATTTTAATGATATGCATGAGAATTTACAGTTTTTTACGCATTAATGCGTACATTAGAATTACTCATTAACCCTTGGGCGAATATTCCAAAAGCAAACTCGTAAGTAAGAAAAATTCGAACATCCCTAATAATAAAAAAAAATCCATTCCACTCCCTAGTATTTTAGACTTCTTTTTTTGATAATTGGATTCTTACGATTTTACACTAAAAGAATCTTAAAAAATATACTTACATGAAAGTACACTTGAAAACGGAGAACATTCATGTGATTATTTTCTTTATACGAGCAAGAAAAGTCATAAGAAATGCTGTAAAAATCTTTTTAAAAAATGCGATTCTCGATTTGCTTAGATAAATAAATTTGAAAAATATTGAATCATTTAGAAAAGGGTTAGAGTTGTGACACGGTAATTCACATGAGATAATTTAAATATTCTTGGTCTTAATATTACTAAATATTTTCTAAAATGTAATCAACAGGTATTGTAAATTCATGTTTTATTAGTTCTACACATTTTTAGCGAAAACGTGCGAAATATATATACAGATTAAAATACGACATTAAAATTTGTGTAGTTTTACCACAAAAATGTCTGTCCATTAACTTATGTAGAAACTTTTTGTCAATCTGACACAATATTTGTCATTTCTAAAATTTAATAAAAATAAAAACAATTGTAAAAGTCTGTTACTTTGCAAAAAAAAGCATTTCGAAGTTACTAAAAAAATGTAACAAACCCTGTTGTCATAATTTGAAAGAAATTTGATGTATTTTACGATTTAGAAAACTAAATTTGTATATTGACGCAAGAAATGTGTGAAATTGACGAATTTACAGAGCAAAATAACAGAAGCGTAACAGAAGTAATTCTGTTAAATCAGAAGCGACAAAATAATACTGTACAAAATGACAAAAAATTGTAAAACTCAAATTACACATCTATCATGTAAAAAAAAAAATTACACAAGTTTTGAACACATTATTTATGTACTTTTTTCTGTAAAACTAGAAACCGCAAAAAAAATGTAGCCAACTAATACAATTTTTTTTGTGGACAACACAATATTTAACATTTTATTTTTTTTTTCATGTGAGTCATTTAAGCCCCGGTCACTCTGTAAGTATGCTAGCGTTTGAGCTTGCGATTTGTGTTCGCGCCCACGTGCGTTTCACAGTGTACAAAGTCGGAGCTAAAGTAACTGTTGTTTCGCGTTTCGATCGATATGCAACTCTCGCCGACTCTACACAAACTTGCCCCCCCCCCCCCCCCCCCCCCTCCGCCCCTATAGAAAACACTAATATCCTCTATAAACTAGTGCTAGTGTACTATAAAGCAATTTCTATCATCCACTGGTATATATTTAACATATAACTGCTAATACAATATGACCTGGTGTGTGTGTAGAAGGAGGAACCTCTTCGATCTTGCCTGGATTCACTATGTATAATACCTCCCACGTTCCGTTTCCGTGTCCCCGCGAGAGTCACGACTTTACTCCGCCTCGCGGCGTAAAACTGAGTATTGCAAAGGAGTGAAAAGGGAGAGATTCTCCTACCTTCGTCTTCAAGGCATTTAATACTATAACTCTTGTATACTGACGAGTATCTCGTTGTTCTTAGCTTCTCTGTCACGAGAACGTGCGTGACTCGTGCTCGTACACGAGCACTGTGATTTGCCCGTGACAGCACACAAGAAGAGAGCACCAGTGTGTCGCGCTATTTTCTCAAACGCGAAGCGATATAGAGGTAAGCGAGTAACCGAGTTGGACGACCTACGAAAGATATGAGTTTGGCGCGCCTCGTTGCTTCGGTGTACACGTTGTGTGTCTGTTCAGACAGTGTAGCATTATGTGCTCCCCTTTTTTTATTTGTATTCTCTCTCTCTCTCTCTTTTATTCTTTATATATGTACTGCATTATCGAGCAACTCATCTTTTGCTCGTGCTATCTTTACTTCAAGGTGTATTACAGGGCAGGTGAATGACCTAAGGCATCAGAAATTGCCCACTCTTCTGAAATATTTCTTATTTATAATTTCAATATAGGTAACTGTTAATAGTAAAGTTTTACAAAAATTAACAAAGAAAAAAATATATATTTAAAAGATATTTAGATTTTTAAAAATGTAAAACTAAATTTGTAAATTAGCAAACACGATACGTGCGTTTTCGGGGATATGTTTTATGTCCCATTTTTGGGCACAAATTTTTTTTAAAAGTTTACTTTTTTTTCAAATATTTTTTAATGGAATTTTTTTGAAACAAATTTTTGTTGATTTTTGTAAAACTTTACTATTTACAGTTGAGTATGTTCATATTAGAAATACGAATTTTTATGAAGAGGGTTCTGGTCAGAGACAAAATGTAAAATAAATTATTTCATACATCAACGACCGAATCCAGTGATGTTAGTTTCCGAAACATTTATCTTTTCGATTTTCTGAAATCAAATGTGTGCATGGTTTGACACTCGTCGGGTCTGTAAAATAGCAGCAGCGCCTTAGAGAGGTGTGACGTCAGAGGAGTTACATCATTTTTTACATTTTCTTTAATACTCTTTTGATAATAAAATAAAAAATTTCCGAATCTCAAAAAATGAACTAAAATGTTCTACAGACGAAAAATAAAATAATGGATATATATGAAATTTTGTGCACAAGTGGAGTAGAAACTGATATTTAATTATTGTGATTTTATTTTGTGTTGTCGCACCTCTAGCTACCAAAAACATGGAGGTAACAATTTGGAAAAACTGCTAATTGAAATTGAAAAAAGTTGTAAAGAAGAACTTCGAGGATTTCCATTTTTCACAAAGCTTCCTCTAGGAGGAGTTCAAAATTGATAAACAATCTTCCTCATAGAGGTAGCTTTGTGAAAAATGGAAATCCTCGAAGTTCTTCTTTACAACTTTTATAATTTTAACAAATTCTATATGAGGAAGCAATTGGCAAAGTTCTACTTTGCAATTTTATTTATCCGAAATAGTTATTTTTTTTTTAACAATAGACGAATAATTTTTTTAAAATTAATCGTGGATCTCACTCTGTTATTTTTTTTATATACCTTTTTTTTAATATATGTTTATTTGACAAAAACAGGTGCAGTAAATTTTGATATGGTAGCCCAGTAACAAACACAGAAAAGAATGTTAAACAATCTGCACGAATAATATCTACATGATTGCACGCAGGCAACTCTCATAGATAAACAAAATATACGAAGATACCTCTTTTTTTTTTTTAAAACATAATAAACAAAAAAAAATTTATAACATCTATAGATATTAACGATCTTTGAGCATAAGAGCGCTGCTCATTGAGTAAGTAAGGGAGTAATTGTTTCATTTTTCCGAAAAAACCATTCTTTTTTTATACACCTAGCTGCTGAAAGCAGGTCGAACTTCAGAGAAAATAATTTTTACGGTTCGCTCGCTTGGTTAGTTGCTAATTTAAGGGTTTTTTTTTTCGCTTGAACGGCCCTTATATATAAATATTTCCCTGTGAAGTTTGGCCTAGTTTTAGTAACTAGGCATATACAAAGTATTACAACATGTAAGCCATGACAGAACACCGTAAAAAAATATTTCCACTGAATATTAATAAAAGTTTGTAAGCCTTTCAGTTGCCTCGAAATATTTTTTGACTGGTATGGAGCTTTCATGAGGTTAATTTTATTTAATAATAATAAGAAAATTGTTCAGTTATATTCAAATTTTAAAAAGTAGAGGTAAAAATATTGTCACCTTAATTTTGAAGCAATCTCAGAAAAAGTTACTCTTATAAAGTCTGGGTATCAATTTTCCAAGTAACAAACCCCGTTTTGTTAGTTTGACGGTTTTTTTATTCCATCGGTTTTTTTTTGTACAATTTAAAAATTTTCGTAATTAAATGCATTTAGCAAGTTTACAAATATTTTAATGCAAAATTAGGAGCAACAACAAGGAAATATTATATCACACGTGACAAATATATATATATATTTTTGCTTACAAAAAAATTAGTGAAAATGATAAAAAATATTTCCTATTACGAAAATACCAAATTTTAAGCAAACTATTGTTGTCTTTTATAGCAAATTAGAAATTAACTAAAAGTTTTTCTGAGGACGTTTCTGGACTGAAATACTTTGTGTTAAAACTGCACTAAATGTCTATTAACATTTTACTACGTAGAGTAATGCCACGCACAATTTCATATACGAACTATACCTTTACTCTTCTTCATGCCCAGTTTTGCAGTCGCACCCCTAATGTATGAATATCGTGTGGCAATGGGAGTCAGGAATGTCATGGACATATTCTCGGTGTCATCATCGCGGCTAAACACGCCATTCGTTATTATTAGCTTATCTGTGAGTTCACAAATGGGCGCGACTAATTTCCATAAGTGTATGAAAATCCTTGTCTTCAAGCCTGCCCATAAGTCTTGAAAATCACATATGTTTACTTAGTACTTGTGACTCTATGTTATTACGATACCTGCTTTCCATAACAATTCTGTAAACCAAAAATAATAATAATAATAATAATAATATACTTTTACTGTTTTACCTTATTACCACTATTATTGTTATATAAGAATAATAGTAATTATAAGGTGAAACAGTAAAAGTCATAAGAAAGATTGTTAGTGAGATATCTTGACTTCCTTGATGACTCTACGAGGATAATTACGACTGGCGCGTGTGTGCACATTCAGTTTATTTCCATTGAGCCGATAATCTCGGCGCACTTTGCTGTCTCGCATTGCAAAAGATCTGGGTCGATGAGACTTGACGACTCGTTCTCGTGTCACGCTCGTTGCTACTGTTACTGTTAATATACCGCTGCTTCGTCTCTCTCTCTCTCTTTGCACCAACCAATTAGAGTTAATATTACGGAAAACTCGCTCGCGCGACTATTTCATCGCATCCTCGTCATAGTGATGGAAGTCTTGGCCCTCGAGGCTAAACGGTGAATCCGAGGGAAACGAGTCACTTGACGTTGCAGTTAATAAAATACTTGACAGAATGCGATAGGTTTATTAAATATATCCAGTGATATCGATGGCTTACATTCGGAAGGGCGTATAATTAATAAAAGTGGTAGCACTTCGACGCTGAATATTTAAAAAAGCATTTTTTTTTACAAGGTACAACCGCTGCTCTTATTTATATTTATTTATCTATGAGAGAGTACGTTGTTTAGTTTTGGCTTCCTCACAGAGGAAACTCTGTGAATGGCGGATCAAACAAAAATTATGAAGCAAGATTCGTATGTGGAAGGTTCGACTTTTCAATTGTTTTGAAAAAAATTACGAAAATGCAAATTTCTATAAAATCGTATGGATTCAGCCGATGGCTAGAAATTTGTTCGAATGTTGGCAGATATTATTCAAAATCTTAAAAATTCTATAAAATCAAAATGCATCAATCGATTTTTATAAAATGTGTACCAATAGGATAACATTTTTTTTTCGCACACACACATGCACACACACTTTTTCCAAACCACTTTTCTCGAGGTTTTAGATCAATCTGAGTATGTTGACTTGAAGATCCCCAAAACAAAAAATTTTCACGAATATAAAGCTGACTCTATGAGGAAGCAAAATATTTTTTTTTGATCAATATGTTTAAAGCCCTCCTTAAGACGATCTACTTCACTTTTCCTTCGTTCTCTCTCGCTTCATTGTGATCGCCAATGGCGCTATCTCACTAGCACTCATGGCAGTCGGTCTAGCTCATCACCATAAGATAAAATATGTCTCATTTATCAGGAATCTTTAATCGCTTATCAGCTTGTATCAGTAATAGGACATATAACGTATGAATCTTCTAATTTATTAATGAACCATTTTATTTAATAATAAATTTAAGCCAAAAAAAAATGTTGATCATTGCGCAACGATATTGTGTAGTTTTATACAGAAAATTTGTAAGAACACACAAAATCCATTACAGACTTGTTTTTGTCCAAATTCAAAATAATTCTGTTAAATCGTAACTGACACATTTCTGTTATAAATAACAGAATATTTATAACAAATGTTATAAATAACAGAAATATCGTGTAAAGAAGAAATTAGACATTTTGTTAAATGTCAAAATGATTCGGAGCTTCTCTAAAAAAATTTCAATCAGATCTAGTTATCTACACTTGTGTAGTAAATTTAATATATTAGCTGATGAATAAAATTTCCAAAAATGTACGCAATATATATATATAGACTATTAAAAATTCATGCGAATGTTACATTTTTGGAAATTTTAAGGATTACGAAGAACGTACAATTTTTTATTAAACTCAAAGAGGTTGTGCCATCGGTTTATATTTATTAGAATTATCGTTTTACACAAATCAATACAGCATGCATCTTAATACCAATAAGTCATCGGTGCATTTTTTTACGTCCAACATTCACTTAACCGTTATCATGGTGAATATTTGTTCCTACCGCTAGCAACTATCCGATCCGGATGGCAAACCGATAAGCCCCCATAGTGTTTTAACCTTGAGCATGAAGACTAGGGACAGGTCTCTATGTACATTCATGTACTTGCTAATCACCAGATACACTATCTATATATATAGATGTGCATATATGTCTATACATTTATGCTGCACAATACCTGTGGTAGTAATTGGCTGACGCATCGTCCGCCCGGTTCGTGCGTGTCCTGCTCTTCACTAATATTATAGTATAACATTATACCGCCCGGACGTGGTGCATCGACGTTAGGTGAGTCAAGATTTCTCGGTCCTTTACGACAAGCGCAGGAAATCAGATGTAAAAAGCATTTCAAGAGCAAGTTCGCGTGTTTAGCTCTGTGAAATATTTGTATTTCAATTGCATCGATAAGGTATCAGGTGATTAGGAACTATCGGAAATTCAAGGTTGAGCTATCATTGTCGTGACTCGACCTGCGGTATTTTAAAGAAGATTCCGGTTTTGATGGATGGATAAAATGCATTGATTTTAGCTTCCTCATAGAGAAAGCTTTGTTTTCGTCAATTTTTTTTGGTCCAAAACGTCGAGAAAAGTGATTTGTACGAAATGTGTGCGTGTGCGTGTGATTGTGCGTGCGCGTGTGTGCGTGCGTGTGTGTGTGTGTGTCTGTGTGTGCACAAATTGCCTTGTTAGCACGATAAGTACCGCAATTTTTCATGTATTTTCTTCAAATTTGGTAGGTAAGTGGGCTACCATACAACAACTTTTGAGATTGCAAATTTTGAAAAAATCGTTTTCACGCTAGAAATTTTGTAAATTACGATATATTAGACTGAAATTTTGAACACAAACGAACTTACAGTGAACCATGATTGGTGCCAAGTTTGGCGAGAATCGATAGAGTGGTTTAAATTTTATTGCAATTTTAATTTTTTTTTAAATGGCCGTAAACACTTCTACTTTTCTAAACTCTGGGATGACCGGCTGCAATTTACCAGGTGATTTCACAATTATTGAGTATCGAAGATGAATTTATTTTAAGGAACGGTCGCTATGTTGATAAATTTCGATTTTATTCCAAGAATAGCAAAACATTGCCGTCTCGAAAAAAAAAAACGTCGACTTTTTTAGGCAGATTTGAATATATTAAATATATTTATATTGTATAACAATTATATTTTACTAAAAAACCAAGAAAGTATAAAATATCCATTTTTGCGATGAAAAATTCGTGAATCGGTAAAAATGTCGATAAAAATGCCTTTCATGCACAAACAAGCCTGCAAAGTAGAACCTTGCAAATTGCTTCCTCATTATTTTGTAGTTTTTAAAAATGTATTTTTTTCTTGAAAGGTATGACCTGACTGGTTACTATTGTTGAGATGAGAAGAAAATGAATATAATATTGTCTTCAATAATCAATTTTAAAAAGATATATTTTTTTTTATCTAGTGACTTACACATCGAAGTATCGAATACCAAAATATTTCTAGTCATCGGGACAGACTTCTTTTTCTAAACTTCCTGAAAAATCAGGTAATAGCCGTTCTACAGAATTCGACTCTACACCACCGACTCTCTATAATGTTCGTTTATACAAAACAGCAGCTCTACACAAACCCATCTTTACACAAGCGTATGTGCGAGACTTGCTGTTATGTGTAGAGTCAAGCATTGCGCAGAGCTTCTGTCGTGTAGAGTCTGTGATGTGTAAAGTCGGATTCTGTAGAAACGACGTATCGCCAAAAATCGAAGCCGAAGCTATTTGGGAGAAAACAAGTAGGATGTATGGGACGTTGTTGACTTTTACTTTTGGTACACATGCATTCTTTATAGATGCTATATATATATATTGTTCCTAGCGAGACGTTTCGGTTTCGCATTTCCATTAAGCGCATCCCTCCTCGCACGTTCCACATGGAACAAAGAGAAAAGAAAGACAAGCGTTCGTAAGCGAGGGCGGATGAGACAACAACGCTTCGGAACGATCCTCTTTCTTTTCTTCCTTTTTTTTTTTCTTCTTCTTCTTCTCAAGTCACGAGTATATACCGTGCCAGCTATATCCTCATCGGCTGCCATTCATCTCGAATCCTCAGAGCGTTCACTATGTATTCTCCTCGCTTGGCTTATATATACCTATGACTCATTCGTCTCTTTTTCCTTCGGAAGGATCCGCTCGGCCCCGCAGCCAAATCTAGGCCGTTGCCGTGGCGACCTAGGCAACCACCGACACGAGGATAAGCGGTGTAACGAAAGGAATAAACGTCAGGAGAGATGGATGTTGAAAGCGTGAGTGAGATAGAAGGAGAAAAAAAAAACGAACAAAGTGCGGAACGCGCGTGGGAAAAAAGAGACTCTGCAATGCCCCACCAATAATCGATCCTGCACTTGTTATTCCAAATTTCCAGCTCAACTGATGATGCGAAAATATTACGTTGATGTATATAGTTTTAGAGTTTGCGTGACGTACCGAAAACAAAGATTTACACAAGTGAGGCATTATTTATCAACTGGGATAGAGGAAAGTTGGGTACAGTGTGACACTATTTTTCTTAGAATTAAGGAAAAATGTTTGAAATGGGTTACGAATAAATCATAAATCACAGTCGAGATCCGTGAGCCTTTGGGCATAAAAAAAAGATTTTTTTTTTAAATGTCCGTAAACACTTCTACTTTTCTAAACTCTGGGATGACCGGAGATGCAATTTACCACGTAATTTCACAATTATTGAGTATCCAAGATTTTATTCCAAGAACAGCACAACATTTCCGCCTGAAAAAAAAAATGTCGACTTTTTTAGGCAGATTTGAATATGTAGAATATTTTTATATTATATAACAAATATAATTGACTAAAAAACCATGAAAATATAAAATATTATCCATTTTTGTGATAAAAAATTCGTGAATCGGTAAAAAAAAGATGCAATCAACACTTTGAAAGGGTCGAATATATTTTTTAAATTCAATCGAAAATAATTCGCGTAATGTCGTATTGTGCCCCACCAGTAGGGTACAATGTGACAACTGATGTAAAGGATGGGGCACTATGTGCCAATATAGGTAACTTTTATTTTTCGATTTGTTTCTCTTTGGTATACAATTGGATCAATATTTCCTATTTATACTATTAGTATCACATATTTAATAACTTATATTAAAAATAACTCCTCCACAGTGACTCTCGAAATTTTTTCCTTTCGGTTTCGAACCATTTTTTTCTTCCTACATGTTGAAAATGAAAAAGGAACAATAATAATTTAACCTCAGTATCGTGATATTGTCATTTCAACAACAACACGAAGACACGTAACATTGTGCCGCACAATTCTGTGTCACATTGTACCTCACTACCAACAAATATGGTTTTTTTGCAATTATTAATAATTTTTCGAAGTACAAGTTACAAAATATAATAAATAATTGCTCTATCAATCAAAACATCAAATCTGAGCTGTCAAGGAATTTAAGGCTGGATTTTTCATTTTACCGGCGAGCGAAATTTTTTTTTTCAGAAACGTCCAAATCTATTAATATTTTCATGTTTTTTTTTCACTATATGCAGTTGCATTTTATTTTGGTCTCACAAATTGTAATTTAACTTATTGCCTAGCACAAAAAAATTCACAAATAACGCTCCACAAACCTCCGTGATATTAGCCGTGTCACACTGTGCCCGATTTGTCCCGTTGTACCCCACTAATCCTACTTTTTTTTTTTATAATTATATTTTTTTCAGTATTTTCGACACTTTATTTTGCTCCTAATTTTACATAATCTATAGCAGAATGTGTAGAACCTATAGACAAATTTGCGGAGTGGGAGAAAAAAAATATTTGGAGGCTTGAAAAACGTTTCTTCAAATGTGACCCAGTTGACAAAGAATGCCTTGTATAAAGCTTCACAGCCAAATTCGATTCAGTCGCGAGATTAACATTTTTAAAATCTGAATGAAAACAAATCTTTTGACCCCATAACTTATAGTGATGCGAAGCTAACGATCTTCGGAAAGATCTAAAAATAATTTTTGCTTTCAGGAATGAATTGAATGAATGAATGAATTCACAGATGAATTTAATGTCACTTTGGACTGGGGAAAAAACCATATCGCCAGTTAAAAATAAAATAAAAAGCCTTTTTGAAGTTAACAAAATTCAGAATAGATATTTAGTTCTGAAATACAATTTTTTCACAATGACATGGGAAAAGACTGAACAGTAAAAAGTAATTTTGTTAAATAACAAATATGTTTCTTAGTTTAACGAAAATTCATTTGTCGTGTACATTTGTAAAATTAGTACATTCACCACACACTGCTGGCATAAAATGTATTGTCTACCGAAAATTATTGTAATATCTTCAAAAAGTCGACTTTAGTAAACATAAAAAAAACTAATAATAAATATATTGTAAATTGTTTCTGTTGTCTTTTTTTGTACGTGGATTTTTAAAACTGAAGCTAATAAACATTTTGTCAGAATAAATAATAGAAAGAAAAAAAATTGTGGATAGTTGAGTAAATAAAATGTAGTTTTGATATTAAAGTTGAAAAAAATGAAAGGATTTTACAAAATATTTATTATCACTTATAAAAAAAAAATAAGAATGTTATTAACCTTGACTTTTTCTGAATATCATATTATTTTGTTTATTAACATGACAGTTTTCTCAAAATAACATGATAAAAAATGTTACATGACAATTATGAAATTTGGGTTAATTAAAAAAGAAAATTGACGCTTTACTACATCAAGAAAAAAAATCTTTAATTAAAAAAAATACTATTGTTGTTTAAACCGATATTGGAGGGGCGGCCGCATTTCCTGCTGCCACTACTCCGATGGGTGACCGCTTAGCCGTGCATCGATTGGCACGTCAAAAAGTGAGCAAGAGGTATTTTTTCTGGGCCTTTGATGTCTACACTTAAGTAACATTGTTATTTTCGTTTATACACCGAAGAAAAAGAAAAATATTATGAATACTTGCGGATAAAAAGGTTTTAGTACAACGTACAATAATTCTATTTCCTGTTTCAAAATAAATAAAGAAAAAAAATGTATGTATTGATACTACCAGTAAAGATGCAAGAACAATAGTACATTACGATACAAATGCGGTAAAACTTTTTCTGACGAGTGTGAGTTTTTGATTGTGTTTGCAGAGTTAAGAAAAATTTTCCCCAACGAGTATTGTACAAAATTTAATCTCACAAGGTGTGAAATCGGGGGTTTTAGGTACGTGAAGCGTGTGCGTAAAACGTCCATTTTCGCACGAAGTGAAGTAAAATGATTTACAGCTTTAGCATTAAATATATTCTAGTTACTTCGATTTGAGTGTCCCACTCACTGATTTACGAGGCCATTAAAGTCAAGACTTTTATAGTGCTTGTGTGATTAAAAATGTGATTGAAAAATTTGATATTGCTTCCTCAAAGAGGAAGCTTTGTTTTTGTGAAAAAAAATTATGTTGAGATTTTCATGTCAGTATACTCAGAATGGTCCAAAACGTCGAGGAAAGTGATTTGTACGAAATGTGTGTGTGTGTGCGTGCGTGTTCGCATTGCCTTGTTAGCACGATAACTGCCGCAATTTTTCATGTATTTTCCTCAAACTTGGTACGCAAATGGGCTATCATACAACTTTTGGGATTGCAGTTTACGCGAATCGGTTGAAAAATTCAAATTTTACAGCATTTTGAAAATGTTGAAAAAATCGTTTTCACGCTATAACTTTTGTAAATTACGATATATCAGGTTGACATTTTTAACACAAACGAACTAACAGTGAACCATGTTGCCAAGTTTGGCTAGAATCGATAGAGTGGTTCAAATTTCATTGCAATTTTAATTTTTTTTAAATGTCCGTAAACATTTCTACTTTTCTAAATTCTGGGATGACCAGCTGCAATTTACCACGTGATTTCACAATTATTGAGTATCGAAGATGAATTTATTTTAAGGGACGGTTTCTATGTTGATAAATTTCGATTTTATTCCAAAAAAAAAGCAAAAAATTGCTACCGCGAAAAACAAAAATTGCGACTTTTTTAGGCAGATTTCAATGAAATTTGGCACAAATCGGTCGAGTAGTTCGGATTTTATAACATTATTTATTTTTTGAAAAAATATTTTGTTTAAAAACAAATAATATATCGAATATTTTTATATTTTATAATAAATATATTTGACTAAAAAAACCAAGAAAATATAAAATATTTGCAATTTTTATGATAAAAAATTCGTGAATCGGTAAAAATGTCGATAAAAATGCCTTTCATGCACAAACAAGCCCGCAAAGTAGAACCTTGCAAATTGCTTTCTCATTATTTTACATTTTTTAAACATATTTACATGTATGCAAAGTAGAACTTTGCAAATTGTTTTCTCTACAAAGCTTCCTCTATTTCAAAGCCAAAGTAGATAAACGTAAAACTTCCTCATAGTGGAAGCTTTATAGAGAAAACAATTTGCAAAGTTCTACTTTGCAAACACGTAAACATTTTAAAAAAATGTAAAATAATGAGGAACCGATTTGCAAGGTTCTACTTTGCGCACTTTATATTAACAATTTCATAAAACGAAAGTACATCTACAACGCTTCACTCCGTTTGTGACGGAGTGAAGCCGTGGCGAAGCGCGCGGGCGCATTTGGAGCCAACTCGAAAGCAAATAGATTCTAGGCAACGATGCGGGCTGCGACGAACAGAGAGAGAAAGAGAGAGAGAGGTGAAGATCGGGATTCTAGTAGTAGCAGCCGATCTCGGCAGTCAGCTGATGCGCGTCGCGTTTACTCGTATCTGTTATGCACATAGTTTAATATGTGTCGGTCTTCAATATTCATTCTCAACAAATCTATTCATTAATTCACAAATCGATAAATCCATATCTATGTCCATTAATAATAGTGTCTCGTAATATGCATCACAGCAGTAGAGCATTTGGAGCAGGAGGAGTGGCTCTTATATCGTCGATACGTAATATATCAGAGGCGACGATGACTCTCGTATTTTTTAATTTTTCACTCGCGTTGTTGTCGCATCAGTGATGTTGTTGTTGTATACCTCGGCCAGTGCTCCACTATGATGTCGACGTGACATTCGCCGTGGCGTGTCGCCGGTACAAGACGATTTCCGCTCCGTGGACCGGAAAAAGTAGGGACGACGTGGTTCGAGGAGGAGAAACACCGAGGAAACACCGTGAACGATTATGCTCAACTTGGGTATATACGAACGAGTAATAACCGTCCCGCGGGCGCGAACTTGACGACAGAATCTAATATCACTTTGCCTCTCTTCCTGGTATGGTAAATATAGGCCAAACGATATATAACAGAACCTTTGAGCCGTTGAAGCTTTTTCGTCGTTGTCGTTTGGCATTCATGATATTCGTGTGTTTCACTCGTCTCAAAAGCAGCGCTTCAATAAAAAAAAAAAAAAAATCGAAATTGCTATGCCGACAAAACACAATTATGGATAACTTTTTTGCATGCAAATGCGATTCAAGTATTTGAGAGTTAGCTGATAAAATGTTTATGGTTATTTTATTAAACGTCTACAATTTTTTATTTGCTTGCTTAACAACAACGACGTTTGTGACTTTTAGTTTTGTAGAGAAAAGTTGGAAAATGGTTGTTATATTTTACAATATATTTACGGACATTTTCAGGGGGAAGGGGAGAAAGTTATCTGGACTCTTTATAAATATCACAATTTTTTTTTTATTAATGTGACAGTTTTTTTTTTGTCAAAATGATAGACATTGTATGTTACGTAGAAAATATGCAGATTTCTTAATTTTGTCTGCTGGCTAAACAATGAATATTTTAAGAAAAAAAAATGGAACATTCGAGTGAAATTCTACTAAGTAAGAAATAGATGATAGAATTTTTTAATGAATATTGTTGAGTAGTTTGAAAATTTTGCTTTACCATTATTTTGACAAAGTCAACTATCCAATGATTAATTGTTGGTTAATGTGACTATTTTTATATTTATGGTAAAAATGGAAAAATTAATACAAATTTGAAAATAGTCGCGTCTTTTTTTTTAAATGAACAATACAGCAGTTCTGAAATCTCCAGATTTTTTATATTAATACAAATATATTGTAAGATGTAATAAGCTACTTTTCTTGCTGTTGTTAAAATATATTTTTTTATATTTGCAGTGTACACAGTAATAACAAAAATTACATTTTCACAAACTTCCACAAATTGTTGTATTGTTCATTAATAAAAAAATAAAATAAAATTTTTCAACTTAAATTCTTTGTGAATATCCAATTTTTTTTTTTTCTTGTCACCATGAAATATTTTGTTCATAAAAATGACAAATACGTTATATTAAAAATGTACGTAAATAAATGTGAAAACTTGTAAATTTGACTACTTGGGGGAAAAAAGTACTTTTTAAAATACTTTTTGTCAAAGTGATAAAAAGTTTCGTTACTTTTTTCAAATTATTTAAAAAAAAGGAAGTTTAATCAAAGATTCGTAAGTGCCAACAATTTTTTGGTAATGTTACAAGCCGCTTTATTACACATTCAACAAAATAATTTTCTGCAGTGATACTATAAAAAAATGTCTGTACTGTAATTTAAAGGATTTTTACGAAATGTTTCCAAGTACAAAAAAATAGTAATCTTCCAACGCCTCTTTTTTAAATTATCAATCAAGTTGCCGTCGATGTACTCGTCGTCGTCAATTTCTAGATGACTTCAACAATATCTATTTAATCATTTACACAACAAAAAAAAAATATTGATTCTATCGCAATAAAAATGCTCCAGTCACGTGTTATCTCTTTATCGATTTCATACGATAGTTTATCGGCATGTAATTGTAATGGACAAGTAGAATCTATTCCAGAAATAAGAAAAATACTTCCTACTAGTGTAACTTGACCGCAACACCGCAAATCTGTACAACACGATAGCAGAATAGAGAGAAGTGAGGACGCGAGCGCAGCAGCAACAGCAGCAACAGCAGCAGCAGCAGCAACAGCAGCAGCAGCAGCAACAGCAGCAGCAGCAGCAGCAGCAGCAGCAGCAGCAGCAGCAGCAGCAGCAGCAACAGCAGCAGCAGCAGCAGGAGCAGCAGCAGCAGCTAAGAGTTGAGATTGCACAATATTGTCGACCATAAGCTTTCGCTTACTCGGCTAGTAAAAAGACAGACGTGCGCGCGGACCTCTTAGTACGTTAAAAAAGCAAAGGAGAGCGAAAGAGAGAGAGAGAGAGAGGGAGGGAGGGAGGGAGAGAGAGAGACAGAGAAAAAAGAAAAAAATAAGTGGAAAGACAAAGGCTTGGCGTTCAGCGACGAGGCAGGCGTTTTGCTCGACAAAGCGGTTGCGACGGTGTCAGCCGACCGAAGTACCAAACTTTCAGTCGAGCGTGACCTCGATGAAATCTAACGACCCTCCCTCCGCCGTTGGCTATATCCCCTCGGACTTATATACCAAATTGCGCAATCGTCGAGACATCGTCGCTGCGTTGTCGTTCACAACGTCGACGATTCTGTTGTTTTTATCCCCGTCTGCTGACGATGCTTCTGCTTGTAGCTGGACTTGTCTGGTTTGATAACGAAATCGGCGACGAGAAGTCAGCTTCAGCTATCTTATATGAAGCTTGATCTATATAAGAGACACTCATAACGGAGGCATCAGTATAGTGCTTTTTTTTTTTTTTTGCTAACTCATCTTGGATTATTCAAAAGACACTTGGGTCCAGATCGATCACTGTCGAAATTGTGTTGATCCAGCGGTAACCGAAGAAGAATGTTGGACGGTACTATTATGTATCACAAAATGAAACGTCAGGGCGAAATATTAATATCTGCAATATATCTCTTTATTTCTTTATATTATAAAAATATCTCGCCGACGCCGTCGTGTAGGACAATCGAGGATCACCTACAATTTTTTGATTACCCAGAATTCCCGGTTTCTGACTGGGGTCAAATGACACCGGAGTTTTTTGTGCCCCATTAGACCCCCTTTTAGAGTCTGATTTTTCTAAGTCCCCCATAAAACCACCTTCCATGAGACCCGCCTTCGAAGAAAAGATCAAATTTACAAAATTTACGAAACTCCCAAAGGAAAATTTACAATTGTCGTTGCACGATGACTGGTGGCAAAGCGCGCAGGGTGCATCTGACCCCCATAATTCAAGTAAAAATGTATTCAAAATACGTGTTTAAAAAAAAAAATTCAATTATTTCTGAGTGTGATAAAAATAATCACTTTTTAAAATAAACTAGCCATTATTTACTTTTTTATGCATAACAACTTTCATTAATTTATCATTTAATTAAGTAGTTAATATTATTTACACAATTTTATTAAATTTGTTTATCTGTGCTCTGCCACCTCATTCCTCTACCACTATGTGTCTGCCTCTTCCTCAGTATCTGGCTATATGTCCAATATTTTAAAAATTGCATGAATTTTAATGCACCTGTACTGAAAGTTTATCTACATAAAATGGCGTACTGAATTTGATACACGAGTGTGACGTATAATTTTTTACGGTATACATTAAAAACGTTGAAAGTATAATTTAATATTAATAATGTGAATTGATTTTGCTGTAAAAATGCATCAGTTTTACATCACCATTGTAGATCAAATTTTGTATGCCAGTCTATGCATAAAAACTTCCAGTCCCAAACATTAAGTTACGCATTTTTTTTAATAGGGTCCGTGCCTATTATCTGCCCTATGAAAAAAAATTACACGAAATTTAATGTGCCTGCACTGGAAGTTTGTCTGCATAAAATGGTATATTGAACTTGATACACGTACGTAACGTATAATAAATTTACAACATATTACAAACCTAAAAAGCACTTTAATTTCAATAATGCAATTTAAATTGGCTATAAAAGTTCATCAATTTTATATAACCATTGTACATTACATTTAATATACCAGTTTGAGCATTACAGTTTCAGTCGTGACCATTAACTTACAAATGTGATCGACAGTGTCTCGCTTTCTACCTATACTTCTAACTCTGTCTCTTCCTTAGTATCTGCCTTTACCTACGTTGTAAAAAAAATGCATGAAATTTAGCGAATCTGTATTGGAAGTTTACCTGCATTAAATGGTATATTTAATTTGACACACAGATGTAACGTACAATTAATTCACGTTATATTAAAAACCTTGAAAATACTTTAATTTTAATATTGTATTTTAATTTTGCTGTGAAAGTATATCGAAACTCTATACCGCGTCTCTTGATCAATTTTACATCACAATTATACATTAAATAATATATGATAGTTTATGCATAAAAATTTGCAGTCACAGACATTACCTTACAAATTTTGTTACGAGTGACTCTGCCTCTGCCTCTACCTCTACCTCTAACTCTACCTCTGCCACTGCCTCTGCCTTTCCTCGCTGATTCTTTCTCTCTGCCTTTACCTCTATCCAGCTCTCACGTTCCTACTCTGCTTTTGTCTAACCTCGATCAACATTCAAAATTCGCGCGGTCGAGAACTGTCAAACTACAATAACATGACTGAAGCTGCTCGTCGGTTACCACCAATTTCAGGTAACACGACAGCCAATCAGAGAACGAATAAACCGACAACAATACTAATATCGAAAATGCGAGATATTTTATATTTTATAATTTTATAATTTTATATTTAAGTCAGTATATCTTTTAAAAGATTGATTCCGAAATCTATCAAAAGTTTAAAAATCAAATAAACATTTAGTTAAAACTCAATTCAATTTATCTTCAATGTTCGTATTTCATTTAACCAATTTTTTAATGGTGCAATTTAACTATAAACCTTCCCAATTAATTAGTCATAAAGTGTCCACCACGTATTTTCATCACAAAAAAAAATCTCGGCCTATAAAACTTTCATTTTATAGGCCAATTAAAACATCTAAATCATTTTTCTTCGTGTAGCTTAACAATAAGCGTTCTAAATGAGTTTGTCAAAGTATTCACTGCGTGTATTTTCGTTCTTAAAGCCGCATTCTATATTCAAGTCATCAACTCATGTATATAATCAATGACAAGAATTCCCACGCGTTCCATAGTATTTAATAATAAACCACGTAATCCAACCTAAAGTGCAGAAAAGTTTGTGCTTTCCAAAGCATCAAAAGTTGAGTATAATAATAAACACATGGGTGGCTTTAGGGTAAAACTGAGTCTAGGTCAAAGTGCGGGACATTGCCGGTATTTCCTTCTCACTCGTTCCAAAGACCTTGATCGTTGCAAAATCCTAATGTATCGCACGTGTATATACTTAAGAGCATAAGTGCGCGTAGTAGCAGCGAAGGGGCTCTCTTTCTCTCTGGTTGTGCCTTTCCCTCTGGCGTTATATGCGCCAATGGCATGACTTGTGCCTCGTGGTTAGAGGATTTAAACGAGGCATCGGGTGAGAAACGTGCGACGCCTACAAAACGCGGATATAGGCGAAGGGAATGTAGGTCATAGTGCTCGAAGAAAGGGTTGGCTTAACATTATAGCCAACCTATCTTCTTACTCTGTTTCTCCTTTCTGACCACCTTTCTGCACTCTTTCTAGCTTTGCTTCTAGTCTCATTGCGGCTCTATCTTCGTTTCTCTGTACTTTGCTCCCGTCACGACTGACTTTACGTACCATCTCACACACACACACACACACACACAATCAGGTGTTTCCAACTGTGTTACAGACTGCAGTTTGCAGCAGTGCAGTAGAGCAGCAGAATCGATATGTCCACGTGTGTTGTATACTCACATTTGCTACTTTATGCAAGTCTAAGTTAGCCGCCGAATACCAAAGAGCTATATAACACTCTAAATCTCCTATAGAAACTAGGGAGCTTAACATCTACAGCTGACTGGGGTGACTCACACTCCTCATTGAAGCCAAACACTCTCATGCCGGAATCAGTGAATCCGGCTGAGCGCAAACTCCGCACCACTGTTAAAAAAAAAGTAGTGAAAAATTACATTTTTATTTTGAATTTGTATTTGTAAACTGGTATAGTAAATTTATTATACAAGTGTGATGTAAAATTACGGTAAAATAGAGAAAAATGTTGTGTTTGAGTTTTCAAATTTCAAGTTTGAAAAGTTATACAATTATTGCGTAATCTTGACACATTTTTTTAATTGGCAGCAACACAAAAATAGTGTCAAAATGGTCGAAATATTTTTTAAAAAGGAATTAAGAGGAAGTAAGAGTTACACATTTTTTAATCTCAAAATGACACGAGATTTGTGCAAAATAAAAATACAACATTTTTCACTGTCAAAAAAATAAAACATTACTCGTGACTAAAAAAAAATACGTATTTAGTTGGAGTCCATTTCATCTACGCTGTACAATTAAAAAAAATAATTATTTATCATTTCAATAATAATCTATGTAATAATAAGTTAATCTTTGAATTTATTTCATGGACTAAGTTACCTTTAAATTAATTGTTTTTTTTATTTACACTGATTAAAGCATTCAGTACATCCCAGTATTATAAATAACTTGGCGATTTTTTTGTTTCATAAAAAATAAAAAGCAATTGAAATTAAAGTGAATTGTACAATTAAATACATGTTTTGATAAAATTAATTAAGTAGTTAAAAATTGGCATTTAATTGCAAATTATAGTGCTAAAAATTGCTATAGACTCTTTAAGAAAATTATAAATGATGAATCAGTAGCAGAAACTCCGAGGATTAATTATTCTTTCTCTTGCCGCTCGAAACTTTGAGTCATATTCACGCTTTCACGATTTTGGCCGCGCGCTATATACTCTCTATTCGTAGCCAATCCCTTCGAGTCTCTGGGACACGACAATCTTATTCTTTTCAACGTCTGTCGTTACTCTCACGATTTGGCACTGAATCAGCAGCTGCCTATACGTCTATATAGTTACTGTTAACTGTCCGAACAGAATACACGTGCGCCGGACGATCGTCACTAGGAGACGAACGTATAGCCACACTTCCGGTCCGCTTCATCTCCCCTTTTGGGTGTTACGCAGTTACTTACTCCCTCGATTTGCATATTATCGCTTGTTGCTCTTTTTGTTCTTCCTACTCGTTAAAAAAATTCTAGATAACACAAAACGAGATTCACATCCCTCAATAATAGAAAAAAGCACCATATTCGAATGAAAAAGTATTAAATTAATTTTTCAAATAAATTATTATAAATTATATTGCCTATGAAATATTATTATTTTTATATAATTAATATTTATGAAAAATAAAAAATAAAATATGTTTAAATCCTTTAAAATGGAACAACAACAAAGCAATATTTGCTTACTTTTCTTGATTGGTTTAAAAATGTTGCAATATTATAAATAATTTTATGGTTTTTTAAAGTTATTTTTAATTTGAGAAAGAATGCCGAGATTTTAAAATTCTTACAAATTCGTAGCTCAAGTGTTCGATGATTCTTTCAAGTAAAAGGATGTATAAATGTTTGGAAAATATTGAAACGGGCTAAAATTTTTTAAATATATTTCTGCCTATACTTCCTGCATAGGTTTTGTTACATAATACTTGATTTTATGGTTCTTAAAAATATTAATTAGTCGTCTTCTACGTTTACCATTATTTCTAATAGTTGATACGCAAAAGAATAATTATCTTAAATTATTCTCAATAATTTCAAAATCGTGAAATTTTCTATTTCTGCACAATAAGTCATAATAATATCGACCAAAGCCACTCACTTCTAACTCACCTTCGTGAGTTTATTTTTTAATTATTTTTTAATAATATAAAAAATAATTATGCACTTTCATGACGTCCATTTTTGTCCCTTGACTGAGCTAGGTACGTGTAAGAAAATCCTGTTACGTATTTCACTCAGTAATTTTCCAAGTGAATCACCGTTCGATGCGTCGTTGACATCGTTGAACGCAAACAAGAAAGACAGAGTATAGATGATAAAAGAAGAAGCATAAGAAGAAGACATAAGAAGATGAGAAACCTATTATATAAATTTGTATAAACGAGCGTTTGATTTAAATATTGACGATCGAATACTCCAGAGATGCGACACGTACCGTATGACGACAGTGATGATTTTTTTTTTTTCGTCAATCCTTCTCATCCTCTAGTTACGATAATAAAAGCTATTTATATTGCTTCACGTTTCAATTGGAATTGAAACGCGTGGCAAATTTCAAAGTTATTTTCGCCACTCGCGGTCTGACACTGCACTGACTCTCGGCTAAAATTGGGTTGACGGTGAAAGCCATCGCGAGAGTCGAGCGCGCGGTATAAACGCTTCAAACACAGCCGACGAGTTAGAACGCTGCGAACTGCGAGTGCGGAACGCTCTTGACGATTCTAGAGAAGGTTCTATGAAGACGGGTGAATGAAAGAGAGAGAGAGACATATGTGAATTGATTCACGTGTAAAAGAGATAGGAATAGTTTGCTCGGTTGATCTTGAGAAGGTCCTGAAAGTCTTCGGGTATTTGGTACTGGTATTCAAGTAGATATCTCTCGGTGCATAGAGCTGCAGTGCGTATGCACTTCGATACCAATGAGTATGCTGACCTCTCCCCATACGGCGCTTACCAGACCTCGAACTGATATCTGCCAGAGTAAATGGCTCAGTGATTGACTCTTCGAGAAAATAAAAATAGAACTCCAGTGATTGACATAGCTGGGTATAGTTTGAATGGAAATTAATTAGAGAATCATTGAAAGTGGTTCTCTTCACTAATTTTCAATCGTTTTCTTTTGAGTCAAGATGATGGATGCAATACATGAGAAACATTTTTTGTAATTCAATTTATTGGATTGTTTAATAAAAAGGAAATCATTATTCTTTGATTTTTTTTTAGTGGTAGTAAAAAAAAAAGTGACACAGAGTTCGGCATAATTAAACAAAAAATTTATTAAAATACGAGTTAAAGCGATTATTTTCAATGAAAGTAAAATATTTTAAATAAGGCGTTAAGGTAGTGAGTATAGTTCTTGAGGAATATTTATTTAAACTACAATTAGTTAGATCGCTTTCAAAAAATGCATCGCAATTTGTAATTGTCATTTTTTTTAGTGTCGACATAAAAGAATTGAAGTCATTCCAAAATAGTCATTCTTTTGATTGATTATTATGTTTACCAATTTGTTGGTGGTGGTAAAAAAAATAATTTCATTGATCTTTTTGCGTCATTTATTTAAAATTGAATTAATTTAATTGTTTTCAAACATCGCAACCTTTTTTTAAAAAATATTCTATAGATGTGACTATAAAGTCCAATTAAAATTATCTCCACTAGATGGCAAGCACATGCAAAATTCCTTGTCATCTGTAACTAACTTCAAGACGGAGTCGAATTCTGCAGTTTAGCCATTTTTAATAATCTATTGATTACGTAAGATTGTAATTATAATTGATTAGCGCAACTGATATGTAATCAACCAAGGAAACTTGGTTCGAGCAACCATTTCTTAACTAAGCTAATTTGTAAGGTAACAAAATGAATCAATGTAAGGTTAAGACATAATCAATTGGTTGTTTCAACTTATTTTTAGGTCATATCAGCTCACTCTGTTTTCTTATATTACTTTTTTACCGAATTGTTTAAGTAATAGTTAAAAATAAAAACACAGCATATGTAAATTAAAACTAACTAACCATGAAATTAAATCTAATCCTCTTTAATGAAAGTAAGATGAAAAAAACGTTTATCAAGATAAATTTAATTCTCGAGAAATATTTTTAGAAATCTTGTTTATTAAATTATTGTTGTTTGTTTATTTAAAGTTACCTTTTGCCGTTTTGTTAAATAGTTAAAAACATAATTTTTATTTCTATTAAAAATTTAAATACCATTAACCTAATTCGAATCCCATTTAGAGTGGTAAACTGTAATAACTTCAATATTGAACAAAATGTTTGTGAATAAACAAATTCTTGTGAAATAATTGGATTTAATTTTCAATGCAACTAATTCGTAAATAATCTTACAGATTTTATAAATATATTTAAAAAGCATTTTTCTTTTCATTTATTTTTAAAGTACAGTTTTTACCAGCACTGTCAATATATTTGTATCTCATTCTATCCAAAGTGCTTTGCAGGCTCTCTTTGTAAAATGCGAAACGACTTTTGTACCGCATAGCCAAATGATACTATGATGCATGAACTAGGTTCATTGTCTTTCACAGAAATACACTTTAGCCTCTGTTTTCTATCTGTACACAAAACAGAGAGTATAGTCAGAAGCAGTTTCGATCTGAAACAATGACAGTGCAGCCTCGATGATCCGACAAGGTGGAAAGAACCAAGAAGTCACTGACGTTCCATCTTCACTCCGTTTTGTCGGATTCTACGCTATTCGAACGAAGAGATTTTCCAGCAGCGATAAAATACTCAACGCGCTCTTGGAGAACAAGATTCATTGTCTTTCGGCCACTTCGTTGAACTCACTTTGCTACTCCTAAATTTGTAGACCACACAGAGACGAGATACATATATATTTAATGGGTAGAACATTGACTGCGCGGAATTTGGGTTACGTGAGTTGGGCCACCAAATACCAATAGCGCAACACGTGATTTTTAAAACTGATCCTATTGTGTTTCGTGTTCCGTGAACGTGTATGGCATTCCTAGATACACGTGAATAACGTACTCATTCCACTTGGAAACGAGGTTTATTGTCTTTCAACTGTTAACGGGCTTCACTTCACAATTCTAAGACGTCTAGACCGGTATTCACAGTTCCCAAGACTGGAAATAAGAACATCTAATTGTATATAGCTTACCGAGAAATAAAAAAGGTCTCGAACAAGATCTTGAAGTTGCTACCGACGTACGCAATCGAATGAATACAAACAAAAAATCGTTTTACAAAAATTTTAAAAAATCCCGATTGATAAAGAAAAAGTTTGATTAATAATCAAATTGGTTAAACAAAAAAATATTAGATAAATGTAATCGGGTGATTTTTAAAATTATTTTACAATTTTTGTTTATCAATTAAAATCCTTTTTTGCAGTTGGGAATTTATTTAATTTTTGTAAAATTATTTTTTATTTCTCCATTTTTTAAATAATTAACTATTAATTACAGAACGAGTTATAATTGTATTTTGTTATATAATACTTGATTTTATGGTTCTTAAAAATATTAATTAGTCGTCTTCTACGTTTACCATTATTTCTAATAGTTGATACGCAAAAGAATAATTACCTTAAATTATTCTCAATAATTTTAAAATCGTAAAATTTTCTATTTCTGCACAATAAGTCATAATAATATCGAAAGAATGTAAGATAAATGTAATCCGGTGATTTTTAAAATTATTTTACAATTTTTGTTTATCAATTAAAATCCCTTTTTGCAGTTGGGAGTTTATTTAATTTTTGTAAAATTATTTTTTATTTCTCCATTTTTTAAATAATTAACTATTAATTTCGGAACGAGTTGAATTGAAATATTAGCTGTAACACAGAGTAGATCTCAAATTTTGACATGGCTAATGTCGGTAGAATCAATGTTTATAAATATGCTTTTTGAAAAATATGTGTATCTCAGGGAGTTAATAATTTATCGTACTGAAATACCAACTACTAATAAGCAACTTGCTCGCTTTCGGAATCGATATGCCAAATGTAGTTCAGCCATTTGTTGTGGTTTCGGAGAAAAATGACAACATGGAAAATCGTATTTTTTGCCCGGCAGGTAGTTGGGAGTAAAAATAAATAAACCTCATCTTTTGTTGTAAAATATTAATATTTTTATTGAGAATCTTATATAAAATTACAATCATAACGTATTTTTGTCAAATGCTGGAACTATAAATCTGAACGAATTTACAGAAATGTGTGAGAAGGTCAGAAAAAAAATGGCTGAATAAACATACAATGTCCAATATCATAAATTTCAATATAGTTTTTTATAGTTGGACCTGGTGATTTTTTTTTCATCATTGAAAGCAGTATTATGCAAAGAATCGATATCATAAACTTTTTAAAACATTCAATTGATAAAATTAAATTTATAATTGTATTATATAATGTAAAACTACCAAAAAAATGTATAATACATTTTTTTAGAAATGTGCGTAACTCATTTTACCAAAATAAAAATGAACCATCATTAAAGTTAAAAAAATATATCGATAAAAAAAATAAAGCTTCCTCTATGAGAAATTAAAATTGTAAAATAGATTTATGATAATTAGTATTATCTAGCTACTCTAGGTTTAGAGTATAAAGATAGCAGTCTGTAAAACCAAACTGCATCATTAGTGCTCACTGTATGTAGAGTAAATGTAAATGTAAGAGTCAAGATATGATAGCAATGGATTTTCTAGGCCGATGAAATTGTTTAGTCATTACGTTGCAGTAATGCGAGTTACGTGACGAGTCAAAATACGATACGCAACACGTGAGATCCAACTCTCGACTTCCTTCTTTCTCTTTCTTTGGCCCAATGATTTTACAAGCTTTTATTAATACACACATGGAAACGCTTCGAAGTATCTCCTGTAACGCGTGTAGCATTCCACTGCTCAAAGATATCGACTATCCTTCGTCAAGCGCAGTATCAGATAATCAGGTAATATTCCATCTGGTTCTAAAAGGCCGATTTTCGATAGACCTTTTTTTATTACATTCTATTCAATGAATTTTATTACACTTTTGTTAAATGTTAATCGAGTACAGAGATATAAAAAATTGATTTGGAAAAAAAAGTTTTCGTCATTCCATAACAAATTTTCATATTGAAAACTATGTGATGGAGTAATTATCTGCAACAGTAACGATTAGACGAATTAGGTATATTATAAAATGTAAGAAACAAAAATTGAAAAAAAAAATAACCATATGCACAATGTTGTGTCTTTATAATCGCAATTTTTTCCTTTAGAGTAAAATATAATTTGAAAACGGACAGCATACAGTTTTTTTTTGTTAACGAAAATTTTTTGGTTTTCAAAATTATTATGATTATTTATTTAATTATTAAGCTTATAAGAGCCCAGAAAATGAGACAAGAAAAAAATATTACAACCTCGCCGGGAGGTTGGCAAATATTTTGTTCGTTCAAAGAAACAGGTTGAAACAAACACAGTTTCTTTGCAAAAATTCAATGCATATTTTTGGGTTAACTACAGTATGAAGTTGAACATTTTATATATTGATTGTTTATGTGAGCCACGAACACTGTTGTCCGAATCGCGGCTAGGACTGCATTAATCTAGTTTGGGTTGAATCAAAGATCGTTCGTTATTCGATTCGGGTATCACGAGTGGTTGAGGCCTTGTTTCACGAAACAAAATCATACCTGAAAAATAACCCAATTGCATGGATTAAAGGAACTGTATTATGCCCTTGAATCAACGGCGGTATAGCTTAGACCTACACAATATCCGGTTAACTCAAATTTTAGAGCGGTTGGCTCAACATCTCCAAAAAATCTTATCAGCCGCATATGGTAACTGAGTCAAACACGCGATACTTTGACTCAACAGTACAGTTCAATGGATTTGATGAATCGGGTTTACTTGAAGTATCACACTGGCCGCCGCTAGGTGGCTCCGTGGATGAGACTTTTCTCGCAAGTGGTTGGGTACCCTGCAACTTACTATATAACAATCTTTCCTTCGATCCTACTGCATGTGAATCTACAAGTAACAGAACGTTCGCCGACTCAAAAAGCTTGAAAGATTCACAGTCAGCTGTTTAATCACCGACTGCAATCACCATCGCCATCAGATCGACCAGATAAAACTTGAAGCAATAATAATAAGTTTTAAAACATTTTAAGGAATCAATTACATAAGATTCATAACCCGAGATCTACCTCAATGTTTTCGTTGTCTCAACCATACACGAGTTTTCATCAACAGGTATGCAACTATTAACTGAATCTTCCATATTTGGTTGGTTTAACAGAATGTAGTTGAAACCAATAGCGGTTTGCAGTTTGACCGAAGCATATAAAGCTTCCTAATACCAATTTGGTATGGTTGAATCAGATATCAAAATCAATTCAGCGGAACTTATAATTACTTTCATACAACTACATCAGCGTAATTGGATCAACAGCATTCTACGATTTCAACCAAACGGTTGATGTCTGCTGCAATAATTTGCATGGGATGAACGAAATCAAAGATTTCACTCAAATAACTGAACTTGTCTCAACCCTCTTGAGATATTTGAATTAAGGAAAGCCCGACATCTCGTTCGTGAGGTTGAGCCAATATATATATAATAACCTCACGAAAAAGTTGAGTCAACCTCCATTTTATTGCGCCCAACAATTCCTTTTTTTTTTTTGTGTACACCCGTTTCAAGAGAACTCAACAGTTGTACGATGTTCTCCTTTACAGTCCACAGACGTGAATCCCCGGATCACATGACTTTGCCTCTGATAATGGAGTTCGTGGGGCGGCGAGGACTCGGTTCATTGTCTCGATGTTGCTCTGTTCTCTGGCCGCTCTCGGTCGCGGTTTTAGAAAGAGCGAAATGAGCTCCGGTGAGGGCAGCCTGAGAATCGAGAGCTCTAGGGGCACGACCCGTTCTCCTCTCCGCGACTTCCGACGCGCGGAATCGCTCCTCGCTCGCTCGCTCGCCGCTCATTCGCCCGTCGTTCCCGCTTCTCGAAACTCGTTTCTATCGCTTGCGCGCATGGCTCTCTAAGTCTCCACTCGAAGAGAGAGAGAGAGAGCGAGAGAGAGAGATACACCAGCAGCAGCTTCGGCTCTCCACCACTCTGCGCGCTCTTAGGGCACGTTGTACCGCGTTGACTCTCGGGCCGAAGAGTTGAGTTTACCGAATGGCGTGGCGGCCAGTGGAAGTTGAGGGTAACGACGGAGACGACGAATATCTGACGGGAATCGGTGAAAGAGACGCACGGTGGTCGTGGTGGTGGTGGTTGTGGTGATGGTGGTAGTAGCAGTGGTGGGTGGTGGGTCGAGCTGCTCCCGTAGCGGAGGTCGAAACGTGCGATCTGCGAGGGAAAACACCAACTCGCACACGCACGTTGTTCTTACAAGTTTGCCGTTTTTTAGGTGAGACCCGAAAGATTTGCAAATTTTGTTTGTAGGGAATAAGCGCCATTTACTAGTTTTTCTAATACACAGAATTTGCACAGTACACATCCCAAAATGCTCAAAATACACAAAATGTAGTTTTAATTCATTGTTTCTTGCCTGTCCAAATATTTTTTTTTAAAGAAAATCCAGAGTAAATGGAAAAATGGGAAACAATTTTTTATTTTCATGTTACAAAATACTTTTTTTTCTTTTACATTCTTTTTACAATATGAATTGAAATATTTTGCATAATATTATTTTTCATTTTTACAAAAACAGCGATAACAATAAAATTATAAATTTTATGAATTTTGCAAAATATCTGTTGTCATTTGTGTAAAGAAAAGTTGTGCAATTAACACATTTTTTGCTACTTGTTTTAGTTTAAAAAAAGAAAATTAAATCTGACGAAATAACATTTTCTGAAATTAGCTTTTTAACAAGTTCATAAGATATACATAATTTGTTGTTACTCTTCTCTCCCTTAAAATGTTCATGTATAAAAAGCAAAATTCGTTTTTGTTTATGTCAAGTCTGACATAAAGTAACTACCACTTCAACGAATTTGTTACGTAATTAACAAAATATTTTTTCGCCGTATATCCTATTATTCATTGATTATCATATATTCAATTAAAGTGCCCAACACTTTAACTTTATAAATTCCTTAGAACACATTTTTTTGCAATGAACTTCATGAATAAAAAAACAAACAAAAAAATAAATGTTTCCAGTAACGTTGAAATAGCCACCGTTACTATGTTACGATTAAAATTTCGATCATGAAGAACTTAATAAAAAAATATATATATATATCTTAAAAAATTGATATGAAGTAAAAAAAATGCATATACTGTTTACGTTGCTATTATGATTATAAGCTATTATTAAATATCTGAAATAAATAAACAAAAATGTGTGTTTTTGATATATGAAAAATGGTGTCCATTTTTTGCTTAGTTGCCATACATTAACAATTAAATTTATTATCGATTAATAGGAAATTATACATTTACTAATTAATTATAAATGTTATGTATTAAGATCACTGACTGTGCTTTTGTTATCTTAAAATAAATCTATCGATTTTTCAAAATAATTTCATCGACTTTTAAAATAATATATTTTCGTGACAATTCATTAGATTTCTTTCTTTTCCAAAAATTCGTTTAGATACAAATTGCGTTGAAGGAGACTGGCCAGAAGTGGACTAAAAGATGGCTAGAACTAGTGCATCTAGTATCTGGCGAAGAAGATCGATCGAGCTCAAAGAACACGAACGTGCGTTTTCTCGTCCTCTTTTTTTTGTCTCTCGCGTAGACGCGACAGTAACGACTGTAGTAAATTGTCAGAAAGTGACAAAGACATATATATATATGTATATAGGTATGGCTTGGTTGGTAATGGCATTGTTATAAAGTAGTGGATGGAAACGATCACACGAGAAGGCAAAGATCGCAACACGAGAGCGTGAGTGACTCACCGAGTTCCTCACCTCGGAGAGTCAGTCAGTCTGTAGTTTAGTCGCGTGTAGTAATAGCCCGGCTTGTGCTGCATATTCTGCTTTCAAGCAACAGCAAATAATATCCCTCATTCTCCATCTCATAAATGCAATAAATTATTTTTCTCACGTGATTTCTTTTTTTTTTTTTTTTTTTTCTACATTGATTTTACTCAATTACCATTTTTCAAGCATATGTTCAAAATGTTTGAATAATTACAGTACTTTTTTGGATGTTTATTATTCTTAAACTAATGTATTCAATATACATATATACTATACAATTAAAAATCCGATATGAAATTCTTACAGTATCTAAATTTTTGATTTTGTGAATTACCACGTTTCTTGCATATCTTAATTATGATAAAATATTACAGTACTATTTTTGGAAGTTTATCATTCATAAAATAGTGTATTAAATACAATATACGCATATAAGTTTTAAATAAAAATTCCAAAATTTCTTTAAAAATTGCAATAATCTGATATGGAATTCCTAAATTTTTGCAATAATTCAGTGAATTACCATTTTTGTGCATATCTTGATGCATGCAATTGTTAAAAACATTTTTTAAAATTTACAATACTTTTTTTTTAAGTTTATTATTCACAAATTTGTGTATCAAATACAAAAAAATAAAGAAATACAATAAAATATCCAAATTTTCATATATAATTACAGTAGCTAATACAGAATTCCGAAATTATCCAAATGTTTGTCTTGATTTTGTGAATTCACCATTATTCTCAATATTTCGATGCATGCATCTGTTACAAACATTTGTATGCGAATATACGCGTATTATGTAAAATTACTGTAATGTTAAATAAAAATTCTAAAGTTTCATTTAAAATTGCAATAATTTTATATGGAATTTCGAAATTTTCGAATTTTTTCTCAACTTTACCGTAATTTTACGTCATTACGTCGAACTTGCATAATAAATTTAATACACCAGTTTATGACTAAAAAAAAATCCAAAGAAGGTGTAATTTTCCAGTGGATATTTTTTTAACGGTGTGCGTTCGCGATTTGTGTAAGACAATATGTAACGCAGTATGATTGCACAATGAGAAAGAGAGACAGACAGAGAGAGATAGACGGGTTTATTATTATATGAAAAGTGACGAAGCCGAGCTACTCTATCTACTCTTTGACGGTAACAGCAGCCGTTGAACGTGAAGTAGACGTAGCCGCTCGTTTCGTCGAGTCTCGTCGAGACTGTAAGCTGCAGGAAAAGATCCCGTTTTAGTCGTTACACTGTGCAGTCGCTTGAGAGCATATACAGCTCTCCTGCACTTGTATATAAAGCTTTCGTATTATTGTATACTCTATGGTATAAACGACACATGCGAGTGGCGTTGAGTAGGTACTCGAGAGCCAACTCTATTTACCTTCTATGATGTCCTCGTCTCGTTGGTGCTGCTGCTGGAGCTGATGTTACTATGTCGGAAAAATGAGAAACTTTCGAACGCAAACGCGTCGGAGTAAACGAGAAGGCATCGCGTTCACTTTTCTGGCATATGGGAATTGAATAAAACTACGGAAATAACACCTGCATTTGTGGATTAAGAGGTTCAGGGCGGGGGGGGGGGCACAGGGCGTTACGAAAGTAAGCTTAGGAAAAAAAACAAAAATTATGCAGCGTTAAAAGAGCCGAAATCTTTTTGAGTTACAGTAAAAAAAAGGGAAAGTAAATTTTTGGGTCATTTAAGGAGATTTTAGCGAACATTTATTTACTTTACCTATTTATTTATTAAAATTGATTGTTACACATTTTTTACGCTTTCAGCAGGAGTACATAAATTCAACGGAAAGTGCTGAGATTTAGAAAAAAATTGTTCGTACTTGTTTGAAAGGAGAAACCACAAATTACGGTGGAATTGATTTAAAGTGATGCTAATTAATGTAGAAAAAAATGTATAATAATTATTTTGCAGAATGATAATTCAATTTGCGATTTAAAGTAAATTTGTGATTTTATTTCGAGACGAGTGATAGGTTTTATTTGTATTTTTTGAAGAATGCTTGACGAATTCACCGAGTTATTTATTTACTTGAAATTTACTTCCCAATGAGAAGAAAATTTCGGTTAGCGAAATAAAAAATAAAAAAAAAATAACACAGATAGCATTTTAATACCATTTTAAACAATGACTCATCGTACAAAATCCAAATCCATCCAAGATAAACTTCAAGAACAATAACTAAATCTGTAAATAAAGAAAGAAACATTCCAATAGATGTTTCAAATATTTACGCAATAATTATATTTAATTTGGTGTCTAATTTCTGTGACTAATCTCTAGTTCAGTCTCGGTTGTCATGCTAAAATATGTAAAGCTAATTAAGCAAGTCGAGACCACGACAGTGCCGCATTTTTTATTTAAATGAATTGTAAATATTCTCTTTGCATTTTTTCTACAACAGTTACGAAGGATTATTTATGAGTCAGTTTTGTTTTCTCCTCGTGTTCACGTGTGAGGCATCATTCTTTATCAACTGAGCCGTTTTAACATTTGAAAAGCTTTTTTTATCCTTGCAAAAATATTTTTGCCCACTCGTCCAATTTTTCTATAATTTCTATACACCGTTAATAAAAAAAAATTACTATGAGCTTCGATTACAGGAATCGGACTAATTTTTTTTTACATAAACTTGGAGTATCAATGTCAGTTACATGTCAAATTACAGTACTTTACATTAAATATTTCGAAAATTTTCAACAGTAACACAAAAGTTTAGTAACTTTTCTCCACTCGTGTGATAAATTTATTACTCCACTTTCATAAACAAAATTTCTGGCAATTAAAAGTTACAAATATTTTGATCCATGCCACTGTAGGTTAAATGAAATTAAAAGCAAAATAAAAAGTGTCGAAATTAATGAAAAAAGGAAAGATTTAAAAAAAGTGGCTCATCTGATACAGAATGTCTCCTACATGGGGTTCAATATATTTTAATTATTTCATTGCAGGAGATTAATATTTTTTTTTTTTTTTTTTTAGCATCTAAAGTCCATTCGTCGATCATTATTATTATCGTGATGAATCCCGTCGCTCCAACCGGATGATTCCTATGTTGTATGTTCTGTAATACACGTGACAAACTCTCGCTCTCGTTGCAGAAACACGCGGGGAGTTTTCACTTTCACACGATTTCCCATCCTGTGCAGAACGTGTGTGCCCCGAGCGCTCCTATGCGCCGGCTCTTGTATATAGCCAGAAGGCGATGGTTCTTATATACCTTCAGGGCGTTATACCATCGTCATCGTGCATTAACATCAGCGTGGAAAGAGAGTATATATCGAGGTTTAGCGGGTTTGGCGTTTCGAATCCATTTGCTCATCGTTCTCGTCGCGAAACCCGCTGCGACGATGACGACGACAACGATGATGATGACGACGCCGGGGGGAGTTTACTCTCTTCGCCGAGGCGCATGATCGGGTGTATTTTCGTCTTAGCAATGCTTTGCAAACTCACCGTCGCTCGATGCAATCATGTTCCATTTACGACTTTGCATAGTCCGAAGCCAATATGCTCTATACAAAAACGTATAGATACGAGACTGTGAACGCAGAATGATTGACGACGACTCCAGGATTTTTTCTCCTCCATCAACAATATTTTTGTTAAAAAATGGAGTTGATAACCTCTCGATCGATACACACGGTTTGCGAAAAGGAGTTCTATTAGAAGTGTTCAAAATATCAGTCCAGAATTTCATGTAAAATGCGTCAATCTAATTTAATATTAACGTGCTAGGAGCTGCGGCTTAGGGCAGCCTTATGAAAGGATCGAGTCTTTTACGTTTAGACCCGGGTCTGAGTCATCTTCAGAATTTTATTGTCGGTATACATTTTGTGTGTTTTGTGATGTTTATTGATGGAAAACCGTGTTTTCCGGTTGAAGTATTGCACTTGAATGATCAGACAATTTTGGGTTGTGAGGCTATGTTTGTCTTTTTTCTCGAACTGCTTTTTGTCTATTTGATTACGTTTAAACTGTCTGTTATTAAGTTTTGGTAATAATTCAACCGGAGAAGCCGGTTTCGCAAAAATGCTACATATTCGTATGATGAGCGATCGAGACTGAGACCGGAAGTCGCAGCTCCTAGCACGTTAATTTAAAAAAAAAAACCGGCCACAGCTCAACATCAACTCTAATTTAATGTCTTTTAGTTCAAATTCGTGTTTGCAAAGTGTATGGAAATCTATGAAACGCTATTATTGAATTTAATTATTATCAAGCAAGAATATATCACATTAATTTATTCTCTCTACATGTAGTACAATCACAAGTTTTTATATGAGCAACTGTTGCACACGTTAATTTCCATCATTTGCCAAACATAATATGAATTAAAGCATAAATTAATGCTCTATCGAGGTAATCTAGATTTTTTCGCTGTTGATCTTCGAAGCTGATGTTACGAGCTGGTAAACATCATCGTAGTGAAAGAGAATATCGGCCCACTTGGTTTGTCGCGTCAAGCGTACACAGAACAGCTTTTATATACGAGGCCGAGAGTGTGCCTCTCATAGGGTTTCCCTTCCTCGCAACGTCATTATACTTACACACGTCTATATAACAACGACAGCCTAAGCAGTAGACCTTGCAACGAGTTAACGAAATTTACGCTTGTTGCGTAAGGTGCCCAAGCATATGTGTGTATGTATAATACGAGAGGCTTATGCGGAGCAGGAACGAGAGTGACGAGAGCTAGATCGAGTTCAAGAGAGTGGGCAGAGACCGATCGAGTGGGTGTAGGTGCAACATATGCAAGAGATAAATACTGTAGTAATACACTAAAGGCATAACCAGAGACTGCATCATATATATCGGACAGCACTGAGTGCTCCTATCGCCAGATGACCATCTCTCAGGCTGCGTTACAGAATAGATGTGATATAACGATTATACACATCAAGAGGATGCCGTTTATTTTTGGTCAAGCACATAACAGATTTGCTATCGACCTCGAATTAAGCTAAATATGTAAATGGCGAGTATTTATTGAAACATGGTCAATTAGCTAATAATATTTTCGTTGAATGAACGAGCATTTACCTGCTTTAAATAAATTATTATTTTTATTGATACGATTATTACAGCCATAGTGGATATATGCAACTACATTCTATGAGATATTTCAGTTTTTGTTACAGTCGAAAATAATGGGAATACTATAGTCAGTATTGGAAATAATTATGCAAATTAATGGGTCAACGATAAT
This sequence comes from Perithous albicinctus, assembly GCA_964016905.1. Taxonomy (NCBI): domain Eukaryota; kingdom Metazoa; phylum Arthropoda; class Insecta; order Hymenoptera; family Ichneumonidae; genus Perithous; species Perithous albicinctus. Next base: position 6,580,172 of record OZ024695.1, read on the forward strand.
TGGACTAAAAGAATTGCTTATTTTTATTCAAGCATATACAAAGTTACCATCGATCTCGAATTAAGCTAAAAATTTAGATGTAACTGTTTGTTGACGCGTTTGGGTGGCGATCAACGAAGCATAAATGATATGATCAGTTATTTCGGGAATTCCAATTACTTGTCACTGGTGAATACGAATTCGGGGGATCGATGATCGATGGCAGTCAAGAAGGCGAGGCAATAGGATGTATAGCTAGAGATTAAATGGAGTTTCTTCTTTTTCTTCTTCTTCAATAGAAAACTTTTAATGTGTACAAGTGTCAAAGCTGATGACGTGGAACTGTTACTGTAAATATTTTAAACGAAACTTTGAAGATTTTTTTTTAAACGGATGGGCTTGTTCAGTTAAGTTTTTAAAGAGAATGCAGGCGTATGATTGATTTTCTTTCGTAACATCAAATAAATGATACTTTTAGGTGGGTTATTTGCCTCTTCATGAGGCTTACATTTGATATCGAACTGTGAAATGATGACATTTTTAATGTTTTCCAAGTGTACCTAGAAAAGTTTAGAAATCTCGATATATCTCATCATTTAAAGAGCACTGATGTTGTTTTTTTTTTGGAAAATGTTCTTTTAAACCTTTAAAAAAATCACTGTACACTTAAAAAAAAAATTGCAATCATGAATAATGTAAACTGACTGTATAAAAAGTGTTCAATGAAAATTAATGTACATTATTGTGATATTAATGATTGACAATTTAGGCTTTAGTTCATATTACATTTAAGGGGACTGAGTCACTTAAAAATTATGAAAATTAAAGGGTGTAGCAATTGCTACAATAAATCCTTTTTCCCATGAAAAAAATTACTGCTGCACAAACAAAAAGAAAATGAAAAATGTTATAAGTGGACTTTTTTTGCAGCCAACTTGCTTCATCAGTGCAGCCTGAACTCTACAAATGCAAAATATTTAAAACAATGTTTACATCAATGTTTGAATCAAGAATTAAGTTACAAAAAAGAATTCTACAAAAATTATTCATTTTTCTGTTTGGCTCATAGTAATTTTAATAAAAATATGTAAAATACGTAAAATAGGTAAAAGTTTCTATATACTAAACTGTTGCACTATTTCATGTTCTTCATTTTTAGTTTATTCAGTCGACTTAGGCTAACAAACTTGTGTTATAAGCATATTTATGCTTGAAATTACTGACATGCTTAAATAGAGATTATTTCATTCGTGATGTAAGCGTATATAATTTCTTGGTCCTATTTTAAGAATAAAGTATATTCTTAAATCTATGCAAATTTCCATTGTTTGGAGCATACAAGTTTTTTTTAGAGTAGCATTTGATCCTCTGTTTATTATTAATGCCACTTACGTGTTCTGCGTTCGAGCATTAATGTTACCTCTGGTACTTGAATGTGGAGTTCTCGAGTATTACGAACATTACTAACATTAGAAGCCGGTTTTAGATAAATGTATAATAGTATCTACGCACAGTTGGACAGTCTGTATAGCTATATAGGAAGTAACGGCACTGACAACTGAGGAGAACCTGGTTCAATCCGTTTTACAGTATTATTATGATGCCTCGTACCCAATCTCTCTCACTGTCTCTCTTTCTCTCTCACTCTTTATTCCGCATAAAGTGCACACACTACCGGCAATGTAATATGCCAGAGTTCATATGGAAAATACGCTATTTCTACTTCCACGTTTGTAACAGTGAATAGAATATACGGCTTGAGATATAAACGTAGTTTGCTGACGCAAAGCGCAACAGGTGCTGACTCTTTTTAGAGCCTGATTCTTTTATATTGTCGGCACACGTTTGCTATTAAAGTCTTGCAGATTCTAACGTCAATTACTAATTCTCAGGCTAGACAAGATTTTGTCCGGTGTACTGTTAAAAATATTTTAAAAAGTTAGAATACGTTTTTGAATGTCGAAAATTACAGGATTCGTAACGAAAATTTCCAAATTTTCTTATAAAATTCTAGTAGTCCGATATGGTGGACCTAAATATTCGAAATCTTTCGTCTGGTTTACCGTCACAATTTTAGATCACACTTGTATAATAAATTTGATATACCAGTTTATGGATATGGAAACTTCCAAATGGAGATTTTTTTGAACAGTGCAGAGGAGAAACGTGTCTTGAATGAAAGAGGAATGATGCGTTTGAGTCTAGTATTTGTAAACGCCAGATGCTACCGAGGATTCTGCATCAAACAAGTTTTCTTTACGATCGATAAATAGAGGAATCAGGGGCTAATAATAAGATGGGAAGTCGAGCGAAGCTATTGAAACGATAATATATTTATTCGGTATTTTGCGTTATGAATCGACGTAACCTTGATGTAAATATTTAATTTTGCCTTACAGCCAGTGTTGTAACCATAAATTTATTTCGAATTGACTCGAACAATTTTTTTTTTTTTAGAATATCTTAACATATTTGTAAGAGAATGTATAAACATTTTATTAAAACGAAAAAAAAAACTTTTCTATGTTGGTGCGTTGAAAAAAGTCATAAAAAGAATAGTTACGACCCATTACTTTTATTTTCTTGTAATATTAAAATGAATTTTTAGGGGATAATATCTTTATTTCGATTTTATTAAAATGTTGTATTTTTTATAAGTATGGTATTGTAAAAAAATAACTAAGAATTAATTATTTATGAGACAATTAAACGGTAATAGGTGGTTAATAGCAATTGGTTTAGAAGTTACATGTCGCAATTTTTGTACCATTCAAGATTTTGTACAGACTAAGAACAATATAAAACTAAAAAGACTTAATGCAGTGGGGCAATAGTGTACATACTATTGCACAGAAGTAGCAAAGTAGATGACAAAATAAATAAATATTAGGCTTGACTGAACAGAAAGATTTTTGAGAACATAATCAATGACCCATCAAACTAAATTCCGTCTGTGTTTCATTGTGTTTCAGGGGTGCTGGAGATGGCCGCTACTGAGAGCACGATTCGATTCAGCGGTCACACATTGGATAAGGCAACCAAGGCCAAGGTATGAACATAGAACTGGGTTAGCTGAGTTAACTTATGCGACTAACGCACGTAGAATTGAAAGGGTAAAAAGGTGATTTAATAAACCTCTTGTCTTGTTTCGCAGGTTACCTTGGAGAACTATTATAGCAATTTGATAGCTCAACACATAGAGCGCAAGCAGAGGCTAGCAAAATTAGAAGAATCGTTGAAGGACGAGGGACTCTCGGAGCAACAAAAGCAGGAAAAACGTCAGCAGCATGCTCAGAAAGAGACGGAATTTCTACGCTTGAAACGCTCGAGGCTCGGCGTTGAAGACTTCGAACCCCTTAAAGTCATTGGACGCGGCGCTTTTGGCGAGGTAAGAAGGTCAAACTCGTGTTCCGCTTCTTTCCTCGCTTCCTTGTTTTTTTTTTCTTTTCGTTTATTTTTATTTTCTTTATCACGTTGCTGTAAGATCACGACAATTTCCTCCAAGTTCTCTTCCTTATCCGTTTTAACGATCGTGTTGGCTAAGTAGGCGAGACTGAATATAACGCGTGACACGGAATTCCGCATATTTAATGCCACGGATTTTTCCAACGTTTGCTTCTTTTTTTACCAGGTGAGACTTGTACAGAAGAAGGACACCGGTCACGTTTACGCCATGAAGATCTTGCGGAAAGCCGATATGCTTGAAAAGGAACAAGTCGCTCATGTTAGAGCCGAGAGAGACGTACTCGTAGAGGCTGATCATCAGTGGGTCGTTAAAATGTACTACAGCTTTCAGGATCCTATCAATTTATATCTAATTATGGAATTTCTACCTGGAGGTAAAGTAACGCACGTGCTTTTCTTTTCACTTGTTTTCTTGATTAATTAAAAGGTAGGGATTCCGATGAAAATCGCCAATATTCATTAAAAAATATTTCAATTATTCAACTGCTGATATTATAAGAGAAAATATTTCTTTTTTTTACTCCTAAAACAAAGAATATTTTGACCTGTACCAGCAGTTAAACAAATTAGATGCTCTTCAATGAATATTGACGATTTTGATCTGACTCCCTTTCATTAAGTAAGCCTGAGCTCGATTTTTTGTTAAATAATGCGAATTCTTTAAATGTTCATTCGCAGGCGATATGATGACCCTTCTAATGAAAAAGGACACACTCTCCGAGGAATGCACGCAATTTTATATTTCGGAAACGGCACTTGCTATCGATTCGATACACAAACTAGGTTTTATTCATAGGTAAGTTGCTATTAAAGTGATTATTACTCTACTTATATGTAATTTTAGAGCTGAAAATATAATATTAAAAAAATCTCTGGAGGTTTTTAGAAAATTATCTTGGTGTGTTAAAAAGTAAATCTATTGCTATAGAATTAAGTATAAAGTAGCATCTCTAACTTTATGGAGAACATCAATTGTTATATGTCCGAATCCTTGCAAATATCGAATCTAATTGATTGAACAAATCATTAAATTGATCATATCGATCAGAACCGATGGACTTTTAACACAAAGAAATCAGGGATTAAATTAATCACGAGTTTGATTTTTTTTTTTTTTTGTAAAACATCTAGCAATTTCTGTTTATTAATTGTAAAAAGCCTTAGACGTCATATTTCCTTTAAAAATACATAAATGACTAGAAATTGAAACAGCTTTGTCTATTCATGGCCAATAAATAGCTGTTTATTAAACATTGAAATATCATTATGAGAATGGCGCTTAAAGTCGTATTGATTTAACGAATGTTAAAAAATTACAGGGACATTAAACCGGACAACCTGTTGCTTGACGCACGGGGCCACATAAAGCTCTCGGATTTCGGTCTGTGTACAGGCCTCAAGAAATCACACAGAACCGATTTTTACAGAGACTTAAGTCAAGCAAAACCTTCAGATTTCAGTAAGTATTACATAAATATTTAATGGCGATGTAACAAAAAAAAAATGTCCCTCATAAACTTGTCACCGAAAGACCAATGAATGTCAATTGCGAGCTAAACATTCATTACTAGTTCCCCCAGCGACCCTGAACTTCACACCCACAAGTCTCTAGACAATACAACAACCCTCGATTACCTACGATTTATCTCAAACTCTCGCGTGTTTATCGTTGTCACGGGAATAATTTTCCAAGAGCAATTTACCACGCTCGTTGTTGATTTTCAAAGGCGCGTAAATGAAATAAAATATTAATCGGTGAAATGTGTCGTATAATTTTCAGTGTAATATCTCATTTTGTTTGTTTTTTTCTTTTTTTAATGATGCTTCACGAATTCACCCAATAAATTGCATCATTTTATTTCTCAATGAGAAAAAAAAAGTTTGGCCAACGTCGTACCTTTGTTTTTCTATCATTTTGTAAACGATGAATAGGTAAATGAGGAGCGAAATTACTTCACACTCGTCAAGATCAAACTAAAACTCGAAACTTGGCTTAAAAGAAACTTGCGCAAAAAATGTTTTTGTCGATTTATCGTCGTAAGCTTAGTTTCTTTTTCTATAAATTTCATTGTTACATCATTTTTGTCTAGTAAATACGAACTCTGTAATAAACATCCACCTTAGTTTTCACTCATTTTTCGGTTGAAACTTGTGCTAACAATTTTCGATATCCTTCTTTGAGACCAATTTGCCGCTTGTAATAGCTTGTAAAGGCACGTAAGATAAGTAAAATGATTAATCTATGCGTTGCATAATTTTCAGTGACATCGTGTGGAAGCGGAAGTGGCGGAGCGATGGATAGCAAAAGACGAGCAGAGAGCTGGAAGAGAAACAGGAGGGCACTGGCCTACAGTACGGTCGGCACTCCCGACTATATAGCTCCCGAAGTCTTCCTCCAGACTGGTTACGGACCGGCATGCGATTGTTGGTCCCTCGGCGTTATTATGTATGAGATGCTCATAGGTGCGTATATTTATAAACAAAACACGATCTACATATGGGATCGTCGTATAACTGTTCATTCTACATTTGTCTGTGACTCGTGTAGGTTATCCACCGTTCTGCAGCGAGAATCCACAGGAGACCTACAGAAAGGTCATGAACTGGCGAGAGACTCTTGTCTTTCCGCCGGAAGTGCCGATCAGCGAGGAGGCCAAGGACACGATCGTTAGGTTTTGTTGCGAGGCCGAAAGAAGATTGGGTAAGACTTTTATGTTTCAATCGACAGTTATTTGACACTAAAATAATGTATTAGTTGCAATTGGGCACACTTGTATATGCACCAGAAGAAAAAAATCTTTCGCGCTATAATACCTGGAAAACATATGTACCGCATTTCAATTTTAATGTAAATACAATTCTACCATTAATGAACTTCACGACACGAAAAGTAAGAGTTTTAATTTGAAAAGGATGTGAAGTAGAATATAACAAGATGGTTTCTGATTATTGAGGAAATTTTTAGATCAGTTGTTTGTACCGTTTTCGAGTTATAGCATTTTGAAAAAAAAATACGAAAATTCAAGTTTCTATAAAATCGTAACTGTTTTATCGATTTCGCTTAAATTTAGTATTAAACACTGACACACTCTATTTAAGTTTTATGCAAAATTTTAGATCAGCTGCTTGAACCGTTCTCGAGTTCTAGCATTTTCAGAAAAATTCCGAAAATTTAAAAAATCTATAGAATTCGAACCGCTTTTCCGATTTCTGCCAAATTCAATATCAAAACAACATTAAATTTACCTGCACTTATGAAAAACTATTTAGCAAAATATAGCAAAATTTACGAAACTTAAAGCATCCACGTCCTTCTTTTGAAAAATTCAAAAAGTTATAAAATCAAAATGCCTGCACACATTTTGATAAAATTCACAACCGTCTAAGCGGCGGAACACTTGTATGCTAAATTTCAGCTCTGTCGCTTGAACGGCTCTTCAGTTATAGGTTATTGAATTTTTAAACACCTGCACACATACATATATACGAACATTTTTTCTTTTTTTTCATTTTCTTTTCAACCTCTTTTCTCGTTTAGCTCATTCAAAGTGTCCTGAGGAAAATCTTGACATTTTTTTTCTATAAGGAAGCGAAAAATTGTTGAAGTTCTACGAGCAATCTTTCAGAAATTTTGAAATTGTTTGAAACCGATCAAAAAAGTTTTAGGCCATTTTGGGCAGCGGCTTAAAAATACTTGTACTTTATTTTATAAAAGACTTTCAAATTTTAAAATAAAGGCAAAAATTTTGAAATAACAAAATTCGTAACAAAATTTTCGCTGTTCTGAGAAAAATCAGTGTTTTTTTTTTTTAAAGACACAATAACATACAAAATATTTAGCCAAATTGAAAGGGGTCATGTATAAAATCTAGGAAGTAGTTGCCTCTACGTTTATAGCCCAAGGTCTTGTAAGATCAGATTATAAAATACCGACAGTGTCGCCAATGAATAATACAAGCTGCGAATAAATGCCTATTTGAATAATTATTCGAGTAATTCGTCGAATAAATCATACGTTCGATCGAACGGGACACCTAACATTTCTGTTTGTTATTTGCAGGCTCGCAAAGAGGGATCGAAGAGTTGAAACTCGCTCCGTTCTTCCGCGGCGTCGATTGGGAACACATAAGGGAAAGACCCGCGGCGATTCCCGTCGAGGTACGCTCGATCGACGACACGTCCAACTTCGACGAATTCCCAGATGTTAAGCTCGAAATACGTAAGTAACAGTATCTACTCACGTTGTCTCCTTCCCTTTAAGGACATTCCATAAATAAGACATTTTGAAGTGTTGCAACTGAAAATTCCTGAATTTTATTAAAAGAAAATGAATAAGGATTTTTTAAAGAATTAAAAATTAATGTTTGACCATATGGATTCTGAGATATATGAGCTTAATTCTAAGACTATTTGCATGGGCGTAAATTGCCAGTCATGGTGTTCAAAAATATACTTCTGGCGGAATTAACCCAGTCAATTTTATTTTTTACAATAGTACTGAAGTACTTATGACAATATTGACGATAGCCCACATATTTTTAGAAAATACTACGAATTAATTGTTACGGTATTCATATATTTTTTTGTATTGTATATTTGCAGCTTCGGCACCGTTGCCACAGGACGGCGAGGTGATATACAAGGACTGGGTATTCATAAATTATACGTTCAAACGTTTCGAGGGTCTGACGCAACGTGGCACGCCTACCAAAAAATAGCAACTCTCGTGCGTTTGTCCGTTAATCGGCAATCAGCAAAGTGATCCTATTGGTACACCGGCCCAAGTACACCATAATCCGCATTAAAAGTGCCGTCGTTTACGCGCCCAATTGTTATATATCCCGCAAACACGACGACGCGCCTTCGTTGGCCTATGCCGCGATTTAAAACGCGTGATTAAACGTTCCGGAATTACGCAAAACTCCGACTAAAACGTGTATTTGTGTGTGTGTGTGTATGTGTGCGTGTGTGTGTGTGTCCCATCGATCCTCGGTGTCCGAAGGATGGGACTTGGCGTGAAAATAATCGGCGTCATGCGCAAAGAATGCACCGATGGAAAAAATCATGTAGTGTACCGGCACAGAGATGGGCAAAAAAAACGTTTTGTTCGTTAAAAAATTCGATGGATTCGAATTATTTTTACAAATGAATTTTATGATAATTTTTCACAGCGGTGTTAATCATCTTTTTGCTGTATTTAGTCCTTTTTTTCAAGACTGGCGTTACACAGGCAATTATATAGTTATGCATCTTTTTTTCGCTCATTTTCATTGCATAATGTATTTTGAATAGCAAAAAAAAATGCTGTTTAATACGATCGAAAGAACTTTTATAGAAAAGTTTTAACTGCTGATTGATTTTTCTTCATGCATATAAGGCAATGTTTATTTATTACGTCGACACGATACGGGTTTTGAAAGGTCATGAAATATGACTATATTAAATCTTGCAATTAATTTACGGCGTGTTGTGCGGTAATTTATTTTTTTTTACGAAATCACAATATTTTCGAATAATTGCCCATCTCTGGCTACGGAAAGAAAACACGACGATAATCCGGTCTTGCGACGCGATCCGAGTAGCTCTCTCTATCTTTCCTCTCCAACAAAAAAAATTCTATTCTCGTTTTCTATCTCTCTCACTCTCTCTCTCTCTTTATCTCTTTCTTTTCTGTACGCCCATTTCTATCTATTGTCTATCTTTTCCACTGTTCAACCACGTATATATTTTTAATTTACACCCTGTTATATTTCCGTTTTCTTATACGTTTTCGTTCGATTATCGACAAGGCGCGCTGTGATATAATTCTCAATGAAAATTAATCATTTACATGGAGAACTTGTTATTCGTGATCGGTCGTACAATGTACTTTGTTGACGCTCGATCCACGATGATTTGCGAACGCGAGAATAATAAAGAAAGAATTAAAGAAAAAAAGAATGAAAAAAATGAAACGTAGCGAATTTGAGAATACGCGCGTTTTTGTTTTGTTCGTGTGGCGGGCTCGTTCGTTCGTTGCCCGATGAAAGGTTCCTAAACACGAATAATATATATGGCAACTCTGGCACATGAGGCATTGTTTATCAACTGGGTCACCTTTTTTTTTTCTTATTATATTTTGTTCACTAATTTTATACAACCTGCAGTGCGTTGTACAGAACCTTCAGAAAAATTAGAGGAAGGGGAAGAACATATTTGGAGGAGTCAACAAAAAAATTCAAAACTTTTCATGGAAATTTCTTTGTAATCATATTTTTAGTAAATCCTATAATTCTTATACTCCTTTTATAAAAAATTGTCAGAGGGGTCAAAACCTATTTGAACGGGTCATTTTTTAAATCCAAAGTTATAGTCGCTCAATTGATAAAGAATGCCTTAAATATACATTATGTTTGATGTACGATAAATGATGAAAGACGCTATGTATGTATTTTGAAGTTTCGTGTGATAAAGCCCCGAGATTCCTTTTTCCCCGCGTTTACTTTCCCATCTTCCTGGTTCTCGATCCTATCGACGATTTTGGGCGAATCAGTCTCACTCTCAACGCTCGTTCATCTCTGTTCACTAATTTTAATGAATTCCAAATTTTGTTTTTTTTTCATCGGGTCTGGCGAATTAATAGCGTTTCGGCCGCGAGAAATTCACGACCAGGGCACCACTCGATGAATTATAGACTTAACAACGTTAATTATAGGTACGATTAAAGGGTCGGAGTCAGCTAAAGAAAAAATATTTTCAGAAAGTTGTATTTTTTTCTGTGTTGACTCGGTTCCCTTATAGTGAAGAAGACTATTAAAAAAAAGAAAAGCCGCTCTTCACGCGTGATTTTTAAATTTCGCTCGTCGTATCGGAGACTTCTTGTCGACCGAAATAAATTAAAAAAAAAAAAGAAAATGCAGAATTAACAATATGCATACACCGAGTCCCATATTATATATTCGATGAGAAATTAGTTTCGTACGATTGTGCCAGCGTAAAAAGTAATAATACGAAATATCATAAACATATAGAGCACCGAGACCGTACCGAGTAAAAATAAAAAATAAAAATTTCAATATAGTTTCGATAATATGGAGCGATTAGGTTTACAATTATTACTCTAGTATACAAAACTAAGGAAAACTAAAGATATTAAAGAAATAAAAAAAAAAAAAAAAAGAAGAAAAAAAAAATACCAAACGGTCTTGAGACACGGGACTAATAATGGAAACAACTATTTTCTTCATTCACTTTAGAGACTAGAGAGACGATAGATCGAGGATTTTAAACGCATAACGTGAGCCACGATGAGTGACGATTAGTCGATATATTATTAAAAAATTTAGTCACCCGACGCCGTATAATAATCGTTCGTGTAATGAGACGCGATGTTCACCGAACCAACGTCCAATTCTATCGAGTTACAAAGATTAAGAAGAAGAAAAAAAAGAAGCAGAAACAAATAAAAATCGTGCGTTCGCAAATTTATTTATCTATTCAAAGAGAAAAGTCTAAATGAAAAAGAAAAGAAGAAATAATAATAATAATAATAATAATAATAATACAACAATAGCCACGAGATGCCTTTGACGCAGCAATTTTTTGGTGCCCTGGAGCAGCGAACGACAAGCTGATCGTGAGGTGACGTTAATCAACACCTCTTGAAATATATCTATTTACGTGTACCTACAATTATTGCGGTATGCCTACACACCCCGCCTGCCCCGTAAAATCGGGTTACACAAGAATAAAACAAAAATAAAATTAAAAACAACAAAAAAAAAAAGACGTTTATCATTAGCTACTTTAGCGATGTAGCTTCGTTATTAGAATTAGATGAGTTCTTCGAACGGATTACGAATCGATGGCGGCGAACGTTCTCACAGAAACTCGACGTAACAAACAAAAAATGTAATAGTCGAATCGAGATATTTCGATTTGTGCGAGGGGCTAGTCACTCTTGAAATCTGGTGTATACGGTCTGATAAATCTTGAGAAATGATAAATATTTCGAGAAATGTAAGAAATCTTGAGAAATGCCTGTAATGAAATATTTAAAAATCATGGGAAATTTTAATAAATCCCGGAAAATTGATAAAATCTTTTAAAATCTTAGAAATTCTTTGAAAAATCCCTGAAATCTGATCAAATCTCAGGAAATCTTGAAAAATCTCTGAAATCTGATCAAATCTCAGGAAATCTTGAAAAATCTATGAAATCAGATAGAAACTTGAAAATTTCTAGGAAATCTTGAAGAATATCTGAAATCTGATGAAATTTTGCAGTCTTAAAATCTCCTCTACACCCGATAAACATTGTGAATTAACCCCTCGTGTGTTTATATAAATATATATTTTTTGTCTCGCTTTCGTTTGCCAAATCTCGCCTGTCGTCGTAATCATAATCGTGTTGCGTGAATATCCCTCCAACCTTCCTCCGTTGACCCTCTCGCAAGTTCGTGTTTAAATCTAGTGTTCCTCGTGCTAATTATGATACAAGTAAAAAAAGAAGAAAATAAAAAAAAAAAGATTCCACGTTCATTGTTGTTGCTCATCAATGTCGAATTTTAAAAAACAAGAAAAATATGAATAAACCCACGTACTACAAAATAGGTCTTTTTAAAAGAAAAGAAAAATGCACTATCGAAAAAAAAAGCTTATTTGCGAGTCCGCGATTTACCGTACGTTTTTCGGATCATTTCGACAATTTTTCTTGTCACTATAATTTTCCATGCGCGTCTCTCTGTCTTTCTCTCTCTACCTCTTGATCTCTCTATCTCAATCTATCTCTCTCTATCCAAATCGATCATCTGTTATATTATCATTTAATTTCAAAACGCTGTCTTACTTTTCTCGCCATAAATGTATATCCACCGTATTAAGAGCGAAGATGTCAGTAGCAATTAAAAAAAAAATATATATATATATAAATATATATATAAGTCGCACGATGCGTCGAAGGGAGCGAGAGGCGCAATGATCTTGGACATGTGATAGTAACTAAACGCGTGTGTTAAGAGGCATTCTCTATTAGAAAATAGTCGTTCAAGTATTTATTCGACGATTGAATTAAATGGATTCGCGTTGCCCGATTAAAAAAAAGAAAATGATAAGAATAATAATAATGTCGTTCCGGTAATTTTCGCGCTATGCGAATCCAAATTATTCATTCGTCTCTCACTCTCTTTAACTATAAATTACCCAGATTGTCAGAGATTATCATGTCTGCCATTCTATTTTAAACACAAATTATTGTTTCGTCTCCTCTCAATCAGTTCAATTATCTGTACAGTGATTTTTAGTTGAATTTAAATAATAGGGAGAGAGATGACGATTTAGATCGATATATAAATATAGTTTTTAAGTAGAAGTGTCCCATGTTCATCGCGATAGTGCGTAAGGATATACATATTTTGGTAGGCAATCGGCAGCAGCTCTGCAATAACGCAGAAAACAAAAAAAAGAAAAAAAAAAAAAAAAAAAAAACAGGCAACACACGTCCGACGACAAATAACAGGCCACGATAAATGATCCAACATGAATTCTAACTATTTTGCACATAAATTATCAGAACGAAAGAATGAATAAATAAAATGAAGAAAAGGAAGAGAAGAAAAAAAGAAAACACGAAATACAGATTAATCGTCGCGGTCGTTAAAAATGAGTAGTAGAGTTTAACGAATCGCATAAACGAGACAAGATGACGAGTGGATCGAGATATTTTATAGTAGGCTTGTGATTAAATTAAAGAATTATTATCGAATGATTAAATGAAAACGATGTATAAAGAGAGAAAAAAAAAAAGGAGAAAACAAAAAAATACATTGCTTTCCACATGCAGAATATACTATTGTAATTATGTCGTTAATAAATTGTTTTTTATTTTAGCTCGACTCTAATTTATTTATGTTATTAAGCGCATCATATTTTGTATAGTAATTAATGTGTTGAACATATGATGATGATGATGTGGCGTGATATGATTTGCATGCGCGGCTCGTGTTTGATGTTTACTGATTGTTCGACTATCGATGATAACACAAGCAAGCAAGGTCCTCGTGATCGAAACGCGCGGGTTCAAGCTGAATGATTGCATCAGACATTCAGAGTATGGATCTCGCAAATATTCTCTCTGGAATTTAGTTCGACGAGGGATTATAGACAATCGATAAGCGATTATCTTTTGGATTCTATCAAGATAGAAGAGCAAAATTGATTGCATTGTTTGCATCGTAAAAGGTGCCTGCTGGAATGATTTTTTTTTTTTTTTTTTTTTTGTATTTATAGCACAGCCAATTGATAACAATTAGTAATTATCGGGGCGGGTAAAGTTGCCTCGGACGATATCATGAAGTTTCTCGGTGTTTCACAATCATGATATATTATGCAACGCAAGCAGTTTCGATGCCGTACACCGCGGCTCTGAAGATACTTGTTCGCTTTTACTGAAACTTCATCGATGGCGCCACGACCATCATTCCAAAGATTTCGGGCAATAACTTTCAGTGAGAAACAAATCGCAAATATATTTGTGTATCAGTAAATGTTTTAGTGATTCCACTAACGTATTTATTTATTTGTCAATAAAGATTTAAATTTATTAAATATTTATTTCGCGAATTTTATATTGGTTTAATAAATACAATATTTATATACGTTTATTCAATAAAATTGATGATAAATTGAATTAATTAATTCGTTAAATTGCAGTTGGATCAACAAAATATTTATCAAGATTCGCGGTAGCGACTTTTAAAAACGGGTTCGGAGATTTTATTTAAAAGTTCTTTACAGTTTCAAGAACAGTTACAAATTATTTCAAATTTTTAAGTAGCGTATTTCATTGATGATTAAATAACATCTGAAAAAAATGAATTCGCCGTATATCGAAAACGAGCCATTGTACAAAAAAAAAGTTTCAATGTAAAATGTACGTTTTTAATGTAATTTTTAATATCCATTAATGCTCTCAATTTAATTTACATCATTTGTAAGCTTTTCAAGGGGAATAAATTAATACATTTATTGTACTAATTTATTCCCCTTAATCTGTTAAATTATAACTAATTATAAAAATCTATTAAATTCATAACTACCCGAAGATGGGCGCTAAAAAAATTATTACTTTATTCTATTGGGAATTCAACTATTCGGAGCGATATCCAGATGGCTGTGCTTTTGTTCTCCAGAAGACTCGATTGTCTTCATTGGTTTTATAAAAGCGACAGTTGATTGAATTGGTTCTCTGTATCCAGACGTTGAAAAAAAAATCTTACGATTAATAAATTTATTTTACTTTGCCCCCACGTTTTGCGTTTCAATAGTTTATAGGCTCAGTAAACTGAAACAAGAGTGAAGTAAAATAAAAATTGTGTGAAAGAATATATGATCGAAACTGAGACCACAGTCGCATATAAAAAATTAAGAATTATCATACGATAGAAAAATGGTATCGACCAGCTCAGTGAGAATTGAATTGTTAAATAAGAAAAATTATGATACCTGGACAATTCCAGATGAAAGCGTTTCTAATTAAAAACGATGCTTGGGATTTCGTAAATGAAACAGAAGATAAACCACAAATTATTCCTAACGATGCAGCACTGGTTTGATGAAACTGTGAAACGATGGGAAGACGGCGATAGAAAAATGAAATCCGACATAATTCTCGCGACTAATCGGTTGGAATTGAAGCAGATCAAGGGAAGCAACACATTCGAGAGAAGTTTGACGTAAGCTTCAATCTAGCAATCTAAAGGATCAGCACGAACAGCGATTTTACTAAAAACAGCTGACATTATGCCTAATGGATGACGATGAAGATGCAGCACGAACATCTACGCACATTTTTTCGACACGATGGACAAATCATGCAAGAAGAAAATTGAAAGAAATCAAGATTTATTGACGATCATGCTGTTGTACAGTCTTCCTTCAACATTCGAAAATTTTCGCAGCACCATAGAATCTCATGATGAATTTACCTTCTCCTGATGTGCTTCGAGAAAAAAATCTTCGAAGAAGTGGATGCACGCAAGAATAATGCGCGTAACATCACACAGAACGCGATGTTCGCTAAAAAGTTTCAAGACAAACGTTACATCGGGCAAAATAAAGGTAGCGGAAGTACATGGAAGAATTAATCATTCCAATAAAAATGTAATCGACGTCATGAGGCAGGACACAAGGCAGCCGACAGCAGAGAAAATATGAAGTACACCGACAGTGCAAATAACGTTGAAAATGTAAGCTTCTACATGTCATTAGAAGACTCCGTTGAAGAAGAGAATTTTTCGCAGCCAAAACAAATAATTACAGTAAAGGCTGGTGTCTTGACGTTGGATACACAGCACACTTATGCAAAGGCGCGGAAAGTTCTGAGCAAATAACTAAAACCAATTGCGGAAAACTTAAACTTAGCCAGTATCGCGTCTACCGATATAAAAGGGAAAGGAATCGTGATCATCATAACAGCAATAAGTGGACAATAAAAAAACATTAATCTGCTAGATGTTTCGTGTCAGAAACACGTTTCTGACTTACGACCGAATCTATTATCTATCTATAAAATCACCGATCAAGGATTCAAAGTTATTTTCGAGAAGAGCGCAGCCAGAATCATCGACGAAGAGGAAAACGACGTATTAACTGATCGTATTAACGGATTATATTTTTTCTGTGGCAGAAAACAAATGCAACAGAAGTCGAATGCAATTCCATTGACGAAAAAACCCTCTGCGTGAATAATACGAGCACCAAAGAGTTGGCATCGCAAAATGAGACATTCAAATGTCAGAGATGATGTGGAAAGGTCTCGAAACGATGCTATACACGGAATAAAATTAAATGATTGCAATAAAAAATTTGAACGCGAAATGTGTGTTCAAGGAAAAATAACGAGAACATCATTTACTAAAGCATCAGAGACAGATTCAGAGCTATTAGAAATCATTCATTCGGATTTATGTGGTCCCATACGAGTAGAATTCAAAGGGCGAGCATAATACTTTGTTACTTTTATTGATGAAATTGGCGTTACGAAGCCTTATGCTTCGGTCAAACTGTAAAAGCTATTGATTTCAACTACAGTCTGTTAAAACCAACCAAACGCAAGATTCATTTAATTATATACCTGTTGATGAAAACTCGTGAACAGTTGAGACAACGAAAATATTGAGGTAGCATCTCGGTTATGAATCTTATGTAATTGATTGCTTAGAATGCTTTAGGACTTATTATTATTAATTCGATCTTTATCCGGTTGATCTAATGGAAAAGCTGATTGAAGTCGGTGATTAACAGCTGGCTGTGAATCTTTTACAGTTTTTTAGTCGACGAGCGTTCTGTTACTTGTAAACTCACACATAGTAAAATTGAAGGAAAGATTGTTATATGAGGCAAAATACGTCAAGTCAGTCACCCCAATTTTTCATGTCAACAAAGCGTCCTCAAATTTATTCAGGATGTTGGAATGTTTGAAGAAAAAACGTAGGAATTTTTTCAGATTTTTTATTGCATATTCCAGCTATTAAACATTTCTGAAAATAATCGTTTTTTATTTTTTAACGCCAATACTACGGCTCGCAGAAAATAAAAACATAACAACGTCGTATTTTGGATTTTCAACGTACTTTTCGAGAATATTTTTTGTGAAATACTCCGATTTTATTTTATGCTATTTTTCAATCAAATAGAGTTGCCTCTTTTTTACCTCCGAAACGACATTTCAGATTTGGCTGAAATTTTCACAGTTTGAAATATCTAGAATCTTAGAAAAAATTGGCGAGATGGGCGGCTATTTCGCCCCAGAGTAACAGCTCTTTGAACGATGGAACATCGTCGTAATCGAAGTTGCCGACCATCTCGCCAATTTTTTCTAAGATTCTAGGCACTTCAACAAAAAAAATGTGAAAATGTCAACTAAATCGGAAATGCCGTTTCGAGGGGAAAAAGTGGCAACTTCATTTAATTGAAAAAATAGCATAAAATTAAATCGGATAATTTTACAAAAAATGTTGTTGGAAAGTGCGCTGAAAATCCAAAATTTGATGTTTTATGATTTTTTTTACGAGTCGTAGTATTGGCGTTAAAAAAAAAACAATGATTACTTTCAGCGATTTTCTATGGCTGGAATATGCAATAAAAAAATCTGAAAAAAATCCTACTTTTTTTCTTCAACTAGACCAACATCCTGAAGAAATGTGAGGACGTTTTGTTGGCATGAAAAATTGTGAAGCAAGACGTGTGTTTGCCTCAACCACTCATGACTCCCCAATCGAATGTCGAATGATCTTTGATTCAACCCACACTAGATTAATTCATCCCTATCCGCGATTCGCACAACAGCGTTCGTGGCTCACATAAACAATTAATTTAAAATGTTCAACTTCATGCCGTAGTTGACCCAAAAAAAATGCATTGTATTGTTGCAAAGGATCTGTGTTTGTTTCAACTTCCATTTTTTTTAACGAACGAAATATCTGCTAATCTACCCGGCGAGGTTGACAACATCTCAATTTTTTTTTTAGTTTAAATGATAGAAGATCATATACGACTTATGTATTCATCTTCGGAGGATGTTCAATCTCAAGGGAATCCAGAAAGCAGAAAACGGTAACGCTTGCATCAACACATGCTGAGTATATGGCCTTTAACGAAGCAGCAAAGGAAGCCATTTATTTAAATCGTTTTCTTCGAGAACTCGGATATGCAGATTTATTGGAACTAACGGTGTACAGTGACAATATTGGAGCTCAAAAACCGGCAAAAATTCTATTTTTCCCAGCAGAACAAAGCATATCAATGTACGACATTATTTTGTTCCCGATGTTATTTCGTTCGCGCGCGTGTATGTGTGTGTGTGTGTGTTGCAGACAATTAAAATTTAAACCTACATATATGAAGAATGGCTTTAACAAACGAGCTGAAATTTGACTCATATATGGGGCAGGTAAGCATCTTTGTTTGTAATAATTTTTTTTCAAAAATTCAAAAATGTGTTAAGGTTTATCAATTTTCGAAAAATGTCTGTACGCGCTCTAGCTGCCGCAAATTTTTAGCCATCGAGCTAAATCACTTTTTACAAATAAACCAATGTTAAAGGACGACCGGTATTGAATTTTGAATGAATCTACAAGTAGGTTCGGTTTTTATAGGATTTTGAACTGAAAAAAAAAATTAATTTTACTCTAACTCACGTCAAATGTCACCAAATGAACTGAAATTTTCTACAGACGAAAAAGAAAATTATGCTCTGTTACGTATCGAATTTGGCGATGATCGGTAAAACAGTTTGAATTTTATTTAAAATTTTAAAACTAATGATTTGTTAAAACTCAGGCCAACTTACAAGGAATGAATTTAAACTAGAGATGAATAAAAAATATTTACTCTTGTTGTGTACCAAAAATTGGGACAATGGGTAAATGAGTTCGGATTTTCGAGCAATTTGAATTGTTTATTTTATCAGCTTGTAGTTTAGAAAAATATCATAATGCGGACATTTTTCTCTCATAAATTTTGAATATACAGCGATTAAAAGAAAACTACGTACTTAAGTATGAAAATATGAGATTTAAAAATTTAAACTAATTTGTAGATATTCTTGACACTTCAAAACACTAAGAAAAATGTACAATTTTTTTTAGACAACTTGAAACTGATCCTTTTTACTGAATCGCTTCATTTTTACTTCCTCATAGAGGAAGCTTTGTTTTCGTGAAAAATTTTTTTTCGAGATTTTCATGTCAGCATACTCAGAATGGTCCAAAATGTCGAGAACAGTGATTTGTACGAAATGTCTGCATGTGTGTGTATGTGTAAATTTCCTTGTAAGTAGGATGACTGTCGTAATTTTAGCTGTAACTTCTTCAAATATGGCACTCAAGTGGGCTGTCGTACATCAACGTTTGGAATTGTAGCTGATGCAAATAGGTCGGTAAACAAAAATTTTACAGCATTTTGAAAATTTTGAAAAATTCTTTTTCACGCTGTAACTATGGTAAATTATAAGATATCGGGCTGAAATTTTGTACGTAAATGGATTACCATCAAACAATGATGTGTACCAAATTTGGCGAGAATCGATAGAGTGGTTCTAATTTTATTGTAATTTTCATTTTTTTTTAATGCCTGCAAAGACTTCAACTTTTTAATTTAGTCAAAAGCATTGTCGAAATGTCGGTAAATTTCGATTTTGGTGAACAAAAATGAAATAAATGTCGTTACGATAAAAAAAATTTCGAAATTTTTTGCAGATGTAGCTTAAGTATGGATCACATATGGACTATCATTGAACAAGGTTTGAGTACAAATTTGACGCAAATCGGTCAGGCGGTTCAAACTTTATGGCATTATGAATTTTTTGAAAAATCTCGTTCGTGCACTAGCTTACACAAATTACGAGATACTGGCTTTAAATTTGGTTCACATATGGATTACCATGGAACAGAGTTTGAGTGAAAATTTGACCTAAATCAGTCGAGTGGTGAAAATTTTATGACGTTTTGCATTTTTTTTCTTAAATGTCATTCGAGCTCAAACAAGCATCACAATTTTATTACAATTTTATACAAAATTCATCAACATACTTCCTCATAGAGGTAGTTTTGTCAAAGATAAAAAATTATGAGGTAGCAATTTGCAAGGTTCTACTTTGCAGGCTTGTTTGAGTTCGAATGACATTTAAAAAAAAAAAGCAAAATGTCATAAAATCATGTAAGTGTCAATTTTCTTAGTTCAACTTATTTTCTTCAAATAATTACTAACTAAAATTAATACGACAGGCGTTTTCGATTTTCAGGGATCCATTTTATTGCAAAATAAAAATGCCTATGTCAAGAAAAGAGATTTTTAGAACAAATGAAATTGGTAATTAAATAAATCCCGTGGAACTTTTACCGAATACTGGTTTCACTCCGAATATTATGTAGTTGACATTTATTAATTTTTTTTTTCAATCTTTATTTACCAACATTTATTTCCCTTTAATTCGAGCAAATGTCTAACACGCAATCTGTATGTGGAACAAATTTACGTTTCAACATTGCTTTGTAAAAACAAGAAGAAAAATTGATATGCATCACTATGCTTAGTAACTGCGCTGTGTTCTCGTTGCGAAGTAGGTACAGTCGGGTGTAGAGCAGGCGAGACACGTACAAATCGTATGATTATGCGAGACGAGAGTCGATTGCTACTGGCGGGTCCTTTGCCACTATACAGTAACACTATAACGTGTGCCATGGGGCTCTTTTTCTCGAGGACTCTTTTTTGAGAATGCGATTGGATTGATTTCGGTGATAAATCGTCGGTCCCCCGAAATGTCCGAATACATTTTACCCCACCCTCTTTTATACCCTTACAGGCTTTTCTCTCGAGACAAGAGAGAGAGAGAGTAAAAGAGAAAAGTGCTGTTGTAAAACTGACCATTTTCTTAAGGCTGATACTTTACCTCCATGTCTTCAGAATATATATGGGAATCACTGAATCAAGTGGCTCATGGCATTTTTTTTTGTGCCCTTATAAGAGAATCAATCAAATCTAACAAATTCGTTTCAGTGTCCTAGTAGGCAGTAAGACGATTAAAAAAATAATATTTTGCTCAAAAGACATAAAGTAAAAGGGTGAAAAGTTTTTAGTGAAAAATGGAATATAATTAGCAATGGATCCACTTTGCTTACTTCATTCGTAAAGCTGCTCTTAAGATTTAGTTTATACTTCTCTCGATGTTTTAGTCCATTTTGAGTGCCCTGACATGAAAATCTCGGTTTTTTTTGGAAAAAAAAACAAAAACTATTTATTTTTCTATAAGGAAGCATAGATTGAAAGTTTTCTTAAATCTCATTGTTTCAATATATCTTAACGAAAAGATTTAACAACGAGAATTTACTGCTTCAATTGTTACAAATTTTAGATCGAAGAAATCTGAGTTCATAATAAATCCACAATAGCACTCTTTCTGTATTATTGTGAAAGGACTCTTTGAAAAATGAGTAATAGTATATATAATAATAAAATTTCATGTTGGTTATCAGAGAAAAAAAATTTGGTGACCCATCTTGCTCCTCACAATTTAATTTTAAATACGTTATAAATCTGCCAAAAAATTCAATTTGTGAAATCAAAAAACAATTAAATTGCACTTCTGGTAGCTTTCTTGCAACGTTATTATTTTAGGTGTCCCATCTTGCCCGGATAATTTTTTCCGAACTTCCATAATCAACTTTCTAAATATAATTTCTTTATCATAATCTATCTAGTTTATTTTTTTAGCAGCATTGTCTATATTAGAGAAAAAAAAAAGAAGAGACTTGCAAATTGCTTTCTCATTATATTGTATCTTTGACAAAGCCACCTCTAACAGGAAGCGTGTTAATTAATTTTGTCTTCCTCATAAAACATAAAATTTGAGGAAACTTCGTGAAACATACGAAAAAATGAGGAAGCAATTTGCAAAGTTCTACTTTGCAGACTTGTTTATATACTGTACACGTCAGTTGGACTTAAAAAGCCAACAAATTTTTTTTTAAAATGTATTTAATCATCATTTTCGAATTTTTTGAATTAAATACTAAATATGAAATCTTTCTTAGAATCTCACTTTCTCACCAAACTCAGTATCAAACAGCAACACATTCTATTCAAGTTTTATGCAAAATTTTGAATCAGTTTGAACAGTTCTAGAGTTTATAGCGACTTAAAAAAAAAAAAATAACGAAATTGCAAATTTCAAAAAAATCTCAACTACTTTGTTGATTTCGCCGAAATGCAGTATCAGACATTGACGCACTCTATTTAAATTAATGCAAAAATAAAGCGTCGAACTTTTACGAAAATTAAAGCGACCACGACCTTTTTTCGAAAAATTCAAAAAACTGTAATGCAAATTTCTAAAAAATCTCAACTACTTTGTCGATTTCGCCGAAAAGCAGTATCAGACATTGACGCACTCTATTTAAATTAATGCAAAAATAAAGCGTCGAACTTTTACGAAAATTAAAGCGACTACAACCTTTTTTCGAAAAATTCAAAAAACTATAAAATCTAAGTGCCTGCATACATTTTCTTAAAAATCATAACAGTCTAAGCGGAGCAACTACTTCGCTTGCGTGCCAAATTTCAGTCCGATCGCTCGAACGTTTATTCAGTAAGAGGCGATTTTCTTAACCACTTTCCCCAACTTTTTGGACAATTCTGACTGCCCTGATATGAAAATCTCACAAAAAAAAAAAAAAATGTCATAAAAACAAATAATCCTCTGTGAGCAAGTAAAATTGCTAACCCATCTTGTCCCGAACAATTTTTTAAATCTTCATACCTCCGGCAAAAAATGCCGATTTTTATTTAAAAAAAAAAAACGATTAAGTTACACTTTTGGTAGTTTTCGAGCAGCGTTATTATCTTGAGTAACCCTCTTTGCCCCGGTCTCTCCTATATACCTAAGTCTGTTAAATCCCTTAGGTACAGGCGCGGGTGAGGTGCAATTGTACATACATACACGTATATATGTTAGGTCGAAACGGTGGTGGTTCGTTCGTCCGTTCGTCCGTTGTGTATATTGAGAGGCAAGAGTGGTTATCACCAGTCTGTGATTGGCTGTGCCCTCTGACCCGCGAGTAGAGAGCCCCGCCTCTCACTTACGCACCGATATACTGTACCTCCTCCTTTTTCCTTCTACGGATCTCCTGCGTTTATACTCGCAAGCCTCGTGCTGATGCTTCACCGATCTTTCGGAGATCGTCTCCGTCTGCTCGGTGTGCGGAAGGGACAATAAGGAAATTAGCCGGAGCGCTTAACGTTACTAAGACGTCCGATCACGACTGGCCGTAACTACTTGTACCTACATAATAGTACTAAACTCCGGATAGAGGTCCCACTGTGCGAGAAATATATATGTATATATGTATATGTATATGTATATATATATATACTACAAATGTGTACGTCGAAGTCGCTCTCATTAATTTATGCGTGGGTGGAAAAAAACAACAATTGAAACATAACAAACGCATATTACTCCATCAGCGGAACGGAAGGCGAGTGTCTGCCGGCGCGTTCGCTCTGTTTGTGTCGTTTCTTTTGATCCTTTACCCTCCCACCAGGAGGTTTTTACCGCGTGCTCGATGAATCAGTAAAGAAACCGCTCTTTTAGTTTTTTTTTTTACTTTTTATTTAGTCATTCGCCAGGGGCGAAAAATCAAAATGACTTGAAATACAAATTAGTAGTAATTTGTGATTCTGATGTAGGAATTCTTTGCTTATTGATTTGGTTAGAAAAACGTTTGTAAAACACATCAGGATGGTACTTAAAATAAAATTATTCACTTAATTCCTCTCGAAAATCTATGATATTTATTTTATCAATTGTCAATATTTTTTAAATAAAAAAAGTAGTATAATGTAGTAGTAGATTTTTGCATCTTAAATCATTTTCAATAGACAGCTTAAATAATAAAAAATAAACTCAGTAATTGATTATAGAAATGTGAGATTTTGAAATGTAATGTACTTTTTGATGCTTTTCATACTCTAAAACACAAAAAAAAAATGATTTTTTTAGACAACTTGAAACTGGGACACTTCCTAATGAATCGCCTCATTGTTTTTGTGTGTTCTAGTTTTCTTAGTTCAAATAATTATTAACTAAAACGAATGCGATAGGCATTTGATCCAAAGATATCTATTTTATTACGAAGTGGAAAATGCTTATAAAAAAGAGAGTTTTATAGCAAATGAAATTGGTACGTAATTAAATTACGTGGAACTTTACTTTTTATTTAGTCATTTGTGAGATTAGGAAATCGAAATAACTTCACATATAAATAGTTAACTTGTGACTCTGAAATAATATTTAAAAAAATTGATTTATTTATTTAGAAAAAAAGAAACACTTTTGTGTTCAAATAATGTGCTGCATCTACATGTGTCAATTATCGACTCATCGATTACAAAATATTTACCTACTTCCGGTTAAATAAAGAAAAATAAATTACTATTACTCGTTGCATTCACATTTTAATAATTTATATGTATTAAACAAAACGTCTTAAAAGTTTGGAAAGAAAAGTTTTAAAACATTTTACAAAAAAGGTGCAAATGAATTTACGTTTTGCTTCCTCATTATTCAAAATTGCACATAGAGCATTGCTCGACGAAGTACATTGGTTTGTGTTTGGCTTCCTCATAGAGGAAGCTTTGTAAATTATAAATATCAACAAAATTTCCTTTATGAAAAAGCAAAACGAGTAATTTTTTTTTTCATTTACTGATCATTGAATAACTTCTTCACTCCTCGAAATAATAAACCAGCTGTGCAACGCAAACACACTTTTTTAAAAAGATTTCAAAATGTATAAACTGGATTTTTCAACCAATCCTCACCAAATTCTAAAGTATACATTTTTTTATGTTAGTCCACGACTGGAGAACATTTTAGCCCGAGAACTCAAAATTTGCGAAAGCTAGAGAGCAAGCATACGTTTTTTCGGCAAATAAAAAAAAATCCTTGCCAAATCTTCATCTCTTGACAGATTCTCACCAAATTTGGTACCGAAAATTGTTCGATGTTAGTCCACTTGTATGAGAAATTTCACCCCGACACCTTGAAATTTGCGGCAGCTATAACGCAAACGCACTTTATTTGAAAAATTCAAAATGTCATAAAAATCGTACTTTTCAACCGATCCTCACCATATACAAACTCATCCATCGTTTGATGTTTGTCTACGATTGGACAATTTTTTTAGCCCCATAACTCAATATTTGCGGCAACTGGAGCGCGTGCAAACTTTTTTCGAAAAATTCAAAGTCTCGTAAAATTTGAACGGTAGTCCCAATTATTTTCTTGGGTTTTCTAGACGTTTTGGGACATTCTGAACACGTGATTCATGAAAATCTCGAAAAAAAAATCTACACCGTAACAAAGTTTCTTCTATGAGGAAGCAAAAATATTATAAATTTGGATAAAATCATAAATGTTTAGCATATACTGGACAAAAAATCTGTTTCAAAGTAAAAGAAATCTCTATCGAAAAATCGTTAGATAAATTTCCTTTTTTTTTTTTTACAGAATACCAAAGAGATTCGTGGTCAATAGTTGGGCTGTTAATCTGAACGTTGTAGCTATAAAAGCGAAGCGTGCATAACATGCAAGCCAGTTCTTTCATCACTCGAGTCTCTGTCCTTCGAGAATCATCGTCCATTGATGCACGCGGAAATTCATTGAGGCTGCACGATGACACGTATCATGACTATATCACGAGATATTATAAAGGGAGCTTACATAGCGATCGAGGATAGACATGACAGTCAAGCAAAAAGACGAAGTCTCTCTCTCTTGAGATTTTCCAAGAAACCTTCTTCTTATCATCTCATTCGGCTCAACTGGAGATACCATTCTCGTCTTTTTCGATATACGGCCCGAGCGATGTGGTCGAAATACGAAATGGCTTTTGCTGGCGTTAGAATTATCGGTAGAAGAGGAGGGGGGGCGTAGGGGGGGCGTAAAAGAGTGAAATGAGCGAGAGGGAAAGACGAAGAGCTACTGCAATGGGCTGTGGCAGTGGCTATTCCTTGCTCGAGATCTCAAGCCGCACGAGTGAGATATAATAAGGTCAGCCGTTGGGGTTATCGCAGCGGGTTGAGAGTGCGCCTATCTCCATCTCTTTTCTGCGCGAGGGAAACGATAAAGCCTCCCCCCCCTTCGCCTCCCCCGCTGGTCCAGAGCTCTGAATATACGAGGCTGTGCCACACGAGTTGGAGGTGCTCCAAATATCTCCCTACAGCCTTCTACTACCCTTGCTAACCGTTCTGTGTCGTCTCACTGCACTCTGGGGCACGTACTCCACCCCCCCCTCTCCTTCCACTCCTCTTGTACACCTACGACAAACGATGCCCACTCGGCCTCTTATTCAAATATATTTCTGTGCATAGAGCATGAATGTTTTATACTGATCATCTGTTTGTCCTATTTTGCTTGCTGACTGAGCAAGTTTTTTTTTCATGACTTTTGTTGTTCCAGAGATTTTCATGTCAGTATACTGAAAAATGATGCAAAGTAAAACTTTGCATATTGCTTCATCATTAGTTTCCATTTTTCACAAAGCTTATTTATTAATCTCGACTTCCTCGTAGAGGAAGTTTTGTGAAGAATGGAAACTAATGAGGAAGCAATGTGCAAGGTTCTACTTTGCATCGTTTTTAAATTAAAATTTTTTAAGAACTTTGTTGGGCTTTGGTCGTTTATTAATAACATTATTTTTGTTCAGCTTCGTCGTATCGACCTCATTTTTATAGATGGAATTTTTGACACGTTGTACTCGGGATTAAAATTGAGAAAAAAAAATCAGGGATTCGAAATATGTTTGAAACTTTCCCGTGTAGGAATGTCGATAACATCAGAATCTTCGACACCGGTATTTCAGACCCCGAGTACAACGTGTCAAAAATTCGATCTATTAAAATTAGGTCGATACGACGAAGCTTAAGAAAATTAAATCTTTTAAATTTCGTTGTGTGTCTGTGTATTTTTGTACGAAATCGCAGTAACGTCGTTTGAGAGTCTGGACAATTGAATATTGATACTTACGGGCATTGGAATGGGATTAGAAATTTTAAAAATGTACGATAAAGGAAAAACAAACCACGTTACAAACATCGTTGCATCATACTTTTATTATGTAGCAAATTTTCGGCTTACTTGCTTAAGGCTTGCGAAAGTCAGATAAGCAACAATAATTTTTGGAAAAATTCAAAATCACCTGAAAAACGAACCACTTTACCGATCATCACCAAATTTGGTACGCAGCAGCGCTGAATGTTATTTTTCTTCTGTAGAAAATCACATTTTATTTGCTGAGATTTGACGTGAGTTAGAACAAAATGTAAATTTTTCGAAAACACACAAAATCACATAAAAGATGAACCACTTTGCAGATTTTGCCCAAATTCAAGATCAAAGGTAACTCCGTTTAAATTCAATACGAATTTTCAGTCCGATAGCTACAAATTTGCTCCAGCTAGAGCGTTTAAGTACATCGAAATTTTTTTTTTAAAACTCGTAAAAATGGAATGCGTCAAGCGTTTTTGATAAAATGTATACCAATTGAAAATTAGCCAGCACTCTATATGATATTAAAATTTCAGCTGATTCTGCCTAATAATTCGCGAGTTATGATTATGATATGAATTTTAGGCTTTTCATCTCACACACATATAAAGAATTTGCTAATAAAATTCCTGAAAATTTATCATGTGCGTTAATTAAAAAAAAAAACCCGGAGCTCATTAGTAAAGAGAACTGTGATTGAGCAAAAAAAGGAGGAACTTTCATAGTTATAAAAAATAAATGCTGTCCACCAAACAAATTAAATAGGTTACATAAAATGAATTAATAATATATGCAATAATTTGGTCATTAATAGAGACATTAATATTTAGTATTTGACATATTTTGAAGCATCTAAACGTCTCAATAAAAAAAAAGCATTTTAACGTAAATTTTCATTTACCACAAAATGGAATAAATAAATTTTTACGATAAAACTGTGAAAAGATAATCACGTGCGATACAGAGAAAACATCGTGACCACGAAATAGTCGGAATCTTATCTCGAGTCGTCCTCGTATCCTCATTTATTTTATTTATTTTGTATTTTTTTTTCCCGATGAATGAATCGTTCTCTTGTCCGTCATTGGCGGAGCAACGATTGAAGTTCTTCTGACGAAATGCTTAGACGTCGATGCTTCATCGGCGAATGATTGCCGCAGATGGATTAGCCTTAAAGCAAAAGATTACAGCACAGTCACCTTAAAATCTATGCAATGTCCGGGCGGTCTGCTTTAGCTGCCATGCCAGAAACATAGATATATACACACACACATACATACATACATACATACAAGACGAGCAAAGTTGTAGTGCTCGTCGCTTTGTTTCGCAAACCGCATGCCTCGCAAAGCGCAGCAGCAGCGGTAGCAGCAGCAACGAGGAAAAGAGGGAAATAGAGGCGTGTACGAAACGCGAAAGCGTGCTTTGGAGGCGAGCCAAGAGAGCGAGAGCTCGCACACCACTCGTGAAAAACACAGAGTACACCGCACAAGCTTTTTCTTTGCCTTCCTATATCTTCACCCCCCTCAACCTCCCCACAACCTCCTTGCTAAGGCACCGCTGTTGTATTTATTGAAATTCTAAGCGAGCACATAACGGCGATGATACACTCGACGCAAAGTTTATTTTACAGTTCTCTTACGTTCGGTATAGTCCAAAAGAGATAGATAACTGTCGAGAAGCGTAATATGCTGGTCTCCTTGCAATACTGTGTGGAGTAATCTACCACTACAGAATAGTACAATAAAACTTAAGCGAGCACTCGCGAGTCCCAAAGCACACGGGTCTTCGCATTTGCTAACATGTATATGGACGCTCACGTACAACGTGATTTATCTTCGATTTGTGCATTTCGATGAAACCACGAGAGATGCGAGAAAGCCGACTATATATGTACGTGCTGTGTGCAATATCTTCAACGCTTCGTTTCTGTACTATATACCGTAAGTCCGAGTGGCGAGGAAGTCGAAGGGAAGTTTGAGAGAGGGCAAAATTTGAGATGGGGATGAAGGAAATCAGATTGGCTATAGTACATAGGATATCTGTGGATAGTATGCATGCTGTGTACTATAGCATGACGAGGGTGCAACTCGGTACTGTCGAAAGTGAATTATCCAAAATTTCCAAGGGCGAAACGAGATTCATGGATTTTGGAGCTTTCGTCTTTGTATATATGTATACGTGAATGTATGAAGCATTCTATATCAATTCAACGGGCAGAAAAAAAGGATCAATAAATTGTTAGAAATCTGGTTTAGTGGTTCTAATCGATACAACAAATTATAATTTATTTTTTTAATTCACTGTTGGAGTATCCCAATTTTTTCGTTTTTTGTTTAATCTGTAGTATCTTAGGAACGATTAATCGTATCGGCAACTGTAGAAAACGGAAATGTGTGTCTTCTGAAACTGAAACTGTTCAGAATTGATTGTGTAATTTCAAACAATATTTTACGGCACAACCAACGATTTTTTTTTACGCTTTGGACATCACATATCGTCATCGCAAAAATTGCCTGAAATTCTGTAAGTGAATGCCGAATTTAGAGTATTTTTTTGATTTATGGGAAAATCAAGCGTTCATAGGTTACAGCAGTTTGAATTTTTTAAAAATATCCGTTTTTCAATGTCAGGACATTCATTATCGGGAATCTGGATTACATCGGATGAAACTATGCTTATACCGCAAGCTCTCTTTCGATGGGCAAAAGAAAACTTACGTGACAGAAGTTTTTTTTTGGGACAAGGAAAGACACAACAATGTAAAAAATAATTTAATATTCAGATTACATGGGGTATAAATATAGGTTTACCCAATGTAATCTAGATTGCCGATAATGAAGTCCTGATATTGAAAAACGGATTTTTTTTTTTAGTTTCAAACTATGATTTTTTTTTTTTAATTATGGTTTTGCCTATAATTGTTAAAATATTCGAAATTCGGCGTTCAATTTCAGAATATGAGGCAATTTTTCCGACAACGATATATCTGATGTCCAATACGTAACAAAAGGATTCTTTGGTGTTGCCGTAAAATGCTACCTGTAATTATACAATTAATTTTGAATATTTTTTTTCTTGTGGACTATGCAAAAACGCACATTTTCCTTTTTTGGAGTTGTCGATACGATTAATCGTTCCTGAAATATTGCAGAGTAAATAAAAAATGAAAAAACTTGCATATTTCGGCAGGAAACATTTTTTAAAGTTCGAAATTTTGGCGTATCTATTGAAACCTCTGTACCTGATTTTTAGAAGTATTTTGAGAATTTTTTTTTTTTTGGGTAACTGAAGTGATAAGGAATGCCTCATATATAATGAGACTGTATATATGTATGTATTGAAATGACAAAGAAACTTCACGAGTGACACGAGAGCCTCTACAGGCACGCCGCTGAACGTGTCTGCCGCGAAAGCGCCACCAGCGGCGAACAAGGAAAGTGGACAGTACAGCGAAAGGTTGTGGGGAGGCTGACTCCCCACCACGACTACATCGAGATTTGCGCAGGCGCTACCACCGCCGCTGGCGGCCACCAATACTACATCGAGCTTCGGGACGGAGTGGGGACAGGCCTGTTCCCCACCACTTTCAGACCACGTGACCAACATCCGCTGGTATAAGAAGAGCTACTTAACACCAAAAATCATCAGTCTTCGGTTCCCTTTCGGAGCACTGATCCCTACCGAAAGCTCTGAGAGGGGACTTCCTTTTTGAAGTCTCTACTAGTTTCCGAATACGAAACTCTGCCCAAATTTAGAATCAAATACTGATTTACTTTTACCTTCTTAATTCTTCTCACCTTACCTTTGAGGTAGAATAGAATTTTTTTTAATAAAACCTTTCCGAAATTCGGGCAACTAGCGACTGGCAGATTTACCTTTCCTAGTAGTTTATGGTGAATTTGTCATTTGATCCGCTCCAAAAATAATAATAAATAAAATAGAATTCTTGAGAGTAGAAACATTCTGAAATTGACTTTCTATGAGGTATTGAGCATTATAAATTCATTCCTTTAGCCAAATAAATTGTTTGGAAACACAGAATTAATGTGAGGTACAAACTTAAAGGCAATACACTGTGATACCGGTATATTTCATGTGTTCTTCAATGAATAACAATTTATTGTATTGTTAATTAACGATTTTTAGTTTGCGATAACTTGTCCCCTCGAACTCGCGACGTTGCGTCCAATCCGGGAGATAAGTCTCGGTTGGAAAAACTCTGACGTTACAATACGTATGTATGTATGTATGTATGTATGTATGTATGTATAATAAATGTATGTAAATATATGTATGTACGTATGTAGGGGGTGGGCTACATAATTAAATAAAGGGCAGGGGAATGAAGGGCTCACTTCTAGGGTGTGCTGATTTCAAGCTATCCGCGACGATTTATTCGGCACAATTCGACCCTGAATTTTTTCACCACTGCTGAAGTATCAGAAAATGAAGAGTCACGGTAGCGATTACGATGCCAAGTATTAAAAAAAAAGGCTGCAGAGCAGAACTTTGTACATTATTTTTGAATTTTTATAAAGTTACTTTTACGAGAAAGTATATTGATCAATCTTGGTTTCCTCATAGAGGAAGTATCGTACAAAAAAAAAAAAAAAATTCTCTGAAATATGAACTCTTCGTTGGATTCTCGCCAAATTCAGTATCAAACAATGACACACTCTATTAAAGTTTTATGCAAAATTTTGGATCGGTTGTGCGAACCGTTCTCGAGTTATAGCGGTTTCAAAAAAATGTCGAAAATAATAATTTCTATAAAATTTTAACTACTTTATCGATTTTGCCGAAATTCAGTATCAAACATTGGCACAGTCTATTTAAGTTTTATGCCAAAATTTAGATCAGTTACTTGAACCGTCCTTGAATTATATAGCATTAAAAAAAAAAAGAACAAAACGGACATTTCAAAACTCCATGAAATCCAAAACGCTTTACCGATTTTGTCGAATTTCAATACCGAACAACATTGTACGTATCTTCAGTTCTGAAGAATTGTTTTGCTAAATCGTCGAATTTTTACGAAAAACAGAGCGTGCAGGCTCTTTTTTTAAAAAATTAAAAATTAGATCAAATCTAAATGGTGTTGAACCATTTTGAGTGTTCTGATACGAAAATCTCGAAAACAATTTTTGTTATGCAAACAAAGCTATGAGGAAGCAAAAATTCAATGAAAAATGTCTTTTTTAAATTCATTTATCTGCATGTACGGACAGATATGATTTGCTTTCTGACGTTCTGGCCAGAGTTAAGGTGGCGTGAAAGATGTATTAGTGCGAATAAGGGATAGAACCGATGGCGCTCACGGTAGAATAAAAGACAAAAATTAAGAATATATTTTAAATCCTCTCAAGGGATTTTTATTTGAATGGAATTATTGATGAATCATTTATTTCAGGAAAGGGTCACTGATTTCAGCCATGAAACGCGTTTTATTAATTTTTGTATTTAAAAAAAAATGTTATGAAAAGTTATATTGTTCGACAACTATTTCAGCATAATATTTTAGTATCTTATTATATAGACAAAAATTCGGCAATAAAAATTGTAGATAATACGTTTGTGAAAAATTGTGCCAAGTTTCAATTGAATCAACAAAAAGGGATTTACCCCGCAAGGATTTTTTTGAATATTGAATACTTTAGGAGCATCAATGATTTTTTTTTTCATTTTGAAAATAAATTGTGCATACTGCGAGGAAGATTTCGCAAAAAACTGCTTTAAGCAAATAAATTTTTACGTATAAAACAGTGAAAGAAATCAATATTTAAAGCATTTTTTTAAATGCCTAAAAAAAAATTTGGTTGCCTTGACATTTTGTAAGTAATTTCGAGCATAATGTGGGAAACATTTCGCAAAAAAAAAGTCGCATTAAGAAAATTAATTTTAATATTTAATTCCTTTATTTTTCAAATCAGCATTAAAAAGGTGTTCTCCAATGTGGCAAATCTTCATCTTCAATGTATACTTATCTGCGCTACAAGATCAGACGTGAGAGCCTTTCGAAGATCGGTCACGATTCTTCAAAGACGACGGAGTTCTCGGCAGTTTCGTCGAGCTTTCACCATATCGAACTCAGCGCTCCGTATCTTCGTTCGACTTGGTCGTCGATCACCGTAACGTTTCTCCATTGCTCGCTCCAATTGCCAAGAAAAACTATAGTCAAACTAGCAGCCGAACCAAAGAAGAAGAAAAAAGTGCTCAGGGTAGCAAAGAGAGATTGAGAGTTTTGCAGGCAAAAGCCAAACAAAAGTCCTCTCGTCTCAAGAGCAGATAACTCGAGTAGCGAATTCCTTCACGAGCGTGTATTTCAATATAAAACGATTGCAGCGAGTGAATTTTCCTGTGCGACAGCCGACGCGCTTCCAGAGTGATTTGTACGACATTCGCTGTGCGTGCGTAAAATGTGCAGTAGTAGCAAGAGTGCAATTCTCCAGAATTCTCTGCTTTCGAATTTCGTCGCCAAAACATAATTTCCTTTTTTCTTTTTTTTTTTCAGGCTAAGAATATACTCTGGATGGAATGATAAATTATTCAGTCAAAAGTCAGTGAAATACACGATCCATTCATCTATTCATATATTTTCATTTATATAATATAATATAATATATATGTATGTATTTATATATTAATTATGTACACGATTTATACAAAAATGTTCATGTTTTCTTTTTACACAACTATGTATAACGTATTGTATAGCTTAACGTATGTTTTTTGTTGTTCTTTTTAATTCTTCATCAACTAAATATTCCCTACGCGGTACACACCGAGTTTGTGGTGATTGGTTTGATCGAGGAGTAGAGGACGAGGGGATCGGTTAAGAGGAAACTTTTTTTGCTCGACATTACATGTTCTCTCTCTTCGACAGTTTTTTTTTTTCACATAGTTATAATACATTGTTGAGTTTTTTTCGTGAGCAATTTGCGCCTCGTGAGTGCGGCTTTCTTCTCTCTTTTTTTTTAAATTATTTCTCTCGCTTTCGGCTTTGCAATTTTTTGTTTAAATTATAGAATATTTTGCAGAGGCTTCGAGAGACGAGGAGAGGAGCCGAGGTGCATGGACACTTCATGCATCCCACACACACACACACACGCATATACACAAACATACACCTTAGGGTGGTTCAATTTTTATTTTTATTTATTTTTTTATTCCCTTTAGGCGCCTGAAATTATTGTGAGAAATACAGAAAAAGAAAATTATCAAATTTGAGATAAAAACAAAATGTAATTAAAAAAATGAATTACAAATTACTTTATTCCATTGTTTCAAAAAAATTCTGTTTATTATGAAACTCGATAATTATATAATAACAAAATAACTATGCATGATGAATGCTTGCCAATAAAAAAATGTTGAACAATATTTCGAGCTTGCTACCGAACTTTAATGTTTTAATTTTATTCTGTTCTTTCTAAGTTCTTACTTTTTATAGTGTTCATTTTTTATTAATGTGTGAAATAATGAAACAAAAACATATGCTAAATCGAGATTGGAAAATATTTTACGATCACACGTCTACCGATAATATTGAAAAGGAAATCTTAATTATTTATTATACGGTTTTATTTATTATGTGAAATGGTGTAATTTTAGTTGTGATTAACGAAAAATAATTTTTATTAATGTGGGGTGAATCAAGCATGAACACAAAAAAAGAGTAAAGTCAGAATAATAAATAATGACGAGTAGGGATAATAATTCCTATGGAAACATATTTTTACAATCTTTAGACTTTCGATAACGGATTTATTTTAATTAGATATGATTTTCCAATTCTCAATCAGGACTAGCTAGGTTAGATACACTTTTGTTCTTCAATGCTTGTAATTTATAGTACATGGAATACAATAAAACAATAAAATTCGGTAGCGATCTCTAAATATTGTTTAAAAATCACAAGGATTTTAATTTTCTGTTATTTTTACAGATAACTTCGGCGCATAATAATAATAATGAGGTATTATCACAATAACCAGAAAATATTTTGAAACTATGGAATAAAATAATGTTCAGTTCCAGTAGGTCTAAATATATTTTTATCTCACTGAGAACTTACAACCATTTTTTCTTTGATAATTTCTCAGACCACTTTCATTTGCCAAAACGAATAAGAAATAAAAACAAAAGGAAAATTTGAACCATCTTAATACACCTGTACATAATAAGAGCGGTGGCACTTTTGTCCTTCCCTCGAAGGAATAATAGGACCGCTTAAATATACACATTTTAAATGATTTTCTTTTTACATTCCATTCACGTTTCTCAATGAAATATCCCATAAACCCCCTAAAAAGTGCTCCACTATTATCATAATTAACTATCTCGACATTGCCACTTTAATAATTCGATATTTTTCGACATTAAAAATTCGTTAAAGTCAATTTATTCGGTTGGATAAAAAAAAGATCGCTTGACTTTAGTGACAAAACGTCGATCCCCATAATCCTCACTCTTTCATGCGTTCCACACACTCATACACACACACACACACACTTTCACTCTTCATGCACATACGCAAAGCTATATCGTACAATATTTATAACGTAGAAAAAGAAGCACCGCTTGGGTTTTGTTTTTTTTTTTTTTCCTTATTGTTGTCTTGTTCTTTTTTTTTTTTAATAATCATTGTATTTATAATTCGTTAACCCGGATTCGCAATATTTTGTTCTCTTCGTTTCTCATTCGTCAAAGTATTACAATATCACATTGTTTCTCCGTAAATAATAACAAATCAAGCTGATCCTAGCCTTCGGCACTCTCGTGTGAATTTCTTCTCCTCTCAAAAAAAAAAAAAAAATATATCGATCTTAATTCACTTAACCGTGGAGCAAAAAAAACGGCACGTATATAGTTGAGTCAGATTAATTGGCATAAACGCAGATATGTTAAAAGTCCACATTTCGTATTTTTGAACATGTTTCTCCTTGGCGTTTAAAGTTGTGAAAGCAGAAAAACGTTGGGACCAATTGAACCAAGAGTAGATTGAACGTCACGATCATGTTGACCGAGCAACGGGTCGCTCTAACGATCGAGACGAGTCATCGATAACGATCTGAATCGATCGAGAGATGAGATGCGGGTTCCGGCCTCCCGTGGAGACGTGGCAAAAGAAAGAAATGAAGAAAGAGCTCTTGAGT
Organism: Perithous albicinctus; assembly: GCA_964016905.1. Classification (NCBI taxonomy): domain Eukaryota; kingdom Metazoa; phylum Arthropoda; class Insecta; order Hymenoptera; family Ichneumonidae; genus Perithous; species Perithous albicinctus. The sequence goes on from OZ024695.1 coordinate 6,616,357, forward strand.
GAGTTCTAGCGAGTTTCCAGAAGAGCCTGAATCCAGTCATAGCTAGAGAACCCGAAGAGCATGATGAAGATGATGATGACGATGACGATGATGATGATGATGATGATGCTGATGATTCGACTCAATATTCTGGGCCACACTCTTTCATTTTTCTTTCTTCTTCTTTTATCTTCAAAAGCCACTCTTCATCCATTATAAATGCTAATTTATGATTTGTTCGCACCTCGTTGGAATCTTCCAGGTGGCTGGTAACCATTTCAACTCCTGCTGCTTCCACTTCGTGGTTATTATGAATATTTTGAAGAATTTGAAAAATCAATTTTCATTTGATTTTTATCATAACATTAAAATGGCATAATTTCCATTGCTTGTTTTTGACTCATTTTAGCTGTTTTTACTGAAGGAACATTTTTTCCTTTGCTCCTTGATTTTCATTTTCTTGAGGTCAAGTAAAACTTGTTATAGGAGAGAGAGAGAGAGAGAGAGAGAGAGAGAGAGAGATAGATTTAGAGAGAGAGGGAGAGCACTTATTAGGCTTCAAACCAGTAACATTATTATCATTATGCGGAAGCTAGCTGCCGCCAGACAGAGTGTCACATCGTGGACATGTAAGGCCAGTTGAAGCTGCTCCCGCTGAGTAGCATATCTCTGATGAGTGTTTCTATTGGAGTTTTGCCGACGAGACGAACGAAGAATAGCTGCTCGATAACTTGTGACGATACCGTTCTCAACGATGGTAATCGTAGCAATAGTTTGCCGAATCTCGTTGGTTGATTTGGATATTGAGTTCTGCAGTATTCCTCCAATGCGCATTGCGATTTTTCTTGAAGGGACTCAATATGAGCTACGTCCGACAGACCACAGGCATCTGCAACAAAAAATTAAAAACTATAGATTAATTATTTCATTCATAAAGCCATTTAAATGATTCGCATTAGGAGTAGAAATTCATTACAATTTACCACTAAATCGACATTTTCTCCATTTTATTAATAATTAAAATACATAATTAATATAATTATCATTATTAATATAAGAGAAAATATTGACAATTTAGTAGAACAGCAATCGCATATCATTCGAATAAATGAATAAATTTTATTTTGTTACGTAACAATTATTAGTAGACTAAAAAGTAAAACGGAATCTTGACAACTCACACGAATGGTACTTCGCGTGTCAATTCGTAGTAATGTAATTATTGATCGATAAAAAGCTAAATTCCCGCGTTCGACTAAAAAAAAAAAAAACGAAGATTTTTGCTGATGAATGTGTGAAATGCGTGCTAAAATTCGGATTGTCTGACGTTGTCGTAGTCTCGAGGCTCGTCTAGAGTGTCACGAGGCCGCGGTGCTAATCACGCTCTCGTGCACACAGAGCGTGAAGCTTTCGGCAAAAGCCTCCGCCAACGGATTTGTTCCCTCATTCTTGCGGTCCAGCAAGGGTTAGAGAAGCGTGGCTAGCCCGACGGCATTGTTCCACTCGCGATTTTTCGCTCTCCCGCGTCATTCGTCGTGGAATGGAGCAGAGACAGAGATGGGGTAGGCCCGGGGTGGGGAAAAAGAGCGTAGTGTGGTATTTTATCTGGCTGGCTGACTAGCGCGTACGCCCTGCAGGTGAATGTGCACGCAGGGGTGAAACGAGAGTATATATATATATATGATATACATATGTATATGCATGTGCCTAGCAAGCTGCTGTAGTTGAAGGCAGGGTGGGAGGGAGTTTAGTATTGGTGCACCGGCAGCTCTACATGCTTTGTGGCTCCCACGTGCTCCTAATGGCTCGCCATTATCTATGCACTGCTTCGGCACTATACACGTCTCGTGTATTCAAGCATTACAGCCGTGTATAATGCCGGAATGCTTAACTTATGCGTCGTATACAGAGTTTTCTCGTAACAGTCGAAAATAATGGCCCCTCCCCACTCCACAATTACACCTGCAACCATGATTTTTTAACTCTCTATTTGTTTGTTTTTCTTCTGTATATTATTTTATATTAAATGTATTTTTAAACGCAATAATGATGAAAAAAAACTTTTTAATTTAAAAAAAAACACTTTTTGCAATAATTTAGATTTAAAAAGTAAATCAAAAAATTAATAGGTGATAATTTGTGAAATCTTTTCGTACGTTTTCGTAGAGATGCGTTTTTAAAAATTTATCTTCAATTTCTTTTTTTTTGTTATTTCAGTTTCAATTTTTATTTTATTTCGTTAATTAAAATAATAGGAGCTATAATTTATCTAAAATTTATCACACGAATATTTTTCGAGGCGTTCTTTAATAAATTTACCCAGACAAATGTTTATTTAATCAACAAACTTTTTTTTATCGCGTTACTTTGATTTTTTTAATATACGTAATTTCTTCTTTTTTTTAACACATTGAAATTAGAAGTAATAAGAAGCTTTGAATGAAATGCTGTTTGCACAGAAATGACGATATGAAGATATTGCAAGACAAATAAAATATAAACTATGGTAAAATTATATAAACGATGTCCCCTTCGAAGGCTATTGCGCGTGTTATAGTGGAATTCAAGCGGTAATACTCGCTGATATGAGAGAGGAACGAGAGAGGCGCCTTGCGAGCGTGCTCGGGGCTAATAAACAAACCGGCGGATTGACTGCTTACTGTCGAGCGCGCGGCGATGTCGTCAGCAACCGGGGCGGCTTCAATTCAGCGCATCAATTCGAATAACGACGGGGCGTTGAGTGGCGTCTCTTATTCTTCTTCTTCTTCTCTTCGCTCTCCCTCTGCCACCCCCCCCCCCCCTGCCCCGCACATCTTGCGTTCTCGTCACAAGATCTACATCGGCTATCTGCATGCGTGTTAAATGTTAAATGGTGCGGCGCCTCGACGACTGACCACCACCGTAAATTGACCAATCTTAATACCACTGCCTATAACTACTTCGCTCCTAGCTATTTACCGCGCATATATTGTGTCGTCTTAGAAGATTTAATTTTTTTTTTTTGCATTAAGTCGATGATTAACAAATCTTTATAATTGTTTTATAGAAGTAGAATTTCCGAAGATCGGTAAGTTCATTATTTTATTTATAATTTATATTCCATAATACATGGACAATAGTAATTTTTCTAATTAACGTAAAAATAAAAATATTGAGTTTGATTTGAATAATTTATAATTTAACGATTATACATTATTTAACTAAAAGTTAATATTTTTATTTGAAGTTACATCGTTTTCTTGATAGAAAACGAGTTCGTATTTGTTCGTATTTGCTTTAAAATACTTGTGTCGTCCAGCTTAGATGCTCTGTAATTTTTTCTTTCATTAGATATTCATTGCCGAAATTTTATACTGGTTGGAATAGCTCAAAACGTAGATACACTATTTTATTTATAATTTTCTTAAAGGACCCAATCATTGTGTTAAAATTGATTGCAATTATTTAAAAAACTGTAATGTGATTTTAATACGTTCATGAACTTTTCTCAAGATACTCGTGCGTTTGGATTCAACTAAAAATTCCGAAACCTCATTCACCATTTATAAAATGTTCTCAAGATTCAAATCAATGACTAACGCGTCGTTGAAAACTGAGCTAAATTGGTACGAACTGGTTTTCTCTATCATCTTTGTCGATGACACGTTACGTTAGTCTACATCATAATAGAGTCTATATGGTTGTGACGTACGTACAAAGGATCCACCCATTACCTATTCGCTCTATATTTTCGTCGTGTGAGCGAGCAGCCAACCGACACAGAGCAACAAAATCTAGAGTCGCGGACGTACTCGGAGGAGGCCGAGAGAAAAAAAAAAAAAAATAGAAGAATAAGAAAGAAGGAGGTCGAGACCTCGATCGTTAAAAACGGAAAAGTCGCGTCCAACTATATATTCGCTATAGGTGAACGAAGCAGAACTGACGAAGTTACAGCCTCTCACATTGCCCAGTATTACCACATGCTAATATTATACATATATCCTCGTGTGTATACGGTCGCATTGTACATTTCGTCATAATCCGATACTCCACAGAACAACCCTTGCTTCCCTGCCAACCCTTTAGTCGCCACACTCTGTACCGACACGTGGAAATGTACATGCGTACGTGTCACAGAACCGACGATAGCGCGACGACGCGACCAACAGCCAACGCGCACTATAGGCAGATCGTGGCACAGGTAGGGAGGTAGATATAGGGTTTCAAAGCCAGTAGAACGCACAGATTTAACGTGTATGCGTGTCAAGAGTCTATATATATATATGTATATATGTAGGTGTGACAATGAGGCTACGACATTGGTGGATTTGTCGCGTGTGCGCAATGTGCGAACCCCTCCACAAACTACCCCCATGGAAAAGAAAAACGAAAATACATTTTTAGGGTGTTATGGAAATTATTGAAAATTTAACAACAACAAAAATGGGAAGAAAAAGGAAAGTGTCTCCCATCGTATTTGTTAATAACAAATAAATTTATATTTTAATAATAATCATAATAATAATAATTTTATGAGTGCTCTTTTTTTTATAATAATATGCCTACTTTGAACAAACGTACAATAAATTTTATTTCAATTAGGCAGCCTTTAATGGTGGTTACCAGAGCTCTCTATTTGTAGGAAATTTGCGTGGTTAATTATTTGTTATTATACTTGATGGTGGGAGACGAAATTTTATATTTTATTTGCATTTAACAAAAAGAAATGTTTTTTGAGTTTTCTGCAATCTCTTTTTTTTAATTAGGTTGTGGAAGAATTGAAACGTAAAGAAATATGGATATCTTCGAAAATTAGATTTTTTAAAATTAAATCTTTTTTGTTAAACCAAAAGCTTAATCTTACCTTCATTCAGCAAAAAAGAATGATTTTATAAAATAAGCAACGAATCCTTTTGTTACGTATTTTTTTGTAAGTTATATAAAAAAAATTATGAAAATTTCTAGATTTCATATTTGACAGACTAGTAAAGAGAATAGTAAACAGAATAGTAAACAAATATTTATATTTTCTTTAACTCTGTACGTATTGTTTATGCTTAGATTGTGACGAAAAATAACGTCCCTAAATACGTAATAATATTTTATTTAAAAATTGTCATGCGAGTTGAAAGAAAAAAAATTGTCGTCTCGACATAAATAAAAAATTCAGATATTGGGTCCGAAAATGATAGACTTCACGTTTAGCTGTACAGGAGTAAAGAAAATGTTTATATTTTTTAAATTTCTGTACGCATTGATTATCCTCACATCTTAACGAAAAAAAAAGTCCTAAATACGTCCCTAAATATTTCATTCACAAATTGAATGAATTGAAATAAAAACCGTCGATTCGGCATAAATCAGAAATTCAGATATGAGGTCTGTAGGTGGTTGTGGTATATTCACGAATTGGCATAAGTCTGGAGGAACTGAAGATTGCAATGTATAGACGAAAGAATTCGAGGTGGAAAGAGGCGTACAAATAAGTCGTCCGGGCACCCCGGGGTGGCCGGGGATTGGGAGACAAATGACGCGGAGAGGGATCAGCGAGTCAGGGCGCGAGACACACAAAGCTCCGAGAGAGAGAGAAAGAGCTACCCCCGTGCACTCAGTACCAGCACCCTTCGGAGTCGTGCGGAGGTGACGTCACTGACAATGGAAGGTCGAGCTGTGATTAAAGATCGAGAGACTCCGTAAAAACTCTTCTGGTATAGAATCGAGGGAATGGGCATGCCTCTCAGTAGGCGGGATGGGGAGGGGAGAGGGGGAGACACTGAACGAGAGGGAGTTATATACGCTGGCGCACGTCTTGCGGCGTGACGCGTTGAAATATTGCCTCCGCGATTCGCGACAGCTTCTCAGGAAAAGAGAGAGGGACATATCGTCCAACCGCGAAGAGACACTCTTTCTCCGCGTGAACTACTCGCCTTTCTCCTATACCACTCTGTGAAATATGACGAGAGTGATTGCCGAGTTATTCTGGCACTTCGGAAATTCGTGAGAAGAAAAAAAAAAAAAAATAGATGACAAAAGACGACAATGAAGTTTGCAATTTTGTCTTAAAATAAAATGAAATTTACTTTGACAGAATAATCCAAGTATTTTAATTATACTGATTATATTATCTGGCAGCAAGTACTTTAATTATATCGAGAGATACCGATTTGGGATATAAAATTATATTAAAAAATCCGCAGGTTTGGATATAAGTCATTGTAGAAGAAATTTCGTTTGTCGGATTTGGAAAATATTTAAGAAATAATATTTAATGAAAAATTATTATTAAAATGAAGGTATTAAATTTGACAAATTTGAATGTCGGATTTTTTAATAAAAAAATGAAACAGTCTTTAGTGCATAAAATCGTTGGATTAACGCATGCAAATTTGTAATTGTCCTTCAATTTCATTAAAATATATGTGGCTTGGTGTATTTTTTATTTTATTATAAATAGAATTTCATTCCAATGTTATCACTAAAATCAACTTTATGTTTCGCTTCCTCTGCGGCGAAGATAAGTATTTAAAAAAACGTGTCGTGACGCACTTGACTGAAGATTTTCCGCGTATTAAATTCCACGTCTGATTACAAATGCGCGTATGAGAAATTTATAACGTGAGACAGGTCCGTAAATCGAGTACTAACAGCGAGCGAGAAGTCGTCCCGGTGGATAAGAGGATAAACCAGGGTACAATGATACGATAGCAGGGTTTGGAAAAGGCGGGGTGAGGGGAGTCCAATGACTGCTTGGAGAGTGTCTGAGTGTCACGAGGCGATGAGGCTAATAAAAGTGTTGTTGCGAAGGTAATTATCCTTTTGATGTGAACCCCGGCGCCTCGAACTTTGATACTAACGTCCAACGACGAGAGGCTTCTACCGCGGTGTTCTCTTCGTCGCAACCGGGAAATCGTAATAAAAGCGATCCCGAGGGACGTGGAACGGTATATGTACATGCTTGATGACGCAAGAAAGAGAGAGAGAGGGCCGGAGGGCTCTCTACGTATCGTTGTAGCGCGATTGACACGTCGTAACGGGAACGGCGACGCCTTTCTGATAAATCCTCTTAACGAGCAACCACAGAAACAGATAGGGAAATTATATTGCACTTCTCGTTCGCGAAACGAGCCAAGTGACCATGAGTAGATGGCGTAGATATATGGTTGAATATAATTGAAATGGAAAATAGTTATATTCAATGACAATAATATCTAATACAAATATTTTGGGCAATAATTACAGAGATGGGTATTGAAAAATGTTACTTAAAATTAAGAATTATTATTATTGTTAACATTAAATAATAAAAATTTGAAAAATCGAAGCATCTGTAATGGTGTCTACAACATTTTTTTAAAATCTTTCTAAAAGTGACGATTATTTTAATTATTATTCAAGCAATTAACAATAATTTCAATTATTGTAGCATTAGTAACAATTTCAACAGCAAGAAAAATTAACGAACGCCACGTGGTTGAAAAAAAATAATTTGAGAAATATTAAATGACTCCAGAACTAAATATACTATCTCGACTAATTTTAATGGAAAATAATGATATTCAACAAAAATATAACATTAAAATTATAATTCAAATTATTCTTTATAAAAATAATTGCACTTCTTAATAAAAAAAAAAGAATTATTACATAATAATACAGTCTACAATAATAAAAATTGATTTGTAATTAATCATCGCTACATGATTAAGATTCATTCGTTTGGTAAATATTTAATATATTTTCCGTATCAAATATCATATCGTCTACCACTAAAAGGTTGTCCTACAGCTATGGGCTTACATAAGCATACGAAAAAAAAAAAAAAGAAGAGCGAGTGAGCATATCGGATATCACAATATTGTGAGGAAGCGCCTCCGTCGTCGTTCCATAATAGCCCGTAGCTGCCGCGTCAGGCAAGCCCGACAATTATCATAACAAGGCGAATATTTGGAAGCTTCCACCACGTCGTGTCTGCTCGTTCACGGTATCGTCAGTACGCATCTCTTGCAGTGAGAGCGAACACGCACATTAATGCTCGCGGTCTACTAAGGTGTCGCGAGCGGGCGCCTCTAATGTTATACACATAGCATAGTGGTACCTTACAAACGTGCTATGCTACACGTACAAGCATCCCGTTTAAGGGCGACATTGTCATGTTAATGGAGTACAATGCCAATCCCATTAGCATCGCGTAGGGTTACGTGTGTCCTCTGGACAACCATTCTTCTAAATCTTTCTTCTATATTTATATACACGCATACATATAGCTATATACATGTATATATGAAAGATAGAAAGATAGACATATGAATATATATATGAGGCATTCCATATCAATTTAGCTAACAAAAAAAAATGCTCGACATTAAAAAAAAATCAGATTCGTTCCAATAGTTACTCCAAATTACAAAAAAATTGCCGAAATATGCGAATTTTTTTATTTTTCATTTGTTCTGTAATATCTCGGGAACGATTAGTATCGACATCTTTAAAAAACGAAAATGTGCGTTTTTTCATGGCCAACAAGTTCATAAACAGCATGAAATTATTTTTTCAAATAAGTATTCGATTTTATTTGAAAAAAAAAAAATAAATAAAAACGGGTATTTATACTATATTCTCGCCTTGCAAAATGGATAATTATTTGAAAAAAAAAAAAATCAAATTGCTGTATCTTATGATCATTTGGGAATCCCATACAAAAATACTCCAAATTCGGCGACCACTTACAGAATTTAAGGCAATTTTTCTGATAACTATATCGGAAGTTTTCACAGTAAAAAAAAAAAAAGTTTGTCATTAACTTTGCCATATAACGTATCCTGAAATTGCACAATTAGTTGTGAACACATTTTTTTTCACAACATTTTCATTTTTTTTAAAGAGATTTACGACACGATTAAAAATTCCCGAGAAATTACAGATTTAGTGGAAAATGAAAGAATTGGCGTATTTCCACAGAATTTTTTTTTTATTTAAAATTATGTGTATCTACTGAAACAACTGACCCTGATCTTTCGAAATTGTTTTGAGAATATTTTTTATTTTGTGTGGCTGAATTGATATGGAATGCCTCATATATATCTATCTTTCTTTTTCATTCACAATCAGCCTTCTCTTTTCGTTCACGCGGCAGGTAAGGTCAACTTTTCTTTTGTCCACCTTTTATATACACTTTTATAGGTATCTTTCTCTCCTCTGTGTTCTCTCCCTTCGTTTTTCGTGTCTGGTCCGCGGTTCCTTTTTTATTGTTTTTTTTTTTTTTAATTTTTATAAAAGGTGTGTATTAACAGCGGGTAGAGACGATGGTAAAAAAAAGGAGGCCGTATATGGAGACCGGTTTCCGGTGTGCTTAGATGTCTTTAAACACGATTTCCGTGCTTGTAAACGTTGCGATCATCATGAGCATAGAAATATACTTCTGCATATCCCTGTCCGCCTCTTCCAGGCCACCCTGGATTTTCGTGTACACCCGATGGGGCTAAATGTCAACAGCTATGGGACACAACATAACGGCCTGGTTAGAGGATTATAACAGAAGCAAAAAGCCCAGTAGTGCGAGAGACACATCGTCAACAACGCCCTGAGGCTCTGAAAGAACATACAGCTTTGGAAGGGTTTAGCTGGTGATGCTAGTAAAGGTCCTGAACTTTATGCTCACTTCCATGCGTGTCATAATCCGCTCTTATACCGCGTGAGAGTCGAAGGAGTCGAAGAATTCACACTTCCGACATGTAATATGGGTCAGTTCGGTTTGTCGGATCAATTTTGAACAAACGTTTATTTTTTAAACATTATTGTGTTAACAGTTAAGAGTTAGTTTAACGAGCTAATCAGGTTCGTGGACTTTTTTTTTCGAAGTTAAATAATTTGCAGTCATTTTCTGTAGTTTTCAAAATCGTTCAATTCATTTTATAACTATTAATGGAAAAATTGCTTGTGAATTTAAGATAGTTTATTCAATAGTTTGATAAAAAAAATTTGCTTCGAGGATTACGAAAATTGTACATTTTTTTTCAAATTGGTATTACTTCAGGTGAAATCGAATTTATGGATTGCTGCTCAAAGTTTGAAAATTGTTCAACAATGAATTTATAGAAAAATAACTCAAGAATTCATAAGACATATTTTTTCTTCTCAAGCCTTTTAATTAATTGTTATTTGAAACCATTGAATTCATTTTAATTGAATTAATTGTCAATAGATATTTTTTTATTTAGAGATTTTAATAGAGTTCATTAAATAGTTTTATGAAAAGGAAAGTTAAATGTTGCTTTAAACATACGTGTTGTCCATTTATTTTTATTTCTTATGTTTGGTTACTTACATCTGCAGTATTACACAGATTATAATACAGAAACATTGTACATGGCTGTAAAAGTGTTACGAGGTATTTCGCAGTTGTGAAATGCATGAACACTGTTTTCGGTAGGGCGGAAGATATGCAAAACAAAGAGAGAGAGAGAGAGAGAGAGAGAGAGAGAGAGAGTGAGAGGGGTTAACGGAAACGAGGTTGGAACCCTGGTCGATCGAGGAATGCACGCTGGCTTGGAGATCGCTAGATGTATTGATAAATTCAGTGAACGGGGTGAAACAACAATGAGACAACAATGTCGATTATTCGGGGCACTCCGGGCCGGTTCAACTATCGGACCCACGCTCGTAATTAATAAGGGCTGTCAAAGGTTACACCATCGGCGTTTACTACCCAAAACAGTATCAAGTATGTTATAACCGTATATTCTTCAGCATCGTGAAGCTGATAAACAAACGCGCAAAATTTGCAATCCTAAAGACTGAGTTTTAGTATGTCAGTACCATCGATTAAAAGTATTTCGTAAGCTAAAATTCGTCGCAAACATATCGTCCAAGTCAAAGTGAAATCTAAGTGAGATACTTTAAGTTGCTTGAAATCAAAAAACCAAATCTTATGATAAAAAAATGAAGAATCAATTTAAATGAGAAAAACGTTCTTGTTTAAAATGTCCAATTGTCTTCAGGATCTTATAATTAAGAACACGATTCTATTATAATTAAGTAAAAACATTATGAATGAACAGTAGTTCATATTCGCTCTTTTTAGGCTAAATAATAATTCAGGTTGACAAAATATGTCATACAACAAAATGAATAAAAAAAAGTAATTCAGTTTGACATCAGAATAATTTATCACATCACTGGAATAATTGTTGTCATTTTAAATATACAGTGATCACTGTTCGTGCAATTTTTCTGGTGTGAATTATAATTTTCTTGTAATCGCTAAAATGAACCAAATTACTTTTCAAATCACACGAAATTGTCCAGAAAGAGAGAATTGAATTGTATCTTCTGTCTGCTGATTCTAGATCTCTGAGACGAATCTAACAAATCGAACAAAAATGAAATGACATAATATTGAAGTGACCGAGTCACTTGCGAATCATGAAAATGAATTGGTGCAGCAATTGCACACAAAAATGTTCTCCTTGATAAAAATAACTGCAGGACAAGCTTAAATAAAGAAAAAGCATTTATAATTGAAATTATTTTTTGTAGCTAAGTTCATCGTTACAAATATTTTCTTTTTATTTTACACTTGCAGGGTTCATATTGCATCGAGAAGCAAGACAAATTAATGTAACATCGTACAAAAATGCAACAAAATGAATTGATAATTAATTCAATGAAACCATAGGCTCTGAAATAGAACACAACAATGTATTATAGAATGATTTACCAGGATAACCAGTGTCGGCTAGATCAGTACAGCTCTAAAGCTCAAACTCGATTGTGGGTGTACATAGAAGTGGCTATAGAAGGGGGGGGGGGGGGGGGGTAGAGGGGGAAGCGCGTGCTTGGCGTGCCGGGCGCGTGGGCGCGCGTAATATATTCTTGGAATAGACAATGTGGCGAGCACGTGGGGCACATAGAGTCGGAGGATCACGGCGCGAGCTATAGAAGCAAGCAAGTCGAGCGCGTCGCAGCGTCCGACCAGGAGAACGGTGTAAAGAGGATGAGGAGAAGGGAAGGGAGAGACGGGGATCGAGGGGAAGAGAGAGAGAGAGAGAGAGAGAGAGAAATAGAGAGAGCCGAAGGGACGCCCCCATAACGAAGCGTTGACGCGAGCATAAAACGAGCATAATGCTCGCGCGAGCACATCGTCGTAGTCGTCGTCGTGGTCGTCGTCGTGATGCAGAACGGGCGGCGTGCGGACATCGCGCGCGTTTCTCCAGCGGCTTCGCTTCGCCCCCGAGACAATGGAGTGATTGAACGCGCTAACGCCAAAGGGTTGGCCGCGTCAACCCCGGGGTGAAAATGTCAGGCCATACCACCCTATCGTTGGTGGGTCTGCTCACACCCTATACCCAAATGTCAGAGGAACTTCTGCTTGCGCAGAAATTGAAAAATCTCTCACTCTCTCACTCCACCGCGCCCCTTTTATACTTCCTGTCTATATTACTCTCCGGGGCCTCTACTTTTTCTCCTGGATGAAGATGTAGACGCGTGCTTTTTGCGTCCCGAGTACTTTACCGCAGGCGTCGCAGGACGTTCGATGCTTCTTTTTTTTTCTCTTTGGTTTCACGGTTTTCTTTTTTTTTTTTTTTTTATGGTGGTTGGAAAAATATAGAGAGACGCTGGTGATATAGATGGAAAAAACGTCGCGAGTCGCTGGGTTACGTTGAGCTACTCTCGGATTTCTTCCGGTTGCCATCAAAGAGGATTTCAAACAGCGTTCGCACGAGCGGATGCTAGACGATCATTTTCGCCAAAGACAGGAACTGAGGATTCTTCTGGAAATTCTTGGGTCTCCTGTTGTGTCGAGATACAACACAGGAGATTGCTCCACGGACGAGACTAATGCGATTTTTCGACAGTGCGGTTTCTCTCTGCAGAGCGAACAAGTACACCCTTTTTTGTTTTAACGTCGACGATGCCGATGAAAAGACTTTAGGGTCGGACGATGAGCATCAATTTTGAAATAGATTGTCCTTGTTCGACAATTTGTTTGATTTATTATTAGATAAATGTGCAGTAGGATTTTTCCTATTTTCAAGTTTTTTTTTAGCACAACAAAAATAGGTTTTTCTTAAATGGATATAAAGCTAAAATCAACAGAAAGGTACAGAACAGGAATCCGAAAGAATCCTATCAATAGCAGAATCATCTATCGCTTCTCCAGAATTCTCCAGGATTCTTGTTCTGTTTTCTTCTGTTGTCTTTTGCTTTATAACCCCCTTAAGAAAAGCTCAATTTTTTTTCTGTCACAGATATTTCAAAATCGACCAAAAATGATAACATGGCTTCTCTGTCCTTTCCGTTTATTTAAAACAAAGACAAATTCCCACTTTTCGAGAAAAAAAACGGGACTTCTAAATGTGGGAAAAGTCGCGAGAATATAACGTGTACTGCAATACAATCTCACATTATTTTTATTCATTACTGAATTATTATTTAATTTATAAATAATGTAGGTCACGTTTATTAAGTAATAAAATGAATGAAGCAATTAATTTGCTTACATATTGCTTGGCTGACATAATGGATTGAAAATGTCTAAGAACCGTAGGATTTGCTGTCGACTGCCACTGTTGAGGTCACTAACGTTCCTTGTCTCGTATATACCTATGTATATTTCTCGATCCTTCTCAAAGAAGAATTCACAATTTGTCTGGTACCAGGCAGCTTCGGCCATAAACGCGATATTACGTACCATAGTATTTATATGAGACGTGACGAGCCGTGTGGCGCGCGAGTAATGGCTAGAAAACCAGTTTTCTACCTTCGCGAAGCGAGAGAGCCCGTACCGTTGCAGAGTTGAGACCCGTGCCCGGACCGAGACTCGCGAGACTCCCTTTCTCGTCCACACTTATTCGCTCCACAAGACGCTCGAGTGCACGTTCCCGTCCGTGCACCTTATTCCTCGCTCGTGAGTGCGTCCGCGAATGCACTGTTAAAAATCCAGTGATAAAAATCAACCCTATACGGTGTTCATAAAGTTTACACCGTGTCAATGGCCGATGTTCAACAGCTGGTGTCAATATCCATTATACATCTCAAAACTTTTCACTCGTGTTTATATTTCATGTTTTGAGGTGAGAGCCAAATAACTTTAGCACACTCACTTGGGTGAATGTGATACTGAGAGAAAGTTGAAAAAAGTGCTTATAGTTTAATATAAAATTTTCTTAACCCGATATCAAAATGAAACCAAAGTATGCAGAACGATAATTTCAAAAAGGTTTGGTTATTTTTTTGTTGCCACGAAAATTCGATAATTCCTAACGATCATCAACCCTTTTGCTGCAGCTGTAAAACAAGAGTAAAGCTTATCAAGACCGTAGAATTCAAATGACGTAAAGACAAAGGTAAATCCGTAATACCTCCAAAAGGAGAAGACAACTGCCTCGTCGCGATAAATCTAACGACACGTAGTGTTTAAGGGAGCTCTTCCATATATATCCCAGTTGTACTCGAAAGACCGAGATGAACTGCGCTCGATCCGCTTACCGTTGTGCGGTATCTGGTATACCGAGTATTCGCGCCAACCTCTATCCTGTCTCTCGATGTCGGTTACCGCCCAGGTCTTGATTTATAGACGGAACACGTTGTGATATAGCGACGAGTGCAAGCACCCACTATATACACGAATAGACAGGAGCCTGAGAGAGAGAGAGAGAGATATATATGCCTACTTGAATAGGGGAAGTCCCATGTAGAAATGCCTTCAGTAGCAGTCAAAGAAAAACTAGAAGTCAAGGAAAAAAGGGCCTCCTGGCTTGTATTTCTGCTGAGACGGTGCGGTTCACGATAATCCGAACAAGGGGTGCGAAAAAAAAGAAAGAAAAACATAAAAACGCCAGGAATTATCGTACCGGGTGTCAGTTCGATATGACGCCAAACGTCGAATGAAACCCTCGTGAATCTACGTAGAATTGCACTGCTCGTGTTAAATTCGTTCCGGATTGCAACATACAGCAAATAATTTTGCTACAGTAACTGCGTGACATTGCTATAAGACTATTGCGAGCAACTGCTGTCTCTACGTAAACCACATATCCCCCTCTCGGAGACTTCTATCATGGACTACATAGGGTACGACGAGATTCTGTCCAGCAGGCCAGGAGACATTGCAATAAGGGGCTATAGGAGATAAAGCAGCGTGCCACCGCGACACAAAACAGCTAATACAATTATTTTGGATGGCCACAGAGAGCACGAGGGGTCGTGAAGTCGACTCAGTCGTGCAAGCTTCCCCCCTTTTGTAGTGCCGATAAAGAACCATGAGTATGAAGCGTGAGGGATTCGCAGTGCGATATCAAGTACAGTAAAAACCCTCAATAATCTAACCCTTCAAATATCAGTTTACTTCTCCATAGTACCGTTCTTTATGTGCTTGGATTCGATAACCAATTGAATGGTTGATCCAACTTGTCACTTAGTTAGTCCATCAAATGAATATATTATTTAGGCCTGCTAAATTGTTTGAAGAGAAAGTAATCTGTTGTTGGACCAACCAACTGTTTAGTTAAAGAAAAAAAAACATTATTTACTGAACCAATGAACTGATTATTTGGAAAAGTCAATTAATCGTCGCGACCAATAAACTGATTTATAGTGTCTCCTGATCAAGTGGTTGGCCCAACATTTGGACCAACAAATCAGTAGGTCCAACTAATCAGTTGATGGATAAACTAACTGACAGGTTGGACCAACAAATCAATTGATGGACCAACCAACTGGTAAGTTGGAATAACAAATCAGTTGATGGAGCAACCAACTAGCAAGATGGTTCAACATATCAGTTGATGAACCAACTGGCAAGTTCGTTCATCCAACCGATATTGGATCAATCAATAAGTTGGTGTGTACAAGTCGATCCTTCTGATTGCAAATTTAGCCATGCAGTTGGTTATGGCTGCTAACTATTTTTTCTCCGTATCGCTGAGTGAATGAAGAGGGGAAAACGTACAATTGAGGGGTTCCTTGAGACTATTGCGGGGTTTTACTGTACTGGTTACAGAGGGGTTGACGTGTGGCTTTTGCGGGATACGGCGAGCGAACGATTGAGAGAAAAAGACGAGAGATGCTAGTAGCTGAGCCGGAACAAAGTAGTACTACTAGGGGCCGCATTCATTCGAGCAGTCTCAGCTCATGTTTTCCTCCCTACATTATATATATACCAAACAGCAAATCTCTCTCTATCCCCTCGTACATTCGTCAATCTTTGCGGTTGTCTTGAATGTTGCAATAAACGAATTCAAAAATCTCGCACGAGCGAATTTTTTTCTTGTTACATGTACATATATGTGCTTACATATATATACGCGAAAGTTGGTGTGATTATCGTGTAAACGATATGTTGGGGATAGGATAGATAGAAAAGCATGCGGTGAGCTCGAACGATTATGAATCTAGTAACGACGATAGAGATCGAACTAAAATGATCGCCTCAGGAATTCTCGATGCCAGCAATCGGCAGCACCGACTATCGGTATCTCGTAGCTACGGAATCTTGTATCTGGAATATATCGCGATTACCGCCTATTTTCCTTTTTTTCTTTTTTTTCATTCGCCATCACCGCACTTCTCAGCGTCGTTGGTCGCGGTATTCTCGATGTTTGTGCTCTGTGCCTCGGCCTTGTCGGTTATTAGCATTATATTAAATCTACTATGCGAAACGCAACGCATCGCCTTCGGCATCGTGGAAAAGCGAAAGGAGCTGGACGACTCCTCTTTTCACTCTTCCATTTTATCTTTTTTTTTTTTTTTTTTTCTTTTTTTCGTTCTACTTTTTGTGCCTCTTCATATCCAATGCTCTTTATTATTTCCTGATTCATGGTTGCTACGATCTCGTTTGCCTCTATTACTGCTCTGTAGGTCTTCCTTTAGCCCTGACGAGATGATGCTTAGCTCTTTGTATACGCAGAAAACTCTTCGCTATCGCCACTTTTTTACTCAGACTTTAACATCTCGGTAAATAAATAAATATATCTTGGAATATGTTTATAATATATGAAAAAAAAACTATGATATCTATTTGTTTTGACCTGCATAACTCAAGTTGTAATTTATTAACATTAATGTTTAATTAAATATTTCTAATGAATAAAATAATTTCTATGATGTAATTGAGAGACTATAAAGTATCTCAATTGATAATGAAGAATGCAGAACACGTTGAAATAGAAATTTCGTAATTGCAACGAATTATTTCGTACATTCATAGTGATTTCGTAAACGAATCAAAACGATAATATAACGAATGCTGGATATATCTAGTGAATATATAATATATATCAGTGAAGAGGTTCGAACGTGTTTACTCCCGTAGACCAACCAAGAGAGGCTGGTGTATATATATACATATATATATATATATACGGCGTACTTGCGGACGTAATTATAAGCGGATCTTTACGAGCCACGCACCCGATATATCTCGCGTGGTTTTTACTATTATTAGCGGTAATGCATGCGATTAACGTCAAGGTTCGTGCACGGCCGTATCGCGCCGGGCTATCTGCCGCACTCGATGCAACAACTATACGAACCTCTATCTAATAATACACGTACATAGATATCGATTTTTTTTTTTCATTCTTTTCTATTAGTCGTATGCCAAGACGTCGCTCTATTTTACTATATTCTATGGCCATTGGCGGGAAAACCAGTATTTTAAATAGTTCAACTAAACGCTATATAATTTCAATGCAAACACACAGCTAAGATTTCTGAATGAACACGGATTTAAGGAGGCTTTAACGGTGCAGTGCGATTATTCATTTACCAAGATTTCATAAATTGTTTGCATGCATTTTCAAATCGAAAGCTATTAAAACACGTGAAACCTAACTTGTGTATACCGGCTTGAAGATTTAAAAAAATTTAACAGACACGTTGTAGAAAAAAAGGTCAGTTTATGTCGAGAATGAATTAGACATATTTTTATGCAGTTTTATAGAAGTCTTGTAATTTTTGTTAGATCTTGACGAGTGGCAGTTCATTTTGTTGGTTTAAAGGATACACTATGAATTCATTGACAAACATTTTCGGTAATACTCGTGGTTTAATAATTATATGCATTCGTGTTAAAAAATCTGAAACTACGAAAATATTGATTTTTTTTCCAAACTGTGAACTAAAACGAAGCGAATTACTTGATGAATTCGTGAAAAATGGTTTAACAAACAAAATTAGCCATTAGTTATTATGATCATATTAAAATTATAAAGTTGATTTCTAAAAAAACTGCGTAAAAAATGTCTGCGCGTTATTTTTCTTCAAATTAATTGTTATACTTTTTTTTTTAAACTTTAAGTAGGAACCCGTACATTTGGTTTCATCTGCTTCAATACCAGTTACCTTTTCGAAATCTTTGTACTCCAACAGTCATTAATTTTCAATTTAATCTATTTGCTTATTTGTTAGTATGGAAATGTACAAATATTTGATTAAAAAAGATAATGCATTTCAATGCAGGCTCGTTAAAAAAATTAATAAAAAGGAAAATAATGGATAATGAGAAAGGTAATTTTATTTTCCACAATACTTTGGTTTTCGTGTAATTTTTAAAATGAATTTTTGTGGAATATTTATTTTTTGTTATTTTAATAAAATGTTTATATATTTCTTACTATTATGATATTGCAGAAAAATAATGTATCATTAATTATTATGAAACAAACAAATAGAATAAATTCACAAGTAATGGGTGGTTAACTAAGAACTAGGATTAGCAAAATTCAACCAACAGAATAGGACGCGCTACAATAATTTGTCTGCGTTGAGGCAAGAAAAGAAAAACTTAGTGTGCACGGGAGCGACAGAGCATATTCCGCGCTCGCGTCGTTAAGCATAAGGCTGAAAAAAAAAAGATTAATAAATCACGAGTGTTTTAAGTCGAGGGGCGAGACGGAGATAAATTTAATAAGTCCACGAGTTCTCGCTGTACATTGGATGTCTTATATATATATAAAGGGGATTCTTATTATTTGCGGTGCAAACGACTCGACGCACAACTCGCAGGTACTTATTGCAATTTTCAAAGAGTGCATTCGCCTTAAAAATGATGACGGGACGACGAGTCAAAATTATCTCCGAGAGAAGTGTGAGCAAGGATTTCTTCCTCGAGATCCTCGGTGGGGAAAAAAAAACTGCATCGTATTTTTCGGATAATTTCGTTTGCTTGAAGAGGCGACTGTGCTTTTGGCATATCCTCGCGGCGATGAAATACGACGAAGCGTGATTCACGGGGCTTCGCACGAGAGAAGAAATAAGGAGCGACCTCGCGAATGCTCCGAGGGTGAACGAAAAGTGAGGGTAGGGTAAAGCTAAGGTTTCAAGCTACTTGGGGTTGTGTCAAATTTAATATACGTAGAGATTTTATCATTTCGCATCTCTGTATGTCGAACAATTTTTAAAATTTTGTCTACGCATTATTGCGAAGAAAATACATCGAGGTCACAATACTAAATATTAAATTTAGGAAATTATTAATTTTATAAATACCTTGAATAATAATTGACGAATAAAAATAATGGTATTTTATCATTGTTGTTATCTACACTCATTATTATAATTTATCGATGCTGCATTCGTATTCTGTACGTTGAAATATTCAAATATATAATAAATACTCCAAATGAAATAAAAAAAGAAAAAGAGTATTTAATATAATGTAAGAAGAGTAGATTTTTGCACATTGCTTCCTCATTATTTTTTAATTCTTTGAAATCACGAAAAAAAAAAAAAAATTTCTGAAAACAAAACTTCCTCTATTAGAAAACTGTTTCCTGTTATTTTTTCGTCATCACATCGGTCAACGTAAAAACGATTTTGTATATTCAAAGAAATATTTTCCAGAGCAAACATCAGTTTCGTCAATGAAGTCGATCGATCCTAAAGGTCGTCATAGAAAATCCGGAAAGACGCGAAATCCATGATCCCAACAATGAAAAAAAAAGGGCACCGGGTGGAATAAGATTCATGAAAGAAAAGCCAAAAAGGAAGCTGCCCGTGGTTGTCGCGTTGAACGTTTATGAGAGAGGAAACCGTGTGCGAAGAGGGAACAATGAGCGTCAGTATTGCGAGGGACGGTTATAGACGACAGTCTAGGCATATTCGTCCAGTCACTTGAATAAATATCAATCATAAAACCTGGGACACCGTCGTTCGTGTCACCTACTACACAAGTAGGAAATATTATTTTCATATTCGCGACGAAGAAGCGAGAAAATCCCAAAAGCGACCTTCTTCGTCGATTCGTTTCAGGTCCTTCACGTTGTGCTACGTGAGCTAAGAGATCTCACTGCAGCTGTGGAGTTTCTGCCGAAAATATGTGCGGGGCCAAAATACACACGACAAATGCACAATGACGCCACAGACGTAATCCAATAACGCCGGCGTGTCCGCCCCGTGAAAGACCAGCGTGCAACTCGGCTTTTCATAGTCGAGTAGAATTTGATGAGAGACGAAGAGGATTCCGAGGAATATAAAGAAACTAAACGAAAATAAGAAGAAGCCGATACGTAGCGCTTCGTTTTCTTCCTCTTATTATACGTGTATAGCAAAAGCTGATATTATACCTGCGAGACGAAAAGCGGAACAGAGAAATCGCTATACAGGCCTGAGTCACTATATGTATATATCGTTTGCAATGAGAATCATGACTCGTATTTTTAATCGCCGTGAATCAGCTGCGCGAGTCGAATATATTGCTGTTTGATTGCAAGTAAACTCACTATTTAAAAAAAATTGAGTCCATAAATTATTTGTTATACAATTTTCCAAATCAATTTTTTTTAGAATTTTCATTACGTTTAGAGAGTAAAATATTAAAATATTTAGTTACCAAAATATTATTTGATATTATTTTTCGACAATATTTGATTATATCGGTAAAATATGTATGAACATAAGAATTCATTTTTTAAATGTCACGAAAGTCAAAGAACCAGTGACAATTCGGTCATTATTATTAGTATTCTGGGATTTTTTTTTAAAAAGACAATCTTTATTGCATATCAAATGTTACAAATGTTTGATTAAATATTTGTACATTTAAAAACTGATATCGTAAAAAAAAATAATATGGAATAAATAAAGAACTGTGTTGAAACATATTGTTACAACTTTACTGAACGCTTGACTCCAGTCGTCGTCATTGACTGTGCGACAAGGATGACTTGTCGTTTCTCCAATTTATTGGCATAACGCCTGCCAAGCAGATAGTGAAAATATAAGGAAGCAAAGGAGCCAGATGTATACACGTACATACATGGTACAGACTGATTGTGTAAAATCGTACGTAGCATACCACTATTTCCTGTTTGTATGTAGTTATTTACCTCTGTACTTGTACTGTGTATAGCTGGCACATACCTCACACGTGCTTTCAGAGAGTAGCGCGATAGAGCGAGAGGGAGAAACAGAGAGAGAGAGAGAAAGAGGGAGACATGCAGCATCATGAGCAGTAGCAGAGAGCCATAGCATAGGCATTCCACTAGCTGCAAGAGAGCGCCAAATCGGATAACCGTCCACGACAATAGCCCGAGAGGTTAAGCGTGTTTGCCCTTCTCTCGAAGGCCCATTCACGCCACAATGGGCCTGCGAACGCTTTTCAGTTTTCTTCCCCTTCATCTCTTCGACCCCATCTATCCTTTTCTCACTCGTGTATATCGCGGAAGATTTCTCTCGCTCTTAACGTCGGAAAGAACGTTGAAGAGCACTGAGTTAGAGGAGAGCCATACACCTTCGTCGTATCGACGAGGAAAAATCCTGCTGGTACACAGAGGCCTCTAAACGATGGACATTTTGGTCTACAATGTTTGAGAGAAAAAAAAGTCTAGAAAAGAAGGAAGATGGATATAGAGAAAAGTGAGAAAATTGACCAACGTCTTCCACGACGTCGTTATTCAACATGGACCACCGGGCTTTCATGGGGAGAAATGAAAAAAATATCCGCCCCTTCTGTATACTCGAGCGCGTGCCTCATGTCTTGGGCTCTTACCCTGGCTTTTCCTATGTCGACTCTCCCACATTCACGTTGAGCCTCCTCGTAAATGCTTCGCAGCACGACAATGTCACCACAATGAGACTAATCAGCCGATATCCGTGTATACAACGATCGACAACAAACTACCTTGTTCAGCCTACCCGAACTGTTCTGATGCCTTGCACAAAATGTGTATGCCGACAGAACAGAAAGTATGTTTCTTGGGGTTTTTCAACGTGAAATAAGACGCTTGTGTTCGTCAACAGAAGGCATGAATTCGTCGTTGATCCTTATCAGTGGTTTATCAAAATTCAAGATTGCAAGATTAAGATTTCTTGTCATAGAGTGCCAGAGACTCGGAGAAAAAAAATCATTTGAATTCAGACGAAGAAGCCGGAAAGTTCCTCGCGCTTGATTATTCGTAACGGTATTATGATTATGTGTATCTTATTATTGGAATGCAAACAATTGTAGGAATTCCACTTCTGTAACATTGAAAATAGAGACAAAATAAAGTGCCTACAATTTTTCTTTTCAAATCTACAGATTTGTGTACATGATTTTCCTACAATTTGTTTACAGCTATGAAATATATGCTCCCTTCAAGTTTGATCCTAGATGGAAATTTATAAACCTTCTCGAATACAACAACTAGGACATTATTCATGTCCCGTACTGCCTATGTGGCATCTTGAATCGTGATGAAGTATCTTTCTACCTGATCTTGAGAAAAATCTCAAGTGCTCTCTTGCGCAAAGATGGGACAAAAGTGAAGAAGACGAAGTGACATAGGTGTGTTTTCACCAGGAAGCAGCTGTGAAGTCCTCGAGGTCCGTTTAGTGGCCCCCCCAACGCCCACCTTCTCCGCGGCATACACAATGATGTTTGCTGACCAAACAGCAGGCACATATAGACACGGCGATTTTACTGTATGGTCGGTCATTATGTTTTCACAAGGTAGAAGTAGCGATGCGCCCAAAACACACGCGGGGGCCTCCATTCTTGTTTCGAGGATCACCTCGGACAGCCGTGTCCTGCACGCTTGTTGTTGTCCCATCAGGTTCGCATTCTCGGAGCATCACCGACAAGAGTGTCCAGCATCACTGGCCCGACACAGACACAGTTCTTCAATGAATACTTTCGAACCGACGTACAAATCACAGCCCATTTACTCCATTCAGCCCCAAAAAGTCGTTTAACGTCGGTGCGGGTGCCCTCGAGCGATAAATCTCAAACTCGTCGTCGCTCAAATTCCTCGAGAGCCACGCGCCACACACCTAAACCCGTATCTACAAAAACGACCCTTCCTCTCTTCTCATCTGTCGCGTGATGAACAAGCTTCGATGCTTCCATTATGCAGAGAAGGTGCGTGCACGCAACTCGATGTCGCACATAACGCTTTACCTCCTCTCTAACTTTGTAACTGTGTATTGCAATGCGTTGTATACAAATATATAGAGCATTTCAGGTCAAATCTATCTGACTATTATTTCTTTTATTTTATTTCTCACGTTCTATTTATCGTCCTACGAATTATTCATTTTATTTTTTTTTTTTGCCAAAAAATGGTTATATATGAGAGAAAAAAAATAGTTCCTAAGTTTCCAACTTTACAAATAGGTACATAAATTTGCTGTTTGAACCGTCCTCAAGTTACAGCATTTTCAAAAGATAATGAAAATGCGAATTTCTATCAAATCTTAACTCGTTTATTGATTTTTTCAAATTCAGTATCAAACGTTGACACACTCTATGTAAGTTTCATGTAAAAGTTTAGATGAGTTACTTAAATCGTTCGGTATCTACTAAATCGTTAGATGAGTTACTTAAATACCAAATAAAATATAGTAAATTTTATGGAAGATAGAGCAACCGCGTCCGTTTTTGGGAAAATTCAAAAAGCTGTAAAATTTAAATGCTTGCATACATTTTATTAAAAATCACAACAGTCAAAGCGGAGTAAGTACTACACTTGTGTGCCAAATTTCAGTCCATTCGCTTGAACGGTTCTTCAGTTATATGTTATTGAATTTTCGAAGACCTGCACATTGTCATTATTTTTGCTTTTCTCGACGTTTTGGACCATTCTGACTGTGCTGATACGAAAATTTGAAAAAAAATTCTCATAGAGCAAAAATTAATTATTACTAACTAACTAACTTAACTAACTTATTATTACTAACTAACTTAACTATTAATTTGAAAAATTCGAGTTTATATTTATTGGAATGACCTATATTGCTTAGCGAGCATTTGGAAAACGTGAGGCACGTGACACGCAACGAGCTAAAGGACAATAGAACAACAGAACGGCATCAAAGCGACTTCTTTAACAGGAATACTTACATGCGGTGTACCTATGCTACATAATATACAATAAACGTAGGTAGACTGCCCGGCTGCCAGTTGGATTTATAAGTACCTATCTACCAGCCTACGTAGACTGATCCATCCAGATAATAAAGTGCACCAACTGGCTTTCTTTGGTGCACGTATAACGTACATATATATACACACATTGCATACAGCATTCTCTCCCAAACAAGAGATAGAGAGAAAGAGGGAGCTTTATAACACAAGCTCTCTAAACTCGACGGTATCTCGATTAATCTCTCCCGCAGGATCGAGGCACATGTCATCTGAAAAATTTACACCGCATAGTTTCTGTACTCCATTGACTGCACGTAATCTATAGAGTCTCGGGAATATGTTCTCGTGGACTTGATCGAGAGCGAAAGAGACTCGCGTTGCAGATTCTCCGCACAATATATGGGCCATTCCATACCAATTCGGACTCTACAATTTGATCTACGATTTTTTATGTTATTTTTACAATTCTAAGACGCACTCTGAATTTTTGTTTTTTTTTACATTTGGTGTTTCGAAAAAAAATAACACTTGAAAATTCTAAATTAGATATGAATATTTCTTTTTATTTTGACTCAAAGATATTTGGTCTTCGCTTCCTCTTTTTTTCGAATTTTTTTATTTTTTCAAAGCCTTTTTTTTTAAATCAAAATCATCAAGATTTAATTAATAATCTTCTAAATTTTTCCATACTAACGTCATAGAAATATCGAAAACCTTTTTGATGAATTTTGAAATAAAAAATAGAAATTGCTTTGAAATGATCTTTTAACAATTCTCCAAATCCTGCTGTTCTTCAATTTTTTTTTAATTGGAAAAAAATAAATAAAAAATTCAAAAAGCATAAAAATATCGATACATTCCATAGATTTTCAAACATTTTTTCTTACATAAAAAAAAACCTTTTCACGATATCTTATTTATAAAAAAAAATACTAATAAATTTTTACACAAATATTATTTTGCAAAAAGTGTTTTAAATACATATCTAATAAAAATTCTGAATGACCCTGAGAGCAATAAAATAAAAAATCGTGGATAAAATCCGAGTGGATGAGAAACGTTGCGGAACGCCCCATATGTATACATGTATAGTCTATATAAAAGTTGTGCTACAGAACGGTAGGGGTACCTTTTACCTTTAGCACGTATAGTGTGTAACAGGCGCACAGCTATCTCTCGATGCTTCGGCGGCGAGGTCGTTATGCGGGTGTTTATGGTTCGCGCGCGTTCTCCAAGCACCGCACACCACGTTTAAGGTGTCTCGCTGTCTCGTTCTCGCTCATTCAACGGGAAGCCCTTTTTTTTCCCCCCACTGGTTGCATATATACGAACGAGAGGGATGCACTTCGTGAGTGCAGCCTCGACTTCTATATGCTTGACTCCGAAGAGCTTGGCTTCAGCCCCTCTCGCCCCCTCCTCCTTCCCCACCTTCATCTCCTCTCTTCGTCGACAACACTTTCAGATTGTGTGATAAGTGCGCGCGGTTCCTCTGCGAGAGTCGGGTTTGGCGAGAGCCGGCATAGCGAACACTCTCTCGTGGCGCGAGAACGCGAGAGACGACCCCCCACCGTTCAATGAGAGACATTTCTCATCATTTTCCATTCAGGCCGTCTGAGTTATTAAGCCCCCGCTATACGACTCTCACGCACAATCGTTCGATTTATTACGACCGCGAACCTAATGAATTTAATTTCATATTTCACGGGGCCCTTAAGTAGACAACAGGCCCAAAGGCAAAAGTTCTCTTGAGAGGAAAATTTCAAGTCGTGTAGTGTATATGAAAGCCACAGTTGCTCACTGTGAATCGGATTCTTAATCTTAACGCCTTTTATTAACAAAGCAGATTTAGATGATACGTACGTGGAACTTACACGGTCTTATTATCCAATGACTCACGATCAACGTATTTCCACGAATCGGTTTGTCGTGTCTCACGTAAACATTCGTCGCATCGGAAAAAAAAGAATAATTGCATCTCATGAATCTATCCATTGACAATATAATAGTTTCGTGTTTCAATATTTTGTTGTATAATTATGTCGAACAAAAAAGTTAGTTTTGTTAGATAAATAGATTTTTCCAAGTACTGGATTTACTGTATTTAATTTTGTTTTTCCTTCTGTCATTTTTAAAAAGTGAAATTAATGCAGACATTTTTTTTTAATGACAGCAGAGGAATGTCTCAGTTAACCGGAATTTTTAAAAAATATTATTAATGTGCTTTCTATATTTTTATAATTGTGAAAAGAAATCGTATCTAAAATCCCATCCGATTGATTGTTTGTAATAATATTCACAATGTAAAAGAAAACTACAAATCCGAATTTTCAATATTGCAGGAATTTAATACTTACAATACCATCTTAAAAAACATTTTCAATTTTTTTTTTCTAAAATGGAACTACACTTTTAATTTTGTATACTGAGATGTAGGGATTATTTTACACTGTCCTTAATTAAACTTGGACAAATTTTCGTATGCTTAGCCATTAATAGTAATCATAATTCAGCACGCGATGCCAAGTAAGTATGTTACAGATGTATATATACGAGAGGTTCGTCGATCGATTAAAGCTCGGTTCTCTTATACCCCCGTGGCGAAACCGAGAAACGCGGAAACACGCGTTTCGCCGCCGGCAACGATCGCGAGGGATCGAGGCAAGCGATGAAATAGGAGCCGTCGCGGTACATATAAGCGCAGTTCTTCGCGGGTCTATTCGCGGCGGCGGATTACTAACGATCTTCAACGCATCGCAGCTTGGGAGCCCCCTTTGCTATATTCCCCCATAGATGAGACTGGCAGACAGACTCTCTTTTCCTGCCTTCCTATATCGCCATTTCTATAACAAACTCCGCTCTCCGATTTTCTCTCTCTTCCTCTCTCACTCTCTCGTGTCGCAAGTATTTCCAATCCTCTATTTATTCTATTTATTAGAGTACCAATAAAGAAACTCTCACAAACATTGGCATATCCACACTAATAAATAATGCAAATTACGAAAATTTATCTTCATGTCTCTCAAATATTCGTAGTTCGTTAAATTAAAAAAAAAAAAAATGTAAAGAATGTTTCTGCATTTAAATATAATTATAAATACTACGAAATTTTTTTGTTTAATATTTCTCATCCAAAAATCCACAAATACATTTTTCTTCAAATTACCTACTATTTTAGGAACATTTGAAATATTATGTTTTACTATATTTTTATTGCAATATTTTTTCACAGATAGTGTCAGTGAAAATTTGGTGGAATGTGCTTTTATTTTTAAAGCAATGGTATGAAAAATCTTTATTCAAATTAATTGTAAAAACTAAAAAACAAAATGCCCGTAAAATGTATATTTTATTCCATTGAAAAGACAGTAAATAAAATTTCGAAAAAAATTGTCCATAATCTATAATGACAAATCATAATAGTCATAATTTATTTTACGAATATTTGTAAAATTGCTTCAAGTGTTTATTAAATTATGAAGCCTCCGTGTTATTGGTTTTAATTTTGATGCTAATGCTACGTTCTGAACGTTGTGAAGTGCCAACGACTGTGCTATTTACTCAACGAAGTGGTCGAGGCATCAGCCTTGTTCCTTCGGTTCCCTGGAGTTCCGCTGCCGGTGTGAGTCTCTCCCGTGGCCGGCTGAGAGAACGCGCGCTGTGCCCCGGCCGGATAGATAATTGGCGTTGCGTGCCTCAAGATAAACGAGCGTGATTGGCGAAAATAACGATTAATAATTATCCACTGGTGCGGTTTCTCTCTACCGTTGCTCTCATGGTATTCGAGAAGCGCGCGGTCTCTCATCTCCTCTTCCACACAAGAAGAAGTTCCACGCAACACGAGGGAAATCTCTTGTCGTGAAGGGCGCATCGCTTCAGCAACGAAGATGGAAGGAATAATAGATGATGAGGAAGCTTATTCGGACATACCAACTCTTCAGAGATACGGCAAAGCGTTAACATAGTTTATACACATTGGTTTTTAGAATCGTTCAATTAATTTTATGACTATTAATGAAGAAAAAACTGGTTTAAAATTAGAGTGACTTAATTTAGTAGTTTGATGAAAAACTATGAAATCAATTTGCATTCGAGTATCAAGATTACCGAAATCTTGCTTCTACATATTTTCAAAACGAAACTGCCATCAAAGAAGAGATGTAACCAAATTTATGAATTCGTGGTTAAAATTTACAAAAAATATATATAACAATAAATTTACAGAAAAATTATTCACTTTATGTCAGGAATTCATGATAAGACATATTTTTTACGGAGTTTAATAGAAATCAAACTTTTGTAATTTTGGTAAATCTTGACAATTGAGACCTTATTTTGTTTGTTGAAAGATGCACTCACTGATGAACATTTTTAACAATATTCATCATTTAAGCATTACTGCCATTTGTTTATATTTGAAAATCCGAAGCTACGAAAACAATTAAGCTTTTCTCCTAATTGAAAAGTGAAATGAAGCAAATTACTCGGTGAATTCATAAAGTATGACTTAACGAAAAAGAGTGAGCTGTCATTTGTCAAGATCGAATAAAAATGATGAAATTGGCTTCTATAAAATTGTATAAAAAATGTCTTATTCTCTCTCTTGGTGCAAACTGAATTATTTTTCTGCAAATATATTGTTAGACTTTTTTAAAAACTTTAAGCAGGAGTTTAAAAAATCGGTTTCTCCTGCTTTATTACTAGCTTCCATTTGAAAATATATAGACATTTTTTTCGGAATCTTGATACTCGCGGATAGCGAAAAACGCGGCGGATCCTCGCGACGAGATTTTAATTCGAGTAAACCTTTGGCGCGTGTCGCTCGGCGTGACTGCTATCGTCACCTATATATATATATATATTACTATACATAGAAATGACTATATATATGTAGTGAGTATATTATACGTAACGACGTCGTGACGCTACATACGACCAATCAACGAGATCGCGCTCCGTATGGGGACAAGCGGCACACTCTCGGCTGTCGAGAGAGAGTGGAACGCGTCGACACGGAATGAAGAAGAGTTGACGAGGAAACGCGTGCCGCCCGCTTAACCACCGACGGCACTGATGTCGGTGCGTAAGCGCGAGAAAGAAACAGAGAGACAAGTATGTGCGACGACTCGAATGCGAAACAGCTCGAGGTGTTATCGCTTTTTTTTTTCAAGCTTTTTAACACTCAAGAGCAGTCAAGTGTTAAAGAGAGCACGACAGAATGAGATGTTTTTGGATTTAAACAGACACGTCTCTCTAATCGTTAATTAAAGATATTTAGATGAAAAGATAATGTTGAAAAGAGTTAGGAAAATTAATACCGAAATCAAAGTAACAGTTCAAGAAAAAGCTACACAGAAAACAATTATGGAGGTACAATAATGTAATTAGTTTAAAAACTTGTATCTTCATTTAACAAACAAAAACAAATAATTTAGCAATTTTTTTTTCCGGCCTGCTTGTTCGAAAAATAAATTGTAAATCGTAAAAAATGGATTACATACCAACGATTTTTTATTTCAGCATTGTGACTTATTTGACAAATTTATTTTTTTTTAGATGTAAAGTACCGTAATTAAGGTACCGATTTTATAGAAATATTGTTTTTCAAATGCATTCCCCAATGAATAATTTTACGAGGTACAAATGTATATTTATGCAAATTTAATATCATTTCTGCAATGAATACGTCGTTTTTATTTAGATTTTATTTATACAATAGTAGTTTTCCTCTATAGGAAATTTTTAAAAAATATTGCAGATGACAAACCGTTATTCTTTTACTTAAAATTGTCAAATAAATCATACATCAATTATTTTAAGTAACTGTACATTTTTTAAATGACTTTCTTATCTTTTTTACACCGGTTGCCTATTCGTTGTACATTGTTTTCTTCGTCACATCGCTGTGCCATTTAGCCCCATTCATCTCTGTATCAGCGTGATTTTCAGCCCTTCAGCGCAACGACAAGACAGAAAGGGATCGAGAAAAAAAAAAAAGTCAGAAGAGACTTCCGGTTGGAGGAAATCTCGTTTCGAAGAGCTTGATTTCAAAGGCCAGAGATGACCACCAGTATGGTGCATTGAGGGATGGTTTTGGGAGGGTTGAATGAGCCGGATACGCGAAAACGCGTTGGACCGCGAGGGTTAAATAATCTGGTTAGCTGTCGGGTAGACCTCGACTCTACCGCAACGCGTCCTTCCGTCCGTCGGTTTGCCACCAAAACCCCCGCACTCCGGGTTTTCGGGTGAAGTATGGAAATGAAGGGCATTCGTCGTGGACATCGGCCAGCGGTGGTTTTCCAAGCGCGACCAGAATGGTTGAACGCCATTGGATCCTCTACAGTGCAGAAATGTGAGTCGGACGTACCAACCCAAATGGGGCGAGGGGGGAAGGGGGCTTGGGTTGTTAGTCGCGAACAGCGGGTTTGTTATAGTTATATATATATATATATATATATATATAT
This sequence comes from Perithous albicinctus, assembly GCA_964016905.1. Lineage (NCBI taxonomy): Eukaryota > Metazoa > Arthropoda > Insecta > Hymenoptera > Ichneumonidae > Perithous > Perithous albicinctus. The sequence continues at coordinate 6,647,119 of OZ024695.1, forward strand.
ATACACATATATATATATATATATAAACATATATATTCGGCAGCATTTCGGTTGACGTTCAACCACCAAAGCGAATTTCGCTCTTGCTCTTCTATGCTCTCCAGTTATACAGTTATATTTCACGAGTAACAGCGACAATTAACTAACGAGCGGTTGACACAACTTATCAAATATTATACGCGTCACGAATCCCCCTGGCCAATGTCCTCTCACTGGGAAGCCAGATACTCGCGTGGCATTCAATTATACATACCGCCAGAAAGTAACTGTACATTTTTTTTCCATCGAATTCATTTTTCATACAATCCTACCCCAATTTTTTTTTTTTTTGTTTTTTTCACTCAGCAAACTTTTCATATGGAAAATATTTATGGATTGAATGTAATTTGCATTTTCGACAGTGTATTAAAATATCAATATTTTATATTTCTGGTAGAATTCATCAATATTTGAGCACGAGAGCTACGTGTTGTGTGATTACAGACAGAAAAATATATTTTCTACGATAAAATATAGAAAATGTACGAAACTTCTGGTTTTTAAAAAGAATTCTTGTGCATATTTTAATTGCTAATGTTTAGTCACATATAGAATCTGTTTGCAATGAAGGTTTCGTTTCTGTTTTTTTTTTTTTAATTATTTTAATTTTTTAATCTGATAGAATATCTTAAAGAAAAAAATGGTCATTAAAATTACTTGTAAAAACTACAAAAAAGAAAAATATGCATTTCGCTGAAACAATTTTATTTCATTTTTGGGCAATTGTTTCAGAATAAAAGTGAATTAATCACAACACTTTTATGAAGATACGACGGAGAGTCAGTGTCGAAGTCGGATGCGAAAGATGCGAAGAGTGTGTGCGGTCCCTGATGACTACTATTGAGAAGGCGGAGAGAATTTCGCTCTCGCCGCATACTCGATCTGACTGGAGGGAGGGACAGAGAATTGGCAAAGGGGTTATAACATAATTGTATTAGGCGTCGTAACCTTGCCGTTCTTTGGTCTTTCTCTTCACGCTGTAGGGGAGAGCCGTGAAATTAATGTCTTTGGCTTATCAGTCGACACTACGCCCAGCGCTAAAAGTCCCACATCGGTACAGTAGTCTCATCATCTTCCACTGGAGTAGACAGAATAAAAAAGAAATAATGGTTAGTTTAGCTCATCTAAATCTGTCAGACTGTCCAATCATTTTTTCCCATCAGAACATCATGTTTCCTACACTGATCAAAAAGATTGGTTAGTTCATCTAAATCTGTCAAACTGTCCCATCACCTTTTTACCATCAACAACATATTTCCTACTCTGATAAAAAAGATTCATTAAAAATGTTACCACATGAAATACTTGATGAGTCCAACCAAGATATTGATTAGGATTTAAAGTCAAAATGAGCCTATCAGTCAAACACTTTTTTGTTTGTTGATTCAAATGTCGAAGAATTCAAATAATAATGCTCCAATTGATTTGACAGGTCCTTGAATGCTTGATTTAGTTACAGGCAATTTCTCGTTTTTTTAATCGTGATAAAAGTCATTAAACGATAAAACAACAAGAAAAAAATGCTCTTGACTAAACTTCCTCTTGCTTTTTATTTACCATTGGCTTTCTCGTTCTTATTTCGTACACATTCATCGATTTACGTTTACTAATGAGAGCCCATATTAGGTAAGTAACGGTATAAAGGTAGAATGGGCATTCGAGCGTTTTCGTGCATCTCACGTTCACTCGTATATAACCGACTAGCCGGAGTTATACTCCACGATCGGTGTAAATCGCATTAATTAAGGACATCGAAAGCGCGCTGTGTATCGATGTTTGTATCTTTTTTTTCTTTTCAATTTCGTTCGCCAAGAAAACAACGTAAGCGAGGAATTTACCGGGTTTCGATGACTGAGAAAAAGTCCTTCAGGATGGTTCGAACCCTTATTACTGCGATTTTCTCCTGCTGCGGATATTGAGGGGATGCTGAGTCATCCTATGGACTCCGTATACTCGTTCTTTCGTTGCCAAGTTATATTCGGTGTAGCATCGGGTCGAATGCAACCGCGTGCGCTTACACGTCACTCGAATGGTCACGCTCTTTTTTTTTTCTCCAAGCTATTTCGCCACTCCCCACAATCGAATATTATATTACAGAAGGAAAAACTAGGAGAGGGGAAAAAGTACGACTGACGACGCAATCTGTGAATGATAGATATATTGGCGGGAAAAAGGGACGAATATGCTCTCAAAACATAAGGCAGTCCTTTGTTTTTTTAGTAACAATTTTTTTTCCAAATTAGCATTCTTCAGAAATTTATTTTGGTAAATTGCGAAATCAAAGTCACATCAATAAAACATTGAAACACGAAAGAATATAAATATATTGAAAATACTTTTGGGTTAAATAATTCAGTTTTAACTTTTAATTTACGCAATAAAATAAATTTCTTTTCATTAAAAGAATGTTTATTTGAACATATTATTCATCATGATTTGTGTTACTATTTGGGTAATGAAAAAAAAATTAGTTTCCTATGACTCGTTTTCCTCGCATCGCAAGCTCTATAAAAACAAAATCTATTTCCAGGCGTAAAAAAAGCTTGAGATATTCAACGTTGGCCTGGCGCTAATGGGCGAACGCTTGGAGATTCTTAAGGAACGTGCGATGTACTTATACACCATTGCTGGCGCGAAAGGATTGAATGAAGAGCCTAAAAAAAAAAGCGTACAGCACAGAATACTCGAGGGGAAACATTCGCCAAGAGGCAATAGTGTTTGGCCCATGGCAACCTCTTAAATTGGAAACAAATGCGAGCTCCAAAATTTACGACGTTTTTTTTTCGCGAGGTCGCAAATTTACAGAGACAAATAAATTCACGTGTCACTTAAGGAGACTTCAACGGAACAGTCAGGTTGTTCAAAATTTCAAAAGGAAACTGCTATTAAAACAAGCGAAACCGGATTTATGGATTCTTGTTTAGAGCTTGAAAAATTTGTAACTATAAATTTATAGAAAAAACTAACTGAATTTACGTCAAAAATTCATGAGACATTTTTATGAAATTTCATAAAATATAATTTTTTATGATATTTTACGATATTTTTATGAAATTTCATAAAACTCAAATATTTGTGTTACGAAATACAAATATTTTTAATTCTATGAAACTAACATATTTTGAATAATCGGTAAATTTGTAAAACGGTACATCTAACTAACAAAATAATCAATAATTTACCAAGATCGAATAAAAATGGTCAGTCTTCTAAAAATCTGAGCAAAAATAATGTCTCATGAATTCTTGGCATAAACTGAGTTATTTTTTTTTGTTGTAAATTAATACTTATACAGTTTTTTAAAATGCATCAAATTGTAAATCCCAAATTCATAGATCCAAAATTGTGAAAATAATTTTTGACACGTTGCTACTCGAATAATCTGACTATAGATGAAGTCTTCTTTTAACACGAGATACAGTCTCCCGTTTTTGCGCTAATTCCGTCTAACATTCTCTCGCAAATTAATACGGCATTCGAATGAGACACTGACAATCGTCTATACAGGAAGTAACTGGCTACTAACTTACATACAACGTGTAAATACCGAAGGGAAACATCGTGGACGAGGCGTTATCGCGAGTCCAACGAAATTCTAGATAGTTATACAGATGTAACGCTTGTGTATTGTGTTGGGAGTTACAAGCCGAGGAGAGAGAGTAAAAGCAGGGTGGTCGGTTAGACGACGAGTCGACGACGACACACAGGATTTTCGAGGTCTGTTGGATGATGTGTTTGCGGCGAGGATGAGAGAAGCCCAGCGAGAGCGGCAACCGGATGACTGGCCTCAACTATGCACTCAAACACTATGTTATATAAAAGCAATGTTACAGTGCGATGAGAGAGAAAGAGAGAGAGAGAGAGAGAGAGAGAGAGAGAGAGAGAGAGAGAGAGGGATGGGGGAGAGAGAGAGAGAGACAGGTCTCTCGAATCTACAGCTCTGCTTCTAAAGCTAGAAACGCGAGAGCATTCGATAAGGCTTTGCATTGTTCAAGCAAGAGATCGAGAGAGAATCACGAAACACACTGTCAACTATCTCGTTCTATCGCTTTTCCTCTCCACGATCTTTCTCGCTTCTCTGCTTAAACGCCTCGCTTCGCACCCCCTCTGAAAACACCCTGTTTATATTAAACTTTTGAAGGGGTTGGGTGTGTGAGGTGGGGTTAATGCTACACTGTTCGGCAAGGGCCGAAACCTCTCGGTCACAACCGTAACGGCTTACTACTCGCTGTATAAATGAACACACAACCCTTGCCCTTGTGCCCTGCGATACTCTGATAAGGATTATATAACCAGGCCTTTCAGGATGGCAACATTTTCGGCCTTTTCACTGAAGGAATTTGTCACGTGAGTTTTACAGGGTTTTTCATATTTATATTATTATTATTCCGGTGGAAAATTTAGATGATTTCAGATTATAAAAATTACCGATTTTTATTTTTATTTCTACCAGCGGCACACACCAATTTTTTTTATTAATACCAGCGGCAAATGAAATACTAAAGTGTCTCGTTATTATTCATTTTATTTTCATGCAATATTACAAAATATTTTTAAGGAAACTTGAACTCAAATTTTTGCCTGCCATTAATTTTTCAACCAGCAGATATTTTTTTTTTTCGTTAGTAATCGCAGAGAAAAAAATATAGAAATATGGAGATAAAACTACAGATAACAGTGGTGAAAAAGGCTTGGAGCTATTAGAGACTAAAAGTCACGCGAGAGAGCGTAGAAAGGATTCGGATATAGAAGAACAATGCGGTGATAGTGAAGTAGAGAGCGAAAATACTATAGAGAGAGGTGTAGAGCAGAGGTCTTGCTCTCTCTCTCTCTCTCTTTCTCTCTCTCGGATGTTCGCGAAGGGGTCGCGACAGATAACAGAGTGCCGGGTTGAACACAGCAGAGAGAATATACAGTAGCGCGCGGTGGCGAAGAGATCGCGGCCTCGCCACCCTCTCTGTGTGACACACGAGAAACCAGCAGCACCCTCGTTTAGCCAGTGGCGACCGCGAACCACGAGCTTGGCATTGGCGTCGACATTTTATGCTCTTCCAACACCAGAAACCACTAACAAGCATACATAGTTACACTCTAGCTATTTTACGCTTCTATATGATCCCAGAATTGATTTCCATAAGTGTCACCTACGTGTTGTTAATTCCTATTTAGTCGATAAACTCGGCTGAATCAGAAGGTGAATTACAAACATGATTAAATGTCTATCGATTCGAGAACTTGAGTGAATAACTTTTGTGTCAGTCTCAAAACTCTCATAAAATTCCGCAAAAAGATGTCTCATGGTTAGTTATTTTTCTGTAAAATTATTGTAATATATTTTTTAAGTATGAATCCATAAAAGCGGATGAAACGCTTTAACACCAATTTTCTTTTGGAAATATTGCTAAAGCCACCTTAAACAAATTGAAGAAAAAAAATTGTATATTCAGTTGTAAAATGACTCAACAGTAGTAAATTCCCTTAACAGGTTCAACGGTTCAGTCTGTTGATAAAAAAAAAAGTGACGAGGAGGTTTCGAGCGTTTCGATTATGAAATTAGCAGCTAATTAGTATCGACAGATCGCGTCGAATGTGAGGTGGAGGCTGACAGCCGTTTCACGTCGAATATCTCGATACAGCAGAGAGCGGTTTGGTTCGAACCACGAGGATGAAAATACGATCGAAGAGAATCGAGTATAGCACGTGTATATGTATATATATATACATAAATGGCGGTGAGTCCCATAGCAAAGGCCCCCGATCATACAGAGAGTCACTGCGCTCTCGGGACTCACTGGACAAGCCAAAGCGGCGCTTCAGGAAACGTCCAAGAATATAACGGCTATGTACCTTCACAAACTTCACGTTCTAACGACGGTACCCATCTTCGCTGCGCTTCTAGATGACGGTGCACAATTTTTTCTTTAAACCCCACGAGAATTTCTATGCGTTATTTCAATACGAGTATAATCTTTCTTTCATCGTTCACTATACAAGCATTTCTGCAGTGCGTGACTTAGAATGTACAGAGAAATTTCACGGGGGGTCACGACTTTTGGCATCATCCATACAAATTTTTCTAAGTTATAAAATCATTTTTATAGCCAAGACAATAAATGTGTCAGTGTGAATACATACATTTTTTTCTTGTATTAATAAATGTCTTGTAGCTAAGGCCAAATAGTGTCATGATCACTGACGTTTCTCATAGTAAGATTTCTTGATTTATTGTCAAATATGTTTCTGACACTGGAACTTTCTTGTACTATAGACGTTTCAACACTTCTAAAATTTTATTACAAAGAAAAGAGATAACAAATGTATAATCATGAAAATTTGAATACTGCATTTTTCGAAATTTTTACTTTAAATAACAATTTTATTTCACAATTGACAACGTAATTATCCAAGGAAATAAATTCATAGATAATTATACTAGAAACCTACAATATACAAAACAAATTGTTTCAAATATAATACAATAACTTGTAACACGTAAAACTTTAGATAATTAAAAAAAAAAAAAAATTCATGTTCAATATAAATGTATTCCATATCAGATTTTACGTGCCAATTTATAAATAAAAACCTCCAGTAAATTAAATTAAAAAAAAAAAAACAATGACAACCCAGCAACTCCTCGAGTCGTAATCCAACAATTTACGAACATTTAAATAAACTAATGCGATCGAAAGTGCCTCATTATGCCTCAGACTCTCCCATAAGTCTGTATTAGTATGTTCTGCATTTCGAATTTCCTCGTCTTAATGATAATAATTTAACCGACACGTTTTGCCATGAAGCACACGAGAGTGAGTAAAACTCCTACACGAGCGTCGTCCCTGTATATAGGTAAATTCGCGAAAGGTAACATGCATAGTAATAGATACGAGAGTACCAGGAGCGCAGATATATTTATGCGAGAGAGGGATATTACGCGGGCGGGCAAAGCGGCTCCGAGTGTCGGCTTGCGAAGGTTTATACCTACCTACCAACCTACTACCAATACAAATCTCCTCCTATAGGATACGTGTACAATATCTTGATGGGAAACACTCCCACGATTATATGGCATGCGATGCAATTCCCCGGCTGCTGTTGCTTCTATTCGCTACCTAGCTGACTATGTGTTGGCTTACCCAACCGGCGGTATCGGGTGTAGTATACCCAACTAACCCGACGTTACCTTTCCTCGAGAAACGCAGGTTACTCCAGAGCTCCCGGTAAACCTCTGTATTTCTAACTGACTCTGTGTACATACACGGGAATATATTTTCTACACGTTTAAACACATGGATAAATGTGGAGACGAAACAGCGAGTGCAAGATCGAATTAATGATCTAATTAAGAAGATACTTGACCGCGATGCACTTGTATTTCTTCCTCGAACTTTTTTTTTTTCATGCACATCGCAATAATTCTGTGACATAGAAAAATTGTACTGATGAACTTGTATATTCGGACTAATTTAAAGTACTTGGTATTATTTTCAAAAAAATGTACTATTGGTCTATCGAACGAAGAATTTTTTGCTTGGTCCACATAGTTCCTCGTGGACGTAGCTTTGTGAAAATTATAAAATAATCAGGAAACAATGTGCAAGGTTGTGCTTTTTTTTTTGTTTTTACACTTTGCATACTTTTGAAAGAGAACCAGTGGGCCAAATATTCTGAAATAATTTTTGGTTGTGCTTGAGATTTGTTTTTTTTTTTTTTTTTTAAATCAAAAAGCTACGCTCATGTCATAAGGGTTTATCTCAAGCTGAACTAAAAATTATTTGTAGAGTGTAAAAGAGGAAAAAATTATAGCTAGCAACCCGCGTTATCCGCATGATTCTTTGTTAGACAGGTCAAGAGATCGTTTATTTTTTTTTTCAAATAATATTAGCATTGAAGTAAGTGAGATAAAATTAGTCTTTGAATATCCGTGGATTTGATCTCACTCCTTCCCCTTAATCAAGTATTTTTTTAGAGATAAAGTCGACTGTATCATCATTATTCCTTAGGACAACGGCCTTAAATCTTTCAATGCACACTCGGCAGTTTGCTAAGTGTCTCATATCCACGATTCTACCGGGTATATGTACAAACACAGCAGCAGCAGCAGCAGCAGCAGCAGTGCAAAGCGTTTGAATGGTCTCAGAGACGGTTAGTGCGCTCGCACAGCTCGTGAATCTCCACGAAGACTATGCTGTGCATGCATACACGTTCGTGAGTCTCAAGAGAAAGCCGATGTGCCATCAGGTCCTAAACGAAAGAAGAGTCGAAGGAACGATAAACGTATATATATATATACAGCCACTACATCAGTATCTACAAACTTAAACTCGTGCCCTCATTTCGCACGTTTCCCCACAGAGCATCATCAGCAATATCAACCAAAGAACTATCGTATCGATAAAGCTAAAGGCTAAAAAATCCAAGCGACGATACCAACCGAAACAGAATGAAATAAATTGAGGAAGAGGAATAAAGAATGGAAAAGAATTAAGAATGCACCATTGGAAAGACCTGGTACAGAGGACCGCTCGAGAAGTCGCGCAGAAAAGGGACTATAAAAAAAAGTAATAAAGAAGAACAAGAAGAATACCGTAGAAGAGTAGGCATACTATAAGGCAGAAGCCACAGGAGGAGAGATAAAGAGAGAAAAAGGAGCTAAAGATCCTCAAGAATCAGGGGGGGAGACATTAGCATAAGCCAAGCAGCCAAGCTAAGCGATCGCGAATGCTCGCTAACCGAGCGAGAAACGAAAGACAGAGAGAAACATATAGAAAGTCCCAAAGCAAAAAAAAAAAAAACAAAAAAAAAAAAAAACAGCGCAAGAGAGATAGAAAATGTTTGGCGAGGCACCGAACGGCCATATAGCACGAAAATAAATAGCCTCTCACTCCGCATGTTGAGTTTCGAGCTCAGCGAAAGATAGAAAGAGAAAACGCGCGCACCGTTCTTGCAGGGCAAACGCGAGTCGCTGCAACAGCAGCAGCAGCAGCAGCAGCAGCACGCTTTGTCCTGTGGCGAAACCGTGAGGGTTGCCTCCTCTTCGGAGAGAATCGGCGTTGTACGGCGTTGTACGCCGTCGTCGTCGTCGTCGTCGTCGTCGTCGTGTGTTGCTTCTGGCCACCATTGCCAGCTCTGTATGTCCATAGAGGGGGTTGCTAGCTACGGGGGTGCAAGGGAGGGGGAGGGCAGATGGGCCACCAAAGATAGCCTCTGAGCTGCCTCACCCCCCCATTCCCCGCGATCGGACAGGACGCGCTTGTCATCGGATGTACCATTCGCGAGAGATAGATATAGCCGGAGAGTCGAGTGCACTTGGAATACGCCATATAGCGAGTGAAAGAGATATACGAGAGGAACCAGAGGTTCTCTGGAGCATCGCATCAGAAGAGTATTGTCTATACTGTCGCGGGGAATAATAGTGCTTGGGAATCGGGTGACGAAATTCTACCGGTTTACGCGGATGTATTATAACATTGATAATGATGATATTAGAGATTATAGAGTTTGGAATTATTAAGGAGGGTGGGTTGAAATTTTAATTTCTAATTTTGAATGTTCTTGGCATTTATAGGATCTTTTTTACTAGGCTGAGATCAATAGCTAGGGTAATAAATAGTAGGGGAAAAAATCTTGATTATATTTTTTGTCGTAAGTAAGTAGTTAGTTATCGCAACTATTTAGTAGCTACCGCTACTAGTTTGTAATCATCGCAACCATGTTATAGTTATTGCAACAATTTAGTGGATACCGAAACTATTTAATAGTTGTTACTGTAATGTATTAGTCGTGACTGAAACTACTTACTTGTTACGGCAGCTTCTTAATAGTTACCGTAACTATTTAGTAGATATCGCAACCATTTAATAGTTATCGCAACAACTTAGTAGATACCTAATCTACTTAGTTTTTACTGCAACTCTTTAATAACTGCCGCAGCTGTTTAGATGTTATCGCAACAACCTAGTAGCATTCGCAACTATTTACTAGATATTACTGCAACTCTTGAATAGCTGCCGCAACTATTTCGTAGTTACCGTAATTATTTAGTAGATATCACAACCATTCAATGGTTATCAAAATAACTTAGTATATACCGATACTATGTTGTCGCAACAATATCGCATCCGTAACTATATACTAGAAACCACAACTCTTTAGTAATTATCGCAACAATTGAGGAGGAACGGTAAGTATTTAGTAGTTATCGCAACTGTTTAGTAGATATCGCAACTATGTTCTAGATATCACAACTATGTTCTGGATATCGCAACCTTTTAGTAGATATCGCAAATATGTTCTAGATATCGCAACTATGTTCTGGATATCGCAACTGTATTCTAGATATCGCAACTATTTAGTTGTTACAGCAACTCTTCAAAAGCTACCGAAATTACTTTGTAGTTACCACAACTGTTTATTAGATATCGCAACTATGTTGTAGATATCGCAATGATTTAGTGGCTACCGCAACTGTTTTGAGAGTTTGCATAGTTTACGCGAATAAAAGATGAACGCTAAATTTGTATTATGCGTATCTTACCTGTTGTGAAGAGTACGATGGCCTTTAGACAACTGTATTCGGCGGAATCGACGTGTAGCGCCTTGAGTTTTTCCACCTGTTCCTGAAAGATCCTAATATGATCCATGAACGCGACGACACGATCAGCCGCCATTGGTGATGCGTGAAGTCCCGCGGCCGCTAGCAACGGCGCAACGTGTAGCGGCATTGAGCACTGACTCGCGTTTAGTACAAACAACTCGCTCCAAACTAGCCTGAGCAATGCAACCTGATCGGTTACTTGAAGGTCCGGAAAGAAGGGTATATTTCGCGCCCACTCAACCGCCGAGAAGAGCAATCTCGCCGCGAGCTCGCAAATATTGTCGATACCCATTATGTTGTTCGGTTGCATACACTGTCCGTAACGCGAGGTCGGATATGGCTCCGCCCTGAGCAACAGGCTTATGTACGACGAGAGATACGAGTGTCCGTTTAGACTCGCGCACGCGACCGCGTCACCGTTCGTCAGGGTGAATTGGCCCGGTAGTCCTGGTAGCGAGGGCTGCGATGGCGGCACTCGGCCTCTCTGAACCGCTGAAACACAAAATAAACGTTCGACAATTTTATACTTTAACGTAATCGTTGAGCAACATATATATATTTTTTTTCATTTTTCATTTGTATACTGACAATATTATATTGGAAGAAGAATCGTTTAATTAAGAGATTTTTCTCAGAGAAAATATATTTTTATTAAAATATATTACTACAAAATTATTATTTATTATAGGTAGTAAAAATATATTGAAAGTTGTGGCATTTTCGGAAAGATTATGTCCACAGAAATATTGTGTTAATTTGACACAAATTTTGTTCTGTCAGTTTCTAGCTTTTACAGAATATGTATATAAATAATGTGGTACAATTGTTTATTTTCATTTCACACATTATTTTTTAATGCGTAGTTCATAGAAATGTAGGATTTTGTTTGATAAAAATCTGTCTTGATTATATTATGAGTAATTGCGCATGGACAAAAATACTGGCATTCTTGTAATAATTATGAATGATGTGGAATAATTACTTTTTAATAATTTCTAATATTTTGTAGGGGTAGCACTTTGTTATTTAGTAAAATAAATTAAATATACAGTAAACAAAGATTGTGTAAAACCAATGTGCCAGTTTACAAATTTTTGTATTAGAAGTGAAAAAAAAGTAAAATTAACAGAAGTATACTTTTGTTGAATCAGGCGTAATAAAAATACCTTTTTCCAAAAAAATGACACAACGTATTCTTTAAAAAAAATTACCACATATTTTTCTGTGAAAACGACAGAAAATGCACCTGGAAACAACAATTTTTTCTGCTTTATTTACTTCTTTTTTGCTTTTCTCAAAATGAAAATGCAACATTCTTTACACATTATTTAAAAAATCTTTTTCTGTAAAACTAGAACGCATAAAAAAGTCTTTCAAATAAAATAAAAATTTCTGCGTTCGTTAGTGTACAGAATTTTCAATTTATATTTTTCTTTTGTACTTTTAAATTCGAACCACGCCTATCAATAGCACAGATTAAATTACGAAAAATCATCAATATTCGATTCATCATTTTTGTTTCTCTTGAATAATCCTCAAAACGTCGGTTAGTTTTGGAAAATGTATTATGCAATTTAAAAAAAAAAGGCAAATAAATGAAAAATGATGCCAGAACGAGAGATAGGATGCTGTTGCAGAAGTACTAAAAAAAGAAAAGTACTACAGTGTAATACTATGTACGCGAGACACAAGTCGAAGAAGCAACGTGGCCAAAGTGAGCACGAGGTCGGCCCGGGTTCCGCCTCGCGTATATATATATACGTGGACTATAACCGTGGCACGGGAGATTCTCTTTTCTCTCGACGAGAAACCGAGAGCGCCCGGGCACCCTGCTGTGAAACGCCTGGATTCCAACCTCCGGCCCGTACCTAACGAACGAATGAACGGACAGACGGACGGACAGACGCGCGAGCGAGCGCGCACACGCTGGAAAGGATGGACGTGCTTCCACTCGCTTTGGAAGAGTTCTCTCTCGGAACTTTAACGAACCGTTCGTATATGTATTATCTATATAGCGGTTGAACGATACGCGGAATCGCCCGAGAGGGGAGAACCCTCTCGACATTATTATCACCCTTCACACACCGGGCGCTCGTGTACGCCCGCGACCTCTCCACATCGTACACCAGACACTCGTATTATATTTGAGATTCATTTTGCGTATGGCAATAATAATCCTGTGCAAAAACTTCGGGCTCTATAACACAAGATAAATCAGCAACCATAAGCCACTCCGATCATTGTAACTAATAATAATGCGAGTGACAAAGAAGGCCTTTAATTTATTAAAAGAAAAAAAATTACTGAGTGTGAGAAGTAAATTATTGAAAATTGGAAACGAACTGGAATGCAAAATATATAACAGACATTAATGCGTTGACGCTATTTTTTAATACTATATTTTGGGATCCTTTTTTTCATTTCAATAGAAACGTTTTTTTTTAAAGAAACGTGGATGACTATTTTTTAAATTCTATGAATTAAGTAGGAAGTGCAGAGACGATTTGTAATAAACATATAATTTTTTAAATATTACTTGTTATGTTTTTTTTTTAATTGGTTTTTAAATTTTTTATAAAGGATGAAAATTGATAATTCTGTGTAAGAACTTCGAGCTCAAAAACATAACAATAAACACACCTGCGAGTGACAAGGAATGCAGTTGAACATTTAATTTATATAATAATTTTTTAATTTATATTATATAATAAATCATTGTAAATTAATTTAATTTAATATAATAATAATAGTAATAATTAATTTAATTTATATTATATAATAAATCATTGAAAATTGGAAACGAATCGGAATATTAAAAATGTAATACATAATAATGTTACAAATGCAAGAAACTGTTTTTTTTATTTGTATTAACTTTTGTCAATTTTTTTTATTTGTATTAAAAATTGGACGTAAAATACTATGAATTAATTAACAATTGCAGAGAAACGAATTGTAACAAAAATATTATTTACTCAATATCTTTTTAATATTGCTTATTATGTTTTTTTTAAAATTAATTTTGAAATCAAGAAAAACAATAGTAATTAAAAAGCTAAAAATAAGATGAGCGTTTTAGCGTGGAATTTGTGAGTATAACAACGAAGAAGATTCAGCAGGAATTGCAGAGAAACCGCAGGAGAAGCAGGAAAGAGAGGGAGAGTATGAGCTAGGTAAGGATGTAGCTCGAGAGAGCGAGGGAAATTAGCATGATGCAGTTAGCGATAGCTCTCTCTCTCACGGGGCAGTATACGTCGAATGTGCTCCTGTGGTCCTGCCAGGTCGGACACAGTCACGTGTATATATATGTATATATATGGGGCATTCCACCTGGTTTCTACTGGGTCTGACCTTTGACCCTTCCGATTGAATCCGCAATTTGTAATGTGATTGACATAAGTCTAAAAAGCACTAATTATTTAAAAAAAATTTTTTTCCACACATTTTTAAATATCTACGATTTTTTAAAACAAATTGTCGAACGACACATTTAAAAAATCTGAAAAATCTCTGAAACACCTTTTTTCGAAAATAGAAATGTTTGGTAACCGAGCCGAAGTAGGCCAGCGATTCCATCTATTTTTTTCGTCCTTTTTTTAACAAAAAAAAACCTTTAGACGGGCATCAGTTAGATAATGTTTCTATCCGTCACATGATTTTTGAGATTTTTTTTAGATTCTTCTAAATAAATATTGAGATTTTGCTTAAATAATCTCAAATTAGGCCTTTTTATTAATGGTTTTTTAAAGTTCACTATGAACTAAAATATATATGCATTGGAAAAATCTGAAAAAAATGAAAAATCATGTATTGCATACAACAATTTACTACCTGCTACCCATCGTAAAGTACTATTTTTTTATGTTTTTTGGTGTTGAAAAAAGGCCGAGAAAAATAGAAGCCATCACCGTCCCGCCCTCATCGACTCGCTAACCAAAAATGTATATTTTCCAAAAAAGGTTTTTTACATTTTTTTAGAATTTTTAAATGTGTCGTTTGATAATTTGTTTTAAAAAATCGTAGATAGGAAAGAATGTGTAAAAAATAAAAATACTAGAATTAGTGCTTTTTAGAGTTATGTTAATCATATAAAAAAATTGCGAACTCAATCGGAAGGGTCAAGGCTTAGTCCCAGGTCGACACCAGATGGAATGCCCCATACATAGCTATATATATTCACGTCACAGTGAACAGCATATATGCCGCGACTATACTCCCCGAGCCGGAGTCAAGATGCACCGCGCATCGAAGTTACGTGGAGCGCGGGATGCACGATGTACGGGAGTATGCAGATTTGGTACCGTTACCAGAGTGCGCTCGCGAGCTTCTCTGCTGCTGGCAGTTTGTGTTATATCCTGGCGAACGCGCGCGCGCGCTCGGTCTACTCGACGAGGAGACGGAGTGGAGTTATCCAGCAACGGTCCGGCACACTCTCGAATGTACACCAAGGTGTAAATAGAATACAATCTATACTATACAATTTAATTTTTATGTATTAATTTGACTTCAAAAACTTAACAAAATAAATGACATAATGTTGATAAATAATAAAAATTATGTATTTGTAGTGAAAATACAAAATATAAACTTGCCACCTCATATTTTTCGCTCTATATAAACGATTCGCAATTAATTTTTTTATTTTGAGTGCCATCGACACGTTATTTATTAAAAACAACCTGTAACCTCACCGCTAAAACATTATCTAACATAATTTACCGATGAATTTCACTACCCTACTTTGTACTTTGATTTCTGACTATATTTCCTGTAACATTGCATGAGAAAAGTCGTTGAATTTATAATCACTTGGCTGCAGTCAAAACAATGACAGCTCTTTTTCAGTAATTTCGTGCAGTAATAACGTCATAAAGAGTCAAAGATATTGTGGAAGCTTATATATATACGCTGTACAGTTAATAAAGTATACCAAGTGTGCTGGACAATCGAATATTCATCGTGTATTGAGAATCCAACAGTAGAATAGTTGGGTTATAGCTAGTACAGTAAAATAGAAGACAAGTGAAGGTAGACAATAAGAGCCTAGACGGATCTTGAAGTGTCCCGTCGAGTTCAAAAGACAGAACTTTGCCGAAGATTCGTAGATCTCTTGGAACAAGCGTTAAGGTACTACCAACACAAGTAGAGGCGTCACCATCACAAGAAGCAAACGAGAGAACTGTCGTTTGGAGCTCCTGGAGGAAGATGGATGATCTTTCCAGTCCTCTTCCTACTTCTGTAGCATCTTGAACCCATCTCCAGCAGAAAAGAACCAAACGCATAGAGTATAAAGCTAGAGAGAAGCTGACTGGTGGCTTCGCTCTCTCTATATATATATATATATAAAGACTAGTACACCAGGGTACTTCTTATCGCTTATCTCCCAGCCTGAGAGGATACGCACTGGGACAATGCTACAATAATACGCGCCCTCGGAACGTTCGACAACAATGAACGGCGGTCGACAAGGGGAACGACGACAATCGGACCAATCGCAATACAAAGCTGCGGGGGGGCGCCTTCTTCATGTCTTCACGACGAAACTGTGAGCGCCAGCTCGACTTCCATCAATGTTCCTTCCATAGGAACGTCTGAGCAGAGGTTTCCGAAAATCATCAGAGAATTGACAAAAATGATTATTTGATCTTGATATTATTATGATGTACGGGAATATCGTTAGTCGATCAAGACACAGTGGTTCTGTTGAGTAAAGTTCTTCATGCTTACCCGTAGCGCTTAGATCATTTGAAATGCTAATTTTAGCGAGGCGTTCGACGGCCCTGGTTTCCCCCCTTGACAGCCCCCCAAGTTGCCTTTATTAAGACGGAATTCATTAATACTTCGTGACGTACGAGGCCGTGACGAAGCTGCTGTTTCTACTCTTCAAGACTGTCTTGGCTCCGTGTATATGTGGGTTTATTCAACAAACAAGGACTTCGAGACAAACACCGTTTGCATGAATGTTTTGGGCTGTTGACGAGCAAACTTTGATTTTTGGGTGAACTGCTCATGGAGATTTTTTCTCTTAACATTAAAAAAATGTAAATATACTGAAGTACAGATTGGTCTGCGATGAAAATAACGTTGAATCTTATTCTTGGCCTATTTTTTCAGCTGTATCCATGCTAACAGCAGATATGATGTTGAAGCCGGAGTAATCGACTCAGCGTTCACCTACGATTTCTCCGCAATGTCCGACACGCAGATCAAGCAGAAGAGGCATATCGTTCGACCTACATGAGTGTATCGGGTCAATGGGTTAGAATCGGGCACGAATGCGAGACCACGAGGATGCTGTCTCGAGAGCAAACGCCAGCCTTCATGAGCGCAAAGGATCTCTTCTCGCCAACACAGACTCCAACAGCTATTGAAGAAATCTTCTTTCTTTCTTCCTCCGCCTCGCTGACTCACGACCGACAACTCAAATCGTGATCACCTGCGCTTCAAACGAATCTTCATGTTCTGCGGACTATCGATGCTCCACATTTTCACACTTTGATCGGCAATAGTGATTAGCTTCCTAGAATTCTAGTTTCTTTTTCTCTGCGTTTAGCTAGTATTGAGTATATTGAAAATTGGTATAATAATTTGTCATTGGTGTTTATTCCAATTTCCAATCAATATTGGTTGGACATTTATTTTATTACTTTCCATCGATGATGGCATGGAAATCCTTCACACAATTAAAAAATTATTTCTATATTTTCCACAAATGATGAATTGCCTGCCAATGAAATGTTCAACACTAGCCTTCATATATTTTCTTATAAGAATGCATGATCTATCCATTGAATACACTCTTGAATGATCGTGGTGATTTTAATCAGACTAATATCTTTTGAAACTCGTACCGTAGGATTATAAAGTTTGGTTTGATTCAAAGGTGCGAATCATCTCAGCGGGGGCGTACGCGAAACGTGAGAGGTCCGGATACACGTTACGACTATCCAAAGACGAAGACCATCAGGAGTGAAACAGAGAGAGAAAGAGAGAGAGAGAGAACGAAGAGCCGCGATGCCATCAAGATTTCGTGTACTGTACGTTCGGCGTCCCGTTACCGGAGGTGCGCGTGATCCGCGCATTCGCTTCACCGCACGATGAGAGCAAATCCGACCGAGAGAATACGGTCCCGCAGGCTCAGCACTCGCCAATGCCGGATCTCATCTCTCTCGCGTCTCTCTCTCTCTCTCTCACTCACACTCTCGTGACGCCACATTGCCACATGATATAATGCTTTTGGTGCCTATACTATACAACCCGGATCGCGTCCCTCCCGTCAGCATATCTATACTCTTCTCTGTGACGCTTGGTCATCGGTCTATGAATGCCTTCGCACTGTGTCCTGTTGACGAGCGTTCGACAGTCTCAGTGAATGTGATAGACACGTCCCGTACTACAATAATGCTGTATATACATGTATTATATTGCAGGATTGTAATATCGTGTCGAAATGGTCGCGTCAAATCCGAGAATTCTAGTCAAGCATATATGTACAGAAGCGTCAAATGTACTAAACGTAGATTGAAATCTGCATGTATAAAGGGATAATAAATTCAGGAGAAATAGCTAGAATTCCATGGAAGCTGATGTGTCGAAAGATCGTAAAAGCGACGACAACTTGCTGAAAAATTATATCTATTAATAGATAAATATTGTACGTGTTTTATATTTATAGTACAACAATTTGCTGAGCTATACTTATTTGCATATTGTCACCGCCACTTCGCTTGCGGAAGAGGGTTGCACGAGAGCAGCCACCTAGCGGCAGCTTCGGTACTACATTGTGTTGAACAGCGTTTCAAAGCCGAAACATATGATTCCATGCCCACAGTTTTAAGTATATTTCTTTAAATCTAAGTTCGTTGATATTCATGTTTTCAAGGAAAAGCTGCAAGTAGGGAGAAAAGAAATTATGTTTATTAGGAAAATTAAGTAAGAATCCTTATTCAAAATTAGTTTCGTCGAGTGCTATATACGTTTCTTATCACGGAATTGTCATAAAGTGTCGAAATGGTTATGTCGGATTCTAGTCAAGTATACATATAGAAGTGTCAAATGTAGTAAACATACATAGATTACAATCTTCATGTATAAAGGGATTGGAGGAGAAATAGCCAGAATTCCTGAGAAGCCGATGTGTCGAGAGATCGTAAGAGAGACGAGAGGTTGGGCACATCGTATAGTCGCGGTGAAGAGAAGAGCGAAGGCGTTAGGATAGAACTTGAATACACCTGCGGATCGGCATCCGCCAGATCGTACTCTGTGGCCAGCGGCGCTGCCGCCAGACTGTCAGGAACACGCGCGAGTTGAAAAGAGGGAACAGGTCGGGGGGAAACTGAGAGCGCAGGGGAATAACTGGTATTAATACGTCACGTAATTACCACCCGAGCTCTCCAGGAACTCTCTGGGTATCCCATTATACATCTACTATGTCGCACATCTAGCTAGAAGTTCGTCGATAAATACGTGCAGTATTGTATAGAACTCACGTGTACAGTAAAAAAAGTGTTTGAATTAGTACAACAAAATATTGCTACACGTTCTAAGAAATTGGTGTGCGTTTATTTTATTTATGTTGGAATTTAAAAATGTCTTTCTTTTTGAGTAAATGACAAGCGGATTAATTGCTGAGTTATTTGTCTTACCTGATCTTAATCTTGATTGCTTTCAATGGTACGTTTGATTTGAATTAATTGTCGACCTTCTAGATTATATCGAACATTGTGAAAAAGTTATTGCCGTGAGTGGAGTAATGCATTATAACACGTTTATTAATTATAACTGTTGGAGTTGTACTATTATGATTAGATTATTATTATATAATGTAGACAACTGTTTGATTTACATATTTTGGTATAATTCTGTTGAAAAGTTACCCTTTTTTGCATTTAAAAATACTCTTCTTACGCTGAAGAGTAATTACGCTGAGTAATAACGCTGTAGTTTAATTTTTTCAAATATGCCTTGCGATATCCAAAATGATATTTAAAAAAATAACTTAGAGGAGGAACGACATTTGGTAAAGCTTAATGAAAAAAAATTTCGTTTATTTTAGAATTATATGATATATTATACGATTGGGCCATGAAACGCTGTTTGACGGAATGTAGTACCAAAGTTGCCGCTAGATGGCTACCAGCGCGTGGCGAGTCCCTCAAGCGAACTAGCGATACCAGTGGGTGTATAAATTTGTGATGTTTGCTAATACTGTTAGAATGTTATTCTAAAACTGTCACAATATTTTCACAGGTTTTAAAACATAATGGGAATCATTTCTATTTTATTTTTGAAATTTTTTCAGTGAAATATGGGTAGTGCCACTCACGTTGCGTCAGGATCTGCCTACTCCAAAGCCTGGAGCAAAATTCTTGCGGAAGATACCGAGTCCGGATCCACGAGAGTGAGTGTGCACGAAACGACGAAGAGCAGTAGGATAAAAATGAGAGAGAGAAAAGACACTGAGAATGCACTTTGCGAAGGCTCAACGAGAGAGATGATGTTGCTCGCTCCGGGCTATGCTTCTGTTCCGCGAGTCATTATGATAATTTAGCCCGGAAAGGGGGTTACCGGCACGCTCGACGCATCTAGCCCTCGCTCCCCTTAGCCCTCCCTTCAGCCCCCTCCACCCCCCTCATGTTTCACCGTGTAGAAACCATAATGCATGTCTGCACACTCGCGGAACCATGCGATTATGTTCAGCTAAAATTTCCGGAGCCCTTATTTCTTCTGTTCTTTTTGTTTTAGGAATCGTTCCGGGAATCTCTACGGAGAGTTCATAACGTTTAACGTTTAGCCCCATACGGTTTCCTCGATATCGCAGTATCCTATCGTCGTAAACGGCTATGCCAGCAAGTATCTCCCCCGAATTCAACGCAATCTGCTAAAAACCTTCAAGCTCCTCCTACGCTGCTACTCTTCCTTCTGGCTTGTGTGTGCTGCATGGGGTAAAGGAACGAGATACAGAAATGAGAAAAGAAAAAAAATATATAGTCGCAAGAAGAAGCGGAGGAAGAAGAGGTGGAGAACGAAGAGGGAACGAGTGTATATGGTGAGAGGAGAGGGGATAGAGAGGTCGGAGGAGGTTACAAGGTTACACGCGTCCAGAACGGGGCCCGACGCGGGGTCCGCCCAAGATTCCCACGGTGTCTGCTCGAGGCGAGGCGAGGCACGCCGTCGCCGCGACCGAGAGGCCCTCGACTCCGGCTCGTTTCTTCGCTCCTCGCATGCTACGCTATGCGAGCAACATTAAGATTGAGGAAGGCAAAAGCCAGGGGAGCGGAGAAGCACGCAACAATCATACGCTATACGTTATATACCGCCGGAGCGTTCAGAAACCCGCGTTATTAATATCTGCTCTCGTTCTCGAGCTATACTCCTTCAACTTCTTTTTTCTTTTCTTACGTACGATTCGCTCAAGATACGTATCGGAACATCAGGTAATTGTCGCTGGATCGTTGCGAATACTCACTGGGATCCACTGGTTCCATAAATATAAAAATAGTGATATTGTAAAAGGGATAAGAAAATTGCTCAAAATACATTTTTTTACTGTATCATTCAAAAGATTATAAAAAATGTATATTTTTCACCTTGTATTTAATCATACTATTCCTTTTATCATAATTTTAATGAAAAAAAAAAATTGGAATGTATTTTGAAGTAGTAATAAAATTTTGCTAATTACGAAAAGATATCTTCGATGGTTAGAAAAAAGGTGGCTGTATTGACAGAGAATGTCTCGTATGTATTGTGAATATTAACGACGTGTATTATATGTTATGCAAACGATAGTCACTTTCGTCACGGATGACTTGTCGAGTTAGACGATATTGAGTGTTAACAAAGTAGAGATGCCTGGAAAACACGGTATAAATTGTAGAATGAGAAGTAACGACGGATAGGGAAAGGGGAGGAGAGGGTGGTGAGTCACTTTGGTGAAGCGTGTAATGTAGTCTCGAGGCTCAACGCTCGCGGTGAACGTCCAGCTTCGTAGAGTACATCCAGCGCAACAGCACGCAACAGGACTCACTTGCGTGTATTTATTATATATGTGTGTAGGTATAAGTACACTGGCAGTAGATATATATTCACTCTTCTCCGTAGCCTCGTGCTCGCTGCGAAGCTAGCAACCAAGCACAGTCCGCGATTGGAATGGATTCGAGAGAGGGCAGTGTAATTACCGCGTGGCAAGAGCGACGATGCAAATAGCAACAGCCGTTATAAGCAACGTAGATAAACCCACCTGCCTTGCAAGAGCAAGGCAAGATCTCTCGCGAGAGAGAACAACCAACGAGTCCAGAGTGCACACGCAGGATATACAGGTTGATCCAGGATCATCTCAAGAGTGTCAATGACAACATTTGTCATCAGTATGCTGACTACTTAAATTTATTTCTATCGAAACAATAATAATTTTTTGTACTACCAATAAAAAATAAAACGAAATAACCACTTTTTATCATAAAATCATTTCTAATGCCATACAAATTATTTGTATGTCATTAGGAGCTTAACTCAAATACCCGTTGGCATGGCTGTTTCGCTTGCGGGTGGGAGCGAGCGATGGTAGCCATCTAGCGGCGACTTTGGGTACTACATTTTATTACACAGCGGGGTCAAGACTGCAAATTTCTTTGGCGTTAAGAGTGTTCCAGGCTTCCTGACTTTTACTAAAGTGTATTGTTGCAAAATAATTAATTGATAAAAAGAAATAGAAGGTCATGTTTATTTGAAAGACGAAGTGAGCCACGTGAAAAAGAAGGTTTGCTCAGATCCTGGACAGATGTCTACACGGTGACGTCTTGTATACACCGGTGCACATTCTGAGCTACAGTGAAATAGTTAAAGCCAAGCGTGCAAGAAGCACGAAGGTGCTCGATCGAGCGAGAGAGCCATGAGCATGTGCCGGAGCAGCAGCAGCAGCAGCAGCAGCAACAGCAGCGTTTTATACCTATCTAGCTGTCTCGCAGATGGCCGCGTTACCGCTGAACTTTCACATTCTGATTGTAGCTTATACCGTACATATATATACACACATATCTCCAGCTGGACTGAAATGTACAGCATAGATTATATATATATATATATATATATATCCTATATATATATATATATATATATATAGGAGGCAAAAGGTACCTGATGTAGCCACTATATTTGTCGGTATAGGTTAGGTACTTCGAGTGAAAACCGCACAAGCGCCGCGAGAAAGAGGAAGACCAAGGGAATCGAGTGTTAAAGAGATTCGTGTAAGTTGGCTGAACCGATTTTGCCGAAGCGAAACGAGCATCGAAGCTCTTCTTCGCATGAAAAGGTCGAGATGCGCAATCTCATCAGCAATAATATCGCCGCACTTGTAGATAACTTACTAAGTCCGATAACTAGTGGTTTCCACCATATTTCACTGAAAAAACAGTCGGACGTTAAATGCAAGAAAAGAACCATTGAAAAATGTTAAATGACCTAGAAAATGACCAACCGACAATAATTTCGATGATCATTTTTTTTAGTCATGTGGTGTTTTTTCGTGGTCTATTTTTATTACATGACGACCGGTCAATTTTTCGGTCATTCGGCTGGTAATCGCGGCTCTGTTAGGGTAGTTTTTGATACTATGTCGAAGTTATAAAACGTTCTAACGCACACGTGACCCTCTTATCGACGTATTCTCTATAGAGGTAAATACGCGAAAGTTTAAATTTCAATGTATGGCATATTCCACCAGACGAAGGCCTTGCTGGATTTGAATATGTATCGTCTTATTGCGCCCGGTCACCTCGATAGCTATACTCATACGTGGATTTGGCTCTGATTTGCTTGACCCCTGACGATTCCAGGCACATGCTAATGCGACACTTTGTATTTTAATTCGAAGCACTCACTTTCTTGGTGCGACGCCGACCAGAGAATGTTCGGTTAAATATTAAACGAGGATTAAAAATCAACAGCATTTTTTTCCCCTTAATACTTATTCACTTGATTATTTAACTATGATTAAGAATTTAATTTTTAGCTACAAGTCATTTTGTTTTTTAGTTTTATCAAGTCCATGGAAATATTTGTAGAAATTCTATAAAATTATGGTGAATTAAATTACTAATAAAATGTTTGTCTTTAATTTATATTAATTATTTACAAATTATTTACTTTTTAAATACAAGTAAACTTTATTGTTATTTTTATAATTTCCACAGAACTACTACTAAAGTATTATAGCAACAAGTTTTATAAAATTACTGATAACGATATAAAAAATTGCGGTAAAAGAAATGAAGCAAACATGTAGATAATTTAGTGTATGAGATTTCAGTTTATACCAAGCGACGAGAGTTCGGTGTAATTATCAATACGGCGGACACTATCGGAATAGGAAATCAATGGTATACTCTTGGGGTATCAGTGAGGGCGCGCACGGCAAGCACGAGGTCCGAGTATCGAATCGCTGCGTCTCCTGACCGGACTAAAGGGATTACTAATCATCGTCGTCGTCGTCGTCGTCGCAGTCGTCGTCGATTTCCCGGAGCCGAGAAACCCCGCTAATTGATTAAAGTCACGATCCTGACCCCCAGCGTCGTAATATCGGTCGCAATCTCGAGCGTCCCGCGGGCGTTCTCCTCTCGTCTTTAGCTACTACCAGAACCGAGAGAACCGAACGGGAGATACAGGGAGAGGAATAAGCCCTTTCAGAACCCTACACCGATCACGGCTCTCGCCCTCGCACACCGTCGCCTCGCCATGGTATCGCTTTCGACCCTCTACTATATGTCCAATTTCGAACGAGATTTCATCGAGCTCTCCAGCTTCGTGGTTTTGGCTCACTGTGTCTTAAATAGCCAATCACTACTCTACTAATCTATTCTTGAAAAATATTAATTCAATGTATTTGTTATTTTTTCAACATATTTGTTTTCTATGAATATAAATTCGTTTACTAAGAAAATTTGAAGCTATATTCGTGACCAAATTTTTTTTTAACATGGCAATATTGATTACATTATTTTTTTAAGACAGAAAAATAAGTGTAAAGAAAAATGAAATAACAAAAAGTAAATATAATGTATGGGGGATCAATAAAACTATTATAAAAATTATCAGTGAGTAGAAGAATGCGAAAATTTTCTAGAGAAATTATTCACGTTTGAAAAAGGATGAATTTCAATGTCAAAATTAATCGAAGTGTTTTTTTGAAAAGAAAAAAAAGAAAACAAAAATAATTAAAATAAGATGCATTTAAAAAAAGGTGCAAGCATTGTAAGTTGCTTGGTTAATTTTAAAAATTCCGCAAAATTTGAACCTCTTTTCCGATTTCGGCGAAATTCAATATCAAACAACATTAAATGTATCTGCTCTTATAAAGAACAATTTAGCAAAATATCGTAAATTTTACGGAAGATGGATCACGCCTTTTTAAAATTCAAAAAGCTATAAAATCTTAATTTCTTCATACATTTTGTCAAGAATTGAAACAATCAGCCTAAAATCGATTAAACGGTTTTTGAGTTATACGTGATTGAAATTTTGAAGCTGCACACAGACACACTCACACGGATATTTCTTTTGCAAATCATTTTTCTCGACGTTTTGGACCATTCCAAGTATCCTGACATGAAAAACTTGAAAAAAAATGTTCATCACAACAAAGCTTGCTCTATGAGTAAGCAAAATCAATAAAACTTCTAAAAATAAGATCTGCAACTATAAGAACCAGTAATTTTTAAGCAATTATCCACATCTAAAAAAATGTAAACTGTAAAAATTAATCAATTTTCCAAAAAAAAAAAAAAAACAAAAAAAATAATCTACTGTCAAGCAGTAATTAATTCTTCAAATATTACAAACGTCTCAAACAGTATCCAAATAATATAGTGAACCAAAATTCATGGCAGCGAATTCCATGGACGTCTATTTCCCATCGTAATACACTTGAGCATAGGTTTGTCTACGTTGCACGATTGTACCAGCAAGGTCGATCGTGAGCAGACAATATACGTTAGATACAGGTATAGAATATGTACAGAAAATATACAGTCAAAGCATATATATATATATATATATACAGAACATACAATTGTGTATACACAAGATCGCGCAACGCCCGCGTAATTATAATAACGGGGCGTACACACACACATACGGTCGTTTGATAATGACTTTCTGAATGCAGGTCTCGTCCTCGAGGACGAAATTAGGGTTATTTGCCATTCCACCCTCTACTCCTCTTCCTCTCTTTCTCTCCCGCCATCTTCGACCATCCATCCTATCCTTTCTTACATTGTTTTTATTCTCATTTGTTTTTTTTTTCAGCCTCGCGTGCTGAAGTTGAATGCAAGGTATTGCCTCCCACCTCTTTTGTTTGGCGTTGGGTGCTAACGAATTCCTTGCAATAGTGCTCATCGTGCTCTGCTGCATCGTGAGTAAGTGAATCATAGTCACTTTTGCTCTCTTCTCATGTTGCCTCGAGAGAATTTTTCATTCAACACATACACACACACACACACACACACACACGCGCTACCTATATGCCTTCTTGACAAAATTGTCGGTGAATCGCTAAGAGGACGAGGACGATCATTGAGGAATGTCCTGTCTTCTGTCGTGAGCTCGCGTGTCTGTCTTTAGAACCTCCTATAGTTCTAGGGTATAAAGGTATGAGAGCTCGAGGAAACTCGCTTCGTTTGCTCTACTCTCCCTTCCTCTCTGTCAGTATTCATGCATAATAGCGATGCTGTAGTGCAGCGCATTCTTAACGTATATACCTATATACCATTCGTCTGTGGTACGTGGTTATTAAGTTGCCAGCAGCAACACTAGCGTGTACATAGAATATGCACCCGCTTGGCTGCTGCTGTAGCAGTCGTTTATAATAATAATAAAGATAATAATAATAATATACTGGAAAATAACGATATCTGAGACAGTGACTCCAAAGGAAGTAACTTCTAATACGACAGGAAGGACATGAGAGATGATATAGATTTAGTAATTAAGGATCAAAGTAATTTATTTAACTGACAGGTCATGTGTATTTCATAACAATCAATGCTTCTTTTTTTTCACGCTGATTTTGATTGATTACCTCGGGTGAAAGGCAGGAGAAATTTCTTTTGCAGTCTTATATCGGTTGAACGACGATCGTTTTGTTACTGAATTTTGCAATTATTTTTTACAGCTTTATAATTCGATGTGTCATTACTATGTAGGATTTGATGTGAAATTTATTAATCTTGCATAACATATATTACATTTTAGACACTGTTGAAGATTCGATCAAAAATAATTCTATGCAATATCCATAAAATCCACACCATATTAACGGCGAATGAATTATAACACCAACATCTTTCATACATTTTGCTTGAAGATAGGCGAATGAAATTCGCGGATATTTACGCAGATATAATTCTAAATTCATTGCCAATGATTTATTGATCTTGATCTATTTATGCCGAACATAAATGAATTAAAAATGTAGAGGTGACAGACAAAAAATGTAACACACTCAGTTGCCTTAATTGAACGCTGCAAAAAGTGTTGCTTTTCAAAATAATTCTGGTGTTTTGACAAATAGTAACAGTTGAAAAACTTGATCTTTCTTTATCGTCACAGAATTTTACAAACATTTTTTTTTATCTCGTTTATAATTGGACATATAATTATTATGTAGTACGATACGCTATGAAAACTAATTAATTCTGCATAACGTCTAATAAGATCAAAGTCCGATGTTTAATCTCGGTGAGCTTCGAGATAACACGAAGATAAGTATGTATTTTTACAAGATTTCGAGAGTCGGTGGATTGCGACTCGGAAGAATGAAAAGAAGGGCAAAGAATCTGAGGGAGTGAGTGAGCGAGTGAGCGCGGGCACACGCGCCTGCTCGGCTACCTCGAGATTTCTGTAATCATCGTGGACAGTATCGGGCGAGGTAATCTTGAGCGCATCCTGTCTGCCTGGGTGCCCCGGGGGCCCACGGAAGGAAGGGGCCTCCAGGTAAGGTCATGCACCCCGCTGACCTCGGACCACCGACTCGCCACTCTCGCGACTCGACTCTCCGCGCTGTTGCTGCTGCTGCTGCTGCTGCTGCTGCTGCTGTTGCTTGTGCTCTTGCTCCTGACGGTGTGTGCTCCTGGTGATCCCCACCCTTTCGTGATTCCTCGCTGCTGCTGCTTGGCCAGGGTTATACCGGGAACATACATCCCCCCGTGGTTCTGATTCTCCCCCCCCTTTTGCTTTTACTTCGGCGAGTTACCTGCGCTTCTCGTCTCTTTGCCACCCATCCTCTTTTAGTTACTGCATATAGGGGAGACTTAACTATATTGGACCACATACTTTTTAAAAATATTTTTTAATTCATGATTATCGACAATTATATTCCACAGCTGGGATATTAAATTTAATATAGAGGTGAGGAAAATTACAAATATTTGCATTAACCATCCTCATTTTCGAAATATTTAGTATAACGTACTGTAGTTGTATATCAGTTAAATATTAAATTTCATGTAATGCTCATTAGTCAAAGATTTAAATAGCGTATGTTTGAAGATGTAGCGAAATGAATAGCTTTTATGAAACTCGTTGGCTTAGGTTTTTTTTTATAGTTGTTTTAATGCCCTTTTGAATTTGAGAATGACTTTTTTTTAATTAATGCTTTTTAAGATATTTAACAGTGTGAACAAAAATATCGATTTTTTCGATTGGTTTTTCTTAGATGGACCATATCATAATTTGGGTGTTTGGAAATCAGTTGAATCAGCGAAAATGTTGGGATAAATGAAACCACAAGTAATTTAAATTATTGGCTTTCTAATAAAATTCGGTGCAAGATACATTTCGTGAGGAAATAAAAAATGATTGACATACTTTTTCATAGCTGTAAATTTCACAAAGTACTATTTGTCATTTCTAATGCAACAAATATAAATTACTAATTTCAGCAATTTATTTCTCTCACCTCTAATTTAAAAAATAAAAAAAATTGTAAATTCGACTAATTTTTTTATTGTTACTTTTAAACAGCGAAAAAAAAAGTAAATTCGTCAAATGTACAAAATATTTGTTGTACATTTCAAGGGCATCCACCCTTGAAATATCGTCGCGGTCCAAATTACGCACCGGTTCAGGATAGATTTGCCCTACCGCTCGAGGACCGCATGAGCGAACGAGAAGACGAAGAGGAGCTTAAGAGTGAGATCCTTCGAGGATCCTCCTGCGATACTCGTACGAAGAGCCGAAGAAGAAGAAGAAGAAGATAGGCGGTGATGCACCTTTAGCACGATGTTATATAGAAGGATATGGAGAGTGAGCCACAGATATATAGTACAGAGAGATATATATATATAGAGGTCATGAGTGTAGAGAGAGGCCCGCGAGTCGGAGAGGCGTGAGAACGTATCCGCGGCTATTCCGCGAGCTTGGCTTGGCTTGGCCGAGTGGGCCGCAATTAAATGTTTACCCAACTAGCCCCAGTCTCTCGGCGCGAGCGCTAAAACCTCGCGTTAGCCGTTCGCGGGCTTTCTTACGCTCCTCTCCGCACCGCGAACCAATGGTATAGTTGAGCCTCTCGATCCGGTCATGTGCGTGTGTGCAGCTAATAAGTGTCTGTGGCAATGGCAAAACGATCTTCGTGGATATGCATGCACACTTTAACTACATATACATATATATATATATACATATATATATACATATATATATGTGGCAACTTGTGTATTCGGCGCAATTGTATACAGTATTGGTTAGGCTAACTGATGCTTGTAAGTATCGGGAAGATGGAAATTCGAATCGCCACCCGCGCACGATTCAACGAGTGGCTAACAAAACATGAATGGCACAGCTATTGGCAATGAATATGGTGAGTCACTGCCGATCGGCGTATGTTTGTTCTTTTTTAGCTGATCGCGAATAAAAAGGAAAATTATTGGCTATTTGGAGAATGGACAATCATAATTTTATTGGTGCCCTTTGCTACTTCACAAATAAGCATAGAAGACACAACAGATTTCACTGAAGTCTGCAGTTTTGAATTAATAACAACATTTTTTACTCTTTTGGACCGACAGACGGACAGAAATGAGTGTATGTGTTTTTTGAAATTTCGGACACTCAAAATCTTTTTTTACTTCGTTATTCATTACTTTATTAGATATTTCTCGATTTATGGCAATCGAAATTTTTTAACATATTTTGTGATGAGATAGCAAAAAAAAAAACTGTTTACATAGATGCAACGATAAAACTATTTTTTTTTTTTGAGAATATTCTTATACAAGTTTATCTCAGAAAATAAATAAATAGTTCAAAAACCATGGAAATAAATATTATGACAAAATTATAATCATTACTGTAAAAAATAAAGATTTTTGTAGAAATTGAGAAAACATTCTTTGGTTCAAAACTATAAAAAATTGTTCAACTTACTGTAATGACAAATATAATAAAAATAAGACTTAAAAAGAAAATTAAAGAAAAGTGAAAACATATTTTTCTATCTCCAATGCCCAAATAAAAAGACTATATAAATTACTATTCTGACAAGACTGTTATGAATAACACAACAAAAATATTTTTGGAAAAATGTTGAATATTTTTTTTACATTAAAAAAGTGTCTGATGAAAAGAATTCAAGCGGCTTAAAGCAGCAGCTTTATACTGATATATATCCTTTTCCTCTTATCGAGCCTGAAAAGTGTAGACTGTTAACGTTTGTTTTTGATGTAGTCATGGCGCAGCACCTTCCCCTCACGTGCGTCGAGTTGACGCTTGTAATACATTTGAGTACCGGATAGGTAGGTTCGGTCTCGAGTGCTTGGACTTTCTCCCGGCATCAAGAAAAGCCGGACCGGGCGGCTCGAGTCTGACAACCTATGCATCGACATCAACATCGGATTCGAAGGCATGCAAGTCAAACGCTCAAGCAACCAAGAGGGTATTAGGTATTCAACTGCATCGACGCGCCGACGGTCACATTTGAGCGATCAATCATTCGATCGCTTTAACTTATAATGTATGGCTGAAGGCGAGATATATTAGCCCGATACGCGGATAACACCATTACAGAGAGTTTGTGAAGTAGTACGACTATATGTATAAGAACAGTTATAATTTATGAAACACCAAAACAGTTTTTACGGTTCGAACAATATCACATAAAAATATGGATATTTTTATTTCATTTCATTTAATAATACACAAAAAGAAAATTGCAGGTAGAACATATTTTTTGATTCAATTAATTTAACATACTAATTGTTCCCAAAGGGTTCATTGAAGACTGAGCATATTAAAGTTTTATGAGAAAACCTCGAAATTTGTGAATTACGCACATTATTATGTGTATTAATGTTGTGAATTTCTATGGGACAAATTGTTGAACATTTACATAACGATATACTTAAAATGCTATTAGATAAGTGATAAAAGTTTCAGTACAATGCATACCTTCCCGGCGCATGCCCATCTTGAGGCACTTTTTCAGTCGGCAGAACTGGCACTGGTTTCTATGATGTTGGTCGATGGGACAGTTGCGATTCCCCCGACACGAATACGTAAGATTTCGTCTTACGCTCCTCTTAAAGAAGCTCTTGCATCCTGCAAGAATAAATAATATATACGAATTAGATCACGTGACTGACACAGTTGAATTTTTTTTTTGTTTAATTTGCAACAATTTTTTGAATTAAAATTTCAAAATTTTCTTATAAAGTTGCAGTAATCTTATATTGGAATTTTCAATTTTTCTAAATTTCTGACTACTTTACCGTAATTTTTTATCATATTTTCATCAATTTTGTATACCAGTTCATGAATTAAAACTTCCAAAAAGATACTATAATTTTTCAATAGATTTTCTTTTTACGTCAGAATTTATATAACAAACGATTATAATTATAAATGTAAGTACAGAGAATACGTTTGCAACAAAATAATCTTTGAGTCAGGGCACGGCCTGAGTCTCTTTCCCCCTGACTTTGTATTTGCCCCATCTTGGCCAACGTTCCACGCTAATATAGCTTCATTCGGTGCACGCACGCATTGCACGCACGCATTTTGCTCACGGTGAAGTCAAGTGCACGCGCGCACGCTCTTTCTTCCCGTAAACGAGAAAAGGAGGAGGCCAAAGACTTTTGAGCGAAGAGAAGTTGAAGACATAAAGGTGGGAAGCGGGGAGGAAAAAAAAAAAATACTCGTTTCCGAGTCGCTATATTCCCTTAAGAATCCTCAATCCTGGTTTCGAGGCATCTTATGCTCGTTTCACGTTGAGGCTCCCGCCATCGCCAGTGCTCTCGGTCGTTACACGCACGTAATTCAATCCCACGCCGTGGAAATGACTGGCACAGAGCAAACCAACTCTCCGAGACTCTCTGTACATGCACTCACGATGCTGCACGTTTTCGCGTTTTACCCGGCACTACGAGAAATTTCAGACCTCTGCGAAAGCAACCGCGCAAAAGGAACATTCGAGACAACTGATTTCAGCGCGCGAAACGGATGCGAGATACGTGATTACGCAAATTTCTTGAATGCGCAGGACAAGCCGCGGATTGTTGTTGATCGTCACTAGAATGGAATTGTGAATTTCAAGGGAATTTCAATAAACGATTGCGGCCCCAATCTCCAGTGTAGCGTTTCCGTACCATAATTCTGAAGTTCCAAATAGATGTTTGCTTCCTTACTTGCACTTCTTGTGAAAATACAAAATTTTGAGGCATATTTAGAAAAAAAAGCGTCAGAATTACAGACTGACAAGTTTCGGTGCTGAAGGCACGGAAATCAGAGACTTTAACGACAGTAATTCCAGGCAGAAATTGATATAGAGGATCTCACAATTCTGTTTTTTTTTTTTTTTACAATTTGGCAAGAGATTGATGGATGAGATTTTGAGCGATTTGATTTTTTTTTTTTAATAATTAAGACTGATTTTAGCCGTCACAATAATGTATTATTTAAGTGCCAAAAATATTTTCATGAAGCATACAATTTATATGTGCATTCAAAAATAATGTAAAATCATAATGCCTTTCGGTTACTTTAAAAATTATTTTACGAATGTTTTTAATTCATTTAGTAAAATGATTAAAAAATCGTGAATTTGTTGAAACTTGCAAAACAATTGTTAAATTAGATATACGAAATATATTGCAAAAGGAAATAATGTTTTTTTTTAAACAAATTATGATAAAAATTATTTTGCAAAATAAAAATATAAATTGAATTCAATTTATCTTTGTAAAATTAGAAACTTGTGGACGAAATATTTTTCTTAACAGTACAAATATGTTAGATTTATTTTTATACTGTGTAAAAAATACTGATTGTACACAAACAAGTAAGTGTCCTTTAACATACAATTTCTAGACAGAGAAAAATAATGTTTAAAAATCGTAATTCCTTTTCTCGTTATATTTTTTTTTTAATTTTACATTACATCGTTCAATTAGTAAAATGACAAATGTAATCATGAATTTGTTCAATTCACAAAAAAAAAAACAATCAATTTGATGTAAAAAAATATATTGTAAACGAAAATGACCTTTTTCGTAATTACTTTTACTTTGCTAAATTATTTTATAAAATGAAAATGCAAATAAAATTGAATTTTATTTTTTATAGAACTGGAAACTTACAAACATTTTTTTTGTAAGCTTAACAAAAACAATTTGTGACAGAAGCATTTTTTTAAAGTACTTTTGTGCTTAAAAAAAATGTTTATCCCGTTTGTTGTTAGTTTTATTTTTACAGTATAGAAGAACCGATTTTTTTAAAAATAATATTGGTACTGACAAATTTTCGGAATGTTGTGAACTATATCTCGATTTTCTCGACTCTGTAGTCACTTTATACTCTGCAAATTACACCGCAGTACACAGTGGATTGGCATTACTGGAGTGAAGAAGAGGCTTCGCATAGTGCATCACAAAGTACAAAGTAGCCGTAGGCTGAGAGCATAGATTGGACACGCATACCCCACCGTGTATAGACATAATGTGCACCCTACACATTCTACCAGTAGAGTTGTGATTTCCCTCCAGGCCCTTGGTATGTACATGACGAACGATCGAGTTCTCTCGTTGCTTTAATTGCCACAGTGGTAATGGCGAGTCGATAGAGAATGTTGTACACAGTAAAATCCACGTTTCTATTACATCGTGTGATACCATTCAATTGAATAAACACAGCATAGTCGCACTCTGTTCTTGTAGAACAAGCAATAAAACTAATAATTCTATTCTGCGAGTCGTTAAAATCATAGTTAAAATCATGTCGTGTGGTGTTTAAAGATCTTAGTAGACGCGTGCGGAAAATTACATGCTTCAAAATATATGGAAAATCTTTCGAAGACACCGAAAACCATTTAAAATAATTTTGAAAAATAAATAATTATGCGGAAAAAATTTTTTTTAGCAATAATTATCAATAATTTGGAGTAAACACTTTTTTTTCTACAATAAATAATAATATTTTATACTCGTAATAATTTACAATAATTTAGTAAAAAAATGTAAATGTTTAATATATTTTAAAAAAGGCTTCACATAGTATCAAGATTTGAAAAATTGCTTTACATACTTAAAAGAATATATTTAAGCAGATGAAATCAAATATGTGAAGTTTTTCTCAATGTTTAAAAAATGCGTTCGTTGAAAGATAAATTATCAATTATGAATTTACCGAAAAATAATTTTAATAATATTCATTGTTTAAAATTCACAGCTGTTTGTTTATTTTTGTAAATCTAAAACAACGAAAAAATGCTACACTTTTTTTTTTAATTGAAAACTCAAACGAACCAAATTACTCAGTGAATTTGTAAAACATTATTTAAGAAACGAAATGAGCTGTCATTAATCAATTACGAATTAAAATAATTAATCTGATTTCTAAAAAAAAACTGCTCGAAAATATGTCTCATAAATTCGTAGTGTAAATTGCGTTATTTTTCTGCAAATACATTGTCACAAATTCCGTAAACGTTAAGCAAGAATCCATAAATTTGTTTTCACCTACTTTAGTACTAGTTTTCTTTTTTAAAAATCTGTACAAGTAATTTTCGAAATCTTGAAACTCGAATGACTCAACTGTTCCGATGAGGCATCTTTAAATAAATATGAGTGTGAAGTTTTTGTAATTTCTTTTTGTCGACGAAGTTTCTTAAAATAAACATTTCTGATCGCTGTACGAAGTCGTAAATTCTTGTGATTTTTCCTGAGAGAATATTTAAAAAAATTATGTTTGGATTCAAAACGGCAGAACAGACGAATAAAGAAGGAAGGTAGAAAGAGAAACGGAACTGAGAGAAGTCGTCGTCGCCCGTAACTACAAATTGCATCGTTACACGCAAATTACGCGATTACGAGTGCGCGCTCTCTGCGCTTTTACGTATGTATGCAGTACATAACATACAGCCGTGTGTATGTACAGCAGTAGAGTAAGCGCGGAATGGACCGCGACAGAAGCTGCGACGCTTAATCGGGTGCACGATATGGCCCGTTGCCGTCTGTTGGTCCAGCACGCGGGTCCTCTGCCTTGTATACGACATACGGGCCATTCCGACTATACCCGGTAATACTGCTGTTTATACTTTTAGATTGCCGTTGAAGCTGTACACCGAGTGGTAGGCTCGCCTTCTTCCTGAGCATTGAATTTTCATTGGTGCACACGCAACTCAATTTAGACTACATTTCTAACGGTTTTGTAATTGTATCCGGAACGGTAAGTAACTTGTGGCTTGACAAATTACCAATCTTTAGTCGTTTATCTCAATTTTTAAAGCCACTTGCTTTCAGTCTGTTAATTATTATTGTCGCAAATTTTGATTAAAAGTGTGCAGTTAAAATGTAACGTAATAATCGTAATTGTTAAATGTAATATATTCGAATGATTCTGTAATTTTAAACGAAACGATATGTAACTTTTGTGGCTTGACAAATTACAAATATTCAGTAATTTATCACAATTTAAAAACTTATTTGGAGTTTGTTCATTTTTCAACCGCAAATTTTGATTAAAAAATTATAGCATGATTTTAATTAAAAGGGCCATTAATGAGCTTTGTACTGTCTAAAAAATATATTTGACAACCTAATTTAATTATTATTTAAAATGAAAGATGTATATGCAGTAATCGTGGTAACGAACTCGTGATGTGTTCGTCGTATAATGAATTTATAAAAGGAATAAAATAGCTGTTCAGGTTCAACCGGAAGGTGATTCTGGTCGTGGTAAATTTAATAATACAGTATATAATTAAATGTAATATTATAATTTCTAAATGTATATCTGTTAAGAAATATAATACAATTAATTGCTTACTACTTATTACCGTGATCAATTTATTTTTTAAATTATCATAAATCCTGGAAGTCTTTATTCACGATCTGAAATGTTCTATAAAAAATAATTGAAAGCTCCGTAATTGCTCTGTCATTCTGATAAAAAATATTTGACGATCCAATTTAATAAGCCGAATTTAATTATCATTCTCAATAAAAAGAAAAAAATAGTTTTCACACAGGAAGGTAATTTTCATCAAATTGCATAATACACTAAAAAATTAAATTAAATGTATATCTTTTAACAAAAGTAATAAAATAAATTATTCGCTATTCGTTACTGTAATCAATTTATTTATAATCCACTAACAATCCTAACACAAATTCTGAGATATAAAAAAAAATTCAAATATTTGATCATCATCATCATCATCATAATAAATCGAATTTAATAACAAAAAAAAATGAAAAATTGTATAAATTGTATATTAAGTAAGAGTGGCAATGAACTCGCGTTTATCGTATAATGAGTTAAAAGGAAAAATTAGCTCTTCCGGCATGACCGGAAGGTGATTCTGGTCAAGGTGCATAATAACAGAATATTACAGTGCATAAAAGATAGAAGGCGTTATAGAGATAGATGAAGTCTCTTAGATGGTTAGGAGAGCATCGAAGCGAGCGGTCAGTAATGTTTCGACTCGGCCGCGTAAAATTAACGACATTGTTATAATTAATTAGCGTTACCTGCCGCGTATACATACGGCAAAGTATTGTTGGTTGGTGCACGT
The DNA here is from genome assembly GCA_964016905.1 of Perithous albicinctus. Taxonomy (NCBI): domain Eukaryota; kingdom Metazoa; phylum Arthropoda; class Insecta; order Hymenoptera; family Ichneumonidae; genus Perithous; species Perithous albicinctus. Next base: position 6,683,814 of record OZ024695.1, read on the forward strand.
TAGGTTCGAGGGCAGGAAGGACTCTTAGCGAGCTTACTTGTGGCGAACGCCGGGGCATCGAGGAACTCGGCGTGCGCCTCTCGGCCTTCGTTAGCGGGATAATTGGTCACAGAGGATGCGTTCGGGTAAGTCGCGCCAGGTAATTCTACGCCTGCCGCATAAGTATACCCTCACTATATGCCTTTACTCCCTCTGTTTCTCTTTAATACTACATAGAAGTAGATATATATATATATATATATATTTATATGTATATATGTATAGATAGGAGCGCTGCACTGTGTACACAGGTGTACACGAGGTAACCGGCTCTATAGGTAGTTGGTATGGATAAGACAGTTGAGCGTGCGGTATATAATACCAAGAGATCGAGGGGGGCAACGCCGAGTCAGTGTCCGCGGTCTCGTGAGCTTCCTGCCCAGGTCGAGACTCGTCCCCTAGACAAGAGATCCGTGAAGCTGCGTGTGCAAACCGCTTCTCATCAAGTATTGTGTTTGATATGTGAATCATAAAGGATTGAAAAAAAAATTACGATTGAGAATGAGAAGATGTCTTACTCAAATAATCGCTCAGGTTAACCCACCGGGGTCACCCGGGGTGAAAAGGACCACATTTGCAACATTAAGCCAAAATTACTGTAATTTGATAAGAATATTGTACCTTTTTTGAAGTGCCTACTGTGGAGCTATTTTTTTCCTTAAACGGTCATATATTGAGAGTATCACCCTAAAATTTTGTGAAAAAAAATTGAAAATTGCAAGAGTTATGTTTTTTTTAGTATAAAAGGGCATGTTTGCGCAGTGGCTACTTGCAGATTATTTTTCGGCCATTTGAAATTTTTATTAAAATTTAATGCAGTGAATACGACATTTTAGAATGTTCAAACTAATATCCTGAATTTTTATAAAATGATTTTGATGATAAAATGATGAAAAGAAATTGTGAATTTGTTGAATATACACCAAAAAAATGAGTGAAAATAGAAAAACTATGGTTCATTATTTTTATTTTCGTTGTTCTTTTCTTAAAAAGCCTTTTTTTCAATAAAATCAATAGATTTATTTTTACCAATACTGTAGAATTAAAGAAAATGTAATGATATTTATGACACAAACAAACAGCATTGAAAAATAATTGAAATACGTTTCTGTTGTCATCGTGAATATTTGATAGTATGTAAAATTAGTGAATTTTTATGCGACAGTTTTTTTATCGACGAAATGCATAATTTGTAGAGTAAGAGAAAAGAGGAAAAGATCTGGAGAGCGAACGACGTATACACAGCCGTAGAAATGAGATTAATAAAGATTAGCCAGAACGGAATAATATAATATGATCTCATTAGAGCGATTAGCCGCTGCAGGGTGGGCGCGCGAAGCAGTTTCTACTTGCTACTTCTGCTTCTTCTTCTTCTTCTTCTTCTTCTCCTCTTCCAACAGCAGGATGTCTGGCTTCTTCTCGTCGTTGTTCTGGGGGTGATGGGGGAAAAGAGGCACACGGTACAAGTCGTGGGTAAGTCCGTAAGTAAGCGTAAGACTCTCGACGAAGGGGTGAAAGAGAGAGAGAGAGAGAAAGAAAGAGAGATAGTGAAGAAGGAACCCCAGCAGTCCGGGGAAGCCCCTTACGCTTTGCGCGCTCGCGAACATATCTCCGAGACCGCAATAGTAGAATTGAATTTCCAGCACGCAACGGAGAAGCAACGAGACAGACTGAGCAAGAAACGAATGAGGTACGCTTTCGTTGAGGGATGAGTCGATTGGGGTGGCAAACTCTCTATATCCCTCCTGAGGCCATAATAACAAACCCTTTTGGTACTAAACAGAAGAAAATGCAAAACAGTCTGTAAGCTAATACTCTAGAAACTCCAGCGAAAAGTCCATATTTGTTAAAGAGAGAAATGAACATTAATTATCTAATCAAAATGGCATTTTTTATTATAATCGATGTCTTTTTAAAAAATGATAACAATTATTTTTTTAAGCAGACCAATTATCGTCTCACGTAACCCTGTAAAATGCTTTGGGTACATTTTTGTTACCTATAAATAGAGTAACATTTTTTTTAAATAGCATAAAGCTAATATTACTCCAGTTAAACGACCAATTGTAAATTATAAATTAAATTATAAATTAGTTGCATAAAAATCTTTTTTTTTTGCTACCATGAACAGCTGCTAATCATCTAAATACTTTAATTTTTGCACAACATTTATTCCAATGGTAAATTTATGATGAGCTCGAAAAATTAATCCATAAAATCTATCAGTCAATATTGCATAAATAATTTCTACTCTTCCAAAAGATTTTTTTTTCATTAGTAATTATCCGTTAAATTATTCAAAATCCTGAAACCGTGAAAATTCGTTAACACTTTAGTATGACCAAAATTTAAAAAAAACGTAATATCAATAGCGTAATTTTATTGGTCGTAATGAATATGGAAACTAACTTCGAAAATTATGTTTTCCAACAAAAATCTCTTATTAGAATGAATATTTTAAAAAATAATAACAACGACATAACTAATAACAAACATAAGATCTCGTCGTGGAAACTAGCTTTAAGACATTTAATTCATAAATTATTATTCCAATGCGTAACACGACAGCCGTTTTCTGTTGGTACAACTACATTGCGTATATAATTCACGTTGAACAATATTCCACCGCCCTATCTCGTCTTAAAGCACTGCGGTTAACAAACACATCGCACCGAGCCTAATTACTATAATGGAGCTGGAAGTCTCTCTCTCTCTCTCTCTCTCTTTCTTTTGCGACGGCGGACATTCTCCGGTACGTAATATGTACACAACTGCACTAGTTGCACCGGCAGAGCTGCACAAAACGAGGTTGAATAAAGACCCTTTCTCGTACCTTGTCGTTGCATTCAGTACATGTGAGTTCCACATACGTGCGAGGTACAAAACATGCGAGCCATACGCTTGCGTAGCCATGATCTAAGTGTATTATTAAATTTCACGGTGTAAAAATTCACGAGGACTCGACGTGTTCTTCACCCGACCCTAACATACGATGAAATAATCTGAAATGTTAAATGACCGTGACCACCCTGACGGTAATGCGGCCGAGGAGCTGAATACACACTCGGATAATACGATAGGAGCGTATAGATAAGAGCCAAGTCGTACATGTTAGCAATGAATGCAATGAGCAACGAAGGACTCCCAAAGGAGGGAGCAGTGACATAGCCGGCAATATAAGGCAAAAGGGTGCCAGTTTGTGTTTTAAGGGGTCCTCCAGGGCGGAGTCCCCGAAGCTGAAAAGACGATGACGACGTGGAGGGTTATAGAGAATCAAGCTGAACAACTATTACGCAATGACCACGCGCGAGACCGTGATTCTTGTTCGCCGCCGGCGATTGAGAAACCGAGAAACCGTGTTGGACTTCTCGGTACTTGGAATGGGAGGCACCCGGCTTCCTGTAATCGGCAGATTAATGCGTTCTCGCCACGGTCGTGCCACTGGGAATCTCGACGCTTGGTGAGGGTTGCTCTGCCTGAAGGAAACCTCGATGTAAGCACCCTCGGAGAAGAAACTGACGTCTTTACGAGCGTCGAAGCATTATTTTCTTTTTTTAATGTCTTTGGCAAGCAATACGTCGGGGTTGAGATTGAAAGATAAATTTTAGACTTCATTGATCTTTGCATGATTTAATATTATGTTCTCTGAAATTATATGTTATCATTTTGTTGTCAATCAGAGCAGATTTGACAATTTTATTTGGCTTCGAAAATACGCCAAGTCGTCAAAAAAAAAAGTGATAAAAATTATTTTTATATCTGTACTAAGTAATTAATAACAACTTATCAAAGTTATGATAATAATGAAACGTAATTTTTATGCAAATATAAAAATTATTGCATGTACTAAGAATTGTCACTTATTAGCAGCCGGGAATATCATTAACAAAATTCTCTGTCTTAACAATGTTACGGTAATGAAACAGTTAACTAAAGCACTATTTTTAGAAAGGAATAGTGTTACATTTTTTTATCCATTGAAAAGTTCGTATACAAATTTCAGTCGATTTATTATTTGTATTTGTGCTCTGATCTTGTGAAAAAAAAATCCCTAGTACGAATTAATAAAAAAAATTGTAGAAGTTCCAATTTTGAAAATGAGGAAACAACTTTACAATTTCTTATATTCGTATGTAGAGATTTTTTCCGTATCAAAACACCGTTACGAATGCTTAACAGCATAAAATTTTTTTACAATATTTTTGTTACCGATGAAAAAAAAAATAAAACACGCTTTTTTATATCAAAAACTTTACACAAACTTAAAAGGAATAGTGATTAAAGAGTAGCAACAACTACCACGACTAGTGGAGTATAAAAATTCTTTCTTCTTTAATACTTTTCATAGTAGAAAATAGATGAAAATCTATAATTTGTGTTCTGTTTTTTAAATCTACGTTTAGGCTTTTCTTGAACACATGGTATACGCGTTTAATTATATGCGCGATTTAGAAGATAACCTGATTCACTGGACACTTCACGCTCTTCGTTATTTGCAGTAGTAGATTAGGTAACACATAAAGTAACTTGCGATACAGGTATATAAGATGTGCTATAAAAACGTTGGGAGTATCTCGCGAGGCGTGAAGAAACATGATGCGCTGACCATCACGTGGGACCAGTTTTCCAAGACGGGACGGTAAAAATTTCTTTCCCAGGGGTTAACATCGGCAGGCGCGTCAAGTGACCCCTGCGTGGAAGTGTTCCTTCCTCACGCCGCTCGTAACCGCGCTGTTTTGTCATAATGGACTGGGCCGATTTCTTGATGCAAGTTCACTCTGTGTGTACGGAAGCAGGAAGGCTTCAGGCGACGGTTATATGCGAGTGAGAAAGAAAGGTAGGCAAAGTGAAGAAAGATTGAGTGAGAGTGTATGAGACAGAATGAGAGGGAGGGCTTCCGTGAGCGAATCTAAAAGGGGGGGTTGTCCGGTTTTGGAATCAGGCCGTTGCCCGTTGAAGAGCTATGCTGTTATGTTTGCTTATATATGCTTATACGTCCCGCTTTGGTTTCCTCGACTCGCTCACACTCGTGCGCCCAATGACCGGAAAAGCTGCCGTCGCCCAAGACCCCAACTGCGCACACCCATTAATCAAAATATTTCTGCATTCGATATAGTCCTGCCTCGGGAAGGACGAGTTTTCCCGACCCCACTTTCGATCCCCGCGTTTATGCTTTCTCATCGTTCTTTTTTTTTTCACATCGAGATATTCGTATACACTGACCGTTATTTATTTCGGTATATAATATCCGTATCATTATGGAATATACCTTGAACATAGAAGCTTTTTATTTGCTTTAATGACTTGGTGTCTAGTACGCAATATCGTAATTAATGAGTATCGATAATTGTGCGGGTTGAATGAAAAACAACTAATATTGTCTAAAAATTTCTCTCGTACAAATTTTTTAATCTGCACGCCGGGATTTTCTTTTTTCCAAATAAAAAAAACTATTACAATCAATCAATTAAATGGGATTTTTTATACGATTTATTTGACCGATAACAAGAAATTAAACGCGTTTTTTAACCTTTTGTATGTATAAGTTAGATTACTGAATTATTTGTTATTAATTTGGAATTTAATTCAATTAATTTGCGATTTGTATTTTTTGGAATCGTCAGGATTTTATGAATCTTGTTTAGACGTTGGTTATTTAAACCTTGTAGGCTAAATGCAGTGACATTTTTGTGATAATAATTGTTTTACTAGTTTGTAACATGTACAACGAATGCACAGACATCAACTGCATTTTTCATTGTAATTCATGCAACGAGGCTCTCGTTTCGCTCGGCATCGATCCTTCATTGGCGTAATAATCGTGGCTGATGATTGTCGGCAATCACTTTATTACGTGGACGGATTGATTTTGATGTCAAGCGATGTCAAACGACTGGGAATTATCGTCAATTTGACAAGCGGCGTATACGATGCATCCATCTCCTTCTCTCTCGTTGATGCGGTTGATTGGGGGGTGGCCCAGATTGTCGGTAAATATACGGGACTCTTGATGCGCTATGCGACGATACTCGGATGACTCATGAAAATCAGTGAAATTCCATTGGACTCTGTGTGTTTCATTTATGCAGACATGCATCATTCATTATTGTTAACTGCAGTGGGAACACAAAGCCTATGGCAAAATGTGAAAAAACAAAAACACAGAGTGGAGAAAATGTCGATCTGCAATCGACAAAAAAAAAACCGGCAGCTACAAGATGAATGAGTACAAGGGTGCCCGTAGCAGGTATACAACTTTTGGGTTATATACCTGAGCAAAATACGTGATATAACTTCTCGTTTTAGGTTACGTCGAGGGATCCTCGTATTTTTCGATTAGCCGAGATTCGCGTTTCCGTATTCGTTCATCTTCCACTGGTCGCCACCTGCTGTGACTGTCACACGCGCTTAACGAAGGAGACGACGATTTCTCTTCGTTACTCCTTCAGCCGGTCCTCCAGTTGAGTCGGAGACACGCTTGTCGGACAAGAAGAACCGGACCCTCATCACGAATCGTATAAATAATTTAGCGAGTGTATCCTGCACTATGTATAGCATTCCGACAACTGGTGCGAAATTCGTTTCAATATAAAATCGGATTTACACAATTTACCGATCATGAAAACTGGGCGTCGGAACGAAATGAACGCATATAACAATTGCACTAATCTCCATATTAAGTTATAACGTCCAGGTTATTAATTTCTTGATCAATCCATTAATTTTTTTTTTCAACTAGCATTGCAACCCAAGTATGCCATACTCTAGCCATAATTTTATTGATCCGAAATAATTCATGTAAGAAAACTTCTGTTAAACATCAATTAAATAGAGGCCGAAATCCTGATTCTTCCCCATTCTTAACTACATGATATCAAACCAACAAACTCTTTTGATGTCAAATACGATAAAACCAAACCAAATGTTTAGCAATTCCTATCAATTCCTAGCCATTCAGGATCAATGATCAAATCGTCGGACCTTCTTCAGGAAGTCTCTGATCCAAAATAGCCTAAGGCCTGTTCTATACCTAAAAAAATGATGACAGAATTGTTTCTCACCTTCGCAGGTAAATTGTCCATAGTGTTTGCCGCTACTTTTGTCGCCGCATACAACGCACTCGATGTTGGGCGATTTGTCGGTCTGTGAGCTACCGGATTGCGAGCTGTTGGCTTGACTTCCGGGTGTTGTGCTCGGTGGTAGTGGATCCCTTGGTGTGAGAACACCGCCGACGGGAACGAGGCAAGTAATGTCCTCGGGGGTGGCTGATGGCGTGAGGTGAGTAGGTGGCATAGGTGGTGGACAAACTTGAAGGGGTCCACCGCTGCCAGGTCCACCGGCTCCACCACCTCCGCCACCGAGGGATGAACCATGGTCCCGCGAGGCCCACGAGGGCGGCGGGGCCACCAGCGCCATCGAGGCGGTGGTGCCGCGGGCCGGGAACCCCAGCTCCAACGTGCTGGTGAGCTCGGGGTGATGATGTCCCGCTGGTACCCGACCAGGAAACAGGCTCGCCGTCGCGGGCGGATAAACGACCCCGGCAGTCGCCAGGGCGTCCGCGCCTCCTGACCCCCCTCGAACCACCCTGACAGCCTTTTCGGGCACTCGGCCGCAAAAATCTTCACCAAACGTTCACCTCACACTTTTCTTGTATCTTTGTCACTCAATTAACGTTATGTAAAAATCACAAAATCTCCTGCAAACGTTTTACCCAAGCACTTGAACTAATCTCGTTGGGTAGTTACTTTACTCGAATTATCCTTTAATCCACGCAGTTTCACAACGAAGCACCTTTATCATCTATGCAAAGTCACTCGAAGAATTGCCTAAACACTTGTTGACACCTGCGTGTGTGTTTAAAAAAAATGTAATGTTGTTTTATTGCTAGTCCTTCAAGACAACTTTTGATTGCCTAGGGGGTGGGTTAACTTGGAGATATACTAGCATAAGTGCACTACGCAGTTCTCCAAAATGGCGTGTTATCAGCGTCGCAGTAATGAACAGAGTCACGTGACGCTAGAAATATTGTCGCTGGAGTAAACAATCTCGTTGACGTAAATATCGTTGTGTTATTTATGATAGTGAGATTGATAACACCTGTTTCATTAACGCTCCACAGGAGTCTTGTTGGATGATCGCGAAATTGGCTGGAAATTCCACAACTTCAACGATGAGAACAATCGAGAAGTTGACGACAGCATTACGCGATTATTATTATTTTTGAAATCCTATTTCACCCGATTTATAGTCGATGCACTGTATAAAGACACACACACGCACACACGATTAGTTATTTCTGTTTTATGTTTCAGTTGAAATTTCTTGTTTATCTATTAACTGTTACTATTTATAACATTATTTGTGTGGTGTATTTGTTTTTTTAAATATATTGTCGACATGTTTTCTTTCACGCAATGCACTTAGCAGGTTATCGTGTCACAATATCTCAGTGATTTGTTACCGTAGGTCAATCGGAGCACGAGACCTTTTCGACACAAGTAATAAACGCGATTTCTTTTGAATTGCGCACCGAACTACCGAACTAAACAAGGACGACGGGAGTTACGGCTTCCGTCCGTTGTGTCCCGCGCACCGCGAACAAACCAAACGTGAAGAGAGAACCTCGTGTCTCTCGACACTCTAATCCGAAAACCGAGTAGAAGGAGCGGAGCGGAGTAGCGCGGCAGCAGGAGCAGCACCGGCGGTGGCGCGAAGAGTTGGAAGTGTAAGTGGTAGTAGGAGGTGGAGGAGTAGGAGGTGACTATGGGCCGGTGGAGGAGGAAGACGAAGTAGAAGAAGTAGAAGTAGTAGAAGTATCAGAAAACAGACCGAAGAATTGGTGGAGAAGGAGAAATAAACGGCTCGATAGTGTATTAATGATTGCAGACAACGACTTGGCGTTATATCGCGATTTCGTATGATAGTAATTTAGCACACGGTCGAGTAAAGTATTGTACTGGGTCAGTATGTGTTGTGGGATTGAAGAGTTGAAGCGATAAAATGTTGTTGCTTTTCGTTGAATTTTATTCGAGGAAGCGACACTCAATGTCGTCTCAGTGTTAGTCTTCGTAGTCGTAAAGAGCTTCCTCGAGTGATATATAAATGTGTAAAGGGGAATGAGGAGGAGTGAGTTTTAGTTGTAGTAGTAGTATTTTAGTATAGATCCAACGCCTGGACGGACCGCACGACTATTCTTGGGGCCGACCAGAGACCGACTGCCAACTGAGGCGACCCCTGACACCGACCTGGCTCCCCCCACCCTTCACTACGGGCTTTACGGCCTCGCGAGTCTCTCTCGCAGGTTCCCCAGTAACCATGACTACCGAGGGTGGGGTCGAGACCAGGGCGCGCCCCGATGCTCCTCTCATTGGCTACGGGTCTACCCTACCCTTTCTGACTTGCAAACCAAGACGAACGTACACGCGACGCTTTTCTTCGTAGGTATTTTTTTTTTCTCTTGCTTTTTTTTTTCTCGTACTCTAACCGTGATAGCCGGTGTACCCGCACTTGGCGCTCTTCGACCTCGCACTCCCTCGCTCAATCCCTTCGGTACTTTTTTTTTCTACCCTCTCGGCCTTCTCACCCTTAACTTTTATTTCCTCGTACATCTACCGCTCCTTGAGCTCTTTTTCCGAACCGCTGATAATATTCGGCTCCTATTTTCTGGGATGCTTTCGAAAACGCCACTTTTATTCGATGTCCTAATTTACACATTTTTTCCTCAAGTAAATGAGAACAGGGGATGACTAGGATTTTTTTATCCTGCTGAAATTTAAAAAAACCGGACTTCGATGACTGAAGAATCTAGATAGTAGATCGAGAGCGCGGTAGAAGTGTCTTCAACCGACGAAGGGAGAGAGGGAGAGGCCTCGAAGGTATGTAAAAGAGGCGCCTGGCGCGTGGGTGCAGGTAGAAGAGGGAAGAAGAGGTCAAAGCGCGAGGAACTGCCAGCCAATGGGGTAGGCGAGTCAAGTGGGGCGCGAAAAATGGGACGGCACGCCTTCCTTTTCCTCGGCATCCCCGCGTTACGTAGCTACGGGGCTAAGGGTGAGCCTTGCGGGTGCACAGAGCGGGGTGAGCATCGTCTATAGCTATAATAGCTCTCGGCAGTTCTTTGGCGATTGTGCAGGGGCGAGAGAGACGGAATGAGATTGAACGGGGGACGTACGGCGGCGCTCGTGCGCGCTCGGTGGAGTAGTAGGGGCAACGAGGACGCTCCGAAGGCGCCTCGGCCACCGAGCCAGGGTCAGTCGGGTCGCAGCCCTGCACCCCTGCACCCTGTCTCGGGTCTACCGTCGCTCCGTGTGCCCTGCTCTTTGCACTCGTCCCGCGCGTTTGCCACCCTATATAACATTATAGCTTATAGCATACGGAGTTTCTGAACCGATATACAGTAAAACCTGCAGACTATATGCTTTTTTTCATGATTCCCTCAGCTACTCGCTTTTTTTCCTGTTTGCCTCTTTTTTTTTCTGTGCACCTGCAGTTCACCTGTCTGTTCTGGTATGAAACTTGAATTGGATGCAAATAGTCGAGACTTTGGTGTAAATGTCATCAACTGATTTATCAATATCAGTCTTTGGCCCTTTAGATAAATATAAAATCACATATTTTCGCAGTAAATATTTAATAAGAAAGTTAGATAACTCTATATAAGGCAGTTTAAAGATATCAAGTAGTTAGAAATGTGTTTGTTGCAGGATTCATGTTCGCTAAAGAAATTTAAATCAAGGGTTTGAAAATAGATCCAAAGTTAAGTAATTAATTAACAATTATATATATAACACTTGAATTATCAAAAAAATTACAGATGAATAAAAAAGGCTACAAAAGAATAACAATTTTATGAATCATTTTTAAAGAAAAACAAAAAACGTTTCAAAGTTTACAAATATTTTTTTCATCATCAACGAAATTCTTGTATAGTCGTTTATAGAAATTTGTGACATATTTTGTGATACTTCAGCTGATAACATAGGCGAGATATCAAACACGTTTAGGGGAGTCTCAATTTGAAGCAAATATAGACATCGTCACGAGAAAAACAACGATAAGAAGACGCGAAAGAGAATGAAGAAAGTAGGCATGTGAGTGATTCGGCGTACGTAGAGCAGGGATCTCCTCGCGCCGTCGGCTTCGAGGAACGTGAGCGTAAAATTCGCTGGCATACACTCGTCGCTTTCGCTATCTCATTCTCTAACTGCAAAAGACTCTTGAACCAGAGTCAATAATTCGGCCTTTGACTGAACCGCCCGTTAAAAGTCAGCGTTGACGTCGAGGGTCAGATTTAGGCTCCGAACGTTCCGAGCCCCCCGCTCCGGATCAGGAATTCTTCTCGTCTATCTATCCTGGCTCTACCGCTTCTATCTATAATACACATACGCTCGATATAGAACTCTCGAATGTCGGATTCACAGCCGTGAGTGAAGACAACTTGGACTGTCTTGATGAAGAATTGCTTACTTCATATATTTTTAAACACATAATATCGCCATGAAAACAAAAACCCTATGCATTTATTATTAAGAAACAAATGACATTGAGCAAAGTGCCGTTGGTCAAATGACATTCGGTTATGTGTTTAATTGTTGGCAAAACCACGGTTCAACAAAATCAATTTTCAGCAAAATGGTATGATCCGAATCTTTTTTTACCTCGAATTTCTTTGAATTCAGTACGGAAAAGAACTATGCTTTTTTTTCTAAACTAGAAATGTAGTTAAATGTTGTATGCAGCCGTTATGAGATCCTAAGATTGATATTAAAATGCATAAATCCAAGTCTCGATGAGTCTTCGTCAATTACTTCCAACTCGTACATAATCCGATTGAGGGTGGGCGCGTGCATGGGGCTCGTGCCCTCGAAAGTCGAAAAATTCTGGTATAGGATGGCCCCGGGGCAAGTTAAAAGCGTACGTATCGTTCCGTTTCGTAACTGCCCAAGTATGTATAGACGATCTCGTGCCTCACCGCAGGGGCGGACGTCCCATTGCGAGTTTAAGGGCTACCGAGAACGCACCCGCACAACCACAAAACTCTCTTTCTCTCTTTATATTTTTTGTCCCTTGGTCTCGCTCGTTTCAACGAGAGGGGTTCACCCGTAATAGTACGGTGGCTCTCTGTCGCTGCGAATCGTAGTCCGAGGGGGTGTTTAGAGTGTGCAGGATTCGCGGGTGGCCACCCCTTCGACTCACTTTGGCGCTACATGCGTATTATAGATACAGCACACAGTGTTGTACATAGCTATGTGTTGCGGTAGGTACGCTTTACTCGGGTCTCCAAGCGTATGGTATAAGTGTATCGGTGAAGGGGGTGGCCGAACAATGCGTTCATTCAATGCGCTCTAGATATGATTACCGGAAACCATCCCATAATTACTTTTTGTACCTCGAAACCCGACGCACGACGTTGATAGGGTGTGCAATGAAATAAAGTCGAGGTTCCTGAAGCCTAGTCGACACACCGAATTTATTGTATTTTTCAATAGCAGTTGCAACGTTTCTTAAAAAAGTAATGGGTGGAACTTACTGTAGTTACTATGAGAAAGTCTCTTGTCATTTAGGACTGACGAAATTGACAACAAAGATCACCTACAATATTTTTTTGAGTACACTTTTGACCATTTTATCCTTGTCTCAGACGAACTTCTACGCTTTTTGAGGACCCCTTTGGCTATGTTACATAATTTCCAAAAAGTTCTTAAAGTGTTATTGGATATGCGAATATTGAGATTATATTGAATATTAATGAAGATCAATGTTATCCAGTCCTTTCGATGCTTCTGAATTAAAAGTTTACCAATCAAAAGAATTTCTGTAACTATTTGAATTGTTCAGATCTAAATTACGCGATGATAATAACTTAAGAACGGCATTGGTATTTTTCTATTAGAGCGGCTTTTTAGGCTCTGTAAAAGAACTTTTTGTAATATGCACTTTTTCTCTAATGGAAAAAATATCCACAGCTTGTCCTAAACGGCGTCGCCTCTGTTCGTGAACCCTAATTTCCTGATATTAAACATAGCTCAACCTTGCACGTGTATCCTGTTTTACTAGCCATATTGATTTTGCACACTATATCTTTCATTCACTCAAAAACTGCTTGTATATAGTCAAGAAGAAGCCTACCTTCTTCTTATATCGAGAATCTGAGAAGGAGGTGAAAACCAAGTCCGGGAAGCGAATGTGCCTTCATATTTCGTAGCGCCCTGGAAAGCGTTAGCTCTCTCTTCTTTTCTCTTATCGCTCAGCGTCCTCGCTCGTTTCTCCCCAGGGTCCTCTTTTGTTCGCACTCTTTTGGCCGTTAATGCCGCGAAATTAACTGCGGCGAGTAGAAAGAGAGGGGGGGGGGGGGGGGGAGATACCGAAACAGAGTTTAAGAACTCTGTTGCTGTGAGCTTCGTAGGAAGAATAGTGGCGTTGCTTGACATATAACTAGTTCAGGGTTGGTTTCATCTGTGTATTTGAACCTGGGCTGCTAGTATAGACCTACCATTCTGCTACCGCTTTATTATTTTGACATTATCAGTCATTCCAGGTTCTCCTAATTAATTTATTTATGAACTAGCTGCTCTCTGCCACCCCGAATCTACGTTGTTGTAACTCTTTGGAGCAGGAGTGAGATTTTCACCTCTTACAACTCGTTTCAACCCTTTCTCTTTGGCATGCACCGAAAGAACGAAGGGACAGAGACCAAGATGAGCACCAAAGGACGACCCTAATAACTTTCTTCGCTTTATTATCTCTCGTTATCGCTGCTGCTGCTGCTCCTACTACTGGTAGAAAGAAAGTTTTCTGCCGCGAGGGTGACTCGAGGTTTTCGCAATCCGCACGATAGTCCCCAATGAAGAAAAAGGATGTAACGAACGACGACCAAGAAATGGAAAAAGATAGAAAGTAGCGACTTAAAACTCCGGAGACCGTGTCCACCATCGCCAACGACGTGGAGGGTTGGAGTAATAACTCCAGAAGAATGAATACTCTATCCTTTTACTATACATAAGGAATACTCTCGTTCCCACTCCACTCAATGGTTTATAATTAGCAAAGAGATCGCGAAAGACTCATCTCGTCGTCTACGTCTCTCATTTATATCGTTTCGCGTTAAACTTGTTGCTCCACAGTTCTTTTCTTACCTTCTGTACTTCTTCTTTTTCCACCTTCCTTCCCCCCCTTCCACCTTAGCCATCCTATTCAGTCTTTTATTCTTTTTCACGAAACTCTTCAAGCGGTTTTTATGAGCCCATCTACTTTGAAGCTGATTTCACTGGTTGGTGGCTTTATGCCAAAAAATTATTTAAACATAAAATGCTTTTAACATATATTTTGGTTTAATATACGATATTATGAGGTATATACTTGGTTTAAAGGGTAAAATTAACAGAAAATGAACACTTAAGCAGAACCAATTGTTCGTCACAGGTTTTCGCAGAAAGCATGTTCAAAATTATCTGTAATAATTTTAATCAACAAATGACGAAATATGTGGGACAACTAAAAAAAATACAATATTTTTTGCAAGAAAATGGTAAATGAAAAATAATATTTCTCATACAGATGTAAATATGCACATTACATAAACTAAAGTTTTTCTTTTCTGTCAATCACAGTTTCCTTATTTGTCCTTTTTCCACACTTCGCACATAAACTTCAATTTACATTTTTTTCCCCACTCTTTTTATATATTTTAACCATACATTGGGACATTTTCATGTCCTTCCTTTGAAGGGAATGATCGTTATTAGCTGTATTGACCAGCTTGAACGGATCGAACTATAAATCAGATCTTCTCCAATAATGAAGTTGGTATGCTCGCAGACTAAAGATGTATAATTTTACTTATACTTCTTCTCATTTTCCCCACTCTTCTTATGTATTTTATCCACACATTGGGATATCTTCGTGTCATTCCCTCGAAGAGTATGGTCGTTAGCTATATACTGACCGGCTTGGACGAATCGAACTATAAATCAGATCTTCTCCAATAATGGAGATGGTATGCTCGCAGGCTAGAGATGTATAATTTTACTTATACTTGTACATCTAGGAAGTTGTGCCCCAACGGTTCCTAAAGGAAATTTGTGAGATTTGCATAGGGGAAAGCAGAGTCCGATGACGACCGGACCCTCCACTCTGATACCTATACATACAATAGTGTATTGTACTGAACAGCACCAGCATCGAGTTGTTCCCCTTCCTGCTAGGACATCCATATGCACGCAGGTATGGATATATGTTCGGAGAGACTATAGCAGTGTACACACGCACATATATATATATATATGTACATATATCGAAGTTCGGGGGGCACAGAATACCGATGGTCAGTTGGGATCATAGAGGGGTATTGCATGGACGGTCACCCGATCACCTGTCCCCTGCACGATTAGTCGGGGTTAAGATTCCAGGAGTCTCTGCGTATGTACGGACCGCGATCGGTTGTGTCGCACTACGCATGGGAACTTGCTCCCACGGAAGTAAGAGCCAACCATAGCTTCCCCCCTTTTTCCATCCTTAGCTGTTTACGATTAATTAATGGTTTTCGGTAACCCCGACCATTATATCCAGGTTCTGCTTTCTCTCTTAGACTAAAACCCATCGAACAAAATGTGTATAGGACATTGGAAAGAAAACCCTGAACCCCTCCACGTGGATATTTGCACTTATGTCTCAGTCCATGTACGGGAAAATTTAAATCTTAAAAAAAAATATTTATACATTATCTTCATAA
Source organism: Perithous albicinctus (assembly GCA_964016905.1). Lineage (NCBI taxonomy): Eukaryota > Metazoa > Arthropoda > Insecta > Hymenoptera > Ichneumonidae > Perithous > Perithous albicinctus. The sequence goes on from OZ024695.1 coordinate 6,699,580, forward strand.
TATCGTAGGATATTGTAAGTGCAATACTGATATGAAATTATTTGTGGAAGAAATAAGGAAAAAAAGTAAATTAAAAATTATTGGGTGGTTGCAACTGTGGTTAGATTTTTATGGACGCCTGAGTAAAAAAAAGTTCGTCTATGTAGAGTGGCGATAGATCTACGTAGGAAGTCTACGAAAAGTCTACGATGATAGACATTAATCTAGACTTGTCGACTAAGAAACCATCGAAAAGTAGTCTACGTAGATTTACGTAGATCAAAATTAGTCTCCATAGATCTATGCAGACTACTTGTTGATGTTTTATTACTTGGCAAGTCTAAATTCAAGCCTACGAACGTCCCAGTTGGTGGATTTTTCGTAGACTTCCTTCGTAGATCTACATGGATGAAATTTTTTTTACAAAAAAAGTTTCGGAAGGGCGAAAGGAAAATCCGGATTTTCGTAGCTGTTAACAAGTTTTTTAAAAACTCAATATCATTTTCGGGTAACTATGTGTTTTACAGATGGAAAAAGTTTATATGATTAAATAATATTGAGTATCATTGAGATTATTTTCTACAGGAGTTTTCCGAAAATAAGAATTTTTATCTCAATGTCAAAATCATTTTAGTCGATCAGTTCCCTCGTAACTGTTTTCTTTTTTTTTTTGTTTCTTTGACACTGAGTAGATTTCTATCTTTTCAATATAATATTCACATAAATTATGGCTAATTTAATGTAACAACATTTTAAGACAAATGAAAAAGAGAAATTTGTTCTGAGGCCACCAGTCCAAAGCTGTCGACTAAAATAAAAACTGTGAATATAATTTTGATGTTCAGACCAAACTCCCTCTTTTTACGAAAACAAAACAAAAAATTCTGTCGCTCAACAAGTGTAAAATGTCGTTGCACAAAAATAAAATGTCAGCGAATTTTTCAATAAATAATTATCGGCTAGTCATACATATCAATGAATTTTTATTCTTTCGAATAGCTGTTCTGATATTCAAAAAAAATTATCAATTCATATTTATTAGCCTTATTTTTATAAAACCATTTAATGTCATGTCTTTTTGTAGCACCTGGCCATTTGGATTCTGTTTATTATGAATCCGAAAAATCGATAAATTCTTTTGAATGTTTAAATCCACAAACTCTGAAATTCAAATCGTCAGAGTTTAGATCTATTTGCCAGTTACAAAATCGTTTTACAACTTTCCAAAAGGTGTTACGTCAATCCTGCTGTTTTCGTTGCTTGTAGATTCAGCTTTCTTCGTGAAATTCTTTAAAAAAAAAAAGGGAGAGAGCGAATAATTGTCCCGTCTGAGAAAACGTTTAGCGTTCACATGAATACAATGAATCTGGTGGTACACACCAGGAAAGATGACCACTCCTAATGATCCTGCGCACGAGGACAGAAGCAGAGAAAGCGGAAGGAGACTCTTGGTGAAAACTTCGGTGACTAGAATCCCACACTCTATGGTCATCTCGCTAATGGTTCTACATCAAACATCGGCTGAGCATTTAAAACGCCGATTTTCATCGATCTTCCGTGAAATTTTCTCGCGCGTGTAAACAGCAAACTTTGTATTTCCATTGATGACACGTTTGGCAAAGTAATCGTGGCAGACAAACTTTTCCGAGACTTAAACTAAAATTTCGACCATTTAAAAATTACGTCCATCTGCAGCCAGTATAATCTAAACAGAACTCATAAATGTCTGCTCTGTGGCAGATGTCCGAAATTATTTAAACGGATACACTAGCATTGCATTTCCAGCTGTGTGCCGTAATACTTTATTATCTAAAGAGGTACTCGCGGGACTCGGATAATTAGTGAATTATTATGACAGGGCCAAGAGCTTGGTACGTGCTTCGAGGCTTCTTGAAGAAAGAGGCCCTTCTCTCGTCGAGCTGATAAGAGTGTGATAAAGCGGCACGCTTCTAGCTTGAAATATATATCCACGTACATTCATGGCGCGCGCTCTCAAGTGCTCTTCATAACTCCAAAACCAAGTGTCTGATAAATTTATCTAAAAATTCGAACCTGATCATTCGTACTACAGCTATAAACATACACTGGAAAATAGTTTGGTTGGACAAATGTTTTATCCTTCAAATTGTATTTGCAAATGACTTAATTATGGCTGAATAAAAGACAAAAGTAATTCTTTAGCAGATTTTATTTTTATTTCTGCTTTAATTTTTACTCATAATATACCGGATTTATTTGCAAAGTGCCAATACGCCCAGATATTTTTTTCTCGTTTAAAAAATAGTCCTGCTTTTAGAATTTTTTTTTTAAATCTAGCGCTATTTCGAAGTGCGATGAGTATTATAATACTAAAGAATAGTAGTGATAATTGATATGCTTAAGGAAAATATTGAGATTAATGACGTGATTAATCGCATAATACTTGTTCGATTAGAATATTCCTGAAATAATTTTATTTCTAATATTCGACAAATTCCTTTTCTATCCATATTGGCGTATTGGGTTGAAACTTGGAGTACATATTCAAAAATCTATTATCTACATTCTTTCGAATGATAATAAAAAAATGCTGTATCAAATATAAAAAATTGACCCATTTGGTGATGCAAGTAACGATCACTTTTTTTAACACACAGTGTTAAATTTACACACATGAGAGGCTTAAATTTATTCAGCTCATCTCAGAATTTTAATCCCATTTATGTTCGTGACAAGATGACGAAAATAAATAAATAAATTATTAGCAACCAATGAAAAATTACGAAACAAACAAAATCTAAAATTGTTGTAAATCAAATTAACACCAGCCATTGAGACGTTGTGCAGACTTTATGAGCTCCGCGTAGGGTTGATTTTCAACATCGGATATTTAACAGCGGCAACTAACCTCAAGCATTTAAAGGTTGGTTCTCTCAACTGAAAAAAATTCACCATGAACACGTCTGGTGTTAGAGTGTGGCTTACACACAATATACGACTGTATCCACCAACGAAGAAAAATTTCAGAGTTGAACGTACATCCAACGACTAGTGGTTAAAGCGACCCAGGCGAGTTGGAGGAATGGGTTTTTAATCAGTGCATTCCGGACAATGGGTAGGCCCCAGGGGGGTAGGGGGGCACCCATTGCGCCAAACCCCGATCTCCCGGCACCACGAATTCAAACCGCGTCACAACCACCCTGGTTGCTTCCAATATGCTTCTGCTTGCTTGCTGTAGTCCCACACACTGTTACCACCACCACCACCACCGCTTACGCTAAAGAAAATCTCACCACCTTCTTCAACCCTTGTGCGTTATATCCACATTCATGCGTGAGCCACGGTATCCCCTTTCTATTTCTCTACAGTGCCTTTCCCGTTTGCTCCTATGTGTTGTGCGGTAGCAGTTGTGGGTTACGTTTTAGTTTGGCGCCGTTGTGCTTCGTCCGGAACTGTGTACTAATTCAAACAGGGGAGAAAGTACTCGTCGCACACGAGATTATTACACGCGTCGCGTGCGACGAGAGCAAACGAAAGAGAGCGGGACTATGAAGCTGCCTTTAGGGCATGGATAGTACAAGTTAGACGGAGTACATGCAACGAGTGCCATAAGGGTTGTATAGCAGTTACACCGTATTTTGTACATATACAGACATACACCAATTATAGAGAGGGTGGATCAACGTGTTGGCGACGGATTCGCGCTTCTGCTTCTGCGTATATGGTTGAGAATGAAGCTACGGTGCAATCGCGTGGCAGTACATATAGCTGTCCAACCAGCCATATGTTACCGGGCCTAACGTTAGCAAAGTGGAGTGTCAATTGAGGGGAAAGTCGACCAACCATATAGGGCCTTTCAATACGTGAAATGGGACATCTTCTGAACTTTACTTTCGTCGTGATTAGAGAATTAAGAAGAGTCTTCTTTAAATTCGTTTGAGGAGGACCGGGTCACTTGAAAATCATGAAAATTAAATGGTGCAGCAATTGCATGTATAAAAACTTTCGTGTTGATAAAAATCACTACTGCCCGAGCACAAAAAATGTAACATTTTTTTTGTAGCTAAAAGTTCATCGATGCAAGTACTTTTTATACTTCACACTTGTCCTAGAGTTCTGCTTGCACTCACAGGCCAAACTAGTTTTACAATGACAATTCTCTTTGTAAGAAGACACTGTCTGGTCTGAGTATTAGAATTTCCATTGAAAGAAAAATGGACATATTTTTTGCGAAATATTTAGAAATAATAATTCCTATATACTATGTTTACAAGACCTACCACTACAAATTTATCTTTTTTTACTGCGTACCACAACATTTAATATGATCTCTTTGAATACCCCTGATTTGTTTTTCAAGTTCAGGCACACGAAGCCTATATCACGTTGATTTAGCATCATTTCATTCGACGCATCATAATACCTAAAGCGCAAGAAGCTGCATAGACGAGCTGATGTTTGAGTGGAATCCGACGATAAACAACAATTTGTCGTGAATCGTGCGTCGAGCCTACAACGACGAAGATGACGACGAGAGAGTAGCTGATGTTTCTGGCCACGGCGGCGCGTGATTATGATTGAGAATGATTAGACGTAGCGGGCGCGATAGAAAGAGAAGTTGATAGGTTATAGCCGCAGCGTTTCTTGCTTCAAGCGTACGACGCTCGGGGCGCCAAAGTGGTTGATGACACTGAAGTCTGCCTACAGAGAAACAAAACACATGATCACGTTGTGTTTGCCATGTACGGGCATCGTTAGAACACCGTCGACACCCCTTTTATATCCAGGAATCACGTTCGATCTCATCTACACAGTCTTTTTCTCTCATCATAGACGATCTATGCAGCGTTACTTACGCATGCATCAAACAGATATTACTTTAAAAAAAAAGACACAAAATAAAAGCGGAACTGCTGTTGGTTTCAATCATCTAACTAGGAGTCGATAAGGCGGTGAATAAATATCGTAAATCATGGATGCATCTACTCATCGGTCGTTAGACTTTTGTTAGTCACATTAAAGGGTAGTTTGCTCTTCTCTTGAAGTGTACAAACTTATTATTCTTCACTAGGGGGGGCTTCATCCCCGGGGCGCTTCGCGCGTCTAACCCCGGTGCCATGATAATTGTAAATTTTTCTTTCGGAGTTTTGTAAGTTTTGTAAATTTGTTCTATTCTTTAGACGGAGCCTCATGGGGAACTTATACAAACAAGCTCGAGAAGGGGGCCTCATCGGGGCTTAGAAAAATCAAGACCTCTAAGGGAACTTCATGGGGACTTATTGTTAGAAAAATCAGGCTCTGGAAGGGGCTTTATGAGGACTGATGAAAATCAGATTCTGCAAGAGGGTATCACGGGGATTTAGTAAAATCAGGCCCTGGAAAGGGGTCCTTACGGGGACTTGGAAAAGTCAGGCTCTAGAAAGGGAGCCTCATTAGATCTTAGAAAAATCAGACTGTGCAGAGGGTCGGTATCGGGGACTTAGGAGAATCAAAGCGTTGGGAGGGGACCTTAGAAAAATCGAAGCGTTAGTGTGTCATTTGACCCAGGCTTGTTTGATTGTCCTACACGGCGGGGGTGAGATATTTTGATAACATAGAGAGACAATTGCTTTTCTTAGTTCAACATTTTATTCGCAATATACCTGATTTATTTACAAGGTCCAAAGATGCGCTCAGATTTTTTTTGTCAGCGCTATTTCTAAGTACATTTGTCTCATTTTTCAGAGATTTAAAGAACAAATAATGTTAAAAAACTCTACCTACAGGGAAATCAAAGAAATGATCACGTTGTGTTTGCCATGTACGGGCATCGTTAGAAACGTCGACACGCCTTTTATATTCAAGAATCACGTTCGATCGCATCTACACAGTCTATTTTCTCTCATCATGGTCGATCCTCGCAACGTCACTTTATACGTACGTCAAACAGAAATTACTAAACAAAAAGACACAAAATAAAAGCGAAAATGCTGCTGCTTTCTATCATCTACCTAGGATATTTATTCGTCAAGGCGAATAAATATCGTAACTCATAGATGCATCGACTCATCGATCTTTAGATTTTTGTTGGTCATATTACAGAAGTAATTCTTTCTTCTCTTGAGCATCTACGATATATATATATGTATACATACACATACACTTACATCAAGTATATTATAGATCCTTATTCGTAAAGCCACTTGCAATTTGCATCGTGATCAATTTCCTCGTCGAGCAACTAACACTCGGTCGTTGCAGTTTTGCGTTCGTTAATGAGAGAAACGAGTGGTCATTAAGCCACCGTGAAAGCACACATAAGAGATAGGTGGCCGTCGGTGAATGAAGATTATGAGAGGAGCTCAGAAAGAGCTCGTTAAAAAGATTCGAAAGAAGCAGGTTGATGACTGCGGGTTACATCTACTTATAAGTGTAAATTTAGGGTGGCAAAAAATAAATAAATGAGTTTGCATTTCAACATTCCTCAGGAATAGGCTTATAATAAAGATTCTGATTTTCTTTTTATTTTGCAGTTTCATTTAAATAAAGATCAAATTCCGGCAATATAAAAGCGATACATCGATATTTAGAAATCTAGAAGATATTTAAAAATATTTAGAATATTTAGAAAGGCCTCAAATTTTTTTTCTGATTCAAATTAATTTTATCTCCAGGTTAAAAAATAATAATTATAAAAAAAGTGGAAACGAAACTTTGGGTCTTTAACTCTTTTAGTCCAAACTTTCTCTCCGGTTAAAAAAAAATGTTTTCTCGACTGCTCGACACTTTTCTGCATCAAAATATTTTGAAAATCTCACTTTTGAAAAATTCTGTTTTTTTTTTAAATTTTTACACCCAACACATTTTATTAAATGCAATTTTGTTTGAAATCTTGCTTTATGATGCATCAGAATTTATATTTTACCCCTATGCAAAGTTAATTCATTGAATGAAAAATAAGGTCATTGTTTTATTGCACATATGAATATCGATTGGACAAGAAATTAAGCACTCTTGTCAAAGGTGCGATATTGAGTGGTAAATGCAATGTATTAAATTCTTTGCATCAATGCAAATTCTTGGTATGCGAGCCGCTCCAGTAATCTTTTCGACTCACTCTCTTCCTCGTGTTTTCCGATCGTGATTAACGCGATATCATCGAGCTACCGGCAGGGACTTGAAGTTAAAGCGGATGTTGACGGCACATCATCCGATACGGTAGCTGATGCTGATATGTACCATGTATAAGCATTACAATAGCGCTCGGTGTGAGGTCCGAGGTGTTGTACAGTTGCATACCTAAATACGCCTACGATGCAATATATGCATATGGGTCATACCATACCAAATCGACCTGAAACTCGACATCTGAATTTCGGACCACAATTTATTACATTATTATTCTTACTCTAAAGTGCGCTCATAATTTTTATTTCAAATTTTTGGAAAAAAAAAAATTTACCCATCATTTTTCCATTAAAAAATCGGAAATAAATTGAGCTTTAAATAAAATTAGAATCCTTTATATGTCCAGTTCAAAATTTATGAGAGTTTCATCGAGTTTTTCCAAAGCGATTTTTTTTTATATTTTGATAAATCAAGTTTGTATAATGATAAAGTTAAAATCTTGATATATAAATATTTCTAATTTGTTGTACCTTTGGTTTTTAAAGCATCTAGTATTTTAGATTTTTTATTCAGGAATGGTATTCCGGGACTTTCTAGTTATTAATTTAATTGTTATTAATTTCATTAATTGGAAAACAAGCTGAACTTTTTTTTCTCTATTCTGGCAAAAGATATATATTTTTTTACAGATTATAAGTAAATATATTTTTTTTAAATCCACTTAAAAATCTTCGCAAGTTTTACAGTTGGAACAATAATATAAAAAATCGTTGGACAAATCCGAGTTCGAAGGTCCAAAATGGATCGATTTAGTGTGAAAAGTCCTATATTCGTCTGTACAATATGTTGCACAGTGCTGTATTATATGCAGGTATGAGTGCATTCTCGTGAACCTCCATACGGGTGTCCGATTGCGCGACATTAACGTCGCGTCGGACGTCGAGACGTTTATCTGTCCGGAGATTCGTGATTCAGCTCGATATAGCTTTTCGTTCCAGACAGCTGACTGTATCGATTGTCAAAATACCGGGGATATCATGTTTGCGGATATATGACAGTTACGCAGTGCATGTATATCAATGTGCACTGACCTTTCGTCATCGGCACGTGGCTGAAGCCGCATTTTTTCGCACTCCGACAAAACGCATCTGTTGTATTATATTAACCCCCTTCTCAAGTTTGTGTATCACATTAATCGCGCATTCGACGCGTTACAAAACGAGACGAAGGGATATTATTTCCTCCCCTCTATGAAGCAACAGGAGCAGCATCAACTGAACCCCCGTTATACGCACGGGTAAGCGGATACAGTTGTCTGTCATCTATCTGTTCACCTGTGTCGCTTTTTCGCCGGTGCTGAAAGGGGTCCTCGCAAAAGGGGAACGACGAATCTGCAGAAACAGACTTTGGAATGAGAGATCATGATTCTGCAGCCTCTTGGTACGGTCTACAAAGATTTTCCTTTAACTTTTGTGGTATTGACTATTTTTTTTTGAAGTTGCAAATTTTTACTTTTATATTTCTTGTATTTTTGGGCACGCTTTAAAAATATTTCAGAAAGTTACTGGTACCGATATCAGAAGATTTTATTTATAAAAGTGTACAGTAAATTTAATATACAAGAGTGCTTTAAAATGACAGATTTTCTTCATATTAAATTTTCTAAGGTTTCAGTATTCGTATCTCAATTTTATATTGCATTCTAGTTTAGTTTAATAAGCCAGTTTATGAATAAAGGCTTTCAGTACCGAAATTGTAATTATTAGTAGATTTTCTTAACAGTGTAGTTACATCGTCATACCTTTTTTTTTTGATAGTACAAAATATGAATATTATGGTAGAAATTTGTACTGAAAAGTTTACGAATTGAGAAAAAACTAAATTTTTAAGATATATAATTAAAATTGAATTACAATGTATCAGAAACGTGATATTTTTTTTTTTTCAGAAGAAAAGGTTGTTAAACATACAAATTAATAAATAAGACCTCAGATTGTATTACTACAATGTGTAATTTTATTTTTTTTATTTCCAAATCCAAATGTTGACTCCAATTAATCTTTATCCAACATAACCTGGACAACACTTTGATTTACACTATTCTTATACTGATTTTTATAAATTTTATAATTCACAAATTATTACTTTTTTACATACTTTTGTAACGTTTATTACTTGTTATCTTTCTTTTCCAATCAGATAACGAAATAAAACTTTTGGCAAATCGAATTATCGGGAAAAAAATTGCCCGTGAATAAAAGAATCAATTTTACGATAAAGAAATATAATTGAAATTTAATTTTGAAAAGAAGGCAATCAAATCCTCACATTATATATAATTTAAATATTTATTAATTTTTGTTCAGTTATAATATTCGTATGAAAACTACAAACCAATATTTATTCATCATGACGTCCATTTTTTTTACTTTTTAAATACTACTTTTTCTAACCTTAGAATTTAAGATTTTGTACTATTATATTTTTGTTATACTTACAGTTATATCTATATACTAATAAATATCTGAAACTACAATGTTTATTATTCTTACGTATTTTCAAAAAGAAGACCACAAAATAAATACGGCAGAAGAAAATATTTTAAATACTAATAAATTTAGAAAGTAGACATCACAAATTACATAATCATTTCTCTATTATTTTATTTTTTTTATTTTCCAATATGTTGATTCGAAATGAAACCAATTTTAACTAATCACGATGAGTACGACGATTGCATCGATGTTATTATAACAGTTAACATTGTCATCAAACAGTTAATGCATCATCTGTGCATCTGTTAACACACCACGCACCTAAAAGTGCATAATGTTTATAACCGCGAAATTTGGACAAGGAAAGATCGGCGAAATAAAGTTACACTGAGAAAAAAAAAAAAGTTGACTCAACAAAATCTGCTGTTGAATAATTTCAAATAAATCTTCAATTGATAAAACTAAATATCTGTTCTGCGAAATTAATTATTTGCTTCAGTTGACCACATTATGATTGAGTCAAAAAAGTTCTTCTTATCACAACTAACAGATTTACTTGAACGTGTTCAACCGCAAATTATGTTGATTCAACTGGATTTTTTTTTTCTCAGTGCAGTTCTATTGAATCAAGTATCAAGTACATATTTTGATATCATGTATTAAATGGTGTGGGCGCTGAATTTAGGCTGATGTTAAAGGCAGAGGTTTGTAAGCTCATTGGTTGATGGACAGCGGGATAATTTGGATTTTGTAAAGGCCGCAAACGAAGGTCATCGAGAGCCCAGTGGCTGTTTTGATAGTTGAAGCAAAGTACAGGAGAGACGAGAGCGCATATCCCGTGGGTGCTATGCTCGTTCCTTTGAGCGAGAGCGCGCGAGCGTTAATCAGTCGGCTCGGGCGCGAGCGAGATGAACCCAGGAAGATTAATTAAGCCGTAATTACTGGACAGCCTCTCTCTGCACACGCTAATGGGCAACCCGATACCCGTGAAAGAGCCGAGGGCTCGCGGGCCTGCACCGTCAATATGAATAGAGAAGCCGGTGCGCTCACCGTTCCTGTTAGATGGCTCGCGATGACCGCAGCATCGAACCATCCCTCTTCAATATCTCGCTATCTCTCTTTTTCGTTCAGTACTCCATGGACTTTTGGCTTTATGTTTGGCCGAGATGGTCTTCGGTAACTTTGAGCAAACCTGCAGATTCGTCGGTTTCACTTTACAAATGGACTTGGCTGGACTGCGTATCGAAAAAGGTGATTATTTGCTGGATCACTTTTAGATGGCTAGAAGAATTCAAGTCGATAGATAGTGAGAATCGGTCTTATTAAAGGTAGTAGGATATCAAAAAAACGTTTGTCTGTAACTACATGTTTGTGTCTTACATAATGAGGAAGCAAAGGTGCATGTAGCTTCCTCATTATCTTTTTAATTTTTACAAAGCTACCTCTACAAGGAAGTATATGTTGATCAACTTTGGCTTCCTCATAGAGGAAGTTTAGCGAAAAAAAAAATTCATATACTTTGAATTGTGATCTCTTTGATGGATACTCACCAAATTTAGTATCAAAAAAGGACACATTCTATTCAAGTTCTGAACCGTTCTGAAGTCACAGCATTTAAAAAAAAAATCTCGAAAAGTTTCTATAAAATCTTAATTATTTTATCGATTTTGCCTAAATTTAGTACTACACATATTAATATACTCTATTTACGTTTTATGTAAAATTATAGATTCGTTATTTGAATCGTTTTCTAGTTACAGAATTAAAAAAAAAATGCGAAAATTTAAAAAATCCACAAAACTCGAATCGTCTTTCCGATTTCTACTAAATTCAATACCAAACAACATTAAATATATCTGCACTTATGAATAATTATTTAGCAAAATATAGTAAATATTACGAAAGTTACAGCGACCACACCCTTTTTTTAATTGAAAAAGCTACAAAATCATTCTGAGTGTCCTGACATGAAAGTCTCGAAAAAAAAGTTTCCACGAAATGAAAGGTTCCTCATGAGAAAGCAAATCCAGTGTTCAAAATTAACTCTATGCGGTGTCCATAAAATCCATAACGTGTTAATGAGGGATGTTCAGTAGTTAATGTCATTTTGCATAACATCCTTAAAACTTATAACACATTTTACTTGAGAATAGCTAAATAAAATTCAATTGTATCTTTTAGATCTTATTTGAATCATAATTTTGCATTGAGTACTAACAAATACTAACTGACTTAATGGACTAATTACTAACAATACGATTTAAAGTGCGAGCCCAATAAATTTGAAATTGTGCAAACTTCCATTTTTTAATAATCATGAATTATTTTTTTTTATTTTATGTGATAAAAACTAAACATAATTTGTGCTGTTTTAACTCAAAGTTTCTCTTGACAAACGTCCAGAGATATTTTTTGTTAATTTGACATACATTTTTTACGTCACTCTTTTTCGTCGTACAGCAAAATTACAAAAAACATTTGACGAAAAAGTTATAACAAACAAAAGACAACGATGTCATTTTATTTTCACAACTTGTTATGGACATTTTTACAACAAAAAAAAAGAAGAATGGTCGTTTACTTTTAAATGACAAAAAAATATATGACACTTCTGATTTAACTTTTTTTTAAAATTAATTCAAGATGTAACTTTTGTTGTTTCTAATTTAACAAATAAAAAATTGTTAATTTAGCAATTTATTTTCGTCACTTCCAATTTCACGAAAAAATTATTTGTAAATTCGCCAAATTAACAATTCCTTTCTTGCTTTTTAAAAATTTAACAAGAAAATTCCGAAAATACAAAAAAAGTGCTGTCAAATTAACGAAATGGAGCTTTTTCAATTCGAAAACTGTCATTCATATTTTACAAAAAATAAATAAATAAATAAATAACTGCTCAAGAAGCCAGGTTATGCTACTGGTACATCCCTGTGGCGAGCGTCCAGGGCACATGCATTGTCTTCGTTACGGGTGATTTTGGCCGGTCCTCATGGGGCGTCCCGCTGATTAATGCTCATGTAATTCATTGCGCAGGACGTTAAAGGTATAATCTTCGGGCCTAACTGCTTCCGTGCATCGCTCGGCCGGTGCACATACGTAAGTATAAAACCCTCACGGTCCTTCTCATCCGTACACGAAGAGTATCGGTCCGAGCGTTTGTGATGCCGCTTGGCAGCAGGTATAAAAACGGACGGTGCGTGTGTCTCGTGCGGACGAATTCTTGAGGCTGTATAGTCATGTAGTATGGATATAGGCGCTACACGCATCGACTGACCGAAGGTTTTGTTTCTCACGGAGGTACGAAAAAATCCAAGGGACGCAACGTTATACATCATTGTTTGCACATAGGATGAAGTAATTACCTTTCCGTCTAGCCGCTGAACGGGGTTCACATTTTTTTTGTCCACCTTTTAGCATCTTGTCACCCGTACCTTCTTTCAGTTTTGTCCTATCAACGGCTTTATTTCACAGTCACGTCCATACTGTAAATACGAAGAGGGGAAATATAGTCTCGTAAAAAAATGTTGCTTCGCAATTATTTAAAATACCGTCTTTCTAACAATTATTACAGTTTAAATTTTTATTTTTTTCTTTCGAAATGTATTCAAGTTGAATCGTATCAGTGAAGTAGGAAAATTTACTAACTAAACTGTTAAAAGATTGAAGTCTTTATAATTATTTAAAAATACTTACAACACAGTAAATATGTTTAAAAAAAAGAAAAAACCGAGGTGTCAATTTATGAATTAAGAATCACTCACCAGATAAACATGCCAGCATTAACCGTGAGGCAACATATTAATAAAAACTTTTTTTATACTATAGAATACAAATTAAATTTTTAATCACAGAGAAAAAAAATTCTTTCCGACGAAAAAATGCTGTCTGCAAAAGAAAGTCTTTGCACAGCTTGAAAAATCTGTGAAAAATAAAGTATTAATCGAAGTAAAAAAGCATAAATTTGAAATTTTTACGAATACAAATAAAATGAGCATCGAATATAGTGGGACCTTCTATTGTAAAGCTAATTTCCAGCCATTTCCATAAACCACCCTTCTTTGGACAAAATAGAAATGAAGCATAATCTGGAGTTTCACTAATTTTTAAAAGTAGACATAAGTTCACAATAAAATATACTAATATAGGACTTCATTCCAAACAACATTAATTTCAGTCAAATTTTTAACTCAAAATAAATACGCGAATCTCCACAAGAAAAAAAATTCAATTTTGCATTAAAAACAGTCGCAATGAACTGAATAGAAAATGGTATTTATTTAATAGATCCTCAACACAAATCCTCAACTTATTACCTCATCTTTTACTCAAGGATTAGTGATAAAATTTGACTCTTCTTAAACAAATTTTTTTTTCGCTCTTACATTAAATTACGAACAAATTCAAAAATGTTATTAAACATCGCTGGCTAATGATTGGTGGGATAAAAATTTAAATCGGCATTTACTTTCCAGAGTGCTTGAATCGCTGGTGGGGGAGGTGAAAGCCACTCGAGCCAATGTGTTATATACCACTGTACATATCGGGAAGTATTAGCGTAGCTGTAAACGCGGTAAAGCACGCGTGGCTGCGTCTCAATCGTCAAAACGTTGAGTTGGTACGTGAATTACGATGCTATACGTGCAAGCGAAAGCGCTCTCGCGAGAGCAGTCGCGCGACACCAAAATTCATCCCCTTTCTGGGCTGCGCACAGTGCAGAGCGTTAGTATACCTACGTGTAGAGTACAGTAGAGAACGCGGGCGCACCGTTAATCGTCAATCCTGTTAGCGCTGTCGACAGGGCACCCTCCCGCGGCAAAGGATCATCCCTTAATCCGTTCATTCGCGTCCCTGCGGCGCGGTTCTCTCGTCGAGCAAAGCGAGTAAGAGAATGGGAATGAGCGAGAAGGGATGATGGTAGCATTAGAGAGAGCGTACTCTCACCACGCCGAATGAACGAACGAGTGCTTTCGAATCTGTTCGCACCACCCTCCCCCCGACCGCCATCGCGAGCACCCGGTGAGTTACTCGACGGTGCACGCGAGCTCTTCGACGTTCGCAAGAGTTACGTATGCATTCGCTAAACGAGCGCGTTATAATATTAGTCATGTGAGTGAAAAAATAAAATCACGATTCGTAAATGTGTTATTCTTAAAGGAAATAAAAAAGGCTTTTTTTTTGCTCGTGTTGTCGTTGGAGAGAAATTGAATATAGTTTCGTGAAAAGAAATATTAGTTAAATAATTTTTATTTGTTTACGTAACAAGTACGAATGCAATATTATATGGGACATAGGATTAGTAATGTGAATGTTCCATATTTTTCTACGAATATAGGTGAGTATAAATTTTGTTTGTTTTAAATTGTAGTCTGCTTTAATTTAATAGAATTGAAGTTTAAAAAAAAAAAAATTTCTCTAAAAAGTTTAAGAATTATTATTACATTTTCATTGTATTTTCTATAGTCGAAAACCGCAAAGGATTCAAGATTGAAAAGAGCAAAAAAAATTGATTTCATAAACTATTTTTTAAATTAGGATAACTCAGAATTAATAACAAATACAGATGAAATACGGTTTGCGATTATAAAAAAGACAAATAAAATTAATTATTATATATATATTTTTTTTAATTATATAATTAAAAGTTCAATTAATTTTTGTTTCTTGTAGGTGAAACATTTTTATGCGCAGAATTCAATATATTTTTTAGAATGTTTCGTCTTTGGTGCATAAGATAAGCGGTGTTTCTTCGTTATTTATCTTATTTTATTTTCGTTCTTTCTACTCTATATGCAAAAAATGAAGTCAGCTAAAACGTTAAATTTAATTATCCAGTACCTCTTCCACCCCACTGCGATAAACTATGTTTGGACACATGAGTGATAGGACAACGAAGGGTTACTGTCGTTGTTCGCTTTTTTTTCTCCTAAAAGGCACATCAGCATGTTCACAGGTGATCTTTCAATGGGTTCCAAAGAATAAGCATCACGAATCCAAAAAAAAAAGCATCACCAAAGGTTCATTCTTCAAGATCATAGAAGCGAGACGAAAAGGTGCATAGTGTTGTTCCCTCGCAGCCAAAGTTGCCATCATCACGATGATGTTTTTCACAATTCGTCTACCTAAACAGGTACGTCAACCCTGCAGTATTTCCGCGTTGCGGTATACACAAGGGCGATTCGCCCCATCTTAAAACCGGCGGAGATCACGTATGGACAAAAAAAAAGTGACGAGAAGGTAAAAAAAGCCCGGCAGCAGAAAAGACTCTTAATAAACACGTCTTACATGGTCGACGGGCGCCGATGGGGAGGAGGACAAGGCACGAGCCATACAGCATCCGCTTGTGGGGTTCGCCCTTCTCGCTCGAGAATGAGAAGAAGAAAGGAAGAAGAGAGAAACATAGGTGGCGAAGAATCGGAGGATATAATAAAGGGTCCATGCCCATGGCGATATTCGTTGTACACATACAGTGAACCCATAGCGTGAATGTATAGTACAGTGGAACCTCATTTAGTTTACTTTCAGAATCTGGGTAGAACTTCGTCAGAACTTGCCTGACGAGGATCGTGTCCTGATCAGGCAATGTCATGGCTAGCACTATTATGGAAAACCTGATTATGCCCAAGTTATAATGTAGATTCTCCAAATACCCTCCATTGACTTCCAATGTACTCTCCGTTCACTCCAATTGAGTAATAAATGCCGTTTCCGGAGCCTCTGCGGAGGATTCTAACACTTGGCTTACCCTAAATTTAAGTTTTATAGAGGGCCTAAACTTCAACTCGGGTAGCCTAGTCCGGCAATGTTGCTGCAAGCCCTATGATGGAGGGTCAATCTAGGTCCAGATCAGGCAATATTATGGCTAGACCTATTATGGGCCTGACTTTTGGCTCTGATCTGGCGTAACTTAGTGCAGCTGTATTACGTATAAGATCAGCCGAGCCTGAAAACGTCCATACGAGGTTTAGGCGTAAGTCGAGCAAGATAGTACTGTACTGTTGAACATATTGTAAGTGTTCGAGAGGGCGAAAGTAAAAAAGTGGAAGAGAGAGAAAGAGATATTAGAGAGCAGACCTCACATCTCCCAACTAACGTGTAACATACAATGGGTAAATGAGATTTTTTGCGAGCGATTGAGATCCGAAGTGGGATCGAGGTGTGTGTAGATATAATACAGTACAGGGTTGTGTATAGTGGTCCGGGGGCATCGTCATTGTCTCCCAGAGGAAGGAACGAGAGTGTACCGATGATAGGGTGCATCCCCCGGGACAACAACGACGATGACGACGACGACGACGAAGCATTCCCCCCCATCTCTTTCCCTTTCTCTGCAAGAAGAAAGGGTTGACTGAGAGAAGGCTTTTAATACTTGCGGTACCGAGGCGCTTCACTCCCATTGTCGATAAAACGCGGATCGACTGCGGATTACCGCGTAAATACGAGAGACACGGAAGGATAGTAAAAGCTGAGAAAGAACTCTTACCGATGTCTGCCAATGGGGATAGATATATGGGGCTTTCCATAACAAATTGAACAGGGGTTGGTTTGACCTTTTCGATGCGGTTGAGGATAATTTTATTGCATATTTTACTTGAAAAAAATTGATTTGATTACAATTTTTTTTAACAAATATACTATTAGCCATAATTGAAAAGTCCGAAAAAAGAGAAATTTCGGTATATGTTACTTAATTGTTACATTGCTGCGGGCTGACATTCATTTCCCTCCTTTTTTTTTTACATTTTATCGATCAAAGACAATCTTAACAAATCGAAATATATTTTTTCAGAGTTTTTCAAAAGGGTTTTATGACATTTTGAAAAATTGATATATTTTTTTTTTATAATTCAACATTTATCGAAATAAAAAAAGCGATGGAGAAAAATTTCAAACGGTTCTAAAAAAATCCTAATTTACATATAAAAATGTACCAATAGTCGACTAATGTCGATTTTGATCTTTTTCAATTTTTGTTTTTTTTTTTTACGAAAAAGCATTTTTTTAAATACTGAGGCCGATTTACTCTGGATGTACGCTTAAAAATGTAATTACAAGTTTATTATGAATTTGTTTCATTTTTTTAGTAATTACCTACAACGATTTTTTTTCACTATAAAAAAATAATATTTTGTGAAATATATACAATGACAAATCTAAGCTGTGTGGATAACAAAAAAAAATATTGTGCCAAATTCAAGAGGTCGAGGGTTAAACCCATGTCGTTTTGGTACGGAATGCCTGATATGCACGTTGAATGTACCGTATATGCAATACACTATACATTCGAGATAGATGTTGCAAGATACTCTCGAAATGCAAGTAGCGAGAGATATCGATGCTCACACTGCACTCTCTTGCTTCAACATTTTTTTTTCCACCTCTTGTTCGTCTTCCTTTCTCAACAATCTTCAGGTCCCCTCAGTTCTCCAGTATAGAGTGCATTCGACCTGGTGAAGTTTGCGCGCGTCCGTCGAGACCGAGGGTCGAATTCATTCGCCAAGGTCCGCAGCGCTCACGGCTCGTACATCAACCTGTCACGATTAATAGCGCCTTCCTTTTTTTTTCTACAAATATTTTATTATTATTACTGTTGTTATTATTATTTTCTTTCACGCTAAAATCCAAGGCGGGCTTTTGCTCTCAGAACTCCTGACTTGGGATCTTCAATACTTTGTCTTATTCCACAGGACGGGGACGACTTTACAGTACGTGTATCCGGAAGGGCGATTAATACCGTTGTAACGGAAGTGGAGGGCGAAACGGAGAGCATGACATTTAGAAATATGATCATTTTGTCGAAATTTATTCTTTGTAGTATTCTGATAATATCTGGACTAGATATTTTTAAAAATTCAACTACATAGGCTATAAATAGATATATTATATTTTTAGAAATCTGTTCGATTTTATTTTTTTGTATTTTTTTAACCGTTATTTTGTTACCGTCATTCTGGCGCCGAAAAGAACACTGTTAAAAAAAAGTTCTGTAAAATAACAGGTAGTGAGAGTTTTTATGAACCTGGAAATTAATTATAACATTTTATATTTATTTGATATTACTTTTACAAAAATGTTATCTTTTGCTTCCTCTTGGAGGAAGCTTTCTCTTTTTCCAGATTTATAGAGGAAATTTTTTTCTTCGATATTTTTATGACAGTATGCTCGAGAACGGTTCAAGTAACAGACATAAAATTTCGCGTAACATTTAAATAGAGTGTGTCAATGTTTAATACGAAATTTAGGAAAAATCGATAAAGTAGTTAAGATTTTATGGAAATTTGCATTTTCGTAATTTTTTTGTTTGAAAATGCTACAACTCAAGATCAATTCAAGCATCTGATTTAAATTTTTGCATAAAACTTATATAAAGTGTATCAGTATTTGGTACTCAATTTGGGCAATTTCGATAAAGTAGTTAAGATTTTATAGAAATTTGAATTTTCATAATCTTTTCTTTTTAAACAGTTGCAAAGTCGAACCTTGCACATACAAATCTTTTGCTTCATAATTCTTTTGATCCGCCATCCACAAAGTTTCCTCTATGAGGAAACCAAAATTAAACAACGTACTTTATCATAGAGGAAGGTTTGTGGCGGGGGCCAAAAAAAAGAGGAAGCCATGTGTAAGGCTCAAACTTTGCAGCCTTTTTTATTTTCGTTCACAACGAAAAAGGTTCTTCATAACAAAACTGATGCGATATCAAAAGTTCCTATGGAATGGAGAAAGAGGGAGGTGGGGATTTTTGCAAAGAGAAAGCAAAAGCCCAACCGCACCGAGTCCTTCTACGGCTCGTCCTAAAACCCTCTCGCGGTTACACTATACCCCTTCGTGAAACTCTATACCATTATAAACGCGTGGCCCTCGTTTTCACGAGGGTTTCACGTTCGCAAATTGGCGCTCACGATATATACCAAGAGAGACAGAGAACGCGAGAGAGAAACCGGCGCATGTCGAGAGAACGAACGATATGCGGTCTCGCGGTGCAAGATTTCGACACCGGCCTCGACAAACTCGATCTCTATATAGTTATTATCGCGCACGCGGTAGCACGAGCTTTCCGCCCAATTACTAATACTACTCATCTTCGCTCTCTTGGCCCTGACAGTGAACAGTACGCGTGCTTTGCTTGGCAAACCCCCCGCGAATCTTGGATTATTAATTGAGACATGGATTAATCGAGGAACATTTGTTATACACCGAGAATCCTTAAGAAGTTCTCTGGTTCGAAAAGATCCTTTTTGATGTTCATAAGTAGCCTGTGTAATAATCCTGATGTAAAGCCTAGGGACACTTTTTTTACGAGTCATATGTCAAATTTGTCATATCATGTGATGCGATAATGTGAAAGTATTTTTAGAATGATTTTTGAAGCGACTTTTAGTTGATGGAGTACTTTGACAACTTTTTTAAATGATTGTTTATTGAATTTGTTTGTTAATAATGAATATAAAAATCGATGTATTGTAGAATTTTGTACATCGCTTCCATATTTTTTGTCATTCACAAAGGTAAATGATAAACGTTGCCTTTCTTGTAGAGGTAATTTTATAAAATGTGTATATTAAAAACTAAATAGAAATTTGTGTCATTTTAATAGAAAGTCCACAAGCGTCTACAAAAAGATTTTGTTAATTTAAAAAAATTTTAAACAAGTGTACAAATAATTTTTTACAAATTTTATACTTACATTTTATGAAGTATTTGTTGTCACTTCTAATTTAATTTTTTTTAAATGGTAAACTTTTTTTATAAAGGGTCGTTCTTAAAAAAAAGATGTCATGAAGCACTCATCATTGATTGACATTGTAGGACCCAATTCCATCATCTGAACAAAACAGTTTTCTTGAAAGCTGAATTATTAGCCCAACTTATAGATCTAATCAAAAAGAATTTCATTCAAATTTAAAAAAAATGACCACGATAAAGAAAAACATTTCTATCACATATGATCACTGCTCTACTGTTAATAACTATGTTATAAATAAACATATAAATTACGAATGTTGCTTTATCACCTGTAAAAAGGAATTCGAACAGGGTTTGAAACAAGTCATTCAGTTGATTACTTTTTCAGTTATCGTACCTGCCAATTTCAGAAAAAGTGGAAAGTTCAATTCGAAAAAAAATGTTTAAAGATACTTCACATTCCCACACCCAGACGTGTAATCCGAGCACAGTTTATGTACATACTTTCTGATTCGACAAAAATCTGAAATTATCAACTATGTTAAAGATGTCGAGAATATTACTTTTTACATAATATTAATGTCGAACAGTTACTACGAAATTGGTAAAAAAACTGTTGCCTGCTCCGTCGAAATCGGTCGACAACGTCCCGGTCTCATCAAAGTGGCTGTAACTTTGGCAACATATTTGTCAAACCTTGTACTATTTATTTATGCAATTAAGAAAAGACTACTTCTTCCGATTTGGTACACTAGAATCCCCCCCCCCCCTCCCCCCTTTAATACAGTAACAGTGGGACTCCCAAGTTAAAATGTAGAACCTCCAAGTACCCTCCATTGACTTCAAATGGGTAAAATATGCCGCATTCAGAGGTTTACTGAAGGGTCTAGAAACCTCGTTTCACTCCGCAGAATCTAATCACAGGTTAAAACATAAAAATTTCACTCTGTGATACTCTCCGTTCACTCCAATTGGATAATAAATGCCATTTTCGGAGGCTCTGCGCAGGATTCTGACACTCGGCTCGCCCTAAATTTAGGGTGAATGAAGGGCCTAAATTTTGACTCGGGTTTAGCTTCGTTGCGATTGAGTTAGCGAGAATCAAACGAGAGTAAGAATGAATCAAACGAGAGTAAGAATGAATCAAACGAGAGTAAGAATATACGATGCAACTGTGCTCTCAGCTATAGTTCTGAAGTGGATTGGTCGGCTTTGTCAGAAGGCGACCGAGCGAGTATACGCCAGGCAAATTCGCTCGCGCACTTCTGTTACTCTCGGTGTTACCTATAAACCGGATAGGATGGGAAGAGAGAGACAGAGAGAGAGAGAGGGAGAGCTGGAGATTATTACACTGTGGATATATGTTATGTTCGGCTCATGCACTCTGAGAGTAGCAACGAGAACATGAAGCAAGAAAGGAGAAGTATAGGCGGGGGTGGTTTGTCAGGGCAACATCAAATTGAGGGTGTGTATGTACGGCGCAACTCCTCGTCGGCATATTGAGGGAAAGCATCCGACCGAGTCGGATTAATTCTGGCAGATTAACGCCTTTGCCACGGATACTGTGCCGCCCTCTCGAGTACGACCAACCCCCCCCCCCCCCCCTGCCCCATCCTCACCACCGTGCGCTCGCGCCCTCGAGACCAACCGCTAATGCGGGCTAATGAAAGTTGCCAAGATTTCCCAAGCGCGTGTACAGCACGGGAAATATATACATTTCCCCTTCGGAGCTCTCTCTTCTTCTCTCTCTCTCTACTCATCTTCACCTTTATTCTATCTCTCGCCACGGGGAACACCCGGTATAACAATCCAATTTTCGCAGTGCCTGGAGAAATAGGAAAGGGGGACACGATGTTAATAATGGTTGGATACAAATATCGCAAATAATCGCCGAAATACTGCGTTTAACAGAAATTAACTAAATTTTCAATGATACACAAATATTTGTATATTCAATCGTTTATTTTAATACACGATAAATTTGTATTTTTTGAATTATATATTGTAAAACTGTTTCTGAAATTTGGTTCAAGTGGAAGATATTTTAGAAATTATTTTTTGTCGTTTTCTTTTAATTACGAAAATCTTGAAACAAAAATTGAATGTAATCTCCGAAATATTTATTGCATTTAATAGAAATTAACTAGATTTTCGGTTATAGAAACATACTCTGAATTTAACACGAGTGATCGAAATTTCAATGATACACATATATTTTTATGCTCAAT
The DNA here is from genome assembly GCA_964016905.1 of Perithous albicinctus. NCBI lineage: Eukaryota > Metazoa > Arthropoda > Insecta > Hymenoptera > Ichneumonidae > Perithous > Perithous albicinctus. The sequence continues at coordinate 6,722,054 of OZ024695.1, forward strand.
CTAATATTTTAGTACACTTACACACTTTTTAAAATTTGACTCATTTGAAAACAGACATAATTTAGCAACCAATATTTTTTAAATCTTCAAGTATTCAAATTTACAATACTTAACTATTGAAAAATAAAAAGGATTGCAAAGTTCAAATTTGCACATTGCTTCCTCATACAGGAAGCTTCGATACTTGACTGTATTGTATATAATAGTGTATTCAAGCTGCGTCTATTAGCGACCATTATATTATGATGGAAATTTTAGCAAATCGTAACTCGGGTCTGAGTCAATCGTTGCCGAACGTTATCGACATTCCCTTAATTTTGTCCACTCTAATTGCCTAACCAATTTGTACATTAATGAAGCAGTCAGAATGGACGATTTTTGAACAATTAAAATTAATCGTGAAAAAATATCGCCCCAGCCCGGTATCAAACCGGGAACTGCAGAATTCTAGCCTGGTACCTTACCACTTTCGCCATCGCGGCGAAAATGTTTCAGATACTCCTATTTGGGAACATCGATAACGTCGGAATCTTCGGCAACGGTTAACACAGACCCGAGTTACGATTTGCTACAATTTCAATCATAATATAATGGTCGCTAATAGACGCAGCTTGAATACACTAACGTTAATACAATCGATCAAAAACCTAAACAAAAATGTGTTGTATATGGCCAAAAAATCTGAGACGATTCGGTTCAGTAGTTCCCGAGTGAGGGCAATATGAATTTTCGCCCTGCTATCGTACGCACGCACGCACGCACGCACGGACGCACGCACGGACGCACGGACGCACGCACGCACACATACATGCGGACACTTTTTCTAAACGACTATCCTCAGTATGCTGACATGAGAATCTCGAAAAAAAATGTTCACGTAAACAAAGCTTACTCTATGAGGAAGAAAAATAATATAATCATTTCTACACGAATGCATGCAACGTAGATAACAATTTCCACGCACGATCCCAAAAACGTGATGGTTAAATCGTTGCGTTCACCATACAGACAGATTATCGAAGTCGAGAGTTACGACCGCTATCTTCCATCTTTGATTTCATTCGATTTCACATTTCAAGTGCATAATGTGCACGCACGTACTATACAACCAGTATTAAAGAACGAATATAGGTACTGGAACGACTCGACTCCGAACAAAGGCACCTATTATTGTGGAGTACGTACCATTGTAAAATGCTCGCCAACGTATTCGTATATCTAATACAGAGATGCATGAACTACATAAAGCGTAATATATATAGATAGATGAAATAAAATTACGTGCGTCGTACTGTCGAAGACGACGATCAAGACCAAGACTGTCACGAGGAAACGAAGCTGACCTCAGGGTTGACACTAGGCGTTGCATATTTATACCAGGAAATGTTCGCGGTTGTCGCACCGCTCCGCGCGCTTCGATTTACTACTATAAATATAATAACACTCGATATATATATATATATATATATATACATATGGTTAATATATACCTGCGAACATATCCAGCATAGTTATCAATCTGGTCCCGCCTCGAAACACCGGTGTGATGTTTCTGGTGAACGAGAATCAACATCTACGATATAATAACGTCTCTGTGCCAAACATGTAATTATTGACGACTTATAATCGTATCGTATATCCGAGAAACTGTGCTGTAAAGTCATGATGAAATTCAAAATGTAGACACTCGTTGTCTCTACATTTTATACCTAGTATGCAATTCACATGGAGTTACTTCACACACACGTGCTTCTCTTATTTTACTTTTTTCATATACGATGATAAACACTTTCTTCGGATTTATTTTTAACGCGCTCGGTAGTTTTGTTTTATTTTTACGTAGAGTTACTTCATAACACTTCGGTGGGGATATTTATTTTTTATTATTCAGCATGTCATGAATATTATTGAAATCATTTCGCTGAACGTTCCTACGAACGTTTTGAGATATTTCCGGTCACGACTGATCTTGGTTAACATTCCTTTTTATGCAAAGTTTTCTTTTCGGTAATGTGTAGTAAAACTACTTGAGAATTAAGGCAATAATTGAAAGACCTGAACTGATTTTATTAAAATTCAAACTTCTTGTAAAACAAATTTACTATAAATTTGTCGAGAAAAAAAACAAAATAAATATTTTTTTTTAATCCAAAAGGAAAGTAAATGTCTATGCATTATTCATTCATGGCATAATAAAAATATATAATTTATTCCGTATTTAGCTTCCGCAATTTTTCCATTCAAACATATATATTTATTTTTTTTATTTGGAACGCCTAGAATTTTGCAGAAAAAATCAATTTTTTTTTTCAAGTTTAGTAAAATTGGCTAAATTTGTAGAATGTCTGAAATAAGTAGATCAATATTTTTGCCACGTTCAAACGCACGCTTTCAAACCCTTTTTCTGTACTGCTATGAATCAAACCCGATTTACTGAGAACTATAACACTCGTTTATGTTCGTATATTATAGCATAAGGGACCAATAACCCGCTTCACTGCCTAGAATTTTAATGATTTCATTTCATAAAATAATAGCGTGAACATACGCCGCCCTACACTAAAGTATCGTTCTCGATCAATCTCTGCCTTTCAATATTCTTATTTCCCTCTTTTGTTTTTATTTAGCAGCGTCATTTGTTTTACGATCGAGCGGATCAATTCGCCGACATGTGCTTGGTAGTGTAAAAAAGGTCTCTTGACTTTCGTCGTTCTCATCGACGGACTGAATTTCCACGGAGCTGAGCCGACGATGTGGACCTAAGGTCAAAAGTCTAATTTTTTTTCCAAATCAATTTTTTTCAGTTTTCAAACGTGGTTTAAACAAAAAGTGCGCGAAATCTCAAAATGTACGTTTATAATGGTCGGAACACGAAAAAAAAAATGATGCAAAGTAGAACTTCGCACACTGCTTGATCATTAAATTTAATTTTTCATAAAGCCACCTCTATGAGCACGTTTATTTTTTAATTTTGGCCTCCTCGTAGAGGAAGCTTTGTGAAAAATGAAATTTAATGAGGAAGCAGTGAGCAAAGTTCTACTTTGCATCATTATTTTATTTTACTTAGCATTTTAAAAATTTCGTTACCTCTATATTTTTGGTAGTTTCTCGTGCAATAACACAAATCTTACACATAACAAAGAAAATTCCGATATTAATACCGTTGCATCATATTTCCATCGAGTACAAAATTTTGGCTTACTTTTTTAACTTTTGCCGAAGTTAGAGCGAAAACGTAAATTTTTTGAAAAATTAAAAATAGCGTAAAATCCGAACGACTTTACCGATCATCACCAAATTTGGTACGTAGCAGTATGTTATTTTTCGTCTGCAGAAAATTTCAGTTAATTTGTTGAGATTCAATGTGATTTAGAGCAAAATTAATTTTCACCGATTCCCTCGAAATTCAATACCATCAAACAACATTAAACGTGTATTCAGTTATGAAAAACTATTTAGCTGAATCGTTGAACTTTTACGAAACTTGGGGCGATCACGCCTTTTTTTCTCGAAAAATTAAAAATTCTATAAAATCTGTATATATAGATTCATTTTACATTCACTCAATCACTCACGAACGGCTCGATCCATAGTGCCGTTCGTGAGTTATGGACAACTGAATTTGCTGTACCTGGATCGCACACGCGCACGCACGGACATTTTTTCTACATCATTTTTCTCGACGTGTTAGGTGATTCTGAGTATGCTGACATGAAAGTCTAGAATAAAAAATTTCATGAAAACAAAGCTTCCTCTACGAAGAAGCAAAACAAGTGATGAAGACATTTTCATAAAGAAGAATAGTCACAAATATATTTTTGTAAAACGACACAGTCAGAATAATGTACTTGTGAAAAAAATGGCGAAATATTTTTGTGAAAACAAAAAATAGTTTGTAAAATATTTTCGCAATACAAAATAGTCAGAAGACTATATTTACAGGGGGAAAAAAGTAAAATAATATTTCTATCTTTTCCAAACAAAAAAAAATGTTGTTCGATCTGTCATATTTATCTAGCTTAAGCTACATTTAAAATCGGCAAAAGTAATTTAAAAAAAAAAACTTGATTTTTTAACACGCTACCCGCTTTTTTCTACATTTGTCTTTTTTAAAAATTTTGCGTACTCTGAACTTCCATCAAACATCGACGATTCGACGACCGATGTTGCTATCATTTACTCTTTTCTTTTTCATCTTTATTCCCTCTGGCAGTTTCTCACAATTTCCTTTTAAATAATGCGCCAACCCGCAGGTCTTCGCATCGAGGTTCTCTACAAATTTCAACGATACGTGAGAAAAATTCGTACATCTCCTATTTCCGTCCTCTGGCCGAGGACGACAAGTGGTTCGGTTGGTTCTCTGCTATCTCTACTACAACGGCTACCGCTGCGCGAGATCAGCAAAAGCACGAGTAAACAGAATTCGACGTTCCTCGTTAATTAAAAGTCGTTGAACGCGCGAAGGCAACGATCGTTGACGCCTGTCGGTGTTCTCTCAGTGTACATACATCGAAAGCGCCGCTTCTTTCGTATACCGTGCCGGACAACGGTCAACCGGGCACGATGAGTCCTCGAGCGTATAGCAAATCAACCGGTTGGTCGTAGCTCCATCAAACCTCGTGTTTCTCTCTCACTTGTTCGAACTCGGACCTTAAATTCTATGCGGTCATTCGGCTCAACTGTTATTTGTAACTTTACTGGCTCTGGTCAGTTTAGAAATAACAAAAAAAAAATCTTTTTATCAATCAATAAAAAATAATTGAAATATTTTTGAAGAATTGAAAAAATTGTTGACGTTATTCAAGTTTAAAATTTGTGGAGCAAGCTTTATGTTGGAAAATCTTTTTTTTAAACTTGTTATGGTGCAAGATTGTAAAACTGAAATGATCCGATTGGCCTGAATTTTATAGTAAGTCCTTTAATTAAAAGTGTTTGGAGTATGAATTTTGTGAACAGATTTACTATATTTTTTTGTAATGAAAAATTAGTGAATTTATTTAGTGAATTTTGTACCACCGCTGTGTTGTCCAATTGGAAGAAAATTCTGGATAAGGAACGCATTTTTTCGTTTGCTGTAAGAAATTCTCTTGATCTTCCTTAGGTAAATATTTATCAATCAAAGAAAGGATCAGAAACGAAAGAAATAAAATATATAACCCATCGGCAATACCTGATATCTAATTTAAATGTACACACATGAAATACCGTCAACATGAAATTTCTTGCTATAATCTGTACGACAAGTACCGCATCGTCAAAAAAAAATATCCTCGTTACTAATTTTATTTTCTACAAATAAAATGATTAATCTAATGCACAAGAGGCCTGTAAGCAAAATGATAAAATCACGTCGTTTGATTTCAACGAGTTTAATACATATATATATATACATATATATATATATGTCAAGTCCCTCAAGCACCATGTCTGTCACTATGCAGAACACGGGCGTATAAACGTTTTTTACGACTGTTGTGTGTTGGCCACTAGATGTAAACCACTTACCAGAGGCAAATTGACTATAGCCACCAAGTACTCCTTCTCCTGTAGAGTCTTTCTCGTCCTCCGCTTCTCCTTCGCTCTCTTTATTCCTCGCATTCGATTGCCGAGAAATCGATTACAGTTTCGTTTTATTGACCATTATGGGTCCAAAGAGCTCTCTAACGCATTCTCGGCTCGACTGCACTCTCGGCTTTGCTCGCCGCCTCTGGCCAACAACGTTCAATATCACTCTATATACTTATATATAGTGTATATTTTCAAGAGAGAGCTTTTCGTGTCTGGCTTTCGAGGCAAATTCGATCACGGGACGCTTTCTGAATTTTCTCGCAGGTATAAACGCTATTAAAGTGCTTCTACCAAAAGAGCACTGTTTTCTATTATCAACTGATGATAGGAAGCGTGAAAATTTGCGAGCCAACGTTGAAGCACGTATCTTCCAAGACGGTTGGATAAAATTAATAAAACAATACTCCGTTTATTGGACTATGTGTCTTCGTCGTCGGTTTTTCGTCGTTGCGTTAAAGAAGCACGAGACTCTGGGACGACGAAGACGACGGGAATATCAATCCAAGAAAATCGCGAGCGTATATCCTTCTGGTGAGAACGCCCGAGTCTCCGGACCGTGTCCCTCGAATAAATTATAATTTATTCTCGATGGCAATCACAGACGTATTCATGCTACTAGCCAGCTAGCTTTTGCTGGTAAGGTAAGTCATTTTCCCTTCGTTCTGTTATTCTCACTCTATATTTTCAGCCCTTACACAACTCGAATTCCCATCTACTGTTGAAAAAGGACAAATCTTAGGACAAACCTTGAATACTATCGTCAAATTTAGTTCAAAGATTGTTCAAAGATTTAGGTCATTATTGGAACGAAAATTCTGGTAAATTATTATTGTAACAGTTGGACAATTTGGGTTAAATTATTATTATGATAATCCTAACACGATTTTTGTACCATAATACACTAACTTAATTAACAACAAAATATTTTTTATTTTAAGATTTAAAACAAAAATACATGTTTAAAAAATCGCTAAATTGTTCTCAATTGTTTAAAGAGAGATGCATTTGAAATTGCTTAATCTGGTATTTGATCGAAGAACTACATGAGAATTTTTGATTACTTGTTTTTGTGTCTTAATAACGAAAAAAAAATTAGAAATGCGTGTTTTGGTTAACAATTGGTTTCAGACTTTCCAGTTTTATTTATTTTTAACAAGATATCGGACTATTATAACACTTTTTAGGATTTCTAGAAGACATTTCAGAACAACAAGTGCCAATTTTTTTTAATGCCCTCGAATTCGACAAATAATAAAACTCAATGTATTGTATTTTTTGGCGATATTTGTGTTAATCCTGACATAAGAATTGTTCATCACGCTCCCCAATATATTTTTTCAATGATTCATCCAAAGAATGTCTTGGACCAATAATTTTTCAGAATCCGATTTTATCTTCATTAATCTATCTTATGGCATTTATTTTTTATTTTGAGAAGCATTAAAAAATGAAATATTTTTATAACTAAAATACTTTTTTGTATCTCAATTTACCGGTGCAAGTGTTCTTTCCATTTCCAATGTGTGGAGTTCAAGTTTTGGACTGGTTCCACTAGTTACAATTCTATTTCCATAATTTTCCGATGCTTCAATCCTCATAGGAAAAAAAATACAATATTACATCATAAACTTTTACTCCATAAATTATTTACTCAGGATAGTAAATAGAATCTTTTCTTTTAAATTCTCATTCGTGTTATTCAGTACTTATTTCGTATTTACGACGAATACATATATGTTTATATGTGGTTATTTTTTAAAATGGAAAACTTTGCTCAGTTCTGACGACACTTGCTTGATCATTTCGAAAGAGTCTCAACGATGCGAGCACAGCTCGACAGCATAAATAACTCGTTCTTCAGAATGTCCCATAAATGTGTTTGAAATCTACGAAGCGTGACTCCTCGACGGTTTAATGTGTTTCCGAAGAGCGGGCAAGGGGGTTGAAAGAGGGTAAAAAAATGAAAAAAAAAAAATGTGAAACAGGACTAGCGTGGACTGCGTGTACGGACCGATCGCCAAACGAGCCCCGACGCATGCACAATCTTCGACGTGGACCAAAAGCTTGCCAACATAGAGAAACCCTCGTACATACACGTTCAAATGCGTGCTGCGTACCGTTTCTTCTTCTCGCCTTCGTTCTCTCTCCGCCCACTAAACACGACACGACGATAATATGACTTTAGTTTTACGAGCATCCTTCGTTGCTCCTTCTTCTGTGCCTCCCGCGTCACACGTTTGAGAATCCCTGCGCGTGAATTACAAGAACGAAACGAGAAGAGGAAACCTGACTCTTCGACTCCTTCCTCATACTCGCTTACGTCCTTTGGAAACTGCCTGGTTAGGAATATATTACACACTCTAACGCCACTGAAAGAATTATATATATTTATATATATTAGATGTTCTTACGTTTTTTGTTTACACAAAATCTTATTATTTAAAAAATCTCTTTCTATATATTTTAAAGTAACCATTCATTCTTGAGTTTTTTTACACTAAATCTTCAGCATAGAGACTACGATCGTTGCTAGCATTAAATTTTCCTGGTTTCTAGGCCTCGACGACGAACGTCTCATAACTCATTCATCCCGCCCTCAATTTTATCTCGAGTTTTCTCTCCTTCCTCGCTCCAGTTATCGATATAGTCTTTTAGTTTGCTCCCCAAGCGATTACAATGATTTAATGCTTGAACTGCATAACAGTAATACGAGTATATATTTTGTGGATTTGTAATGTCTGAAAATTTTACGAGGGGATGTAAAAAAAAATCAACCTCCTGAGAGAATTGGTCTTAAAAAAAGTCTTGACTCATAAAGTGTTAGAGCATCTACACCTATTAATACACTGTAAATTCCACACCGTATTTTTTTACAGTGTAATATCATATAGTGGTTAGGTATGTGTATCGTTGCGAAGCATCTTGTGTCTTGAGGGGCTTGAGAGCTCCTCAACATCATCGCCCAGCTGTAAATGTAATCACCAATCGTCGCTCTTCTTCTTCTACAGCGATAAGAAGCTTATCCGGCTCGTCGAGGACTAATCGTGTCACAAGTGATGAGAGCCATCTCGAATTCATGAGATCTGAGAATAATTTTTAAAACCGTAAGTTTGATAATTGAATTATCTTTGAATTTCTGAGACAATTAATTGTTGGTTCAACTTCATGTCGCTTAAGACATTTTTCAAATTTGTGCAAAGTAGATATAAAATTTAATAAAATAATTATACTTATATGCTTGAAATTATTTACACCCAACCGAATTCAGGTTATTATTTAAAAATTCAATTAGGTGTAAATTGTTGAAAAAATCTCCTATCATCCTGCACGAGGTCTCAAAAATTCCGCAGAACAGGAATTAATTTTGTACAATGTACAGAAATTGTACATCAAACAAAAAATACAAAATACAAAAACAACAAAATATCTTTTCTTTTTCAAAATACTTTTCGAAAAAATAATTGTCATAATTGAGTAATTAAAATAAGTAGTAATCCGAATATTGTGTTCTCTGCTCTTAAATTATTTTTTACTGGCCTTTAAAGGGAGGCGAAACCTCCACGAGTGTGAATGACATTTTTTGATACCGACTGAAGAGGTTGCATCTCCCATTGAATTATAAAAACTGAAATCCTGTCTATTTCGTTATTACAGTTAGAATCCTAAGCTTGAAATACCTACAAAAATTGAGGAATAATTCTGAAGTAGAGAGGAAAGAAGTAAAAGAGAGGGAGAGAAAGATTTCCCACATGTGCAAATGTCGATATAATGCACTGCTCATACGGTCCACTAAGAATTCTCGTTAGGGGTGCATGCGCAGGCCACACACCGGATGACCGCATGCGGTCGATTCTTGTGAGAAAAAAAAAAAGAAGAAGAAAAAGCCTCTGCTTGTATCGTGTTCGAGGGGATGACAAGGTGCCAAGTCTCGCGATACTCCGATACGCTATACCGTAGCAGTAGTATCTCGACTCATTATTTATAACCACGAGATTTCTCTACTCCCTTTATCACCCCGTGCCTTACAAGACGTATCGAATTTAGATTTTTCCCGTATTTTGTTTAAAACGTTTATGAACCGTGTCCGAGGGGTGAGTTTTCAGCTTTCCTTTCTTACCCCTCCCCTTTGATCGAGGGTCCCTTTTGGCGTACGGAAGATTCGAACCAGGAAGAAGAAGAAGGGTCGTGTGGTCAGTGAGCCGGTGGCCGGGGTTGCTGGCCTAGCACGAGGCACCCCTAGAGTTTACGCAGCCGGACACGCAACCAAAGTGTTCCCATGCACTGACCACCGGCCGGAACAGGGAAGAACGAGATAATAAATTGCCTTTACCGGACGGAAATCAAATTCTACGGCAAACCGGTACAGTCAAGAATATATTTTTCACCATAGTACCGCGTGTATAACTATTTGTATTGTATGGTAGTATATTCAAGCCAGACAAATCAGTAAACTGTGTTTTAAAAATGTAATTAAATAATAAGATATGATCTATAAGCTAATATTAACCTTTTTTTTAAACCTGCTCATGTCGTGATCGCAACACGTGATTTTCTCATCACGATTGATACTGGCGTCACGATGCTGGTATATAATGTTACTTGGTATTGAGAATGAAGTTATGAAAAACTATATATGATTATGGGGACTTGAATTCATTAAGTTATTTGCAATCAAATTCATAAAATAATGTGATTTTAGTTTCTGATATATAGTGTTGATGTATACATACATTTTTATCAAATGTAATTGATTAAGGACATACTAGACGTGCTTCACATTGTTTGCAGTTTTCTTAATTAAATTTACATTGAAAGATTCACAGAGCGTGAAATTTGAAACCCTATCTTGCTATCACGAGATTCGCCCACAGTGCGCCATTCGTCGCGTCAGAGTTGTATTTTACGTCTCAGGCGCCCTGCTGAATGTAGGATGACTTTTTCAATAGTTTTAACAGGATTTGTTTTCTTAAAATTATCGAAAGTTAAAGTGCGAAGATTCGTAATTTTTGTGAAATGCCATATCAGGATTAATAGCAAGGAGAGTTTATAACCTCAACGTTAAATCTGATCCATTTTGAGTTTATTTGTATTTAACGTTCAGTGTGAATAATTATCAGTGCATTCCTAATTGATAATCGCTTAAACTCATTCCTTCTGTATTAATAATTTTTTGTTGTGTGCAACAAATTTCTTCATGCGCTTTTCTTTTTAAAGTCAATAAAACCGCAAAAGAACGTGATGAACATTCAGCAAAAATGAAAGAAACATTTAAAAAATATTTCCCTTAATTAAGATTCTAAATTATTGCTGAGACGATATATTGAAAAAATCTACACAACACCCTCTGTGTAATATAAAGATACTTGGACATATCCGTGCCCCAGTTCTCGGTTCCCCTTCCTACAAAGTACAAGCTATGCGGGGGAGCTGAAGCGTGGGCAACAAAGGTGCGAGAAAAAGAAAAACGGGGGTGTAGGTAAGAATGCTTCCGTGGACAGGTGTCGTTTGACCAGGGTCCAGTTCAATATAATAGTCCACTCTGTAGAGCAACATACCGCTAACGTATCCGATATAATACAATGCCACTTAGCACCCCCGCAGTGGTTTGTAGTGGGTGCGGTGTGTTGTGACACTGAAAACGGGAACAAACAAACAGGACCAACAAAATCTTTTCTCGTTCTTTTCTCTTCAGCTTCTGTTGCCGCAACCGCAATCCATATTCAAGGACTTTCTGTATTTTCTAGTGCGGTGCTCTTTGACTGCTATCTTAACAAAGAATGTGGTCAGCTTGCAGTATTTTAAGTGGGAAACGATTGACTCCCACGATAGAACCCCTATAATTTCATCGTATTTGAAATAAATGAATAATAATGATAATCCTATTGCGAATAACGCAGAGAGAAATGTTTCCACACATGAACAACTGCTTTCGAGACATCGAGTGGTTATGTCGAGCTTTAAGTTTGTGCCTAATATATAAAAGTATTAAAACACAGTGATCGATCACTTTTTTGCTTGCTCGTATTTCTGCAATCGGGATGAAGATGATGAAGATGATGAAGATGATGAAGATGATGAAGATGATGAAGATGATGAAGATGATGAAGATGATGAAGATGATGAAGATGATGAAGATGATGAAGATGATGAAGATGATGAAGATGATGAAGATGATGAAGATGATGAAGATGATGAAGATGATGAAGATGATGAAGATGATGAAGATGATGAAGATGATGAAGATGATGAAGATGATGAAGATGATGAAGATGATGAAGATGATGAAGATGATGAAGATGATGAAGATGATGTAGATGATGAAGATGATGAAGATGATGAAGATGATGAAGATGATGAAGATGATGAAGATGATGAAGATGATGAAGATGATGAAGATGATGAAGATGATGAAGATGATGAAGATGATGAAGATGATGAAGATGATGAAGATGATGAAGATGATGAAGATGATGAAGATGATGAAGATGATGAAGATGATGAAGATGATGAAGATGATGAAGATGATGAAGATGATGAAGATGATGAAGATGATGAAGATGATGAAGATGATGAAGATGATGAAGATGATGAAGACGATGAAGACGATGAAGACGATGAAGACGATGAAGACGACGAAGACGATGAAGACGATGAAGACGAAGCTTGTCTCCACTTCTTAGTAGTGGTATGTAGTGATAGTAAAAACTGGAACAAACATAACCAAAATCTTTTTTCGTCTATTCTCTTTGTCATCCGTCATCGTTATCACAAATCCATATTCAAGAACTTTCTGTATTTCCTTATGCGGTGGATCTTTGACTTCTATATTAACAAAGAATTTGGTCAGCATGTAGAATTTAAAGTGGGAAACGATTGACTCCCACGATAGAGCCCCTAAAATTTCATCGTATTGGAAATAAATGAATAATAATGATAATCCCATTGCGAATAGCATAGAGCTATATGTTTCCACACATGAACAACTGCTTTCGAGACATCGACTGATTATGTCATGGTTTACGTTCGTGACTAATATATAAAAGTATTAAAAACACAGTAATCGATCACTTTTTTGCTTGCTCGCATTTCTGCAAACGGGACGTGGAGATGATGATGAAGACGACGACGACGACGACGACAACATTAATTATTACTATCAGCTTTGTGCGTTGATTATTCCTATATTTGTATGTTATACATTTACGCGACTATCATCTTTCCCGCTATTTTGTACTCGTGTATATTTTCCCTCTGATATCTTTCTGGAATATCGGAGCGCGTCGATGCAAAACTTTCGCTGAAGATCGAATCCAGTGTTTTTCCTGCTTGAACAAATGTCGTCAACGAACTGCAGAGGAAGCTATAAATATTATATTATTCCAGAGATTATCAGTTTGTGAGATGTAATTATATAATTATAGATACGTGGAGCTTAGTTTAATATTTTTTTAAATTTTAAATGCTTTCAAGGGATTCCGAAGGTATGAAGTGATCAAAAGTCGGTATTTTTTTTCCTTCGTATTAGATTTAGTCTAATGAATCGTTGAAGAATAAAAATATATTGGATTATGATTATGTTGCTTCATCGGCGAGATGAGCGACTGACTTTTTCAGTCTCATTCTCCATCGTCTTGGTGTTATCTCATGCGCCGCGCTCGTAATAGGATACATTTACTCGGCAAGTTGTTTATCCGTCGGAAAGTACAGAGATAGCGATGTGTAAACGGAGTGGGATAAAGAATGCAAGAACAAATGGAAAAAGCTAGCTGCTTCGACTTATCGTGGTCACGCTAATTTTTTTAAAAACAACTCGGACGAAAGTGAAGAGAAAATAAGAAATGGGCAGTTGAGTGCTTGTGTGGTCGTTGAAAGAACATCTGGTCTCTATTCGGTATTTCGTTTCTTGAAGACATAACTTTTGTGTACAGTAAGAATGAAACTAACATTTTTCTACATTTAAAAAAAAAAGTTTTTCCACAAATTTTCACGCTTTTTTATTGTCAATTTTACGATAACAAAAATTTTGCTTGTCCTAATTTTACAAAGAAAAGTATGAAAAAAATGTTTTGTGACACTGTTCTTTTTTGTAAATATTACAATATTTTGTGTTAAAATTGCTTGGAAAATGTATACAGAAATAACAACTGTAAACGTGATTAATGTTCATTTTACTTCCTCGTAGAGGAAGCGTTGTTTCCATGAATTTTTTTTTTCAGATTTTCACGTCAGCATACCTAGAATGGTCCAATACGTCGAGAAAAGTCGTTTTAAAAAACTGTCCGTGTATCTGTGTGTGTGTGTGTGTGTGTACAGGCCTTCGAAAATTCAATCGCCTCTCAGTAACCGTTCGATTGATCGGACTTAAATTTGACACGCAAGTGAAATAATTGCCCTGCTTTGACTGTTGAGATTTTTAATAAAATGTATGCAAGTACTCTGATTTTATAGTTTTTTTTTAATTAAAAAAAGGACGTGGTTCATCTAACTTTCGTGAAATTTGCTATATTTTATTAAATAGTTCTTCATAAGTGAAACTATATTTAATGTTGCTTGGTATTGAATTTTGTAGAAATCTTAATCACAAATTTGCGTAATTTTTTTGAAAATGCTATAACTAGAGAATGGTTCAAGCAACTGATCTAAATTTTTGCATAAAACTTAAATAGTGTGTGTCAATGTGTGATACTGAACTTGGAAAAAATCAATAAAGTAGTTAAGATTTTATAGAAATTTGCATTTTCGTAATTTTTTTGAAAATGCTGTATCTTGAGAACGGTTCAAGCAGCTGATCCAACATTCTGCATAAAACTTCAATAGCATGGATCGTTGTTTGATACTGAATTTGGTGAGGAATAAATTAGAGTTCATAAATTAGAAAAATTTTAATTTTGGTTTTTTACGATGCTTCCTTTGAAAAAAGGAAACTTTGTAAAAAAAACCTTTTGGCTTCCACCTGTGAGGAAGCCAAAATTGATCAACATACTTCCTCGCAGAGTTGGTAGCTTTGTAAAAAGAAAACTTTGTCAAAGATAAAAAAATTATGAGGATGCAATTTGCAAACGATCAAATCTTAAAAATCACTTCACAAGTTTAAAAGAATTCGTAAAAGACAAACGACGTTTTGTTAAAATTGAAAATCAATTTCCTACCTACTTAACTATTTTTTTTTATAAAACGTAGAACTCCGAGTTTACAATATTATATTTTACCGTCAAAATTGAAGCTCGAACTCGCTAATTCTATTACTATAATAATTGAAGAATTCACAAAATTGTTGTTCCGTGTTTTTAACACACACTCGTCCCGAAACCACATTTTTCATTCTATTTATCATCACGATATCTCGAATACTATTGGTAATCAATTCGACATTTTAACTTAAGTTGTACACCAGTATAATTCATCGATTATTCTTAAAACAAAATCGAAACAAATGATTAGAATATTATAGTAACAAATAATTCGCTTTTTTTTGCTTTTCGGGCGTCATTTTTTCAGATTGCTTCCAATTTTTTATTTTTTTAAAGTTTCAAACCTCATTTCCTTTAATCAGTTTAAATGGAAATATAATAAAAACCTCTCACATCATCTTTAATTCGAATCATAAACTAAATTGCTTGATAGAAATCAACTTTTACGACAAATACATGTTATTTATGACGCAATAGAATTTTCTCACCATTCATTGAAATGTTAATTATTCCAAAAATGTATTAATCATTTTTATAACTTTAATATCATTAGTCATAAAATTGATTGTCGGCTGTTTCTTCACGCGTAATTCAGGTAGAGTCGATAAAAATGATCAAGCAGCCGAAACAACTTTCGAGCGTAAAGTGGCCGTTTGTGACCTCATGACCGGCTGATGATTGCCGGTACCGGAACAGTTTCAGCGGGACACCTTAGCGTCTGGTGTATCAACTCCGCGTCACTACAATAAGATAGTCCTGTATTTCGTTTATGGGTCCCATACGAAGAAACGAGTTACACAACTAGTTTTTTTTCGTTCATAGACTTTTTTTTCTCTCTCTCTCTCTCTCTCCTGTTTGATAATCAAAATTCGAAAATCAAGTTTGACCATAGAAAGAGAATCCCACGAGGTGAAGTTTCCGTCGTGGGACGTTCCGATGAGTTCTGCCTTTCGGAAACTAGTTTTCATGGTGTCTTCTCTTCAGCTTCTTCTGCTTAGCGTGACAGAATGACGCACGTGATAGGTACTGGTATTATATCTCGATGAACTTGCCGGACACTGTCCAACTTCGGGACCGTTGAATTAAAATTTATGCTGCTATATATTGCGGCTTGCTACTGGCTGTATAGAAAACACGATGTGATACCAACGAACGTCCTTTTTTTTTTTTTTACCAAACCCCCACCTTCGTAAATTTTCTCGTAAATCTTTTTCGTGACTGAATCGTTAATATCGTAACGTCCGTCTTGGTACATAACAGTTAGCGGCATAATCGTAAACATCAGGTATCAGGTTTTGCCGCTGCCGATTGCGTGATTTAAGACCAATATCATGCAAATTTTCATCACATTTCGAGTGTGTAATCACGTGCTATGATACTGTATGCTCAATGTCTCTGGAAGTTTCCGTAGAATGTAAATAACACTCGAGATGATGACGGGAGGACGTTGCGAAGTGGTGATAATGATTTCATAAAGGCACGCGTGCCACTATATATTTTATATATTTATATTACACGCTTCTGTTTAATATATTACTCGGTCGGGCAATTTGGATCGAGTTTACAAAAATCCATAAAATCTGGGAATTCTCGTTTGCGGAATATTTAATTACTTTTAAGAAATTGTGTTTATATGAAAATACAATAATTTAAAAAATGGTATAATAAAATAGAGGTATTTCATACTACAATATTACAGTAACATGTCTATTACTTTTTTTAAATTTATTTTGATAAAAATATATAATTTAATATTATTGGCATGCAAATACAATTCAATGTTGAGTGATAGCAGTCAATATGTGTAGTCTTATCTATTTAACTATGATAAACATGTAATTATAGATTATCATGAATTACAAACTTCTCTAATGTACGTAGCATTTAGAAGTGCAACACGGGAACTTTAATTTTCTTTTATCATTTTCTACTATATAATTCTTTTTTGTATAACAGGTTGTCCAGAATACAGTATATATTAGCTATGTGAATTTTAGAAAAGTAAGAAATGAAACGATTAAAAAAAGAAAATTATTTTTAAATTTCGTAGCTTCGAATTTACACGAACTATCGTTTATAGTTCGTTTAACATTTTGAAATATTTTGAATTACAAAAAAAAATGTGGCGACGTCGTCATGTCAAGTTTCAGCGTGACACTTCAAGCTGTTCTTGGTTTATAAAAAGATTAATTTTTCGGAAATGATCGGAAATTTCGAACCACAACAATGATTTTACTCAAAGTCAATAGCTTGGTCTAATCTTCATTTTTATACACTGGAAAGAAATATCTGATTGATTAAAAAATCATAACTATCACAGGCTAACAAAAACATATTTTTATTATTTCGAAAATTTTATTTTAAGTTATGTCAACTTTACTTCTAATTCTGACAATTCCACAGAAAACTCAAACAATAGTTTAAACATTTCTAAAATAATGTAATTTCATTTCAGCTTCACACGAAATTATAAGAATTGAAATAAAGACAATTTTACGTTTATTCAATTGGACCCCTTAAAGTTGGTCGCCAGAACCTTCTATTTGTAGAAAGTAGTGGTTACTTATTTATAATTACATTTGGGGGTGAGAGACGATATTTCATTTTTTATTTGTTTTTAGCAACATTTTTTGTTGAATTTTCAAAAATTTGTTATGCACTGTAATATTTATATAGCTATTCAATAAATTATATTTTATTGCACTCTCTACCAATGTAACATCGCAATAAGTTTACGATAGCCGCGGGAAATGTGAAATCCCTCTATGACATCACGGTGTCGCGTTTGGTCACACGGGTATTTCCATTTTTCCCTATTTCCACTCATCGTGTGACGCATGTGCATATCCAAAATCGTGAAATATCGATTCTTAACAACAATGTCAACGTGTGCATTTCCCTTGGAAAAAGGGCAAAAATGGGGACAGGTATACACGATGGGTGAGAGCTTTAAATAATAAGATTCGGGAATACGCGTAAAATGTTTGGTGGTTGGATTTGCTTATGAGGTAGTGTCCGAAAATCTGGTATACATAAAGACCTGAGAGAAGGGAGAGAGCGAGAGAGAGATAGAGGGAATGGCGTTAACGTAACGTTACGGTCATCAGGCTTTGGGGTCTCAAGACCCTCCGCACATCCTACAAGGATATACTAGTAGGACCCTGAAGTACACAGCTGTCCCATGTCCAGGTTTTCTCGCCCCGTGTCCTGCAGATGTCTGTTTCTCTAGTCCGGCACTTCTAGCTTGTCTCTTGAACGTGCATAGGCGAATAAGAACACTGTGAGAAAACTAATCCACTGGGCCTTTGCCGCTTCGACATATCGTCTCGTCCCTTTTTCTTCATGAATCCCGCTGCGCTTTTGCTGGACATTAATTATCTTTCGAGTTAGGAGAAGCGACGGGATTCAGCATACGGAGACACTTTGTTCTGAATTATGCGAAATTTCGATGAAGATGAAACGTGACCATAAAAAGAAAAACAAATACCTGGTGGCGAAAACAAACGTTGGTGTGTTGGTGGGTTGGACATGGTAATGTTTCATGTATTGGCGAGTTTTACGTTTTTACTGCATAGTGCTTTTGTAATGGGAAGTCGTTAAATCTGTTAATGTTCATGTGAAACATTTATTACTATAAAGCGAAGGTGATGTCTGGTAGATTCCGATTAAGTTGTTTTAAGGAATACCTTCTGAGGAATGTCTTGCCAAAAGCAATATTTTTATTGCAGAGAACTTACGTGAACAGGGATGGAGAAAAATATTGTTTTATTTAAGTTTTTGATTCAATTTAATATTTCACTATGCAATCGAATTTTTTATTATTCTTTATGCATTAAGTTCTTGTTATTCGCTACTATTTTTGTGAAAACACGTTAAAGCATATTTCATTCAAATTTTGATTCACGATTTGCTTTTTTTTGTTAAAAATAAAAATCGTTGATCCAAAGTAGAAGCTTGCTCATTATTTTCAATTTTTGACAGCTTCCTTTAAACCAAAATTGGTACACATATTCCGTCAAATTCTGTTGTGGTAGAGATATAATTTGAAAAGTGACAAAAAGATTTTGTAAATTTCTCAGCTTAACACATTTTTATTTGTTCTATTAGAAGTGATAATAAAAATAGTTATATCAACGCAAAGAAAATTCTTAAGTCAAAAGTGACAAAAAAAAAAATTGTAAAAGAGAAATGGCATTTTTTTTTGTAAACATGACAATAATATTTAGAAACATAAAAACTTTGAGTAAATTATGTTTTTTTTTATGATGCAATAAAATTGAGAAAAAAATGTGTGTAAAAGTAACAAAAAAAAAATCTGTTAAATCTACACATATTGTAATTCAGTTTTTATTTTATTTATTTTTTGCGTTAAAAGATACGTTACATTTTTCGATATGTCTATCAATGCTTTGCAATATAAATAAAATTTAAAGCATGAAATCGACACACCAATAATGCTTAAAAAAGACGTAAAACCGAATGATGCGAAGATTGTAACCGGAAACCAAAGTGGCTTCATTGGTCAAGGATCGATCGCCGTAGGGTTCGTGAACGTTTGAGATGGGATGGGTTAGGCGCTATTAATCGATAGCTGATTATCGAAGACTCTTCTACCGAGTCCTACGGCGTTTCATACAGTTACCTCTGCGATATCGATTTTCCTCGGTGCCGTAGCACACCGACGTTACGATAAAAGTTTTATTCTCTCTCGGAGCTTTCCGAACCGCTAGAAAGAGGGAGAGAGAGAGAGAGAAAGTTTAGAAGACGCTGCGGGATGCAGCACACACGAAGAGGGCCAAAGCTTGTAGCATATAATACGTACTAGTATAATATACTTGGTCTCCTGGAGGCACCGATCGTTCCGGCACGGCCTGCGGGTCAAAGAGGTCCTTCGGAGCGTGCAGGTCTCGCCGGCGCGATATAGCCTGCGGACTCTTCAAATGTACACTATACGCCTGCAGCGTTATGCTATTCTATAGAGTATATATGTATATGTATATATATATATATATATATATATATATGTATATAGCAATGGAAGCCTGTATATGCCATAAGCGTCCACTTCCTCGCCTCACGCTCTTTCTTTCCATTCTTCTAAATATGCATTATCCAATTTAGTCCGATTACACGGATCTGCAAAGGCATGACGATCCGCGCGCCCGGTGCTCGTTTCAACGCCACCCTCGACGCTCGGATTTTGCCGTCGAATCCCCGTGAACGAGATCGACGACGTGCAGCTAATGCGACCGACGATTATCGACGAAACAACAAGCGGTTAAAAAAGAAAAACATTCTAATAAGACGAATTAAGGGGAATGCTGGAGTTGATGAATCGACGCGAGTTCTTAGTTTCGACTTCCCATATTGTTAATACGTTACGAAAACGCTTCAAATTTTACAGGTGGAATATTAATACCAAGAAAAGTTGAAAAAGTATATCTAATTAAAATTATCTTTGGGGTTGTGTCTGTGTTGATATTCGCCATCAGCATCCCCTTGATTTTCAAGTATGGGAAATGTAGTTGAATAGGACAACATTCGGAACTATAAAACAGGCATATTTATAGTCAATATTATTTTTGAAAATTTATCGAATGCAGGTTTTTTAAAATTCTATGACAGACCTGATAGTCTTAAGTCAAGGTCGAATAGTAAAAATAGAAAAGTGGTCCATTTTTTAAGAAGCTCAGTTGTTGGGTTTTTTGTTGTGATTTTCATACCAGGATATCGAAAATGGTATAAAAAGTCGAAAACAGTGATTTAAATGACTATAATAACTCAATGATATTTCTGTTTTGTTGTTCCTCAGGAATTGAGTTCATAATAGGCCTAAAATAACCATCCTAAAGATCGCTTGTACAGAACAATGTCGATTTTTTACATATAAGCTTTCGATCGACCTCTAAAAAAAGACAAGCCTGCAAAGAAGAACCTTGCAAATTGCTTCCTCATTATTTTTATCTTTGACAAAGCTTTCTTTTTGCGAATCTACCTCTAGGAGGAAGTATGTTCATCAATTTTCGACTTTCTCATAGAGGAAGCTTTGTAAAAAAAAAGCTTTGTCAAAGATACAAAATAATGAGGGAGCAATTTGCAAGATTCTTCTTTGCAAGCTTATTTATATACTGTACACACCAGTTGCACTTAAAATAATGTCAAATTGTCACCGATCTAAATCACTGATTTAAAAAATGATTAAAAGAATTCTTACAAAATCTATAATTTTTATCAGAAATTAATTTTTTTTTCCTAAATATTTAATTGAAAACCATTTTTAAAAACATTTTAAGAAAAATTCACGAAAATAATGCTATGAGAAAGCAAAATTAGTTTAAAATGTACCACTCTAATAACCAGCGTACGAAGTCACGTAAAAAATAGATTAAGAATATGGAGAAAAGCACTTGCGAAGGGACTTTTTTTTAACATCAAATGATATCCAAAATAATATACGCGGTTTCAAAACATGATAAAAATATAAATTATTTCCTTTTCTTTTAGTACCATTTAGTGTTTATTTAACAAATTATTTTTGTTCATTGTTGACACAATTCGTTTTGTTCTTTGATGATACGAATAGGCCACAATTCGTGAGAAAAACTGTGGTACTTTTGGTGCTCAGAATATTGGCGGCGCTTATAAGTTGAATACAGAGAATGAAAAAAGGGATTAAACGATAATTGGGACAAGGCTGTATTTACATTAAATATAATATTTGAAAAATTTACTGGTGTTTAACCGACAAATAGCATATTATGTATAACCTTAAGTATAACCATTCACTTGTTCAAAAGACCAATCATTTTTCTTACTATTACATTGTACGTCTTTCGAGTCTTTAGATTCTGAGTCTGGCCTTTGCCAGTATTAATAAGCGGTCATTAGTGATGAGACTGTAGAGTGTGGTTCGCTTGCGATGCGGTGCGTTTTCATCTACCGGTCGATTCTTGATGGACAATGAGATGGGCGGGGTCAAAGGCGCCATATCCCAGAGAGCTATGACGACGTCGACGACGACTTCCAACGATGTAGAATGCACAAGTTGTAAATCTTCCGTGAGACAGACATCCGACGGGAACGTGTGAAGATGGTGTCCCAAAGAACTTTTCTGCAGAAGTCGTTATAGAGTCAAGTCACTGTTCCACGTGCTGTTGCTGCTGCGCCTCGAGGGTATAAAAAAGTCCATATCATCTTCACTGTCCAACAAAAAAGAAACCAATGCATTTCACTGAACTACCGGAGTTTACTACTGCTGTGATGCATTGAATCGCAGAGATAAGCAAAATACGTTTGGCGTTGACCTCGTAGCTCCGGCCAAATTCCTAAGTCGATAATTAATTAGAGAAGGCAAGTGTGAGACTGTTCTAGGTAGCATCTAACACACGATACGATATAATTAGGCACGGTTGTGGCCGAGTGCACGTAATCGGATTGGTTAGGAGACGAGCGAGAGAGTAACCCTCAAGCCCAGGGATATCAATCTACTTGGAGAGCTAATGATTCCCCCGGTACGGGCAATTCATCAGAGGGTGGATGCACCTTGAGTCTACTATCACATAGGTAACTCACGCAGGTTGACTGGATGCGGTTCTCTACCGTTCCTCAGTTATTATCCTGAGGAGCTGCATTCACGTTTCTGGATTAACTTATGTGCTTCACCAAGAACGACAAATGGTAACATCTGATGTCTATGATAAATACATTCACTGGCACGTCTCTGATCTAAAATAAAAACCTCCAACCAGAGAAATGTACTGATGTACCCATAAGAGACGCCCAAAGCTGTTACTGAGGTGTCGACGTGATTTAATCGTCTCACAAATGGATCGTCTATGCCAAGATGCTAATGTCAGAGTTCGCGAACGAGTCGATAGGTCGAGTGAGTTGGCTACGACAACGACAACGAGAGCTCCAATGTGGATCCTCTCGGGTCTCTTCCTTCTCTGGTCGCGTTCACCAATGGCTGGGCGTTTGTTGGCCAGTTTCCAAGCTTCGAACATAGCACAGAAGTGCATCGAATGACCCGTTGCAGTGAATGCATGTATCGCAATCGTATGTATTGCAATGTACATTAAACAGAGACTGTCAAAGTAATACCTAACGGAAGATCGACGGGATAGTCACAACCCCCGACATGACTCTTGATTCGTTTTACGTGCCCTCTTAGCGGTCCTCACCCATCAACGAAAGCTGAGCATGAGGATTCCTTCCCAGACGATTTATACAGACGAAAGAGACGGACCAGGAAGAAGATAGACGGGGTGGTAGAGTGTGTATGTATATACATGTGGTAGGGCGAGTTCCGCGTGCCAGCGTGAATTGGCAATCCGGAGGACACTTAGGAACAGGCCAATCCGACTTTCCGTTGATTAGTAATATTGTGGCCTGATGAACCGACTACGCGCACTCACGGGGTTGGCATTACCTCGGCAACTTGACGGCCGAGTAGGAGATGAGTCCGTAACCTTGTTACCGAGCCGCGGGCAACTGGTAGGTACTTCCCACTACCTACATGAATTTACTGTATATGACGTATAACCAAGATCTGGTGTAACGTTGAATACGTTAGGAGGGAAGCAAAACTGAAGCTTTCCTTGAAGCTGACGAGATTGATATAGCTTTCAAAAGGTATGTCAATAAGAAATCTGGGATATCAAAATGCATTGTAAAGTAGCATATATCAGATAGTATGATTTTGTAATTAAAATCACCAGTTTAAGACAGGGGAAAATAGGAACGCTCATTTGACTCATTTTTGTGCAGTCTCAATTTTATCAGGTATCATTAAATAAAAATTAATTCAATCAATCTATTAGGCTTGTAAAAGTTAGTTTCATTCACAAAATTCTTTGCTTTTGTTTGATGTCAATGAACTGGTTGCCTTTGTTTAAGGTCATAAACTTTGGCCCTCGATCCTCTAAGGATACTCTCTCCCCCCAAAGGACAAGCTCTCTACGCCCTTAAGAATAATCTAGCAGGTCGGTCAGCTTTACCGAAAGTGATGTAGCATTGTGTAGTTGAACTACGAAGACTATAGTTCTACGTAGTCGTTGCCTAGCTCATGTAACAAGGGTTGCTCTAGCCATTTGTCTTCCTTCTCCGATCCTTCGTCCCTTATATTCTGCCCTTCTCCATCTCTCTCTATCGTTCAGTTCACGGTTTCTGTTCCTCGTCTCATTCCCATCGCTCTACTGCGTTCACGACCAGCCAGCCAACCTTCGAGGAGCTCCGAATATCATTGAATTAATAATAACCACCTTCCGTTCTCGTCTTCTTGCACTCAAGCGAATGGCACGACGTCGGGGAGGCGAGGGTGCAGGAGTGGAAAGACGAACAGTAGAGGGCGAGTTTGGCTGGAAGAGGAAACTCTACTTGCGAAACTAAGCGAAAACTTTAACGGCCCTCTGAGGCACGAGGCTATTTCATCCAACGTTCAAGGAGTACCTAACTCCTTACTGGAGGAACCAGGATGATGAGGAGGCGGAAAAGGAGGAGCCTCGTTGAGGGAACTCTGTCGCTTTGGGCATGCAAGAGCTCGATTAAGTCCGATTAACCCTGCTTAGCTAATGGCCAACGAATGCCTAATGAGCCAATAATTTCGTAGAAGATCACAATGAAGCTCTTGTTTAGATTCTTCCCGTGAATTCATCAGCATTACATATTAGTCTTCATTAATAACTTTAAAATGATAAATTTCTGTGGATAGAAGACTTTTTTTTTAATCGACTTATCCATGTATATGTTGACTGACAATTTTTTAACCAATTTTTATTAACGAGGATTAAGGGCTCAATTGGGTCCAAGGATTATTGTTTCGGACTGCGATAAAAAAATACGGATCGATTTTTTAAAAACCCTGTAAAATAGAAACGTGCAAATTGCTTTCTCATTATTTTGTACCTTTGACAAAGACACCTTTATAAGGAAATAGATTGATCAATTGTTCCTTCCTCACAGAGAAAATTTCATGAAGGGAATAAAACAATGAGGAAGCAATTTCCAAGTTTGGAAAAAAGGAAGCAAAACTATTTATAAAATCTCTACTGGCCTGACAAAAATTGAAAATTCGGCAAATTTACAATTTGTTTGTCAGATTACAACCTAACAAAAAGAAAAGTCGTAAATGATAAAATTACCATTTCTGAAGATGGCAATAAGATTCATTACTTATTTACCAAGCAGATTTTTTCAAAACGTAGTATTCCGACTTCATTTTATAAATGAACAATTTTTCAGTTGAAGGGATTTTTTTAGTTAATACATAATCACACGACGTCGCGTGTATAAAAGCGGCAAGAACACCCGAAAGTTTGGTATGAAGGGTGAGTACAAGGGTTACGATTACCGACACTGGAGAAAATTGTTGGTCTCACCCTAGGTGCTGGTTAACTCGTGGGTGCCCTTTTCTAGAGCAATAGAGAAGAAGAAACGAGACGAGAGGGGGGGTCTAATCGCGGTGGTATGGCGAAGCGTCCCGACAATGCTCTAATCAAATATCATGAATCAGCGACGGTATTATGCGCATCTGCGGTATGAATTTGTAAATATAGCCGGAGGCCATACGGGCTACGAAGTTAGAACACCGTACACGATCCCTTTCGACCAACGACATAATACACAGCGAATACTGTTAAAAATTTCAATCCACAACTTCACGTAAAAGGCGTGAAGTTTATTCAATATCTTTTATATAAAATTGCAATCCAAAGTGTATGTAAGTCAATGTTACACTATAATTGAATGTAATTACTGCCAAGCATTAACATCCATATTGATGTATATTAATTTTCATGTAAAATTTATGAAATTAATTTATTGTCTGTACATTAAATTTAATCGATATCAACGATTAATATCACAATAATTTCCATTAATTTTCATTAAAAATTTGCATTCACTTGTTCGATTTACAATTTTTTTTAAAATTTCATTTTAATCAATGTAAGGTACGTTTAATGGGGTTAGGGTTGCCGTGGTCGATGACATGAATGAGGGTGAGATTTTGCGGCTTTGTTGAACCTTTAATGTTGAAATCAAGTTATAGATTTCTTAACGTTTCGACTCCGATCGGAGTCGTCTTCAAAATTCTTTTATTTTTGTTTTTTGGTCGGAGGTAAACTGTAAATATTTTACAAAAACATTTAAAAAATAATATGAACGTAAGGTAATTTTTTTTTATGATAACCGCTTTTTAATTATTGAATAAAAAAATTAAAATTAATTACAAAACGAGTGCATTGAAGTTTTATGTGCAATACATTCAATTTTTATAACAACCGATGTATTGTAATTTTTATGTCTCTGTTTATATTACTGATAACTGAATTAAAAAAAAAATTTTAGCATTGCACTGCAGATACATAAGTGCCAAAGCATAGCTTTCTGACTTTGATACACGTTTGCCATTTCTTTTTTTTTTCATTTGCGAATTTGCAACAGCAAAATGAGAAAAAAAAGTCCGGAGTATATTCCGTACTCGTGGTATTTTACTCGACCGCATATAATCCAGCTCACGTTGAGAGAATATATACCGTGTACGATGAGCTGCCTGGACTATCTGCAATGTACCACAGAGATCGTCACGTTGGTTCGCAAACTTTTAGCTACCGATGTACTGCAGCTTCTCTCTGTGCACGTATCGCGCTTCTCGTTCCATACAACAAAATTTTTCCTGAGCTTTACGCCGAGCGTTTTAACGCTTCTCCAGGAGTTAGAAGCAGTCTCTTTGTGCAAGCAGGAAAATAGTGAACATGTCGTTTTGGATAAGACCTGAAGGAGTATCATCTACAGTATCGTTGCAGGAAAATCCTGCAGCAAGTCTGTAATCGCTTACGAAAAAATTCTCAGTAGCGATAATGCATATACGGTAGAAAAAAAAAAAAAAATGGTGGTTCCCATGTTCAGTGAAAATCCGAGGAAGTTGGGCGAGTGGACGTCACGGTTTTACCCAGATTCGGGAATTTCGCTGGTTCTATTAACTAGTATGTTGTTACAAACGAGGATATTTTTTTTTTTTTTCATTGAGAGCAACAGCAATATGAGCGAGAGACGATTGCAGAGTGGTGGTAGAATTTTTCGTCCCACTGTGATCGACACGAGGGTGAATCGACGATAACCCAAAAGTCAAGGACGTGATCGTGTCTTAAGAGACTGTGCGATAAGCGCGATAAGACTGTCGCTCATCATATTCAGCTTTGCCAGCAGACAAGATGTTCAAGACTTTAACTATATTGGAAAAATGGAGAATGTAAACTGCACATACAAATATAAAAAAGCAAGTAAAAGAAAAAAGAACAGGCAAAGAAAAACATTCCATCATTAAAATGATGAACCAGACATGAACTAATTGGCAATGTGCATGTGCATCTTCTTTACACGAATTTCAAGCATGATAAATAATTATATCTATCACGAGTTATACCTACGTTATCGATTAATACAATATTAATTAATTAAAGCCGCAGCGAATTGGTTTATTATCGACTTCCAGAAAATATCTTCCAGGCACTACGAATGCTGTCACTCACCTGTATTGAATTATTCTATTAATACTTCTACATTAAAAAATGATTATACATTTACATTACCAGAATTTTTTATTCATCAACTGGCGGTATATTAAACTTAATAGACACACGGAGAGAAGGATCTAATCAAATTTTTTATAGAAATTTCGCAAATTTCTGATACATGGTATCTGTAGCGTTAGTCTTACAATTCTTCTAATGGAGTCAAAGAAATTTTACGAGATCATATGGTTTTTTTCTAATCACAATTGTTACCATTTTTTCGAAGAATCTTTACTGTAAAACATAGTAATCGCCGTTACGTGACGTCGGCCGGCGGTCGCCAGCCCGTTTACGATTTTCTACAAAGTGTGCGAACGAGTTTCTTAAATGAACTTACGTTAGTAATTAAATTCATGAAAATTAAAGAATTAAACATTATATTATATGATTCACGATTGAAATATAACTGTAGGTAATTAATAATATCGGAGATTTTTTTAATTTTGAAATTCTAATTCCCGAACCTCTAGACCGTTTACAATATGAGTTGGGAAAACAATAAAGTCGTCCGTAGGTTATTTGCTATCATCCAAATGATAAAAGGCAGTCCGAATAATCAAATTTATTATATTAGTGTAATTTATTCAAACGTTAACGTTTTAAAAGAAGAAAAATATTTTTAATTTAATTAATGTCTGTCTTGGAAAAACAAAATTACCATATTGGTCTGATAAAAAAATCTTTGATGCATCTGAAACTTTCGTAGATCATCAGTTGTGGCACCAGTGTATCGCGATATCGTGTTAATTCTTCGCATATGGTGTAGCACTTTTTTTTAATGTCCTTTTTGCATTTAGTATTAACTATTTTAATCTTTAATAACATTTGTATATTGAATTTAATATGTTTATGTATGTATAAAAGCTTTCAACAAAATTTTTTTTACAAAACACAAAAAAAAAAATGAAACGATTGAATACACAACAGATGTTCTTTATTATATTTACTTTTTTGTGTGTTTTCATTTAATTGTAGAGGACTCATGATTTTAGGTATCGCGAGCAGATTTGTTTTTAATAGTTTCAACAGTTCAATAAGGCCTCGTTAAACAAAAACATTTCGTTATTAAAATAATAAATCTGGCGAGCTAGTTTAGCAATATGCATGTGCATCCTCTTCTCGCAGATTTCAATGATGGTAAATAATAATCGGAATCATGATAAATAATAATTTCTAACATAAGTTATCTATGTATCAATGAATACAATATTAATGAAAGCTGCTGCGAATTGACTGCCAGAAAATATTGATCGGTCACTAATATGAATACTGTCACTCTGGATTCAACGTTTCTATTGATACTTCCATATGAAATTGGAAATTTTGATGGCGGGGACCGATTGATTGATATTTCAATGAAGAGAGTCATTGCATAAAAGCTTTATATTTACTTTTTTCTCCGTTTAACTTGAATTGTATGTGTTGTGAATATTATATGCTTTACGTATACAGTCGAAAAAACTCCACTTGTGTAGTTTTATCTAACAGTATTTCTCTATATTTATTAAAATTCTATATATGAAAGTTTTCAAGTTAGAAAAAAGAATTTTAAGTTAAAAAAAATGTGCCTAAATGTATTTTAATATACAATATGGATATTGTCATTTTTACACCGAAAAACGTTGGCAAATGTACGCACTTGTGATGTTTTATTACTTTTCTACTTAACAAAAAAAAAGAAAGAAAATTCAACTAACCCACAATTTTTTTTACCACTTCACCAAAAATTCCGAATATGACAAAATTAACCCATTTTGTACATTTTTTTGTCGCGTTATTAATGTACCAAAAAATATAAAGCGAAAAAAATTCCTTTTGTTAAGGTGACGAAAGAATTTGTAAATTACATAACAAAATTATTTCTTACGCAAAGTAGAACTCCGATTTTACAAAATCTTTTTTTTTTTTACTGTATACATCGACAAGTAGAAAATGATTAAGGACAGCAACTAGTGAAAAAGGCAGGGACTGCCAAATAGTATTATTGAGGCGTGAATGCTGTTACTTGAAATCTGATTACTCTATATTTTAATTAAACATTTCTATATGAAAAATCAACTATTGAATTCCAATATTGAAATTTCATGTGAAAAGAGTCAGTTCAACCCCTCAAAATGTGGGGCATTGACAATTTTCAGTGCTCTCTACAGCTTTGTCATAAATATTTTCAACAGTTCAAATCAGGCACGTGTTTGCTCTGTGTATATTTCGTGCGTTGTCTCTCGTCGTCAGTGAGTTGTTACTCGTTTTCAATGCGTTCCACCCGTTACATTGCCCGCTTTGTGGTCGCATGCTCTTTTGATCTACCCCATAATTAATCCACCGAGGTAACCGGAGACGCGTATGGGCGCACGGGGAACCGCGACGGTACGCCATGGGGGCTACTGCTGTCTACGCCTTTCGTACTTTCACCCTCTTGCACGCTGTTGTACTTTCCACTCCTCCGCATTCGTCTCTCTTTTTTCGACCCCCTTCCCACAATTCGTCGACAATACTCCATCCCGAGTTATTGAAAGGGTATCGAATGAATATAAAACAGAAAAAAAAAATAATAATAATGCACACACATAAAGCCACCCCGTACGCTGATTAACATTTTAATCAGAGCCCTGGAGTCACGTGCCTCACGTTTCATGTTGATGATAATGATCAATGGTCGATTCTCTACCACAGAGATCGACAACTACATATAAATTACAAAAATATTTTGCAACAGTATTTCTAAATATTTTTTGTATATAAAAATACTAACGGATTATTAAATTGGAGCTACATTATTTTGCCGAAACATTCAGCCGTTTTGCCAAAAACACACATTTGCGAATCTCATTTTGCCAAAAAGTCATACTACTGAAACTTTAAATTGCCAAAATTTAATAATACTGCATTGATGAGCTTAACAATGTTTCATTATTCAATTTCGGGCCTCCTGAAGGTGTGGATTATCGCAAGTCCTGAAATAATTAGTGTCTGTATGAGTGTCCGTGAGCGAATGTATACATGTCCGTGAGTGATTGTATGAGTGTCTGCAAGTGTGAGTGTTTGTGAGTGTCGGTATGATTATCCGACGGACCACTTGAATTTGTACTTTATTATTATGTAAATATTTCGTTATATCGTTCTCAAAGCAGATAATACTTACTTGGCAGATAAATGCTTATCACTGACGCTTTTAAACAAGTATGAGAGAGGGAGTGCGATACTGTCTCGAATTTTTTTTCTCTGACCTCGCTCAGTGCTTGGGGTCATCGAGGCGATTTTCGTTCTCGATAGTGACTCGATTTTTTAGCCTGGTATTGAGATTAACGAAGCACGTTCCATGTGTGTTTTCGTAGTCATATTACGGCTTGACGACACACATACGAGTATGCGGTTTGAGCAAGAGCGAAAGGATGAAATTCTCGATCGCATTGGGGGGATAAAATTTGCATTCGTGCGCAGCTGCAGAAGCGAGAGCGGTAGTAACTCGAGGATTTTTACGATGGGTCAGAGTTCGCGCGTGTGGCAGAGCTCATCGGCGCCTCATCAGCTTCGTATGGTACCTGCTGCGACAGAGAGCAGCCGTGCCAATATATACGTCTGAACGTGGTATATATAATGTATGATGGTTCATTGTTGCTCGCTCGAACGCAGCGCTCGTGCTTTTTTAAACACCGGGCTCTCCTCGACGCCGTCGACGAATTAGCATAGAATCCCCGCTCGGGCTTCGGCATTGCGTATTTATTCCCTCATTAACGCGGTTGACCTCTTCGCTCCGCGACGCTGTCGTTCACGAGATGATGTAGGAAGCAAGATGTTGAGACGATGTTTAGGACTCTTGTGAAGAGTTGTTTACGATTGTCGTCTGGGACGACCGGCAATCGGACTAGGCTGCTACTGAATTGGTTAGCAAGCTGTAGGCCATTATAATAAGAAACACTTTACATTGAATCTAAAATGTTGGTCTACGGTTGAGTAATCGTTTCACAGAGAAAACAAAGACTAGAAACTTTTTCTTTTCGTTACAGATAAATTATAAATTATGTTTGTATAGATCAATTAGAGTCTCTGTAATTGTTTTGTCTATATGTCTCTCATCCCTCACGTCCAACAAGTTGAATTACAGTGTTACCAAGGTGTTGACTTCCATAAGTTGAGTTGTAGAGATGTCTCAGAATTTCTTATCTTAGGAGCGAACTTCCAACTTAAAAAAAAAATATAAGTTAAAGAAAATGAACCTTGAGACATTTTTTTAAAAGAACAGACACAAAGTTCAACTTCAATTTATAAATAAAATTACTTGCAAATTACCTTCGACCAGTTTAATAATGAAGACCTTAAACTCGACCACCTCTGTAGATCATCCAAGTTGTAATGAACACAGAATTACGACGAAAATGTTTTTTTTTGTTCAACTTCGTGAAGGAACTCGAGTACTTACACCGAGTTTCTGGTTTCGAGGCCTCGGAGCTCGAAGCCTGCACGTGTTCTCTGTTGGCTTATCATCGCGAGCCCGTAAATCGTCACAGGGGCGAGCCAAGAGAGGGTCTCTCGTTACGACTGTACCGTACAGCCTCCATTCCTTCAGAGAATCTGTGCCGGTGCTGTTGCTGCTTCTAGAAGAAAGAAGAAACATCTGTCTCTCGACGTAGAGAGCGTTGTATGGTCATTCGAGAACTCGAGCCTCTGGCGCGCATCAAAATCTCTGTTATCGGCT
This sequence comes from Perithous albicinctus, assembly GCA_964016905.1. Taxonomy (NCBI): domain Eukaryota; kingdom Metazoa; phylum Arthropoda; class Insecta; order Hymenoptera; family Ichneumonidae; genus Perithous; species Perithous albicinctus. Next base: position 6,754,081 of record OZ024695.1, read on the forward strand.
GACCCATCTCAATTTTTCACTCGACCATCCTACATTATAATAGCATTAAACATAAATGATATAAATCAAAATACATCAGGAACTCTACACTACACGAGGGAGTGGATATATCATATTTTCCTTATATATCGCCCATAACGCTCTTTTGCAACTGCTCAGCAAGATCCGAAAAAGAAATTATATAAAAGGAAACAGGAAAGAAGGATTGCGTTCAGTTGGGAAATAGGCGATTGGGTACACGGAGAAAAAAAAACGTGGTTTGAACACCCAAGAACTTGCTTCAAAATGTCACCACATATCATTAAAAACGACATACATGTAATTTTTTAACACAACCACATATATTTGTGGTTCATTTGATTGGCTGATTCACAAGCAGGAATCAAAGTCACCAATGAAATGAAAGTATGCTGAAAGTCATTGATTCTGCTGAAATCTGTGAATCATTAAATCAAATGAAAACGCCTATTTCTTAACTGGACGCGTCCAAGTTGAAGACTGAAGAAGTAGGAACTGAGTGTTTAGGTACAGAGCACGCAACGTGGAGTGTTTACCGCCGATTCGCTGGTTTGCTGGTGGCTGCTCGGCCAACCCAAAATAGGGAGCAATAAATTGTCCACTATCTCCTCGGCCGGGTTAAACGCATTAAAGCGTCTTGAGATAGGGATGCGAGCCAGCTCGGTCCGCTTGGGCCGCGGCCCGTTTGTTGCTCATACCCCGCCCTGTCCTCCTTCGAGGGTCCCAGGGCTCCTCCAGAACGGAACGGAGAGAGAGAGAAGCTCCTATAGCAGTGCCTCTGCATGAAGCACTGCGTCTCTCGTGTGTTATCCGTTATTGCTGCTCCTGCATCGTTGCATCGGACAGTGCTAGTGTGGAAGCCAAAGTGGTGCAGGCTTACAGAAGTTATGTATATAGAGGTGTCCCTCTGTATAGAATTTGAGTTCTAGAACAGAATAAAAGTGTTAATGTAATTATGAAAATTATTTATAATGGCTACATAAATTCGGAAAATTGTTGGCAGTCCTGGTAACAATTCAGTAACAACTTGAAATTGGGAATACACGCAATTACTTTTACAGTTAAATTAATTGATAATTACATCTGGTTAAAATTAATTACAATCAAAATGTAATTATAATGAAAGTGGTCGCGTGGGAAAAATATTAATGGTTTTTATTTATTTTATTTAGAAAATGAATACAAATAAATTAATTACACTTACACATTTTTTGAGCATGAAATTTAACACGAAATATTTTTTACTTCCAGAAACGAAAAATGTCATAGTACCAAGAAGTATATTCACAAAGTGTCGGAGTTACAGAATTGATAGTTTGCAAAATAACAAATTCCATTTCGTTCATTTCCAGACTTTATTGTAGAATTTGAAGAATAATAAAATATTTTAAAAACAAATGTGACAAAAAAGTTGTGAAAATTTGTAACAAAAAGTGTATTACTCTTCTAATAAATATTTTTTATGTTAATTACAAAAAAAAGAAGATCGCAAAAGAACCACAATTTTTTTTTTGGCTAAAACATCAAATATCGATTCATAAAATAAAAATACAAAATGTTTAACAAATCGTTTTTGCACTTCTTTTTTTAAATAGAAATTGACAATTATAATTGTAGTATTCGCTAACTATGCACATCCACAAATTTAAATTGCAGTTTATTTATTTATTTACATTAATCAAAATTTGAGTAATTACTTATTAAGTAAATAATTTGTTAAGTAATCTGTGATTCCATGATAACATTATCCCTCTACTCTCTTACTCTTCAGCTTTTTGTCCAAACTTTGATGGCATACTTTTTTTTTCAAACTTCCAACGAGCCGGGCAGGAGCTAAGGGTTAACTTATCTGTTCGGCTGGCAATGAGGGCGGATAATGCGAGCGACAGACGGTGACGATACGCGCTCTGCTGCCGGCACCGCGAGGTATACGCCAACTAAGACCCACACACACACACACACACACCAAACAGGAGAAAACGTTGGCGCTCGAGCGACATCGCGGAGACCCGAATTTCCAATTACTCCGCAATTAAGAAGCGATTATTTTGCATAGCGCGAGCTGGCGCCGTTGTACTCTCTCCCTCGCTCCCTCTCTCTTTCTCTCTCTCATCTCTTCTAGCCAAGTGCGCCGCGTGTCACCAAGAAGTTACGCGAGAGAGCCTTGCCCGAATAATATTTTAACGAGCCTCGTAAACTGATTCCAAGTGTAGCGCACAATCTTGCTGCTCTTCTCGTCAGCTCTTGACTCTGTCTTTCTTCGTCAACGTTGTCGTCGTCGTCGTCGTCGTCGTCGTCGTCGCATTTTCGCCACCCTGCGTCATCTTACTCTCTCGTTGGTCGCCGCCCTTAGAGCTCTTTATACCATCATCGTCTCGAGGACAGCACGCTGGTTGTTGCTATACGGAATAAGAGAGGTAGAGGAGAGGAGAGAAGATACTCCCGGAAAAAGGTACTTAGCATATTCGCCCTCGAATATCTTCGGCTCGATCGCGTATACCCGCGACTTCAACCCGCACTACCGTTTCTCTCTCGTGCTTGCCTCTTCTTCGCTCTTCTCCGACACACAAAACTGCGAATATACGTGCATCCAATAGAGGAACAGTAGCCGCGGGTTTTAGGGAGAGCAGTAGCTCAGCTATTGTAGCCGCTATCGCTTACCCCGCAGCCGGATTATCGTGGAGAATAAATTTTCATGTCTCGTCGAGCCGATCGAACGACGATACTCTCGTCCTCGACCAGAGTTCTTTCACCAACCGAGCTCTACTGGTTAATACACGATACCTGCGGTGTGGAAGATCGAAAACAACGACCTCTGTCGACATTTCGCTAAATTGTAGATATTATGATACGAATGGTATGATGTCTTGTTCGAGTAGAATTGAAGAAAAAATATTGAGATTTTATTGATGTGTATGAAGTAACCAAGATACAAAAAGGATGCAAAGTAAAACATTGCATATTGCATCCTCATTATTTATTAATTTCTAGAATGCTGCATATACGAGAAAGTATGTTCATCAATTTTGGCTTCTTCATAGAGGAAACTTTGTAAAAAAAATTCTCTGAATTACGATTTTTTTTTGTTAGATGTTCAACAAATTGAGTATCAAAAAACAACACATTCTATTCAAGTTTTATGCAAAATTTTGGATCAGCTGCTGGAACCGTTCTCAAGTGACAGCATTTTCAAAAAAATTACGAAAATGCAAGTTTCTATAAAGTCACCAACCGAGCTGTCCTGGTTAATACACGATACCTGCGGTGTGGAAGATCGAAAACAACGACCTCTGTCGACATTTCGCTAAATTGTGGATATTATGATACGAATGGTATGATGTCTTGTTCGAGTAGAGTTGCAGAAAAAGAATTGAGATTTTATTGATGAGTATGAAGTAACCAAGATACAAAAAGAATGCAACGTAAAACTTTGCATATTGCATCCTCATTATTTATTAATTTCTAGAATGCTGCCTCTACCAGAAAGTATGTTGATCAATTTTGGCTTCTTCATAGAGGAAGCTTTGTAAAAAAAATTCTCTGAATTACGATTTTTTATTTGTTATTTTTTTTTTTTGTTTGTTTGTAAACGGTTCTCAAGTTATAACATTTTCAAAAGAATAATTAAAATTTCAAGACTCCTTAAAATCCGAAGAGGTTTTCCGATTTCTACGAAATTCAATACCAAACAACATTAAATATACCTGCACTTATGAAGAACTATTTATCAAAATATAGTAAATTGTACAAAAGTTAGAGTGACCACGTCCTTTTTTTTTGAGAAATTCAAAAAGTTATAAAATCTAAATCTTGCATACATTTTGTTAAAAATCACAACAGTCAAAACGAGGCAACTACTTCATTTGTGTGAATCTAGTAATTCTTTTCTCTCAGTGTATTTTATGGCAAGAATTGAAAAAGAAACGGTTTTCTTCAAAGAACAAAATATTCGCCAGCCTACTTTTTTCAGTCTACTGTACGAGACTATAAATTAAGGTAAGTAATTGGTGGAATCAGTCGTTGTCTTATTTAGGCTTTGGATTTTTGGGATCACGTTTCTTAGTTAGCGTCATAAAAATTACAGACCGTGAGCTGCATATTTCTTCGGCAATCCTCATTCGAATTTTCTTGCGCCTATAGAGATCTGTGATCTCTTTAAATGCTCCAGCGTTACGGAACATCATAGCAGGGGGTCATAGAGAAAGGATGAAGAAATGGAGGGTCAAAGTCCTCTGCCTCATGACGACTTTATAGTGCACTTCTTGGTATCTCGTGGTGAGAAAGACGTGAGAAAGGCGGCGGTATATACCTTTTTCCTCGCACGAAGTCTTCTCGTCAAGGCACGCGCTGCGTTATATCGGTTCTCGGTAACGGGCCCAAGCCAAATGAAGATTCTCGTGATGCGCGGGGGTGCGACGTGATGCGTTCGCTCGTTAAAACGCAGAGCAACACCGTAAGTGCGATAACTTTTCGACCAGTCGCGCACTGTACAACAAGACGCAGAACAAAGAAAAATAATTTCATCAGCTTTTTATAAGATATAACGCATTTTTCGTGATATTTACTATTTTCACTAATTTGAGTAGGTAAAGTCGTTGAAATAAGGATTTCTTTTTGTACTTACAACACGTGCAAATAGCGAAAAACAAATATTTATTTCGATCAAGCTATTTTTATTGAAGTAACTCTCCATGTGCAAACTTCATTTTTCACCTTTCATCTGGTCTTTCACGTTCAAGCTATGGTGTAAAATAGAACTGTAAGCAAATCTCAGGATTATCGATGGGTACCCCGTTGGCTCCAATCCTCTCAAATTTAGTAATGATAGATCTTGGAGAAACTTGCTCAGCTAAACTGGAATTTGAACCATCTATTTGTAAAAGATCTGTGGATTATGTAATTATCGCTGTACCAGAAGAGAAATTTGATAAAATTTTAGAAATCACTAATTCTTATCATTCAAAAAAACTACAGTTTACTATTGGAAGAGAAATTCAAAGATCCATCCCGATTCTAGATATTGTGCTAACGAGAGAAAATAACAAAATGACAACGGATTGGTACAGGAAACCCACATGGTCGAGTATATTTATCAATTATTTTTCAACACATTCGAGACAACAAAAGATTGGAATCATCTACATGTTAATCAATAGAGCGATCGGGTTGTCGGACAAATACATTGGTCTGAGAATCTGAATCTCATCGAAAAAACATTGTTATTAAATTGTTTCCGTCTTTATTTATTTACTTATTTAAAAAAATACATGAACATGAGATACAACAACATTATGGAATTGAATACAAATGAGAAAAATTATTTCGGCAGATTCACTATCCACTTCTAAGATTACTTAAATCATACATCAACATGGTTAAAACCAACAAACACAACATCTAGACTATCGCAGGCTCAACAAAAGATCAAATTCTCGCATTGCTGAAATCACAAATAATTGATTCAATTCCTTGCAATGATTGTAATAGTATTTATATTGGACAGACGAAAAAATACGTAAAAAGTAGATTACAAGAACACAAAAACAGCATCAAGCATATAAATTCTGACCAGACTGCTCTCACACACCATGAAAAATATACTCATCACAGATGTTTTTAATTTTGACAATGCTTAAAGTATTACAATGCTTTGAAAGGTATTATAACAAAAGGTTGAATATGGAAATGATTCACATCAAGGCAGATAAAAATGCGATAAATCACAGACCAGATATAGCTTAACTGAGTAACATTTATAATGCGATAATACAAGATAATATGATAGTTGAAATTTCTATTGTTTCCAACATTGTTTGGAGTCTCGCCCAAAACCACCTATGTTGACATATCGCAAGTCGTCAGGACAAGTGTAACTCGACTTGTACACAGTCACATACACACATGCACACACTCACGCGCACATACACTCACTCACGTATAGTAATGAAAGAATGATATGGAAGTGTTGCTGACCGTCCTCGTCGGTCTGCATAATTTTTAAATTTGGTGCCCAAATAATATTTATTCTGACTCCTAAAAACCAGGTAATCGACACAATTTTAACAAACATTTTTATTAATTCAACGTGGGGGAGGAAAAAGATTGTTTTTAAAAAATGTTATGTTCATATAATCATAATAATTCTTAACGTCAAAGGACTTGCTGACCGGTGAAGCTGGTCACCGCACTTTCATATCGACTACCACACACACATCGAGGTGGATATTAAATATGAATAGAAAAATTAGTTTATGGTGAGAAAAATAATGTATTTAAAAATTTTTTTTTATAATCTTTATCAAAATAATGAGTACATCCATTTTAAGATTCGTCGAGACAAAACAACAATGTATATAATTTTGAACATTGTCAAAATATATATATAATAAAACTAGTACGTGAAAGAAATTTTTACCCATTAGAGACAGGGAAAAAAGAAAAAAAAATTTGCAAAACATTATTTACAGTTTTTTTTACAATAAATTTGTAATGTCTTGTAATTTTATACAGAATAACATTTCTTAAGACGATCCTGACCAGGGCCGAAACTCCTTTTCCATTATTGTAAAATAGAACTAGTCTTTCAAAAACTTATGAAAAAAGTCAAAACGATTTGATGTCTAATACAATTTCGAAAAATGTAAAATAAAATATTTATGGCAAATCAGAAGGTTTACAGAAAACTCCTTATTTACTAAACATGTATAATGTCACGAAGACATTGTAAATCCCAATGTTGTTTTATTCCACGCCAATCAAATATATTCTCGAAATTAACTTTGTTTTACAATTTCTGAATCGAATTTTCCCTTCGAAATTGATCTGTTGCTCCTTTCGTTCTTAATTTCTTTCGGCAAGTATCACGACGATAGATTGCGAATACCCGAGGACAAGAAAGCATCGAAGAGGAGATAGAGACAATATTAGGAGCGTCCGGTTTATTTCCTGGCAGGACGCGAGAGCACCCCAAGGGGATCGCGCCTCCAATCTTCTCTCAGAGATACTATACTGACGTTGTTCTCATGTTCCAACTATGTCTTCACCATCACAGCTATACACAGCAATACGCAACTGTAGAATATACTGGCTGAAGACCCCAGGAGATATTCCAGTAATTCGGCAATATCGCGGTGGCGACAAATTAGCGTTAATCCAGCGTCGTTAGCGAGATTGATGCGAGGATTTCACTTAAAAGAGGGTGGGACACCAACGAGAGAGAACACGATGGAAGAAGACAAACGAAGAAGCACCCCAGTATCATATATATATATCTTTCCCCCTCTGTTCTGCAGTTAGTCCCGGTGTGGTCGAAGTGGTCGCCTCCTCGACAGGTTTGACTATATGTATAGTTAAAGCAGTCCCTTCTTTTCGCGCAGCGAGCTTGTAATGAAGTGGGTGGACCACACTGCTTGCTGTGCTTCTATCTGGCTATGCTTATAGTATAGATATACAGTTGTGTACAAGCATTGAGCGTGCGGCCGAGAGTAAAATATATCCCTCGAGATGAGGCAGAGAGAAAGAGAGAAAGACCATCGAGTGACGGACGAAAGTACGCGGGGGTGAAAGCGAACGAAAGAGAAAGAAAAAGGAATGAGGGAGACTGGTAGATAGTCGTAGCTGACTCTATTCTATGTTGTACGCGTATGAGCAGAAGTGGAATGAGTATATAGATACTGGACAGGAGAGAGGGAGAAGGTAAAGGGGGCTGCGGTAAGCTATACGATGAGCACGGATCAATCCACAACGGGTCCACCCTTGGTCAGAGTTTGATCCACCCTACTGGTCCTCTTCAACCCTGTTGGCTTCGTGTTCTGGTCTGTGTGCGTGTGTGTGGATTGTAGGTGTCTGCACTATATCTCCCGCGAGCATCCACTGCCGACTACGTCGGGAGGATTATCGACTGTTCTCGGTGCGCGTACAAGTGAACCCACGATGGCCACAGTGATGCCCCGGATGTATATAGTCAACTGTGATTCGACTCTTCTTTGGACCTTGAATTTCATTTAGTTGATCGGGTAACTTATTCTCTGGATTTTTTTTTTAATTTTTGGTGGATCTTGCGCCTATTTTGGTGACTTGATTCGACCATAGTTAGAGAAATAACATGCATGACTTCACTTGAGTGCCAAGAAAAGTCATCAATTGATTGCACGATTGATGTGAATTAATATTGTAACGGCGACCTTAGTATATTAATCGTCTGTTTTTGATTAATAGCTTGTATGTTTTATACTTGTAGAATAAGACGTAATCAAAACAAGTTTTCACTTTGTCATACGTTTAAAAGATAAATTATCGTTGAACTTTTAGGATAATATATTATTGTTCATCATTGAAACGAGAAATTGCTAACACTAAGTTATTTGTTAACCAAGGTTTCTGAATATCTCGGTTTAACATGAGGACCTGCAGATTCAAAGGCGAAAAAACAGCCAATAAGCGACTGGAGGAAATAAATTGACTACTTATTGGTTACGATTATGTAAAAAGTTTGTCAGTTTGATCATTTTTAATTTACATGAGTTAGCTTGTTTACATCATCTTTAGGCTTTTGTTTAAATAATTTCAAAATTGTTATATCCGCATAAATTTTAGAAAAGAAAATATACGAAGGGTTATTTCAGCTTTACTGGCGTGACAAATTTCAGTTCGGTAGTTCAAAGGGGTCCCAAAAGATTGACGGACGGATCCCGTGACGTGTTTGCTTGGACCACTTTTTTTACGTTTCAAACGATTTCAAGTAACCTGAGATTAAAATCACAAATTTTTGTTTTTCTGAAAACAAAGCCTTTTCTACGAGAAACCAAAACAATCGAGAATTTCGACCTTCGGGACAAGATCAAATATAGCCTAAGCAAAGCGAAATTGTGATCCAAACCTCCTCGGGAGTCACGGTCAGGGCCAGTGTTCTCGTTGGTCTCGGTCGGATCCACCCTCGTCCGCATGATCCGCGAATTCGGCACGGTTCCGAGCTCGCGAGGTACGAGAAAAGAGAATAGCGAACCGATGACACGCCGCCGTAGGGTCCACGACCAGAGGAATCTTCTTCACTGCGCCTCTCTTGCGATCAACATGGATGTAAGCGAGAGAAAGCAGGAGCGAGTTGAGTCCGCTACTAGCCCCAAGCTTACAGACATATATATTTCTCGCAGTAGTAAGCCGAATGCATCCTGCACAGCTATCTCGAATTTCCCTCTCTCTCTCGTTTCTTCGTTCATTCGTTCATTCGCCCCAACTTTTACGAGCGTCTTGGAGCGAGAGTCCCGTAATTGCCTCTTTAGCGGTACATCCCCGCACCCGGGAAAAGAACCCACTGCTGCTGCTGGTATATACCGCTCTTTCCTTCTTTCTCTCATTCTTCCGTTCTTTCTCACTTTTATACCATCCACAACAAGTACTCTTGCGCTCGTTCTTCGGTTGCTTCGGGTTTCGTCGAGCGATCGTTGAACACCAAAGCAGAGAGTACCTATTGCTGCGAATAAGTCGCAGCAGCAGTAGAAGCAGTAGAATCTGTCACTTCGCTCCTTCTATCGTTACTTCTTTTCTGTGCATTCGCTTCTTCTACATTCGCTACACTATAGAAGTGACCCACGCATGACGACACTGACGCGTTTACTGTAATATTTGCAGTTGATACCATAGTCAGCGGATCAACTTCATCATGTGAATTTTAGACGACGTCCGCAGGTCAGCGTACACTTTTCCGCGCGAACTCCTCCTTTGGCAACTGTCTGTGTTTCGTCTCTCGACATCCGACACTTATTTCAACTCGTTCATTCGACGAAGGCTCGTCACAACTCATCCCTCTTGTCCTACCTTCTTCTGTCATGTACTTCTCAGATCTTGTCACTCGAGAAGCTACGTAAAAGGGTTACGGACTGCCTACATTCGACTCCATAAGTGCAAGTGCAAGTGAACATGCGCCTCATTTTATAAAGTGCGCCTCTTCTTATAAGGAAGTAAAATCCTTTGTTACGCCGCCCTTGTGATAAGAAATTAAGAATTTTTACTTCTCAATGAAGAGAATGAGACTTTGCAAAGCTAGTTTAGGCCATCAGTGCAACTGAAACTTCGAACAAACGGTTGCATCGATAAAGTGGACAACAGTAACATCAACAAAAATGCCCTTACAAAAATGTTATATTTTTCCTAAACTTGCCAAACTCATAGGTGCAATTGCAATACAATTTTATTTTCCTGATTTTCAGATGCCTCAGCCGCCATGGAGCCATCTGCTTTCCATCATTGTAAAACAAAAAGGGTTACAGATGGAATGACAATATGGGTACTCGTACTCCAAAGAAACAAGCGAGTCGATTCTATTGTACAGTTTTTAACGCTAATGCGTTTCCATTCCGATGCGTAGTAATGCGTAGATATATATCTGTAAGGTAGTTCCAGATATCGTGCGGTTATAGTGCACTCGGATGATGCACGCCTACATTCGATCCCGTTCCGGCTGTCCCTCTTTTTTTTCCTCCGCCTTCTCATCTCGAGATCTATCGCTTCGCTTGGCAACGCAACTCGTGGCCTGGATGTATCGTGATGCACCGATCATCCGCGAACCGTATCTATATTATACATGGAGGCCTCTAGAGCAAAGCGAGAGGAATCGCGTGGACTCGACCGCTCATTCTCATGCTTTCATCAGATGGACGCGAGCAGAGATAGCGAAACTGCAAGACGATCCGTCGCACGAAGAGAATGCGGAATGAAAGAGAGAATCGTGAAGAAGGAAGAGAGGACTCGATGAGATAGACCTCCGGGTCTAGCGATATCCTCGCGCTGAAGAGCCGTGATTACCCTGCGAGCGTACGTGTCATCGACGGTGCCGTATCGTCGAGTCTCACTCGAGCTAGCGAGCCGTCCAGCCTTCCATTAATGATGAGTCTGTCTCTCCCTCTCTCTTTCTCTGTGTCGGAGTCTTCTTCCTTCTTCGGTCTTCCATGTGCACCTCCGATGTTTCGCTTTCCTCGCTCCATTATCCTCTAAAGACCGGCCTCGTTGTCGCGCTCGAGAGGAAACGATCGCCAAGTGTTGGCCTGTATTACTATAGCACCAACTATCCTGCGTCCATAAAACACGTGCGAAGCCTGACGTAGCTCGACCAAAAGGGCGATAGGGTGTCATCGTCGTATCGAGTTACACGTATTGTCCTCACGAAGTGAAAGAGTGAGATGTAAAAGCCAAGGCGTATATCAGGTTGACATTATAAGCCGCAGGTTTTTTTTTTTGGATGCTCATCTACGTTGTCTCGCTTCGATTGAGACTATGGATATGGCGCGTGCCCTGTCACCCGACCGATCCCGATCGTCTCGTTGAATTCGATGATACAGATCGGTGCTCCAGCACGGATTGATGTCGTATAAGCGGTAGAGTGAAGTGTCTCTGCATCTCTGGTTCGTCGCCAAAGGTTGGGGTCCAGGCCAATATAACACGTTGACACGTTCATCACTCTTCAATTGAATCGAGAGCCACTCGAACTTGCTGCTGCTGGTGCTGATCGAGCGGATTAGGACAATGCGCGATGCTCACCTGGCTACTCTACTTCCCCTGGTTTTTTTTCGCCCTGAATGCTTTGATTGTCGTGCAAGTGAGTTTTATTCAATACAATGTAGCTGATAATACTCGACTCGGTACGATCGGATAGAACGTCCGGGAAATGGGTATAAACGATGGCGGACCAGCCGAAGGAACAATGTGTCTTGCAAAAGACTGGTATAGTCGCTCGCCTTGGTTGTAACGAAGCCGTCGATAGAATTTTCAACTTTCTGGGACTGATGTTTCTGTATTAATTGTGAATAACTATGAATAGTTGTAGATTGTATATTTCGACGGCCCAGTATTTCTCTTTTCTATAAGATATCATAGCATCGAAAGCATCAGAGGCTTTCGTATTATGTCGGAAGAGATAACGCTAGCTTGGTACACATATTATTATTAGTAGCGTATATCGTCAATGCAGATTCGAAATCGAACGAGGAATATAGTATTGACAGGTGCTTTCAATCGCCTCGAATGCCATGTTACTCTGGTTTCCGAACATATCGTGTGTACTTGCGATAATGTACTGCGATGCAGTTGCATATAATGCGTACACGCATTGGTATACTACACCTATTGTAACGAGTTTTGATAAACGGAAAGAGCGTATCGCTTCGGGCTAGGCAATCTCTGTTTCTCGGTGCACTCCTAACTCACCCATTTATAGAAATGTTGTTCTAGTAAGTAACTCTTAATGTGTTGAGTGTAGGTATATAAGCTAATAATAAAATTCTAGACTTGTTTTGATAGTTTGATAGTCCGAAATAAAATTATAACATCCCGATGAACTTTATTTTCGAGCCTCATTAGCCCCCTACGATAGTAGCCCTATTATCACTACGGAAAACTTTGCGTAGACTCGGAATTTGCGGTTTTAGACCAGTCTTTTTTTAATGAATCTATACACTTAAAAATGTGGCGTATTTCTGGCGTATTGACACCAGCTATTGAACACCGTGTGGACTGTAAGGACACCTCATATGGTCGATTTTTAACACAGGATTTTTAACCGTGTAGCGATTGGTACCATGTAAAGCTAAACCCACTGTGTTTTTGTTTTATCCTGCATTTATTTACAATACCCCAATCTAATTTGGTAACGCCACCAGAGTTAAGTATATCCCACAAAACATTCACTAAGGTTACCTGTCGTGCGGATCCAATTTTCAAAACGAGCTCAAAGTTCAACTCACTGCCTCCTGAATTGGTGTGGACCGTTGACCCGCTGACGCATCACTCGCAGCCCCGAGAACATCATGAAGGGTTAATATGAATCTATCGTAATACCCAAGTAGCGTATGAAGAGTCAAAAGCATCTCAGTACAAAAATATTCGAATCTGGCGAGCATACGTGAATCATCGACGTCGGTATTAGTATTGCTGAAAGTCCAGCGAGCTATACGACTCATGCCCGCTTTCATGCTTCCATCCTCGTCTCGTTCATCCTTCGGTATGAGACGGTAGGGGCCATGTCGGACGTGGCTATTTCTGAATCTTTAGTCGGTTTACAAGTAGCGGGGTCACGGGGCACCCCATAAAGAAGCATGACTTACATTGCTGCTATGTGGGAGCTCTCCAAGCCGAACCCAAGGGGGCACCCACCAACGAAAGTTGGCCATCTATCTGCCACGTACCAGCCAGAGGTTTGCCGTCTGAACCACAACCAACCCAACTCTCGCGGTCCCGCATGCCTTCTTCTTATTCCTCTTCATCTCTTCGCCGTTTTTCGTTATAACGTCCCTCGTCGCCTGGCTCCTTTCCTGTCGACCTGAGGCCCCCGTTTCGCAACGTTTTTACTCCCTCTTATATGCCTTCTCTTATTCGCAGCATCGTCTTCGTCTTTGCCTTTAAGGAATGCCTGCCCATCGACGAAAGATTGGTATGCTTTTGGTTAACCACTGTTTGGGCCAGAAGTTACTGATGCTGCTGTTGTTTTATCCAGCAGTTTGCCAGGGGTTAGCGGTCTAATATTACAGTCAGCAGAAGCAACAGCAGCAGTCAACCATCAGTGTTGTTTTGGTCAATGGCTGTGATTCTTCTCTTCGCTCGAGTATCCCGGGGTCCAGACACCGGGTTGAGGTCTCAACCCCTGGAGCACACGAGACCGATAGCCCTACGACACTATGCTCTCTCTCATCGCACCCACACTATAAAGACGCCTTCTGGCCTTGTCTCCGCGAGTCAAGTCGTATCTCGAGACACACTCGCCGTAGTCACCGCGCAGCCACGCTGTCTGGCTCAGGCGCGCGCGCGAGAGAGATCTTTTCTCGCTTCTCTATACTTCTGCGGCTTCTTCTTCCACTTCTTGTTCGCGGGTGCGGTCAGCCAAGCGGTTAGTAAAAGACGGCTGAGACGCGATGACGACGATGACTATAAGGAAGAAACCTCTTAATCGGGGACCCCCGGACCTCTACAGGGCATTGAGGTCTTACCCCTCTGAGCCGTCCGCTTCTACGGAAGAACTTCGAACAGCCGGTGTATCTCTCAAGACTGACCCCACATCGACCCCTCTGTGATCGCAACGCGCCTTTTTCTTCTAATATATACTGTAAGGTAAACGTTGAGGAGAATGAAGGAATGCTGGTGATTTAAATAAATTGCTTGACTTCTCAAATACAAATGAATTTTATATCAAAGTGTGGACGAACTGGTCAATTTTAATGAATCTTTTGGGAAAATAGCAATTGATTTTTACTGCCTTACATTTTCGGATAACCCGAGTGACCACGCACCGTGGATCACGTCGTGTCGGGATTGCTGTCACATGCAGCTCTTTGAACTTAAAACAATTATCTTACATCCTGATGCTTGATTAATTTTGATTGCATGTTCACTAAAAAACAGTCTAGGATGTATCAGGAACATTGTTTACTTATTTCACAGGGAGATTATATTAGTTTCGAAACCTGTTTTTGATACGACATTGAAAAAGATTTTTGAAGACACCTAATGACTTGATTTAATGCCACCATCCAAACTTTTTCCCTCGACCACGCAAAATTTTCTAACCTTTCGGGGTATGCACGTCATTACCTACTTTATCCGACTTCGCCATATGCTGCACGTACATATCCAGTGCAATGTAATACTAATGAAAAAAATTGAGGAAATACGACTCTGACCAGAAACTTCACGACAATTTTACATTCTGGTAAAGCCCTATAATGGACTTGAGCGTTGAAGTACAAACGCACGTGCGCCCAACACTCGGCCACGCGACCACGCTGAAATACAAATGTCTCCTGCGTGTGTCGCTGATGTGAGTAAGCTGAGAGGCTTCTCAGCCCCGCTTTACGGGAGATATTAAAAAAAAAAAGTTTACGATCCTTTACCTTGCGACTCGCGTTATACCAGCCAACGTTGAGGGGAGATCGTGGGGGCGTCCGTATAGTTTCGTACGGTAATACGTGTGTATGTACGGTACTTCACTTTGCCAACTAGCTTGCCGTGAGCTGGATTCGTTTCGTCGTCGACGCTATGCACTCGGCCTCACCCGCTCGTGGATCCTTTTTACTACTTTTTCAAGCTAGAGAGGCAAAGTCGAGAGCACCGGACAGTTCCCGCGTCCACCCCCGGCCTTCACCTCAGCTCTTTTCTCTGCTATATACTGAATATATAGATATATACGTTTTGAGAGATTCTCGGCGCAGTTTCACCAACACATCCCTTGTTGGTCGCGCACAGCGTTCTCTTTTTCTCGCTTTCTCGCGTTTCTCCTTGCTTCCGCTCGCCTTCCTCTTCAGTCTCGGTTTCCTCGCTCTTTTTTTTTCCTTTTTTTTTTTATTGTGCCTCTTTCTTCCTCTCGTCCTGGCTCTACGAAGGAACGCGCGCGCGAGCTCCAGCCACATAAATTTCGCTCGGTAGGTACTCTGTCGAACGTAATAAAATATCGCGCTTGTATCGTAAATTCCCTCGGCATATTTTCACCCGAATACCCGAGACTTCCATAATGCGTTGAGCCTGAACCCCGGGCGCGAGATAATCAGTTTTTTCGTCGTGAAGGAAGGTGATTCCCAGCAGCAAGCAGCAGCAGCAAAACCTCGGTGATGTCATCTCGTTGTGAGTGCTGGCAAATTAACTGCTGTCAGATACATCAAATTTGTCGACTTGGGGTTTTGTGTATTGCTGCTCGATAAGACGAGAAGAAGAAATTTGTTGCTTCTTCATTATTTTACTTTTTTCACACTTCTTTCCCTTCACAGCTTCCTCTACAACCTCTACATGGTAACAAAAATTAATTAAACTCGGGTAGTTTTAACAGAAAGTTTTTGTCCACAAACGTATAGAGAATTTAAAAAAATAATTTCACATGCATTTGTTGTAAATTTGTTAGTTTTACAACAAAAAAAAGTACAACAATTATTTATTAAAATTGTATATTTTCATTTTCCAAAATATTTGTTATCATTTTAACAATTTTTGTCATTGTTACAAATAATTATCGCTACTAGTTTAACAAATTTTGTTGCTTTAAATTCATCAACTTTTATTTGCCTCTCTAGTTTAACAAACAAACATTTGTGATGGCAGAAAAAGAAATTTGAAAAAACAAAGATTTCTCTACGGAAGCAAAACTAGTTTTTCATCATAACTAGACTTTTTACCAATCTCGTATAATTCCGTTCACAAATTACATTCATGCTTAAGAGAAAAAAAAATGTATCAAGCTATAGGGATTTATTTCCTATTTGTAATTTATTATAAATAATACCCAATAAATAAACTAGGAATCCGACTTTTCATTATCCATTTTGCTAACTTGCATTATAAATAAATGGAACATTTATATATAATAAAAAAATAAGGTGAAATTTATGAATCTTTTTTAAGATTGAAATACGCGAGGTTCAAAGCACAGACTGTTTATAGTAATAGAAATGGGGCTAGTCGAGAACACACAACAGAACAGGGTTGAGGGCGGAAGACAACGAGGACGAATCCATCATCTCTCTGCAAGAGGAGAAAGGCTTTCGTCGTAGCATACGACCAACTGTGTGCTACCGCACCAGCAGCACAACAATATATACACACGGTATGTACAGCACAGTATTCTATCTAGCTGTTGAGCTGCTGGTGCGGGCGAACCGCACTTTGTGTAATTGTGGCCGCGGCCCCTGTGGCCCGGACCCCTCTGGCTCCTAAAACCAACCCCTTCCCTCTATATCCCTTTATTACGAAGTTTCACAGCCGCTTAAAATATAACCTACACTCAGAAACCGCTCTCAAGAAGAGCGGAAATGTAGGCAAAGCAAAAAGAAGACACGATAGTATTTACATGTATTGCAAGTACGAGCTTATTTATTTGGGGAATTCCATTGCCGCAAAGTTTAAAAAAAAATGACCTAACATAAAAGAAAAATCGGTTCATTCATGTGGTTCTTATTAATAATGCCATTTTAAATATTTATTTAATAAACAATTTTTAAACTATGAGTATATGGAGAAAAAAAGCTCAATTTGAATAAATAAATTTATTTATTTATTATTATTATTATTATTATTACAAATCTCAATATAACAGATGCTTTTTTTAGAAGAATTATTTCCATTAAAATTATTTTAAAAACATGTTATTATTTAAATCCAAAGCTTAACTTTAATATATGAGATTATTTCGGGCAGATAAATTATGCTATTTTAATTTTGAAAGCTACTAATTTGAATGAAAGGTGAACTTGACGGTTATAGTGTTGAAGTAAACTATAATAAAATAGGTGTAGAATTATTATTTCAAATATATCATTTTTTAGATATATCGTATGCAGTAAAAAAATATATGTTTAAAATCGGACTGCTAGACTTCGAAGTTCTGTTAACTTGACAGACATTTTAAATGTATTGCGGATTTTTCCGTTAAATTAACAAAAAAAAAAATAAAATTCTTATAAATTTAGCACATTTTTATGACTTAAAATTGTGCCAAATTTACACAAAATTTCTGTAAAATGAAATGACACTATTTTTAACACACTATTTATTTCTTTTTTTTTTTATTAAGCTATAAGCTGACAGAAAAATTTGTGATAAATTGAAGCAAAAATCCTGTGGACTTCTTTCTGCTAAGACTACAAAAAATGTTACTGTATAAACAGTATTTCTAAATTTATTTTGTATCCAATTAACAAAATAATAACGAGGTTACAATAAATACTGTATTAAAACAAACTAATATCGAAGTCGAAAAAACATACCAATAAAATGTTTCATCGCAACAATAAAAAAGCTATTTTCTTAAAACAAACATATATTCGAATAACGATAATATTTTTTTTAACTCACTCTGTTACAACCCGTTTAATTTGTGTTAAAATGTCCCACATATTTTCCCCACTATTCTCGTATCATTAACGATACAATTCTTCGCCCATCAAGAATAAACTCACGGATAGTGATTGGCATAGACGCATCTCTTTCTGTCTCCTGCACAGTATAGGCTATTTATTGTAAGGTTACCAATATAACTGTTGATTAACCAACGTCTATATAAGCTTGTATATTCTGCTGCGTTGCCGGCATTGTTCCTCCATTGGGAGGAAGCCCAGAACAATAATCCGCGACCAGGCATTCGTGTACGTGGAGGGTGCATACATAGGTAAGTGCAAAAGAGACGGCGAACAAGTTACGCATATGGTTGTAGAGCGTGTCTGGTGAGTATACTCGCACGACGATGACACGGGCCATTGAAAAGCGAGGCTCGTGCGAGCGATCCTCTTGTCCTGATGGTGCTGGTCCCGCGCGAGCTCTCGCATAGTTATTCCCTTGTTGTTTTTTTTTTTAAATATATATCTCTTTCTCTTTCCCTTTCCCTTTCCCTTTCCCTTTCTCTTTCTCTTTCTCTTTCTCTTTCTCTTTCTCTTTCTCTTTCTCTCTCCCTTTCTCTCTCTCTTGAGACAAACAAATCGCACGGCGCACCCGCGAGCACATGCAAAAGAAGTATCTCTCGTGAATGAGACGCCCTGCCTACACGAATGAGAGGACATACTATGGTGCTCTCCGACTTTCTCTGTTATTAGCATCCACTCTGTCGTGTCTCTCTGCTCCAGTCTCTCGTCTCTCGAACCCACAGCCAGTGTTCCCGAGCGCGAGAGATGCACCCGACGATTTTATGCCGCTGGACGACGAAACGAGATGGACAAAGAGAGATGGAGTGAGCGAGCGGTCATTATGGAGATTGAAACACCGTGTTCGGGCAACACGCATTTGCTTCTTTTTTTTTTCCCGAGCTCACTTTTTCCTCCACTCACGTTGTCTCGTTCACTCGCTTGTTGTCGAGCCTATCGTACTGCATATAGCGACATATGAATTGAGCGACGGTACCAAAAAAGTAAAAAAGATAATGATAATAAATATTTTGAATTATCAACGAATTTATGATATCCGAAAATCATGAATTGTGCACATTTATTTTTGGGAAGTAATGATTGTCCGAGTAACGACTTTTTTGTAAATGGTACACAACATCCATGTTTAATTTCGAAATATTTTAGGGCTGTGTGGTTTTTTAAAAAATGTTATGTATTCGAATACATTATTGGCACATTAAGGGAGAAAAATCAGGTAAAAATCAGTAATATACATTGTGGAGTTTTTTACCTCTTTTGTTGCTGATATTATTTTTAAAAATGTACAGTTGACCGTGCAACTAAAAAAAATGCCCGCAAAGTAGAACCTTGCAAATTGCTTGCTCATTATCTAGGATCTTTGATAAAGCCTTTTTTACAAAGCTGCCTCTGTGATTAAGTATGTTAATCAATTTTAGCATCCTCATAGAGGAAGCTTTGTGACTAAACCTTGTTCTGAGATAAACCACATATGTACCAAATTTGATTTAAACCTGCTGAAAGCTTGACAAATTTTATGACAGCAACGTTTTGTTTTTTTGGGAGTAAAATCAAAAATTACAAACACGACCACCGTTCCTTGTACCAAATTCATCTTTGATAATCAATAATCGTGAAATCATATCGAAAATTTCAGCTGCACTGTTAAAAATGTTTGCGAATTTACATTACCGGAAATTTTATTAATTAACTGATGTATTCAATTTCATACACGAGTGTAGTAAAATTATAAATTTTCATATTAAATTTCCTAATTTTCATAATACACTTTCGAATCTTCATAAATATTTATTACAAAGTGTAATAATTTGACAAACCACTCGTACATTAAATTTAATATACCCGTTTCAGTAAAAGTGCTTCCTTCACATGTGTAGCAATTTGACCTCAAATATTTTTAACAGTGCGGATATGTCAGAATGTACAGGAGTCGATGTCTTTGGAGCCATTTTAAAAAAAATTGAAAATGCAATACAATTAAAACCATTCTATCGACTCCCGGTAAACTTGGTATACATAACGGTTTTATGGTACTCCATAAAAGTAACGCACGCAGACATTTTTTCTAAACCACTTTTCTTGGTTCATCTTGGTTCGTCTTGGACCATTCTGAGTGTTCTGTCATGAAAATCTGGAGAAAAGAAATTTCATGAAAACAAGGCTTTCTTTATGAGGAGGCAAAAATTACACTACAATAATTATTTTTATTTTTCCATTCTAGAGTTTAAAAAAGATCGAGTTATTTTCTTTTGTTAAATAAATAATAAACGTGCTAAACTATTTCCAATTTTTTAAGCTACAGTCATAATTCATGTGATTTTGACCAGAATCCAACATTGAAGCTTTCCCACGCCTCGTATTTAATGAGAAGCTTCCATATTCTCGCATGTAAAGTGAGAAAAATACATACAATTATTTTAATACATACTTATTTCTAAGAAAAAGAAAACCAGTTATTTAACACCTCTCGTGCGAATAAAAAAATGAAATTATAAGTATTCCATGCCGACCGCAAGATGCATGTGCTGATCTTTTCTGTCCTACACTCCTAATCAAATATATAGTATTCTGCATTATATACATAAAAAAAAAAAAAGGCGAAAGAAGAGGCAATTTTCCTCGGTACCGATATAAACCCGTTAATAAGAGTCAGCGAACGAGCATAGTAGATGATGAACGTTGCATGAGCTGCTGATGCTTCGAGAGGGCGAGAAAGATGAAGAGAAGATGAAGACACGCCGGTTGTCGAGGAACGTAACGTGGGTAACGTGACCGAGAGTGCCCGTCCCCTCGACGGTGTAATTTTGTTATTTGCCCAAGGTAGAGACGCGGAAGTCGAGAGATTGCCAGGTATATACAAATATATATATATTGTAGAGGGCGCGAGAGGGCTGAACGACGAGAATGGTGCGAGCGAGCCAGGAAAATTAAACGGAGAGAGGGCGAAGAATGCCGCGATAAATCCTTCTAGCACAGGCGGCATAATTATATACAACAGGTAATTAAATCGCTGGGCTGTACTATATACTATATGGTATGTACCGCGAGCGGGTTTGTCGGGGAGGGCATCTCGATTCTCGATGCCCTGCACGCTCGCCGCTCAATCGCGCGGAATTTCTGTATATACATATATATATATATACAATACAGCTTCACTGGGTATGATATAATATACGTATTAAAGGGGGTGACTGAAAAGTCACGTGTAATTGCCAAATGTGCGGCACATATACAAGTAACAACTATTATTCAAATTCTTACTTTTGTACGTAACAGCTTTGGAATAATGTCAGTCTTTTAATAATAAATTCATAGACGAAACTGCTGAAGAGCTGGAACGTAGGAATTTATTCATGGCGATGGAAGACTTTTATGGGTATTGTCAATCCACTAAAGAAATATCTGCAAAATGTGATTTGTAGCCGAAATCTATCAATTAATGTAATTAATCATTTTATTTTTAATAATAATGTTACATTATTTTATTATGTATTTATTTGTTTTTCGTAGAATTATTAGCATCGAGAATAATTGTGGTGTAAATTTACTTGTACGTGAGAAATATTTCTTTTATTTTCGGTTCTGGAGATTTTTTTACATTAGGAAACACTATTACTCACAATTTTATACGATTTTTTAAGTGATAAAAAAAAGAGATGGATTTTTTTAATGGATTCGGGGGAACTCGACTTAAGATTCAATACAAAATATAGTCATTTTTTAAAATTCTTCTAACTTTGTAGTTAACATTGATTTTTTATCAATTGCATTAAAAATGTACACAAATAAAAATTATTACTATATGGATGATGATCTTACACTAAAAATGCATGTCTTAGATGTTAAAATATGCACTTTCCTTTAAAAATATTTGTAAAAAATAAAAGTTTCGGGAGATCCTGAAAAACAATTTTTTTAATTTGAAATGTTCATGATATAGAGTACTTTTTCACATTCCTATGTAGAAAATGATTTTTTTTAAATGAACTGAGAGTTTTTCAAGACAGAAAAAAAACGTTTCGAGTTTTCAATATTAGTTATAACATTATTAAAAATTAGTTTTTTTTTCTTTTTAACATGACAACATAATAGGGTTTGGACATTCAATTATTATTACATTTCAATGATTTGTACCTTCACATTTTTTAAATCTTAAATTTCTATATTAAATTTTTTTTTTTTAGATCTGATTTTAGAATGAAAGTTCTTAAAATTGACATTTTTGACAACAATTTTCTGTCACAAACATCTACAGAATTTTTTTGCTAATTTGATACCATTTTTTGTCAGTTTCTAGTTTTACAGAAAAGGTAAATTTTTTGTTAAAAATATTGTATTCTTATTTTACAAAATATTTTTTGTCATTGTGACGAAACAAAAATTGTTATTTTCCTTGTACAAGTGTTTTACTATCTTTACGAAAAAAAAGAAAAGTTGTCATTTTGCGTTTACAACAATTTTCACTAGAAGTTTAACTTTCTTCTTTTTTAAATATATAAATTTTGTTTTTTTTGTCTCTACTAATTTAACACATAATCTTGTAAACTTAATTTATTTTTTATCAATTCCAATTTTACAAAAAAAAACCTGTACATTCGTCAAATTTACAAAAAAGAATCTTTCTTTTTTTTAGAATGTAACAAAAAATCCTTAAAACACAAAAAAATGTGTCAAATAAATACCAGAACTCTGATATTATATTTAAAAAATGTTTACTTTTCAATTTATGAATTATCGTGAGACATAACTCTACATATACCGAACAACATTTTCGTTGATACATCGTTTCGAATTCTACATTTCTTTATATCTTGTCACGTAAGTCATAATCTTTTCACTCGAATTGCTCATTTCTCAGCTTACGATGAGACAGAGGAAAAATGCCCGGGTTGTAGTCGACAGAGTCGAAGGGCTACGAGAATAGCAGAGAAGATCGAGCTCTCCATTTGAGCTTGTGCCGTTCAAAGCGCCAGAGTTAAGAAAGCAACCAGCAAAAGAGACGGATAGACAGCGTTTGCTATAGTGGACGTTGTATTCGCGCAGGAAGGATAGTCGTGACAGGCCAAGGATCTCCTGCCTCGGGCTCAGACGTGCAATTAACCGCGGGCTATACCTACAGCACTGCCAAGTTCAGGGGTTCTCGTAGAAGTCACGTACGCTCTGTAAAACCGAGTTGTCCCTTCTTAAGACACCGGGAGACGAACCAGTTTGCGACAGGTCTTCGTTGAGAGTCCCTGTTTGCCGGGCATCGGGCATCGGGTGGAGCGAAGTTCGAGTAGAGAAACGACGACGAAGACGTGGAAGACGAAGAAGACGACGATTCTCCCATAAAATCTTGCAAGCTCGCGAGCACCGCCACGTCAAACGTTATATGACCACGTTACTATTAAATACGTCAAAGTTCGTATGTTTATTGCATATTGGATGCCGGAGTATACTTTGGCTTTCACCAGGCCATAGGCCTGTACCGTATATACAGACAAATATACAGTCAACTGTAAAAGACGATATGATTATAGTATCCACCGAATTGATCAGACTCAGTCAGCAATCTTTGCTGAATTTTCTTCATTCGCGAGAATAATTTTCTGGCTCCATTCATAGTTGAAGTCCATTCATGTTTATTTATTTCATAAATAATTTGATACCATATTTTTTAAATATTTAGACATGTTGGTAAGAAAGTGTATAAATATTTGATTTAAAAAAAAACCAAATTTTTATTGCGTAGATTTGTTAAAAAAATCCATTTCAAAAAAGGGTAATGGGAAAAATGATGTGGTTTGAATTTCTCCATTACATTGTTTTTTGTGGCAAATAAAAAAATTAATTTGTATGCAAAGGGGTTTTCTATGTTGTTAATAAAATGATTGTAGAATTGTTTAGAGAGCTTGTAGGATATCCTAATTAAATAATTATCATCAAATGATTTCAGAAATGAAATTCAAAAATAGAGTGAGCTTGAAAGTAATGAGTGGTTACAACTCTGGCTGCAATACATACAAAATTGAATACATTCTACTCGTTCCCGAACAACTTTAGTCATATACGCAGTGAAAAGTGTGATGTTGACGTTTTGCTTCCTCATCGAGGAAGCTTTTTCCCTGAAAAAAATGTTGAGATTTTCAGGATACTGAAAAGGTGTGTGAAACGTCCAAAATAAGTGATTTAGAAAAATAATCCGGCGGATTTTCATAAAGATCTTGGAATCTTTGTAAAAAATGGAAAATATTGATCAGTCAATGTGCAAGGATCTAATTTGCAGGCTTCTTTACGCAGTTCCTCATATAAAAATGAAAAAAATATACAATTTAATCAAGAATATAGTCAATACTTCCTTCCAAATAGCCAGACATATTACATTGTTATGGTATCTATAAAAAAACCAAATCTTTATTATTGTATAAAAATATTTCAGCCAGAATCACATCACTCTATATCAACTTGAAAAGAAATGTACATTTTATTTATTTCTCATTTCGGCCACCAGGATTGCGTCTTACTTCAATCTTCCAATTCGGAAAGTAATATTTTCTAAAACGATATAAAGAACTGAAATCAGATATAAAATTTGAAAAAAGTCGAGAATATTTGATATAATCCAAGGTCCAGGAAATGGAAAACGGTCACGACGTGAAATTCGAAATGCTTATGGATTACTCACACACACGTTCCAATCCTGGATCTCACCTATCTATCCATACAGGATGGACATCAAACAACGAAAAAACGACCGTATCGAGCAGGACGTTAACACTTATTATTCAGAATTTCAGGCTGTTCCATTCAAGATACGGTGAATTATGCATGGTCAGTCGACGCTCAACCAATACACCATACTACAACATACCATGAAGTCCGGTGCTTCTTGGTTTCGTCCTCTTCTTCTTTCCCATCGTTCATGCATACTGTAATATATGCCTACTCCTTCCGTCTCCATACCCCGTTCAGCGGCACCTCGGAACCATGCGGCAGTATGTATATATGCGAATGAGCGCGCGACGGTGTGATAGATGGACGTGTCAATTTCATCGAGAGCCGTAATCGATACGCGGTACTATCTTTATCGCGCGAAACACACGAGTATTATAATAACGCATGTGCCACGGAGTCCACGCCACAGGATCCGCAACGTCATTTTCTCCTCAATAGATTCCTTCTTGATGTATCG
Source organism: Perithous albicinctus (assembly GCA_964016905.1). Taxonomy (NCBI): domain Eukaryota; kingdom Metazoa; phylum Arthropoda; class Insecta; order Hymenoptera; family Ichneumonidae; genus Perithous; species Perithous albicinctus. The sequence goes on from OZ024695.1 coordinate 6,779,155, forward strand.
ACGTTGTTCGTCGCGGAATTGAAAAGTGCGTAGGTATGCGTAACCGACTACAGGGTTATGCTATGTTTGTAACTACAGGCCAACTGTTATGCGCCGTCTATCTATTCTCAGGCTTCAGGTCTTGACGTAACAAAAGTATTTTTCCATCTCGTGTGGAGTTCAGGTTGTTTGTTTGCTTTCGAATTTACCATAGACGATGTCTAACGTAATTCTCTGGCTTAATTATTTTATTAGAATATACGTGAATTTGTTAATATCCCAAGACAATTCATCCGACTAAATCATTCCATCTAGTCATCCCACTGAATCATCCCACTGTATCATACCGCCGAAACATCCCACCGAAAAATCGCGCCAAATCATCCCACCAAATCATCCCAGCACAAAATATCCATAATGAAATGTTTAATCCATTTTTCTGGGATGAAATGTCCGAGTTAAGTTGTCGTGGGATCAGATGTGGGCCGAATTTTTGGAATAAACAGATTGCCGGAACGAGTTAACCGGTATCAAATATCAAGGAATCGTATATCATCAATATAGGCCACCTGTTATACGCCATCTATTTATTCTCAGAGGCTTCAGGTCTTGACGTAAGAAAAGTATTTTTCATCTTCTGTTCAGCTTAAACTTCCTTAGCTTTCGAATTTAGCATAGTCGATCCCTATCATACCTCTTTTGCTTAATTCTTCTGTTAGAATGTCCGAGGACTTGTCGTCGGTAGGTTTTTTTTAAAGAACAAGACTTTTGTCGCACTTTAAAGATACGACCTTGTTTTTTTTCCCACAAAGATCCAATCAGATCGATGGTCCATTAGAAAAGAAAGGACTGCTCCCGAATTCGTTCGACACGCTGCAACTTAGAACGATAGAAGTTGATTTTAGAGCGAGATCAAGAATTGACGAGGGTCAACAAGATTTTTAAACGATCCGGTTGAGCTTTATAAGATATGCTAATGCTGTCGTCAAATTAGAATTCGTTATATATGGTCACGTTTATATAGTGTATCGCATTGCACAGTTGATCTGCATACTAGTGGCACATTAAGTTATGTGTATTACGAGTAACCGTGTGTCCAGCTGAGCAGGCCAACGGTCAGCATTGAGCTTCACGTTTTACTTTTCCATCGCTTTCGATCGCAGGAATATTCATAGGTAGACTGTAAACGCACCGCTGGACGCATCAGACGAAGATTACCGATGCCGACCCAAAACGTGCACGCCCAAAATACAATGACAGCCGTCGGCTCTTGGGCCACGACGATGCCAAGTGCCGAGTTACGCAATTCTATTATTATGGTGTGCTTCCCTATGGACGTCGAGGACCACGTTCACAGCACAAAGTATGCGATGTCGGTGGTGCGGAATATTCAACGAAGCGTACGAAAATTAGGATGGTCGTCGCCAATGCTCTTCAATGTCAAACGCCTTGAAGCGTGATGACCTAATCTAATTTATGAAAAAATTCTAATTGTTCACACATATCAACATTTGTGTCGGCAAATAGGAGTAAACTTTTTTTTTATGTTCTCGCCAACCCCAAAAATTGTGACAGTTCATATAGTATATATAATTGCGGTCTAAAAAAACGCCTAAACTGTTGGGTGCACCGCATGTCGATATTTTTTTCCTTGACATTAAAAATAAGTTTACTCAAAATGACTAGATTTCAATGAAATGCTTACTACAGTGCGAATTTAATACATTTTTCATGTGTAGTTTTCGGCGAATTTTAAATGATTTCGCGACAGAAATTCATTAATTATCATTTTGTTTGACAAAACTAAAGATCTAAAGAAGTTGCACTATCTTTTTTTATTTCTTTTGATATTCTAACATCAAATGTGATCATGGATTCATTTCCTATTAATTAAAATATTATTATACATTTCTTTACGTCCGGCGCTTTTGCATAAATCTATTTTTTTTTTAAACAAAGAACAAAACTCTCGATACGAAGGGCAGCAAAAAAGAACTTTTTTTTTATCCAGTCAGCCTCGTAGTTATGTAAAAGTGGGCTAATGTCCTTCACTTTACCATTGTTCTTTTAGTCTTTCCCATCCTGCAGAACAGAGATAAAGGTGAATATACTGTTGCATCGAATTTCGATGCGAAGGCATAACTCAGACAAGAGGAGAAAATTCGAGGGGTTGCGAACAGGGAAAATGTATATAGAAAAAAAAGAGAGTATTAGGATCGTCTATCAAGCTGACCAGCAGGTATAGATGTACAGAATATACACGCGTTATATTAGGAATATTCACGGTGAGATCGCTGGTATTCCGTCGAAGGAAACGCCGCCCCTCAAAACCAATGGGACAACGGAATATTTTACCATACGTTATGTCATATACATATAGCTTGGGCGCTTGGCGAGGGGTTGTAGCGATCAAGCCGAGTCGCGGTCGCATACGTAATAATAGAATAAACCTTGAGGGGTGTCGCAGAGTTCTTTTATGCGACAAAAATCTACTATAAAGCCAGCAAAATCGTGACCACCCCTCTCCACTCTCCTTCAATACCCCGCCCCATAGATTCAAACGACTCGTAGCAATGCACGAAATCCAAATGGTCATCGTAAATAGAAAATCCGTTTTTTTTTCTCTCTCCCTTACTGCGATGCTTATGGCTGAAAAGTGGCAGCGTTTGTTCACGCTATTCGCTTAGAACTGGGTCACTTAATCGCGATCATGAAATTTTATTCCGTGTAACGGATCCTTTTCACGCGGTAAAATAATCGCTGTGTCAACTCTCGGACTATTACAGATACTGCTCAAATGCTATAAAATAAATTATAATTTGGCGTAATAATGAAATATTATTTGGGGGAGACTATTATCGTTTTTTATCAAAAAAATATTTTTTTCTTGTGTATTGTGTATGCAAAATTGTTTGTCACATTATGCCCAATTTAATAGCAAAGTGTTAAAACCCTCAGGATTTATTTTTAATTTTTAAGAAATTTTATTTAGACTAAATTTGGCATTTAACTTTTTATTTTCCTGATTATTACAAAATGTTTAGTGAAATAATAATAATAATAGTAACAGTAATAATAAAGTATGAGGATCTGTCATATATTAAACAGGTCGGATTTTTTTTCGAATTATAATAGATAAATAAAATAATAAGGTTGTTAATTAATCATGAAAATGCTTTTCTTTTCTATAATTCAAGAATTAACGAAAATCGAAAAAGTAATTCAAGTCTAGATCAATTAGAAAAAAAATCTAAAGATCCAATATTTGACAGATTAATTTTGATAAAACAAACATTTTTCCAAAGCTCGAATACAGAATAATGTTTTTTTTTTCTATTTCACATCATTTCATACATCTCCAACAGAATCGTGCAATTTTAACAAAACCTATTTTACATAAAAATCTTTCAGTCGAATTTGTATTTGGATTGCAATGAGAAACTAAAAAGAAAAAATGATAAAAAATGTAAAAACGTTACAAGAATTAAAGGATATTAATTAAATTAAGGTAAATAATGGATATCGAAGAAATAACGAAAGATACAAAGCATGTTTTCGTATTGTTAATTCGAATATTATAACAAGAGGTGTTCATGACTGATTACAACTCAAGGAAACTTCAGAACAACAGTGTCTTTTTCTTGAGAATAATAAACGGTAAATATAAAAAGCTTTCGTGATGGCAATTTCGCATCTGCGCGCCAGAGTTATGACAACGAGCCGAGGGCATTAAGTGGTCGTGTGTTATTTTTAGAGGGAATGAGGGACGCCCGTAGAGCAAAGTGGAACTCCTAATTGTTCTCGTTAGCGCGGATCTCTCGCTCTACTCGCATCTGTCTGAACTTGGTGAACTTATATGTACTCTGTTACTGTATACATATATATATATATGAGACGATGAAGCGCGTGCGGCATGCTGTGATGTCATCATACGCGACACTAGTTAATATAGTACGGAGGTATTTGTGAGATAGTCAAAAAATAGAAGTTCAGCGTGACCATTTTGACGCGAGTAAAAAAGAAGAAAACCCAACCCAATCCGATCCAACCTAATGTAACTTAACCTGATCTAAAGAATTGACGCCGTAACGGCAGCGCCGAATCGTCGAAGCGCCGTAGCGTTTTGGCGCCGAAACAATCGAGCCAAAACGGTCGCACCGAAACGTCCGGCTTCGGTAGGCGCTTGACATTCTGCGTGGAGCGAGCCAAAGCGCTGGACTCTCGTAACCGCGGGAAACAGATGCCCCGGAGATTTGCATAAACGAGACTAAGCCCCCAAAGTTAATGTCGCTCATCGCATAACGATCCTCCGACACAACACGATCCTCTCTCACTATACACTTTATTGTTATTCATCGGGATCCTGACCCAGGAGCAATGAAAATTAATTCTCGTCTGGTTGGAAGGTCATGCTATATATATCCATAAAGACCAACTCTAAATGATAATCAAAAATTGGAATGTATTGGAATATTGTCCAGAAACGAACAAATTTTCGAATATTTAAGTCATTCAAATTGGAATTATTTATCCAGAATTGTAATCATTATTCAGTGAAACTATGATTACGCAGTAAAAACTAAATTTTAATTTACGTAATTTCAACACAAAAGATTCTGTTCATCAACGTTCAACTTTTCGTTGATTTTACGAAAAGTCATGAAACTAAAAAATATGCATTTACTGTAAAGTAAACATAACTGTATATTTTGATATCAGCATAATTTATAATCTCCACATATTTCTGATGATAATACCTCGTGTTATTAACTCCCAACCAATTTGTACGAAATATTCTCAATAAAATAAATTGTCTTGTAACAAGACAAAGCTTGTTTCAAGGTAGCGATAGTGTGTCTCTCATCTCTGTTTATAATATCGTTTTCCTTCAATCCTCTACAATTTCCCCTTTGCTATTTGTTTTTCATATACATCCGCGTGGAATATTCTTCCTGGATATTCCCGAGATGGAGAATTGCAGAAGGAAAGGATCGATGCACGTATAAGTAGGTACATAAGTGCCGAGCGCCAACTCCAGGAGAGGCAGGGACCAATTTATCTCGATGAAATCACCGCAGCGCGCGCGCGTGAGTCTGTTCATCCACTTGGTTCGCCGGTGGCATCACGAGTGTGCCCGGACTGCGCTTCCAGAACGAGAATATTCTCCTTTTACGACGTTATACGCGAACCCGAGAGAGCTCGATCCTCGTTAAAAGTCATCGTGTCCTTTCCCCTCAGGTTTTGCACATGTGGATACGTGTTTTATACGGTTATTCAACGATTTCCGGGACGTATGCCAAAAGTAAAAAAAAAAAGAGAGGAAGAAACAACCGAAGAAAAGAGGGTGCGGATAATCGTGAAGAACATGCATGCACGCACCTCACGCAATGTGATATATGAAGTGCAACATACCTAACAACGATTGGCAATTACATGCTAAACTTGATTCCTGCTGTGCTTGTAGTTTTCGATTAAGGAGGCTGTAAAAACAAGTGATTTCGAATTTACGGATTCCTGCTTATAAAAGTTTATAAGATGTGCGATAATTCATTTACTGAAAAATAATTCAGTTTACGCCAAGAACCCATGAGAAATTTTTATTTACACAGTTTTTTATAAATCAAAGTAATAATTGAAGTTCGAATTTGATAAATGACAAGATTTTTTGTTTGTTAATTGATTTTTTTACGTATTCGTTGAAAAACTTCCTTCGTTTCACATCTCGATTAAGAGAGAAGTTTAATTATTTTCATAGACTCAGATTTTTTAAAGATATACAAATGGTTGTAATTTTTAAACAAGATCTGACAAAGCTTACAAATTTGACTTGTATGAAACTGTACAATATTTCAGTAATTTGGTTGTTAAATATTTTCTAAACCTTAAGCAGAAATCCATAAATTCGATTTACCTGCTTCAATATCCATTTCTTTCTGAAAATGTGTACAAATAATTTTGAAAATATTGGTTCTCGAATTACCTGACTGTGTCGCTGTAGTCTCCTTAAGAGGAGACTGTCGTGATTTTTTTATCAAAAAGTAATTTATTTTAATTTTCGCAAAATGTTCCCGATATGCCCGACTTTTATTTGCAAAGTACTGAGACTCCCAGGTTTTTTTTCGACCTTGATATCGCCACATTTCGCCGTTTTATCTAGCTCATGAACAGTTTTTGAACTGAGCTCTGACAGGACTAAAACTGCGTTACAATTGTTAAAAAAGATAAAATTAGTAAAATGTCGTCAAAATATTAAACTTTCACCAACAAAAAATTGGTGAATATAAATAAAAAGAAATAAATACGCTCTGCATGTACGAAGCAATTTCCTGACAGTCGAGCCACTTTAAATTTTTGGAAAAACCTTTTTTAAACCCTCCAAAATATATTTTGCCCATAAGTGAAAAAAGATATAACTTGACAAAAAAACGTGGCTAAACTGACACAAAGTACCTATATATGTGTACAGATAATATTAACGCCTGTATGTGTCGAGGCAATATAGACTCTTGATACGATGGGTGTTGTGTTGGGCTTGGCCGTTCAGGGTTCGCACATAAATCCCACTAACCGACTAACGCTAAACTGTAAACATAATTAACGGACGTCGAGAGGAGCCCGGGGCGGATTGTGGCGGGTTATGCCGGTACGCTGTTCCACCCGCCTTGCTCTCTGTAATTGCCGGTGCGGGGCGCGAGCCAATGCTTCGCTCGCGAACCAAAGGTCTGGTCATCAGGAGCTCCGAGGGAGTGAGAGAACTAGCCAGGCGAGAGATTCAAACGGCAGGCCAACTCCGTCGCCGCGAGACCTGCACCTGGCATAAACCCGCAACTGATGCAGCACAGGTTTATGCTGTACTTTACTGTAGTATATCGTTGGAAGGAAGAATGCGGTCAGGTTAAGCAGGTTCAACCGATTGGAGGTTCCTTCCTCTATTATATATTTATACTCTTGCTTTAATGCCTCTTCTACTTTTTTACTACTGGTTCTGGGTTTCGGATATAACCCTGCCGCCGGTTGTACATCAGTTCCTGAACTTGAACGTGCTAAAATGTTGAAGTATTGGATGGATGTGATATTATAGAACGGTTCTTTAGAAATGATGTATGGAGCAAAGCTTCGTCACAGTAATTCTTCAGGGTAAGTCATTTTTTGTTTAAAAAATATATAACAGAGTATAAAATAATGAGTCCAGGAAGGAGTTTGGCAGTTCTGGGTGGACAATGAGATTTGATCGGATCCCATTATCCATCTTGGCTCCATTCTGGACATCATAGTGGATTCTGCCCCTGGATTCCATCCTGGACGCCTCATCTTTTCTATGCAGGATGGTGATGATGTTGGACATCGTAAATAATATTGCTATGTCACAAATGATCGAAGACTACAAAATGAATCTATGGCTATTGATAGCTATTAATCTAACAAATATGTATTTAGATAATACAACTTCAGGAGATCAAAACAATTGACCAGTTTTTTGAGATCGATCTTTACGTTTGAAAATATTGCCATACCAGAAATGACACAAGACTCTATAAAATGATGGTTGTATAGATGGCTGTTAATGTCTGGTGGAATGATTCGAAACATTCCTGGACATGTTCATTAAATAAATGAAAGTATAGCAGTGTATGGTAGTGATCCCCACATACAAATATGTTACCATAGTAAAAATGATTGACGGCTCTTTAACTTTATCGCGTTTTAATGGCTGTTAATGTATGGAATAAATAATTATACTAGCAATTCTCCTGAACAATACATTTTCTTGCAATAAAAAAGTCGGCAGCGTATATCGAATATCGGTGATAAAATTCTGTCGGCGTATGATAGAATATTGATGTATAATGGAATGATTCGTACCAATCATTTTCCTGGACATTTTCATTTAAAAAAATAATAATTTAATAGTGGTACTGAAGTACTAAAATGGCAGAAGGCCCTTTAATATTGACGCAAAGCTACATAAACCTATTAATTTATGGCGTGAAAATTCGTAAAAGCAGTTCATCCGGACGATCAATATTCATTTTAAAAAATGTACAGTACGTTAATGATCTCCGCCTCCAAAAATATAGTCACACTTATGTAAAATCACTGAGTGAATAATTGGATTTTCACAATCGACAAAGATGCTCCCAAGTAACCGTAATCGTTACACCCATGTAACATTGATCTCTCCACCATCATCTCACACTTTTAGACAGGCTACTGATGTTTCTTTTTCATTACACTGATGATGACGACGAGCAATCTTTTCCAGGTCACTGGTAAAGTGAAACGAAGAGTGATCGGACAATTATGTACCACAGTATATAAACGCGCATTATGTGTGTTATACGAGTCGCGTCTCGCTATGCCTGGAATGCTCCAACGGTCCCCGTCCATTTAATTGAGCTTAATCGTCCGATATTAGACTCGTGCGAGAGAGCTACGCGTTGGGTGTAGAGACACGACGTTTAAGTTCTTTATCGTTCTCTCTGAGATATCGTACAAGCGTATTTCTCACTTGCACTCATAAAACAAACACGTCTTCATATGGCACGAGCCATATGCTTCCATCAGTTGTCCTTCCAAACTAGCAAAGCAAAATATACGAATCTCATCTCTTTTTGTTCTGTGACACGGTGATGCACATATAAATATTCCCATATATTCTATTCTTTATCGGGTTCATTTGGACACGTGTTGTAGACTTCGAAAATTTAAGAGACACGTATTTTATTTTTTTTTCGTCAAAAAAGATGCCATCGTCACAACGAAGTTTGGTATATATACCAGAGACGTTGTGAGGATGAAGTGAAGCGCGCGAGAATTGTGCGTCCCTTCAAAGGGAACGCGCGATACGTGCTCGTACACGGAAAAGGTTTCAACGTCGTCACGATCGTCGTTCGAGGTATTACATTACTTTACGTTCACAACGCGGAGATTCTGACAAAAAAAATCGCGTGAGTATCTCCGTCTCTTTTCTCAAGCCTTTAGTTTTTCATCTCTGTCTCGCTTTCTCCCCTCAACGAGAGCTTCGGTTGAGAGTATAAAACCTACCGTTAATAACGATTATTTATGGTGTACTCTCAGGCGAGCCGGCTTGATCACTCGTGAAATTTATCGTACCGCGGCGAAGGGTTGACGGAGTAAAGAGAGGGTGAACAGGAGGAGCCCTCTTCGCCGTTCACCGACCGATCCATAATTTCTATGATGCAGCAATGAGGTTGCATGATATTCTCGATCGGATCGGCAAGATAGTGCGATGCCCTCTCGCTATTATCTGTGTGTACTCGTATCTCGCGGTATATACAACATCGAGTCAGGTATATGTATTAGGCATTCTCTGTCAATTTTGACAATTTTTTTTCTTTTAACACTCTCACATGTTTTTTTTTCGTAATTATTCCGATTTGAGAGTAATCTCACTGATTTTGTAATTTAACGGGTTAGGAAATTCAGTTTTTGTGTTATTCAAGATATCTTGGAAACTATAAGTCACAGGAAAATATTTCATATGATGTTCACTTATATCAGATTTTCAATAAATTTTGTTTGAAGTAATGGTGTCGATGATTATTCACAAAAAAAAATCGAGAGTAATTTTTTATTTTAAAAAATCACTATTACATTGCTGTATAATTGACAGATTGTATTGGCATATGTATTAGATTCGACCTTTTTAATTAAAGGTTTCAGAATAAGAAGTGAAAATTATGAAAAAACATATGAAACTGATGATTATCGTGTCGGCTATTTTTTACGCTCTCAGATATTTCTCATAATTAGACAGATTTTTTAAAAATTGAAGAGCACTATGCGTATTTTTATTTTCAGATTTTTATATCCAGTAGTTTTGGAATTTCCGTATTTTTTTAGTCAACGCATCTCGGAAAGTATAAGTCACAGGTCTTACAATAAATATTGCAGTTTTATATCAGTACTTCAATAAAAATTTTCGAATAATTTTATTGACCTGATAACGACGATTTTTCGAAAACAAAATTAAGGATTTGATTATTTTTTGTTTCATTTTTAAAACCACTTTTATATTGCTGTAAGATTGAGCATTTTTTTTGGACGATGTGTGGATTTTTCATAAACCGAGGATCCAAAGTAAAACAACGAAAATGATGCAGAATTGTATCAACTTGACAATTATTTTACAGAATTCTTTTTGTGCTCTAAAATATTGCCCATCATTTTTTCTCCGAAATCTCGTTTGGTCAACCTTCGATTTTTAAAAACAAAAATTCACCCATAAGTCTTCAGACCCAGTAAAAAAAATTTGCTACATTATTCTAGAGACTTTCTCGAAGAAAATGAAACTGTAATTTTTATACAAATAAACGTTAAGCGGCCAATAAATTATTTTTTTTTAAATTCTTTTGTAAATAAATTTTCGATGGTGTGATGTCGTTTTTTTTCGACTCATACATTACATTTAAAAAAAATGTCATTCTAATAAAAAATGCACAGCTCTCCAAAATTCTTAAAAAATCATTTATGAAAATTGTCTTCGATGTTCAGAATAGAAGTGACTGATTTGACAGAGAATTCCTCATATACGTGTACATGTCGCAGGATAACTGTGTTGGGCTAGAGAGAAGCGGGGAGGTAACAAGATTCGCAATCAGGAGCCGTTCCAAGATATCTATCTTGACTCGATATTCCAACGGTCCTCTCTGCCATCCACACACATCGTTACACACGGTATAAGGATACGGAAACATACTGAAAAGGATAAAACACGTGTTTCGTCGAAGGGAAACGAGAAGCCATGGAATATCCTTTATTGGATCACCATTCCTGAGACATAGTCGAAGATATGGGAAGTGAGAGTAGTTTTCTTTCGTACGGTACGTGTGGTTTCGTTTTGTGCGCGTGGGCGTAAGAAACAGACAGGAGAGCATCGCGGGACAGCAGAGACGTAGAGGGATACCTTATTCACGTGAGTATCTCTGCTCTTTGGTATATATACTTGTGACTACTCCATGGTGGAAGCCCTCCAGAGCGTATCCGAGCGTCTGGCCAAAAGCGTGACAAACGAGAAGCAGTAAAGAGTAAAGACCATTATCCCGACGGGGAGGCGTTACCCTGAACGCGATCGCGAGCTTGCAAGAAGTACAATCGACCACGTAAGAATGCTCATATGTGCTATTCGGAGTCTGAAAAACAAAATGAAAGTTTTTTGGAGTAGTGTAACTATTTTTTTGTACCTACTAAATTTGAGGTAATGCGGAAGATGATATTGTAGTCGTTAATCAATTATTATAAGTATTTGTATTTTTTTTTATATCGGTACAACTATGAGGTATTTTTGACCAACCTGATAAATCTTTGATGCTGAACTCTTCTGTTTTACCCAACGATTTTTTGTTTTGTTACTATTTCTGCTGAATTTCATTCTTCGGTGGTCAGTTATATTTAATTTTAAAGTTAAAAAAAAGGTGGTGGTAGTTTACAAAATGTTTATGCCTGTCGCGTAAGTGGCACGACTTTTCTATGGATATTAAAGTACTTTCATTTTTTTAAGGGATTTTTCTATCAAGACCAGCAATCTTTAAGTAGTGGAGTAGAAATAGGAAAAGAAATGGAAAAACATTTACATGTCTTGTTTTCAGATTGTAAGACAGTGACTTGAAATTAGTATTTAAAAATGTCGAGATACAAGAAACAAGTGCAATAATTATGATTTAATAACGCAAGATTTTTTGTAAAGTTGCAAAAATCCAAAATTAAAAAATATTAAAATGCTTTGAACAATTTTTGGCAAATTTATTATGTAAAAATGCTTAGTATTAGTTCATTCATATTGACAGATATGAGGCATTTAAATAAATTTCGAAATCTAGTAAAATTGAAAAAAATGTGCCCACTTTCCGGAGAGGCTTGAGAATTTCGTAATCTAACAATGGATTTTTCAAATTTTGTCAGATTTTCAAATTTGGATAAAAATTTGGTTTTTTGATTATTATAAAAAAGTTCTGCCTGCTAACAAAATGCTCAAAAAATTGATAGTATTATTTTTAGCAAGAACAATTTTTTTTTATCATGCGATGAATCATAAGAATTCACATATAGAATACAGATTAGGTCTTACATTTACATGTTACAAAAGAAATGATTTCTATACAGCTTCTAAATTAAAATATTTGTATATATTTAATAATAAAAAAAGTTAAATATTAATTTAATACATTAACGATGATAAATGTATTAATTTAAAAAGATGTCTTCATTTATTAAGGGAGGCTTCACCTATTTCAGGAAAAAATGCATTTCTTCGTTTCCTTCATAATAAAAAATAATTGAATTAAAATTAAAATGCGATTCGATAGTTCGTAACAGTTTTTTGATCGTATGAAAAAATCGCACAGATCCGAAAATGAAAAATTTGAAGGCCTTCCATTTTCGAAAGGAAGAATTCTACAATTTATTACATCCATCTATGGAAAATCTTGCACATGATGAAAACACCGTTACGAATAATCAATCACGTACGATTTTGTATACAAGATTGTTGTACCAATAAAAAAATTAATTAACACAAATACTTCGGCACCTGTATATCTTCAACGTGAACTGCTTCAAGCATTCCCTTTTTAAAAAAAACTAGAAAAAAAATATAGTAAACGCCCTGCAGTCAAAAACACTGAGAAACATACTAGCAGTGTCTCCAAAATCCGGACCTCCCAGTCCCAAGAAAAACTTTATTTTCCTCATATACAATGATACATATAGAATACCATACCGGGGTACTTATAAAATCCAATGTTTTCTTCTCCTTGCTTTACGAGAAGCTAAAAAAAAGAAAAACAAAAAAACGATACTTCGAAATAAGTTTCTGGCTCGTGCGAGGCCAGATAGTAACCCCACCAAATCCATATTGTCAAAAGAAAGACACAGACAGGAAAGAAGAAGGAATATAACCAACCAGGTCATAATACGCAGTACAAGAAAGAAAAAAGCGCAAAGAGGGCGCCCTCGCCAATGCTTTGTCCACTCTGTCCCCATATACACTACAGAATATATATATATATATATATATATAAACCATTGCCCACGGCGTGCGGGTGGACATCGTAATCATCAATTTCGTCTCATGAATTCCGTAGACTCTCGGGCGGCAACAGCGGCGAGACTAAACAGCACAGAGGGAAGAGTTTCATGGGACGAAAAGGCATGCTTGTTCTCAATGCTATACCCGAATCGTCCTTTCTGCTACATAACCGTCTGGGCACTCTTTGGCCACGCAGTGGCCGAGAGCCCAACTAAGAAAAACAACAAGACACGAAAACAATCGGGGAATAGCCGTTGCCAAAGGAAAAGAATAGCAGCAGAAGCAGCCAAAGACTAAAAAGGAGAATAAGAAGAATTGAAGAAGAACGAAAAGAACAAGAAGAAGAAGAAGAAGAAGAAGAAGAAGAAGAAGAAGAAGAAGGAAGAGGCAAGGAAGGCGAATGCAAGCGTGTGCAAAGAGAGTTATGGTTATCGCCAGTGTGTATACCACATTGGAGGATCCTGAAGGGGGGTGATAGAGGGTATCTCCTCCTTCGCCAAGGGGGGTTCCTCTACGTCGCCTTCCGCACGTGGAGAAACTGTGCCTTCCCTATAATACTATATGCTTTGCCAAGAAGGAGAAGGAAGGGGGAGAGAGAGAGAGAAAGATGGCGGTGAGACAACGGGAGGAACTTACTTGGGAGCGAATGTAACTTTATTGTGAACTTATCGCTGTCAGGAGGCAAACAATGGTCGGATCTTCGCGCCATCTGCCCCTGCCATCTCGGATGGTTTGCTGCTGTTGCTGCTGCTGGCCATCCAAGATATACACAACGTTACAACGTATTGCAAAGAGGTCCTCTCTCTATCTCTCTCTCTCTCTCTCCCTCTTCCCTTTTGCTCAGCAGAGGCTTCAAGAAGAGGAGAGGAAAGGAAAGCATGGTGAGGAGAGGAGAATTCGAACTCTCTTGGTGACTCTCGTCGTCGTAGTCGTCGAGTGTTCTACTGCTTCCCTTGAGGTCCAACCAAGTCGGATACTGCACGGACTGTGCAAGAAAAAGAGCAGGATGGAGAGAAGAAGAGGAGGACGTGCAGGCGCCGCGTTATCGATGCATCGCATCTATTCTATCGCTGAGAGAGGAAGAAGAAGAGACGATGAGGAGACGACGATATGCAAAGGAGCTGTGTGTCCTCGATCTTTGGATTATTCGATTCTTATGTTTTCAGTGAAATAGGGTGGGAGAAAAGTTCGAGAGAGGATTTGAAGAGTTTAGTTTAGATTGAAGTGTGGTGATGCATATATATTGGCATACATTTTTTAATATGATTTATATATATTTATTTATTTATTTAAAATTTTATTTTGAATTAGTGTAAATGTATTGAAAATGTAAAATACGTACATTTAAGATACAATTTTATTTACAGTTTGTAAATATTTTTTTTAGATCAAACAAAAAATTGTAGGCGTTTGTGGATAAAACCTTTTTTATTAAAAATACAATAAATGTTGTTTCTTTTTTATTGTTTGGGTGATCATCTATTAATCTTATAAATGTAGCCATCATATTACTTTTAAACTTACTGAAATTGCTTATTTTTTGTTGGTAAGCGCTAGGCCTATATATGGGCGTGAGTCGGCAACAATTACATCAATTTTCGTGGTATTTTTTAAATTGATATTAAAAACATCCTTTTTCGTTTTTAATCAAATTTATATATAATTTCTTACCAATATGGTAAGATATTCTTTAAAAAGTAATTAATATCATATAATTTATAGAATAAATAAATAAATAAATAAATAGAGTGAATTCAACAGTAATGTGATTCGGTGTTATTTACATTTAAAAAAATAAGTTCTCTGCGTAGCACAATAAAAAAATTGACATTCTGCGTCAAAATTTTTAAATTCTATATACTCATTAATTTGTAGATTAATTTATCATTAATTTATCGATGAAAAAACATAAATCACTTAATCTTATTTTATCTGCTCAACTCAATATCCACAGACTCTTTTTGTTACCGACATTCTCCCTACGAAAAAGTGGTTATCGACATCTTTACATCACGGACAATCATGAACTGAAGAAATTCCGATCTCCGAGATTTTCAGTGTTCGCACGAAAATTAGTCAAGGCCGGACGACGTGACACTCTGTCTCCCTCTCTCTCTTTCAAGAAGGAGTATGCAATATTATATATCTCAGCCATCGTTTGCCCCGTGTTGTAGCTACTTTGCGCGGAAGTTCGAGACGTGACAAATTTGGTAAACGTGCTCTCGTGTTTCTCGTTGTGTAGAAGAGGCAAAAGCTATCGAGAGACCGACCACTTAGCGGTCGAGTCCCTTAGTTTCTCCTCTGTCTCACTTTTGCTATGGCTTTTTCGTCGTTTCCCATGACTGTCAGGATTTCCTCCCGAGACCACGCTTAGATGTGTGTGTGTGTGTGTATATGTATATAGATATACCCATGGGGGAAAGTTATAGGAAGCGGAGCTAAGTCCTGCCGGTGCTGTGGCCGCCCCTGTTGCATGCATGTGCGTCCGATATAGTCAGGGCGAAAAGCTATTGCGACGAGATGTAGGGTGGTGCGGTGATCCGGTGGGGCATCCGGGATTTCGACAGTGCCTGGGGTGCCCGAAGCAGGTGGTCACTTCGCGCAACTCACACACTGACCCTCTCTGAATATACGACAACGCCATTCGCCAGTAATTCTCGTCTAACCTTCGTCGTGTGCGTAATATTAGGGTGTTACACAATTAAAAAAAAAAAAGTAAAATAATGTCGTTGACAACAAATAAAAAAATAAAATTTTGTCTCCCACGCATCAAGTATAATTACAAATCATTAACCACTGATTCCTACAAATAGAAGGCTCTGACAACCAACTTTAAGGGGTGTCTATTTGAAATGAAGTCGATCTTGCTTTTTTTTTTTTTTTTTTTTAAATTTAGACACCCCTTAAATTCGGTCGCGAGAGCCTTGTATTTGTAGGAAGTAATGATTAATTATTTATAATTGTACTGGAGATTGTGAGACATTTTTTTTTTCATTTGCAAATAATAAATATTCTAAGAATATTTTTTAAAATTAAATCTTTGTTTATTCACCAAAAATAAGTGTCCACAGAGATACACTTTTCTATTATAAAAAAAAAATGTTTGCCGTTCTAATTTTACAAACAAAAATACAAAGATAAATAAATAAACGGATGACACGACAAACAGAAGGACAAGATTGTGTATCCATTAAATGATATAATTTCTATCGTTTTTATCCTATCTTAATAATATATAATTGTTATTAAATCTTGGTCTTTATGAATATTTTTTTATTGTGATAATTTTCATTTAACCTTTTTTTCAGAAAATTATGGTTACTATTAAGTACCACATAATAAAATGACTCAAGATCATCAGAATTCGCTTATTATTTTATCTGTTCAAAAAAATGTATTACCTGTAAAAATGTAAATATATATGCAAATATATGCAAATGTAATAATATATGCAAAAATGCCGTTTTTTAATACAACATACATATTGTGATTAAAAAAACTTTCCAACGGATACAAATTTTTTCACAAGGAAAAGGTTTAGCAATTTAAGGGTGAAAATAATAAATATCCTATGTTAAAAGTTTTTCGAAAGTGTATTCTTGAAGATAAAATTTAACTTACATTTCTGCCATTCCGACACTTTACAGTCTTAACAAATTATCACAAACTACAAAATGCCTTTGATTAAAATTCACAAACCAATTTCTCAATTATCGAACAAAATTGTTATTTTTTTACGAAACATAGCACTCCATAAATTATTTTTTACTGCGTAGTTTCTCATAAAATGCTCAAGGCTACGATATAACTAATAACAATGTAACACGTATGATGTAGATGTTTTTTTTGTCGCAATGCCAGTTCCAAACAACGCAATATCGTAGTCTCGTAATATTTCACAGTAGCCACCAGCGGTAGCACTATTATTAATATTATTATTGTCATTATTAATGTATTATATGTACCTGAGGCAATTACTGACAGATGCTTTTTTTTCATACTCCTCTTGGTCGCCCTCGGGGTATGTAGTTTTGAAGAGGAAAGAAGACACACTTGGTAGAGGCGCCACTTTATGTTCAACGTGGCGAAAGTAGCACGAATCATTATCATTGGTATATTCACCATTCGAGACGTGTACAAAATCTTCGGTAATTGTATAATGTAGAGGGAGGGCCGACGACCTTTTGTGAGAAACGAAACTTCACGTAGCGAGAATCACATAAGTAATACTTTTCTATAATACCCATATATTAGCGTTTCTTCGATCGTGACTGACCAACAGTGGCGAGTTCGCAGGTGAGATCCCGAGAGCTACCGTCTGTGACTCGTCTCTCGATAGTTGTAATTATGAACCAAGAGACCCCGAAAGCCTCTCGAAAAGTATCAAAGTGTTATATGAGAATCTATCTTTCGTCAGAATTTCTTTTGTCTTCATGATTTTTCAGAGACAACACGACGAAACAACAATTGCCATTTCATCAGATATTGCTCGAAATATTTATTTATTTATTTATTCTTTGATTTTTTTCTATCGCTAAAAACAATATGTATTCAATGATGAAAATGTAGATTTATCAAAAGTGGTGATTTAAAAAAAATACAACAAACAAATTTTAATTTTTTAATGTTTCCAACAGTTAAGAATCTATTTATTTATTTATTGTTTTGTAAAATCGGAGTGATACTTTTCATTAAAAAATTACAAATGTTTGTTACTGTACTAAAAGAAACATTAGAATTTAAAAAAAAATGTTAAATCATTAAGGTGACAAAAAAAATGCGGAAAATTGACAAATAATTTTTTTTTTTGTTAATTTAGAAAAGTGACCAAAACAAAATTTCTAGATTTGTCAAATTTCCTAGTAAAGTTTGTGAAAGTGTGTTTCGTCGAGATTTGTTTTTCATCTTTATGACTTTGTGACGAAGCAAAAATTGCCGGTTCATCGGCTAATTAAGCTGTCGGAGAATTATGGCGTACTGGCACAGAACTGACCGCACAAATTTCTGTGTATTTCGTCGAGGAACATAGCGACGAAGAGAACGACAAGGATGAAGTTTTACCGAGACCTGTTCTCGCGCATGATTTACACGGCCGTTTTCTTGTGGACAAAGTGGAGAGCGCGCGAGCGACGCGCTCGCGATGAAGTAGCCGAGATATCTCGCTCTCTACGCCCTGACGTTAATGTATAAACGCAACCTGAGAGCACGCGGGATCGTGAGAGAATTCACGTAAAAAGAACACCGGCCCAACAACGACTACGATATAACATTGCTACGGCAGAAACAGTAACACAGCAGGGCAATTGCTGCTGCTTCTGCTGCTGCTGCTGACGACTGTGCGTTTTAGTCTCTCGTCGACACGATGAGAGGACAACGAGAACATGAGATGCATAATTGTACTTGGTGGTCGGCTCCTGCTCTAGAATTCTACTGTCAAGTTTTCCATCTTCTATTACTTTTTTTTTTTTTGTGACAATAAAACTTCCTGCTATAACGTAGATCTTTTTATGTTGGATATTATCGTGACTGGACAGAAAAAAATGTAAAGAAGAATATCTAGTTTAATTATAAATAAAGTACAAGTATAATTACACACAATTAGAGATATTTATACACTCGATATGATGAAAATTATACTTGACTTGTGATTCCAATATTCGTGAAGTATAATTTTTCTCATTGTATATTTCTCTTGTATATTACGGTTATTTTAACTATTTATTTCGGTCTATACATTGTCAAAATTTTGACAAAAAATGAAAAAAAATCGACAAAGTTTAACCCTTCAATGAAATGGTTCAAATAGATATGAAAGCATACAAAATCTGGACCAAACGGACTTTGACGTACCTGCTTTGCCAAAGTTCGTTTGGTCCACTTGGGCTCTGTATATTTTTTTAAAGCTTGAAACAATCGCTGTATTTTTACTGTTTATGTATTGAATATTACAAATTAATTAATTACCGACATTTATTATTAGTTGATCTATTAAATAACAGTGCATTACGATACGAGTGCGGAAAAACTTTTTCTCACGAGTGTGAGATTGCAGCACGAGCCGAAGACGAGTGTCGCTATCACACGAGCTGAGAAATAGGTTTTCCGTACTCGTATCGTACAAAATTTTATTTGACAAGGTGCGAAAATGGGGTTTGACGCACGCGAAGTGTGCGTGAAACCGCGTTTCTCGCACCGAGTGACATAAAATATAAAATGATTAAATTTTTGTCAATAATAGAAAATTGTCTTACCATCGGAAATTCAATTAATAATAATTCAAGATGGTGATTCATTTTCACAAACCAATTTCAATATAATCAATAAAATTAATTCTGTTTGCCATATTTTTCATGCAGAAGATGAGATCTATAGTTGTTGTCTTGATGTAGAGGCATGGTGAATATTGGATGGGTTTCTACTTAATGTTGGCGTGCAAGATTAGCATTGTAATCAATGTCTGCCATTGATTACAATGCTACTGTTACCTATGGTGGGTTCTGTGGGTGAGGGTTAATCTGGGTTGTCAAAGCTGTATCAATTCTGTGTGCGTCAATGAATTTCTTTTTAGTTTCTGGACGGCCTTGTGTTTTGATTGGTCTCTTTAAATTCGGAGATAAGACCTTTGATTTGGAGCTCGTTGAGACCGTTGATTACAGCTGCTTCGTTGCTATTGGTTTTGAGAAGGTATCCTTGTATCGTTTGTATGATAATCTCTCTGTTGTGTAATATTGTATGTATAATATTGTATTGTATAATATTGTAAACAATATTGAGTTTCGGTATTGTGAAATCTCGATTTGACTTTTGATGACGGATTTGATGTAGTAATAATAATACGTTATATTTTTTGTGGATAATTTCGTTGAAACGCTTGGAGAAGTTTGGTGATTTGTGGATCGCGTTCAGAAGTTCTTTTTGAAGTTTGGGAGAGAGATTCTGCTTCAGATTCTGATTCAATGGTGTAAGAATCACCCTTATTAGATCTGCCTCTTTTGCGCATTTTAGTTACCACAAAGACACCATCATCATCCCTGACTTCGTCCATTGTCTGGATATAGTCAGTTTCACTCATCACCAACCAAATTTGTAATTTTCAACACGTTAGTAATTAACTGAATGTATTAGATATGTCGATTATGAATAGTTATAGGAACGAACGTCATATATTCAATGTTGACTCGTTAACGTCTCTAGTACGACTGACCTAATTTTATTTATAGGTTAATTTAAAGATTAAATTATCTATTTATCGTCTGCCAATAAATGAAATACACTTTTAACTCCTCCAAAAGATAAGATTTTTACATCGAAAAAAAATGCATTAATTCAATTCCGTTCACAATTGAAAAAATGCCTAATAATTATATTATTCTAAATAATATTTCAACAAATGTATCTATTAATTACGTACGTGTCCAAATTATCTTAACTCCACTACATGTAAAATATATTTTTTATGCGACTTTAAATACGTGATTTCCATTGGGACAAAAGTGTTCATGCTTGTAGGTTAGCCTTCTGCACCTCGTGGCAATTGCCAGAAGTAATCAACAGTCAATCAAAACAACGAAAAAAAATAATAATAATGACAAATTCCCATTAAACGTTTCTGTCGACAAGAGCTGATCGTCGAGGAAACTAAGCGAATCTCCCAAGTGTTAAAAATCCGATTAAATTACTTGTAGCACGCACGTGGCATCGAAGCTCCAGGTCGTTCGGTGTTACCGGGCCTCGTGCGACCCCGTGATGCGAGCACGCCGTCGACGTGCTCATCGTGCAGCTCGCTGGTGCAGTCGGCGCGCTCCCGAGCGATCGACTCGATCGTGGATCGCCTAAGAAGGCATGCAATTTGAGTTTATTGAGAGCCCCTCCGAGTATAGAACGTACGGATATGTTCGTGGTGCCCATAACGGCTTACTTCTCGCGCCCTCGCGGATTCACGTTCTTCTCTGGATCCTTCTCTCGACTTTTATCCTTATTCGCTTTGCTTCCTTCCGACGAAGAAAGTACAAGGGAGAAAAAAAAGGAAGAAAAAAACACCGTCAAGAGATTCTCGCAATATCGTGTCGAGGCGGCATTGAGGGCCCTTCTTACGCTCTTTCGCGATATTAATGCCGTCATTACCTCCTTCTTTTTTCTACCCGTGGATCCTATTAGCCCGAGATCGAGAGGTCTGCGCGCGCTCTCCACGCTTCTCTCGTACTTATATTATACTTGGGTACAACGTGCCATTACCCCCATTAGCGACGTTTCCCTCATATACGTGCGAGAGTATCAGCAAGCGTGATTCTCGTCCACAAAGCTGCTGCTTCAGCTTTCGTAGCGGAGATTCTGAGATACCTATTAAAGGTTCGGTGGTAGATGCACTTTATTTGGAACCAAAGTGAACCGAGAGTTATACACAAAAAAGTATAGGGTGCTGATTCGTTTTTATAGATCCTAGAACTGAACATAAACCCAATACAACACAGATAACATTTTGCAGAAAAGTTCTATACTAAACACAGCCGAATCTGTGTTCAGTTCAGCCATGGGACAGTTTTACTGCATCAAATTGTACTCGTTTACTAACCATTCAGCTTGAGTCAAGTTGAATCTGTATTCAGTTAAATAATGAAGCAGATGGTCCTGTATTCGGTTAAACTATGGTACAGTTAGATCCTTATTCAGTTGAGCCATAAGACAGTTGGGTCTGTGTTTAGTTGAACCATGTGGGACAGTTGTGTCTGTATTTAGTTGAACTATGGAACAATTGAGTTTATGTACAGTTGGATCATTGGCCAATGCTGTGTCAAGTTGTACCAAAGTTTGATTACCAACTGCTAAGCCAGTATCCGGTTGAATCGGTATTCATTCGAACCATGCGTCAGTTGGATGTGTAATTGATTGTATCAGGAAACAGTTCAATCTGTGTCAGTTGAGCCATAGGATAGTATTACTGGGTCAAGTTGAGCAGAAGCTACTTCATTAATCGTTACGCCAGTGTACAATTGAATCTGTATTCAGTTGAAACATGGAACATTTGGATAATCATTCAGTTGAGTCGTGGGTCAATTGGGTCTGTATTCAATTGAGCAAAGGGGGACAATTGGGTCTGTGTACAGTTGAACCATGGAAAAGTTTTGCTGCGTCAAGTTTCGCTAATGAAGTGATTCTCTGACAATGTGTTGAGTTGCGTCACAAATTTAAAAAGTCATCGCTACACACCGTCCACAAAGTCCCAGTCGTCATTTTTCATACGTCTCAGTTCTTAGCTGCTGAAAATCGAGCTAGTTGTCGTGCAGTCATTCGAACCGAATATCAGCCCGGTTTGTCTATCATCCAACGCGCGAACGGTAAAACAAGTAAACGATCAACGGCTCCGGCAGCGTGGCGTCATCGTCTTTCTTGCTACAATTAATTAACGCGAAGTGTGTGGAGAAGGCAGGCTTGACCAGCTGGTGTGTTTTGCTTTGCTTGGCCGCGCTTTATAAGTGCACCAATTACTACAGCAGAAATCACACAACTGTGTATCGATAAATTACATGTATTTCGTTACGCTATGGTGAATTTCCGCGGAGAATGCTCAGATAACGAGACTGGAAAAGGGGGAAATGTGACAAATGCGAGAAGTCGCTGATTATGTAAGAAAACCACCGGTGGTGCGGTCCATGTGCGGCTTTGGCGGTCCCTCAATTAAACAGCATTTCGTGTTGCCACTACTCGGAAGGGTGACCGCTTTGTCGTGCATCTATTGGCACATCACAAGTGAGCGGGAGGCATTTTTTTGGTCCTTCGGTGTTTACACGTGTATACATCGAAGAATCAGACGAATATGGTGCCGTCTATACCGGCACGGGATTTCCGTAAATAAAAAATTTTAAAAATCTATAAGAAAACCTAAATCAATTATCGTTGATTTGGAAAAGAAAAAGAGTATGATTAATAATACTGAGTGATTTACACTTAAAAAGAATGAAAATAAATGAAACATCAAAATATAACGAAATATTCGATGTAAAATTATTCTTTCGAATCTTTCATCGGTATTCTCGTTAATACTTTATCTTCCCATTTAAAAAAAAGAAATAACTTTCCAAGCCTCCTTAATGAATGAACTATTCAAAAAGTCCATCAATAATAAGAGAAATTATAACTATAAGGGTTATTCTTAGGTATTACTTGAAAATTCCCAATGATCATTTCATGGATTGCTATGTTGAACAATACTTCTGGTGTACATGAATTAATATAATAAAAAATAACTCCTGTTACTTACAGATAATAAATTATATATATATCTGGTTGCGCTGTGGTGAATTGCAACGGACATATCACAGATAACTATGTTGAGGAAGGGGAAAAAGTGCCGAAGCAACGCCGACGAAACTGACGATTAACACGATTGCAAAACTTATTAAAAACCATAAATCAACTTACCGGCTACCGCATACAGGTAGTTGCATAATTTATACTCTCAGCCACGCGTGCTCACCATATAATATATATAATATATATATATATATATATATTATGCATATAAACTTGTACGTGTACACGTTTATCGCTTGCAATCCGATGTCTGTCGAGAGCGCCGTTAAAACGCTCGCGTGTCCAAGGTCCTTCGATTGACGCTCAGTCGAGCGGAAAGAGAGCTAATTAATCGAAACTCGTTAAAGTGAAGCGCGACGACTGGTGTGGAGATGAAGATGACGACGAAGATGAAGAAGAAAAAGAATACGAAGAAAAGTCCTACGAAGCCACAATAAATACCACAATTTTCTTCTACACGAGATTCTATGTAGGCTCGTTCACTCGGTCTCATTAAGTATGCACATTTCGTAGGGACCCGTGCGGTTTGTCCTTCGTATTCTTCAGTCCCGAGAGATGCGGTGTGATATAATTTTCCACTACGTCTGGTTGCTCCTCGGCGACTACTTTTCTTCCAGGGCGTGAGTTGAGCACCGAGCCAGTTGGTCTTGGTATACTGAATATAAGTACAGTGATGAGCTGGTTAAGAGACTTGAAATGTTGAAGCTTAAAGATACGAAAAAAAATTGTCAACATTTTTCATCAATCCTTCAACATATGTTTTTACGCGAAAAAAGATAGTTGACATTATTGTTAATCACTGGCTGACCAGAATAGTACTTTAAATTTAAAAAGAAAGACTTTTCAGCAAAAAGAAAGTGTACTTCTGTAAAAATTAAAATATTGTAAAAAATTATTTGGGTTCTTGTCTTTTATGATAAATCAGCGAATAATAGGTTTGATCACCGAAAAAAGAGATCGATTGGTTCAATTAAATGAGTTTATGACTCATTTTCTTTGCTTCGAATAGAAATCTATTCTTGCCTGATATTTAAGATGACACTTCGTTTTAACCGCACCTGAGTCATATTTGACATAGCTAAGGCCTATCAAAATTGCCAAACACCTGCAGGAAAATAGACTGATCCCATATATCAATACGGCTGAAAGAATCAGCCCAATTTAATGCTCTTTAAATCAAGCCGGAGTTTAAAGAATAATAAGGACCACATATCAGGACTATAAGTACCCTTACACTTAAGGTCTGAATCAAATACTCCAGTCAGATAACAGCCTGATATGATTTCAGGCAAAGACTCATCTAATTTCATTCCAAACCTGAACCACTTTCAAACAACCCTGCAGGTTTTCAGATAATGGAATTTCAGAAAGAAGACTGATGTCATTTCAGGCCAAGCCTGATCCTACTTCAACCAGGCCCAATATGGTCGAATTCCAACCTGATTAAATTACAGTAAGGTAAATGTCTCTTGAAACAAATAAAAATTCCATTTGTTTAACGAGAAATATGCTTTGTTGTCTAACAAAAATTGTACGTTTTTCGTATGAGTTGCCAACGACTGTGAGTTACCGTAACCTACTATAATCCATATAAAACGCCTGTGGCAATTACACTTTGCCTTGACAAGTGAAATCCCACTGGACCCAATTTCCTCGACTCTTATCCAACCACTGTATAGTCCACCATAGAAGCAGTTGGCATCCGGACATCACCTCTTTCCCGCCTATCCTTCTTTTTATCTTTTTTAAACGGCCAAGTCGTTAAACGGCCATTCTGCAGTTTGTGGAGCCGTTAAGACTTGGCCGACACTCCCAAGTCGTAGACTCCATCTCGTCGCTAATTTTGTGAAGTTCCGAGTTGCGCTCAATATATACGAGTGACGTCCAGCGTATATATGCGCGATATATGCCTACTTACAGCTTTATGTATATTTGCGGGTACCATCTACGTGTGGCTTCCTCTCGCGTGCCGTCGCTGTCGTTGAGGGGATTACCTTCGAGGTTCCTATACACCCGTTGTGCCGAGCGTCCGTGAGCCGACCACGAGATATACCATCCGGATGCTCCGCACCTGTTACTTTTGCCTCTGCACGACCAGCTAGATAAGTACCGGCGGCTAGATAAACGGAGAAATGTGCAAAAGAGAGGAAATAAGAAATGTAAAAAGGAATTTGAGATATAGTACTTATGTCTCATCAGTCTCAAGTCCGGCTTGACTATCTTGACTCCATTCAAGTATAAGGCATTCTCTGTCTATTCAGCGCCTTTTTTTCTCACCGCGTCAAATATTTTTAATAATTTGACGAACTTGTTAAATTACTGGTAAATTCCTTCCGTGATTTTTTGCAAATTTTTTAATTTAGTATTTTAGAAAAACATGTGTTTTTGTTTGAAGTGAATGTATCTCGAGAAGGCACAGAAATTATTTTACCATGAAAGTTTCAGTTTTATATCAGTTTTTGGATAACATTTAAAAAATAATTTCATCGTTGATTATAACGCTTGTAATTAACCAAAATATGTAAAGATTATTTTTATATTTAAGAAAGTCCTCTTTTATGTACATAAGTAAAATTTAAAGAATATTTAGTGCCACCGATTTACATTCGATGGCTAAAAAATTAGAATCAGGAGTTCTATATAAAACAGCGCAAAAAAATGTTTCACGAGTTCTTGGCGTAAATTGAGTTTTGAATTTTCAAAATCTTAGTACTCGAATGACCTGCCTCCACCACTGGAGTCTCTGTAAAAAAAAATCTTTTCTTTAAATATCGGATTAGAAAGTAAAATAAAAATGCCTACAGACTACTTAAAAGAAATACACAAATCTGTCAAATTATAATGAAATTACTATCAATATAAAAAAGCCTGCAAAAAATAGAAGCTTACAGATGGTTTCCGCGTTAACAAAAAAACACTTTTCTCTTTTTTTTTCTTTTTTCTCTCTTTTACGCGTAGGTTAAATTTTATTATCATTTCTGGTGCCGATAGTGTCGAAAATAACAGTGATAAAAAAAATCTAGAAAT
This sequence comes from Perithous albicinctus, assembly GCA_964016905.1. Classification (NCBI taxonomy): domain Eukaryota; kingdom Metazoa; phylum Arthropoda; class Insecta; order Hymenoptera; family Ichneumonidae; genus Perithous; species Perithous albicinctus. The sequence continues at coordinate 6,805,520 of OZ024695.1, forward strand.
TATTGCCCCTAGAGAATTTCAAGTCGAACAAAACGCACCCCCGCGGAACCTCGTACGACGAAAATTGCTGGAGATACGACGTGCCGAAAATTTTACTTCTCAAATGCAGAAATCTTCAGGGCCATCATTATTTTGTATGTTTCATTAAGTATTTTTTTGCAAAGCTTTCTCTACGAGGAATTATGCTAATCAATTTTTGCTTCCTCATAGAGGGAGCTTTGTAAAAAAAAAAATGCATTGACAAAGGTACAAAATAATAAGAAACCAATTTGCAAGGTTCTACTTTGTAGGCTTGTTTGAGCTCAAGACATTTTGCAAAAAAAAATTAAATGTCATGCTAATGAAATCTGCACATACACACATACAGACATTTTTTCTAAACCACTTTTCTCGACATTTTGTACTATTCCGAGTTTACTGACAAGAAAATCTTGAAAGAAAAAAGTTCACAAAAACAAAGCTTCCATTATGAGGAAGCAAAAGCTGGCTTAATTGACAGAGAATGCCTCATATATTTGTATATGCGTGTAGCAATGAATAAGCAGGGATTCAACCGGCTTGAAATGAAGTCGGTTGTAATTCTCGTAACCGCTAAGTAGCCGCCGTGCGGTCTCACATGTTCTCTTCTATTTCCGTGAGGAACTCTCCAAGACCGAAGGTCCATTAGCTCGACTCTTCGTTTAGCAAATTCGCGAAACTGCTTCACTCCAATTCGAACTGCAAATCGAATTGGAGCATTATTCCTTAAAAAAAAAAGGTTCTATATCCTTTCCTCCGGACTCGAGTAGTCGGCCTTGCCTATGACCACGCGATTACCTTGAATCTCTCACTAATATTAGGCTACAGAATTTTTTTCATTCTTTTTTTCTTATGAAACCTACCCAAATTTCGTGAAGTGATTCTACCGCAATGTAGCAATCACAAAAATCGGAATGAAAGATTGTGAAAAAAAAAGAGTGGAGAGCCTCTCAACAAGAGAGATTCCTATATGTACGCACGCATCCGGGAACAGGATCTCGTGCTTGGGCTAGCGTGACGATGAATTTTGCTCTCTCGATCGCGCGTGCAGTGTCGAGGTGGCCTACTGTAGGATCTACTCGCGTAGATCTCGAGCTGTACGTGACCGAGAGGAGATCCGAGAACAAATTCCATATATTGTTACGTACTCGGAATGTGTGCGTGTGTGTGCTTGTCTACCTCGCTGCCATATGTTCACCAAATATTTTAAGAGTCCTCCGAGAGTTGAAAATACTGGTTTTGTTTCACTAGAAAAAAAAGATAAACTGTTTAGATTGAGGAGAAAATAATAATTGCGGTCATCGGACAATGACTGTCACTTTAATTTTAAAATCATACGACGATTATTTTTTATTTTCATTTTTCACGTCTGTTTATACAGGTGAGTAGCTAAAAGTTGAAGTAAAATATTTAAATTATATAATTATTGCACTTTGATTTGATATTTGATATTTTTTGAATGGTTTTACAAACACATATTTGTGATTTCTGAAATAACAAATTTATTCGTATTTTTGACAAATTTTTTTGTTCACTTTTAACCTCACATTTTTTTATTTTATTGTAAATTCAATATAATTCTAGTTCCAGAAGTGCAGAGAAAGCTTCAAAAATTAATGAGCATAGTAATAGTTTTGTTGAATTATTGGCCTTTGCTGCATCGGAAGCATCGGATGAGCGGGACTTATCGAAGAATACGACAGAGACGCTGACGACGAGGAAATGATGAGACGTCTCGAAGGCAAGGTTTGAGTCGGTTGGCATTCATCTCTTCCGCGAGGAGCCCATCTCACGTCTCTTACCATCTCTTATAGTAACAGCAGCAGAAGCAGCAGCAGCAGCAACAGCAGCAGCAGCTCGCATCTTAGGTCGTAACTCGCTAATGGTTTATCCGCGCACCGTTAGCTCAACGCGCTGGCTAACGCCTTCTGGTACACTCTGACTGTAGCCTCGGATGAACGCCAGGAAGAGTGTTGGCTCGCTCACATCGCTTGCCACGTTCCTTTATTTTATAATCAAGAAAATGATGGACAGAAAAGAAGTAACGGAAAATAAGGCAGTGAATTAAAGTTTGCAGCGACAGGTATTGGAGATTGGAATTCTTTCGTACGTAGACACTTACTAATAAAAAATTTTAAAAAACGTTCGCGAGTCGAGCAGAGCAGAGAGAGTGAATTTTCGCCTCGATCGGATAAGAAATCATCAGTGATTAAATCTGTCGTAATGGAGTGATGAATATACGATAATTAATCACAATTCGAAAGGTTGAAAGTGATTCGATAACCAGGTTAAGCCCTCGGGCTTCTTATATACATAAAATAGGTATTGACTCTCTCTGTGCAGTAATATTATTTATAATTTTGTAACATCGGCGCACTGTTTTTCGTAATAAATTATATTTGTACATAAGAAAATTCGTTTACTTTAATTTTTTTTAAATCAATCGTGTGATATGAATTTTATGTTAAATTTGTAAAGTGATTAAAAAAATTATAAAATCGGAGTACTGTGTTCTCTAAATGATATTTTGTTAAATAAGTAACAAATCTGTTCGTTACTTTAGGACAAATTAGTTTTCTAATTTTTTTTTTTTCGAACTAGTAAATACCAAAGCTAGAAATTTGTGCTGGTTACAATTTTTCAGTTGTAAACAAAAGATAATACATATAATATTGTAAAATGCAAAGAGAATTTTTTTATCATTTTTCGAAGTGAACTTCCCTAATTGCTAATAATTGAATAATAATTACTAGCCTCATCGGTAATTTCTTAAATTATTTAATTTTTTTATGTTGTCTGTGAAATCTCGTCATTGGTTTTTTTATATAACAAAAAAATCGTCGACGTCTGAAGTTTGACAAACACTTTTATTTACAGGGTCTTCTTTTTTTTAAATTTTAATATTAATGAGTAATATACAGAAACATTTTTTTTCAGGCCCAAGCTACTTTGTGACCTTTTTTGAAGAAAACCCAGACATTTTAAGGAAGAGCGAAATTTTTTTTTCAAAGTGCCTTAATAATCATCCAAATCATATTTTATTTATCAGCAATCGAATTCCACAGTATTTAAAAAAAAGTAAGATCGCAGTTTGATTGCCTGTAAGATTCGCCTGTTTTCGAGGTAATTGACAGATTTTAAAAAAATTTGTCTGCCTTTTTGGCAATTTAGCTGCATTTTCAAAGCACATTTTGTAAATTTGCTACACTTACAAATATATCTTGACAAAATAGTAGTAATAAAAATTATGTTTCCAATTTACAAGTTATTATTTGTTATTAGAAGTGATAGAAAAAGATTCATCAAATTTACAAAAAAAAAAAAAAAGAAGAAAACACTTATTAAAACAGAAATGACCAACATATTTTTGTAAAAATGACAAAAAAAAATTCGCAACATAATAATACGAATTTCAAAAAATGTATGTTTCTATTATTATTATAAAACCAAAAACAGCCAAAAAAAAAGTGTGTTAAATAAACATAAACTCTCTGCGGACAGAACTTTTGTGCTAAAAATGCTCAAATAACAATTTAGCTTTTGAAATTTTGATATTATATCAGTTTAATTTTGGAAAATAGAGCTCTTATTGTTGGTCTCCTTTTCCCTGTAAGAAATAATCGATTCTGAGTGCTCGTTTTTGTGATTCGAGATTATACGAGACTGCCGTGAGAGTACGTAACACGAACTATACGTAGGATTTACTGGCGTTATAGAACACACGCTGTGGATCATAACGCACACGCTCATCTCTCCTGTGTACTAATACAGCAAACGATGTGCTGGAAACGATGAGGGAGAGTCGGACAGACAGGGCGCGATATGAGCGAACGCAACAGGTTCGCATTGCGCGTTTACGATGACGAGGATTCCACCCATGGGAAACGCGTACTGAATATATCCTGGTACGTGGAGTACTACTCCAGAGGCATGCACGATTTTAGTAGTGAAGTTGTTCATATACCCGGTTGAGCATCAAAGGAGACGATTACTCGTGTTGACGAGCTTGAAGCATCAGCAAGCAGGAGTTTCGAGTAACGAGCCGAACGATGACTTGCATAGAAATTCGGTTCGCTATATTCTCGATAAACTGAGCAAGGGTAATGTTACGTGATACCCTGATGATGTTGAAGGAGCCATGAGCGAATATGTTGAAATTCACCAAGTCATCGTATATCCGGTTAAAAATTTCAGTATCTCAATCGGTTACTATAAGTATAAGAATAATATTGATTCGATATGCCATTTGAAAAATAAAAGTTAATAATCGACATTTTATGAAGTAATTATATTATAGTCATGGAATTTTGGCCAACCTAGTTTTGCATTGTCTTAAAAATAATTTACAATTTTTTTATTGTTACAGTTTCATGTACTTTTTTCAAATTATTGAAATGATAATTAATCGCATTCTTCACCTAGAATGAAATATCGAATAATTCTTTTATTCGCTGTATAGAAAAGTGACTCATTGTACAGAAACAAAAAATTGGAACGTACAATTTGTTATTGGTAGTACTGTTTATTTATTTTTTGCAACCTTGTGAAAATATGCATCTGCAATCATGTCCATTTTCTTTTTGCAGTTTCTAAGCAATGAAACGAAAAATATATTCAATTTGGAGCAATATCAAAATGGTACCTCAAAGAATGCATCAAAGTAATGTGATTAAACAATTTTATATATTGAGAAGTACATTTGAAAAAGTACATTGTTTTATGTTGAAATTTTTCTTTGCACCGTAAATCGTTTTGACCGTAGAGCGAATACAAAAAAAAAGAAATCCGAAACAAACGGTATTTAATTTTGGGTGATGTACGTGATTGAAAAATCTCGAATAATTTGTAAATATTCTTAACAACTCTTAAAAGACTTATCAAAAATGTATGAACCCTTTTTGAGACCATAAAATGCCGTCTATAAGATTTTAACGAACTAACCAATAATTTACGTAGCAATAAAGATGTTAAAAATAAATAAGCTAAAATTAAATAAAATGAAATAATTTTACTCTTTCCATTTTTATTTTCTATATACAGTAAATTTGAAAAAAAAGAATCCCAAAAATGTTTGTAAATATTGTAATTCTAGATGAAATACGTGACTGAAAAATTCCAAATAATTTGTAAATATACTTGACACTAAAAAAAAAACTTAAAAAAAAATTAATTTGTGAAACCTTTTTTGAAACTGTGAGCTATTCAATAATTAAAATATAGTAATGAATGTTATAAAAAAAAAAGTAAATTAAAAATAAATTAAAAGTGATTAATAAAAAGAACTCTTTTGAAAATGGTTCAGCACCATTGAACCGTTGCGGTGTCTGATTATGATCACTAATTAGATCTACAACTACATAAGGAAACATCGTGTCCTCTTTTAAGATTAATTCAACGTCGTTTGGTGTGGTGATTATGAGGATCGTGACAAAGCCTGAGAACGAGGTCTCTCGTTGACGAGGAAAAGAATTACAATCCAAATCTGGTGATCCTATAGAAATCTCCGCTCGTGCCACTCTCTCTCGTCGGGCAAAAGGCGCGACGAGCGGTCAGCGCACCGAAATAAAAAAAAAAAAAAAAAATGTGTGACTGCTGTTCTCGCGGCCACGCTGCTGCAACGAGGGTTAGCTTTATCTAACGACCGCCAGATTTTTATAGCGTCATTAAAAGCGCCGCACTTCGAGAGGTGGCTGGGCAACGGGGTGCGCGTTTCCGTAACCATCAAGTCGCGAGCTCACGTAGCACAAAACGCGTTTACGTATAATACTAAGCCATATAGTCTGTCATACATATACTGTATACGTCGCGACGTTTTGTCACCTCGTGAATCTGCTGTATTTCAGGTTTACGTGGGAAAGAACTGCGACTATCATCGAGACAGTTCCTCCTTAATTTTCTTGTTTTATTACACACCAAAAAGCAATTTCCAAGAAATACACAGCCGACACTGCGAGAAACACGGTGAAAAAAAAAAATAAATCAAAGTTTGTTTAATTTTAACACGATGTTTCTGTCCACAAACAGCGACAGAAATTTTTCTTTTTTAGTCAACACCATTTTTTGTTGTTGTCAATTTCTGGCTCTTTTTTTAAGTATCTAAATAATAATTTGTTAAATATTCTGTATTTTTTTTACGAAATATTTTTTATTACTTCAACGGAGCAACAAATGGTGAATTACCTATTACAATTTTTTCTGTCACTTGAACTTTCTTTTTCAATAATAATTAGTTAAAAATGTTGTATATTCTTTTCTTGGAATGATTTTTGTCATTTCAACAGAAAAAATTGTCATTTTCATTATACTAATTTTCTTTTGTAATTAAAAAAAATTTCACTTCTAATTTAGTAAATGAAAATTGGACGAGTTTGTTTATTGCGCATTTTTAAATAAATAAATAAATAAATAAATAAATAAATAAATAAATAAATAAATAAATAAATAAATAAATAAATAAATAAATAAATAAATAAATAAATAAATAAATAAATAAATAAATAAATAAATAAATAAATAAATAAATAAATAAATAAATAAATAAATAAATAAATAAATAAATAAATAAATAAATAAATAAATAAATAAATAAATAAATAAATAAATAAATAAATAAATAAATAAATAAATAAATAAATAAATAAATAAATAAATAAATAAATAAATAAATAAATAAATAAATAAATAAATAAATAAATAAATAAATAAATAAATAAATAAATAAATAAATAAATAAATAAATAAATAAATAAATAAATAAATAAATAAATAAATAAATAAATAAATAAATAAATAAATAAATAAATAAATAAATAAATAAATAAATAAATAAATAAATAAATAAATAAATAAATAAATAAATAAATAAATAAATAAATAAATAAATAAATAAATAAATAAATAAATAAATAAATAAATAAATAAATAAATAAATAAATAAATAAATAAATAAATAAATAAATAAATAAATAAATAAATAAATAAATAAATAAATAAATAAATAAATAAATAAATAAATAAATAAATAAATAAATAAATAAATAAATAAATAAATAAATAAATAAATAAATAAATAAATAAATAAATAAATAAATAAATAAATAAATAAATAAATAAATAAATAAATAAATAAATAAATAAATAAATAAATAAATAAATAAATAAATAAATAAATAAATAAATAAATAAATAAATAAATAAATAAATAAATAAATAAATAAATAAATAAATAAATAAATAAATAAATAAATAAATAAATAAATAAATAAATAAATAAATAAATAAATAAATAAATAAATAAATAAATAAATAAATAAATAAATAAATAAATAAATAAATAAATAAATAAATAAATAAATAAATAAATAAATAAATAAATAAATAAATAAATAAATAAATAAATAAATAATTGTCCAATTTTATCATAACTTCCGCATGGCAGAGGGGTCATTGATTTTCGGTTGTGGGGATTAAATGGCCAAAAGAAAGCGAAGGACGAATTGCGAGATCCCATATGCACATACATGTATATGTATATAGGACCTTCGCTGTATCAGTATATGGTAGAGGACCGGGCAAAGCCGTGAGCCAATAGCCGAGGAAGCGCAGAGGCCAAGCCAGAGCGCGCGCTGTCCGTACAAAGGTCAGCTGGGTCATTGCACCCGCGGGCAGGGCATCTCCGCGATGCCCTGCTGCCATGCCATGGCTATGCCTCTCTCGTAGCGACGAGAACTCCTGCATGCTGGTACGTCGTGCGCGCATCATCCCGTCTACTCTAGTGGACCTCGGATATTAGCGGCTCTTTCCCAGCTCGCGTTGCGAACTATAATAGAAACTGTATGTTGCAGACGGATATAGGCAAAAACAAAATTAAGAGACTATCGCAGCATTTAACACTATTCACTGTAAAATGCTTCTTTATTATTTTTTACAAAGTTTTGCAAATTAATTGACGACATTGAAGGATGATTTGTACGCTGTTAAAAATTTGGTAGCTCTTATTACAGTATTCACACAAATGAGTATGTCGAAATTATTCGGCATACTTCAAAACGTTTAAACCATTTATTTCCGGGATAAGTAGATGCAAATCATTACCATAGTTAGGAGTCAATGCAAATTTATGGCACGAATAAAAAACTATAAATATTTGTGAATTTTATGCACTTATTTTCAAGTAAGTATCAAAAGTTTTGAGATTTTACTGCAAATTGACAGCAGCTGGTGAACAAAGGCCATTTGCACGGTGTGGATCTTATGAACATTTTGGATTTTTCATTTTTATCACCGGATATTTTTTCATTTTTCATTTTCGTGTAAACAATGTTAAACTGCATTTTTCAAATATTTTGATGTAGAAAAGTGTAAAAGACTTCTGAATTCTGTTCTTTTCAACATGAAGGAAGCTTCAGACTTGAGGGCTTAATATTTCTCTCTTTAAAAGACTCTGATTACATACAAATAACTACGGATATGGTTACAAAAATGTATCACTGATTGCCAAGTGTAAATTGCACCAATCACCTTAAATATAATTACTGTTTTATTTCATTAGCTGAATCATAAAAAATATAATTCAATACCCTCAGCAGAAAATAACTGCTATGTTAATCCAATTGATGACATATTTAATTTTTTTAAAAGCAGAACCGCGTTAAAATGTTTTTTTTAATATTCAGTTTAATCGTTAATTCAAGAAAAACCATCAGAGGAGGCGTAAAAAGGCCCAGGCTAAAAGGAGAAGTGAATTGTGCCGAAAAAAAATAAAGTCCATGTACTGATGTGGGACGCGCATCTCGAATCGATTTCCATCGTCATAATGGACCAGCAGAAGCATTCGCCTCCGATCCGTTCTGTATCAAAGGGAGAATTGTGGCGCAGTGCGAAGAAGACTAAAGACTGAGGAAAGGCTCTTTGGTATCGTCTCTCACTCAGCGAGGTTCGTATCCGCAGCTGTGCCTTTACTCAGCGGTGCGGTAGATCGTTCGTTGATGTGGTTGGAAGCAAACGACGATTTCATGGGAGGATGATAGCCATTTTGCAAACGAGATGCCTATACGTGAGAGTTCGTGCAGTGCGCACGTATAGCTTCCACTCTCGTCTTTCGCGCGCGCGTTTTGCCAGAGCGCATTACATGCATCAAACCGGCGTGTTGCTTGGTGGCGCGAAAAGCAGCGCGCATACAGCGCCGCTTCAAAGCTAACGGGAACTTCCTGTCGCACATATACCGAACGATTTGACTCTACTGCTTGTCTAGGAAATTCTAGTGGAAGCCCCTTCTCTCTATTTTTCTGACAACTTTAATCAAAAGCGATGAATTATTGTCCAAGCTAAATTAAAATTTTTTGTTAAACGAAAAGTTATTTTTTTTTCAACGGTTTAGATTCGTTGTAAGCGCCAGTATTGTTGAAAAAATATAATATTACTTTTAGTATGTATTAGTAGATTTAGTTACGTTTGACAGAATGTTATTTTTTAATGATTACTTACTATAAACATTTCTTAAAATATATATTAATGTGGAGTGCCCTGCCTTATTTTTTTGTTTCAATCTTTTTTTCCGAAATCTGATAAATTTAAAACTATTATCTTTATAATTTGAAACAATTATTTCTTTGATGTAAAAAGTAGGAATAAAATACATTATTATGGGAAAACGTCTCAGATTCCTAATAAATATTTTTCCAATTTAATTAAAATTCACGAAAACAATTAAAATCGCAATGATTTATTTGCTTTTGCTTATTTATTTATTGGGAACAAAAATATGTTATTGAACATTTCTACGTCAATTATACAATTTCCTTTAGACTGAAATCTCCATGGATTATATTGTAATAAAATAAAACACTAATTTATACCATAAAAAAATTACTATTTTATTTTATTACAATGTAGTCGTTTCAGAACCCAGTCGTAAAAAGAAATACAAATGACGTAAAAATGGGTGAAAAAAGAATGGTGATATTTTTATGAACGTAAACGCATAGGTTAGTTTTAAAAAACTAGGTTTTTTACTATATTATTATTAATTACAATATTATTAAAGCTGAGATTTCTTCATGTAAGAATATATTTTTTTTTTCTAATTCTTCTAATGTACTAGAATCAATTGTTTTTTTACATTTTGATCATATTTTTACGTATGTAAGTTAGTTTTCTTCACGAATCGAGATCTTTAAAATGGTATCTGATAGATATACTGTCTAAATCTTTTTTTTTCCTTTTTTTACTCTACACAGCACAACAATTGTTTTTTTTCGCCAATATACTGGAAGTAAAATGTATACGCCAATATACCGGAAACAAACATACTTCTATCAATAATTCTCGTAAATAAAGCTTGAGATTTGAATGTTGATGACATATTACCGTCATGCAAATCTTTTCTCTAGAAAGAAAAAATAAATAAAGTCGTTTACGGTATTATATACACAGATACATATACCCCGTTGTACTGCAGTAAGAGATGACGAAGCACGTCGTCACGAAGGCGCCCGCGAACCTGGAAGAGATATCTTCTCGCTCTCCACATGGCGCGAGGTGCGAATCAATTGGGAACGCGGGTTAACGGGCCCCATCACAAGTGTCATCGTTCTACCGCAGACAAACACCTTTATCTACCATTATCGCTAATTTATTTTCTACCTGGAGCCTCGATGTTCGTAAAAGATTCCGATTATATACGGTATAGCTTTTCCTATTCGATCAACTTGGGATTGGGCTTATTCACTTATTCGATGAGGTAAGAGAGTCGCCACTGTCCAATGCTGAGCGCTCCTGTGCAGGCATCGGCGTTCCTGCACATGCATCCTCATTCTAGCGCATGCGACGTCGCTCCTGCGCATGCGTTCTCGTGCTGGCGCATGCGTCATCGCTCCTGCACAAGCGTTCTCGTTCGCGCGCATGCGTCATCGCGCCTGCGCATGCGTTCTCGTTCGCTCGCATGCTTCTTCATTCCTGCGCAAGCGTCCGGTCGAATAATTCAATTTAAAAGTCTTTCGAATAACTAGAGTTCGCCAAATAAGTAGGGATCGAATTGATACGATAGGACTGTAGTTTTAATGTAAGAAATTTTGGCATGTTCGGCTTGGAAAGGCTCGTTGATACTTTTGCTCCTGGAGGACATTATATAGAAGCTGCTGGCAAGAAAGCCTACACACCCACGGCTCCGCTACGACTCTGTTGAAGTATAGCTCATGCTTGAGGCACTATATACACCATAGTAAAGTATACCTACGCGAGGCAACTCTCTCTTTCTCTTCCTTTGGCTCTCCAGAAGGCACGAGAGATCCCGAAGGCACGAGCCTTCGTATAACAAAGGGCGATCTTATCTGGCGGACGGATCAAAACCAGAACATGGCCCCGGCATAGCGGGCATATCCAACATACCACGCCGGTTGTACAGAGCGAGGAGCGCGTGTATACGATATATGTATAGCCTACGAATGAGCATATATCCCTGCGAAACGTAGAGAATAAGAGAGAGAGAGAGAGAGAGAGAGGGATGGACGTTCCATAGAATCGTTCTAATACGTAAGGCATAATTCCATTGTGCGCGCGCGAGAGCGTTCGGCATCGAATCCCACCGGTATGCCCTCTATACTCTGTACCAATAGGGAGTGTAACTCTCTGTCCAGTTCACCCTCGCCGGGCTCGATTTTCCAATCTCACATTCTCCCCTTCTGCGTTTTTTTATTTTCGATTAGCTCAACCGTACGTATCTTTGTCGAATACAGTAATTTTTTGTTGTTGTAAAGTCGGTGTGTCGAGTTTCAAAGTAATCCCGTTTTGTTAATTTTACAATTTTTTTTATCGTATGGATTTTCTTATTGAAATTTAAAAGGAACAAAAAGATATTTACATTTGGCGAATTTACATTATTTTAAAAAATAACTTTCGAAGGTCAGAAAAAATGATCTAATACCGATCTCACATTCACGTCTTCTGTTTGTTTTTATTTTATTAGCTTGACTTTACGAACCTTTAATATAGATAGTAAACATTTTTTACGTTGTAAAATCAGAGGGTCAGTTTTTGTACAAATGTTAAATTAACAAAAAGATTTAGTAAATTTGGCGTATTTATAATTTTCCTTTTTTTTTGTGAAGTTCGGACTTCAAAAATGTCTGATTCCGATCTTACGTTTTCCCATACTGTATTTTTTTATTTGTTTTATTTCCGATTATAGTTCAACCTTACGTATCTTTATCGAACACAGTCATTTTTTTACCGAAGTAATAGCGTTTTGTTAATTCGGCAGAATTTTTTGTGTGTCGAACAGATGTTTTTTTTAAGTTTAAAAGTAACAAAACGACTTCATAAATTTAATGTATTTACATATATTTTCTTTTTTCAAAAATCAAATGACAAAATGAAATTTATCAAATTTCATCCTTACGTTCTCCACTCCTAAATTTTTATTTATTTACGGTAACCTCAACTTTACTTTTCTTTATCATACATAGTAATCATTATTTTTATTGCAGTTGTAAAATCAGAAGGGCAGATTTCCAAGTAACCCAGTTTTATTAATTCGCCAAAATTTTGTTTATTTACAGCACGTATTTTTTTGTTCAATTCTAAAAGTAACACAAAAAAAGTATTGTGAAAAGAAAAATGCATTTTTTTTAAAAGAACAAAGCTTGTATGCCATAATCCAGATATAAGATATTTGGATACAAACAGCTGTCTCAAAATAGTATAAATCTAACGCTAATCAAGCGATCGGAAAATTATCAAGAAAAACAATTATATCGATACGGATATAAATCACGATACTTTTTGCTGATTAGCCATTCCCCAGCTCAGTCACCTTATATCTCATATATTGATACTGACAAATAAGCGTATCACGTCAATGCAACATGAATATCAACGACCGATGATTTTATGACGTCCTATTGACGTACGCTCTTTATTATGAAATTACGTGTGTCCGATGACGTGAGAACTCGAAGCAAATTCCAACCCCAGCTCTGAACACAATTATAATCCTTCATAGCACATAATTTTTTTTTTCTATTCTTTCGCACTACAATTTGTAGAATCGATTCGCGGAGATGAGTGAAACGACTATCTGTTAGATGGTCATCAGATCAGTTGGATCGTCATCATCGTCGTTGTTCGATAATGAGTATTTTATAATTATACCAGAGAGGCGAGTATAAACGACTTTGGTAAAGTCGAGGGAGAAGAGATCGATGAGAGGAGTTAAAAAGAAAGAAAAAAAACACTCACACACACACACACACAGAAAAATACGTCGTCGTTGTGCATGGCACAGCTAATGCTGTAGCATGTAACTATAATAACTAATAAGCGTGTGCGGTAGGCTCACGAGCTTCACGTACAATCTTAAGGTAAGTAAAATACTTGTAACGGAAGGAGCTGCTGCGGCTTGGCTGCTTGTCCCTCAACCGCGTGACAGGACAATGAGTGTAAATAACTTTAATTGTGTAATTTACATTTTCCGTAATCGTTTATACTCTTTGCAAGACTCACGGAGTACCGCCACCGCACGCTCCTAGAATTTTAATTTATCGATATTGAGCGGCGAATGTTCAGCTCAGAGCAGTGTATTACACGTCGTCGCGGTCAGCTGTCGCTAATTATTTCAAATCGTGTGATACGCGCTGCTTAATACAAGGAACTGTGCTGCATGATTAAGCAGACTTTTACGATACTATAATGCTATATATACAATAGATATATGTACAATAGGGGGGCTTCGCCCCGTGCGCACGTCGCCTACCCATTAAATGGTTACTATGACATCCGAGGATTCTGGGTTAACGTTAATTTTCCACAGAAATAAAGTATTGAAGTAGATATTGAGTTTGGACAATTATTTGTAGAGCAGTTTCGATTTGGTCGGATTTTGAACTCGAGCTAAATCTTCGTACACACTAGGATCGCCAAAATTTTACTTTTTTTTAATAATCGCACCTTTTTTTTAAACAATGAAATACATAATAGTATATTACGATACGAGTGCGACAATATTTTTTCTGACGAGTTTGCAGCACATGCTGAAGGCGAGATTTGCAATCACACGAGTCGAAAAAAAGTTTCTCACACATGTTTCGTATACAACTTTATATCACTAGGGCGAGAAGAGCCCACTTCTCACACTCGTGAGATAAAGGCATAAAATAATGTAGCTCCAGTAGCGCCAACAAAACATTTTTTCTTCTGATTGAAGATTTACGAGAATTCGATTTCTCATTTCTCACATTAATTTAAGGCGCTAAAGTGAAAAATAAAATAAAAGTAAAATTTAGAACACCCTCAAACAAATAGTCGATAAATTCAAGTGACGTTCAATCCAAAATTGTTCAAATTTCAAATTTGACAAAACATTACATTTTTAAGACTTTTATAGCCTGCAAAAAGAAAGCCGTATGAACTTGAAAATCATTCGTGCAATTGATCTAAAATTTGTTGAGATAATGAGAAAGCAATGTGCAATATATTCTACATTTCATCTTTCTTTTTTTAATAGTCAATAAGTAAGACAAATTTTTCTTTATATCTGTCTAGATTTTCCGATGCAGTTTGTAGAGCTCTCGAGATTTATACCTCTACGCTTGTCCATGATTCCTCATGATGATGAGAAGCGATTTTCGAAAGTATCCTTTCATACATTACAATGTAAGAGACGCGTCGCGTAAATATTACTGTTGAATGACGTTTAACGAAAGAGTGTCTCTAACACTCGCTTCTTCCATCCGACGTACGGGCGTCGTTTTGACGAACACTATGTTCGATCATTAGACACGAATGCGAATGAGCAAGACACCCAATAAGCCACCACTAAGGACTATAAGGCCCAACTGGCGTTGCTGCTCAATGGGAGGAAGAAACAGACGATGACGTTTACGAGCGTCTTCTCTCATCTGTCTAGTTTTATTTCGGACGTTGATACTTAACGACGTATTTATCTCTACGCAATCTTTTATTGCTTCGTTGTAACGGTATTAAATATATGTTAATATAATCTTGGACAACGAGAAAAGTTGCTGCATCAACACCGCCCTCTTCATTTTTTTATGTCTATTTTTATGTCAACACCGTTCTTTTAATTTTTTTGTTTTTGTTATGTCGATGTCCTCATTACTGATATGCATTAAGATGACAGTCACCTAAAAATGTTGGAAGTTACACTGCAATCTGCATTTGTTATTTATTTGTAAAGTTTTACCACTTAAATTGGCTTTGCAAAATCTAAATAAAATAGATAGCTTTGAATGTTAATCTACAAAGTTTTGATTCAATATACACAAATTTCAATTTGCTTTTATTGTACATTTTATGAAGATTATAATTTTTTAAAATTAGCCTATTGTTATAATGTTTTAATACGGCATGTACATTTGTGAAATAGCTCGATGGTACATACACAGTACAAACATTTCGTGTCAAATCTGAGTTCCACATTTCGAAGTAAAAAAACCCCGATGTGTTAATTTCACAGCATTTTTTTTGTTCGTTACGGATTTTTCTGTTAAATCTAAAAAGTAGCACAAAAGTTGTGAAAATGTGTCGAATTTACGGAGAAAGTATGTGAAATAATTCTGTTAAATCAGAAGTGACAAAATAATTGTGAACTGTTTTCAACATATCAACTACGTACCTTTTCTATAAAAGTAGAAACTAACCGAAAAAATTGTGTTCAATTAATAAAAAAAGATTCTACGAACGTCTGATGACACAATCTATCTGTTACAATGATAAAATGTTCAATTCAGTTTTTATATTGTGTAGATAGAGGATATACATTTAAAATAGAAACAAACAGAAAATGTACTCTTTTCTTTTTTTTTTTTTGCAAATCTTTGCCACCAATCAATCTTCAATCACCAATTAACGAGGAGCAATGAGAGTTTAAAGCAAAATCATGCCATCCCGCTCTTTCCACAATACGAGGGTTGAGAGATTTCTCAGCGAACTCGACCGCGCGCCAGTATTACCATATTAATTTCTGTGGAGACTGCGGACCGCAGATAAAGCATCTTAGGTAGCGAAGGAACTTGGGTGATGAATCAAGCTCATAGCCCTGGTGTAATTATTCAGAAAGTTGGCACACAGGCGTGAATCGCGAACGAACTCGCATCCATCGGCGCCCAGCTACGTGTCACAGACACAAACACAGGCGCAAAGTATCGCGATATTAACAGAGTGAATTGTCGGAAGTGCGACCACTCCAAACCCACCCTCCAGCATCACTGAGAAACAAAAATATTTTTCTTTCTAGGAATAAGACAGTCTTTTCTCCTTCTTACACTTGGGCTCTTCGTTGCTCGTTGCTCGGCATCAGAGGCGAGAAATTTGCATAACGAGGGGAAAGTTTCTCGCAGTCGGTCGCTTTTTGATTGGCCGCGTATACCTAACGGGAACGCTCATGGTAATCGCTAATTAAATCGTCGGGCGCGTCGACGCATTTCCGCTCCGCTTGCAAAGAGGAGAGCATTGCACAGTAGAGTCGTTTTTTTTTTTTTTATTCTTCATTGGTCTTCTTTTTTCTGTTGGTCGAACGTCGAGGGTTCTGATTTTAAATGGACACCGGAAAACGAAACAAGACAGCTTTCAAGAGAAAAAATTATTTTGCAGTAAAAAAAAGACATTTTCTGAATGCTTAATACATTATTCAAATTTTTTTGTTAATTACCTACATTTTATTTACGGGCGTATTTACAGAAAAAAACATTTTTTGTAAGTATGGAGATCTACACTTTTCGTCACAAATAATTATGTTAAATAAATAACAAAGCCGTTTGTTAAATTAACTCATTTGTATTTTGCGGTCTTTTTTCTCCCAATTCTAATCGAACATAAAAAGTCTACATTTGTCAGAGTATACAATGATTTAAAATGGAAACCGTGAAATGAAATAAAATAATTCTCAAGAAAAATATGAATTCGAGGGAAAACCATAATTTTCTCAATACAACTAATAAAAGTTATTCAAACTATTTTCTCAATTATAAATATTCGTGGAACATATCCACAGAAAAAAAATCTTTCTAAAAATGTAGCGCTACTCGTTTAAAACAATAAAAAATAATTCAATAATTCGTTAAAAATAATGAATTAAATATTTTTATTTATTTATTTATGATTTAACAAAAAATGATATTTTTCGTTTTTTGTCAATTTTCAAGTTTCACAACAAAAAAAATTGTGAACTAATTGTATCTAATTTTCTTAAACCATAAAAATAATTTAAAAATATTTTGAAAAATAAATATACTTTTACAAAGTATGTGAACGCTTGTGGGCAAAAACTTTTTGTCAAACATAAAAAAAATTGTTCTCATCGTTCATTTAGTAATTTAAGAAATACATTTTAGTCTTAAATTTCTTCAAGTAAATGTCAGAAACAATTAAATTAACATTTATATAAATTTTTTACGACAGGGACGAAAACAAATTCGAGCAATTTGTGAATGTGGTATATTCGCATAATTCGATTCAACGTTTAGATAAACTGCTATATATATAGGACTGCGATATTCTATTGCTGCGGTCGGCTGGATCAGCATCTTTGAGGATGATTTACGTGCCGGTTGGTCGAGTCTCTCGAAGAGCCACAAATTGCAGCTCGCAGTGCCATTATGGTAATGGTTCGACGACTAGAGTCAGAGTTAGAGGGAGAAAGAGTGAAATCGAAGCCAGGAAAGTTGAGCATGTAGCAGCCCGTGTAGCGCATATCGAGAGTAGACTAGGGCGAAGAGTGGGATACACTATGATAAAAGAGATAGAAGCGGGAGCTATGCTGCTGCGAAGCCCTCGAAAGAGAATGGGAGATGATACTTTGACGAGTGCCCGATGGATAGGTATGTAGAGAGAGCTATCGATTCGTCGGAAACTCCCTGCATCCGGATAGCTTCCGGTACATCGCTGATACGATACCCTGCCATATATCGAATATATACGATGGATCGCGTCTCCTCAATCATTCCTGATTATTATTTACTGCATGATTGATTATTAATAATTCGACTCGTTTTTTTTTTATCGATTATTAATAGCTGCAAATTATTTCTCACGATAGTGAATCACTGCTTTTATTCATTTTATTTCTTTCAAAATACTTGCATCTCTTTACAAATTTTGGACACATGGTTCAAGTGTTACCAAATTCTTTTCAAAGTTTTGGACTAATTTGTTATGCCAAATTTGACACATATTTGATGTGAAGATCAGTACAAAAAATAACTTAGATATTTTAAAAAGTATCTTAAAATGTCAGTACATTGGGCACTCATAAATAAATTAGCTACTTTTGATAGTTTATGATGACTTTAGATTTTTGTCAGGAACGCTGCTTGGATATTATTCATATTTTTTCGTCCCGTATGTAGCATTTTTTTGTTTTACATATATTTTTCGAATCGTTTTGTTAAATTTGAATAACGACAGGAAGATTTTATAAACTTGACAGATTGACACATTTTTTGCTTCCTAAAGAAGCTTTGTTTTCGAGCATTTTTTTTTCGAGTATTTCATGTATGTGTTCAGTATATTCCAAAACGTTGAAAAATCACATTTAGAAAAAATGTCCGGATGTGTGTGTGTGTGTGTGTGTATGTGTGTGCATAACTTGATAACGGTTTCAGCGATGAAGCTGAAATTTGGCACACATATTAAGGGGTCGATGTCCTATGGTTTCTCCAATTTTTGGCGAAATATACGCAGTGCTTTTGATTTTACACAATTTTGAATGTATTCGAAAACGTCTGTATGCACCCTAGTTTCCAGAATTTTTGAGACATCGGTCTAAAATTTGGTACAAAGTTGGACTATTACAGACCAATGATTGGTATTGAATTTGGGTATAATTGGTTCTGTCATTCGTATTTTATGCGATTTTCAATTTTTTCAAAAATTTCTGATGACATGTTTGCGTAAAAACTAACATTTGAAAAGTAAATAATCACAAAATAAACGTACTTCCACACAAACTGAGCTGGGTGGACTGTAATAAATAAAATAGAGTAAGCACTATGACAATATAATTGTCAACTGTTTTTATAATAAGACAATTGACAAAACAAACTTGTTAAATTTCCAAGATTTTGTTGATTAAAACAGAAGTAATAATATAAATGTGAAAAGTTTTTAAATTTTTATTTGTGAAATTAGAAGTGAAAATACATTTATTTCAATTTTACATAACTTCTTTTAGTTAAACTATTAGAGACAAATATTTATTTCTAAAAATGACAAAAATATTTCGTAAAATTAAAATACTCATTTTTTAACATATGATTATTGTACATGCTATGTAAAACTAGAAACCGACAGAATAAATTATGTCAAATTAAAAAAAAAGTTTAAGTGAAAAGTTGGGTACCAAAAACATTTGTAAAAAATATATAAATTTAAATTTAGACTTTACTGTGCAAAACATAGGATTTTAAATTATTATTATTTTCAGAAATTGAATACGATGTCATTTCCGTTTTACTTTTTTACACAATTATTGTATCACTTTCAATTTAACAAAACTATTTCTATCAATTTCAAATATTTTTTCTGTAAGATAACGACGGATTTATAGAATTTCAAATATGAAATTCTATAAATTTGAAACATTTTTAAAACTAATTCAACAAATTGACCTACATTTCTGTGTCGTATTTAACACACAAAATTGTATAACTTCTAATTTGCCATTAAAAAAATTGTCAATTTCACACAATGCTAAAATCCGGCACACCAATTTCACCCAATTTTTGTTTACTGTGTCTTCTATGTCCATAATAGTTTTTTTTACCTCAACGACCATGCCCTTTATTCACCTTACTATTATTACTAATATTAATTGATTTTTGAAAACTAATGTATACAAATTAAAAAAAAAAAATCTTTAACCATTTTGTTAAAGCAGACCAATTTCGAACCTCCTTAAAAATCACAAGAGAGAAAAAGTTTGTGAGAGTCCCTTTTCATGAGAGAGTATCGCTACATAACTTCAGTAACCCTTTGCTCTCAGAGCTCTTTCTCCTCCCAAGAGCATCGTCATAACGGAGCCATCATGCTGAAACAATGTTAATCTATTTACTTCCGACATTGTCTCGAGTACTCTCTTGCTCCTCCCTTGTCCAACGGCACGCGCGCTCTCGTCTCGCCAAAAACTTTGGTTTCCTGTGCGGGACGGCCTTTATCAGTCTCATATTTCATAACCGTTCGCAAGCGCCGCCACAGCGGCTCGTCCGTTTATGAGCGCGAGCACGAGAAATTAACTTTTTCGCTAATTAACTCCCTGGAGTCGCTAACGAACTGTGGCGAACGTCTCTCTCTCTCTCTCTCTCTCTGTCTCTGTCTCTGTCTCTGTCTCTGTCTCTTACCTTACTTTCTTTATTCTCTCTTTTTCACTCTGGCTCTCTTTTCATCGTGCTTTCCCAGTCCAAAGCAGCGTCCATCTATCTCATCTGTAAATCGTGCCATCTTCGTCTTTTCACGAGACTCGATCCTGTAGATTCTTTGGCACAGCGAAGAATCGGGAAGGATCCTGCAGACCGCTTCTTCGCTCTTTATAACCAAACGAGTCAATAACTATCTAGTTTATTATGCTCGTTAGGAGCATTCGCCCTGCGCGATTTCTTGTATAAGGTAGGACAGGGTCTCGCGTTGATTGCATGTGCCCGATAAATAGTAATCTCTCATGAGATCGTGTTTAAACGTCAATCGTTAGCTCCACACGTTTTTATCCTGAAACAAGAACAAACAAAATAGTTTATCGTGTTATCAAGTATATGTGAAAATTAATTTTCTTACGAAGAATCTTGTAATTCATTTTTTAAGACCGCAGTAAAATTATTCACAAAAAAAAAAGATTGTGACCATTTATACTGTCTCATTTAAGATACATAATAAAAATTGAATTGTAAATTGTGCAGTTTGAACAGAAATATTGTATTCACAGAAAAAGTTGTATTAATCTGACACAAATTTTTTTG
This sequence comes from Perithous albicinctus, assembly GCA_964016905.1. NCBI lineage: Eukaryota > Metazoa > Arthropoda > Insecta > Hymenoptera > Ichneumonidae > Perithous > Perithous albicinctus. The sequence continues at coordinate 6,826,501 of OZ024695.1, forward strand.
TCAGTTTTTAGTTTTGCAGAATAAATGTATAAATAATGTGTTGAAAATTGTGTATTTTAATTTTACACAATTACTGTATCACTTCTGATTCAACAGAATTATCTCTATTAGCTTTGCACATTTTTTCTATAAATTCGACAAAATTAGACAATTTTTCTGTCACTTCCAATTCAATATATAAAATTATGTCAATTTGACACATTTTCATAATTCTTTTTTGTTTCATTTTATTTTACTAAATGATTATTTATCAATTTAAAAAATACAAAAATTTTGTCAAATTTACACAACGGGGTATGTTACTTCTAAATCTGGCACTCAGATTTCACAGATATTTTTTTTATTGTGTACAAGATATCTAAAGTAGTTTTAATAAAAAAATTGGTCGTCAAATTGTAAGGTACGAATCCATACTTTGAGTGTCACAGACTAAACAAAAATTTATTCATTTCTCTCTTTATGTAAACTTAGAAGTTGTAAAAAAAATGCTCAAATAAGAAGTGACCATTTTTTTTTATTATTACAAAAACATATTGCCAAACGAAAACAACACTTAAAAAAGTAAAAATGAGAAACAATATTTCGTTTAATAAAAATGCAACATTGTTAACACATGATTTTTGTACTTTTATACAGAAAAAAAAACTTGTGTCACATCAACAAAAAATACAGAAATTTCAATTCAACTTTCAACCCCACTATGTGAGAACATTTCGTAGTAATTGCACTAATATTACGTATCGTGTAGCTTGCCTTTTAAAAAACAATATGACAAAAAAATCTGTCTAGATCGTTCATAACTTTACCTCAGTTATTTCATAATAACAAATTTATTAATTCCTTTTTTCTTCTGTACTTCAAAATAATTGTAGACAAATACCCAAGACTCTTGACTTAAATTCAAATTTATCTACCAAACACCACTAATTCCCCGTCAGGGTTTATAAAATAAAAAGTTCAATGATCCAAAAGCTGTCATTCGAGAATGTAAATTAAAAAAAAAATACCGTTCCCGATTAGGGTAATAATATACAACGGCCTTGAATGGGTCATTAACATTTATCCAAACTTTCTCTCATCTCCTCTGCCGTGATGAGTTTATTGTTGTTATTATTATTATTATTATTATTATTATTATTATTATTATTACTATTATTATAACTGTGATGATTCCGGAGGCGAGAACGTTGTGTTATCGTTGTCCTCGTTGTCGCCAATGTAACTCAACGCGCGTGTAAATTCCACGTTTGATGCTGATGATGCCGCAGGCCATCATCAGCAGCTGCTCCTCTCTCGCGAATGACGTAAACGTATATACGCGCTCCTCGCACGAAATGGTACGTGCCAAGCAGCTGTTGGTGCGCGCCTACTATTGCCACTATAGGAACAGGTCCGTTGGTGAATATGCCCGGGAGATACTCGGCAAATGTACAGAGTGTGTTGAAGGCACTCGGAGTACCGAGAGGAGCTCGGTAGTTGGCTGATGGTTGTATGCTGTGTAGCGATATGCTGCTCGCTTCCTGCAGCTTCCACTATTCCCGAGGTCGATTATCCAACCCTGTGAGTGAATTCTGATGTTGACGTGACAGACGCAAGCATCGCTCTCACCTCTCCCCCCATGCAGTACAGCACAACACAGTTAATTGTACTATTTAAATGGTTAATGATAACGATGAAGCGTATTTGAATATTTTTTTAGATTACTTAGAAAAATGTATGACGCAAAGTCGTATGAACTTTGGTCAGGGTAAAGTCATTTTTGAGTGGGGAATAAAAATTTCGAATTATTAAAAATGAGAATAACTGATATTTCGAAATTTCAAAATAGCGAATACTAAAATAATTAAAAATGAATTATTACATTTTTTTATTTTTGACAGATCATTAACTAAATAGTCATTTATTCAAGACTACACTTTCAGATCGGTTGTACTTTGAATGATCAAAAAATAGATTCGAAAAAAATGTAGAAAGACCATATTTCCCAAATTGTAAATTGGGTGCAGCTATTATTTTTAACAGCCGAGATATCAAAGTAAAATGTTTTGAGAAAATATAAATGTCGAAAAAATGAAACTTAGATTTGCAGAATATCGAAGTATCAAAATAGCGAATGCCAAAGTAACGAATGGAAAAAGAGCGAATAGAAGAAGATCGAAATCGTTGAATGTTTAAGAGTTTGAGACCACAATTCGCTATTTTGACCATTCGATTTTTGTAAGCAGTCGCTATTTTGATCGTCCGATTTTTTAACCTGTCGTTATTTCGATCATTACCCTTTTTGATCTCTCGCTTTGATAATTTCAAAATTTTAAACGTTAAAAAAAAAGGCAAAGCCTCGATATAAAAATAAAACAAATCTAACTGGATCGTTTTCATAACATGATGATATTAACGTTAACTATTTTATATTGTTATCAGATATTTACCTAGGCGACGCAACCGTCGATAACAATTTTATTATCGATCATTGTGAACCGTCAATCGTTTACGATGCTAGATGGCAATTGTAAAACCAGTGCGCAAAGTATTTGCCCATCGGTAAACGCTCTTTGAGCACCAGTGGTAGTATATTACGATACGAGTGCGATCAAACTTTTTCTGAGGAGTGTTGCAACCACAGGGGTTGAGAAAAGGTTTCTCACACGAGTTTCGTATACAACTTTATTTCACGAGTGCGAGAAGTACGAGTACTCGCAACGCGTGGCATAACAGTACATTACGATACGAAGGGGAAAAAATGTTTCGCACAAGTATTGTACGAAATTTTATTCCACAAGCTGCGAAAATGGGGGTTTTAGGCACGCTGGGCATGCGGAAATGCAGCCATTCTCGCACCGAGTGAAACAATAGTATATTACGATACGAGTGCGATTAAACTTATTCTTGACCAGTGTGAGCTTGCAGCACGTGTCGAAGACGAGTGTTGTAATCACACGAGTTGAGAAAAAGTTTCTCACAAGAGTTTCGTATACAACTTTATCGCACTAGTGCGAGAAGTGGGCACTTCTCGCACCGCGCGGCGAAAGTATTTTGCTTGTCTATAAATGGTGAACAACGAAGATTTTGCATGCATGAATAAAGAAAAATAAAGGTTAATGACACTGTCGATTTCGCCAGAAACAGCCCATATCTAATGCGAAATATATATAGCAGGTGTACGAGACTTGCGGTACTCATAAAGTACCGAGGAAAGCCAGCAACTTTATTTTATTTCATTAAATTCTTCACTGGGCGACAACCGCCCTGCAGGGAATATGGAATCGAGTTGTTACGTCAGTGCGCGGTTCACGACGAGCTGTTGGAACTCCGCGGAGGATGACAGAGCGGGCAACCGCGATACTTTCCTACACCACTTACTTATATGTATACTTTGCTGTTCTTTGCCGCAACTGCGAGGACGAGGTAGTATAGAGTAGTCGTTTCAGCCAGGGGCGACTCGGGACACATGCCGCATAACTAAGTGGCGTGGCCACACGCGACCGCTGTCTCACTCATCTCCTTCTCTGTATCCTTTCCACTCGTCAACCAACCTATCACCTATTCCTGATGCTGGGATTCTCGTCGTCTCTCACTGTTTTGTAGGATCGAGTTTTTTCCCCTTTTTCATCTTAACATGAAGATCATTGATGTCTCTATCCTCTAGCATTATATTATAGACATTTTGACGAATGGTTAAGCCCTCAAAATCTGGAGACTTTGAGCTGGCAATGAATAAGCTTAATAGTTTTTTGCTTCCTCATAGAGGAAGCTTTGATTTCATGAAATAAATTTTTTTTTTTTGAGATTTTAATGTCAAACCATTCAGAATGGTCCAAAACTCCGAGAAAAGGTGTTTAGAAAAAATGTCCGTGTATTACATGTAACTGAAAAAGTAATTTCCAAATTATCTTTTTCAGCCTTTTTTAAATGTATATTAATATTGATGACCAAACAGATTTTGGCAAAGAAAAACGACGGAAAAATGAAAATTGGTTAAAGTTCTCTAGTCCGAATAAATTCCATTTTTACTTTCCCATTATTTTTCAGTGCTATTCAGTTTTGTTTTTAAAAATTCGTAACAAATCGATCTAAAAAAAAAAAATAATAATATTCGTCTAGACTTTTTTTTGTGCCGCCCGACAAATAAACTAAATGTAAAAATAAATTAAAAAATCCAAGGTGACCCTGTCATATTTGACCTGAAATGCTATGTATAATATATGGAGCATTCCAGCGAAACAATACGAAATATCATCCGTGGCTCCTTCGAATAGGATTTGATAAAAATGAAATTAGGTATATCAAATAGTTTAATCGTTCGTGCGAGATAATCGTAATCGGTAGAATGACGTTAGTGTTCCACGTGTAGAAACTATAGGGAAATAAAAAAGGAAATTGGTAACGAGAAAACGAGATGTAGCGTGCAAGGAGACGAGAGGACGAGAGAAAAAAAAATACAGCGAGATGTCGGTGGAAACGAAGGGCGGCAAAGGAGAGGAGGGAGTAAAAAAGTGATGCCGTAAAGCACTCAGCGGGGTGCGTGATCCGCTTACCAAAGTCACGAGCCGCACGAGGCATCAAGAGCGTTATATCCGCGAGTTACTACACTTTACTATGCCGCTCTCGCTTGTACTATATAATGCTGTATACCTACGATACGTATTCGCGTACGCTCGAGTGCGCGTCATCCACGTGCGTACGCGTAGCCCATCCAGTCCTTCAAGCAGCTTCTAACGTAGCTATGGGCTTTCACTTATGCCGTGGGCCGTCAACCACTGCTGCGTTATACTAAACGCACGTTTTACTCTCTTATTACAGCAGTGTAACTGCGGTACTATAAAATACTCTGGACATTGGTTTTTCAAAATGGGAAGATTATAATCATTCAAAGAGATTTTATGGTAGATCCTTTAAAGCTTGGAATTTCCGTGCAGAAAATAGAACAGACATTTTTTAGACCTTGAAAGGTCTTATTTAACACCTAATAATTCTTTTATTTTTTTTATTCTTTTAGTTAAGGACTGAGAAAATCTACAAGAACTTCCAATACCGTATTCAGGTATTCAGGGTTCAAAAAAAACTATGATTTTAGGGAAAAAAATGTAGGTTCTAGAGATTGGCTTCGATGATTAATTCATACACTTTTGTGGTAGAATTTGAAGTTTTATTATAATAGTAATCCATTATTTTACCTTTTTTATGCAACCTGGAATTTCGAATTCATGAATTTTTTTAAAATTTAGTCACTTAGTAAAATTTGTTTGTTTTTATAAATTAGAGATTATAAATAAGACAAAAGGATCAATTTTATAAATAGATTTTATCATCTTTTAGGAGAATCCAACTTTAAAATAGTTATGAAGTCGAGGGTGAGATATTTGCGAAAATAAATTAATAGCAAGTGCATAAATATTAAGCACTAGGCTAGAAATATTAATGTAGATAATCTTTTTTCGAATTTAAGGGTGGTATACATATCCTTTGACAAAAATTGTAAATTTAGGAAAAATATTTCAATCATTCATTCATGTACATGTCAATGTAAATTAAAAAAAGTTGCAAAGTAGAACTTGACACATTGATTTCCTCATTAATTTTGATTTTTCAAAAAGCCACCTCTATGGGGAAGCTTATTTATCAATTTTTACTTCCTCATAAAGGAAGTTTTGTGTAAAATTTGTGAGTTATAACAAAACGTTAATTTAAAAAAAAGTTCAAACTCACGTAATATTCGAACTGTTTTACCGAACGTCACCAAACTTGGCACGTAGCAGCGCTTAATGTTATTTCTCATCGATCTGTAGAAAGTTTCAGTCCATTTGGTGAGATTTGACATGAGTTAGGGCAAAAAGAAATTTTTTCGAAAAATTCGAAACCTCATAAAAACTGAACCTATTCGTCGATTCATTCCAAATTTAATACCGACCCTCCTTTACTTTCTTTGTAAAAAATTATTCAGCTCGATAGCTACAAACTAGCTGCGCAAGCTAGAGAACATACAGACATTCTTCTAAAAATTCAAAATAGAGTATAAATTAATTAAGTTTGAAACTTTTTAAAAAATGATCACAAACAATGTTGTCTACCTACCCCATGTGTGTGCCAAATTTCAGCTCTATTGATAAAGCCGTTCTCTATGGATTGAAGTTTGAATTTTGCATGCCGGCCAAGCACGCACGCACGCACGCACGCACGCACGCATGCACGCACGTACGCGTCTCGACGTATCGGCCCATTCTGAGAGTCTTGACATGAAAATCTCGAAAAAAAAAATTTCACGTAAACATAGTTTCCTCTATGATGAAACAAAATAGAGAATTTTTATATTATTAAGTAAATAAATATAAACTAAGAATCTTTCCCGACATGATTAAATAAATTTTAATAATCTTTGGAGCCAATAATTAAATTTAATAGAAATATTTAACTTTGATTTTATCTAAAAAAAAAAAAAATCCAAAATTATAGTGTCCCGGTTAATGAAGAATGCCTCATATATTATAGATTATTCAACTAAAAAAATGGAAATGGTTTCTGCAAAAATGGCATAACATTATCGTCAGCCTATTTAAGGGGTCCAAGCCACATTGTAGCCATGAACATTAAATGATGCAGCGATTGCACTTAAAAAATGTTCATCTTAATATAAATGACTACTGGACAAGCTACATCTTTCTTTAATTTCTAAGTAATTTTTTTGTAGCTAAGTTCATCGATGCAATTATTTTTGTATCTTGCAGTTGTAACGTTCAGGTTGCACCGTTGAACAAAATTGGTTTTGCATTCTTTGTAGGTGAAATATAAAAAAATATTTGCATCTATAAACTTAACTACAAACAAAATTGGCACTTTCAAAAATATTTCACTTTTTGTGCTTTCACATGAATAATTTTTATCAATGTAAGAGTCATTTGTATGTGAAATTGCTGCACCATTTAATTTTCACAATTCTTGCATGACTCGGTTCCTTTAATAACACACGGTGCGATTGGATTTCACGCTATATAAGTTACGTGTGTGCGTGATCATAATTTTCCAAAGAGACGACAAAAAAAGCGTAAAGAGAGAGAGACAGTTCTGTTTGAGAGGTGAACAATAGCACCGACGATGAAGCAATTAAATAATTATTATGTACGTGATGGGGTGTGGAAATGCTGAACTCACAGCACGATCTTCCAGTTTACTGTATCTTCCCTACAAGTACATATAGTATACAGACTGACAATGTACAACAAACAAGTGAGGCAGAAAAAGAAGAGGAAGAGGCTTTGAGGACAGTGCACAACATCATCTGCCCTGAACGAGCTAATATCGCTGCTATATACCATGTTTTCGGTCGCCTCGTCTCATAGCAGAGAATGAGAGAGAAAGAGAGACGGAGACTTCGCGGCCATCTTGTTTAATAAGTTAAGTGACGAGACGCAGCTGCCCGTCTTAATGAAACATTAGTTTACGTTTGGTTGGGTGCGCGCGTTCATCTCCCGTTCCCTCTGCTAGCGTTGCTGCGATATTCTCCGGCAACGAACGGCGATGTAACAACGGCGTTGCCTAGCTCTGGCAGGGTCATTAGGGAGATGCTCGGTGGCTGTTGTTGCACGCCAAATCGCCCTTGCGACACTGAGCAGCGCGGCAGCAGCAACGCCAACGAGTAAACCACCACCCGAGGAGCAATCAGCGAACGTATATATAGTAGCAACTATAGCTGGTCACTGGATCTGCAAATTAGCTGTCACTTGTAAAATGGACCGAGTGATCAACTAACTACCAGGCTAAGAAATCACTTTTATTCATATTTGTTTTATTCCATGGCAACGTTTGTAGGAAATTTATGTTTTTTTTTTTTAATATTTCCAATATATTTTGGTCAAGAAGTTGTGTAATCAAAATGTAAATAATTGATATCAGTTCAATTAAAGAAAATAACAATAGAACCAATTTTCTTTGATGGTGATTTTGTACTTAAAAAATGATGATATATTGGAAAATTAATTGTTCGTAGTGAAGTCTTCTATAATTTGGACTTTTAAGGAGTCATTGAGGGCGACTGATAAAACGAAAGATTGTATAACATATTAACCAAGCACGAGCCTATATAAAAGATGAGTGCGAGAAATATGACTAAATGCTCTCAATTGGCCTTCTAGGGCAATCCGAGGAGAGACACACAATACTATGTATACACACATGTGCCTTCAATCGCAGCAGCTTATTGTCGTGGCACCGCGATGACTTCACAGACTTGATGAAATCGTAGCGCGAGAAAAATATACGATCTTTCCTGCATCATTAACGACAGAATCAACAAGACGAAATACGATTATAAGTATATTACACATTGGGAACCGCTTGAAGCTGTGTCAGCACTTTTTTTTAGTAGATTTGTGTGATCTTGACAGAGACCAACATTGTATTCGATATATTTGTTGATGAACGATATCATTTGTTGATGAACGATGGTTTGATTTTATCTTAGGCACCGCTGTACTATATTACACATTGTTTACTAGCCATTTGTATGTAAGTCTGTCAGGTCATCTCAGATCAAAGCATAATCAGACTTCGAAACGAAAAAAAAAAGGTTGCAAAGTCGAACCTTGCACATTACTTACTCATTTTTTTGGCTCGCCACAAACTCTCCTCTGTGATAAAGTATGTTTTTTACTTTTGGCTTCCTCATAGAGGAAGCTTTGTGGATGGCGGATCAAAAAAAAAAATGAAACAAGGTTCGTATGTGCAACGTTTGACTTTGCGATTGTTTTGAAAAAAATTACGAAAATACGAATTTCTATAAAATCTTAACTACTTTATCGATTTTGCCCAAATTCAATACCAAAGAACGCACCACCCCGATAAAGTTTCATGCCAAGTTTCAGCCCGATAGCTGGAAATTTGTTTGAGTTAAACTGTTCACAGACATTTTTCAAAATCTTAAAAATCCAGTAAAATCAACATACTTCAATCGATTTTTCTAATATGTATACCAAAGAGACACTTGACTGTACTGTATACGGCAAAAAAATTTGAAACGATTTGGTTGAGTAGTTCCCGAGTTATGGCAATACAAATTTTCGCCCTGCTATCACATACACACACCCACACACACAAACACTCACATACATACATCTGGACACTTTTTAAAAATTATGCCGACATGAAAGTCTCGAAAAAAAATGTCACGAAAACAAGCAATATACTACAATATCCTTTTTTTTACATCTCAGTTAAATTATCAGAAGGAGATGGAGATGGTCTTGAATTTCAATAACAAAACTACGTTTTCTACATAGGACACATGCAACAAAATTTAAATGTGTTCCGCAATCTCTTTCAAAAGTTATTGTGCAGGGAGACAGACACAGACAAACAGGCAGACAAAAATGATCGAATGTTTTTTTTTTTGGAATCTAGGACACTGAAAATATATATTTACACAAATGTGGCAATCGAATTTGTTTTTTGAATTGCAACAGTTTTTCTGTTACACACTTTGCATGTGATGAGGAAGGAAAAGAAAAAAGAAGACATTCGCGACACGTAGTACATAGGTGTGTAACGAATTCAATCTCGTGACAACATCTGTCGCAAGATCCCGTCGAAAAGATCCGCGACCCACGTCTGTCTTACTATCGGTCGCGAAAACTTGGATGAAAATTCTATGTACCATATACGACGGATCAAGACGCTTGCATACACCGGTCATAGATATAGATTCACATCGAGGATATCTCACATGACACAAGTTTTACATATGCGTACGTGGGTGAAAGTCGGGTCGAAGAGGCAAAGCAGGCAAGCAGAAAGGAAAGAAGGGTGGACTGGGACGAGAAGTCTGGCATATTATATAAGTGTATCTATATAGCATTGGCATATAGAGATAGATATGCCAAGTCGACGACTATCGATTGACACCCTCCTGTGGTTTCCAAGTGTCGCCCCTTCGGCGCAGACCTGAGGGATGAAAAAGAATGACGTACGACTAGATAATTCGCGGCGTCACGTGGTGCCACAGTAAACTACAAGTGTGGCGAAGCACTCTGAAAGATATTTCACAAGTCAATAGGGCAAATTTTTATCTAAATACATTATTTTACGCATATTTTAGAGAATGTATCAATTTACCTTTTGATACAAGAAGAACTATGTTAACTGGTAGGAAATAAAAATACGATACCGACGTCTTTGTATTATTAACAAGAAAAAAATAGTAAAGTATTGTGATAAACATTGTTTCACACACCTACACGTAAAGTTTGCACTTTGCTCCCCGATGAGAGGGGCGAAAGTAAGTACTTTACTCCCATGGGAGGAAAGCACTCACTTTCCCACCTCTCACCACGAAAGAGAGTACGAACTCTTCGTGCAGGTGTGTGAAAAAAAACGTATGTGCACGTTGGGTGCTGCCCTCGGAGGGCAAAAAGTCCCTTCGGGACCATCACCCGACTCACTCGCCAGAAATGTTCAACTTTCTGCCCTTGGTACACAAGACACTACATATTTTCATTTTCAACAATTTTTTGTCCGTATTAATTTAAAAAAATAACAAAATAATCCGTAAAAAAAGCCAGTTAGTTATTTATAAAAACTAGCGACCTGATTATACAAAATTTTTTTTTTTACTGCATCTACAAACTAATCTGATGTTAAATTTAAAAATTCCATGAATTATTATTAATTTTAAAAAATGTTATTTTACGAAATTACGCTGGCAATTATTCATAACCTTAAGAAAATCGTATAATTCTGCAATGATTATCGTGCATCTCGTTCTCGCGACGAGTTCTGTTGTTTTTATTTTTCAATTAATCGTCACGAAAGAATCTTCTCGCGTGGTACGAGAGAACGGCAGCGTTCCTCACTGAGCAGAAGCAACGATGCTATTGTCGGAGTAATTAGAAAAAGTCGATTTATATTTATGAGTCTTGGGTGAAGCTGAGATTCGTAAAGGAAAAATAGAAGACACTGCGAATTGCGCAGTTCTTAGCAAAAATTATATTTACTATGAACTATATAGTATGTATTCTGTAATATATAGTAGCGTGCGGTTCAAATGTTACTTTTTTTCTGTTTCATTTGGCAATTGTAATTAGTGTAAGAAATGAAGAAAAAAATAATTACAGGTACTGGAGCAACTGGACCTTAGCAGTATTTTATTACAATGTTTCAAAATATTTTTTGGTTATTGTAATACTCCCAAATTATTATTAGTCACCCGAAATAGCTGGACGAAATAATGGAAACGAAAATTAGAAAATAAAACTAATATTTGGATTATACTAGAATGCAATATATATACGGGGCATTCCAAGTCAATTCACTTAGCTATAGGCCTGGCCCTCTCGGATTCAGTTGACGAATTTTTCTTTTGGTGTATTTTGGTCCAAAAAAGGAGGACATTTTTTTCAGATTTTGATCTCTTGTTTAGTCCTTTAAAATAATTTTTTCCATAACTAAATTCTGACATTTTTTCAGTAAAAAAATGTCCCATATTTTGAGAGTAAAAAGCTGAAAATTCGCCCAATAATTAAAATTAAATTGAAAAAAGCCATTTCAAATACAACAAAAATTAGGGAAAACAATTTTTTTTTCTTGAAATAAAAAAATATACAAATTATTCTCGGTCCACTCTCGAATTACGATGGAAATACTTGTTTTTAGTCCTAGATTTTATGAAAAAATATTCAGAATTTTAAAACTGGTCGAAATGTATTTTAACTAAAAAATAATGGTAAAAAATTATTTTATAGGGTAAAACAAGTGATAAAAATCTGAAAAAAATATCCTTTTCATTAGGACCAAAACATGCCAAAAAAATTGGTCAACTGAATCCGAGAGGGTCAAGCCGACGACCACGTGAATTGACTTGGAATGCCCCATATGTATATAAAATCTGAACAATAACAACAACTGCGAGTAAAGAGTTAAATGGATGCAACAGTCAGGTATAGCAAATGACGTTACGCAGTCGCATAATAAGCGCGGCTCCGATGTCATGCGTCACTCTAAACGATGATGAATGAATGATAAAAGGAGCAGAGACATCGTAGTAGAAGAAGAACCTCTGTTAACGCATGTCATACTCCTCTGAAGCACGAATCTAGATCCTCATTCAATTTAGGCTTTCCACTGTTGATGTTCCCTCAATATGGTTGTTATGTGGAAATATGTCGAGGGGTATTTGAATGCGAAAGTTACGCTTTCTGTGTGTACTATGGAAGTACTATAAATTTCAAACCCCGGAGGCCAGAAGTTAGCTCAAAGTTTTGCAATTAGCTGTGACGTGGGAAATAGGCTCGTTATGACATTGTGCACAATCAGACATGAATTTAATTTTATCCTACAACTTTTTTATCACTGGATAAGTCTCGAATTTTGTTTATAATTTTGGGAAATAAAACTTCACATTGTAACAAAATTGAACTGCAACTTCCATTATATGTAATGGGAGCTTACGCATATTATTATTATTATTACGCACATTCTCAAATCGGAATACCTAAGCAAATGACGTCTGTAATTAAATGTAAAAAGATTAACATTCAATAGTATTTAATCCCGATTTAAAATCTATTCAATTATTAATTAATAGAGAACCAAAAAAATGTTGGTTCTAAAATGTTGTTAACAAAAATGTTAATTTGAAGACTGATACTTCAGTTAGGCAAATATTATGAAAAAAAATATATTACACCTATTAATTAGGTGAATATGTAAGTAAAGAACCAGATTTAAACATATTAAATAATTCAAAAGTCAAAAATGAATCTATCTATACATTGTTAAACCAATTTTAAGGGTGTAAGTGGAGTTTTTTTTCAACAGAACGATAATTAGATTTTTACATAATATTATTTTAATAAAAAAAAGGAAACACATTTATGCAAAATCTCTTATCCTCATATTCTAAAAACTTTTGTCCATATTATTTCTGGCATAAATCGAATATTAATCTTTTTCAAAATACACCAATTTTACTTATTAACCTTTCGTGGTCACACGAGATAGTATCGACCCGTCGATCAACTTTCGGCGTAAATATATAATAGTTGCCGGCGTCGAATGAGTCTGTATTAGCCATCTTAACTTTGATGGCACCTTAAGTTTGAAGTTCACTTTTTTTTCACGAATAAAAACCATATTTTTGCAAAATTCGACATTTTTTCCTACTTCAAAATCCTCTTCACATGTCGGAATAAATATCTTTTTTGGAACGCGTACTATGCTACTATTTTTCCCCCGAAAGTGGCATATCTAAAGAGTATCACGTCTAAATTTTAGGTAAAAATATTGAAAATTCACGGAACTATGATTTTTGAGCGTAAAAATGTGGTTTTTTGTTTTTTCACCTCTTTATGATTTCTTAAAACACATACATATATATATACATATATCTTATAAATAAACTTTTCCGTACATCGTCTAGAATGTTCAAAGCATGTTTCGTAATTTTTTGAACTACTTCGGTCGGATAGTTTGGTCACAACACCTTTTTGAAAACTGACTGAGTAGAATCGACGCAATGCGATAAAGACGAAGTCCGCGGTTTTCAAATTTATTTAATATTATGAAACAATTAAAGAGAGCGAAACTATGTATTACTCGCAAGGTTATATATTTTCAAAATTATTTTTGAATCCAAAATTAAATTCGAATCCCAACAATTCAAACTAGATTTGGTCGCTGCACATCCCCAGAAAGCTATTAAAAACGTAATTTAATTTATTTCCAATAAAAACTAATATTTTTACCATTTCTACAACGCGCCCGAAAAAAAATGTCCAGAATAATTTAATTTTGTGTTCCGACTTTTTTGTCATTGACTAAGCCTCGAATTTTATTTCTAATTGTGAGAAATAAAACATTATATTCTAACAAAATTGAATTGTAAGCTTTCATAATCTGCAATGGAAGTTTACGTATTGTTGCGCATATTATTATTATTATATTGCGCATTATAGCATATTTTTGCATAATTTTTTTACTATTTCGTTTAGGTAATACGAGCGTGGGTTCGCTATTGTGTCCGACAAATGGAAACATCCTGACTGACCGAAAGTACTTGTATAGCAGTCTGTATAAGACTGCAGGGCCACCCTCGCCACGCACCCTCGTTCCGCGTCGCGCCGAATGTGCCGACTGAGAAGCAAAGGATATTGCCAGAGCAATTGTGACGTTTGGCTTTTAGCCGGACGACCCTGCGTCCCACATTGTTAGCTTCGTATATACGAATCAGCGTGAAATTTCCTCGTTGATCTCTCACCGCCACCTCGTTCCGACACACAACCAGTCAACGTTATATCAACGTACAGTACAGTTACATAAATTCCAGTCATCAGGAACGCCAAGAACTAAACGGTATTCCCGGTCAATCCGTTTCAAAACATATTTATCTATTTTAGTTTACGTTTTTTTTGTTACTTTTATTAAATTTTATTATTTTAGGTCTCATTTAAAGTATTTATCACTGTTAAAATTTTTTGTAAAATTTTATTTTTATCGGAGGTTTTTTTATGCACAAACCAGTATATTAAATTTAATACACAATTATAAAGCAATATCGTCTTTAATATATCGTTTATTAATTTTACAAAATACGTGCGTATTAAATTTATTATACATGTTTATAGATACAAATTTCCGATAAAAGTATACCAATTTTCATCAGGAATATTTGTACAATACAGTCGAATACGTTTATAAACGTTGAATTATTTTTTAAGGTACAATTTTAAATCAATGCCTAGAAAAAAAATTGTTCGTACAGAACACACGTATTTGGTATCGTTCGTCTAAGCGCTTGCTCAAACTTACAGATATAAATGGCGATGTCAAGATATTGATTCGATTTATGTGAAATTAATTGATAATTGAGTGTCTTCGTAGTAGATAGCAATTTTGTAGATGCAAAAAATATCTTTGATAAAAATAGGAGAGGATTAAAAATGTATGTGTCTTGCTGTCAATAAATTTCCATAACAAACTTAAAAATTTGTTTCCTGTGATGATACTTTTAATATATGGACCGAACATTTTTTTTCTTACATACAAAATGGTTCAACATTCGATTTAAAAGTCTTGATATCCATTTTTCCCCTAAATATTTACTTCGCATGCTCGAATAGTCTGAAGAATCGCCATATACAATACATTTCTTACATTCTCATATTAAAACATTTAGAAGCTCATATCAATGTAACTGAATGGTCAATAATTCTGTAATTGCGATAAAAAATATGTTTTGTCCCGCTGAACAATATACTTTTATATCAGAAGCGTAAATCTTCGAATTTGTTCAATAAACTATCTACCTAAAGTAAAACGTATTTATGATCGATGCTTCTTCCTGCAAAAGCATTCCACTCAACATCAACCTTAAAAAAATAATGTAGTCGGAATTACCAGCTCCCCTTCTAAACAGTTAACTAAAGCAAGACATCAAGACTCAAAGTATCGGCGCTTTTGGCACGTACTCGTTGGTCTTATTCCATCGTATTCTGAAAATAAATCAGGGACACCAGAAAAGTCAAGCTTCTTCGCTTTACTCTTCTGTTCATTCCCCTTTTTACAAGCTAAAACTTTTGCGGAACGCACAGACCTAAAGAATCTCCTCCTTTGCTATACACATCAGTTGAAACTCCAGAAGTCAGCTGCCTAAAAGCACGCGTGCTGAATATATTTTCTTTTTCTTTTCTTGGCAATATCTTCCTTTTTTTCCCCTCTATTCTCGATTCCTTCTTTATTTCCGAGGTATAACAGACAGAGCGCCGACACTTTAACGGACGATTACGCGGATCGTATAGCGAGGATTGAACAGCAAAGCAACATCGTCACGGTTTTCGGGGCGTGACGAGCGACCTGGCTGGTCACCAGAATTCTCCCAAATGAGACGTTTAGCTGAAAACGTGGGTTTAACGTACCGGTCAGTCTCCCCCGCTTTTACGTGGTTTACCGGTATACTGACCATAGGATCTGGACCACAGCCTTCATCTCCCTTCCCTAAAGCTACGCGTACAATGAAATATACTCCGCAACGCCCACGAAAAACAGGCAAAGAATATAAAGCCAGAACTCTACTTTTCTTCTCATTTTTCGTCACCGTTTAGTGGCCGAATTTTTCACGCCCATTCGCGATCCTTTTTATCGTTGTCCATTGTACTTTTTTCTGTATTGTTCGGATCTTTCATTTAGAATGTCGTTTCTTTTGGCTTATAGAGATGTTAGTCGCGTGCCCAGCCGGACTTTTGATTCACTTTGAACGTTGCACACAATTTTCTGCATTTCATACGAAATCATCGTGGCAATGATCTTTGCAGCTGCTATAATTTTTCTGTCTCTTTTGTAATGTCTAAACTCCCTCGTAGAGGAAACTTTGTTTTCGTGAAAAATCAGATTTCTCGTGGTATTAATGTCAGGATTCGTAAAATTGTCCGAGACGATTAGAATAAAAAGGGTTGGAAATAAATGTCTGATATTTGTGTCTTATTTTTTGTTTCCTCGTGGAGGAAGTTTTGTTTTCGCGAATTTTTCTTTCTTCGAGATCTTAATGTCAGGACACTCAGAATCGTCCAAAACGTCGAGAAAAATGGTTTAGAAAAATTGTCCACATGTATGTATGTTTGTGCCGGGCTTCAAAAATTCGATAAACTATAACTGAAGAAGCGTTTAAGCGCTTGAGCTGAAATTTGGCATACAAGTGAAGAAGTTGCCTCGCTTTGACTTACTGTATTTTTTAATTAAATGTAGGGAGGCATTTAGATTTTATTGCTTTTTTAATTAAAAAAAGGTCGTGGTCGCTCTTACTGTCGTAAAATTTAACATATTTTGCTAAATAATTCTTCATAAGTGCCGATATATTTAATATTGTTTGGTATTGAATTTGGCAGAAATCGGCAAAGTGTTTTGAATTTTATGGAACTTTGAAATAGTTAAGATTTTATAGAAACTTGCATTTTCAAAATTTTTTTAATAATGCTGTAACTTGAGGACGTTTCAGCCTGCTGACTCAAAATGGGCCACAAAACTTTAATAAAATATGTCGTTGTTTCATACTGAATTCGATGAGCATGCAACAAAGAGCTCATAATTCAGAGAAATTTTTTTTACAATGGTTCCTTCCTATGAGGAAGCCAAAATTTAGTAAATATTTCCTCGCAGAGGTAGCTTTGTAAAAATTCAAAAACAATGAGGAAGCATCCTGCAAAGTTTTACTTTGCATCCTTTTGCTTCCTCATAGAGGAAACTTTGTATTCATAAAAAAATTTTTTTTCGAGATTTCTGTGTGTGTGTGTGTGTGTGCAGGTCTTCGAAAATTCAATCGCCTCTCACTCAGTGACCGTTTGAGCGATCAGGCTCAAATTTGGCACGCAAGTAGAGTATTTGTCCCCCTTTGAATGTTGCGATTTTTGGCAAAATATATATAGTCATTAAGATTTTATGTAGTTTTTAATTTGGTGAAAAAAGGGCATGGTCGCTCTAACTTTCGTAAAAGTTCGCCGATTTAGCTAAATAGTTCTTCATAACTGGAAATAGGTTCAATGTTGTTTGGTATTGGATTTGGATGAAATCGGTAAAGCGGTTTGGACTTTACGGCATTCTGAAATCTTCGAATTTCTTTTTTAAATTCTGTAACTCGAGAACGGTTCAAGTAACTAATCTAAAGTTTTGCGTAAAACTTAAATGGAGTGTGTCAATGTTTAATACCAAATTTAGGCAAAATCGATAAAGTAGTTCAGATTTTATAGAAATTCGCATTTTCGCAATTTTTTGTAAAATGCTATAACTCGAGAATGGTTCAAGTATCTGATGTAAAATTTTGCACAAAAGTTAAATCAAATGTGTCGATGTTTAATATTAAATTTAGCCGTAATCAAGATTGTAGTTAAGATTTTGTCGGAATTTGTATTTTCGTAATATAAAAAAATACTATAACTCTAAAACGGTTGAAGCAACTGATCTACATTTTTTGTATAAAACTTAAATAGAGTGAGTCAATGTGTATGACCCTAGAACAGGGTTCCAGAACAAATTTGACGCAAATTGGTGAAGCGGTTAAAATTTGGTGGCATTTTGAAAAATTTCAGTCGGGCAGTAGCTCTCGCAAATTACGCGATATTTTATTTTCTAGTAAAAAATAAGTAAAACAAGGCTGCAAAGTCGAACTTTTTAAAAAGTAATACGTTACTGTTAGTTAGCTTCAAAAGTAAACGCGTTACCGTGTTACTTGAAATGTAACGATTCTGTTACTTTTTCGTTATTATTTTTAAAAAATGCTTATTATGAAATATTAAAAATTAAAACTCGCATAAAACCAATGGAATGCGACGTAACAGTGATAAAACAAATATTTCTCTAACCCATTAATTTCAAAGCTCATTTCGTACATTTTACAAAATAAGTCCTTCAAAAAAGCTCTCTACCTTTAAAATTGATAAAGTTATTCACTATTAAAGAAATGTGCCTTGAGCGATCTCTAAATATTGACCGATTGAGCTCAAAATTTATATTTCACGTTCATCTGTAGCCCTTAATTGATAAATCAATTGACAAAGCCTACTTTTTCCTTCAGCTCTCGCAAATTACGGGATATTTGACTTTCTAGTGAAAAATACGTAAAACAAGGCTGTAAAGTCGAACTTTGCAAATTGCTTCCTCATTTTACCACATTTTACGAAGCTTCCTCTATGAGGAAGCCAAAATTGATAATCATAGTTCCTCATAGAGGTACCTTCCTCAAAAGTGGAAAAATGAGGAAGCAATTTGCAAAGTTTTTTTTACATGTTTTTCGTTATAATCGGTAAGATACTTGTAATTTTATAAGATCTTAATTCTTCAAAAATGTTTGTTTCTTATAGAAAACATTACTGTAGGTGTGTAAGTAAAAGAAAATGAACAACCTAAAAACTCATGAACAGTGTATTTGGGAAACCGGTTGACAGAATTGATTTTACCATAATTGAACATTTCTTTATTCCAGTCCTTAATAACCATCGTTTTTTTATAGGATTTACCAAGTAGCCAATATTTTTTAGCTCACTTTACACTTTTTTAACATTTACATTTACGTTTTTAACCTTAACATTTTTTTAAGAAAAAAAAATTGTTTGCGTCTCTCCTCAGGAATTAATAGACGATGTATGTCTTTTGTCTCCAGGGACAAGAAATGAAGAGGCCTGCGTCATATCCGGAAGCGAAGGCTGAACGGAAAGGCAGTAAAGAAAAAAAAAAGGTGAGAAACATGAAGACTATTGCCCTAGCATATGATGCCAGAGGAAAGGAACATAACTTGATAACATTTTTTTGAAAAACCAAGTGAGCGCTTTGGGAATCGTTGGGGCGACGAATTTTTGGTTCTATAAGGAGAACTGTGTACATCATGCAGACATCAGGAGACAGCACCGTTGTACGTTGAGGAAGTTAGCTGCAGGAATTCACAGGTTCTGGTGGGACTCTCCTGTGGGAATTCGCGGGATGGTGGCTCGTCGTATGTTGCGTATACAGAACGTTAGGGCATCTCAATGCCCTCGTTCGCTGAATCCTAAGAGCAAGAAGTGTCAGACAAACGACTTGAATCTTGTCGTAAGAGTCGACGAGGGTAATATCGCATCTGTCTGGTGTCATCTCGACGGCATGTGCACTCAGGCGTTGCATTTCTATATAATACACTATTCATACGTTCATACAATTATATTCCTTAATGAAATGGAGATTGCATTTTTTTTTTAGAAGTAACTTAATATAACAGAAATTTTTGTGAATTTGTTAAATTTATATATATATATATTTTTTTTTAATTAGAAGTGACAAAAAAGTTTGTCGAATAATTAAAAAATGTTAACTAGTAATGACAAATCCGGTTTTTTTTTTAAATGACAAAAAAATATATTGTAATTGGAAAATGATCGTTTTGTTTATTTGACAAAAGATATTTCATAAATGAAAATATGAGAAATTTAAAAAAATATTTTTGTATTTTTTTTTTATTGTAAAACTGGAAATGAACAATAAAGTGTGTCAATTTCACAGCAAAAATCTGTGGATGTTTGTGGACAGAAACTTTCTATTAAAAATATACAAATATTAATTTACTTTTCACTGTATGATTGCAAGTTCAGTATTTTTTTTAAATCTTAATTTATGGTAATCTTTCTACTTATGCAAGTTACGGTGGTTAAAAAAGGGCTTGTGTATTGAAACTGAAATTATGGAACACCAAAAAAAAATGTGGGTACTTGAAATTGTTAAGTTATTTGCAATGAAATACATGAAATAACGTGACTTTTGTTTCTATATATAGTGTTGATATATACACAGTAAACAATACGCGCTTCAGATGTTTGCAGTTTCCTTCATTTCATTTTTATTGAAAGTAGTTTTTAACTTTATTAAAGATTTATATGTGATAATAAACCTGAAAGAAACCGGCTCTCGCAGAGCGCGAAATTTTAAACTTTTTTCCTGAAACTATTTTTAAACTGAATTCCGTTTTGCTATCTATCGGAAAACTAATGACGAATTTGTGATTAGCTGAACCAATAAACGCAGATCACAAACTATGCTCCATGTGGCGGCACCTTGTCGTCCCGCTGGATGTGTCGATGACTTTTTCAATAGTTTTAACAGGATTTGTGTTCTTCTCGGTACTCTTTATATCACTGTGATCGACACGTAAGCTTCGAAAATTCCTAATTTTTGTGAAATGCCATATCAGGATTAATAACTAGAAGGGTATATATATAAGCTCAGCCATGTGTTTATATATAAATCTGATCCGTGAGTTTGTGTTTATTTGTGTATAACGTTCACTGTGAACAATTATCAGTGCATTCGTAATTGATAAACGGGTAAACTCATTCCTTCTGTATTAATAATTGCTTTTTTGGTGCAATAAGTTTCACATTTTACTTGATGCATATTTTCTATAAGCAAAGCTGCGCTTTTTTATCTCATTTCGGTGACTACTAAGGTAAAACAATCAAACAAATGATTGTTGGCTTTTTAAAAGACACTGCTGCACTAAATTATTCATTGTATGCTCTCCATTTGCATGTAAGTTTTTCTGTACATTTCAGACCAAAGCGTAATAACTTTTTAATTATTCTGCAAATAAAAAAAAAACGCTTATTACCATTTTTTCACATTTCAGGTAAAGTAATAAAAGGAGTTGACGTTTTGTTTTTAATCTCAACACGAAAACTACATTTCATATATGAGGCAAAACACGACAAGTGTGCCACCCCAGTTTTTCATGCCAACAAAACGTCCTCTAATTTATTCAGGATGTTGGTCTGGTTGAAGAAAAAACGTAGCAATTTTTTCAGATTTTTTTTTTTTGTATATTCCAGCTATTAAAAATTTCTGAAAATAGTCATTGTTTATTTTTTAACGCCAATACTACGGCTCACACAAAAAAATCATAACATCATTAAATTTTGGATTTTCAGCGTACTTTCCGACAACATTTTTTAGTAATATTCTCCGATTTTATTTATTATCCAATTTATAATACAGTTAATTTTAGAGCAGTCTGCTGTTTCTTTAAAAAATTATTGTGTTATCGGACGGTATAGACAGACAGGCAGACAGACAGAAACGAGTCAATGTGTTCTTTGGAATCTAGGACACTCAAAACGTCTATTTCCACAAAAAATCTGGCAGTCGATACTTTTTTGGATCGCAATAATTTCTCTTTTACATACTCCGCATGCGATGAGAAAGTAAAAAGTTATATTTATTGCAAAAATGTTAACCTCCTCTTTTTATCTAAGAAAAGCAACAGGACTCTAAATTCATTATAAATATTTTCAATATCATAATTTACTTACGCACTTTACTTCTTGTCACACATTATTGCTTCGCTTGATTTATTCATATCAATTTTTTTTGACAATCACACGTCGAGGTAAATTTTTTTTTAAAGCTCTTGAACAACTATAGACATTACCAGTCCTTTCATTCAATACTAAATTTCTCATTTTATTTTTGTACCAATTTCAATTTTTTTCTTCCCTTCTGAAAATATCAACGCATAAAGAAACGCAGACAGAAGGCTAACTACTTTGTATGTCAAGTCTTGCTAGTGGATTAACATCCTAATAGAAAAGTACCTTCATCCATTAATAAAGGCATTTTTTTTTTAAATATTGAACTAAGGGAAGTCTCACGATTAAATCTATGAGCTGGCAAGTCTTGTAAATCAAGAGACTCACGTTGAGATAGACGAAAAAATCTATTTTCGATTCGCGCCCCAAGTTTCTTTTTGACCGAATCGAATACATCATTGTTTCTTTCCCTCATACACCAGTAGTGGTGCATACCGAGTGTGAAGGTGCACACATGCATATATATATATATATATATATATATATATATCACGAGAATCTCAACGGCAGACGAGGTCGATAGGCCAACGGTTTATTCCCGGCACGAGCGAGTAGCAAACGCTTTTTTAAACACCGCCTCTATCCCTCCTCGTCGTGTGCTTATTTTTATTTCACCCCGGACTCTGTGAGCGCGAGAGCGCGCACTCTCGAGGCGGAAAGAGAGATGGAAAAAAACCGGGCCCTAACTAGCGATCACTGTGTCGTACATACTGACATACCCCACGTTCCTTCCTATCCTCATTCTTTCGTGGTAATTCGTAACTATACGAGAATTCGTGAGACACCGCGCACTTTGCTTTGGAGGAGACCGGGGCAAAACGGAATACCTAAACTATAATAACTTCTGTAATAAAATATTTAAAGATTAATATTTGTTTAAGAGAATTTAAGCTATATTTGAAAATTATTTATACAATTGTTATTACAAAAAAATTGTTTTAGAAACATTATTGACAGAAATATTAATCTGGAGGCTGAGTTTTGAATAAATTAGGAATTATAAATGAAAGATATTTTCTAATGTAAATAAAGATTGAATTTGTAAATTCAATATTTAAACATATAAGGACAGATTTCACCAGAGCTAAACGAATGTCAATATAATTAGATTTTTACGTAAATTAATTCAATACTCAAACTGTAAAAACTTTTGTATATATATTTATTGCATAAACAAAGTATTAATCAGTTTAAAGTTTTATTAATTTTGATCATTAGAAAATAATAATTTATTCAATTTTCGTCGTCAGATTTTTTTTAATTATTTGGTTACTATGTATAAAATTTATCATTTTTTGAAAATTAACGTATGTAAAAGGTTGTACTTATGATAATAAAGATTTTGAAAGACTTCCTATAAATGCCAAGCCTGAGGTAGAAGCGAAGGTACCAAAACGATTCGATAATTTAATCACTACAGCTATCAAAAGTGTACCTTAATTGATGTTCAATAAGAAATAAAATTTAAAAGAAATGTTCAAAGCAAGACGGGATTCCCTTAAATTTGACTTGTGCAAATTATTTTCTCACCCAGATAAACAAAAATTCGGCACCGAAACTTCACAATCAAATATTCAAATCAAATATTCAATTGAAAGGAACAGAAATGATCAATAAATATCGATGGATTTTTAGATTGCAATCTCTATATCTCGCAATAGTTTAAATTATTTGTTACTAATATATATTATAACAATAATAATAATAAATTTTATTCGAAATTTGTACGTTAATGGCACACGAGCATCGAGTTTAAAAAAAAAAGTATCTTAAACATTTTTAGCGGATGTAAAAACCTTGTAATTTAAATAATAAAAGTACAATAAAATGTACTTTAGAATGATTCAAATATATTTATTCAAAGATCGAAATGCATGAAAGAGATGTAAAAAATATACGATTTTCTGGGATATCCCATTATGCCCCAGTTTCTGACAATACTGTATTTTTGTGGGTGTCTCATTTTGCCCCGGTCTTCCCTACGTATGCACGTATCTCTATGGTTGTGGTCCTCTTCGCTGAGAGAAAAGCAGTTACGAGACGACGATTGTCGCGTTTATTTTCGAGTCGCTCATTCTCGTATTTTCTTTTTTATTTGCTTTTTAAACTATTCTCCATGTCTTTGCTACTGTTG
Organism: Perithous albicinctus; assembly: GCA_964016905.1. Lineage (NCBI taxonomy): Eukaryota > Metazoa > Arthropoda > Insecta > Hymenoptera > Ichneumonidae > Perithous > Perithous albicinctus. Next base: position 6,850,492 of record OZ024695.1, read on the forward strand.
AGCATTGCACTCGTCCTCGGCCTCATCAGCATTTTTCACGCCTCCGGCAGTTTTCGAGGCAATTCGTACCGTCGCAAACGATTTCACTCGTTTCTATTTCTTGGTGTGTGCATTTTTTTTCCCGTTGCATCGATATACGTTGCAAGGCAAATGCGCTCGTCGACGTGATTCTCGACGATTATAGATGGATCGATAGAAGTCCGCTGATCGAGCGAGGATTAATTAAAGATCGCGATCTTTCTCTTGACTGAATCCATTGATCATAACACAGACTGACAGTTAGATCTCTGAGCTCGATCCCCTTCGCTACTATCTGTACTAACTGTACGCTTTAATTAACTCATGGCAAAGGACTTTGCGCCAATACCAATGAAATTATCTGCAGGTGCAACGCTTCGATGTCTGATGTTCAAATGCAAAAATTATGGTATGTCTTTTTAACGACCTGTCGCGACTGTGGCAAATAGAACGAATGATCGAAAGTAGAATGAACTAGGCATAAATTATGCATCCAATGACTTTCCACCGTTACGGCATCAAATAATCTGTAGTATCATTATTTTAGTTAGAAGAATATTTTTGACTTGGAAATTAACTTGTATTGATATTTTTATTCATTTATATACAGGAATAAATAAATACAAAATAGTATTATTTTATATGGCACAAAACACGTCAAGTCGGCCACCCCTATTTTTCATGGCAATAAAACGTCCTCACTTTTCTTCAGGATGTTGGTCTAGTTGATGAAAAAATGTGGGAATACTTTCAGATTTTTTTATTCCATATTCCAGCCATTGAAAATCGCTGAAAATAATCATTGTTTATTTTTTAACGCCAATACAACGGCTCGCAAAAAAAATCATAAGAACATCAATTTTTGGATTTTCAGCGTACTTTCCAACAACATTTTTTGTAAAAATCTCTGATTTCATTTCATGCTATTTTTCAATTAAATAAAGTTGCCACTTTCTTCCCCTCCGAAACGGCATTTTCGGTTTAGTTGAAATTTTCACATTTTGTTCGTTGAAATGCCTGGAATCATAGAAAAAATTGGCGATATGGGCGGCAATTTCGCTTTACAGTTACAGCTCTTCGAACGATCAAACATCGCGGTAATCTAACACAAAAAACAAGAATTACGTAATAAAATTTTTTTCTAAGATTCTACATATTTCAAAAAACAAAACGTAAAAATTTCAGCTAAATCGGAAATGCCGTTTCGGAGGTAAAAAAGTGGCTACTTTGTTTAATTGAAAAATAGTATAAAATAAAATGGCAGAATTTTGCAAAAAAATTTGTGGGAAAGTACGCTGAAAATCCAAAATTTGATGTTCTTATGATTTTTTTGGGTGAACCGTAATATTGGCGTTAAAAAATAAACAATGATTATTTTCAGAAATTTTTAATAGCTGGAATATGCAATAAAAAATCTGAAAAAATTCCGAAGTTTTTTCTTCAACCAGACCAAAATACTGAATCAATTTGAGGACGTTTTGTTGACATGAAAAATTGGCATGAAAAATTTATATATAATAATTACCTACAGTGGTTATAAAAAAGATATTTAGACTATTAAACAATTGAAAATAAAATTTATTTTTGATAAAATTTCACTAAAGATTGTTTAAAAAAAGTGAAAAAATTTGAACATTTTTTCGAGTGATTTTTGGTGACATAGAAAAAACGTAATTTTGAAGTAAAACTTGATTACAAATATGCACTCTGACTTTTCACCATTGCGGTATAAAATAATCTATTGTGTAATTATTTTTAATATGAGGTTTCTTTTGGACATTTATTAGTGTACAAAATTTTGTTCACTCATGTACAGGATTAAATAAATACAAAATAGTATTATTTTACAATAGTTACCTGCAGTGGTAAAAATAAAGATATTTAAGATATTGAATAATTGCAAACAAAATTTATTTTTGATAAAATTTCCCCAAAAGTTGTCAAAAAAAGTGGAGAAGTACGATCCTCAATTTAATTTTAAATCCATCAAATGTATTTGCACATTTTTTCGAGAGAACTTCGGTGACATAAAAAAAGTAATTTTTAAACGAAGCGTGTTTAAAAATATTTACATCAGATATAAAAATTACCAACATTTATAGTGCAACATTTATAATTAATGTGTTGGTAAAACGTGTCGGTAATATGAACGACATTTATGATTTTCTTTGTTTTTCCGGATCCTGACATGCCACGATAAATCCTGGCAGTAAAAAACAGCTCACCGATATACTTCGTCTCGTGACTTTGAAAATCACAGGATTAGGAGAGTGTTCCCGTGTATCTGCCAGAGGAGCCAGTCAGTGTTACGAAAAGGCAGGGTCTCTACGTTTAGCTGGTCTCTCGACGCCGACGTCGCCGCCGGCGCGTATTCCACGCCGAACGTTATTCCCCAGAGCTCGCTTTTCTTTTACTTTTTCCAAATGAACTGACAGCTAATCGATACAACCTGTCCTATAGTACTTTGCTGCTGTAACATTATACAGACTCTCAGTACCTATACTTATTATTCACCTCTACTAAAATTTACCTATAGTTACGCTTCACTCGACTGTATTATTTCATTGTTTTTTTTACTCTTCAACTGATCTCCCTTCGGTCCCTTTTTATTGTGCACAATATGTATAAATATCAGGTACTTATAATACAGTATTAAAAAATTTGAACGTATTTCTATAAAATACGAACAGGTTACTGCGGCTAATATACGCTTCACGTTCGCGCTGTAGCTTCCAAATCCAAACAATATATTGAAAAAAAGTATTTTGGATGTGTTGATTATTAGTCAATCCTGTCCCAAAATCAGGTGAACATTCTTGTTCAACGCAAAACAAATTACGAACGTGATAAAATTTTTTTTTTTCGTCATCAAATACTCTCATTTCATTGGAGAACCTAAAGAATCTAACATCTAAGTAAAGAAAAGGGGCAAAGAGTTTCTCCTTTGCGATGGAAACGCACTATCCTTAAGCAACACCACTATACTTGGAAAAACCTACTATCCCTAGTGAACCCGCAAACCATAGGGAAACTCAGAATATCCCTAAGGAACCCTCCATCCTCCTCGGGAACCAGTTATCCATAGAGAACCATCTATCCCTAGAGAACCATCTATCCCTAGAGAACCATTTATCCCTAGAGAACCATCTATCCCTAGAGAACCATCTATCTCCAGAGAACCATCTGTCCCTAGAGAACCATCTATCCCTAGAGAATCATCTATCCCTAGGGAACCATCTATACCTAGAGAACCATTTATCCCTAGAGAACCATCTATCGCTAGAGAACCATCTATCCCTAGAGAACCATCTATCCCTAGAAAACCATCTATCCCTAGAGAACCATATATCCCTAGAGAACCATCTATCCCTAGAGATCCATCTATCCCTAGAGAACCATTTATCCCTAGAGAACCATCTATCCCTAGAAAACTATCTATCCCTAGAGAACCATCTATCCCTAGAGAACCATCTATCCCTAGAGAACCCTCTATTCGTAAAGAACACGAAGGTCAGGTAGATATGCCCTTCTGAGTCTGGGCGGAAGTCTTACGCCTTTATGGTTCTTTGTTCTATAGGGACAAACACATACAAACATCACGTCTTTATGTGAGGTGTCTGCGAGGGGTCTTTGTGTGAAGTGTCCGTGAGGAGTGTCTGTGTGAGGGGTCTGTGAGGGGTCTCTGCGGGAGGTGTCTGTGAGGAGTGTCTGTGTGAGGTGTCTGTGAGGGGTCTCTGTGTGAGGTTCTGTGAGGGGTTTCTGCGCGAGGTGTCTGTGAAGGGTCTGTGAGGGGTCTCTGTGCGAGTGGGACAAACATACAAACAAACAACTTTCCAAAACATATAATAGATGCAAATAATTTAAAAAATAGCAATAACTACTAAACGATTAAAAACATTTATACAACATTTTAGTTTGGTCGAAATTATTCCAGGGCATCAGAAAATAATTTACCATAATTCATAGCGAATTATGAAATCTTACTCAACTGTTTTATTTTTTAGCTTTTTTTACCCTTCAAACGATTTCGCTTCGTTCCTTTTTATTGTGCACAATGTATAAATACCAGGTGCATATAATGCCGTCCTGAGAATCAGAGAAATATCACTGCAATGGTACTTAGCATAACGGGGCATCAGCAGCAGCATGAAGAAAGTATGTACAAATAGATGATCGAAAAAAAACATAAGATTAATAGATGTACTCGTTTGTTGCATACACTTAATAAGCATGTACCGAGGATAGCTGTTTTCTTCTATTTGTTTCTTTTTATCACAACTTTTATCACTTCTGTGTATCACCGACGTGATATCTAGTTGCATTCCACTCTTGGTATTTTTTCTCGCATAATACACGTGTGTTGTAAACTTTTCTCTTGCTGCATATAAAAGATTTTTTTTCGTAATATGCAGGTTTTTGTTCATGTTGCTGACGAACCCTTTTTGTTATTCACGTTTATTCAAAATATTAATTTCGTATTAATCCATAAAATTTACTTTTTTTTTAATTATAGAAAAAAGTTTATAAATTCTAATCTTACGAACCAAAAACAAAAATAAAAAAGTTATGATAAACAGAATGACGAGTATGTATATATTTTTTTCAATATACTTTTTGTCAAATTTATGATAAAATTTCGTTTCAAATGTGAAAACTTGTACGTTTAATTTTTTAAAATTAGCAATTGACAAACGACTTCTTGTTAAATTTTAAAAAATATTTTTTCACGAGAAGTATCACTCCGATTTTACAAACTTACCTTTTACTAGATGTAAGCTAAATTTATTACATCTTCCTAGTATAATTTGAAGCCTAACTCTGAGCACATTATATACATTAAACCTTATGTGTCATACGGGTTTACTCAATGCACTCTAGTATATAGAACACGATCCGTTGATTTAACTGAATTCCGAGTCTTCTCACGAGGTCGCCAACCTTTTTAAATGTCCAACAGCTGAGGACTCGTCTTTGGATTCAATTGCACCGCATGCGGGATTCCCATCAGAGACGTTAGATTTTTATAGGTCAGAAGAGTTGCCGCTGTCTCGAAGCTCGCTCGTTATGCTACGTTAATTTCGTGCGTGTACCACGCGTGCCCCACGAAACGACGATGAAACCATCAAGACGAAGAAGAAGAAGAAGACGAGTCTGTCGGTCTTTTCATCCCAACGAGTGCGAGGGAATCAGCTCGAGGGTATATATGAAGATAATTGGACCAGGGGAAAGAGAAAGAGAGCTTGACAATTGTCGTGTCTACGTGTCGGGCGTATTTTTTTACAAATATATATTTTTTTAATCCACCTCTATGATTAAGTATATTGATAAACTTTGGATTCTTCATAGATAAAGCTATATGAAAAATTGACACATAACGAGGGAGCAATATAAAGTTCCACTGCATCCTCGTTTTGAAAATTACGTGCATACTTGATTAAAAAAAAATCTTGAAATTGAAGTTTAACAAAATTTAATTCATAAAGATATCGCAAAATTGAAAATACTCCAAAATCTCATTAGTCCAATATATTTTTAAGAAAAATGAAAGTTATAGCATGAACTTATTGCATAACTGGTGTGACAAATTTCAGATGACTTGCTTAAGTCATTCTCAAGTTCGAGGTCTCTTTCATTTGCAAGCTGTAGCGATATTGAATTTAGAAATACAATATTCTTATCGAACTTGTGATATGAGAACTCGCTGGACATATCTGAGGATGAATCTGACGACAATTGTCATTCGCGAAAGGAAGAAAAGAATGACGAAGAAGGAAGCGATAGAAGAAGATGGAATAATATGGGACTGCTGTGTCGCCAATAGTGCGGTCCATTTGGGTGGTCCTCAATTGGAAGGGACCCCCTTCGTCTATACGTGTCAGCAAGCAGTCGACTTAAGCTCTTTGTCTGCCAATTTGACTTTAAATTATACCGAACGACCGACCGGCGTTTATTTAAGTAGCAAACTGACTATGCGATTGGCGCTAGTACAGTATATAGATTAAAAAATCGTGACAGACATACTGTTTGATTATATTTTTAGGATTAAAGAGTATTCACAGATTTCTTTCTCATTATTTTCCGTTTTTTCATCAATATCGGCTTCATCATTGACAACGCTGTGCGATAAATGAAAACTAATGTGGATGAAAAATATAGAAACTTCTACTTTGCATCGTTATTTTTAATGGAATATGCCTGAATTGAATTTGTATGTTAAAAATTGATAAATCAAAATTGCTTAATTGAGCCAAATGGTATTTCTTGCAAGACTGATTAATAATGAATTTCTTAATAAAAATGTAATTCATGCGATCAAATGATATCGTGAGTTCGAACTACAACGTACTTTATTCGAAACATTCAAAATTTCATTTTTGCAGATTGATCCATGCTCACCAGATTAATACCGATCATCTGTCAATGTTAAGCTATTTCGTCGAGAATTATTCAGCCTTGTTGCTCAACAATTATAAAACTTAGCGTGGGACCAGACAGGTCAATATAAATTAAGAAAACAAATCTTACTAAATATATGTATTCGACTTGTTTCAACAACATAGTGAAAAATCGTTAATAATAATGCAGTAAGCCACAGAAAAAAATAATTCTTGGGAAATAATTATGTCCACTTTAATGTATGATTATGGCTTGTACATATTTTATTCCTGCGGGAAACATAATGTCTATGTCTCTAAAGAAAATTCCGGTGAAGCTGCAATCATTCTTATTAAAAAATCCGAAAATAACAATGTTTATGTTTCAATCCCGATGATCATTCTACCGGTAATTTCAGTACAATTTACTAGAACTTCAATAAATTATTAACTACTTCCTTGTTTCTCCTTGTAAATTGTTTGATAGGAGTTCTAAACTAAGGAATCTTTTGTCATTGACCTTTTTTTTCATTCCAAATATAATTTGAACGATCATAACAATCCGCGACTATAGCATCGTTATTGACATCCAATTTTTCGAAGATAAAAATATTAAAAATGATGTACGAATGTGATTTCTTCGATTCTATCTTGATTCGAAAATTTCTTGAGCCCAATGTGAAACCTTTTGCAAAAGGGGTGAAAGAGGAGTAAAATATTGAGGTATGGGTGGGAAAGTGTAGCTGCGCGTACAACATCACTGAGTAGACGTCTCTCAACTTTATGTAACTTAGCCACGACGTAAAGAGCGAGACAGAGAGAAGAGCCAGCGTAACTTTAATTACAGAAGTTCGCGCTCGGTTGGCATTGTCTAAGAACTCTGGTCCGCAAGAAAGTATGCTCTTCTCTCGTCTCTAACCGTGCGATCTTGAGTCGACTGTGGAGTCGAGGAGCTGTTCGCTGCAAAAGTTTACCGCATCTTGGGAGACACTCTCGCTTGCTTGGCCCCCCGCAACCAGATATGATTGTTCGCGGTCTTCTCAATGACAACGCAAGACTCTCCTGTCTTTCTCTCTCCCCGACTCAACCAAAACTACGACGGTATATCCTAGCTACTGACGATATAATAGTCCTAAGAAACTGGACTCTCCAGAGGGTAATACCATTAAAAAAGTTTCAGGACAATATAAAGGTGCTGCTCAGTCACGAGGTTGTTTCACAGGTGTGAAGTTCAATCTGGTAAACATTGAAACTGGTGTTGAATACTTGATAAGAAGTTTTTGGAAATTATAGTAAAATTAAAAAAAAAAAGTGATTGTTTCTTGTTAAAATAAATAATTTTTTGTGTATTCATTGGAAAAAATAGGACATAATGTAAAATATGACTTCCTCATTAATTTCTACTCATTGCTCTTGATTAAGATTTTAGAACAAATTTTGTTGAAAATTTATCAAAGAATGTTGTTAAAGAAACATTTTTAAAAAAATCGTAACCCACTCTCAAGTATAATTGCTTATAATTTATAGCTTCTGCTTACCTGAAGAGGACTCTCGATCAACTTCAACGAGGTATAATTAAGTAAACGCAAAATTATATTTATTTCAATTAGATGCGCCTTAAAGTTGATCGAAAGCACTTTTTGTACGAAGCAAAGATAAAATATTTGTATTTATAATTGAGAGTAGGAGGCATTACATTTTTTATATATTTTTTAGGTCTTTCATTTTGCTAACTGTGTAGACGTCATATTGAATTAAAAATTACTATGTTCAATTCAATTTTGGATGTGTGCATTTTGGTGTAATTTTGGATTGAGGATCCCATAACTTTATTACGAATGTGTATAAAGTTTCAACTCGATTTCTAAAATTTTTTTCAGAATTATTTCAGGGACACCTTTGAAAATTAAAAATCTCATCATATCCGAATCCCTTTATGAAAATTCTTCAAGATGATTGCCAAACGCCACCAAACGTAACTTCGCTTAATTGATCAAAGATTACAAAAATGTAAATCGACCTTTTTTTCTATAAATTCAAACCCCACCAAATCCGAATCTCATTGAAAATTCTGTCTTAATGCAATACCAAACATCCTCGAATATGACTAAATTCATTATAATAAATTTAACGCTGTATACGAACACTTTAGATGAAGGACATTTTTTCCAAAAATTCAAAACGTAAAATATGAATCTGCACAAACTGAAACAAAAATCACAGCGAATTATACATTTGAAAAATCTAAATCACTTTCCTAAACGTTTCAGACAATTTATTTGAAAAAACTGCACGAAATTTTTTTTCTCCATAGGCTAATAGAAAGAGTTGTAGAAAAAGTACATAGTTAAAAAAATGTCCAGTAGGTATTGTTCGATATGTATAATAAAGAAAATCTCAAGCTCCATACTCGCTGCGATGTTGTTATCGATAAGACTCGTTGGAACCGCACCCCAATGCCCTCCGATGGTATTCGCATAAAGTACCAGTACCAGAAGCGATGCAGGGGGCTTCATGGAAAGATAAAGCTAAGGCGAGAAGTTCGCGAAAGATAAGAAACCGCACCTCTCGAATCAGACCTTGAGATACCTTCAGATATACCTCTGACTCTTGACTCCCTCTTCTCTCTGTTTCTTTTAACAAATTCTCAATCCATAGTAAAGATAGGAAACCCTCTTAAAATATTTAAAAAAAAATCACGAAAAAACTCGAGCTTGGGTAAAAAATCTTCGGTTGTGACAACCAACCACTTGGTTAGTCGAACCAATTAATCATCTGGCTTATTAATCCAACTATGCGTTTATTTAACCCAACCAAGCCATTTTCTTCTTCTGTTTCTTATGAATTTCCAAAATTCTCCACAGCATCTTGAAGATTTTCATATATAAATGATAAAAATTGAAATTTCTTCTTCAACATCTGGTGAATTGATATAATGCAAAGCGAGGGTGTCGACTCGACGACTCTCGAGTGCAGTCTGATGCAGCAATGCAGCAGCGAGGAAAACGAGAGAGGAGAATGAAGAGAGAGAATTGCAAGAGCTCTCTCTCTCTCTCTCTCTCTCTCTCTCTCTCTCTCTCTCTCTCTCTTTCGTTCTCGCTGGGATTACGTGGAGTCTCGTTGGGCGGAGCAATGAAGGCGGTGGAGGCGGAGCGAAACCGTGGACTTTGCGAGAGAGTACGAACGAAGAGCTACCGGAGAGGCGTACGCGTGATGTATCGACGGAATTCTGAAGTGTGTAGTATAAGAAGTCAGTGCTGGCGGCGGTTTCTACACTGGAGCTGTTGCTACTGCCGAGTCGGTTCTTCTATACAGCTTCCACTACTATACTCTATACTGCCTTCAATGCCTCCCAGTGGTGGATGCTTTTCGAAGTAGAGGTGGATGCTGGCTCTGCTGCTGGTACTCTCGACTCGAACGACGAGAGTCGCGACTTTTTCCCCTTTGCTGCCCCAGCTCTAAACCACCCCTCGAGCCCTTGGCCTTTCGTGCCTCGAGACAGCTTTCGCGATTTTGGATATTCACGATAAAATATGCTTCAAGTTAGACCAGAAAAGTTAGATTTGTTCGTTTGCATCGGAATTCAATAATTTTCATAATTTCAGTCAGATAATCAAATGTCATTAAATCAGCAATAAAAAAAAAAAACAATTTCATGTGAAAATATATTTTGGAGACTTTTTCTTTGGCAGCCAGGATTTTTGTTATTCAGATTTATATTCACACAGGCATCATTATAGTAGGTTTGTGGTAACTGTATTTTAAACATGATTTGATTGTAGATTATGAAGCTGTTTATGCCAGAAAGACGCTATGGTTTTGGATATTCTCGATAAAATATATTTTAAGTTAACAGGAAAGTTAGACTTGTTTATTGTTTTTATCGGATTCAATAATTTTCATAATTTCATTGAGATAATCCAATGTAATTAAGATATCGATAAAAAATATTATATTATGTGAAAATATATTTTGGAGTAGTTTTTTGGCAGCCAGGGTTTTTCTTATTCAGATTGATATTCACACAGACTCGTTACAACTGATTTGTGGTAACTTAAATATATTTTACACATAATTTGATTCTAGATTTTGGTCCATTTTCCGGAAAATTTTCGGAAATTTCTGTAACGCTTTTTGAAAACATCTTATTTCATTACATGAAATCTTAAAAAGCCTCGTAAATCTTTTTGAAAACATTTTGCTTCGCTTTAGTGAATCTCGAGAGCGGCCCAGAAGAGTTATCACATAATATAGTGACTACACAAAGTTTATACTCACAATAAAAAATGTCAGGATGTTCGTGATTCCGTTCTCCAAATCTACTCTCCGCGATTTCGAATCACGGCATTAAATCCTAAATCGATCGAAATACGAAAAACAACATTTGTCATCGCTTGTGAGAATTAAAATTTAGAAACATAAATTCCGAGAGAAATATCTTAAATTTGTTTTAAAACCTATCAGATTGATGATTTCCTAATCATAAATCATACCAATTTAAAAACACAAATAAATAAGTGGTTACAATTTATTACAAAAATATTATTTTATAAACATAAAGAAAATTACTTATTACGATGCAGATGTGAAATTATCGTAATGCATCCCAAGTGTAAAAAATGAAACAAAAAAGAAAAAAAAATTCCACTTGCCTCTCCGATATAGAACGTAGCAATCTCGTGTCCGTGTTTTAGGGGTGCCGATGTTTAAGGGTGCGGTTTTATAGTATCGAAGGCGCAGAGGTCAACCTGGCCCAAGATACATCAAGCTTCATGGCTTGCGCCGGTGTTCTCCCGGTTGCGATGGAAGCGACGATATCCTTACAAGCGTGTCTCCCTCTTTGATGGATCGGGGGTTTCTCACCGTACGTCCGTCCATCCGTTCGCCCAGACGCACTCCCATTCAACTTCGATTTCTCACTTTGCAAGCTTCTCTCATGCGAATCTTCATGTAAAACTCTCGTCGATCCAAAAACGACTCGCCATGATGTCACAAACTTACGTCACCTACGCTCCAAAAACAAGTGTGTTATTTCAACACGTTTGTCTGTAAACACATTTAGCTATTTTCATATATTTTCTGTGAAAGGTCTTCAAAATATCCATGAAAAGATCTTTCACAGAAGTTACAAGGAAATTTAGTAAAAAAAAAAAATGACTGGGCAGTGAAAAATGTAATAAAGATGAAAATTTTTATATTCAAAATGGATAGAGTCTTTCTACAAAAAGAATTGTCCTTGCAAAACCAATTTGGACAACACATATTTAAAAGTTTTGCATCAATGAACTACTTAAAAAAAAATTCTACTTACAACATTTTTTAATTTTTTCTTTGCTTCTTCAGTAGTCATTTTCATCAAAGCAAATTCATCGTTGTACCACTTAATTTTCATGATTTTTAGGAATCTCGATCTCCTTAACACAAGAAAAGTATGATGATTCAACAAATGTTAAAAGTAACTACAGATAAACGTGTTAAAAATAACACTTATTTTGAAATTGCAACGAGATATATATATATATATATATATATACATATTCAGAGTGTGTGCACAAAAACGATGCTTCAAAATGACACGGAAAGGGAACTCACTGTTTCCCCCGTATAATCAGTTTTGCAACAACAGTACCAGTCCCTTTTCCTCCATCAATGTAACACCGAAGCTGTCGTACGTTGTAACAGAGTCTACAGAGCCAAGAGAAAAAGACGAACAACCGGGAAGCACGAGACGAGGGCGCAAAACCCACCGGAGAAAGAACGAGAAAGGATAAGGTTGAATAAAAAAAAAAAAAAAGAAAAAAGGAAAAGGAAAAAAAAACAAGAATTTCCGTTGGTGGAGGTATAGGTCTCGTCGTGCATTATTATAATGTACGGAATCGGTGGAGCTTCTCGAATACGAAGTAAGAGGACATATATAGAGGAGATGATGGCAACGAGCCTCGCTCACTACGGTAATATACCTTCGTTCGCTCGCACGTACGAACGCGTCAGAATATCAGATGGCATTTCGTTGTATGTTTCACATCTCATTGAAACCGGCCCCCTCATAGAAAAATGTCATGGAATATATCGGAAATTGGAAAGCTTATTCATATTTTTTCGATACGCTCGGGCACCGAGAGACGGAAAGAACGAACGAGCAGAGAACGATGTGTGTAAGTGTGTTTGTGTGCGTGTGTGTGTGTGTGTGTGTGTGTGTGTGTGTGTGTGTGTGTGTGTGTGTGTGTGTGTGTGTGTGTGTGTGTGTGTGTGTGTGTGTGTGTGTGTGTGTGTGTGTGTGTGTGTGTGTGTGTGTGTGTACTCTCACAGGGAACCAGTGATCACGCTCACTCTGCCTCCAACAGAAGAGAGCACATTCATTTCGCATACCTAATACCGCGTGGCAGAAACGAGTCGAGAGTGACGGGGGCGAGACGATCAGGGCGAGGGAGCATTCATACATGTTTCATTTCTGGTGGAAAGGCTTTATATCGGTAGTCGAGCGTTATACAACGTATTATATACCACTGAATATTCTCTATACATCAATACGTAACCTGTGTGTATGTGTGTCAATGTTGTGTGTATTATTGTATACACCGAGGAAGGGGTGAGCTTTTTTGCATCCCTCGTCGATGAGTATTTTGCCTCGCTTTCTTTCAATTTTCACGCAACATCTAGTGCGAATGTCGGGAATAGTCAAAAATTGGCAAAATTTTTAACATGTACAGGCTGAATTTCATGTTACATGAAATGCAACCAGAAAGGAAGTTTTACTGTATTTACAAAAATGTGGAGGTTTTAGGTTTAGAAACTAAAATTAAAATAAAAGTGGTAATATTTATAAAACATTCCCTTAAGTTTTATCTACAATGTATTTACTGTCATTTCCACAAAAAGAACGTTATTGCAGTTCTGATACTTTGAGAATATTATTATTATTATTTTTTGGTACCATAACAATTTTCTTTTGTCGCGATAGCTTTCTTATAATTATTATTTCGTTTGTTAGGCTACATTGTCAATATTTTACTTTAAAAATTCATGGAAAACGTGTAAATTTGTGAATTCTGTAAAAAAATAATTATAAATCTGTACCATTTTTTTGTGGCTTAACGAGTTAAAAATACATTGATTTTGTAACTTTACTGGTTTAACAAATATAATCGTAAATGATAATCAAATTTTTTTAAAAACGACAATCTGATTTGTTATTTATTTAACAACGTGCTTTCTACGAAACGCAAGCATTTCAATTAGAAGAAAACAATGTATACTGTATACTTGAATTAGCGATAAACTTGTAAATTAGATAAAAACGAAATTGTGAACTTCGCCAATGTAAAATTTATTCGTAACTTAACCAATTTAACAAAAGGCTGCAAAGTAGAACTTTGCACATTGCTTCCTCATTATGTTTGAACTTTTACAAAGTTACCTCTAGAAGGAAGTATGCTGATCAGTTTCCTCACAGAGGAAGCTACGTAAAAAAAAAAATAAGAATCCCTGAAATATTATCTCTTTGTTGGGTTCTCACCAAATTCGGTATCAAACAACGACACATTCTATTTAAGTTTTATGCTACATTTTGGATCGGTTGCGTGCACAATTCTCGAGATATTAAAAAAAAAAACGAAAATTTCAAAACTCCATAAAATCCGAACCGCTTTACTGATTTTGTCGCCGTTCAATACCAAGCAACATTGTACGTATCTGCAGTTATGAAGAATCGTTTAGCTAAATCGTCGAACTTTTATGGAAGTTACAGCGCCCACGCCCTTTTTTCAAAAAATTCAAAATTACATAAAATCCGAATGGCTGCATATATTCTGTCTAAAATCGCAACATTCAAAGACGGATAACTACTTCACTAACGTGCCAAATTTCAGTCCGATCGAAGGATCGTTTACTGAGTAAGAGGCGATTGAATTTTCGAAGCCCTGCGCATACACACACACACACAAATTCATGCGGACATTTTTTCTAAACCACTTTTCTGGACGTTTTAGACCATTCTGAGTGTCCTGACATGAATATCTCGAAAAATATTTTTTTCACTATAACAAAGCTTCCTCTATGAGGAAGCAAAATAACCAAATAAATAAATGATCATACACAAAATAAATCATCTAAATCTAAATAACTGCCATAACAAAAAAATGGTATAAAATAATATTTTGTAATAAAATAAATATCACAAAAAAAAAAAACAGTGATATATTATATATTGCAATAAATTAATTAAAACGTACATAAATTGCATGATAACATAAAGCTTTTCATTTATGAGGAAGTAAAGCCCGACGAGCCGGATTCGATTAAACGCTTTTTCTGCGTCAATTGGACGAGGGGAATGTTCGCACCGATCGTTCGGTTTGATGCGTCCTGTTGGTCGCAGTGTATATGCTATGTGTAATGTGGTGATGCACAGGGGAAACTGTTGATGCGGACATGAGAAGCTCCGTTGAGCTTCGATGGTAGTCGTACGACACCGTGCAATGAGAGTATGAGCCTCACACGTTTGCCGCACGTTGGAAATTAGACACGTACGTTTCATTTCCTGGTTGCGCGCCCACTGGGACACTTCCGTCGTGGCTTGATGCCCGCGCGCGCGGTTGAGGACTTCAAATATTGGAAATATATCGGGATGAGAGGAACGCGAGCGTTCAATTTGCTGGGAGATCGGATCGCGTGTTGCGCGCATCACCACAACAGTCAGTCAGACCAGGGGGATTTTATAAGTCTGCCAGTGACGACGAGTCAGCAACACCCTATCGCACAACTCTTGCCTCGCGACATACGAATTCCGTTAAATTTTTTCGTTTATCCAACTTGAAAATATTTTCCCCATTTTTTGTCAGTCCGGCCAAATATCCCACGACAAAATATCCCTCCAAAATGTTCCCGCGTCAAAATATTCCCCCATGAAATATCCGCTTACTGAAATATGTATCCAGTGTATGTATGGGGGATTTTAGACCGATACGCTCTGCGAATCGTCCGCGATTTTTCGAGATATTCTCCCAACTCTACAGAGCACTTAAAAAAAATATTATATTCATTTTTTTTTTAATTAATTACGATTTTGTATATGAAATATTGTTAGCCCAAATTGAAAAATCAGAAAAAATTGTCAAAAATCCCGTATTAGATATAAACTTTTTTAAGCTTAGACTCCGGGTGGGTTGACATTTGCTTCTATTTTTTTTTCGGAGCTTTATTCGCAAAAAGAATTATTTATTTTTTAAATATGAAAAAACTTTTAAATATATAAAGAGACGTTTGAAGATATAAAAACTATATCACAGGTATTTTTGAGAATTTTTCCGATTTTTTTTAGTCGTTTTTTATATTAACAAAAAATCAACGCTAAATTAAAGTTAACAAAAACCGACAATTAAAAAATGTAATCTTATTTTTACTAATTCTATGCCCGATATTAGTTCCGGTTTCTCATAAGAAAGTTATGTTTTTCTCACACATCCGGGCACGGCCTACACAACCACAATTTCCCATCATTTGGACGATTTAAACTGACCCTGAAATCTCGCATATATTTTTTTATGCCTCTATGCAAAAACATAACTTTCTCATCTCGGGAAACCAGAACTAATAGCGGGATCAGAATTAATGAAAATATTATGAAATTCTTTAATTGGCGGTTTTCGTTCATTTTTATTTAACGTTGATTTTTTGTTAATATAAAAGGGACTAAAAAAAATCAGAAAAATTCTCAAAAAACCTGCGATACAAATGAAAATGTTCTAGCCACAGTTGATAGTGAATTATTTTCAACTTGTATATCTTCAAATGGCTTTCCATATTTTTTAAAGTTTTTTCATATTAAAGAAAAGTTTTCTGATTTTTTTGTCGAGAAAGACTCCGAAAAAAAATAGAAGCAAATGTCAGCTCACTCTGGATCTAGACTTAAAGATTATATAGTATATCTGATAAAGGATTTTTTAGATTTTTTCAGATTTTTTAATTCGGGATAACAAGATTTTTATATCAAAAATCATAATTTACTAAAAAAAAAATTTAATTTTTTTTTTTAGTGTCCCGTAGAGTTGGGGGAATATCACAAAAAATATCTTAATAATATAAAATATAAATATTTAAATACAATTTACACGACACTAAGTTTAAAAATAGTATATTTCCGTTTTTTTTTAATAAATAAAAAGAAGTGAAGAGGACCTAAAAGTACCTAAAGAATCTATGAGATGTTAAAACCGTATTAGTAGTTTTAAAACAAATAATAGGATCTTAAAAACCCATATGTTCTTTAGGTTCTTTTACATTTATTTTTTTACGTATTTGGGGACATTTTTGGTTGGGAATATTTTGGCGAGGATCAAATGTCCGGCAGCTCATTTTTAAATGTACATTTTGTAAGGTAATTTCCTATTTACCGTTATCAATTCAGATATTACCTTTCGCCTAATTTTTTTTTTTTAATCCAATACAGCCATTACGAAACCGTAATGAATCTTTTTACTGTGATGGACAAAAATCTTCCCAATTTTGATAATTTCTTTTTTGTTTCGAAACTGCATTCGCATAACATATTTTCGATGCAAATATAATTTGATTTAATTTCTGTTTTTAGTTTCATCAATTCTAATACTTTTTATTTTTTTAATTATTTTCGTTATTAATGTCATTAATTAATTCTACTATAAAGTCCAAAAAAAAAACTCCAACTTTGAGCTTTTTTCAATAAATTTATGTAAAAATATTTTTTTTCTGCGTCGCAAAAATATTTTTCTGTTTATAAAAAAAGAAATGTAATATATTTCACAGGTCTGTATATATCGACACGTCGCGAATTGAATATAAATCACATGCTGAATATTTCGCACCAGCATCCCCGAAAAAAATCTTTTTATGCGGAACCGCGTATATTGTACATATATTTCACTTCGATTCTAATCTACGATCGAGCAAAATGTCTGTTCTAATCTCAAATTCTGTTTCTATCGCACCATTGAGTCTCCTTAGGTAATCGGGAAGAAAGGAAACGATGTCAAGGAATCCTCGGCTATATCACGATATACAACACACCAGTACATAAATGTTCGCTGGACATTGGATCTCTCTTTAGATTCCATCGATGCGAGAGAAAGAGTGACGCTTCGATATGGTGGGAGGGCATCGCCACATAGCTGTATATGCGCTGTATAGAAGAGTAAAAGAATGAGGGTAAGTCAAGTGCGAAAAAGAGCGAAGAATATATATATATGGATATATATATAGACAGAGAAGTCGAGGCGGGACCCTGCCGGGCGCAAGGGAGCAATTCCCTTAAATGCCCTGTCGCCCGCAAAAAAGCACTCCGTCTAAAAAACACCCTCGGCCACATTCACTCGCACTCGTTCCCATGTGTTTCTCAAGCAGAGAATCCAGGAGATACCGGGGCAAGACGGGTTACCGAAGCTAAAAAGCCACCAAAAGCGTAATTTAGTTGCTGTTCAATAAAAGTAAAATGTTGTAAAAAAAAAATGCCTGACTGAAAAGTTGTTTATTTGGATAAATAAATAATTTGACAGACTTGAAAAAAATATTCGTTCTGAAGATCGCGAATATACAAATCCAAGGGACGTTCTACTGATTGCAGTGGATACTTTTTGCTAGCTTGTAAAATTATTTAATTTTTTTTTTTTGTAGATTGACAGATGTTTGAGGTTTTTTTTTACAAAATATTCTAATTTTGTTTATTATTTTATCGTTTTTATTACGATGAAGACAGAATATTCTTGAAAGTCACTTGTGCTGTCAATTTTATTATTACTATTATTGATATTTGTTAATCAACGGAAATACTCTTTTTACAAAAATACAGAAAAAATATAATTATCGATGCAAGAAAATATAATTTGAAAATACTCCATAAGCATTAATCGTTTAAGGAAGAAAAATTATGCGTTCCTGTAAAAAAAGAAATTAGGGTGGACTTTACTTAAAAAGAAACTGCCACTATCTGAACATTTTTCTTTCGACCTTAACAGAAAGCGCCGGGATTTGAACATTCCTAGATTTAGAGTAATTACACAGTAAAAAAAATGATAAAAAAAATTATTCGAATTAACAAATCCCGTTGTGTTAATTTGACAAAAAATTTGTATAGTTTATGATTTTTTCTGTTAAATTAAAAAAGTAACAGGAAGATGCTGTAAATTTGGTACATTTTAATGTATTAAATTGGCAGTGACAAAATAATTGCCTAAATTTGCTGAATTAAAAAAAAAAGTCAAATTAAAAGAAATAATTCTGTTAAATCAATTGTGTCAAAATAGCACATTTTGTATTTGAAAATAACATAAAATTTGTATTAACACAAATATTCTGCGGAAGTCTGGTGACGCAATCTTTCTGTCAAAACTACTATTTTCAATTTTCTTTTCACGGTATACACTTGCAATTATTATAAATAAATAAAGAAATAAATATATCCATGTCACTAGATTTTACCCGATAATTGACAAAAAAAAAAAAATTGATACCTCATTTTTTGGGTGTTCCATTTTTCCCCGTTATACCATTTTTGCCCCGGTCTCTTCTACACGAAGATCGGACCACAGGACCCGCCACTCAGTCTATTGCCACTCTGACGCGCGTCTTCCTTCTGCCACCACAAAACGTTTCCACCCCCTGCGTCGCTACCCACGAATTATATTAGTCAACTTTATGGGCCTCGATAAAGTGCACCATAGTCGATCTCTGCTGTAGTTTCGAGATTTCTCTTTCTACTATTTTTTCTTTTTCTTTCCTTATGCCGTTCGCGCGACAAACGTGAGTGAGTGACGACGCGAGAGTAACCGAGGGACAGCAACATAGTGAAAGCACAATATGTAGAATCTATATAGATTGACTGTTACGATGTATATGACGTCGAGCAACATCAGCCCGGAAATCACGCTAGAATCTCGGCGTAGCCGTGAAAACGGAAATATCGTCACTACGAGGATGTTCACAATCAACTGTTCGTTGGATGTGTAAACTGTATGTTTCACATATTGACACATTTCATTTTTTAACTCCCGACTGCCCCTCAGGCCAAAAAGACGGGAGTCATTCGTTTCAGGACGATCAGTTGATTTAAACGACTTGTGTGAAGCTGGTGTTCTCGAAAACGGTAAAATAGTATATTACGACCCTAGGGCAGAAAGTTGGAGTTCCTGGCGTATTACATACTCTAGGGCATCCAACATTGTCGTGGGTCGTAATAATAAGAAAGAATAATGGTTAAAATATCATACCGATTGGATGCTTAAAAAAAACCTTGCTTCACGCCACTGCGCCGCTAAATATCACCCTTTATGATAATCATTTTTTTTTAAATTTATCATACCATTGTGTTGATTATCGAAGCCTCCACAATACGTTTTCTGTTGCACTTCGAAAGATAGGTGAAGTGGAACATTGCATAGTGCTTCTTCCAGAAGGCAGGAAATGTCCATACTTTCTCAAAGAAGTAACTTTGTGGAAGGTGGTATAATAAAGAAACAAGGTACATAGTTTCTAGTGAGGTTGGATTCTGCATCTGTATGCCCTGCTTAGAAGTTCCGATTGAATCTGATAGAAAACGATCAAATGGATAAATTTCCCGTTGACACATAATAGGCTCCTATAGGTTTCAATCGATTTTTTTTGTCTTTTTAATTAGTTCCTATCAGATTCCTCCCAATAAAATATGCACAAAAAAAAAACTTTAAAAAGCATGAAATGAAAAAAAAAATTTATTTAAAAAACTCCCGACTGCAAAAATTGACTCTTATTAAAAAAAAACATATTGAAAAAAATGACTCACATAAACGAAAGTATTGAAAAAAATAATGAAACAATTCCTAATACACTTTAATCTCAAGATGAACTACCTCAAATGCAGTTTTTAATATTATAAATGTTATAAATATAGTCGGGAGGCGTATAATTTTAAACAAAGTTCAAAGAGTTTTTATGATCACATACTTTCGTTGCGATACACCTCTTGAGTATATTTATAACATTTATAATATTAAAAACTGCATTCGAGGTAGATCATCTTGAGATTAAAGTATATTAGGAATTATTTCATTATTTTTGTTTATGTGAGTCATTTTTATCAACATATTCTTTTTATTATGAGAGTGAATTTTTGCAGTCAGGAGTTTTAAAAATAAAAATGTTCTTTTTTGTACGATTCTTTGCTTGACAGATTTTTAAAAATATTTTATGGCTTTTTATGGTAAATTTTAACAGTGGCAACAAAATTTCTAAGTTAATGGAATAAACAAATAGTGTAAAATTCGGAGTGACAAAATGTAAAAAATATGAAAAAATAATTGTAAAAGGAAATTAGAATTTTCGGTTCTAAGAATTACGAAAATATATTATGAAATGAAAATTCTTTAAGATTTAAAGCACAACAAAATATCTTGTAAACTGAAAATACCAAATGTTTAAGAACTAACAGAAAGTTTCTATGGGCATTTTAATTTAAGATTTTTTTTATTGTTTCTTAATGCTGATGACGCATAAAGGTCACAGCGATTTTTTTTTTCTGACTTACTATAGGTTCAGGACGACTTGGATCCTTAGTTCTGGGCACTCTAGAAGAATCATGGCTGTGGACCGGAAGAAGGAAAGAAGAAAAGAGAATACTGCGAGCGAACGAAGGCCGAGAGGCCTCTCAGAGATTGCTGGATATAAGAGAACAAGGCCGGTCCAGCGGGGCACTCTGCCTCGACGGACTCTCCAAGTGGTGACAATCACGGTCTCAACAAGCAGAGAAGGTTTTCTGAATAACGTAAAAATGGCATCGTGAAAATCCACGTGAAAAATATGGTAAATTCTCTTTGAGTTCTAAAACAAATATTCAAAAATCACAAGATTTCGTTTAGAAAAATAGTAATTTAGGACTTTTTGCAAAAATCGATGTGTCGCTAAAAATTTAATCGGTTAGCAATATTTCAAGAAACTATGATCCTCTTCCATGCACGAAAATGAATATTTGAATATCAGACCATTTGACCTTTAAAAATAATAATTCGAAAATATTGCTAACAAAAATCGAAAAACGGAGATAAATTAATGACAATCTCAGCCACTGCTGCACTGAAAAAAAAAATCATTGATTCAAGAACAGTGACCATTGCAGGCTGCCAATGACATAAGTTATCAGTACAACTTTATATGCATTCCAACAATTACATACGGAATTGAAACATTAACTCATTTTCTTACAAATTTTTTATACATTAGTTTGATTTTATATATAATTGTTAGAATGAAAATAAAGTTGCACTGATGTCTTATGTCATTGGCAGCCCGCCATGATCACTGTTCTTGAATCAATGATATTTTTTTTTCAGTGTGAGTTAGCTTGAAATTCCCGAATTTAAATTAATATAATCTTAATTCACATACTTCAAGAACTTCCCAATTTTTCCATCCACATTGGATTAATCAATGTCGTTCACGAATTTTGATGCAATCAGCTTCCAATCAAGAAACAGATTCCTACAAAAGAGTAGGATACCATTACAACTAGATTCCCTACAAAGCCTGCGCATAGTTCTATCAAAGAGGTTTCGACAAACGAGAACTAAACACCACCTATATATTTCAGTCTGTAGTATGTGCCAAGCAGATTGAATCGAGTCTCGCAGTTGTAACGGGTAGACAGTTGTGTAGCATCAGAACAGTATGAGCCACTTTAGCAACTCGTTATACACGTGGTGCGCCGCTACTGTTGCTGATGTTACCTCTACGAACTGGAGAGTGTAAGCCAACGTGTAATTGATAGCCTTGCGGCGTCGCGACTCTGCTTCGGAGGTGGGAGTCACCAACGATGGCCAGGATGCTCTGGGTCCAGAGGGATTTTGACAGCTCCCATAAATAACTTTGCCTCCGCAACTAGAGTTTCACTCCATACAAAACCAACCTCTGTGCAGGTGCCACGAATATCTCAGTTAAAGCCCAGCCCTGTATTATCTCTTCAGTTTCTATCCCTTGGACCTTTGTAACCTGCAAAACTTTCTGTCCTGAAACAAAAAACGTCCACTGGACTTTCTGCTAATTCTACAATTTCAACTGGATCAATTTGTCCTCTTGAAAGACGAGTTGGCTACGCTGATCCGTCCTAAAGATTACTAGAAATGTTTTTCAGCTATTTTCTAGTTTTGGAATCCTTTCATCCGAGAAAGTACAGAGCAGAGTTATTTTTAAAAAGAGTGTTATTTTCGATCTCTAATATATTTTTGTCATATTGACAAAGAGCTTTGTTTTTACAGATCCCAGCTGAACACAGAACCAACTGGATCCACACAACTTGACACAGCGAAATTCGATTGGGCGCAATTCGACTCAGATCCAATTTGATACAGAACATCGGTTTGGTAAATGTGTTTCCACACAACGCTGAAAGTATACTAAATGATGCTAAATAATGTTATAACTAAATTACAAGATGCTGAAAACATATTATACATTCCAATCCAATATAGCGAGGGTCGAGTTTTATCAAAGCTCACGAAACCGATTTTCTGTGGTAAATTATATCTAATGTTGAGTTGCGTCCAGCCGAGGTTTGCCGTATTGACTTTTTTCTATCGAGTTTGTCGGATTGTTTTCCGTGGATCCAACTGTATCTGTGTACAGTTGTGGGATCTTTGCAAACAACACAGCACTAACTGACAAACCATTTTTGTCACTTCTAATCTAACAAATAAAAATTCTCTGTTCATACAAGAAAATGTCCACCGGACCTTCCACTAATTCTAAAATTACAACTGGATCACTTTGCTCCGTCAGAAGACGAGTTTGTTCTACTGATCCGCCCCGAAGATTACCACAAATGTTTTTCAGCTATCTTAGCGTCTTCTAGCTTTTGCGTTCTTTCATACGTTGCAGAGGAAGAGCACGGAGCAAAGAGAGCTGTGAAAGTGTTGGGAAAAAGGAGACAGAATGTAATGCCGTTAGAGCCCTCCGCCCCTCCACCCTTAAATGGCTTTGTGCTCGAAGGAAACAGTCATTTGCGATAAGGGCTCGTTCGTGTCTTTGCACGACGAGTCTCCTGTCCTCTTTCGGCTATCTACTGCAGAGTGGAAAGACTGCGGAAGACTCTGCGATGTTTTGAGGGTAAGCGAGAGAGCTAGGGGTGAATGCGAACATAGATCCAGTAAGTGTGGTAATGTATATAGGATGGGTGGGGAAAGAGGAAGAGGCCAGGCGATAGCAGTTTGCTCTGAATAGCGGTATTACAATCAAAGTAACGCGTTTTAAAGTGAGGCAGACGTTCTCCCCGTGATACTGTTCAGTATTATATACGTATGCAATGTGGATGAGGGCGAAACATATCCATCCCATTGCTGAGCTTTACGCTGGGGGAGTCGTATAACTTTGGCATGGCGTGGTAAACGACGCGTGACGAGTTTACGCCTTTATCGAGTTGAAATAAATAAATAAAATGGCTGTTATGAGCCACGAGATATCCGCAAGGACCAACTCTTCATTTTGGATTCTGCCTCTTATTTCATCTCTCACTCTTGTTTCTTGGATGAATTATGTTGGAAATGTCGTGTAACGAGGAGAGTTTTTCGATGCGATTATAAAGAGGGTAAGTATGTTGAAAGTTTGGAAGTTTTCGTTTTAGTATCGGTGATTATATTTTGGTTGGAATGGACGATAGAGACATTACGATTGCTTTTTGCTTCTGTGTTATGGGGATTTAATTTTGTGGCTGCAATACTGTCAAGAAAGGCTTTTATGATTCTTTCATGGGTAATCTGGATATCATGGAAATAATACTGTGTTGCAATTACAAATGTAACATTTTGCAAGTTGATAAAAAAATGTAACTTTACAAGCACGACAGTGAAACATTTTTTTTTATAGCTCAGTTCATTGATAAAAATCTTCTTCCATGCTCAATTCGTATATAATTTCTTTTTTTGTTAAAATTAAAATATTATAAATAGAAATTGTAAATTTGACTAATCTACAAATATACTTTTATAAAATGAAAAGCGGCAGTAAAAAAAAGCTGTTAAATCAGAAATGACAAATATATTTAACAAATTGATTCAACAAATTTACATTTCACGGTACCAGTACTTTAGGGTTCTGACTGTAATTTAGTGGAAATAACTATATTTAATTTAAATTAGTGTAGCATAGGTGCCACGACTGAATTTTGGATAACATCTCTGTTGAATTGCAACTTGAGCTATTAAAATTTACCAGATTAAAATCATACCACGAGGCAATACGCCATTTTTTTCAGTAATAAAATTTTTTTACCATTACCAATGCCGAAGAGTTCCAATCTGATAGCGTTGTGTATTATAGGGCACAAAAATATGATCTAGAATCAGAAGTACCCAATTTTCTTGATTCAGTACGATATTAAAATTACTTCCATAGCTCGATGATTCAACTGTGTGATTCAAATTGACTCAAGTTCATCAGATGTTCATTCAAAATCACCACGAATCGTATTTAATGCTCATCAAGTGATTTCTCGTTAACTATGCACCATTAGGTTAATTACATTTTCTTTGAGTTAATTCCTCTGACTCAAAATAACTTCAATTGACTACATTCAAGAAGTCTTCTCTCATTGCGGAGCAATAGGCTTCTTCATTGCCACAACTTGAAACTTCTCAGTGTCAGAATAAATGACACTGAAGCTTGCCAAGACGAGAAAAAGCAACAGTGAAGCTTGAAAAACAGTGTGCCAATTAGTCCATCGTGTCTCGGAGAAGGCCAATGGCGAGAAGAGAACACTGCTGGTACGAGGACGAGAGTCAGAGTGGATCACCACTCCTCGCGGTCAGAGTTTTCCCGCGTGTATACAGTCTGGACATTCAGTATAGTAACCATATATGTATATATATATATAGAGAGGATACGAAACAGGCGACAGAGCCACACTCAGTGATTTATGTTTGCCATACATTACTCGAACGAATAATCCCACGAAAGGGTGCATCGGGGTTCTGCCCCCCCGAACTCCCTTGGAGTGATCGAAACGATCGTGCGTGCATGTATAACGACGACCTCGCGCAAACTCAACCCTCGTGGCTCGTTTCTGGCGATTCGATGGTGTGCGCGAGGGCGGTCGTCGCCCTGATCACTCTATTTGTTTCAATTAAAAGCGATGAGAGTGAGCGAGGTGGGAAGGGGCCGAGGGGGTCGCTAGTATACTACAGTGGCGAATCACCAGCAGACCGAGAGACAGCAAATTAGTTATTTGGAACTCAACACTCACCATCCAGGCAGTGAGTGTGGCTGAGAGAATCACTCTCTGTATATGCGACAGTCATTGCAACGACGATTGCGTGCAACGAGTTGCAAGCCTCGCACTCTCCATTGACAGAATTACCCGTTCTTTTAGGCTCTTTGTATATTCGCACGATTTTTTTTTTCCTTTTTCATTCAAATCACTATGTGCATTGACTCTCGTCGTTGCACTCTTCGTCAAGTGCAGGACTGCACTTTTGCAAGCGTCTTTTTTTGTCAAATGACTATAGAGGAAAAGTGCCGCGTGTGTCTGCATACCACAATTATAATATCGAAGTGACAGCTTTTCTTTTTTTTTGTGGATTTAGTAATTACTCTTGTATTTTTTGTTGTGAATTCTACAATATTTTTAAAATTATTTTTTACGAAAATTCTTTGTTAAATTAGAAGTGATACATTTATTTGTTTACGTAACGCGCTTCCTCATAGAGGTGGCTTTGTCAAACATACAAAATAATGAGAATGTCATTTGCAAGGTTCTACTTTGCAGGTTTTTTTTTTATTAATGACAAAAAATATTTCGAGAAACGAAAATACAACATTTTGGACCAATTATTGGTGTACTTTATTATAGAATTACGATTTAGCAACAAAAAATGAGATGTGTCAAATTTTACTTTATACTGCGCAACGAAATATTTAGAAAATATTGTAGCAGTGCCACTTTTAAGTATGAGGACCCGGTCATCAGAGCAAAAAATTATTGGCGGACGATTTTTCGATGTCAAATTATGTGATTTAATTGAAATTTGACAATATTATCAGTAAATTTTTTAATCTATTCCTAAATAACACTGCATAACCTTGTAAATAAATTTTAAAAACGTATAAAAACTATTTGATCTTTGAATTTTACTAAGAAATTAAATTATACATTGTAATAATATAAATAGTGCTATTATGAAATCATATGGTGAAAAAAAAAATGTCCCAAAAACTTCGTCTTTTTTAAAGAGGTTTCTAACCTGTAACTTTGCAATTTCAGAAAAATATTTAGAATAATCAAACGAAAATAATTCATTATAAACCTTCTAAAATACTATTAAAATGAAGAAGAAAAAACATTCATTCAGCAGAAAGGTTCTAAGATACTTTTCCTTTCGAAAACCATTTTTT
The DNA here is from genome assembly GCA_964016905.1 of Perithous albicinctus. Taxonomy (NCBI): domain Eukaryota; kingdom Metazoa; phylum Arthropoda; class Insecta; order Hymenoptera; family Ichneumonidae; genus Perithous; species Perithous albicinctus. The sequence goes on from OZ024695.1 coordinate 6,877,263, forward strand.
TTCTTCCTTATCAACATCATTTAATCAAATTAAAATCACTTTTCGATGAAAAGTTACAACGAAATATTTACAACATTTCCGTAATATAGATCGCTAATAATGTCAGTTATTAAAGCGTTTCTAAATGTTTTAAAATGAAACAATAAAAACCCGCAATATTTCTGGCGTATTCAGTGCAATGAGGGTATATCGAGAGGTCGCAAAATGCACGTTTTGACGATAGAGCGGAATTGAAGGACAGAGTCAGCGATATATGAAAAACGAAGAGAACGAGGAGGCGAAAGGAGAATGATTTATGCAGGTGCCTAGTTCTCTCGTTGAAGCATAATTCTAATTATGCAGAGTATCCTATTGCAGATTTATGAGGTCGCCTGTTTTCTCTCTCTCCACCGCTTTCGTACACTCCGGCAACGACTAACACTACACTATAGTTATAATACGAAAGGCGTGCGACTAACACGACACTATAGTTATAATACGAAAGGCGTGCGCGCCGCGCGTTCACCCTTCTCCTCTCGTGTGGTCCAGGGCTCCAGATCCGTATGCGTGTGTCCCGTTCCAGGAGCCTATGTATGTACGGTATATGACAGTGCAGCGATCTCTGCTCGTTCATCGTTCTCTTGCGCACCGATCGTGTCCCGTTCATCCACCGAGCTTGCCACTCCATTTCCATATGAATTAAACTATTACACGCTACAATCGCCACAGCTATCCTCGAGCGGCGACAGCGAGCGCGTGCTCTCGATGAGCTTTACGCACACATTGATGCTTTGCGACTTGTGTACCAGTGAATCACTCTGGACTCTCGAATGCACTTACCGTCTCACTTTACAACTAATCTCTGGTTCATCAAGCACTTTTTTTTTGTATGAATTAGTGAGGAGTAGGGATGGGTATGTCATTCAATGAAAATGTTTTTAATATACTTTTGCTTCCTCATTAGAGAAATCTCTGTTTTTGTGAAAAAAAATTTTTTCGATTTTTTTATGTCAGGACACTCTAAATGGTCTAGCAAGAATGATTTCACCAATCAAACTGAAATTTGGTACATACGTAGGACAGTCAAATATCTTGCATTGTAATAATTTTCAATACAATATTTTCAATCAGATTTTATTGCATTTCGAACTTTCGAAAAATGTCTGTGCGCTCTATCTGTTGCATATGTTTAGCAATCGAGCTACATAGTTCATTATAAGTAAAGCAATGTTAAAGTACGATCGGTATTGAATTTCAGCTAAAGCTATATAAATAGGTTCGGTTTTGTTTCCTGAAGAAGCTTTGTTTTCGTGAACATTTTGTTCTTCCAGATTTTTATGTAAACGTGTTTAGAATGTCCAAACAAAACATCCTGAAAACATATTTAGAAAAAATGTCCGAATGTGTGCGTGTGTGCGTTTAACGTTCATGACTTTAGAACGTAACTTCAGAACGAACAAGTTATGAACGTTAAATCATAACTTGTTTGTTCTGAACGAAGAACCATGTGTGGTTAATATCAAGCTGAAATTAACAACACATGTTGGGGGTTCAATTATACTTGCACGATCAAATTTTTGGCAAAATCCATGCAGTTATCTTGTTTCCACACGATTCTGAATTTTTTCAAAAATGAACGCGGATTGGGATTGAATTTCGGCAAAATCTATACAGTTTTTCTGTTTCTACACGATTTTGAATTTTTTCTAAAATATCTGTGTGCGTTATAGTTCCCACAATTTTTTAGATATCAGACTGAAGATTGTTACATGCTTGTATTATAACAGACCTATGATTGATATTGAATTTGGACGAAATCGGGTGAGTCGTTCGGTTTTTATGCGATATTCAATTTTTTCAAAAATGTCTGTGTGCGGTCAAGCTCCCACAATTTTTGAGATTTGGGACTCAAAATTGATACAAAGTTGTACCATTACAGACCGATGTCTCGTATTGAATTCGATCCGATTTTCAAAAATATCTGTGTGCGCTCTAGCTCCAACAATTTTTGCGATATGGGGCTAAAAAGTTGTACGAAATTAAACTGTTACAACCGGAATTGAATTTGAGGAAAATCTGTGGAAGTGTTCAACTTTAATAAGATTTAAAGTTTTTGGGTTGAGCAATCATATCAATTGACTTCCATAATTTAAAAACTACTTCAGATATCAAGCTGACATTTATAACACATGTTTTCTTACTCTGGCACCATAGCGCTGATGACATATTCTCTTAAAAACTAATAGTTGAAAATTAACTAATCGCAAAACAAAGCTTCTTGAGGAAGTCAAATTTGATAAACGTACTTCCACACAAAGAGAGCCGAGTAGACTGTGGTAAATAAAAGTGAGGAAGCATTATGACAATTTAATTGTCAGCTTTTTTATAGAATGGAATTATGATTTTTTTTCGAAAAATTAACGTTTTGCTCCTCATTATTTTTTAATTGTTACAAAGCTTCCTCTATACGGAAGCAAAAATGAATCAACATACATCCTCATAGTGGTAGCTTTGTAAAAATGAAAAAATAATGAGGAACCAATGTGTAAAATTCTACTTTGCATCCTTTTTATTTTTATATTATCAGCTTTAATATGAAATTCTGTCCTATTTTCTATAATGCACATCACGGAGTACAGAGTGCATACGCGAATACTGAGTCTTAATGCACTGGAGTTCTATCCTGCTATCAGCACTCAAACCTGCAATAAAGAGAGTAATTATTCGTGAGGCACTGGATAGACATAGAGCCATCACTCTATGGTATATCTCTACCTTTTCGACACCGACGGCCCTCTCGATGCACGTTGTACAGGCTTCCAACCCTTTGACTCTGACCACAGGATAAGTATAAAGCCCCGGTGCTAATGGAGAGCGCGTAAATGTTTAATCTCTCGCCTCTCACGCACTTTCTACCATCCCCTATTATTCTCGATTATCATATAAGGGTTAAAAGGTGTGGGGGCGTTTGTGCTCAATTATTATTCTATTTTCAATGTTGTAACAGGGCTGATTCACCTGAAAATCATGACAATAATATGGCGTTGCAAAATGACACATACGAAATCATGCAAATTTAATTTAAAAATTCCACTTGATGGGCTCAACAAAAATTCATAAGTACAATTTATTGCAATTTTTTATTTTTCACCTGGTAATATTTTTAATCGGATTGTAAGATTTCATAGATGCAATTTTATTTTTTTGATTGTGTGTTTTATTTTTTTCTTCATCCACAAAAAAAAAGTCTTTAAAAAATTCATGCCCTTGATTGGTTGATAATTGGTTGCTTGGTGCATATGTAAAAAAAATTTCAGATACGAATATATTGGGATTTTCAATGACAAGACGATTCAATATTAGTAAACCGAGCGAGATCTACGATTGCTTTAGTTTGTTTCTTATATCGTCGTTTTTGTGTTTTTTGTAATCAAGGAGAACAAACAACTCCAGTTACTCTCTGAACGTAAATAAATATATAAATAAATATAACAAGAAAAATAAATAAATAAATAAAAAGTAGTTCAAAAGAATAAAAAAAATTGTAGGAGCAGCTTAATTTAAAAAATGTGAAAAATATTTAAAAAATGGAATTGAATAAAATAAATCTTCTCTTACATTTTTTTATATTCAGGCTTGGGGATGTTTTTCCATGATGAGAACATCATTATGAACAATCAAGGATATAACATTTTTTTTACTTTTTTTTTGTGGATGAAAAAAAAACACATTATTTTTGCCTGAAATAGGTATACCTTCGCCCTGAAAAATACTGTACTTATTCGAGATCGGGGAATAATTATGTAAATAATGTGAACTCAGTGAAGATACAGAATTTTGAATTTCAATTCTGTTAAAAAAATGCTTAGTCGTTCGTAAAAGATAATCGTATGGAGTAGAGGAATACACGCAATCGATAAGCAACACGGCGGGGCTGCCCAGTGTAAAACACTCAGGGCGATGTTTAATATTTCACGGCATGAACTAATGTACGCTTTTCCCCAGCCATTCTCTGCTTTACTAGGGGTGAAAGACTCGGTGCGAACCAAAGGTGGCACTACGCATTTCCAAGCTACTCACCATCGACCGAACAATTCGTTTCTCTGTGGTTATTTAGAAAAGAGAATATGTAATAAATTAATATTTAGTAAAATTGTTAGCAATAATAATTGAATTTCTTTCCATCTTGCAGTCGAGAAACTAAAAAATAATTGTGTCTGAATATATAAAAAAATGATATGTATTTTTATATGAATTATAATAACAAATACAGAAATATTTCCTTAGAAAATAAACTATAATGTTTAAATATATATCAAGTCCTAAGAATTATTTATAATTATGATATTAATCTAATTACACACAGAGCAGCAAAAAAAAATCTTACGTGGGACAGTAAAAAAATAAGTTGGTACAGCAAACGACTTGCTTTCACTACGTGATTATTTGTCTCAGTGTAATATAATATTTAACTGTAATAAAAAACAATATTAAAAATATATTGTAACATTGCAAATATATTCTTACAACAAGCTTTTTGTGTTGAAGTAGCACTTCGGAAATCGACGCATTTTCGAGACTGATATATGAAACCAAAAAATGTCATACATTTACAGCCATATATTGAAAATTAATGCAATCAGATTAATTAAATTTTCGGACACTTAAATTATATGAGCGATTTAGTGTACACTCAAAAAATTAATTATGTATTTATTACCTAACAGATATCGAAATTGGGTGGAGAATTGGAGCTGAGTGAAAGCTAGACGGTCTGGATGGCATACCGGACTGTTCTTAGGGGGCAGTTAACCGTTCGTTAGGTCCGGTGATCAAACTGTCTGTAATGGTCCTGGTCGAGGGTTGAGTATAGTGGGAGGGGTTTGTGGAACGCCTGTGGTCTGGACCCTTCCGCTACCAAAAGCCACTCCATGCAGTGTCGTACTAATTGCGGCCACGGATGGCGGTTACCGCTCTCTCTCTCCTCCGGAGCTTAATCCCCAGTGGCGCGGAATACGGACACCCGTAGTGACGTCAAAACGCGATATGGTCTTGCACTAGTAAACCGCAACCACCTTACGCCTCTGCTGCCATCAAAGGGTTACACACCGTAGAGTCGAACTTATGTATAATAGTCAGGCCGAGAACCGCAGAACAACCTCCGGAACATTGGCACACACTGCCAAGACGCCTTTTGCTCCTCTCCCGTAATTAGCTGAGATTGATGCGAGCAATTAAAGAAACCTGCGGCGAAAAGAGACGACGAACTTGCGGCTTTGCCGTACGTGCTCCGTAAAATTCTACGGTCTTGAGATTCAAACATAAAATTCTTGCGCTTGCATGGCAAGGAATTCCTATTGTCATCAGGGTTGAAAAGCCTTGAAGCGAGATAATTGAACTTGAAAAATACCACAATGGTCATAATCTAGTGTTTTCTCAAGTTACGTGTATGTTATTAAAAATTAGCAACACCGCGCATTCTATGTTATTTTGCTTCCTCATGGAGGAGGGTTTGTTTTCATGAATTTTTTTTTTTTTCGAGATTTTCATGTCAGGAGAATGTCTTTCTTAAGAGGGCATGTTGTAAATAAATATTTTTTTGGAACCTTATTTTGTTGTACTACATTATTCAATTCTTATATATTTGTTTAATTATATGTTTATTTTGTTACTTGCTTATAGCTATATTATACTTTTCCTATTGTTTGCTTCGATTTATGTGATAAACAAATAAACATTTTTACGTAAATGACAAGAAATTTCCACCACTGAATTAGACTAGAAAAGAAATCACATTTACAAATGAAAATGTTAATTTCATTTTAAATTTCTTGTGCTGTTCAAGTGATATCTTCGTACAAAGTTACGAGTTTTCAAATGTGCAATTACAACACAATTTTATGTTAATGCTTTTCAATTATCAGCTTCCTTAAAAGAAAATTATTTACCAATAGTTTTATCAATTATTGCTCATTTCTGCAAAGCAATCTTTATTTCCCACATAGCAAAGCTTAGAAAAAGTTGCAAAGTAGAACTTTGCACATTGCTGCCTCATTAATTTTCATTTTTTACAAGCCACCTCTACGAGGAAGCTTATTTATTATTTTTGGCTTCCTCATAGAGGAAGCTAATGTAAAAAATGGAAATTAATGAGGAAGAAATGTGCTAAGTTCTACTTTGCAAAGTTTTTATTTGAATTAGCAATTTTTTCAATACATTATCTCTATATCTTTGGTAATAACGGGTGCAACAACACAAATAACACAAAAAAAACAACTGTTGATGTCATTCAAGTTTCATGCAAAATTTTGGGTCTGTTACTTAAATCGTTCTCGAGTTACAGCGATTTCAAAAAAGTACGTAAATGCACATTTCTATAAAATCTTAACTACTTTATCGATTTTTCTCAAATTCAGCATCATGTATCAACACACTCTATTTAAGTTTTATGCAAAATTTTTGATCAGTTACTTGACCCGCTTTCGAGTTATAGTATTTAAAAAAAAAGGTCAAAGAAATTAAAAGTAAAAAATTAACTTTTGAATCTCTCAATTGATTCGAGGCAAATTCAATACCAAACAACCTTAGCGGTAACTCGACTCATGTGCAAAGTTTCATACATCCGAATGCCGGCTAAAAATGGTATTTTTCATTATTTTTGATTATTTCAAGTATGTTGACATTAAAATCGCGAAAAATTTTTTTTTCACGAAAACAGTTTCCCTGAGGAAGCAAAAAATATGTCGAGAATAAAAAATGTGAGAAAGATTTTCTCGGCCTCCTGGATAGAAATCACTTCTCCACTGGCCCGACACGACAACACACTTTTCCCAAAGATTTCGGTATTCCCCGTGTCCTTCTCGTTGCGACGTCGACTTGCCCCATATATAATCTAACCGCAAAGGCCGAAAGCACACATGACGCAGCGACGATTTATGTGTATTCTACATGGTGGACTACGGGACGTAAAGGGAGTAAAAAAAAAAGGAAAAAGAAACGAGTGAACGCGGGAGCGCGCGCGTGTCCGCGTATCGTTTACCCCCTTATTTATTTCCCAAAATTTGAAAATTATGCCGCATTTAATACGGCGTTATTCGGGACAGAAAGAGGGTTCGATCGGGCTACCGTATAACGCGGGACCCGTGTTTTATTCATGTCGCAATAAATAAGAGCAAAGGAGTCTTTAGAGTGGTGAAGAGGGCGGTTTTGTTGCGGTGAACTATGGACGAACAGACGGATATTTCTCTCTCAGACTCTACGCTATTACTTTATACTTTCGCATAATACTATAAAGCTCTATATAATACAATGTATATATCGTCGACCCCTTAAATATATTTCTCGTTTCATAACGCATCGAGTCACGGCTTTCTGTACTTTTAGCGAGATCTCTACGAAATTTTCTTGTCTACATTCATTGTTTTTCTCTTGTTTTTTGCTTCCTCACAGAGGAAGCTTAGTTTTCGTGAAAAAATCTTTTTTCGTGACTTTCATGTCGCGACACTCAGGATGGTCCAAGACGAGAAAAGTGATTTAGAAAAAATGTACGTGCGTGTGTGTGCGTGTAGATTTTCTTGTTAGCACGATTGCTGTCCTAATGTTTCATGTATCTTCTTCAAATTTGGTACGCAAGTGGGCTATCATACAACAACGTTTAGGACTGAACTTGGCGCGAATTGGTTGAAAGGTTCAAATTTTACAGCATTTTGAATTTTTTTTAAAAATTCGTTTTACTCTACAACTTTCGTAAATTACGAGTAATCAAGCTGAAATTTTGTACCCAAATGGACTAACGTTAAACCATATTCGGTGCTAAATTTGGCGAGAGTCGATTGAGTGGTTCTAATGTTATTGCAATTTCAATTTTTTTGTTAAATGTCTGTAAACACTTCAACTCTTGTAAATTCTGACCAATAGGGCTGCAATTTTTCACGTGATTTCACGATTACTTATTTTTTTTTAATTCTGAATTTTTTTGCAGATTTAGCTTAAATTTGGTTCACATATGGATTGCTATTCAAGAAGGTTTAAGTACAAATTTGATAGCATTTCGAATTTTTCGAAAAATATTGTTCGCGCACTAGCATGCACAAATTACGAGTTACCGGTTTCAAATTTGGTTCACATATGGACTACCATATAACAAGTTTTGACTAAAGATTTGATGCAAATCAGTCGAGCGGTTCAAATTTTATGACATTTTTGTATTTTTCTGAACAATATCTTTCGAGCCCAAACAAGCCTGCAAAGTAAAACCTTGCAAATTACTTCCTCATTATTTTGTACTTTGACAAAACTTTTATTTTACAAAGCTTCCTCTATGCGGAAGCCAAAACTGATCAAGATACTTTCTCGTAGACGTAGCTTTGTAAAAAAAAGCTTTGTCAAAGATACAAAATAATGAGAAAGCAATTTGCAAGGTTCTACTTTGAAGTCTGAAGTTTTTTAAGTTGTAAAAAAAAAATCATTGCCCGTAACGGAGTGAAAGTGCAAGTACCAAAAGTGCAGGATTTTTAAATTACCGCGGGGACGAAACTTTGCAGGGTGAAACAAAGTAGAGGAAAAAATAGCGAAAGATTTCTGACCCTCGTGATATATATCCGCTGGTCGGAGACGACGGAATATCTCCCTCCAATTTTTTTTTTCTTCACTACTGCGGGGGCAGCCGTTCACCGCAACTTTGAGTTATAGACACGTTTTACGATCCTCACTGACGCGAATCGAGCACAGGGTCGGGTAACTCTCATGTAACCTAAAGCTCGTGTAGGAAATCCTTCGAAAGTCTGACTTTCCGGATTACTTTTATATATATTTGGAGGTACCTTAAAAGACACTTGTAAGACTCAAATACAAAATATATAAGGATATTTTATGGGCTGCGGCTGATGATGAAATAAATGATTGGTGAGCTGCAGCTGCAGGCGGCTTGCAGTCAATTACAAAAAATTGTAATCACAAAAAATGTAATTACATTTGAGAATATGTTGATTATAATTTTTTTTTAAATAAGAAAGTGTTAATAAACCTGACTCTTCGTGAGTGTTAAAATATTGTTCGATACCATGATAATCCGGGTTTGTCAAAATGATAAATATGTTATGTCAAAAGTGCATGACAAGTGTACAAACTTGATACTCTGATATTTAGACGAAAAAAAAACCTTACATGATAAAATGACTTTTTGCTTAAGTAAGAAAAGAATTGGTTATTTATAACAAAACGCGGCATACAAATTTTACCAAATTATTTTTGATCAAGCGTAGCATATCAATTTGACAAGCCTAAACGTCAAATTTTGTTTTTGTAATATTTCTTTGGAGGTTTATCATCATCCTCCAATTTTTACCCAAACTCGTGTTGTCTAAGAAATCCATCTTATACGCAACATTGTATTCCGAAATTGTCTGGCTCTCAGATTACTCGCCTCAGGATGCGAATATAATAACGCCAAAGAGCTCCCTCATCTCTTCTCCCTTTGCGACACGGAGAGAGAGAGCAACCGAGAGCGGAGCAGCTCAGTGGCTTATTAATTTTTGTAGCCACCCATATCAGTATAAAGAGCTCAATGAAGAAATTGGTCGGTTTGAATGAGTCGAGTATAATGCCATATAACGTTGGGGCGGTCGGCGGTTTTCGGGTATACATACCGCGGTTTCGATGCTGTGCTGAATTGGTGGTTATGTCGTGGTGGCGACGACGCGCAGCCTCCTCTCGGCGCCCCCTTCCCCCCCCCACACGCAGATATATAGAAGAGGAAAACGTCGAGCGGCCCTTGGCAGATGGTACCCGGGGGGATATCCTTTTGGCCGCAACGATATCAAGGGTTAGCCATCCGCGCGCTCGCCCGGCACGTTGGCTCTTGGGGACATCGCCATAGCACACAAGTAAAGGGTAACTGATTCTAATCACACGCCCTCGCCACACTACAGCATATATACTGTCCTACTATCCTATCCTATGCAGCAGTAGCAGCAGCAGCAGCAGCAGCAGCAGCAGCAGAAGCGCCTGCGATATGATGAATGGGCCAAGTGCGCCCTGACTACCGAATCCCCGCTTCCTAACCAAGACCCAACCACTCCGAACAAACCCGCACAGGTTCTATCACCCGTTCGCCAGCGATCCGCAGAGACTCGCCGAACGTTCGCTCTATGCGATATTAAAATCTGCATGATTGATCTGCCTTCCAAAGCAATTCGTTTCTATACTCTATATTATATGCTTTCGAATATGGAAGGTTCGTCATCTCTGATACTTTTCACATATGGACTATGCGATCATGGATTCATGAGGTGAAAAATCTGTATTAAGGAGAGGCTACAGTAGCTTTTGATCAAATTTGGCTTCCTCATACAGGAAGCTTTGTTCTGATGAGAACAAAAATTTAATGAGCATCCAACGAAGAGTTCATAATTCAGAGAATGTTTTTTTTTTATGTAGCTTCCTCTATGAAGTCACAATTGATCAACATACTTCCTCGTAGAAGTAGCTTTGTAAAAATTAGAAAATAGTGAGGAAGCAATGTGCAAAGTTTTATTATGCACCCTTTTTTATACCTATTTTTGGTAAAGCTTCTTCACAATAGGGAGGAACGGGGAGCTTTACCGGCACCGGATCTTTAACTACACTGTTAAAGATCCGATGCCTGTGTCCACAAAGTTCACGCTGTGTCAATGGCCGGCGTTAAAAATCTGGTGTCAATTCGCTTGACAACCTCAAAAATTATAACGCATTTTACTTGAAAGTATGTTAATGAAAATGAATTATATTTTTAGACATTATTTGTACCATAATTCCACATTGATTGCTATTTATTTATTAATGAGAGCCGGATAATTTATCACTTGTTTGTGTAAATATAACAGTGTGAAAAGTCTTATTATTAAAACCAAATCGGACGACGCTGGTTAAAAGTCCCTACCAATTGCTTTTTACACGCTGATTTTCTTTCTTTGTAATTTCGTTATCGAAAAAATGTTTCTGGATAGAAATTTGATAATTCAGTAGTAGAAATTGTAGATAGGACTTTAAAGTAGACACTCAACAAGCCCCAAGCCTGTATGACAACATCTGCTGTGCAAGGATTTTATAAAAAAATAATACCTATTTTTGCTTTATATTTGGATATCTCAGCAACTAATAAATGAAATAAATTAAAACTTACAGAGAGTCTAATGTTCGCGGAAAAAGAGTCTTGGAAGTCTCAGTCGGAATGGTAGAGGTAAATGTACTTGTCTCGAGACGCTACCACATCCCTTGATTGAAAACATCCTAAAAAGACTGTCCACGTTTAGTGGAAATTGCATCACAAAGGTGGAAAAATCTAAAGTCACTATAGCCTCCCCTTAAGAACTTGTGATACAATTTCCGGCCGTCACGGATGTGAAAGAGACCCGCCATCGACACTCGCGACGGAGTGAAAGAGACAGACTGAAAAGTGTATCACATGCGCTTAAGAGACAGAGTATTGAATAGATGTATATGGCGTGCGTGTATAGGATTTTTCAGTGCCCTGTTCAACCCAAAGACTGTAATAAAAAATAACATGATTGAATAAAACGTCAATGGGTATCAACTGCGATATACCGTCAATGCGTATATCACCATTCTCCAGTGATATTCAATGAAATCTGCTCTGGGAGCTTTGGAAAAAAAGCGTCCCAACGACAATTTTTCCTGCGTTGAGTGGGTTTTTTTCAACGAATCAGTGAGGGTGCAGTGGAGTTTGCGATGCTATGCAGTGAGTTTTTGAAGGTACGGGAGCGTTCGCCTGTTTACAAAAGCGGACGTAACCCGGGAAAGGGAAAAAGAGTGTGGAAAAATTGGAGAAAACGAGTGAGCCCGGTTTCGCGGTGTATATATCGATTCAATTTAGATTGCGATCTCTCGATCGGGCACTGGTGCGCTCCGTCTCTTTTTCTCTCTCTCATCCTGGCAATAAAAATACGTGGATTCTCTCTGCGTATGATTGTGTCCTGGACTGCAATGTGAATTATGATGAACGGAATGCTCGCATTAAAATTGTTGCCGATTTTGTGGCTGATTTCGTTCTTCTACCAGGGCCATTGCATTTATTTTAAACGAGTTTTTGGGGACAAAATTATTAGTATCAGCGAAATAAATACAGATTTCTATCTATATGGAAACCAAAAATGATAATTAAGGGATGAGCAGAATGGTATGGGACAAAAAGTTAATGAAACCAATTGGTTAGACCAGCAATTCAATTCATTTATACAGATTATCGGAGAACGTTCAACCATTTTTCCCCCGTGAAAATCTTTGTTACTTATAAAAGTAACTCCTTACCGATAATTTAAGAGCATTTTTATCAGAATCTTCTTGTCATGCGTCTGAACCAAAATGGTGCTATGTCAACCACCACCGTCTTAAAAGCAACCCGCAAAGTCCTTGTTTCTAAATCATTCTGAACTCTGCCAATCTCATTTTTCGCAGCAAAGATAGTCATGATCCAAAGGGTGACAATAGGCCGCGAAGGCACAAGGGATATGTGCCTCAAATCGCCAGTTCACGTTCTCGAGTCACCGAGAACAAACGATCGACAATCGGATAGAATCGAGGATCCGTGCACCTCTGGAATCCTCGGAAAGTGTAGGTAAAAGGCTATACCAAAGTGGCTGAGACCCATCAGAGGAGAGGGCCACTTTTTTTTCCTTTCTACTGTTCCACCTTGACGATGAGACAAAAAGGCAAAAAATGTGTAGGAGGGCTGAGTAAGGGAATAGAAGGGAAAGAGACACTCTTGATCCAGGGATAAGATCAGCGGTAGAAATCCAGGACCCAAGGGAAGTATAGAGAGGTCCTGACTGCAGCTACTGTTAGGTGGCTGCGAGTGCCTCTCTCTCTCTCCGGTCGTCCGCTCACGCGACAGAAATGAGGGGAGGGGGGGGGGGGGGGGAGATGATTCGGAGATATCGCCTGACATAAAATCCTTAAGGTTCAAATTTGCATGTTACAACCTGCCGCCTCCCTCGTTGACTGCTTACACACGGCAACCCTAACTGTACTTGTGTGTAGAACTCGACTAGTCTCTACCCGGCCCTTATTTTCCCTAACTCTGCGGCTGCAGCACGCTTCCACTCCACCCTAAACTTCCACTACCACCGCCGTAACTACTAGATTTTCTAGTATTCCCGCGCCGCTAAAGCTCAACCTTATCCCAGACATTTTGAATGTAAGATTCTCTCGTCGAGACTCGCCCTTCGGTCATTCCGGGGATTCAGCGCTTAAGCCTTCTTGTTTATAGGCTGGATTCCGTGCGACGCAGTGATATCCCAAGCTATCCTAGCTCACGGGTTCGCCATCAGGGGGGTCGGCCTTCACTTCACGATAGTACTGATGGGCAAAAACGCCTAGCCATTTAAAATTGTCGCAGTGACCGAGCGAAACGTCGTCGTTTTTAGCATAAACGTATAGCCCAACTATAACTCTAACCTTTCTTCCCGTGATTTTTTAGTTGCAGTTTTTGTCTCCGACGGGTGATATATTTTTTTTCCTCTGTTTGACCGCTGATGCTTTAAATCCGGAGGATTTTAGAGAACAGGGAAGAATCCGTGATGGTGGTACGTGTGGGTTTTATCGTTCTCGTGAAAATCCCCAGGTCCGATTATTTGGACATTTTGATTTGCGGTAAGGGGTGAACGTGGTTAAGATATATCTACTTTAAATTCGATTCTAGCAGTGAGAACCACTTGAGGGATTATCGCCAAGTCAAAAGAAAGACGAAAAGCGATAGTTCAGACCCTGGAGTGAGCTTTTTCCCTTTCGCTATATCTATGTCCCTGTTTGGTTGTTCTTGTCGTAACATCTGGAAACGGGTATTGGATGGCATTGATAGCGGCGTTAAGTGAGTACCGTACTAATTGAGATCTCCCCGGACGTGCTCTATACCCAACCAGTCAGAGTTTGTAACACGACGGCGAATACGACGCGAGACTCTGGGCTTGCACGAGACCGCACAGAGTGGCAAACAATAACTATTTGCTTAAGGCCACCCCTTCTGTTTGTGCAGGCTGCGCGGAAGCACGGGAGGTGCGGGCACAGGATGGTTGTGGATGGATGGCTTGCTCGCTCGTTGGTTGGATGGATCCTTTTGGTACTGCACGACGGTTTTGGGAGTTGGAGAGACGAGACACTCGTCGGTGGTTGCGGTTCGTCGAGACTATAACCACTGCTCGCGGTGGTTTCTGGTTTCTGGTACGCTCGCTCGGCCTGGTTCTCTTGCTGAAGCTTCGAGGCGAATGCGAGAGAAGGACATGCGATTGCGAATGGAAAGTGCAAGAGGAACGGAGCAACGAGACGCAATGATATCGTAGCAAGCGAGGACTTTAAATTAAAGGACGTCGCATCACTGGCTCTAGCCAAACAAACTCACCGACGAGAGAACGTCGTTATTTGCTTACACCTCGGCAAATTGCACCCCCCTCACCCGTCGCCGTAATACCCCACCAACCCGTATTGCGAATCAACTCAGTACCTCCTCTTTTCCTGCGCATTACACGTACGTGAAATATCATGAATTTTCGTGTAAGTGACTGAGTATGTTAGGCACATTTGAATAGTCGCTTATTCCAGTTTCCTGTAGACATTGACGTTCGTGATGTCTTGTCGACCTTCCTTTACTAGTACCGTAATGTCATCAAAGGCAACTTGTGGATTAAGATTGCGCGTGCAAGATATGCATGAAGTTATCCACTGTTTGACTGTCTATTGTTTGGCAAACATGTTGATCATGTATGCTATGTAGATTAAATTGAACTAATGTGGAATGTGTAGAAATGTTGAAATGCATTTCTTCTTTCACATTTTTAAAACACGAGATTTGCGAGATATCTCGAGCCACCAACTTTTTAGAAGTGGATTCGTAGAATTGGAAAATTTACTTGGTTCCTTATTCACGAGTCTTCTTGGCCTAAAATATTGTTTACAATCTAAATATCAATATTCGAGGCCACAATAAAACATCTGGACAATTATGATAAAAGGCTATATAAGCAACTGTCTGCATCCAATAGCCATGAAATGAAAACAAAAAATGATTGTTTCGAGGGCGCAAACCTCTCAATCCATAAAAACCTCTACTACAAATAATATCCAATTATTAATACCACACTCACGCCAAAGAAAAACAAATGAAGACTGACGACTACGTCAATATCACCTGTCCTCAATAATAGCATTTCTATTAACTAATAAAATCGCTGCAATAACGGTGAACTCGCCCGTAATTCCATCTCTCTTCCTCCCGAGGACTCGTCTTCCATCATTCATGCATCGATTCTTCATCCGCGTGATAGATTGATGGAGGATATATGGTGCGTGTTACAAAGGAGGTCGCGTCAAGTGGTGCTAGCGGTCGTCAATTTATACACACCTCGTGGAAACAACCGGGACAGGTACACCATGCACCGTAAGGAGTATATTCGTGCTGCCTACATGCTCTTTTCTAAAAGAAACTTATTAAAAAAGAAAAAAAAAAAAAGAAAAACACATACACCTCGGCCTCGAAGAACCTCAACGTCTGCTGTCCCGTAGCCGCCAATGTTTGTACAAGCGACACTCTTGTACCTTTGCCATATACGTGCGTGAGTACACCACTCTCGTACTCTTTTATCATTCCTCTTCGTGTTTCCTTTGGAACGACTCAACTCTTCTGTCTCGCTGCAATGTTTGCCTGTGAATTCACTCGTACAACACGCAGCATGTGTGCAACACCTCAAGCGTTTCAACGTCTCACCTGCATGATGAGCAGTATTTTACGTGGTAAACACGAATCCAACAACTTTGACGTGAAAATGTCGTGGGGGTCATTGCGTATCTATCATTAATTATGGGAGGTATCAGGCCTCAGATGGAACAAAAATGTGAAAAGGTACAAATTGAAAAATAGAATTGAGTCAAAAGATCAAGACAAACGGAGACAGTGCGGTTAATAATATAAAAATTTTCAGGAGACACGAAAGATATTTCTTTAACGCTTTATCGGCTTTAGCTCGGTTCATCCCCGCAGCTAAAAGACGAGTGGCCCCGGAATGACGGATGACTTTTGTCGTAGAAAACCGCGAAGCACGCGTAACACACACGCAGAAGGGGAGACAAAACTTTTATTTCGTCGGCGTTCACGAGCAGTGCGCGAACTCGTCCGCCCTCGCGATATCTGACGCAGTTATTTATCTCGCGGACGTGTATTATCGTTGTTTATTATCCGGCACTCGGTACATTTAACCTGCATCATTTTCCTTCGCTATCTAGTCTCTCGGCGGTTTTCGGTGTTGTGTTGCACTGATGTCTTTCTATGTAGCAAGAAATACCAGTGGAATTTCCGGCCATCGAGCTTCCCGTTCCTTCAACGTTAAATTGTCGTTGAGGCTTCGTCTGGGGTTGACGTCAGTGCCACATTAATGTGAACGGTCAATTACTCGACCACAATCTTACGCTCAAGTGGAACACTTATGATTTTCTTTTGAAACAAGAAACAGCGAAGAATGACGATAGTCATATTGTTACGAATTTGTGACTGAAAAAAAAAAAAAAAAATGTTGTTGGCATGTTGGTAAATATTGGCTGTCAAGTGTTTCTAAATCTGTTTGTCCCTATAATAAAAACGTCAGCACTGGAGATTATATTTATGAAATTATTTCACGTAATATAAGTGTTATCGGGACAACTACAAATTTGAATCTTTCCATCTATGATCCACCAGTGTATTATGTCTTAAGGGGGCAAATGGCTGTACGTTGTACTAGATGAATTCTTAAATTTGAAATCTGGCGTAAAGAGGATGAAAAACTTGCTATTGCACAAGCACAATATTATTCGATTTTAGTTGTAGCACGACTTTTTTTAATGTCTGCAAGTTTTTTATTAATCTGCTTTAACGCAACCGCCAACGCATGATCATTTTAACGCTATGCATCCTTAAGGACTGAAGGACACATAGTTAGATTCAAGGTACCCACGTTGGTAAACATTTCCTTCTGTTGACATCAACGTAAGCACACGTTTACCTTGATACGAGATCAAGACCAAATACATCATCAAACTATTGCTATCAATCAGTTGTCATAATTGTAAAATCTACAGAAAGAAACGTTTAAAGAAACTTCAATAATAGAACCAAACTGAATTGGAAATACCTATTAACGTCGTTGCAGATAAAACAAAATTTAACGACGAAATCATGCAGACTCAATTATTCCATCATGGTGTCCTGTGATTCTGGAAATCGTGAAAATCATCTAAAATATTGCAAATCGCAAAAGACTCCTTTTCTTATCAGTCCCAAAAAAAAATTCTGAAAAGGTTGTCCAAATGTCACATTTCCTTAGAAACGTACAGTCGTTTTGCTTTCCCACGAAATCCTCTTTTCCATTAATATCTAAAAAAAAATCGGTGTTCTGAACATTTTTTAAATATCAAAACGCACAGTTGTGACTTTATTTGTATAAAAATACTTTAGCCTTATCAAGCCAACCTCCTAACATCAAAACTGCAATCAGATCATAATAAAGCTACACAATAGCAGCAGTACTAAAGCAACCCTTTCCCACGGTTGACAAAAAGTTGGGAATCAAGAAATCTGCTGCAGTCTGCCGACGGATGTGCTGTTGTATTGTTCCTCTCTGTAAAACAATGCGCTGCTTTTATAACCGAAAGTGGTAACAATAAAAATCACCCCAAAACAGGGCACGCATGATCTACAGTTATAACCCTGAGTTTATTGTACGAGAACGATTGATATAGTTGGAGGGCGATATGAGTCCCATTAGTGGCCAGTGAACAATGTCGCAGGTGTAAAATCACGGTACACGTAATATAGGTAAACGGGAGTGTATACAGCGCGCCAGATGTTGAAAATCACGATGCGTTCACACGCCGGTTATCCAGGAGTCTCGGCTGGAATCGCCCTCGCATGCTCGATCGCTGGTGGCCGATGATCCCTGGGGCTGTTTTACTGCATATAGTCAGCAACACACCGCACCTGCATGCAAACGTCATTCGCTGCCCTAAGCGTGGCTTCACGCACTGTGGCTACATGCTTTGAATTATGCGGTCAGCGCTGAGCAATTCGTCATTGCTGGTTAAAGGAGTCAAAGTCAGACAGGAAAAAAAAATTCTTGATAGTCACTTCACAATACGCTTGTTTGCTTAATAATCGTTGCAACTGCGCACCCATAATCTTTCCAACGTACAATTTAAAATTCTTACTAATTTTATGAATCAGTTGCTTCCGATTTTTTGGTAAACACGTTTTTTTTAACGTTTCTTTCAAATGCATAATTTACACCTTTTTTTGAATATAATACTTAGAATGGTTGAAATTCAAACAATTTATTATTGCTATTGTTATTATTTTATTGTTACTCGAGTGTGGTGTACTTAGTATATACTAACTCAATTATTTAGGTAATATTAAGTATAATTTTTTTTTTTCGACAAATGTAACAATTTCAATTTTAAAATCGGTGCAACTTTTTTTTGCGAAAAAAAAATATAATAGAGGATTCCAACTTTTTGCTTTTAAATTCCAGTTATAATAAAAAAAATTACGAAAATAATATGTTTAAAATGTATTTTCATTTTATGAAATAATTTTGCCATTTTAACAACAAAAAACTATCATTTTCATTAGACAACATATTTGTTATAAATGCTAAGAAAAAAATCCAATAAATATTTTTTTTGAAGTTCGATAAGTTTACAATTATTATTTACACCCTTGAAATATAACAGAAAAAATCCATACGATACAAAAAATAATCTGTCATATTAAGAAAACGTGTTTTATTACTTGATAAACCGACATTAAAAAACAAAAATTTTGCTATGTACATTAAAAAAAAAAAATTCGCCAAACTGTCGCGATAATTATATTATCATTTCCACCTAAAAATTGACGATTGCGTGAAACAACTACCGGACGGTGATAGATGGATAAGCCGTGCGCAGCAATCTGATGAATCTCCAATGGCATCTGCGGGTACCACAAATTCCCGGCGTGACAATCGTCGTCGCGAGCGTCCGTCAACGAGGGTTCGGGGATAAAAAAAAGGGAAGAAAAAGAAAAAAGAATTGGAATGCGGGGTGGGGGGGTTTCGTTGAGGGAGGTTTTAGAGGGAGAACGAGAGAGAAAGATAGATAGATGTATTCGCGCAGGCAACCGAATGGACGCGGGGTGTTTTAAAACGAGTGCTATCGATAATCGAAATCACGGGGTGCACGGGGGTTGCACGACTCGCCTCTCTTTTCATCCCTCGCTCTACGGTCTCTGGTGGGCCGGGGTTGCATTGCACATAGAGACGACTCGCTCCGCTATAGTGGATATATATATATACGAGGCATTCCATATCAGTTCAGCCACTCAAAAAAAAAGGAGTTCCCAACAAAAAATTACAAAAATCAGATGATATGATTCCAGCAGACACCAAATTTCAAATATAAAGAATTATTTTTGGATGTCTTTTTGAATTATTTATTACACCGAAATATTTATATTTCGAAAACGGTTTAAGCAATCTATAATGTAAAAAACTGAAAATATGCATTAATTACGGCCTATAAAAAGAACATTGGTTTTTATGGCAGTGTAAACAAAAAAAATTCACGTGTTCGACGTGAAGAACATCGGATATTCAACCGATTTATTTTACATAGATTATGTTAAATTATTATTTCGTGGAATTCGAATTCGATCAAAAGGGACAGATATTTTATCAAAAAGAATATAATAAAAATGAAAAACTTTTCCATTTGATCAAATTCAAACCCCATAAAATAATTTCGACTAAAAATTTCTTTTTATCCACCAGAATTTAAATAAAATAAGTCATCGCCAATATCCGACGTTTTTCACCAATTTCAAATACCCAAGTTCAAATTATGCATTTAAATCTCAACATACGTTCTTGTTATAGGCCATAAAAAACACATATTTTTCATTTCTAGAAATTGCAAATAGCGTTAACCTTTTTCATTTAAAATGTTTTAGTGAAAAGTAATAAATAATTCAAAAGACCATCCAACATTTTTTTTCTTTACTTGAAATTTATTGTCCCTATTGGAATTATATCATTTGATTTTTAGACACCTTTTGGAATTTTTTTTTTTGCTGCACTGATATGGAATGCCTCATATATATATATATCTATATATATATGCTCGGGATACGATTCGCGCGATTCGTAGCCTCGAGGGTGACCAGCCGCGAACATTCTGATACCTACTGTGAGAGATCTCCCCCCCCCCCCAACTCTCATCCTCTCTACACTCCAGCAGTGCCTACTACTGTGCTCGATATATGTAGTCTTCAACCCCTGCCGGTAGCATCACTGACGACGAGACCGATCCTTGTCTACCCTCAACTCTGGTGCTCCCTCCATGTATCCGGACGACGAGAGCGAGTCTGGCAGATCAAGAACAGCCCCTGTCGACAATCCTGTCGGAATATCGTGTTAACGTCCAAATAACACACGACTAAAAAATAAAAACGTTACGTTTCCTACGTCTCTCTCTCTGATTTTTCTATTCGATACATACGTTGAAGAGAACTGGTGGAATAAAAAGAAAATGGATTAAAATTTTTTCGGTATGACACCAAAATAATTCGGTATGCCAGTGGAATAATTGTAATACTCGAACGACAGCATTGATTGTCAAAAGTTTCTGATGTAAAACGTAATTTTTATGGGCATACACGAGAATTATTACATTTATGTATATTCAAGTAAGTTATTACTAATTACAGAATTATTACGTTTATGCATATTCACAAAAAAGTTAAATAATAATTTTTCATCAAAATAATATTGTTTATTTAAAAAATGTTACTATTGAATAGTAGGTGTGAGGCATTCTTTATCAACTGGGCTACTATAAGCTCTTGAAAACATTTTTTACCCCTCCAAATATGTTTCGCCCACCCTAAGTAAATTTTTGGTACATTGCAAGAATCTGATTTTCTCGTCGTTTTGCCTTTTTTACTAAATATTATGATTTATAAAAACGATGGAAATTGTAAATTTACACCACTTTGTACGCGTCTAAACATAAAACTTTCTGTTTAGGAAAACAAGTTGAAGTCACACCAATCGCATGGGAAATTGAACAACAAGATGAAGTCACACTAATCGCATGGGTGATCGCGTGACAAAAATTGGATTTGCATACTATTAAAAAAAAAATTACTTAATATATATAAGTAAAAAAAAATTACAAAATAAGTAACTTCTTCTGTTATTGTTAAACTGTAATAAGAAGTGAATTCAAATTTCAAATGCAAAATTCGAAAATAATATAATCCCAAGCAAATTCTGATGAATCCACTTAATAAATATTGGAATCCATGATAATTTCGTGTAATATAATATCTCCTGTAAATTTATATAAAAATTTGTATTTTATTTCGTGAAGGGTGTGCAGGATAGCGGATAATTCTCTCAGCTCGTCACAGAATAGCAACCACTATTAATATACGTAACACCCTTGCGTGAGCTAACCCACCCTTCGGAAGGGGTTAAGGGCGTCGGAGCGGGATACATTTCCGCGACATTTTATGAGATAATGTTACACACAGTGTGGCAGAGATGAATTAATTATCTCGTAGTCGACTTACACTTCCGGTTTCATTTCTGAATATATTACACATGTTTCAATTTTTTTTCTCAACGTTCAGGAGCTATCTGACTATTCGAATATGAGGTTGGCACCCAAGTCAGCGCAAAAAATTTGGATTTTTGGTGTGATTTTATTTTCTATGAATTGATAAATACAATTGAAAATCTATCAACTGAAAACTGGTAGGGAGAATTTTTGTGTCGGTGAACAAGTCTAAGTAAAAATCACAGTACAAATTTCATGTGAAAAATTTAGTTTCTTTACAACAAAATTCACTAGCTGTAAAAGGAATTTTTTAAAGGTACCGTAATAAGAGGCACATTGTTCTAAAGGTTATTGTGTTAATAACCTTTCTTTATTCAATAGCTTTGAATAGGGAAACTCAAAAAATAATCCTAGATGTAAAATGTTGTTGAAAAAAAGCTACATGCGTGCTGAAAAGTTACATCATCCCCTCAACTGAGATTTTTTTGAAAACTACTTTAATTATTGATTCTCTTGTGAAAGTGGACAAAATGTAAAATATATATATATATTTTGAAGCCTAACTACTTAGGCCAAATAATTCTGCCATGTGGTAAAAAATCGTTTGATTAAGCAGCCCACAATACATTTTTTAATTTTTATTTGGTCAAAAACTTTGTGCTAAAATCACACAAATTTGAATTAGTTTTTAATGTCTCTATAAAAGTGATAAGAAGTAATGAATATATATATTTTACTTTGAAAAAATAGTAAGTTTTGAAGGCTTCATAAAATAATTTTTTAACAAAAAAAAGAAGAAAGTTTTCTCTATCAAGAAGCCAAAATTAATAAATAAACTTTCTCATTGAGTGTCCTGACATTCGAATATAAAAAAAAATTTCTTAACAACAAAATTTTGCTTCCTCTATGAGGAACCACACAAAAACCACACAAATTTGAATTAGTTTTTAATGTCTCTATAAAAGTGATAAGAAGTAATGAATATATATATTTTACTTTGAAAAAATAGTAACTCATAATAAAAATAATTTTTTAACAAAAAAAAAGAAGCAAATTTTTCCGGTAAAATGCACAACTAGATATGGAATAAATTAAACAAACATTCCAGATGACATAAAACGGAGTTTGAAGGTCCGAACGTTTTTTATTTTAACTCTCGAGGACACAGCAGCAAGATCCAACGTATTTTATGCCAACCGTATAACAGTCCTGAATACTACTAAAGAGCCAATGAACATTTTAATAGAACCTGAGAGGATGATCGATGTAAGATAGTTGAGCGAAGAATAGCGAGAGGAGAGTCAAGGGTACACCAATGGCAACGTATACCGCGTATACCATATAGCATCTTATCTATATAAAATGTGGTATAGAATCCTATGTATTGTATATAGTGTACATACTTTTACCTAGACAGGAAAGATGAGCGATCGACCCCAGGAGACCACGAGTCCGATCGCAACGAGTCAACCCCCGTACACACGCGTCACCGCATTCACGACGTATAAAACGTAACTCCAACCAAGAGCCACACGATATATACCACGATGGCCCACCACGAGAACTGCTGGAAGCGTGAAGCATCTCCGATGTTTCATACCACCACCTAGGAAGTTTGATTCTCAGAGGCGTTGAAACGCTCCGAGTAGAGGGTTGGAGTTTCTCTTGTACGCTTTGCGGTGGCGGCATCATTCTACGTGTAGTCGATGCACCCCTTGTAAAGAGTCAGTGGCGTGTGCAGCAACAAGGAGTAGTCGGTGGATCAAGTACGACTACCCTATATTATAGTCAAGTTAACTTTCAACTGATTCAGACAGGCGCGGGATTTGCCACTATTGTGGCGTTGAAGGGATATGAGAGCTAGAAACGTCGTTACACATTAGAAGTATTTTGGTGATGAAACGAAGCACTCGAAGTGAACTAAAGAGTTTGAAAAAAAAAGAAGTTGCAATGTAGAACTTTGCAGATTGCTTCCTCATTAATTTCCATTTTTCACAAAGTCACATCTGTGCGGA
The DNA here is from genome assembly GCA_964016905.1 of Perithous albicinctus. Taxonomy (NCBI): domain Eukaryota; kingdom Metazoa; phylum Arthropoda; class Insecta; order Hymenoptera; family Ichneumonidae; genus Perithous; species Perithous albicinctus. The sequence continues at coordinate 6,900,872 of OZ024695.1, forward strand.
AGCTTGTTTATTTTTTTTTTGGCTGTGTAATAAATGGAAATTAATGAGGAAGCAATGTGCAAAGTTTTACTTTGCATCTTTTTTATTTGTTGTTTTTTTATTTGGTCGTTACACGTGCAACAGCACAAAAAAAACAACAGCTGATGTTATCTAAATTTTAGATCAGTTACTTTCGAACCGTTCTCGAGTTATAGTATTTTCAAAAAAATTAAAAACCGTTTTTTTAATTTTTACGAGTTAGTATTATTGTTATCGCGCCTGTTTACTTTTTGCATGGCTTTTACTTTCTTTTGTAATAGTTTGCTTGGCGAGGACTGGAATTGCAGCCGGGATATGGTTAATCTTTTCTTGCAGTTATCCGTCTAATTTACTTGATCTTATTACGTCAAAAAAGTATTTCAATAATTCCATATGATAATTAGGGATGCACACAAGGTGTTAAAATAAATAAAAATTAATAATTAAAATGAATTCTTTTTTCACTTATAATTTCACCAAAGAAACATTTGCTAATTCGCCCTATTAATACATTTATTTTATGACATATCAACAAAAAATATCATAAAATACAAAACAATATTCTGTAAAATTAACAAAGTGGAGTTTGTTACTCCAAAAAAGTGGCACTCCGATTTGACATTAAAAAAAATGTCTGCGTGTAATATTTTCAAATAAAAAATGCAGTAAAACCGAAAACGTTTACCTTCTTTTGCAATGACAATTGACTGATCGTTTATTTACCTTCTATTGCCATTTACAATAGTGTTCTTTATTGCACCGTTTACCTAAATCATTTATGGTTAAAGTAATAAAAAAAAATGTTGGTTATATAGAGAAAGGCACTATTTTGTTGAAAAAATATTTAGTTTGTTTAAACGCGTGAGAGGACAGTAAAAAAAAATGAAAGCCCTTACAAACAAATTTTTCAGAGGTAAAAACCTTTCTACGCAACTGTAAAGTTTCAATTTTTTATTTTTAATCCACGCTACTATTCTCATAGTCACGGAATCCATTTTATAGTTATGGCAACTTCGAAAAATTAGTCGCACGGATAAAAATAAATAGTTGTCTCTTTATAGTTACCATATTTTTCTGTGCAAAAACAACAACAAAAATCTTCGAAAGTTTAGCCTTTTAAAACATTAGAAACATTCATAACTTAAAGAATATCGAAATAATAATGAATTAATATTAATCCGAAATAAAACTTCAGGCCAAAAAATCTGGTGGAAAATGAGTATCGATGATTTACCGCATGACTCATACAGTTATACATTTGAAACAAAATAAAATCCTACATTTCCATTATTTAAAAATATTTCTATAAAAATTAAATTTTCAACAAAACTTTATCGCTCGTTCTACCAACTCGCACATATCATATCACATCTGACGTTCCTAATGACGAAAAAAAAAAAAAAAAAAAATTCTTGACGTGTATAATTAATCTCGAGACTCTCATAATCGTTTATATTCTTTCCCTGCTTTCGCGTTTAAGTCGCACTTGCGTTAAAAAGTCGGATCGCTTCTTCGGGGTTGAGAGAGTAGTCTCTCACTCTCAAGGGAGCATCGGCGACAGAATAAGAGGGGTAGGTGGGGAATAAAGCCCGCGAAGAGGATCGTGATACATCCGAAGATTTTATGAAAATTACCATCGAATAAAAAAGTAAAACAGATAAAAAGAAGAACTAATGTATGCGTGGAAGAAAAAGGAAAAAAGGCACGTCGCTGTCTCTCTTTGGATTTACATATAGCGTTCTATGGTTTGCTGTTCTTATACCAGTTGAGGTCTACGTTGGCAGGGGACGCCACTCGCCATCTAAGAATATATCGGTGAAGCCTCCCCTCCCATCGCTCCTCGTGCTCGCGCGCGCCTCGCGCGTTATGTAGAGTACATAAAATTGCTTTTACCTTCTATTAACAATTCATATTTCTTGCGTAAAAGTCGTCGTCGGGAACGACTGCGACGTTGGTATTCGTGGAGCTCTTCGAGCACGGACGCGATAAAAAGTTATTGGCGTAGAAGATTTTTCCGGTGCTACCGTATTCACTGTATTACGTGCCTGACTAAAGCTAGAAGGCGGGTATATAACGCTGCCAGGTTCTCTTAACACCTTCTGAGGATTGCTGAAGGAAAACCTGGGAATGCAAGCAACTCCACTTCTACGATAGGTATACACTGTTGGCAAATGTCGTTACCTTCGCGCACTTGGAATACGAGGGAAGAGTTTTCACTGGTTGTAGGTATATAAAAGTCACTAGAGTGAACGATCGGGCAGTTTTCACCTGCTGAAAGTCGGATCAATTATTACTAAAAGAAAATTGTAATTAAAATAAAATTCACAGGTACCGTCGGAAATGTATGGGTTTTTTAATGGCATAATCGGGAGTTCTCTTTACGTTTTAGGGCGGTATAAAAAAAAAGTGATGGAAAATAGAAGTTTGCACATTGCTTTCTCATTAAATTTTTTTTTTCACAAAGTTTCGTCTATCAGGAAGCCAAAATGAATAAATAAACTTTCTCATTGAGTGTCCTGACATTAGAATATTTTTAAAAAAAATGTCTTAAAAACAAAGCTTCATCTATGAGGAAGCAAAATTGGTATCGTTAAAAATTCGCCGTTGGATAAATCGGCTACAGAAATTTCTGTAATACGAAATTTCCAGCAGAGATTTGAACACTATATTTTCCATCGGATATGTTTTCCATCAATTCGTTTTTTCAGCAACCAAATTTTTCTTCAGCCGACTTTCGTAGGATTTGAAAATAAGAATTCCCACACTGATTCTTAGATTTAAAACAAATTTTGTTCGTTCACAATCACCGGAAATGTTAATGATTCAATGATATCGCGTCGTCAATTTTTTGTTAATATTTACTGTAGATTCTTTGTTGAAAAACTACATTTTTGAGACTATCCCGAAGGCCTGAAACAGGAATAACAGTAAAAGATAATAGGTGAAAAGTATTCAAAATTTTAAAATTGAGAATAGAGCCTCTGTTCTCAATCTTTTAATTACAGAACTTATTTTCTTTGCTAAAAGAGGTAGGTACGACAATAATATCGTTTGGAAATCTATTTTTCTGTTACATGGTAGATTTAAGTTCTTAATTCTTCAAAATCTAAACTTAAAATACCAAGCAGTTTTTTTCAATGTTGGTTTGAATGCTCTGCTATTTGTTACATTTTCTCGCTTCAATATTAACAAATGTTTATTTCATAATATATTTTAAATGCATTTTTTTATAAACTTGAACATGGTGACATCGTAATTATGAACGAAAATAAATTAAAATGTTATAATTTTTTCAGTGCCCGACACTTTGTTGTACAAAAAGAAACGAATAACTAAACCTTTCAGCAGATAAAATGGTTGAAAATTAAAAATTGGACATTTTTATATTTAAAGAATCCAAAAAAGATATCACACAAAACTATAAAATCTTAATTTCCGATCAACATTATTCGAGTCTTCATCTAGTATTTATTTATATTAAAGTTTGAATGACCCTTAACACAAAAAAGTGTGGAAACTTTTAAATTTTAAAAAATGTCCTAATCAAAATATTTCATATTTTTATTTTTCTTAGTATTTTATTTATATCTATTTATATCCATCACCAAACTAGTCGTCAAAACATTTTTTTTCAACAAACAAATTACATTCAATTTTTCGTAGTGATGATATTTTGTCACTAATACCTCTTTATTTATTCCCGCGTATAAGAAACAAACAAAAAAAAGAACTAAAAACACAAATTTCATGATCCTATAATTTCAACCTGGAGTTCCTCACATGCAATACATTATAAATCGTTACGCCTACAATTTTTTTTTTCAACAGGTGAACAAATCTTGACTACCCAATTTAAGAGACACCTGAAAAAAATCAGTGTATCGACTCTACAAATTTGGGGGGGTCAAGGCGTGAGACTTTTCGGTATCCATATTGCGGAACTGTTTCACAGCGACCACTGTGCAGTCCCTGAACTACCCCCTTAATTCGAGAGTTTGGCGGGGGGGGCGGAGGGTCGCCCCCGTGGGCCTTGCAGACGAACTGGCGACTCTTCCGGCCGACTCGCGGTTTAAAGGCCGTCGATCTAATTACTTCCGGCGGGCCCCTGGCTCGTTCATTCATTCAAGTTTAATATCCGGAATGGCGTGGAATCGCTGCTACTCACTGGGCGGGGAAAAGAGAGGAGGGTTGGGAGGGCGAACGGGGGTTGCGGATAGACGTAGGTACAATACATACCTACACATGTATACCAAAGGCTTAGTGTGTATATATATACTAACAATACTCCAACGACGTGAGTCCCGGCAGGTGGTGGTCAGTCGGAAACCTCCCGGTTCTCTCTCTCTCTCTCTCTATCTCTCTCTCCACCCTCTTGTCCATTGTTTTCAGCAGCAACGCTTCTGTTTCTGCGCCGCACTCTCTCTCTCTCTCTCTCCGCGTTTCTGCATTCCGCATTGTCGGATTCCTCACGGCCAGGTGAATCCGCGCACTCTCGCGAAACTCCTCCGCACTTCTCATTCACTCACCCCTCGCACGATCCCCGAGCGTATTTTTAGTACAGTAGAACCCCGCTTATTTTACCGACTCGAGATTTGGCCGATTAACTTAGGACGTGTTTATTATAGGTGCTAGAAATTTATCAGTTACTGTCGCTGTATTCTTTGTATTGAAGTATTTTTTGTCAACTCAGCCAAATTCTCTTCAATTATCCCGCGGATTTTTTTCGTAATTGGCAAAATTTTACTACCATTTCATATTATTTACCATTTTTTGTTTACAGATTTTTATAACCATTATTTTAGAAAATGCATTTTTTTGATTCATTGTATTTTGAAAATTATAGGTCGAGGAAAAAAGGTACCCGAACAGATCGTCAACAATAAGACATCTTGGACAGAACATACCAATGAATAAAAACTCTGTGTCAAAATTAGGATTTTTTAGGTTCTTTTGGTTTAAAACAAAAATTTTGTCGTGGGATGATTTTTTGCAAAAATAAATGCCTAGGCAAGTTTAATTTTGATATCAGTTTTTCATGATATTAAAAAAAAAGTTGGATAGAGTTGAATAACATTCATTTTTTTTTTAGAAAAAAAAAATTAATGATTTTTAATAATCTTTAATGATCAATTAATGATCAATAAAAGCAATCTTTATTACACTATCAAATTTACAGTATTTTCAGTCATCTGTATTGATTCTATTTTTCAAAAATCGCAGAATGATACCGGTTTATTTTTAGTCGTAAAAAAAGAATTCATACGAAATTCTATAAGACCCATATTTATCCTGCTCTCCTGTGCTGGAAACATTATTTGAATGAGTGGCAAAAATGAACCAGTAAGGAATAATAGAAGCATTCAGATACAAAGATTATGTGTAATTATATTTTTCTGCGACAAAAATATTTTTTATTTATTTTTTTAAATACAACCTACACGATTTTTGCCTTTTTTTGTACTGCTGAACTCAATCTATCCCACTGTGGCGATTTTGTTTATAGAATCGTGACTGACGATTGAAAATTCTACACATTTTAGAACCTAGTAAAAAAAAAAGCGTTTTCTTTAAACAAAAGACATCTTTAATTTTTATCTGTTCAAATGATAGTCATCCGTTCATGATTATTGTCTTTTTAATGTCATAAAAAACTGACATGAAATAGCACTTTTATTCTATGGCATTTTTTTCTGCGCCCTATAAATTTCGAGATATATTTTAAAAATGCAGCATTTTTTAAAATAGTCTATTTAAAAATCTGAAAAAAAAGATCATAAAAAGTTCTTATCAAGTAAAAGTAAAATGTAATCAATTATAAAAATATACACGAGTTGACTATTATTTTTTTTAAATTATAATTACAACAGCACAATGAAAATACCTTTTTTTAACAAAACAAATCATCTTAAATTTCTTTCTGAAAGAAATTACAGTTATCAGCTCGATAAAATTTTTCTAAATATCGTTACTATTTTCTTATAGCATTAGCAACTGACATAAAATGGAACTCTAATGCCAAGACATTTTTTTTTCTGCGCTATAATTTTCTGCGCTATAAAATCCAGTAGTATTTTCTAAAATAATAGATTTAGAAATCCGTAAAAATTCACAAACAGTACTTATCAAATAATAACAAAATCTGGCTAATTGCGAAAAAAAATCGAGAGACTTGAAAAAGAAATGACTGATTTGACAGAGAATGCTTCATATACGTGACAACGTTGATACACCCAGCTTTAGGGCGCGCAGTGCACAGGCATTCGGCTTGTGCTATTGATAAATCCGGCGACGGTATCCTCGTGCCCATAGTGCGTGTTAGTTATACACGAGTGTGCGCGTACGACTGTTCGCGATATACCCACGCTGATATAAAACTCACGCTCGCCGGATTCCCGACGTCGCATTGTTTTATACGAACGATCCCGTATCTGGTAACGCGAGCGAACGAGTCGAGCGGCACTATGTGTGCATGCTGCTTGCTGCTGCAGTTGGGATATGGCTAGCTGCATGGCTACACAACCACACTGTATAGCCCCTGCAGGTGGCTGATGGCTTATGCGCGACTCTCTCGCGCATTGTCACCTTTCTCTTCGAGTGGCGGGACCACAATTTTTTTTTTTCTTTTTTTTTTCGTTGACTCTTTTTTGCCTTCTGTTTTTGCTTTTTGTTTCGCATCCAACGAGAAATCTGTGGGTGCTATTGTTTTTGCGATTAGATCACGACCGCTATGCGTGGCTAGTTTTGAAGTATCAAATTGCTATTACAATTTTTTGAAATTCAGACTATTTTTTCCGAACACACTGAAGAATCTTTGTTTTGACTTTTTTTCAGGATTCTTCTTGAATTACTTAAAATATCGTAAAACATTTTAAATTGTGTAATTGTAACCAGTGTATTTTCTAATTAGTCTGCGAACCGAAAATTACCTTTATGACACTCGGTGCGAGAAATAGGCACTTCTCGCACTAGTGCGATAAAGTTGTATACGAAACTCGTGCGAAAAACTTTTTCTCAAGTCTTCGACTCGAGCTGCAATCTCACAATCGTTAAGAAAAAGTTTTAACGCATTCGTGTCGTAATATACTATTATGCCACGCGGTGCGAGAAGTAGGCACTTCTCGCACCGCGTGCGATCGCACTCAGTACGATAAAGTTGTATACGAAACTCGTGCGAGAAACATTTTCTCGACTCGTGTGATTGCAACACTCGCCTTTGGCTCGTGCTGCAAACTCACATTCGTCCACAAAAAGATCGCACTAGTATCGTAATGAACTATTTTACCATGCAGTCTTAAGTTTTATTGTGATTTCTTTTTTTTTAATCTGAAGTGATTACTTTTTTCGAGATTTTCATGCCTGTGTACTTAAATGCCTGTGTACTTAAAATGATGATAAACGTCGAGAAAAATGGTCTAGAAGAAATGCGTCGACCGGTGATTGGTATTGAATTTAGCGTAAATTGATCAAACCATTTAAATGTTATGAATTTTTTTATTGCTTTCTCGAATTTTCTTAAAAATCATTATGAATTTTCCAAGTCGACCAAATCTTGATCAATCGAGTTTAAAATTTCTGTGAATGCTTAATAAACTCAAAGGAATATTGGAATCAAATTTGATCGGAATCTGTGCATACGTAAAATTTGTATAAAACTATTTTTTTTTTCGAGTGCATTAAATCTTTAGTTCGGGAGCTAAAAATTTGTACAAATGTTGATAAGACTAAGAGCAATGTAATAAGTGTATTGAATTAAAAAATTCGATAGCCCGGATATATAATGGGAATCAAAAATGACGAAAAAAATATTGAAATCAAGGCTTGCAAATCAAGGGTTGCACATAGTTTTCTCACTATTTTTCATTTGGTACAACGCGTACTTACAAACTTTGTGCAAAATGGAAAATAATGAGGAAGCTACACAGGTTCAAATCTGCAGTCATTTTACTTTAGAATTTTTTGTTTAAATGGCCGTATCTTTGCTTTTCAAAAGCAATCACCATTTTCAGATTTTAAGATATCAAAAATATGATATTTTTTTCGTCTTTACTACGTTTGACGTTATCACTTGGTCGTATTTTTGCTGACAGCGACACGAGTTAAATTTCTGTAAAAAATTAAAAATACCAAGTGGAAATACAAGAAAGTAAAATCGTCATATCTTTTTTTCACTAAACATAAGACTAAATTTCGTTATCAAAGAGTTTAGAGAATACAGTCCAAGACGTTTAAAAATATAATTTCAAGCAAACTAGAAATAAATACAATAAAAACAAATAATACAAATAATAATTTCAAGCAAACACAACTTTCGACAAAACCTAATATTCAGCCCTCTACGATATCACACGACATGAATTTCAAGATATTATTTTTTGTTTTTCACTGCGCAGCTATATCATCACGATTATTATGCATCGAGAAAAAGATTCGAGCAGTGATTTAGTGACCCTGAGCTCTCTGTGCGTCGTTGGCTTTTCTCTTTTAAAAGTCTATCATCTCTCTTAAGGTACCAGAACGTATTATGAGAGGCCTGGGTGAAGAGCTGCTGTGGAGAACGAGGCGAGTGTTGGAGGTGCAGTGAAGCTGGTGGAAAGAGTGGTGGCTAGCATAAGCGAGAGACCGAGCCGAGATTAATCGACCGCGCAGCACTCCTTCCTTTGAAGTCTCTACCCTCTTTGTAGACTATGTAGGCTCTATCTCTCCCTCCTGTGAACCTCCCCCGTCCTCACTCCGCGTGCTCATCCCGCCGCGCCTTGTCAATTTCCTTGGGCTCTGATTAATGAAGCTCGTAATACAGCTACGCTACCAGCACGCCATTCTAGAGAGGCGTCGCGCCGCGCAGCTTATTAGATACTTATTAGTTATTAGCCGTTCGCACGCGCGCGCACTCTACGGCCTTTCGCTCCCCTTTCGCTCCTCCACGATGTGTCTTTTCTTCCTCCTTACGAGCGAATGAAGGGCGTACCGAAGAGGTGAAGAGCTTCACACCTCAAAAACGACGCTTTGGAATCCGAAGCTATGTAATTAGAAAAAATCGGCCTAATTCGTATGTATGTTAATGTCTTCCTATATTACAAATATAATTAGCTGCCGTGACGGTATAAGAGAATCGAGGTTGATCTACCTGATTATTCAGAATTCTCGATATCTTCTAGAATTTTCAGACGACATAGGTTATCTAGAATTCCAAGATCATACCGGATTCCGCTATTATAACGATTTCCCAGAATTTTTGGTTTACACAGGATTTTCAGATTTCCCAGGTCTTCTAGTTTACTCAGAATTTCCAAATTACCCAGAGTTTCAAGGTACCCAGAATATCCAGATTAGCCAGGCAGACGTCTGGATAATATGGGAATTACTCAGAATTCCAAGATTATTTAGAAATCCTAGATTACTCGCAATTTCCAGATTATTTAGAATTCCCAGATTATTTAGAATTCCCAGATTACTCCGAATTTCCAGATTATTAAAAATTCACAGATTACACAGAATTTTCAGATTACTTAGAATTTCTAGATTACACGGAATTCCAAGATTACTTCAAATTCGCAGACTCCTCAGAATGCACGAGTTACTCAGAATTCACGGACTACTTAGAATTCACAGTTTAATCAGGCCTCACAGATTACTCACGATTTATAAACCATCCAGGATTTACAGATTACTCAGAAATTCAAGGACTACTCAGAATTCATGAATTACTCAGAATTCAAGGACTACTCAGAATTCATGAATTACTAAGAAATTCAAGGACTACTCAGAATTCATGAATTACTCAGTAATTCAAGGACTACTCGGAATTCATGAATTACTGAGAATTCATAGTCTACTCCAGAGTCACAAATTACTCAGAACTCAGAGATTACTCAGAATTCACAGTTTACTCCGGAGACACAAATTAGTCAGGACTCGCAGATTACTCAGATTTTACAGAATTTATAGACTACTCAGAACTCATGAATTACTCAGAATTCATAGTTTACTCCGGAGTCACAAATTACTCAGAACTCACAGATTATTAAGAATTCACAGACTACTCAAAATCGACATGTTACTCAGAATTCACAGTTTACTCCGGAGTCACAAATTACTCAGAACTCGCAGATTACTCAAATTTTACAGAATTTATGGACTACTCAGAATTCGAAAATTAGAATGCAGTCACAAATTGTCGCTTTATTGAATATAAAAATGATTAAAAGGTTAACCAAACCTTGAAAATCTATACGTAGACAGAAAGGAGAAATAAAACGAGAAACCGGCAAGTTACAACTTCTTGGTTGCCGCCCTCGTAGAGATTTTAAGTTCTTCGCAGAGTCGCGACAGAGAGAGATAGAGTAAAAGCAGAGTTCGCGTACTTTCGCAAACTATACGCGGCGTAGCCCCTCCAAATTCGAGATCAGCGTGTGGTTTTCTCTTTTTAACTCCCTCTCTCCTTCCTATCTTCCTCAACGTAAAACTTTTGCTTTGAAAGCTGCTGCAGCTCGAAAAGCGTGCGACTGAGGAAGACTCCGGTGACGATGTACAGATATAGCTGAATGGATACGAGAGGGAAAAATGCAGTGGCGCATATAGGGTGCATCGACAGCTAGCGCTGTAATCCTCCCAAGCTGCTGGTGCGCTATTGCAACCGCCGGTACTTTGATAACCGGTGGTTCGGGAACACGAGGACTGGAAACGTGAGTTTATACAGGGAAATCCTCGTTGGAGCACGAAAATGAGGATGGAGAATAATAAGAGGCGGCCTCATGCAAAGACAATTTTTTTTTAATGAAAAATTTATGAAGTCTAAAAACTATTTAAGTCAATTTTCATTTCTTAAAAATAATATTTGATATAAATATTTTATGTTAAAATTATGTATTGAAAAGTAATTATTTCCAGAAAATAATTATTTAATAACATTTTTTATTTCTGAATCACAAAAATATTATAAAAAGATGAAAAAAAAAACTTGTTTTTGAAGAATATCGTAGTTTTTCATCAATGTCCTAAAATTTAGAAAAAAAATTCTGAGCTGATTACCGTAGAAGTCGGTCGGAAAAATTGAGAAGTTCTGAAAATATTTACACCTCAAAAAAAGGTGCAGAAAAAAATAGCGAAAAAAAAAAGTAACAGGTAGGCAATGAACGTCAAGAGGACAGTAATGCACACACTTTGTGCACTCGCAAAGACTCCATGAGCTGCAATAACGCAGACTCGTAATTCTCTCCTGGGGATATTCTCGGTCTCTCGTGTGCACCGCGTGTGAATACCATAGAAAACGCCATAAATGTCCTTTCCGAGCGTTTGCGTATTCGCGTAATGTTCAACGCAATATCATATATAGACAGTGGCTGAAGTATATATTATAGCTGAAAACGCAGCTTCTTACGGCGCGTAAATAAATCCCGGTGAGAGAGAGAGAGAGAAAGAGAGAAAAAGCAAAGTAAAGAATAAAAATAAATCATCCACCGAGTGCAATTTTTTTTTAAACCAACAAGAGTTTCCGCGCAGCTACTCCTTCGACTTTTATTTTACCAGGCTTCTCTCTGTACTACCAGCTTTGCCGCTCTTTCTAGCAGTACATTTGTATATATGTTGAACGTATACACTTGTAAATGTGAGAACAGTGTATACATAGTAGTATACGTAGTAGTACAACATAGTATGTAACTCTCGGTACCTCTCGGTGCACCTGGAGTTCGTAAAGTCTGGTGACTCCATCGCCCCAGCGAGATCCCCGCGCCCGGCCTCCGCCACCTTCGTGGTCGGAGGTTGAAATCAATACTCGCCACACAGTGCTAAAGCCGTGTGGCTCTTGCCACACCGTAACTACACACTATATTCTGTTCTCTTTCTCTCACTCTCGTTCACTGCGCTCTTCCTTCCTTCCGCTTTCTCTTCCTTCACGATTTCTGGAGTTCGCCAGTTCTCAACCACCTCGGGTAGGATCCCAAAATCCGGTGTTTCAGACTTGAACCTCGTTTTCTCTCGATGCAAAGAAAAATGTTTGGCTAATGTATGGAATAATAATAATTCTGATCTGCACTAATGAGGCCATTTAATTTTTTATGAGCAAACCGCGAATTCAAAGGAATTTGTCATTTCTCTGTAATTTATACAAGTTTCAAGGAATTCGTGAATTCTGAGTGATTTACACAAGTTCTAAGAATTTCGTGAATTCTGAGCAATCTGCCCATTCTGATAAAACTGAGTAATCCGTGAATTTTGAGTGACCTGTGAATTCTGAGAAGCCTGTGAATTCTGAGTAATCTGCGAATATTGAGTAATCTGTGAATTCTGAGCAATCCGGGAATTCTGAGTAATCTGTGAATTCTGAGTAATCCGGGTATTCAGAGTAACCCGTCAATTTTGAGTAACCCTTTAATTCTGAGTAGTCTGCGGATTCTGAGCAATCTGTGAATTCTGAGCAATCTGTGAATTCTGAGCAATCTGTGAATTCTGAGCAATCTGTGAATTCTGAGCAATCTGTGAATTCTGAGCAATCTGTGAATTCTGAGCAATCTGTGAATTCTGAGCAATCTGTAAATCCTGATCAATCTGCGACTTCTGTGCAATCTATAAATTCAGAGTAACCTGTTAATTTGCAGCATTTGTGAATTATGAACTATCCAGGAAGTAAGAGAAACCTGTGAATTCTGAGTTATCTATGGATTCAGAGGAACCTGTAAATTCTGAGCAATCTGTGAATTCACGATCTCTGCAGTTGACCAGTTTTCGACCACCTCCGGTGGATCGCACTCCGTGGTTTCGGACTTGAACTTCACTGAAAAGAAAAATGCATGGCTAACGTATGAAAAAAAAATTAATTCTAAGCGTAGACACGAATGAGGTAGCTTAATTTTTAATGAGTTATCCGCGAATACTCAGTAATGTTCTGAGTATTTTAAATCTTGAGTATTCTATGCATTTTTAAATTCTCAATACACCATGGATTTTTTAATTCTGAGTATTCAGTGCATTCTTTAGTTTTCTTCTAGTCTTCTTCTAATCTGGAAATTCTAAGTAATCGGCGAATTCAGAGTAACTCCTGAACTGGAATTTCGATCCTGCTGATTCTGAGCTCAAAATTCTGAATAAAAAAATAATGGATCCAATATTAACATCCTAAATGTATTTTTCACGTTATTCGTACATTTACGCCTGTAGTAAATATAAAAAAAAATAAACTTTTTCATTTTCTTAAAAATAAGTGCAGAAATTTGAAAAAAAGTTCTTGGCCCCTCGGATGAACTGTGTTCCCCAAATATTTTGTCAACGGTTATCACTGTACTGTCTCCAAATTTGATACTTTCTGCCTTTTATCATCTTTTCTTTCTACGGCCTTTGTTTAAGCACTTTAATTACCGTCTACCAAAAACGGCACCTACGTCGATGTTCACGTTCACCATATTTCTCTATCTATACGTATACGCGATTTGTATATACCTCCTCCCTTAATACCCTCCAGTCACGTTGCCCCTCGTTCGTTTCGCTTCCGCGTGTTCGCCACCACCGCCGCAGTTCGCTCTCGGGGTATTACCAACGGTTTTTCACTTTTTCCAACGCTCCAGCGGCCGGAACGAGGCGAAGGGGTGCAGCAGCAGCAGCAGCAGCAGCAGGAGCAGAGGCGAAGAGGAAAAGCACTGAAAGAGAGAGCGATAAAAAAAAGTGAGAGGGAAGCAAAGCACGGGGCGAGAGCCACCCCCTGGTGCAGCTTTGAGCTCGCCGACCGGCTTTGTCGATGTCCAACCCCACCGCGCCTCCACCCCCGTCTCGTACTACTCGCCCATCCTGCTGCGGTCGTTCCGTTTAATATTGCCAAAGTGCTCGGGCAAACCGCCCCTCCCCCCCTCGACTGAATTATGAATTTTACATTGTCGCGCGAGCGAGCAACTCGGATGCGTTACGCGAACGCACAGCGAAGACGATGGCGATGGTCGACAATGGTCGAGGATTACGTTCTCTCTCCCTCTCTCTTTTTTACCCTATATGTATGAGTTCTTTTTTTTTTTTTTCAAGCGCGTTCAAACGTTTGAAAAAAAGCTCACGAGCTTGATTTTCATTTTGTGCAAAAATATCGTTTGATCTTCCTGAGATATGATTCCTTCGAGCAAGTGCATTGTCAATCTGTGTAAAATGCATTCTGAACGTATATTTTCCAAATGGATTTAGGTACATTTGTATAGTCCTTTCAGTCTTGTAGGGAGTTTCTGAAAAAGGCGGATATAAAACTTTTCACAGTCTAAACTGAAAACACTCATATGTCTGTTGGGACAACACGGTTAAATTGCACCGTGTTTTGAGTGATTACAGATAAATTTGTTGCAAAACGACATGCACATTTTTTAGATTGCAGTTTTTTAAAAATGGTATGAATTGTTGGTTTCATTTTTTATTAACGAGATTAATACGCGGTAAAGTCAGATTATTTGAGGATCAAGATTTCGAAAACTGTTTGTATACATTTTCGAAAGGAAACTGGTATTACAGTGGGTGGAATTAAATGTATGCATTTCTGTTTAAAAAAAATTTAAATAAGAATGGATCTGCAGAAAACCAAAACTTGGTTTACGTCAAGTTACATCAATATTGAAGTAAATCATGTTAAGTTCTTTTTACACTATACAATAACATACTTAAAAAAATGTGAGAAACTTGATCCAGTTAATTTACCCTGGAATGCCAGTTTTGATTAAGCAAAAAAAACGTATAATTAAAAAAAAATATTGTGAAAAGAATTTCATTAAACCAGCTAAATCTTAAAAAAAATAATTAACAACGATATTTCGTCAAATATCTAATGTTTTTAATAAATTATTTAAATTTTACATTCATTTATCATGTCTAAATTCTTGAAAAAAAATACATACTAAAAATTAATTACTGATACCAAATTATTAATCTCCACGTCCAAGTACTTTATTTTCTATATGTGCTTTTGCAAAAATATACTTAGAGATAATGACAAACATAAGCAACAAGATCGATCGAAAAATGACCACATAGCACTGAAACAGACCGAATCAACGTAATAATGTCAGGGAAGGCATAGGCCAACATTATATCTTGCATTATTATATTCATTACTACAAAAATATACATACATCAACAATATACAAGAGCTATAATGTCGGCAAGGGTTCGTGCTTGTCTCCAAGGGCCGGGCGATGAAAATGTCGAGACCTTTTCCGACAGCATTGCTGCCAGTATTCTCAAGGCACACGACGAACCAGCGTTGAGAACATTATCGTTCCACTGGGAGCTCGAACCATTCGTTGTAAAGCGCGTCAAGTTTCGCTGCTTCATATATATATATTCTTCTCTCTTTATATACACGATTGTACATTATTTTGCTATATACGAATCGTAGAAGTCATCCCTCTGCGGCTTTCTTCTCTCAAGAGCTGTATAAACTGTATAACGGTACAAGTCAAACGGCACTCGTACACTAGTGTGTTATATAAATGTAAAAATTTTACTTTTAGAACATTTTAATGTTGTTCGGTGTATCGGTGTGTATTGCTGAAGACCTAAAAGAGCTAGTTGAAGACTTATACATATACACAAAGACACATAAAAATAAAGAAAACAATTTTTATGATGTCTTTTTTAAATTAAATCTCTTCAATCCATTTCGATTTTTTCATTCTCGTATCGCTCGTTCACCGTATTAGACTTTCCAATTTTAGTTCATCTCGTTTCATTTTATTCATAGAGTTAAATTCTTCAATAAATGCGGATCAATTATTATTATCATAAATATGATTCGTCACATTTATTTTTTTTTGCTTCGTCAAAGAGAAAGCTTTGTTTTCATGACATTTTTCGTGTCAGCATACCCAGAATGGTCCGAAACGTCAAGAAAAGTCGTTTAGAAAAAATGTCCGTATGTATGTATGTATGTGTGTGTGTGTATGTGTATGTGATAGACGGAATTCATATTCCCATAATTCAGGAACTACTCAACCGAGTCATCAAATTGTTGTGCCGTATAGAGTACGTTCAAGTGTCTCATTCGTATATATTTCATAAACATCGATTCAAGCATTTTGATGTTATGGAATTTTTAAGATTTAAAAAAATGTTTGTGAACACTCTGACTCGAACAAATTTCCAGCTATCGGGCTGAAATTTAGAATAAAACTTTATCGGAGTGGCGCGACGTTTGGTATTGACTTTGGGCGAAATCGATAAAGTAGTTCAAATTTTTTTTCGTTTTTTTTTCTTCAAAATGCTGTAACTCGAGAACGGAGTAAGCAACAGATCTAAAATTTTACATAAATCTTAAAAAGAGTTTTTTAATACTTGATACTGAATTTGAGCAAAATCGATAAAGTAGTTAAGATTTTATAGAAATTTGCATTTTCGCAATTTTTTTCGAAAGAATTGTAATGTTGAACCTTGCACGTACGAATCTTGCTTCATAATTTTTTTTTTTTTGATCCGCCATCCACAAAGCTTCCTCTATGAGGAAGTCAAAACTAAACAATGTACTTTATCATAGAGGGGAGTTTGTGACAGGCCAAAAAAATGAGGAAGCAATATGCAAGGTTCGACTTTGGAACCTTTTTTATTACAGTGTCAGTTTCAGAAGTAACAAAAAACGATTTGTCGCTTTAAATTTTTTTTTTTTAATTTAACGTTTTTTTTTGGTATTTTCAAAAGTAAGAAAAAGGTATTGTAACTTTGGCGTATTTACAATAATGTTTTTATAAAATTGATAGTGACAGAAGTAAAATTTTTTCTAAAAATGATAGAAATATTTTACCGAATGACAGTGAGACATTTTCTGTTCTTGAAACATCAAGAAAATATTTCGCAGAATGAAAATACAATATTTTTTAACGTCATTTCATTAGTTTTTTCTAAAACCAGAGACAGAAAAAAAAAAGTTGAATGAACAAAAAGTTTCTGCGGACATTTGCAGAAATATCTCCTCGATCGTAATTTCTCTCGTATTATTGCTACAGATATTGTGACTTAGCTTTTAAATTTTCTTAAATGTGCGTAAGTGTGTATTGCCATTTCCAGTGTGTGCTTTTTTTCAACCCATTTTTTAAACCTACTAATTAAGTTAGTTTTTGCTTTAAATCTTTTCTTTTATTTGCCTCAGTATAAAATTATTTAAAACGTATTTCCTTTAAAATCACACTAAAACATAACATTCTTTTTGATCCAATCCAAATAATAAAAAAAAAAATCAAAAGCAATCGATACAACCAACCCCGGTCTCCTCTACTGCCGCTCGAGTCTAAAATCATTTTTTTTTTCACAGTGCATTAGATATAGGCGAGCCTCATGTTCGATAGGTTTATTAATGACCCACATGTCAAAGTTCGATTGCATCGAACGGCAAACAGGCGGGGCCCACTGTATAGGTACCCGCTTTCGTTTTCGCATTACGCAATTTCCATCGAGCAGCATAACACACAGCAGCAGCAGCAGCAGCAGCAGCAGAAGAGAGAAATATATACTCGGAATGGAGAACCACGAGAGAGAACCTGTGGGCGAGTTAATTGCAGTCTCGTGCACGCGTTTGCTCCCCTCCAACCCTGCTCCGTTTCAATCACTATGCGCTATTTGCATAATTCACCGTGCGAAAGAGTTGCCATTCGTGTCACTAATAATAGGAGATGGACAAATATATTTTCGTGACCCAACGTCAATAAGCGTATTGCCATTATTCGCACTACTGCGACGCACTGATTACTAAAAAAAAAAAAAAAAAAATAAATGTTGCGGAAGCCTGTGACATTATGGAAATTGGACCATTGTGGAATATATTTGTAACAAAGGAAGAGACAAGAAAAAAAACAAGCAACATTGGTTGGGAGAAAAACCGCTTATTCTTCGGAGTATGATAAAAGCTTTGGCGCTCGTTAGCTCGCTCTCTCAAGCCAGAGGTGCGGGAGATCAAATGGTGATTATATAGCCGCATAATCTCGCTGAGCATGGCCACGCGAAGTCCCTATACTTCCAGCTGTTCTTCCCTTATTCTTGCTTCTTTAAATCCTTTTCTTACTCGAGTTAATTTATAGTTTAAATGGTAATAGGGTCAGCTTTCATAAAAATTATAGATTGAATAAAATAAGAGAGGTATAAAAATTCAAGGAAATTGATCCATGAAAAACGAGGGTTTTTCAATGTTGTAAAAAATCTATACATTTTTTTTAAATTACTTTTAGATTGAATTTATTTTTTGCTTCATCATAAAGGAGCTTTGTTTTCGTGAAAAAAAAAAGATTTCGGACATTTTCATTCCGGGACACTCCGATTGGTACAAAACGTCGAGAAAATTGATTTACAATAAATGTTCGCACAAATATCTATTGAAATTTTATTGAAATTTGTATTTTTCAAAAAATGTCCGTTCGCGCTCTACTTGCCGCAAATTTTTAGCTATTGAGCTGAATATTTTTTTACAAGCTATGTCAAAGGACGGCTGGTATTGAATTTGGGATAAATCGACAAATAGATTCGGTTTTTATGGGATTTTGAATTTTTCGAAAAATTTTCATTTTTCTGTAACTCACGTAAAATCCCATCAAATGAACTGAAATTGAACTGAAATTTTCTAGAGACGAAAAATAATACTCTGCACTGTTGTGCACCGAATTTGATGATTATAGGTAGACTTTGTTTCGGTTGTTGTTGTTGTTCTTTGATGAAATGGGCATCCTTAACATTTTCTTTTCTCTTCAAATAGAGATTTCAGGATATTTATTTTATGCCTCAAATTCAATACCTGAGGAAGTGCAACAAATAAAATTCTCGATTTTATCCAAATAGCACAACAATCTTTATCTATGAAGTCTAAAAATTCATCCAGCGAAAACTCTAAGAGTTATACAAAAAAAAGAATTAAGGAAACGTAAAAGAACCACGACTGGAATTTAAAAAAACTTTCTGTACTATAAAATTTAAAAAGCTAAAAAATTAAAATTGTATCGCGTCTCTAAATTTTGTATTAACACTTTTTTTAAACAAAACAAGAATTGACGAAATAAATATGTCAAGTTGACAATTTGTTATTTAATAAATTAGAAGTACCACAAAAATATTGTCCAACTAAAAAATCAGAAGTGACAAATGTATTCTTTTTACTTACACTGTTTTTACATTATCAATCTAATTATTTCTTAACTAAAAAGTACAATACATAATTTGCAACAAATTATTTCTGTACTGTTTTTGCAAAACTATAAATCGCAACAAAAAAAATATAGTCATATTACTAAAAACTGTCCGCAAAAGTTTTACAACAAAAAAAAAATCGATAGAAACCTTGTGTTAAAACTACACAAATAAATACTTTGGCAGTGCATTAGGCATGTTGCAGAGAATCTTGCAGAGCATCAAAGGTTCATCGATAAGAGAGTACGAAATATCTCGAAAGGTAGAAGGGCTCGATCGTTCGCTCGTCAGCGTCCACGTATAGATATTCATTTTTCACGCTCATATTGTAAATGCAAGCTATTAATACGCTCGTATTACGAAGCACAAAGGAGGTAATTAGCGCCCGGTTCATCAGTCACTCGGGCGCATCCCCCTCCCCCCACCCCCTTTATGGATAATACGTACACGCTATACACGTTATACTATAATAATAAACGTGTATACACGCTTGTAAAAGAGTATGTATAACATGTAGAAGGCGCGTACGGTGCTTTCGATGCGAGAGTAAATCCCAAGAGCTATCCTGCCACCGAGGATTCTCGTATAAGGCCCTGTGGCTCGTCTCCACAACATTTTACCTTCCCCCGAGGGCCACAACACACATTACAGAGCCACTAATGAAGCCCGCTCTTCCTCCATTTCCACCTATACCTCTTTCCCTTCACAAATCTGCGAGACAAATAGACGAAAAAAAAAAAAAAAAAAAAAAAAACGAAAAAATTCCAGAACCGAGAAGTCTCTCCTCTCGACTCCGATTAACTCGCGTTATATTTTATGTCGGGACCTACAAGCGTTACCACAAGGGCCCCGGTGAGTCGGACAAGATTTTTAATTAGACGCGCGCGAGAAAAGGCATCAACGACGAGGAGAAAGAGAGTCGGATATTGTGCATCATCTATCACTGCAGAGTGGAGCAATCACGAGAGTTATTATACCGACAGAGCGTATAACCGAGGCATCGAAAGAGCTGTCGACATTTTTTCTTTCTTCTTGTACTTGTTTCTTATAATTGCGTTAAACCTTTAAAGGCACGTTTTGCCTTTTGGGATTTTATTAATACTTTTATTTTTTTTGCCTTTTACAACGTTAAAAATTCAGCGTATCAGACTTGGATTTTTTAAATAAAAAGAAAAAAATTTAATTTTTATAGTTTGAACAAAAAATTCATTTCCACGAAATGACTACGGAAAATATGGATTAGTTGACGTAAATTTGTTTGTCCGTTTGTAGCTTTAGAGAAAGAATACAAAAATTACTTATTTGAAATTTTGATTTTTCATTTTACGACGTAGTTTATTTCAGTTTTAGACAAAAAATGTTTCTTTCCTTGAATACAGTATTTTGTGTAATTTGAAAGAAAAATGTAGCTTTCATTTTTAACATATTTCTTATATTATATCTACAACATATGTTGAATATCATTTTTTTACTAAAAATAATGATCATTTTATTAAACAAGTGCGGGAAATTGTTATAATTAAGGATGCTAAAAATCAAAGAATTAGAACAAGGCAATTGCAACGCATTTTCCTAATTTACGATTTTTACGCGGTTGGATGACATAACTGAATTATTAGATCAAGAAATAATCGGACATTTAATAAATTTCATACTTGGTGACTTTATGCATTTCCGAAATCTTTACATACTTCACATCAGAGGCATTTATTATCTAACTATATATATTTTTTTTTTATATATATTTTTTATCTAACTATATGAATATTACAATTACTTTCTTCTTATCAAGAGAATTTCCATTCAAAATCCAAAAACTGATCAAAGTTTTAATGCGAAAATTCTAAAAAAATCTAATTTTAAAAATCATCCATACGCGGTGTCCATTAACAATGTGGTGTTAATTTCCCGCATAACCTAAAAAACGTTAAAAAATATTATACTTAAAAGCATGTTAAAAAAATGGAACGGCATATTTTGATTTCATTCGTGCCATAATTCTGTATTAATTTCTAACGATTTATTGATTATTAATTAATTCATACCAAACATAAGTGTGTTGATAGTTTTGAGGTGGAACTCAAATAAATTTAACACACTCGCTTTTGACTTCAGTAGGTTATTAAAAATCATCTCTAGCCAGTCTCTCTCTAAAAAGTTGGTGGGTCATGAAATATCTCGAAAATATCGAAGGTTTGATATTTGCATTGTTGCCTCTTTATTCGTGCTGTGATTGGTTGCCAGGCAAGTCCGTGATAAACAAGTTCAGTTTGTGTCAAATTTGACATAAGAGGACGGGCACTGCAGTGCCCGTAACCTTTTAAAGCTTTATAAGAGCGCAAAAGTTTTTCAGACACGTGCGCCAGCGCGTGTGATTAGGCTAGTCTTCCTTAAAAAAGTATATAGCGGCTAAAATATCTCGCATTTTCGATACTAGTATTGTTGCCGCTTTAATCGTTCTCTGATTGGCTGTAGGGGCATCTGATGCTCGTGCGATTCGACGAGCAGCTTCAGTCGTCTCATTTAGTCGAAGTTTGGTTGAGGTCGTTGAGGTTATTTCTTCTCAGTATTCTAGCCAATACTGATCTTCCAGATCAGTCAGAGGCAGAGAAAAATTTGAAGTTAATGTTGGTGGCTGGAAATTTTTATGCATAAGGTAATTGTCCCAGTGGCGACGCACCTATAAGAAATCGAATTTCTGTCTCTTTTCCTTTGCACTTGCGCATTTACACTGAGACCTGTGCGGTCATAGGGGCGTTCAACTTAAACTGATATATTAATTTTAATGTGCAATTGTGACAAAACATTAATATACGTTGACAGCAAAATTAATTTTAATTATAAAAATTAAAGTACTTGTAAGGGTTTTAATATACCTTAAATTGATTGTATATCACACTTTTGTGTCAAATTCACAATAAGCCAGATTTATGCATTAAATCTTCCAGTACCGGTACATTAAATGTCATGCAATTTTCTTTACATTGGAAAGGTAATGGCAAAGATAGAAAGAAATATTAAAAAAAAATAAACAAAAGAAAGTTCATTGAAGCAACCAGTATTTTTTTTACTTCCACACTCTCCAACAATAAGTGTAATAGAATAATTTTCAGTTGTAAAAAAAATGTAATAAAATAATGTAACAAGAATTGCTGACTCATAAATTCGCAACGACCAACATTACCAATGATGAGTGTCCAATAAAACCAGTATCAACATTTCTCCGATAACCTCAAAACAATTAAAACACACGATACACAAAGACGCGTCAATAAAATTCAACGCCGTTATGAAATTCCATTCATGCCATAATTCCGCATCGATTGCTAAAAATTCATTTCTTATCATCGACTCAGACCAAAGATAAGAGCATTAAATCTTTTCAGGTGGATTGATTCCCACGCATGCGCATATGCGAATTTAACGCACTCTTACAAAATAGAACAACAATGTTTCAGCCAATCGCTTTAAACATTCCGTATATTCTAAACATCGTTCAATGACTTTCTGTTTCGATCATCAACCTCGTTCAGATGTTAATTCTTCTTTTCATTCCAGCTACATACAAGCATAAAAATGAAGACGCTGCGTACAATCGCAAATGGTTTTTTTGTGCAGATCGTGACGCTGGCGCTGGCAATCCGCGCGTTATTCGTAGACAGGAAGTGCGTAGCTCGTTGATTGGCTGGTGGAACTCCGCACGGGGATAACTCGGTGACCTATGACCCCACCCTCGCGGGGCGCGCGCACGCCTCCAACCCCCGAGGAAGTAATTACCGGGCCACCACCCCCGCTCGATAACGCGCACGCTATCGCGCGTATGGCGTGCTCCTACAACTCCTTATATATATATATATATACACACATAGATATGTAGGGTACATGTGTACATATATAGCTTTACTGCCACCCACTCCGTGACGTCGACGATGCCACGGCGTCTGCACGAAGTTTGCACCCCCGCACATTTATATATATATATATATACGACGTTTTACCCCTCGTTGCTACACCATCCTACACGTATACACTTTTCTATACCATCCACCTTTTGATATACCTATATTTTAGTAACTCCTCCACGACCCTCCAAACCTTCTCTTCTCTCTGTACTCCCCCGCCAGCAGCTTTTCCATACCCTTGTAGCATACACTCGCCCGGTAATATACGTAAATGGTGGGGCGAGGGGGGGGAAACGTCGTTCACATACGCTCGTGGTCACATTACACAGAACGTACACTCTTAGCCTGTGGGTTTTGGATGCGACAGAGCTCTCTCACTCTTAATGCACTATCTACCTAATATAGCGTACGAGGAGTGTAGCACATGTACCTTTCACGTAGCCAACGACGCGGAGCGTGCGGCAATTATAGGAACATAAATTACACCCTTTTCTACCTGTATGTTATATATATAATGCGGTACACATAATATATATATATATATATATATATATATGTATGTATGTATGTGCGCTACGCATATGAAGTGGGAGGAAAGATGAAAGAGAAATTGTCGTGGTGGAAAGTCTATTTGAAATTGTGTGACAAGATGTGAACTAGAAAAAAAAATGGTTTTTTTTTTATTAATTAAAAAATTGATTGTTTTGTTTTGAAAGTGGGTTAAAAAGTTTTTTTACAAATTAAGGAAAGATGCTAATACTGAGCTGTTTGCAGTTAATTATTTTGTATCTTTGATGAAGCCACCTCTGTGAGGAAGTGTACTGATCAATTTTAGCTTCCTCGTAGAGGGAGATTTATTAGAGGTACAAAATAATGAGGAAGCAATTTGCAAGGTTCTACTTTGCTGGCTTGTTTATGTATACAAAATTTTTTTTAATATATTGAATTATTGATTTCGAACAGTTTGGATTAAATGCTACATATGATCTGTTTGTCGGATTCTCAAAGAATTTAGTATAAAACAGCGACACATTCTATTCAAGTTTTATGGACAATATGTAGATCAGTTGCTTGAACAGTTCTCGAGTTATAGCATTTTCAGAAAAATTACGAAAACGCTAATTTCTATAAAATCGACTTCGCCTAAATTTAGTATTAATTTTATTGACATACTCTATTTAAGTTTTGTGCAACATTTTAGATCGGTTACTTGAACCGTTTCTAAGTTATATCATTTTTTTTTTAATTTCGAGAATTTCAAAACTCCACAAAATCCGATTCTGCCAAATTCAATATTAAACGACATTAAATATACCTGCACTTATGAAGAACTATTTGGCAAAATATTGTAAATTTTACGAAATTTAGAGCGATCGCACGCCTTTTCAAACAAATTCAAAAAGTTATAAAATCTAAATTTCTCCATATATTTTGTCAAAAATTGCCACTTCACTTGAGTACCAACTTTCAGCATAATCAGTTGAACGACTTTTACGTTATAAGTGATTGAAATTTCGTGCACGCACGCACACACATACGGACACATAGGGACATTTTTTCTAAACCACTTTTCTCGATGTTTTGACTCATTCTGAGTGTCTTGACATGAAAATCTCGAAACAAAAAATGTTCACAACAAAGCTTCCTCTATGAAGAAGGAAAATCAAACAATGATTTTTTTTTTTAGACTTATGTTGATGCATTTTATTCGCCTTATTATAAATTTGATGAATATTCTACTGAAGAATGAAAGTTAAGATAAAAATGCAATTTTTGTAAATGTAAAAAAAAAAAAAATACTTCTGCAGAGATTCAGTATTTTTTGGTTAATTTTATTTTTATAAAGTTTGAGTTTATTGTCATTTTTACAATGCAAAAGTCTTGCTGTTTTTTTGTTAAAAGTGTATGAAAAATGTCTAAATCTAACAAATCCACACTTTTTTTTGTCATTTTACTAGGATAACAAAAAGATCGTAACTGAAAAAATTATTTTTTATTGTTTGCATGACTAGTTGAGGACTGAAAGGAAAAAAAATGGAATTTATTCATGAAAAATAAATTCAACTTTAATAAAGGCTCAAAGTATATTTTAAAAAAGAGGCATAAAATTATCAACATAACGCTCGATTAAAGCTTGAACGAATATGAAGCAAATAAACAGCGAATAAATAGGCATTTCCATATAAAAAAAAATTATAACTATTTTCGGTAATTTGTCTTCAATGACCAAAAAAATTATCCTTTTTACATTCCACATGGATATATTTATCCGATGAATTGAGATTCCCGTAACAATTCTGCTAACATCACAAACAAAAATTACATTTATTATTATTATTATTAATATTTTTACATTAAATGCCCCACCGGCCCAGTAGGGCTCCGACTCGTTATCATTATTATTATTATTATTATATAACTGGAAACCTAATTTTTAACTGTTAGAAATTACGATAAATCAGTGCAAAAGCATTTTGTAACAGTACACATCTTTCCCCTGTGCGAAGAATGAAGTATTCCTTCTTCCCCCCTTTTTTCTCTTCTCTCATCACCTAGCATCATCCCCCTGATCGAATCTCGTGCATACGGGAATCAGAGTTAAGAAATCTCGAAGAGAGGATTTGAAATTTGTCGACGCGAAGATTTACACCCCTCCACTTATAGGGAATGCCTATAGCATTATACCGTATACAGCTTACTGATGCGCTGTACGTATAATACCAGTATGTATTACCGCGAAAGCGACCACGCGTTCACATTAGAATAGATTGTATCAAGTAGAAGCCCGAAGCGAGGGTTGGCGCTTCTTCTCTCACCCCTCTCTCGTCGTATACAATCGCTATTCGCTATATTACACGACTTCACTCCTTCTACTACACGACCGAACAGTGTTCGCAATGCCGTGCAGCGATTTAACATCGGGGATAAAAAAAAAATCTCGTGTGTGCGGTACACGGAAGAACTGATCGAATTATTTAACGTGAACGAGCAACACCCACCCTTGATGGTATTTGTCATGTGATAACTTGTCGAGGATTTACACTCGTCGCTGAGGGGTAAATAATCTCTGGCGAACGAATCTGCTTTCTCGGGTTTATACGAAACAGTCTATTATACGAAATATTGAGATATCGAGTCAGACTCCGCGTCTCTAGTGCACAGTAAAAAATTGGCCGCAAAAATCAGAAGGGCCAGATTTTAAAGTAACAAAATCCGTTAACTTCACTAAAATTTTGTGTATCGTATGGATTTTTCGTTTAAATTTAAAAAGTAACACAAAGATTGTGTAAATTTGACAGATTTTTGTATGTAAAATTGGAAGTGATATTTAAAAAATGTGTTAAATTGACACATTTGGAAACAACATAAAAAACGTGTTAAATTGAAACATTTGGAAGTGATACAAAAATAAGTTAGATACATTTGGAAATCATACAAACGTATGTTAAATTGACACCTTTGGAAGTATCTCGGCAAATGTGTTAACTTGACACATTTAGTAATGACGCAAACATATGTCATACTAACACATTTGAGAGTGACCCAAACATGAGTTGAATCGACAGATTTGGAAGTGATAGAAAAAGTGTGTTAAATTGACACCTTTGGAAGTATCTCGGCAAATGTGTTAACTTGACACATTTAGTAATGACGCAAACATATGTCATACTAACACATTTGAGAGTGACCCAAACATGAGTTGAATCGACAGATTTGGAAGTGATAGAAAAAGTGTGTTAAATTAACCCCTTGGGAAGTATCTAGACAAATGTGTTAATTTGACACATTTGGAAATCACACAAATCGTGCGTTAAATTGACGCATTGGGAATGACACAAAGAATGTGTTAAATTAACATATTTTTATATGTTAAATAGGAAGTGACACAAAAATGTATTATACATTGACACATTTTTATATGGTAAATTGGAAATAACACAAAAAGTCTGTTAAATTGACACATTTGGAATGACACAGAAAATGTTAGATTGACAAATTTGGAAACAACATAAAAAACGTGTTAAATTGAAACATTTGGAAGTGATACAAAAATAAGTTAGACACATTTGGAAATCATACAAACGTATGTTAAATTGACACCTTTGGAAGTATCTCGGCAAATGTGTTAACTTGACACATTTAGTAATGACGCAAACATATGTCATACTAACACATTTGAGAGTGACCCAAACATGAGTTGAATCGACAGATTTGGAAGTGACAGAAAAAGTGTGTTAAATTAACCCCTTCAGAAGCATCTAGACAAATGTGTTAATTTGACACATTTGGAATGACACAAAGAATGTGTTAAATTAACACATTTGGAATGACACAAAGAATGTGTTAAATTAACATATTTTTATATGTTAAATTGGAAATAATACAAAAAGTCTGTTAAATTGACACATTTGGAATGACACGGAAAATGTTAGATTGACTCATTTTCATATATTAAATTGGAAGTGACGCAATAGTTGTGCAAAAACAAAAACACACAATTTTTTAACACACTTTGAATTTTTTTCTATAAAACTAAAAACTGACGAATAAAATTATGTTACATTAACACAAAGTGTCTGTGCACGCCTCTCTGCTGTACACAATTTTTTTTATTTACTTTTTTACTGTGTGAATGTCTGTGTGTAATGTAATTCGATGATAAAGATTATCCATCCATGCCGTATAGATTGAGTATAGAGACGAGAGGGAGGGCTCGAAAATCCGTTGTCGATTAAGTAAGTGCAAGGAGAGGTATCGCGCACACGAGTTGACCCCGGAACGAGTTTCTCATTGGCAGCCAAGACTCGTGGCTCAATCGTGATTGGTCGTGGGTCGAAGGGGTCGCGACTCACCTACCCCTGAGTCCGGGGGTGCGCGACCTCCCACGCGAACTCGCGAGATATACCTATAACCAACCGTCAGCAGCACCTCCCATCGTATGCGCGACTTATATACTGCACTCTACTCCCTTCCGCTCTTCCTTCTTCAACGATAAACTTACCTAATTCTGCATTTTCCTTGTGAGATTTCAACTTATCGTGTTTTTTAGATTCACATGGTAGAGAGTAACAATTTTTATTTGTATGCGCGTTTTGTTACTGGCAAACTTTGTTGCTAAACTTGAAAAGTATGAAATTTTGTTAAATTGGCGAATTTAGTTATTTTTTCCTACAATTTTTAATGACTAAAAAATTATCAAACTTACACATTTTTATTTATTAAATTAGAAGTGGCAAAGAAAATGCAAGTTTGTCACAAAAAAGTGTAAAATAAGATGTGACAGATTTGTCAAAGTTATACATTTTTATTTGTTAGATTGAAAATGAGAAAAAGATCTTAATCAGAAATGACTGAACATGATTCATCTAATTTACAAAAAAAAAAAAAGAATAGTAGTTATAATAGTAAATAAAATTTGAAAAAAAATATAGACCCACATAAGTTGCAATTGGAAAAATAACGGCACGAATTCTCATTATTTTCCGATGTTATAAGTAACATAAAATTAAATTTCACACAAAAAGTAACATTACATTCATACTTACGTAAGCAAATTAAAATATTATGTATAATTAATGTATAACATATATATTAACAATATTTGCAATAATACTCCAAAAATAAATCACGTTGTGTATCAGGGATGAGATAAATTGAAATAAAAAAAATAGTTTAAATAATTTAATGACGAAATTGTTATCTATTTTTATTATTCATTAGTAAACCCATTCATTTGGAAAGAAATTACTCTAATTATTAATTAATGCAAAATCCTAAAAATTATCATTTCTGCACAATAATTTGTCATCATTTTTTTGTTACATCTGAAATGTTGAAACTTAATTTTACGATATAAAATAAATAAAATAAATAAAGTAAATAAAATAAATAAAATAAATAAAATAAATAAAATAAATAAAATAAATAAAATAAATAAAATAAATAAAATAAATAAAATAAATAAAATAAATAAAATAAATAAAATAAATAAAATAAATAAAATAAATAAAATAAATAAAATAAATAAAATAAATAAAATAAATAAAATAAATAAAATAAATAAAATAAATAAAATAAATAAAATAAATAAAATAAATAAAATAAATAAAATAAATAAAATAAATAAAATAAATAAAATAAATAAAATAAATAAAATAAATAAAATAAATAAAATAAATAAAATAAATAAAATAAATAAAATAAATAAAATAAATAAAATAAATAAAATAAATAAAATAAATAAAATAAATAAAATAAATAAAATAAATAAAATAAATAAAATAAATAAAATAAATAAAATAAATAAAATAAATAAAATAAATAAAATAAATAAAATAAATAAAATAAATAAAATAAATAAAATAAATAAAATAAATAAAATAAATAAAATAAATAAAATAAATAAAATAAATAAAATAAATAAAATAAATAAAATAAATAAAATAAATAAAATAAATAAAATAAATAAAATAAATAAAATAAATAAAATAAATAAAATAAATAAAATAAATAAAATAAATAAAATAAATATGTTTATATTTATCCATTCCTCTAACGTGGATTATTTTTTTGCATTCATATTTACTGGCTCTTTTATTATTCTTATTCATCGCTCTTTTTTTTTTGCGATAACGACAGCCACAATGCAGGGATCGCAGTAGCGGAGTAGACGCTGTTTTCTAAGGCTGCGATAATCGGGTGAAACACACACAGCCCCATGTCGCCCACCACCACTATTACAATCCCCGCGAAACGAGCCCCACAGCATCAGGAACAAGAGCATCACAATATAACATAGGCAGAGGCCATCAAGGGTGGCTGGGCCTGCACCCTGAAAGCCCGTGTGCCCTCTACGAGCAAAAATGGTCCGTGACGTCACGAGCTCATCCATCAAGACCCGTGACAACCAGCAAACCGAGGCGATTAACTTTTGTGGCTTGTACAGAGCAGAGTAGCACACCACTACATTTATACCAGTCAGTCCAACTTTTTTTTTTCCCCTGTGCGTTTGTTCGTTTCCCGCGTACGCGGATCTCCTGTAGGTGGTGAGTTTTTTTGCCACGACGAGTTTTATTATTAGACGAGACGAGGGGGCGGAAAGGAAGAGAGTGAGAGAAGAGGGCGAGGGGTCCCGGAGGGCACTAGCTCCAACAGAATAATTTTTATTATGGTGCCTTCAAATCAAATACTGAATTTGTTTAAATCACGTATCAGTGTTGTCAATTTTATTTATTCAACTTAAATTTTATTAAGCTGGCCATTATTTTTTTTTTTCAAACACAAGCGTAGTAGGATTTTAATTGAATTAAAGAAATCGTGTGCGATTCAATGAAAATCCGAGGGATTCATCTATAAGTATATTTCAAGATTTTAGAAAATTTCGAGATAGCAAGAATTCATCAGATTCAAATATATGTATTTCAAGGATTAAAAAAAAAATATTAAGATTCTGTGGTTTTTCGTAAGGAGTCAGTCAGCTTGGGTTTTGTAAGATTTCAGCATTGAAAAGACTGTATATTTACTGTACAGTCATGACATTAGCAAGGAAATTTATTTTTAATTTTAGTTTTTAAAAAGTTTGGAAGCGATTTTTAAAGTGGGATTAATATTGTTCTTTTTTCAATCGTTTTCGAGAATTCATAAGGTGCCAGGTTTTTCTTAAAAATTTTCAGGTGCCCCTCAAGACTTCTTAGGGTTTCAAATCATTTGCTTGGATTTTTGCTTCCTCATAGAGCAATCTTTGTTTTCGTAAAAAAAAAAATAATTCGAAATTTTAATGTCAACTTACTTAAAATAGTCTAAAACATCGAGAAATGCATTTTTTAGACGGCGTCTGTATGCGTGCGTGTGTGTGTGTGTGTGTGTGTGTGTGTGTGTGTGTGTGTGTGTAACGAAAGGACGTGAGGGGCTGCCGCATTTTTTGTGCGTTCGAGCTGAAACTTTGCACGCGCGTCGAGTTACTTCTAAGGTTGTTTGGTATTGAATATGTCTGGGATTGGCGAAGGGATTCACAAGTTATGAATATCTACTTTTTTAATAATTATTTTGGAAATGCTATAACTGGAGAACGTACTTGAACCGTTCTAAATTTTACTGATCCAAAATTTTACATTGAACTTGAATAGAATGGGTCGTTGTTTGATACTTAATTTGGTGAGCATCCAACAAAGAGTTCAGAGAATTCAGAAAATTAAAAACTTTTTTTTTACAAAGCTTCCTCTATGAGGAAACCAAAATCATATGAACATACTTCCTCGTAGAGGCAGTTTTGTAAACAAAAAAAAACTTTGTCAAAGATACAAAATAATGAGGAAGCAATTTGCAAGTTTCTATTTTGCAGCCTTTTTTAAGATCTGATCCGGTTCAGGGATTTCTTAATATTTTTAAGACTACTTAAGATTTTCTTGCATTTTTGAAGATTTCTTAAAACTGTACACACCAGATGTTAATAGTGGTTAACCATCGATAAAATCTCATTCAAATAAAATCGTTATTCATTCAAATTAAGCAGTACTTGATTCAAATAAATCTTTTCTGTCGTTGTGGAAAAACGCGTTAATAATTTCATAGACAGTAAACATTACATTTTCTTTTTTTGTTTGTAAAACAGGGATACCAATTTGTTAAGTTACTGCTTGTTAATTTGACAGTAATGTTCCTATATTTTACAGATTTATTTTGTTAAATTAGAAAGATAACAAAAGGATTTTTATACATTTGGCAAATTTAGTTTTTATCAAATTAAAAGTAACGAAAAAAAATTGTTAAAACATAAATTAAATTTCTTCAATCAGAAGTGACAAACAAAATTTCATAAATTTACAACATCAGAAAATTGTTAAATCATGAGTGACGAAAATGCTTTATCGAAATTAGAAAAAAAAAAAGAAAAAGCTACACGTATCTTCTGTAGGTGTTGATTTTTTTTTGCCCCGACGAGTTTTATTATTAGACGAGTGAGAAGGGGGAGTAAAAAAGGAGAGAAGGAGAAGAGGGCGAGGAGTCAGCCCCGGGGTCCCGGAGGGCGCGAGTTGCGGGTGCGAGCTCCAACACTATAATATGCTCGAAAGGCTGCCTGCTGCTCGTTGGATCATACTGCGCGCCAACCACCAACAAAAATCCTGCTTCCGGCTTGACTCTTGATTTACCGAGAACGAACACGAATCTATTACACGCTACAAACGCTGTAAATTCCGCTGGAACCACCTTTTTTATTACGTTTTTTTTTTTTTCATCTCGTTATAGAACAGCATGCTCGTTAGCGATGCTAGAATTCTACAGCTACGTTGTTGCTCGATAGCTACGGGTAACGAAACGGAAACGTGCGAATACCGACAACATATTTTTCCATCTTTTGCTTACAATATATTTCTTCTCTGTTTTTTCCTTTTATTATTTGTTATAGACTACTCGTTTCTTTTCAATTTTTTTTTGCTTTTTGTCCTCTTTATCTGTCTTTTTTTCCCTTGGTGCCATTTATCTACGGTTATCAGTCGCGTCATTTATGAAACACTAAGATCCCAATCGCGAACGGTAAGAGCTTCGGGTGTAGGATCTTTTTCCTCGTGATTTTTTCTTCTTTTTTTTCTCGTTTCGGGTAAAAGTTATGCTCGTTGACCGATGATATTTTTATGGTTCGCACGATAAGAAGAGATTGTCTCGTATGGACGCATAAATGTTTTCTGGTGGAGGGATTTTAGGGGTGGTTTTTTTTTTTTGGAGCTCGATAGTCGATATTATATATTGAACAATCGCCTTATGTCCGACCCCTCCAATAAAATATTCGCGTAGATGTGGTAAGGGATAGAAAAAAAAATAATATCAAATATACGATAAGCTGTGAAATAATTTCCTCATTGATTCTCTCACGACACAGTGAAAAGATTTTTGGGTAAAATCGGAATGTAACTTTTCGAAAATAACGCTGTTTGTTCATTTGACAGCAGTTTTTATTTGTGTTTGTCGATTTTCTTGTATTAAATTTAAAAAGAAACTTAAAATCGTTTATTTACTAAATCAGAAATTACAAAAAAATATGTCATCCTCACAAATTGTTATTCGTTAAATTAGAATTTTTTAAAAAATATGACAATATATTTTGTAACAAGAAATAACAATATTTTTTGTTGTAAAAATGACATAATACATATAATAAATTATATATTATGTGAGGTTTTTTTTTTTGCAAAGCTGGAATAGCACACAAAAATTCTGTCAAATGAACATAAAATATCTGTGGACGTTTATTGACATGTTTCCGTCAAAATTACACAAATTTCAATTTAGTTTTTGCTGTTCGATGTATTTTTTTCAGAAAAAAAAAAAGAAGTAACTGGTTTGGCAAGTGAGCTAAAGTGTAAAACAGGTTAATGAATACAGGAAGTTACTACGATGATTAATAAACGTGCCGGTTTTCACGGGCAATAACGATCGTATCTGTATACGCGGAGGGAGCATTATTAACCCGAGCTCTACTGTTATTGTTCGGAGGGAGGATATAGAATGCGGCGACTCTCGTAACACGATTACCGTAACGCTATTAGGTTGTAGCTTGTGCACCGTCAAAGCTCTTTCCCTCTCTCTCTTTCTTTCTCTCTCGAAGCCTGCTTTTTGTCGGCGTTGTAATGTAGCGATATAATTAGTAGTATACCCCGAGACACTCACTTTTTTTTCGTACTCGTAACTCAAAGGAAAGATAAATTGCTCAAGAATCAATCAGAAAATGTGTGCTTTCTTTCAAGGTATCACTTAGTATCGACAAGTGCCAAGTGTGGAACATATTTATATCAGTAACTTATTTTATGGTCGAGAATTTTGTGCGACGGTATATCTTTTTTTTCGACGAATCACAGCTCTTTTCTTTCTATCACACGTTTGTAACGATTCTCCAGGAATTTAAAGAGTGAGTCAATACAGGACCACGATGTCATCTCGTGAACCGGATGGCCTAAAAAAAAGTTAAATGTAAGCATGATTATTTGACTATAATTATTATGAATTTTTATTTGTTAAATTAGAAGCGACAACAAATGTGTTAAATCAGAAATGAGAAAAAACGCTTTGTCAAAATTACAAAAAGAAAAATTGAAAATGGGAAATGACACACTTTTCGTTGTAAAAATAACAAAAGAAATATTACGCTAAATAAAAAACACCATCTTTAATCATTTATTTTTGTACTTTCTTTGTCAAATAAAAAATTGAACATTTTTCTTTTTATATCGACAAAAAAACGTTTCAGACAGAAAATTTATATAGAAATACACAAACTTTAATGCAGTTTTTACTGGAGGAAATGTCTTTTTCTAAGGTCACATTCAGGGGTTCGAAAGTAAATAAATTGAAATTATTTAAAGCTGTTTTTCTCAAAACTAATTCGTAAACTAGAACAAGACTAGAAAAAATATTAAACATAAAACAAAAGTTCAATGCAACACTGTAAGTACTCAAAATATTAAATTCAACAACGTCGAGAAAAGTTGTTTAGAAAATGTGTCCGGACGTGTCTGTGTGTACGTGCATGTGTGTGGTTCAAATTTGTCAGTCAAATGTTTCTTTGGTATATATTTCATAAAAACAGGTTGAAATATTTTGATTTTATTGGATTTTCAAGATTTTGAGAAACGTCTATTATCACTCTAACTCGAACAAAACTTTATCAAAGTGAAGCGAGCTTTGTTATTGAATTTAAATGAAATCGATAAAGTGGTTAAGATTTTATAGAAATTTGCATTCGAACCTTGCTTCATATTTTTTTTGATCCGCTGGATAGTTGCAACCGGATAGCTCGAAAAACGAAGTAATGTCCTTTATCATAGAGGTTTGTGAGAAATAAAAAAAAAATGAGGAAGCAATGTGCAAGGTTCGACTTTTCAACCTTTTTTAGTATGTCGAGTAAGCCACATTTTCGATTTTTGGAATGTTATATATTTTAATAATTACAGTATTAATTCGGACAGATTGTAATATTTTCAAATTACATTATTAGACTTGATGAACATTTTATTTCAACTAACTTGATCGATTGGCCGTGATTTGCTCATTTATACAAATAAGTTTGCAGATCAAAATTTAAATTAGTATTTTCTTTAAATTTGTGTTTAATGTATAGGCAATCAATAAATATGACATGGTACATACGTTTTAGCAAATAATTGAGAATTTACTGTCACGCAACTAAATAAATGAACTAAAAAATATTCTTTATACGAAATATACTTTTAAATATTGTAAAAATTCGATTTAAAAAAATCCAATTAATTAAATCAATTTAATTGGATCCACTAATAAAGAAAATTACTGATTTAAATAAATTATAAAAACTAAACTAATTTCACTAAACCAACGAATTAGAATTCTCTTACAGAAAATTTCGAAAAAAAATTGTACAGGTTGTTATGCTTCGTTTTTATACCTGCGGAAACACATTCGACGTCCCCGCTCGTTGTGTCCTCTGGGGTATCCAGTGGTTCCTCTGAGGACACCCAATTTCTGGCAACCTGAAACAAAAAATACGATTTTTTAAGCGACATATCGCGATTGAACGCCAAGGTTCCGGTATCGATGTTGTAGATGATATAAGGGCGCATGCAGGGCTTCGCTCCAAGTTATCCTGCACATAAAACTCGATTTCATGCAGCCCACCTGCGCAACCGGCAGCTAAGTTGCAACCACAAGACCGCAAGTCGAGAAGATGCAGCATGCGCTTCCGTACACCTCTTTTATACACTTCCGATACCATTAACAATGAGCTGTCTCTTCCTCGTCGAGGTAGTCGTGGCGGAGTTAGGTTTTATTGACCGAGAGGAAACCTCCGAGCAGTCGTTATTACAGGACACACGTGCATCCGCGACTAATATATCTAGTACAATATATTATAGTATACAACAACCCTATAACGCGAGGCGACCGCAAACTCACAACCGCAGAGTCCCCAAGAGAGGAAAGAGTTATTAACGTCCAATGAGGCCATTACTATAGCGAGTGTGTCGTTATATATATCGTGCTCGTTATCTAAATTATTGGCCTCGGGAGAATAAAAATAATATCGAGCACGCAAATTTTCATCGATTCTTTCAATTAATAACTTTTTTTTAAACAAACTATCGCAAATACGTTTTCAATTATTCATTACTTAAGGGAGCCGAGTCATGTAAAAATCATGAAAATTAAATGATGCAGCAATTATACGTATGAAACATTTCTTTATCAACCAACTTTTGAAATTTCTTTTTACCCCTCCGAATAGGTTCTTCCTACTGTGATAACTTTTCTGTTGGTTCTGTAAATAATACTGTAAATGATATAAAATCAAGGGGAAAATAAAATATATTTGAATTTGTGAAAAAAATATGATTAGACAAAAAAGTGGCTCAGTTGATAAAGAATGCTGTATGTAAAAAATGTGAACTTGATAAAAATTACTACTCGGCGAAGAGAAAAAATGAAAACAAAATTGTAAGTGCTGGAAATGGTTTTCTTTATTTCACTGATGTAAATATTTTTGTATATTTTGCACTTGAGGCAGTTCAGGTTGCACGATGAGCTAAATTGGTTTGTTAGAAAATATGCCCACTCATGTAGTAAATTTATCCCTGCAGGGTAATTTTGTTTTACAAAATTTCCTTGCATCTTCTGTGAATGATATTCAAATAAAAATCTGTATACTCAAATTGAACAGAATCTTTGGCACTAAGAAAATTGTCCTTATGAGACCAATTTAGTCCATCGTTGCAATCTGAACACTGTGACAAGTGTGAAATATTAAAAATATTTATTCAAAAAACAGTTGTCCTTATAAAAATGTTTCATGTACTGTACTTGAATCTTCGTAAGACATACAAAATTACATTTAAAAAATGACATCGAAGAGAAACGTTTGGTAATGCTCAATGACAAAAGATATTGATTAATTATAACTTTCTGCAATATTGTTCGGTAATATAATTTTGATATTACGTATCCAATATTTTAACCCGAATTGCAATTTTTTTATATCAGTCTTTTAAAAGAATAATCCATAGATTTCATATTGAAGAAACACAATATTTTAACAATATTATTTATATCAATAATAGATTCTATAGTTTCAACGAATTTTAAATTAGCCTAAATGCGCCAATTGTTTCTCTATTTTAAGAACTGTTGCAAAAACTGAAAACAGTCGAAAGAAATGTTGCTGCAAACAAAAATTCTAAAATTTGTTTGTAATCACCGTAAAAAAATGCATATAGAGGAATCGTAAGGCATGTATCTGGCAATGCGAAAACAGGGTTTAGTCAGGGGCTGGAATTTTCGTAACCGTTATACGCAGAATCAGCGTTTCCCTCAAGGGAAATACGCCGATTATATTTGCCTAAAGTACCAAAGTTCCAAACTGCAAGTAAATGGGTAGAGAACATGCCGGTAGCCTCAAGCCGCACTGGAGTTCAGTCGGCTGTACCGAGTGTTCGCTCTCGTCTGCCTATTTGCACCGGCACTTTAATTAATTACCTGGTACGTCTCCGATAAAGTAATGATTGGCTAGTCGCGGTCAATCAACAGCCGAGTGTTTTAGCTACCGGTACACCTCTCGGTAAATCATGACGTAGCTCTTTCAATTTTCCTTAAGCATCCGTAACAAACTCTCCTCTACATAGCACACTTTTCCACAAAAGTGCCCGAGCGAACATTGCGAACAATGTTCAGTGACAAATACGCAGATAGATATGATCGTACGGCTCAGTAAGTCATATTAAACGAGATAGCGAAAGAGAAATATAGTATGCCTCGATGGGAATTTATTTGCAAGCACTCTGACGAACGTGGAACAATTAATCATCGTTCAATCGTCGTAATCGTCAATCATGTCTCTTCGCAAATCTATATATATATATAAACCTTATTAGCTGCGCCTTGGTACTCGAGAAAAAACTCTTATGGAGTGTTTTTAATCAGGAAAAATGGTACTACTTTGACTCTACATGATGTGACTCTCCAAAGTGCCATCTTTCCACATCGCTAATTTTGTTCGGTGTGCGCGATTTATACATTCCGGAATTCGAAAAACCAAAACAACTGTTTTTAGACTGTCCAGTTAGTTGAAATTGTACAAATTCTCCAAAAAGTAGCTGTCTGTAATTTCTACAAAATATCAAAAGGCAATTGACCAGTCGACGATTAAGAGAGTCCGTATTTGGAAATTCTATGAATTGTAGAATTATAACTATGGAAACTCGCGTCATGTGTCATCGATGTACTAACGGGAAAAAAGTACACCAAACATCTCAAGAATCACGAATTTGAAATAGAAGGCGATTGAAGAATTTCTCTCAGGTTGCCAAAA
This sequence comes from Perithous albicinctus, assembly GCA_964016905.1. Lineage (NCBI taxonomy): Eukaryota > Metazoa > Arthropoda > Insecta > Hymenoptera > Ichneumonidae > Perithous > Perithous albicinctus. The sequence goes on from OZ024695.1 coordinate 6,939,239, forward strand.
GTGTTTGTCTGGGATGCTTGAAAGGTTGCGCGACTCTGAAGATCGTTCGGCATTGAAAAGCCCGAATCAAGAGTCTCTCTTTTGGCCCGAGGTGGCTCGATGGCTCGCTCAAGTTCCAATATTATATTGTAGGGAATGAGAGTCCATGAATCGGTAGTGGTGAATTTTCACCGAGAGCCAAGGATCCCATTAGACATTAGTGGCCAGAGTTGTATGAAGACCACAGTTGCCACAGCACTATAGTAGGATAGCAATAGCTTGATGGCGGGGTAGAGAATCACGAAGGGGCGCGTCGACGACAGAGTTACTGTAGGTTCTCTCTCAGCTCCTGTTGCGGTCGAGTTCGCTGGATACAGAGTACTCTGGTGTATACCGCGAGTTGCTGCTTCTGCTTCGAAGGGTAGTATGGAGGATAGCCACTTCTCTCATCGTTGCTCGACGATGCGATGCGGTTCTTCTATGTGCTATATAACACTATTCTGCTGTAACTCGGGTACTCGACTTTCTTCCCCTCTGCTCTTTATCTCTGCCTCTCTCCCTCTCTCTCTCTCTCTCTCTCACTCGTCGTGCACTTTCCGCGAGAGCAAAGTGAAGAGAGTGCAGAGAGAATACCGGCCATTGTCAGAGAGGACGGTATTCATCCCCCTCTGGTAAACCGCACTCTGTGTATTTCTGGCCTCGAGATTCCCTGACTCTTCTTTCTCGAACCCTCTTCTACTCACTCTTCTTCTTTCTCTTTTTTATCACTCCACGTCACCCTCCTCTTTCTTTGGCTACCTATGAGCGAAACCTCGCGACACTCTATGACACAAACCCTTCAAGCTGCAGATCTCGTTATGCGATTCTTTTTGCGTGCACCAGGACACGATACTAGAGTGTAATACGATATCGCTGGTAGCGTGACATTTCCGAGAATACGTCCCTCAAGCATTATTTAACGAGTGTCCGATAAAGGAATTGAATGTAGCTCGAAACAGCCTATATGATCATTCACGGTCTTCATCTTCGTTCTTTTTTCTGCAAAGGAAGAATTAAGTAATGTGATTAAAGACAGACAATCGCAAACATCAACGTTCAACTTCGAGCGAGGGATATTAACAGTGTTGTCAGGTTGCTGACTTGCTAACTTTAATAACAAATATCTTAATAACTATATGGGAATATCTCATTTTTTTGCAATGGTTGTGGGGAAACTTCCTCTTTCGATAACATAAAAATTATACGGTGTAAAGTTTGTTGCCACTTGTGACTCAACTTCCTTAAGCCACCCCCGATTAGATTTTTTTACCCTTTAATGCCCTGTGTGTCATTTTGACAGAAATAAAAGCATATATTTCTTCAATTTGTATCGAAAAACACGGGAAAAGTTGAAGATTCAATTTTTAAATTACTGTGTTCTGTGCAGTGTTGAAGCTATTATTTTGTTGAATAATTTTGTAAATAATTATAGGCATAATAAATATAGAAACAACAATTTTCTTGTTTATTCAGTTAAAGAATAACACACATTTTTGGATCATTTAATTTCCCTTGAGAATAGTAAGAAATCCGCACGTAAAAAAATGTGAGCTTTGGCAAAAATATGTTATCCCTAGAAAAAAGTCAACTTTCAAAAAATTATTGTTCAAACTAAATTTTAACAATACATCTTGCAACAAATATCGTTTTACTAAATACAAGTTTCTAAATTTTACATTATTACTGTCTACTGTGTTGTGTTGAAATTATTCATTTTTAAACATAGCTTTGTAAATAATTGTAGGAGTAATAAAAATGGTAATAACAATTTTTCTTGTATATTCGACTAACGAATAACATTTGTTTTTGCTTCGTTTAATTTCCCTTGAGAATAGTGAGAGATCCGCCTGAACGCCGAGGTTGGGGGTTGAAGGTATACATCATCTAGTGAAAGGTAGATAGAGGTATACCCGCGGTGACGCCGCGAAAGGAAGAGCCACCACCCATTCGATAATTAGCCTGTCCTGTGTTGCCACAACCCCTGATATGCCTCACGCTCGACACGGTAGGCGAGTCTCGCTTACCAGACTCTCTTTAACTCCTACCCTCGATGCAAACGTACGACCAAAGTTGTGTATTTATGATAGCAAAAGTTGTGTATATACAAAGCGAACAAATATCACGCCGGGGTACACAGCAGGCACTCGGTAATGTAGATGGCTAATATAGTAGAAGAATCCACGTGGTTTTATTGTTCATGAACAATGTGAAAGAACAGAGCGTAACCAGATGCCTGTGGGAAAATAAGGACTCTTCACAAAACTCCCTGGAACGCAGTGTTTTGAAAAATGCAAAATACTAAACGGGGTATTTGAGAAATTAAGAAAAGGGAATATCCGAGTAAAAAAAAAATTAAAAATTCTTTTATCGCTCATCTTAAAGTTTCTAGTCTTGAGAATACTGTGTGTAACTTTCATATTAAAATTTTAATAATTTTTCGAAACCCAGACTCTTTTGTCTAGCAGGTATGGAGGATTGGAACCTTTGTGAATTCTAACGGTTCGCCTAAACCGACATTCTATCATCAGTCGTGCAAAATTATATAGGGATGTGGATAGCAGAAAAGGAAATCGTCAAAGTAAAATGACGACAGCGGATAAAACGAATCAGGTAATTCGTAAAGACCGGTCTACAAAAAGAGGACGTCCCAAGAATCATGATTCATGGTGTAGTTGGTTGGTAGCGAGCTAAAGCTGATACAGTAACCAGCTACCACCATAAGTCCGCCCTTCATCCGGATGTTGGCAAAGCTATAGAACCAATTTTCACTGACCTAAGTACGGACAATTTATTATGACACTGCGTTGGAGGATACAAAATTGCAAAATTCAAATGAGAGTTTTAATAACCTGATTTGGCGGATAGCACCCAAAGTTACCCAACTGTGGTTCCGAGATTGTAAAGATTGCTACTAATATCTCGACATGTATTTCCCACTCTGGGGCTCATATTTCCAAATTATGGATGCATTAGGCATCAAGGTAGGAAGAACGACTGATGAGTATTGCGTGATCGAAGATGCGGAACGTATGTTCGTTCCGTCGAAGTAAAAACTCACAACGCGATCCGTGCAAGAAGGATTCAGTAAAGACAGTCACGGATCGCTGCTGTCAGTGCTGCGGAGGGCCTTCTCTATGGTCCAGGAATCGCAGATTAACGCTAAAGTAAAAAGTAAAGTTTTATCAATATAATATTACATATTATGTAATTATTATGAATTTTTAACAAAAATCAATTTTTCCCAAAAAAAAAAAAATCTCCATGTTTGAAATATGAAGAATATGTTGTGTAAATGTTATCTTTATAATCGAAGAACTGTAAAAGTTATGGGCGATTTACCGAGAAGCTGTCGAGCGACCAAGTTCCCAAACGCGTCAACGATGGCCCCCAAAATATTCGAAAAACGATTCGACAGATTGCTTTAAAAATTTGACACAATATTTTCGGACAGGTTTTCTACCTCGAAACGTAGGATTATTTTTCACTTAACTATTTTTTCTTTTTTTATCAAGAAAACCAAAAAATCGGAAATTAAGGTTGAAAAATGAATGTAATCCGCTGCCATTTCGTAAAAAAATATTTTGTCAAAAAATCTTACGTTGCGAAGGGCATCATACATTTTGAGAATCTTTTTAAAGTTTATCTTGGGAATCCCAGATTGTGTGAGCGAGGGACATTTTTTACACCGGCCATAGCAACAGCGCTCCCGTTCAATATATATTTATAAAGAAATTTGTCAGCATACCTCAATGTGTGTACTTTCGAGTAAAAGAAACCTGGATAAAATGGAACAAATAGTTTTCGAGATAATAATTCCTAAAATTCGCCTATTTTTTCGCTGTCTACTCGGATGTTTCCCCTTAAGAAAGTTAGATTATTTGAGTACCAAAATTTCACAAAAAATTAGTACACATTTTCAATTGGAATCTGGTATTGAAACAGGTGAAACCAAATCTATGATTTCCTGTTTAAGGTTTGACAAATGTGTAACATTCAAATTAGAAAAAGATAACTCAGTTTAACGTCAAGACATATTTTTACACAGTTTTTTAAAAATCAAATTCGTAATATTAATTCGATCTTAATAAATAACAACCAATTTTTTCATTGAGTAATGAAAAAATTTCAATCCAAATACATGCATTTGTGAGGAAACAAAATATCTATTTCTAACAAACTTCAACATTTATCTATTGTTCAAAGACATTCATTACCAACCGTATTTAAATAAAGAATTAATAAAATTGTATGTAAGGTTTTGTACGAGCAATCAAAGTCAATTTCACACAAATAATAATAGTCATTATAACAATAGTATAGTAGTGGCAAGTGCAGAGAACATCCAGCTCAGTACATTCATTTACGCCGTAGGGAATCAAAGCCCTTGGTAATGTAGAAGGCTAATATAGCCGAAGTCATGCTGGTTCATTGTACAAGAACAATACACGAGAGAGCGCTACCAGATGCCTAAAATCTTCAAGAACAAGTACTCTCCAAAAGATACCCTGTGAAGCTACGTTTATAAAACGCTAAAAGTGCCATACATCAGACATCCATAAAATCATTAATCATAATAATATCGATTTTTCAAAGCAACATACATCTATAAATAAGAAAGCGTGAAAACTTTTAACAACATGGACTCTTTAAAAGGCGACCTGATAAGTAACGTTTTCGAAATGTTAAAAATGCCATACTTTAGACATAAATATAATCAAAGCCATGTCAATTCTAAAAAGCAAAATATAATTTTTATTCTATTTATTAACGACATTGAAGACTGCTTCTTACACTCTAAATTCCTCCTTCATACTGATAATTATTTAAATGTTTTGCATCATTCGCGGCCATGACGATGCAACTCTGCAATCGGATCTAGACCGACTCTCGGTATGGTTCGTGCGCGTAATAAGCTTAGCTTAAGTGTACCCAAATGTTTTGTCATGTCGTTTGATCGACTGAGGCAGCCTTCCTTATTTAATTACTCTTTTAACTGCTGTCCGCTTCTGCGTCAAATTGTTTATGAAATCTCCATAAAGAAGAACTGTTTAAAAAAAAACACCCTGGGAAGTTACATTTACAAAACGCTAAAAGTGCCAGACATCAATGTAATCAAAGCCATGTCCATCTCTAGATAATAATCGAGGAACTAATAACTGAACAGAATAAGCGATACTATTGGTTCATCAATGTCAAATTGGACATTGATACACTATATCGGTGCTCCTATTCACGTTAATAGGGAGGCAACCACCACAGGGATCACCCATCCTTTGCTGTCTCTGCTATAGCTCACCACATAGTACTTAGTACAGATGAGCAGACTATTGAGAGACATTGAGAGAGCGTCGAGTGAGTGCACACACATGATGGACCAAGCATCGAGAGGGCTAATGGGAGAAGTCATGTGGTGCCATTGTCGTGAAACAATGCCCCAGATGGACGAAACCCGGCGAACCTCATCCCCGAAACAGCGATGATCCCCACAACCTTCGCCTGGCGCTCAGGCAATTATCGCAATGTACATACATACGTCCATACGCAACCGTGCGGTTACATGGAGCGTGCCTTTCACTGTCACTATGCACTGGATTCATTGCATCTAAGTGTACCAGAGCCACTAGAATTAACTACTATTATTATTAACGGCGCTTTACCTCACCAATGGTAGCCACAGTCAGGGAAACTGAGAGAAATATTACAGAAAATCAAAATTGATTCGAGAAAGTCGGGAAATGTCAGGGAAAAAAATGGTCAAGGAATCAGGAAAAATAGAAATTGGCTAACATAAATAAGTTGGGAAATGTCAGAAAGAAAGATTAATTGTTCGGGCACTCAGGGAAATGTCAGGGAAAATAGAAATTGGTCAGGTAATATCAGAGAAATGTGTGGAAAAAAATTAACTGTTCAGGGAATTAGGGAATTCTCAGAGAAATTCAAAGTCGATTAGGAAAAAAGAGCACATGATCGAAAAATGAAAAAAAAATATAAAACATGTTCAAGTCCATTAAATGGATCAGTAAATTTTAATCAGGCTACATGTATGTGTACCTTTAACCTTTAACTAAAAAAATTCTAATCAGATTTCTGAGTGTTCAGAGTTAGTAGAAAATATAACCTTAGTCATTCAGAATATTTTACGCACAAAGCTTGAAATATTTCGACGATTTCAACTAAAACGACATTGAAAAAAATAATGGTTTTACCGAATGTTTCAAGGATAATTCTATAGTTAATGCCTGCGACTAGTCCGCGAGTATGTGTACCAATATGGCACAGTTCTGAAATTGGCACGAATAATTTATTAGCTGTGCTAAGTCATTAGGTGCTATTAATTGAATTCGCACTGGCGAAGGCGAATGCGAATTTGAAATCAGCGCGCCGAATTTCTTTCTTCAATATATTAATCGACAACGTAGCAATAGTGCCATGGAAAAAGGTCTACCGGCGCGAATTCCAACGATTATCTTTGACATTTCGTAGTCGCGCGCATTAGCAAGCGTTACTAACGGGCGAGACAGGTGGACTCGTTTTACAGAGTCCTCAATTCTTTCGTCTACGACACTTTCATCTCGCATCAGACGTTTTATTAATGGCATCGTTTTTTTTTCTCTCTCTCTTACCTGTACTATGTATTCGCATCCTTTCGTTGGCATTACATGCACGCTGTCGGTGAAAGCAACCGCGAATACCCGCTTCTTGAACTCATCGCAATGGTTAATTCCAAACTTGACGGTACATACGCCACCATAGCTGTGTGCTACAATAGCGATCCGATCGGCATTTGATGGCTGCACGTAGTCTGCCCAGACTGTATTTAAATGCGCGTGAGGATCTTCGCTACCCTGCAATTTTGAACAAGATACTTATTTCATATTTGTTCGACCTGAAGATTTTAAGGTAATCATTGCAACCAGCTAAAAAAGCATGTAGTAGTAAAACTGTATTTCTGTAGTATTGAAATTCGAGTTATAAGTCTGCCGTATGTATTTCATAACATTTTGGAAATTTGAATACGGGAGCATTGGTGTATGATTTTAGAATACAATTTGCGAGTTGTGATTGAAACGTGGAGTAAAAAATGTAGAAACATTAGAACCTAATGAAACACAATTCGTAAATTGTAGGTTTTACAAATTTTTAAGTATTTTACCACAAATTTCAGTCACAACTCTTATATTGGACAATGAAATCATAAATCTGAGTTCTCATATTGAAATTTCTGAAATAAAATGATATATGTCTCTTACTCCAATCCGACAGACTACATATAATTCGTCTTTCAATACTTCACAAATACTATTTTTATACTATTTCTTTTTTGCGTGGGGAGATACCAATTTTCTTCGATTTTTTCGCCAAATTTTTCCATATCTTGTTCAATGCTTCTTGAATACATATATGAAGTTTCAAAGTTATTGACCGACTACTATCTGAGAAAAAAATGTACTAAAAGAAAACTAAAACAAAAATTGGAGTTAGCTAAAAAAAACCCTTCTCAGAATTTCAATTAAATATTTTTTGTAAGAAAGAAATGTATCAAACGATAAACCACAAAAAAATTTTAAAGCACTTGACCGTCTGCTTTCGCGGGATAAAAAATGCTACAGATCGTCGAGAGTGTATCTCGGATGTTCTCAGAAATTTTCAGTTTTTCGTTTTTTTTTTAGTTATATATAACTACCTTAACTAGGACTTTGAAAAATGAATGAATTCTCGTACGCACCGGAATTTTCTTCACCTCGTTACCAACGATTCTTTCGTTGTCGTTGGTGTTTAGAACGAGAATTCCATAACCCAGATCCTTCGCTCTACGAACGTAAGGTATTTGCGTTCCTGAATTGAGATTGTCATTTATTATCAAACGACGCGCCCATTGACCGGCCCTCACTACACCACTGCCGTGTATAAGAATCATTAATTTTCTATTTGTCAATGCATCTTCGCTCGCGAAAACGAAAGATCGCAGTTCTGGAGATGTTTTCGGTACTGGTATTCTTTTTAGGCCTTCGTTCTCCAGTAATTCGTAGATGTGCTCGTTGATGACCTGCAATTAAATTATCACGAATTATTGACGTATCCATTTAACAACTTATCATTATTAAACCTTTGGTTATTATTAATTTTTGCAGTCATTTTTACATGCATACATTTGTGTATTGGAGACTTCTGAGTTTCAGAAAATAGCTGCTAATAGAAATAGAAAAACAAAACATTAGGCGTAATCAGTAAACGGAAGAAATTACACTTTCCTTTAGCTTCAAAATTCAATAAATCTTTTTTGAGAAAAAAATACTAAGACAAATATTGATTACCGTCCGAGAAAAACGTTTTACAGTTTTTGTTACCGACCGAGAGGTAATTGCATCGTACATATTATATATGACATACCACGGTAGTTATCGTATATAATCAAAGGAAATTAGATATTTGTATTAGTAATATTCTAGTTTCGCGCCCAGCACCAATTCAAAAATAGGTAAACAGTATTTAATACCGACTGCGTCACAACATCTTCAACTCGGTCGGTATAAAAAACTGTAATTCAATCTATTCAGAAGCGGTTAATATTTTCGACAAGAGCAAATTCGGTTTCGCTTTTTTTATTTACGTAAATTTACTTTTGTCTAAAATAATAACCGCTTCTCAATTGATTGAATTACAGTTTTTGATGCAGATAGTAATAAAAATTAAGGATCTGTAGTAAAATTTAATAAAACTTCTTTCCGCAAAATTATTTTATTTAAAAATCTGAAATTTGGGATTAAAAAAGAAAAAGATCAACCGTAAACTGAGGGTTTTTACTATATCAAACAAGCAGTGTTTACGCCAATTTTATTTATTTACAAAAATAACTAATAAAATATTAATGATTTACCTCGCCAAGTGCTTCGTACCGCTTCTGATTATACTGGGCATCTTCCGAAACGTTGAATTCAAAACCCTGATCGGTCATCAGTCCACTCGCTGAATCAATCTTTCGTAATTTCCCGCCTTGAATTTTTTTTTAATTTTCATTAGCTTACATTGGCGGTACTGCAAGAGATTATTATATCCTTCACAGTGTATGCAACATTAGAAAAATAACTGCGCGCAAAAGACGCTATTCACAGATTATTTTTTAGTGATAAGAATAGATCGTACCTTTGTCAAAGTCGTATCCAAATTCCTTCAGTTTCTTCGGAAAAACTGGCGCCATGGTTGTTGAAAATTTTCCAATCTGCTGAAAAGCGTAATAAAATTTCAAAGTTGTGTCAGTTGACGATTGTCACCGAAATTCTGGTAGCAAATGCATTTACTAGCGATGCGTAACCTGCAATCACTGGATTACATTGATAACGTACCGTCGTTGCTATACAGCGAATGACGCAGATAGACATGAAACAATTACGCAGACTAATTTTAAATAACTTTGAAGAACAATTTTTGTGGAAATGTCTTTTCTCTTATGTCGCACAATACTGGAATAGCAATATTCGTTACACTCAGCTGTTTGACAGCGCGCACCAACCACGACAATGCGGTATTGTAATTACCGGCAGTCAGTAGTAATTTTTCCCGCTCTCGCTGTGAATAAAGCTCTGAGAGAGCTACCAACTGATGCTTGCTTAGTGCACTCTCGACTTACGTGAAATGCTTTGAATTGCGTCGTTCTTATGAATATTTCATCGTAAAATAATATAATACAATGATTATTTACGTTTATTTACCACTTCATAGACTTTTCTTAGTCTATTTTCCAAAATTCAAATTCTCCGCATGATGCGAGGTTTTCCGTTGAATTTTCCCGCCTGAAATTAAATTTTCCATTCTTGAATTTTACCGCCTGATATAAAACTTTCCAACTGATTGAAATTTTTCGGTCTTAAAGATTTCTGCCTGACGTTAAACTTTCCGTTTACGAAACTTTCCTTTTTGAAGAAACACTTTTGGTTAAAGATCACACAAAATACATGACTTAATTAGACACAATAACAACCTTATTCTCTCCTTTATTAAATTTAATTTCTAGCAACTTAGGACCTAATTTATTTCTAAAAAAAAAATATTTCCTCCTACTAAGTTTCCTCTAAGTTCCTCTAGCTTATCGATAAACTTTGGTAAGATCTTTCGCATTCTTCTTTGTCCCGCGTCAAATACACTCTTATCAATAAATCCATTAGTGATAGCTGAAACATGATTGATATATTACTCCGCGTATTTCACATGATATGAAATTTAGTGTCTTTGTAGATGTGTTTTTACGACTCCTGTAATTTGTGTTATTTGTATAAAACTTCATAACGAAATTACGAAATTTCCCCACTTTGTACACATTGGTTTTTTTAAAAATGTTATAACGAATATATAGCTTAGGATATGAACGTAAGAATATATAAAGTAAGAGTATATTTAAGTAAGAGTTTTTCTACTTAAGGTGGGTCGATTACCATCATAAGAAAGAAATATGCAACTATAATTTATAATAACGTAATACACGACAAAGCGTGTGTTATTAAAAAGCTACAAATTTAACAGACTTAAATATACGATCAAAAAAATAGTGAGTTGCCTAAAACTAATAAAAAATAAAATTGAGAATATGATGAACGCGTCGTCAAATTTCATATGTCAGATATCAAAGATTATAAAGATTGTAATCAGATAGGAAAATAGCTTCTTAATTTTGCTTCCTCGAGAAGCTTTGTTTTCGTGAAATTTTTTTATTCGAGATTTTCATATAAACGTGTTCAGTATGTTCCAAAACGTTGAGACATCACATTTAGAAAAAATGTCCGGATGTATGTGTGTGCAAGCCATCGTTTGATAACGACCTGAGCGATAAAGCTGAAATTTGGCACACATGTTGAAGGATTGATGTCCTATGGTATCTCCATTTTTTTTTTAAATATACGCAGTGCTTTTGTTTTTACACGATTTTGAATGTTTTCGAAAATGTCTCTATGCGCTCTAGCTTCAACAATTTTTGAGATATCGGTCTCAAATTTGGTACAAAGTTGGACTATTATAGACTAATGATTGGTATTGAATTTGGGCCAAACCGGTTGAGTCGTTCAGATTTTACGCGATTTTCTATTTTTTCAAAAATTTCTCTATACGCTGTAGCTCTCACAAATTTTGAGATATCGTGCTGAAAATTGGTACAACATTGGACTATTATAGACTAATGATTGGTATTGAATTTGGACCAAATCCATGGAGTTTTTTGTTTTTACACGTTTTTGAATTTTTTCCAAAATATCTGCGTGCGCTCTAGCTACCGCAATTTTTTTAGATATCGGGCTAAAATTTGATACAAAGTTGAACTATTATTTTTTTAAATTGGTTCAGTCGTTCGGATTTCATGCGACTTTCAATTTTTTCAAAAATGTCTGATGACAAGTTTTAGTTAAAAACTAACATTTAAAAAGTAACTAATCACAGAACAAAGCTTCTTGTGATAAATAAAAGAGAGGAAGTACTATGACAATGTAATTATCAACTTTTTTAGTTAAGTATTTATAAATTAATAGTTAGAATTTTCATGCCTTAAATGTAGAGACCATTGCCTCGAGCAGCCGATGCCTAGATATTCCATAAACGTGTCTGTGTTCGCGAGTTAATGACAACTCTAAACCGATATTTCGTCCTTAATCTGCGGTAACGTCATGCATTTAAAATTTTTTCGTATTCAGAAACGTTCACAATCTATAAATTTCTGTTTTTGGAACGTTTATCTTGGATTTTGGGCATCTAACGATGTGTACATGTGAGATTTTAAGTTCATTTCTGAATCCAGCGATGGGAATTCGTGTAAAAAGTCTCAACTTTATGATTTTATAACTTAAAAACTATACTGTTGGTCTCATTCAAATTTTACATATCGGTCGGCTTGAAGCAGAGCTATAACATATTTAAAATCTAGATTTGTATCTTGCAAAGCCTCTCGGATCGACCCACATTAAGATAGTATATAATTTATTACATCATAAATTACTTCACTTCGTACTCATGTGATTCATTCTCATTTTAGTTAATATATTATTTATTTATTTTATCTTTATTACTTATTTACTTATTTATTTATGGGAGAACGCTTTTACAATCAGATAGTATAAAGATCAGTTAACATAAACAGTAGTCTCTATTAAATTTGCATTTGTATTAAATTAAATAATTCCATACAAAAATATGAACATAGATATTTTATTATTCGGATCACTCCTACTATTATCATTATTATCATACATTGTACAGGAATTTATACAAAGCGAAGAGTTTGTGACCCCGACATTTTTTTGAAAGTTTGCTAGTCCATCTCAAGATTAACCTCCAGTTCGGGTCGGCGGTATTTGATTTCCCGGGCCAGATGTTGGCAGTCGATATACCCTGTGACTAGTTTGTACAGAGGGATAATGGATAATGTCACCTTGCTTCATTAGTGTTTCATAACTAGGACTACCGAGAATTTCCGCCGTCCTTGAGTAGTCATGGTATTAATATATTTCAGTAACAAGTCTCTTCTTTAAAATATCTAAGATCATTATCGCATATCATTAAACGTATTTATTTACAAGAATATATATATGTATATATATATATATCATGAAATATAACAACTTTCAGCCTTATTCTACCGTCTATGTCCTCTTCTGAAAAGTTGATGGTAATCAGCGTTGTTCATGAAAAGCCGTTTTATTCGTGCTGTGATTGGTCGTGATCAGACACCAAGAACAGGAGAATGTCCTTGCTTTCAAAACAAAATTTTGTCAGTTTGTTAACGCGCTTTGAAGGTTTACTAAAAGAGCGCTGCAGCTCCCATTGAAAAATTGTGACGCGCAGCAGCGCGTCCGGTCTGGCTAGTAGATTTTAAATATCTTTATACATGTTCATTTTCTTTACAAAGCGTACATATATTCTATGGAGTATTTTTTTTTAATTCACATTAACCCGAATTATTGTATTTCTTTGGCGACTCATAAACCCAGCTGTTCAAAAAGTTCCAATTTTTGCGGATAAACTGCTAGTCGTTTTTAGCAATGAATCATGACCTTGATCGCTCCGCCACGTCCCGATTTAGTCGTTTCAAAAGCCTCTACTGTTTCCTCAAGCTTGTAGTTATGGGTTATCAGAGGCTTCACATTTACTCTGCCAGAAGCCACCAGCTGCAGAGCATCCTCGTAGCTGTAATTTCGTATAATCGTTTTACAACTTATCACTGATAAACATTTATGGGTTTATGACGAAATATACTCACTCATTAGCGTATCGAAAAATGCCGCGAATGTCGACTTCTCTGACGAGCGCATTTATCAACGGCACTTGAACTTCGGGAGCTCCGTTGCCAACCAAAACAGCTACACCACCGGATTTTGTCGCCTGTTATTTTATGAACGTTTTACTTATGTTTAAAAAAAATGTTCACGAATTTACAACATTGCTTCCGCAGATAAAAGCTTTGTTTTCATGAAATTTTTTTTTACATCCAGATCTTCATGTCCGTGCACTTAAAATCGTCCGTACAGAAATGCGGTTTAAATAAAATTTCTAGGCTATAATTTAGTACACAAGTGAAGCAGTTACGCTTTAAGCAATAATTGAAATACCTATGCAGATTTTATTAGATTTGAATGTTAAAAAAAGATCGGTAATCAATTCGAGCCAAATTAATAAAGAGGTTCAGATTTTCTCAATATCTTTGGCATTTCAAAGTGTTCTGACATGAAAATCCTCAATTTTTTTTTATTCACGAAAACAAAACTTCAATGAGGAAGTAAAATTGGTAACAGATAGTATTTTTAGTATTTTTGAATTTACTTTTCGGGTTTTTGGTAATTACTAAGTGATAAAATACTCACAAGAATGGCCAGTCGAATCGACGCTTGAGCGCCAGACGCTTCAATGGTGATATCTGGCTGATCTCCGAAGAGTTTACACACACCTTCAACAGTCTTTTCCTCCGAAATGTCTTTCGAAACTTGGAAAGTCTTGTCCGCGCCGAGTTGCTCAGCTACTTTTAACTTTTCTTCAACGACATCTACAAAAAAATATTTTGTTTACAATATCCATTTTTTAAAAAAATAATCGCAATTATATTTATCACCTCCTATTGTACAACATATTTACGTACATTTTGTAGCGGGATTCTAAGTACGTAAACAACTTTTAATACGATAGAGAACAGAGAAGTTGCATAATTCAGATTTTTTTTTTCGTTGAACGCGATAATGTGAAGTGGATCTGTGTATGTTATTCCGTTTTGTGATAAGGAGAATCGTAAAAGGCTGACGAAGCTGTACGGTTCGCCTGTTGCAATTGCAACAAAAAATGTCTTATCAGATCTGACTTAGAGTAGAAGAAGATAAACTTTATCCCTACCTGTAAGTATTACAGTACTTGCTCCCATAGCCTTGGCTACTAAAAGACAAACGAGTCCTATAGGACCGGATCCTGTTATCAAAACTTTCGAGCCGATTCCAACGTGACCTCGTTTGCAAGCATGCACTGCTACTGACAAAGGCTCGAGCATAGCACCCTCCTCCAGAGTTACGTGATCTGGTAATCTGTGAATGCAAAAAACCCACTGAAATTTCGATAAAATATCTGTGTAAAGAGAAAAAAATTCAAAAGCGCGCTTGTTGCATTTTTCACTGTAACTGCACGGACCTAAGAGTGATAGTGTTCTCTCGTGCTTGCGGGTCATTAGGTTATTTTCGTCATCGCAGTTTCTGACGCTAGTAGAATACTTACTTTCGGATGTGAAAATCACTTAAAGATATTACCGCAGAGTTCAAATTTTCCTGACGTAAAATTGTAATTTATTATTTGAATTTGGAGCTTATGATTTAAGTTTGGAATTAATTATTTAAATTTGAAGCTTATAATTTAGGTTTGAAATTAATTATTTAAATTTGGAGCTTTTGATTTAAGTTTGGAATTAAGTATTTAAATTTGGAGCTTATGATTTATATTTGGAATTTATTATTTAAATTTAAAGTTTATACGATTTAATATATTTACCTGTAACAAAAATCAGCCGCATGTTTGTACCAACGACGCAAGCTTCCATGAACCGGTGGCGTTGCACAGAAAACCATGTCTTTGCACAAATTGTAGCGACCTCCTTTACAGAAATTGCACGTTCTACAGGGCACTCCAGGTTCAATTGCTATGCGGTCACCCACCTGTTGATCATTAAATATTACATATGTAGTATCAAAGAAATACTGCTGAATTGTGCAATATAGAAGGCCACTTTTTCTCTCACTCTTACATTTTCGATAATTAGCCAAAATGCATCATCTTTCGTTCGTTTTTTCTCAGGTACTTAAATCCAATATTTTAGAAAATACTATATTTTCTTTGAAGTAACAAAAATTATAAGTCGAAAAAAAAAACTAAAAGTTGTAATTTTATATCAACGTATTTATGTACTTTTTTAAATAATATTATCGATCTGATGACAAAAATTGTAAATATTATCTTTTAATTTAAAAAAAGCGACGATTACTTCGCTTTAAAATTGACAGAATATTTACGCATATATGTAAATTCCATTTTTTAAATAGTTTTAAAATGGAACCGATCAAGCTTCTGGAGTAAAGAAAAATGTTCCGTGATTAAAATGTTGTTAATTTCATAACATCTGGCATTGTTTTCTTTTTTTTTAACACGGAATCTTTCAGACGATTTTTGAAATGGTATCTCATTCACTTTACGATTTATATAATTTTGCAATAAAATAAAAGCGACTTTTCTTGAAAGAAAAAATAATCATCCTTCTGATAAAATTTGAACGTTATCAGGAATATTTTAAAAAATGGAAAAATTTAATTAAAAAACTGATTATAAGAAGCACATAAATCTTAATGTGATGTAATCTTTTTTCTGATTGAAAAAATACAGCATTTTCTGAATGTAATTTTTCTAAATCTGTGAAAAGTGAACAAAAACTACTCGTGACTAAATGGACAAAGAATGTCTCATAGATTGGTTTATTTTATGTTCTTATACAGATCTCAACAATACCATACAATATGTAACTGAAGTACGAGAAAAGTATTTAAAAACCAAGTAGATAAAAAATAAAGGCTTTCATTAAAATGTATATATTAAACTTTTTTTTCAATGTGATAGATCCTTGATAAATTCAATCGAAAAACATTAATTGATTTAAGTTGTATTTATAGTTAATCATTTGACCCTACATATCGAAGTAAAGTAATCACGCTAAAACTGTTGTCTTATTCACAGTTTTAAATACCTTAAGATTCGTGACCTTCTTGCCGAGTTTCGCAACGGTACCGGCGGACTCGTGACCCACAATCATCGGTTGCTTCACAATGAAATCCCCAATCCTTCCATTAACAAAATAATGAACATCAGAACCGCAGATGCCAACGCAATTCATACGGATTAGGACTTCTGTTATACAAAAAAAAATCAACAATAACACGAAGACCACGGATAAATTATTCTGGTATGAGTGTCGAGAGTGCAATAACGACAAGTTTCATTTTGCTTCGGGGTCAACACACAGTTAGCGGTTTAATTTCCTTCACAAGCTCGATTCGATGAAATCAAGAACCTTAAAGTCCCCGTTTCTATTATTGTCCCGTCGATTGAATAACGATCTTAGCACATCGCCGTTGAAAAATTTATTGATACAAATGATCATTGTAGCCCGATTTAGGATCGCAAATCGATCGATTAGCCCCGATATAGTCACGAGAGGTCGATACAATTTGATCTCTTCTCTCACGAGAACGAGTCACGAGTTTCTTAATTCGTCAATGAATACAATTTTCTAACGTAAAGTAAAACCGGAGTACGTCCACAATTCCACACTTCCGCATATAGATAATTGCTTCAATAGTGCGTCAGTAAACGTCAGAGTAAACCACGAGGATTATGCAAACACTCTCCACAAATACAAGATGAAAATGGATATATAGCATGAGAAGTCTATTTTAAGAATCAAACCCACCATCGTCATTTGGTTCCTCGATAGGCGTTTGCTCCTGAAACAAGATAGAAAAAAAAACGAATTATTGGCAAGCGTTACATTACTTCGATAAAGTGCATGACGACGTTATAAGCGTATGTGTCAGCCACGTGCATTTCGCAATCGATCCAATGCAAAAAAAACTGCATCGCTGCTATGTCAAGGGCGCACGGCTGAAAGCTCAGGGTCGCGAATTATATACTTTAGCAATGTCATTTCAATCTTTACGTTTCTACGACTATACAATCAATATTAATTGTTTTACATCATTTTTATGGATTTTTCTTTTGTAAAAAAAAAAAACAAAATTCGACTCACCAATCGGAGATCATTGACACCATGAAGCACAGCGGTGAGATTATCATTTGCCATGGCTTATCCTTTTCCGTTTGATTTATCGTGCGACACGTGAGAGGGTTGTCGTAGCAGAAAGCCAAAAGCGCGGTCAATCGTTCTTGGCGTACGCTCGTTGACTGAATCGCCGGTGCTCCGAGGTGTCGAGCTATATAGACTCGAGAGACTCTCCCCGCAAAGCTTCTGTGTATTATCATCGTGCAACCACCGTTTAGCGGTTACTGAGATAGCGCTACCGAGCGCGACCTCGAAACTCGTAATAAGAGTATATCGTGCGAAAGCTGTGACGCGTTAAAATGCTAAACCACCTTTAACATCGATAACCAAGGCTTTGTTCTTCATAAAACAATAGTTGATTCGTCGCAATTGAATTTTCTGACAGTCGAAGGAATTTGTTCGAACTGTCGTTGTTACAATTTAACGATAGTTGAATTAAAAAAGGACGCAAATTCGTAGTTTGCGCATAGCTTTTTTATAGAGGAAGCTCTGCGTTTGGATTTTAGAAAATAAAATTAAAACTCTTATAACATTTTTATGGCGATATAGATTTTTATCAATTTCACTATAATATTCAGTTAGTGACTGCTCAACTTATGTGGTAAGTTTCAATTTGATATATGGAGCCATTCTCGAGTTAAATGAATTGGCACTTTTTTCTTAAAGGTCAATTATGAACCTGCTTTGTTAATTCTGGCCAAATAGAATGTCAACTATATTTGGTTTCAACTACATTTGCTATAAATGTTTTAGACCGGTAGCATGAAATTTGCTCAATTTAGAGTGTTTACTTCGTTTTAGATTGAAAAAAGAAAAGTTAAAATCTGACGTTCGTATGCAATATTAAATAAATAAATAAATAAATTCATTGCAATATTCGTGTAGTGACTGCTTTACTTATGTGATCAAATCTGCCCGATACTTAGAAATGTTCTCGAATTAAATGAGTTAAATAGCCTGAATACATTTTGTGAAAATTTTTCATAATTTTGAAGCCGCTTTGCCAAATGTAATACCAGCCATTTTTGGTCTTAACTACGCTTTCTATTAAAGTTTTAGTCCGATAGCTTAAAATTTGCTCAATTAACCACATTTACGTCGTTTTTTTTTTTTAAATCGAACTCAAACAAAATTTTAACGAGAACCAATTCCATTAAAATTTGCAAAAAATAGAAGGCTAGCAACGGCTCCTCTAGCACATTAAATTTCAGTCAAATCGTCCAAGTCGACACACACATGAAAATATGGAAAATGAAATTAACATGAAAATATGGAAAAAAAAAATTCACGGAAGCAAAAAACTTTGTAACTCTGTACTCTATACAAATTTATTAATTAAATGTTTAAAGGCTTACAGTGTATTTTTTTTAATCTCCCCAAATTCCATCTCCTGTAGACTGTTTAATATTATCACGATTCTCGCGGCGTACTCGAGTAGTAGCGCTCGCTTCGCCTTTGGCCAGGATTTTTCTCGAGAGCCCTTTTTTGTGTCTTCTTTCCAGGGTGGCTTTAATACGGCGTTTTATTACCTCGGGCGCTATCGACGCCATTGTCGAGGTACTTCTCACACTTCTAGAATCATCGAATTCATAATCATGCTCGGAATCATCCGATCCTTTGTTAACGAGTGTCGAAGCATTCGCGAGCTCGGGAATTTCGTCTCCGGCTTCAGAATGACATTCGTTGTCTTCCAATCTGTCGTTTTTCTCGTTGTTTGATAAGATAACTGGGTTTACGGTGTCTTCTTTCAACTTTAGCTTGTCAAGCTTTTCGTTTAGAGAAGATTCAGCTTCTTTTGCGGTTTCACGACTTTTCGATGTCTTTTTTACTGCGGAGTTTAAATCTCTCTCCATAACTTTTTCCACCTCTTGGCGTAGATCATTTATTTCTGATTCTTCATTTATCTCCATCGTCTCGGTAGCTTCTACGAATTCTTCTTGCTCTTCCTCGTCTTCTTCCTGATCCATTCCCATTTCTATTAGCAAATCTTTTTCCATTCGTCTGGTCAAACCGCTTGCTTTTATTTCCACGTCGATGCAATCCTCGCGGCTAAAATTGGGTCATTAAGTTATTTAAAATCATTCGAATAAAGCAACAAAAAAATTAAGTATTGCGTTTTTTACGTTTACGTTTTTTCTTTAACTTGGCGAAATGCGATAAATTTGAACACGAACTTTTAAAAATTATTATCATAAACCCATTACAAATTCACCAATTCTAATGAAAAAAAGAAAACGAAAAACCTAAATTCATGCTGTAAGGATTTATTTTACGCAAATTTGAGAATCTTCTGATAATTTTCGGATAACCTTGGCATTTGACAAATATAAAACCCCATACATTTTGATAAACCATCTAAAATAATTACATGCTTTTGTTACAGGATAAAATATTTTTTATTTTAAGTGTCAACAATATATGAGACATTCCATGTTAATTCAGCCAAAAAAAAAAGAAATTCTCAAAAAATGTATACAAATCAGGTTCAACGGTTCGAATAGATACACCAAATTTTTCAAATAAATATCCGTTTTTCAATGTCAGAAGACTCATTATCGGCAATATATCATTATCGGTCTGCGTATAGACCAATATTTTGGATAAAGTCCGATTTATAGAGAACACAATCTTCGGAATGTTGCAAAAATGAGCAAAAAAATAACGTGAAGAAAAAGTTGATAAGCTGCTACAACATTCTGTATTTGTTTCGATACTTACGAGATATCTTTGAAGCTCGGATATAATTCGCTCTCATATCCAAAGCGTCTTTTGAAGAAATCGCGAATGCAGGTAACATCGCGTTCGAAATAATATTCAGCATTGAAGTGTTCAGTCGAGACCATTTGTGGAAAATCGATAATTATAGGTTTTCCATCGTTGGTTATCATGATATTAAATTCATTGAAATCACCGTGAATAACGCCATGATTGCCGAGTCTAACAATGAGATTCATGAGCTCGTCGTAAAGGCTTTCGACATTATCGACTTCATAAACTCCGCACAGAGGTCCACCTTCAACCAGCTCCATGACAATGCAGTGTCTATTAAAGTCTATGGGTTTTGGCACGGGAAATTTTCGTTCCTCGAGAGCCTTCATATAAGCGAATTCTCGAGTCGCTGATATCCTCGATAAATACAACCAGGACATGCATTTTCGGCGCTGATGATAATCGCGCTTTTCCTTTATATTACGAAAACAGGTTCTACCGAGTCTGTGCAATTTTAGGCACACGGGATTGCTGTCCTCGTCGGCAACTACATAAATATTTGATTCCTTTCCAACACCAATTTGATTGCCAAACGAAGCGACTACTCCGCGAGTAGCTAAAACTTTTAGTGCTAAATAATCATAGCCTGAATTAGTGAGACGATATCCATCATCTGAAATAGAAAAAAGCATTGTTGTATTGATGTAGTTCAAACTTATTGAAAAATTGAACCTTAAAATGAGATACAAATGGCCATTTATAATTCTTGTAATTATGATAACTTAGTTTAAAATATATTTGCTCAAGGAAAGCTCCACTAATTTCAGGAAAATTTTTATTTTTTATCAGCAAAAAAAAAGTCATGGGATTAATGTGATCCATAATATGCTGACAATTAGGGGTGTTTTTTAAAATAAACGAATAAACAAAGTAAATTATATAAAATGAATAAAAATGAGCTCAATGTAAAATTTTCTTATCCTGGTTTCAAAGTGAAACAAAGACAAGAACATCTCAATGAACATGATTTTCAAAGCAAATATTCAAAATCATGTTTCCTTGAAAACTGACAATTTTGAGAAATAACCAAAATACTTCTATGTTTATAATGGGCAACCAAATCAGGGAACTTGCTGCAAAGCTGCAGGATCCAGTAAAATTTTTATCATTATTATTATTATTACTACTTTTACATATGTAAATAATTTATCCTTTATATATTGTATATAATATGTAGATAATAAACATTCATTTATTCATTATTAGCAATAGCTGAACATGTAAAAAAACCCAGATTAAAATATAATTAATTCTAGTAGTTTTTTAAAATATCATATGTTGTTTCTTATATCTTTTATTAAAAAAAAACAAAACACCAAGATGAAAGAATTCTTTTATGTTAAAACCTAGGATCTTATTGTATGATCAGAACCAGTAATATTATGAATAATCAATTCTACAGGATTTTGCATTGAAAAAAAAAAAGAAAACAGGCTTTTTTACTTGTGATCAGTGGAAGAGATCTTTAAAATTACAATTTCCAGTATTTAATACTATGTAATCCACAGAAGTGAAAAATCAATTATTTTTTCCTTTTATTTTGATTATTCACAACAATAAAGTTAATACTGATTGATGTTAACTATATAATCTAAAAATTGGAAGATATTGATTTAAACGCAAATTGTTTGGATTTAAGTTTCACTTTGTGATATAATTATTTCGATATTTAATTACTCAGTAAAGATGACTTACAATGTTTCCCTCGTTCGTAGCTGAGTAACCGATGTTTACAAAGCTCCTTCAGCAATTTGTGGACACCACCATGGCGCAAATTGGCTATTTGTGCTGCGAGAGAAGCAGGAACAAGCTCATGATTTTTCATTCCCATTTCAATCTGCAATATCGTAATGCCAAATAAAGAACACGATAGTACATCATTGTTTGAATAATAATATTTTCATTGTAAAAATAATGAATGCGAGAAATGAAGGAAAACAATAATTACCGCTGTCAAAACTCGAAAGTCTTCGCGTGTCAAATATCGCAGCATCGTTACATTTAGCTTTCCCATGATTGCGCCGTATTTCTAGTCAAAATCTACAGTAATGATAACGAAATTGTTCAGATACAACTCGGCATTACAGCAGCTGACAAAAACTGATTTATCCTCGAGAAAAATAATGCTAAACGGTTTTCTAACCTAACTGTCGCTAACTTTCACGTTAAACCATGTGGTGTCGACATCGAGTACATTCCATTCGATCGGCTTTCATGAAAACGACGAATAATTCACATGAGCTCTGATTGGCTCATCGCTCACAAGATAAATGTGACCGGTAACTTCACCGCAAAACCAGTATTTTACCGGTACTAAAATTACGAATCCGGTAAAAAACCTATCTACGATTTATGTAAAAAATTAGACGGTAATTATGTTTAAGAAAATCATGACCGGTATTTTTATTACCGACTTTTACGAAAAAATTACAAATGCAAATTTAACTTTATGATGGTAAATTTACAAAAAAGAAAAAAAAAAATTGTGACCGCTATTTTTACATTACAAAATTATGAGAAAAGTAATTACTTTTATTTATACAAAAATACTGGTATTTTTACTTTTATAGTTTCAATACTAAATTTTCGTAATTCTTTATGTACATTTGTAGGCATTAAAAATAGTAGTAGTGGAAGATAATTTGTATTACTAAGCAGAGAATAACTTTTGTAGTAATTATTATCAAAAGCATTATTAACATTAATTTTTAAGGTGGTTGCCATTGTTATATATATCTATGGGGCATTCCAGGTCCATTCAACGAGGGTTTGACCCTCACCTTTTCCAATTTTAATTCTAGAATTAATTCTAGTGGGCAGGCCAAATTTAGTATTAAAAAATATATATTTCAATAAATTTAAACTATAAAAATGTAAAAATAATTATTTAAATGTTTTATTGTAAAAAACCAGCATATCATGGAGCATTCTACGACACTTTTAAGATAGTTGTTGTAACTATCTTAAAAGTCACTAAAGTTTAGAAAAATATTTCCAAATAGTATCTTTTAAAACATAACAATTAGGTAACTGGAATTAGGAGTTAAATCATTAAAAATTAGGAGTTTCTGTTTCCTTGCGCTTTCAATTAGCGCTCTAATAATCATAGTTGATACCTATAATACGGCAGTCTAGGGTTATGTTCTGCTACCAATCAAGAAGTTGTTAAAGTGACGAACACCGACGCCGATGGTGCACGACCACGCTGTATGAAATACAAAACTGTGCGCCACTAGTGGTAGCGTCTGTAACTATGCAAATCTATCCCAGTAGAGTGAAAAGCGCAGGAAAACGGAAAAATCATTAATTGACGAAGAAATATAGATAAATAACTTCTGAATTTTAATGATTTTACAGTTAATTGTTATGTTTTAAACGATATACTATTTCGAAATATTTTTCTAAACTTTAGTAACTTTTAAGATAGTTGTTGTATCATAGAATGATACATGATATGCTGATTTTTTTACAATAAAACATTTTAATTATTAGTTTTACATTTTATCAGTTTAAATTTATTATATATTTTTTTTAACTAAACAGGAAGGAACACTACCTGCTTCTAGAGTTAAAATTGTTAAATTGACCTGAAATGCCCCATATATATATATTAAAAAAATGCAACAATTTTTACCAATTGTAATTTGGAATAGTTCGGAAAAACCGATAGAAAAACATTCAGCATTAATTTAACTAGTACGAAGCACTCTGATCTCCTTCAATTGCACTTTACACAGTTCTACATTTTATTTTATAACTCATTCATCACACAGGATTTTATCAATTTTTTTTTATTAATCATATAATTCCTGGTTCCGTACAAAAAGATATGTATGATAGTGGGAACGTTGTTATTGCCTATATAATTGTTGAGCTTAGAATACTGAATGAGCTATTCGAACTTGACAAACTACTAACATTTTCCTCCCTGTACTGCAGAATAAATGAAAATGAAAAACTTAATTGGATTAAACGCTTAACATATTTTAACAGAGATTTTAATAAACGAGCTTACTGGGTAGCTTGACATTTTTACGGATTAACAAGTAAATCGGATTAACGTTTATGCTGGCACAAGTCTGTTTCGAGTGATACTGCGTCGCGTAACAATAATTATTTTGCCTAAGCATTTAACCAGTACCCACGTTAAAACAAAAAATGAAAAAATTATATATATATGATAAACCATTTACACTGGTTTATATATATTTCTCCTCTCAATATAGAAAATCTCGTAAATTCGTAGCATTGAGGTATAATATCCTTTAGAATATGAAGTATCGGTCTGTTTTGTTCTGTTTTTTGTTTGTTCGTTCTTTTTCTTAAGGTTTCTAAATACGTCTATATACATATCACAATAATACTAGATCTCGACAAGCATACGAAGGATAAGCTCGACACACCCGCCGGCTGTTTAAATTCGGTGCTCAGACATACGATTTATAGTCGAGACTGCGGATGAGCCAGAACGGGCCTCACAGATAGGAGATATATATATATATATTTTTTTTTACGAGCTAAATTTAAACCAACGCTGTTAAGGCACGTTGAACTGTGTTCAATCGATTTTATAACATTAAAAATTGTGATCCAAAGTGACGAATGTAAATGAACTCTCGCGACATGGACTATAATAAAAAGCGGACGAATTCAACTCGTCGAGTGCCGGAGGCCGGTTTGTAAATAATTGACCCAATATCGTATTCAATCATTTCACACCGACTTGTAACTAAACATTCACATTTTTATCTAAGCCAGACGTTCCATCCTTTGACCCTTCACACAATTAATTACAATTTAGTAGTATCAGACCGAATTGATCTGTGGTATGTGATCGTATTGCAAAACAATTGGCCAAACATTATAATCATCAATTGTCTCACAAACGAAATATAATTGTATTAACGCTGGTAGAATTTTTAAATTTTTATTAACTAAAATTCATCTCGAGAATTTGCATTGGGAGATTATAATTTTGATCAGGGCCATTGACGGGCCGTTAAATCACATACCACTCGTTCGATACACGTAATAAAGTACAAATATAAGAATTTTTTTTTAACGAGACTTAACAACAATATCCAGGATACACAGTAGACTAAAGATGTTGGCGTGAGAATAACATTTAACGATGTTCTATATGATAATAAAATTGCAAAAATAAAAAAGAGGAATAATGAACGAACAGGCAACACGTACTTCATTTTTTGTACGATTAGCCTGGAGAATTTATTTTTATTCAATTGATTAAGACTGGACTGGTTTCCTGTTCACCACTTTTACCACTCTTGTACGGGCTCTCGATCTTCTCCTCGGTATCGAAGATTGAACCGTCGTCCGACAGATTTCCGCTGTAATGAGATTGAGCTGCGTCTTCATGATAATATTGATCCTGGAAGTATAAATATTAAATTCTTTTTATCATAATTTTATTCACATCAGTTAATTGATATGGACTTGGTCTGAAAATGTATAAGAATCGAGATTTTTTCCTTTCATTAACTGATAGATTACATTTTAAACGTAGTTCTTGCGGTACAATCAAGTCAATCGAAGTGGTAAGATTAAATAAATTGTTTGTACAGGATTGAGAGATCATTTCATTTTTTAAATAGATGTTTCATGAATTCACCGAGTTGCTTAGTTTTTAACATCGTAGTTTCATTTACTTTTTTGTAACTTTCATATTTTTACATAATTTAATTCATAATCGTGCCGACTGTTCCAGTCAGTTAAATTTAGTAACTATTTCTGGTTCTTTAAGGACCGCACGGAACCATTTCCCCTTCTTTGTACCGCATAATAGGTTATTATGGTATTAATTATGGGGTCAACCGAGCCTCTTTATATCGCTTTTGTATATTATCTTTTACGGACTACTTGGTCGTCGCCTGTAATTCTTTTTCAACGGCTTGTTTCCGTTCATTGCACTGATAAATAAACAAATAATTAAATAAATAAGCATATTACTGTAATTTATAAACGATGAATGTCATAAATATTTTTTTTGGTAAATTCGTAGAGTATCTACCAAGAAACAAAGTGAAATTTCACTCCTTAAGAAACAAAAATACAACTTTGACTTTACAAAAATTGCATGAAAATATGTCTATTAAGAAACCTCAAATTTCAGAAATATATACCTTTTTTGGTGAATTTCTGATGACATCAATTTTAGGGCTGACGATCTGCAGCTCATCATTCTCCTTTTCCTCGGCCGACACTTTAATACTCTCGTTTTCCAAAGCGATGCTCTTCTCCGCTTCATCAAACAGCGATCCATCATCCGACAATTCCGGATCCACAACAATTGTTTTAAACTTCTTGCGTTCGCGTACTTTCTTGTGCGATCTCTTGATCGACGCTGTCTGCAGTAATTTCAAATAAGCTTTCGCTTTCAAGCAGTTAGGCGGTGTTTTATTTTCATTTTCATTATTGCAAACAGCTGTTTCCGCGACAGTTCCATAGCTCGTCGAAGGCTGCGGGCTACCGTTAGAATGCGCGGAAGATTTCGATAGATCTTTCTCAAGACTCGACGTGGCTTCAGATTCGTATTCCTCTTCCTGTGCGCAGATTAAAGAACGTCTTGATATATTGCCACGCTTGTCTTTCCTGTGCGATTTCTTGATAGAATTAATGCCCGCCATAAGAACAGCAGTCGACGAATTTTGCGGTGTTGATCGACCGCTAGGATCATCAACATTATCAATTTCCTGAAGAACCGGTGACGAATAATCCGATATCGTCAAAAATACACCACTAGCATTTCTCTCCGGAGTTTTAAAGGTATTCACAACTAATTTCAAAGGTTTACTGCGCGCTGTAGTCGGAGTTGAGCATCTAGATGCACTATTTTCCGTCGAAGCTTCATCCATCGATTTTCCTTTCTCCGGCGATAAATCATTATTCTCGTAAATTCTTCTCGCGCTAGGCGCGACAATTCCCAAAGATTTTCGTTTTTTGATAGGCGTAAAAATCTTGAATTCCTCCTCAGCGCTTTCGTATTCCATAGAAATAGATCCTGGATTTGAAGAAGATTGAGAAACACCGCTGATCGACGAGACGTCAAGAAAATTCTTGCGTTTGTTAGGAGACGATTTTGGCATTTCTGAGCTTGGAAGTTCTCCGATACCAGTTTCAAAAGCCGCGTGTTTAAGCGGCGATTTCTCAAAGGTATGATAATGCGCTTCGCTGCTATTATCGGATGAAAAATCGTTCGAATCGCCTTTGCGTCTTTTAGGATTATCAGGAGAGATTTGCCGTGGCGAGAGATTCGGCAAATCGCTGGTGGACGAGAAAACACTAGAATTATGAGCTTCGCCATCGGAATTAGACGCTACATCAACTTCGCGATTTGTAAACTTTTTTCTCAATATAGAACCAGTAATCATTCTTTTGTGTTTATCCTTTCTGTGAGATTTTTTCACCGAACTAAATTGGGATAACAAAAGGCGACTGGAATTTGTATTTTCCGGAGTTCCAGAGCGTTCCGCGTCTTCCCTATTTGCAACATCTTCGCTATCGACGTGATCACGTTTTTTACTCTCTTCCATATCGCTCTGAATGATTCGAGGCTTGAATAGCGATTTTCTATTGATATCTTTGATTTTCTTGTGCGACTTTTTGATCGAATCTGACATTATGTGCTGTAGAAAATTTATACAATTTTCAGGAGTAACTGGACGTAGAGAATTGATGATTGTTGATTTTCTAGGCGGTGTTTTTGTCGTGTTATCGGCTGTTGGAGGACTCGTTGAATTTGCCATTTCATTGGTGGATCTTTGTTGCATTTCCGATCGATCAATGTCTCTTAATCCTTCAGGTTTGTTGAAGGAACACGAGGGAATTGCCGGCTCGTTTTCCAATTCGTTTTTACGCGGGGCTTCTTCGCGTGGATTATCATTTTCCTCGCTCTTCGCTTTACCTTCGATAGGAGAATTTTTCTCGTCCTCTTTATCTTCATCGCTGACGTGAGAAAATCGTATTTCAGGATATTTCGGGTCTCGATCACTCTTATCTTCGGAAGATACGCTGCTATTATCCGGAATCGTGCTTGCTTCTTCGGTGTAGTCGAATATAGATCCAGTATCGGACATCTCTTCCTCCGAATGATATACAAATGATTTTCGTTTGCTTTTGTTCTTTTTGTGAGATTGTTTTATAGAATTTAGAGCGCATTGAGGACTCTGATGTTGATCGATCATTATTGATGGAG
Organism: Perithous albicinctus; assembly: GCA_964016905.1. Classification (NCBI taxonomy): domain Eukaryota; kingdom Metazoa; phylum Arthropoda; class Insecta; order Hymenoptera; family Ichneumonidae; genus Perithous; species Perithous albicinctus. The sequence goes on from OZ024695.1 coordinate 6,967,576, forward strand.
TTATTGGACGCGATTCCTCGCTCGGTTGATCAATATCTATATCGGTAAATGCCTCGATTCCTGAGCATGATTCAACCTGATACGCCTTTCCAATTCTACCGAGAACTCGCTCCTGCAGCAAAAAATATTTATTGAGCGGTGAATTGCAGTTGGTAATTTTATTTATCACAGAAGTTTTATTGTATGACAATATCAAAGGAAAAACCAAAGAAATGATTCTAAAATTTTCTGTTTTTTTTATCATTCCACTTATAAGTATAATCATTAATGTATCATTTAATGACTGGAAACAAGAATTTTTTTTATGTTAGCAATTAATTTCATGAATTTTTTTAACATCTATAACATCTCGGTTTATTTGAAAGAACATAATTTAAAAGTAACACTTTTTTTTTGACGTCCCAGTTTAAAGCTGTCGACTCATTCATAAACTTTTAACAACATCTTTGTGTTTAAATATGTACTACATTTTTTTTTACATTTTTCAATACATTGCTACGATTAAATAATATAATATGTGGTTCCCTTGAATTTTGAAAAACTCAATTACAGAAGACCTCAGAGTTTATCCTACATTAAATAGATTGGAGCTCTTCACACTAGTCAAAACAGCGCTATATTTTTTTTACTGTTTTTACGACGTTTTGCAGATTAATTGACCATAGTGAAGGGTAATTTTGAGACGAATTCGTAACACTGTCTTTGCAAAAATGTAAATCGATGGCAATTTCGAATGTACAGTTCACTTTAGTACAGTTTTTTTTTTTTTAGAAATGTGCATTTTCTATGAATTTTAATACTACACAGCTCATATCGTTTTTAAAAAGATGCTCTATAATATTTGATACTATTTATCATTCAATAATTGTAGCCGTTTGTTTACAAAGAAATCATTTTGTTGACTAGAGAATCTGTAATTTTTTAAACAGATAACACTGTCAAATATCGAGACGGTAAATTTGCAGATCGCCTTTCAAAAAAACAGACTGATCCGCCCGCATTAAAATCAAAGTCCTACAGATCGTTCTTTGCAAAAAGTCAACGATAATCATCTTAGAAATTAACGTTAATTAATGAAAGTTAAAAAAAATTCATTACTATTAATGTTTCTCCAGATTAAAAATAAATGCTGTAACGCTAACAACTCTCCACTTGTTTTATTAAATGCATAAGGATTACAAAACTTAAGTACTCTTTAATTGCAGTAATCAAGTGAAAATAGCCAGTAATTACCTTCTTATGACTCTTCTTTATGGCGCTCATACTCTCAGGGATGATTCTAATAATATTTTCAGGTGTCTGTGGTCTGTCATCGTTGTCGTTGTCATTATCATCATCATCATCATCATCATCATCGAAGTCATTAAAAAGATTTCTGGGTGTGCTGGCTCCAAAGTCATCGAATTTGTTCTTCATCTGGATTCTTCTCGCGGATTGCATACTGGGTGTCATTGAAGTCAAGACAATTTTGTCAATTTTCTCTCTGAGTCCACTTCGAAGCATCGGCGAAGGAGCGTTGGAATCAGGAGAACCGAAACTCTTTTCAGAGCCCGTAGTGAGGTAATTCAAGGATTTCTTCGCAGATTTATTGCGCTGCGAAGGCGTCTGATTTTGATTTTCATCGATCGATTCCACCGAGGAATTGTGCACGCTGTTGATGTTAGAGTCATTAGAGCTCGTATCGAAATTCAGTGTCTTATTGATCTTCGACAGTGGCGACGGATAAGTTTTCAGTGAATGATTACGTGGACTTTTGCCAAATTTAACAAGACGCTTTGGGCTCGGGCTCAAATCGAAATTTAACGATTTGTTAATTTTACGACCGGTCAATTTTGCTTTTCGCAACGGACTGTAATTGATATTTAATGCTCTCAGTATTTTTGCGGATCTCGACAGATACTGATCGCCTTCTACCGAAACATTGCTGTCGGAACTCGAATTCGGTGATTTAAAGCTATCCGATCTACGTGAACCGGCATCAAAATTTAACGATCTATTTATGTTGTAATGCACGATACCGCGTTTACGTCTTGGCACCGATTTGCTCACCGATCTTGGCGAGGCATAACGATTTTTTGACAAATAACGAGCACCGTCCTGAGGACTCCATTTTATTACGAACTTCTGACCAGTCTCGGTATTGCATAAATCGTAATCCTCATTACGCTTACTACCCGTCACTTTTTCATCGAAACTTTGATTACTATACATCGCAAAACAGCTCTCTATCAATATTTTGCTTAGCAATAACAGACTCCTACGTAAGTTTGGAACTGAATATTTAAAAAAAAAGTACTTAAAAAAAATGTAAGGATTGGATTATTGTAAAAATGTGAACAGGATTAAGGGAAAATGTTCCTCCTTTGTGTAATACCTGTTGAACAAAAAAATAAACCATTGAATTAGATTTTTTAAAAATAATAAAGCTTCCAATATTTAAGAATTAAAGTGGAAAAGTATATAAAATTGAGAAAAAAAAAATCATGCACGACACGAATAATAAATAGTATTTCAATTCGTTTGTAGCACTAAACAAACTTTTTGTCAAGATTTAATGCATGCCGTGTTTTTTTCTACTTATTTTATCACTATTATAAAAAAAATGTTGACTTCCTCGCAGAAAAAATCGTGCATCAAAAAAATATTATAAAACTGAAGTTTAACCAAATTTAAGTACCAAATTTTGAAAAATGCCAAAGAGCTTTAAAATTTAATTGTTGAAATATATTTTAGTGAAAATTGTTGCAAATAATTTTTGAAAAAATTACTCCATAACTGCCGTTACGAATTTCAGATCAATTTCAGACTTCATCTCGATTGCTGTCGTCGTTCTCGTGAAAAAAAACGTATTTCACATGCTCATCACACGCATGCACAGAGATGTGAGCGGTAATTGTACCGTTAAAAATCGGAACGTGACCGCTACTTAAATTACCATATCGGCAAAAAAAAAGAAAAAATTCCACGACCCAAACTTTTTGATGGCCAAATTATGAAAAAAAGATAACAACAACAATAACAACAACAACAACAATAATAATAATAATAATAATAATGACTGGTATTTTTGCATCTACAGAGATGAATATTACCTGTGTAACAGTAAATTCATGGAAAAAATAAATCTTAACAGGTATTTTTACATCACAATATTATGAAAAAATAAAAACAAACAGTATTTTTTCCCCTTTTTTTCCAAATGGGAGATATCAATGTTACGTATTTTTTCCCTGAAAACAAAGCTTTCTCTATGAGGAAGCAAAAAAGAAGTCACAAACTCCACGAATTATGAAAAACTTAAACAATTTTTATGTGGCTCTGTGAAAAAAAGGTAGGGTCACGTCTCAACGCATTAACCCTCTTATTAATTGATTTATTATTTAAATATTAGTGCAATGCACTGCCTTTTTCTTATAACTATAAAAAAGCCCTATATTATAAAAATTACCCAAAAGCATATTTAAAAAGAAGCACAATACTTTGTTTATATTTACGAAAAATCCTCATAAATATATAATGAAAATCTAAACACTTTTTATGAGGTCCCAGAAAAATATAAGGTCACGCCCTAACGAAGCACCATTTTTACTTATGAAAGATTTTCATAAACGTAAATACTCCATAAGAAACTCAAAATCTAAATGGCATCTCTATGATATTTCTGCCTAGCCCTAAAAAATACAGTCTTAATTATATTTACAAAAAATTATACCTTTTATTGCTTCCTCATATAGAGGAAGCTTTGTTATGGTGAAATTTTTTTTTTCGAGATTTTCATGATGAAAACGCGTTTAGAATGTCCCAAAACGTGTACAAAGCATATTCAGAAAAAATGTCCGGATGTATCTCTGTGTGTGTGTGTGTGTATGTGTCAGACCTCCAAGGGCTGAAATTTGGCATACAAGTAGAGTGGTTGGGCCTCTATATTTAGGACAATTTACAAAATAATCGGGACTCCCGTCCAAATTTCACGAGACTTTGAATTTTTCGAAAAAAGTTTGTTCGCGCTCTAGCTGCCGCAAATATTGAGTTCTGGGACTAAAAAAAATGTCCAATCGTAGACAAACATCAAACGATGGATGAGTTCGAATATGATGAGGATCGATTGTAAAATAAGATTTTTATGACATTTTGAATTTTTCAAAAAAAGTGTGTTTGCGTTATAGCTGCCGAAAATTTCAAGATGTCGGGTTGAAATTTCTCATACAAGTGGAGTAACATCGAACAACTTTCGGTACCAAATTTGGTGAGAATCGGTCAACAGATGAAGATTTGGCAAGGATTTTTGTTTCATTTACCGAAAAAACGTGTGTTTGCTCTCTAGCTTTCGCAAATTTTGAGTTCTCGGGCTAAAATGTTCTCCAGTGGTAGACTAACATAAAAAAATGTATGATTTAGAATTTCGTGAGGACTGGTTGAAAAATCCAGTTTATACGACATTTTGAAATCTTCAAAAAAAAAAGTGTGTTTGCGTTGCACAGCTGGTTTATTATTTCGAGGAGTGAAGAAGTTATTCAATGATAAATGATGACGGACTATGAACGGATTAGTCTTTGCAACGCTTTTACAAAAAAAAAATTATTCGTTTATTCCTTTCTCATAAAGGAATTTCTAGACATTTATAATTTATATTAGTTACAATTATAAAAGGGTGCAAATGAATTTGCATTTTGCTTCCTCATTGTTCAATAAAAACACAAACCAAACATTGGTTTGTGTTTTTACTCTATGGACAATATTGAACAATGAGGAAGCAAAATGCAAATTCATTTGCACTCTTTTATAATTGTAACAATGAGGAAGCAAAATGCAAATTCATTTGCACCCTTTTATAATTGCAACTGCTTAAAATAAAGCAAAGTTTTTTTAAAAATAAAGGTTTTTTATTAAAATAAAAAACAAGCATGATGTTCTTTGTTTATATTTACAAACGATATTCATAATGATATTCATAAACATTAATCTCCGTAATAAAATCAAAATTTCAAATGCATCTCTATGATACATGCATGTATTAGCCCTAAAATATAGTCTTAATCAAGTTTAAAAAAAAATGATGCAAAGTAGAAGTTTGCATCACATTTTGATTAGCCACAAAGTTTTAGCTTATTTGCTTAAGTTTTGCGTAAGCCAGAACGAAAGCCTTAATTTTTTTTGAGAAATTCATAATCACGTAAAATCGGAACCGTTTTACCGATTACCATTAAATTTGGTACATTGCAGAGGTGAATGTGATTTTTCGTCTGTAGAAAGTTTCAGTTGATTTATTGGAATCTAATGTACGTTAGACAAAATCGTAATTTTTTTTTTTAAATTCAAAATCCCATCAAAATTGAACCGCTTTAGAGATTCTGCCCAAATTCAATACCAAAGATCGCCTCGCTTCGTTCAAAGTATACGAAGTTTCAGCCTGAAAGCTAAAATTTTTTGAAAATTTCAAAAATCTCGTAAAAATGGAATGCGTGAAGCGATTTCTATAAAATTTATACCAATTGAAGATTAGCCAGTACTCTACAAGATATTAAAATTTCAGCTGATTCTGTCTAATAGTTCACGAGTTGTGGTAATATTAATTTTAGGCCTTTCATCACACACACACATACATACATAATATAACTTTTCTCGACGTTCCAAACCATTGTGATTGTTCTGACAAAAAAAAATCCACAAAAATGCAAAATGAAATAAAAACTGCTTTTATATTTTTTATTATAATTGTAATTATTTAAAATAAAACAAAGTAAAAACAAACACGACACTCTATGTTTATATGTACGAAAAATCCTCATAGATGTAAATTCCCAAAACAAACTCAAAATCCTATGCTATATGCGACTCGCCCTAAAAAAATACAATCTTAATAAAATTAAAAAAAAAAATTTTAAACTATAATTTTATACATTTCATTATAATTGTAACTAATTCAAATAAAGCATTACAAAAAAGAAGCACGATACTCTGTTTATATTTACGAAAGATACTCGCAAACGTAAATACCCGAAACTAAAAAAAAAAAACCTTAAAATCTCAAGTGCATCTCTATGATATATGCGTGTATCCTACTGCGCCAGTGTTACAAGCCTAGACCGAATTCCACAAGTGGTTAGACTGGTGTAGGTTCAATGCCACGAGTAAGCCCTTCCGCCCCCACCGCCCTTAAATACATTATTAGATACACCCTAAAAGTTACCGCAATTTACTTTATACACCGTGAAAAAAACGCTAGTCAATATGTTAGTCATCGCATAAAACGATGACGAAAGGATCTGGTTTTCCTTGCCTCTCTCATCTGGGTTTAACGGTATACATATATCTATATCTACATATATATATATATATACATGTGTGTACATAATGAGAGAAACAAAATTTTGGGAGTATACTAACCATTCCAAAAGGATCGAGGCACGAGGAGTGGGGCCTTTACGTGTGAGTGAAGCGTGTACAAGACCGTGCATGAAAGTGAGCAAGAATAATTTACTTACGACGTTCGATTTCGTGTAAAAAACGACGCGCCGGCGGATCACAAATCTCCATCAAAATCGAAGGACTGTCACCCTTGCACCTTGTTTTATCCTCACAGAATAATACACGACTGGAATACTTTAAGTAACGCGATGTCCTCTCGTAAGCCAGTCGGACACGCGTCTAACTTTAGTCCACAACGCTCAAGCACAAAGCAATAAGAAGCTTCACGTCCGCATCATAAGATCACGAAGTGTTTACTGGCGATTCAAGGAGATGCGATATCGTGCTGTACGAGTTTTTATGCTTGTGGACATCTGCTGGTAGTTCTAAAGTAATGACGACGGAGGGCGCTTCGAGCGACTTTTAGGGCTACCACCGGAAGTTACCTACGAGAGCCTCGAAAAGGGCGGCGTTTTAACGTCGGCCGACTTGAATTCAAATGTCGCTTAGTACTTACACACAGTAAATAAATATTGGTGTAAAATCGGTGTGCCAAGTAACGAGGTTTTGTTAATTAGATATAAATTTTCTGTTTTTTAAGGATATTTTTATGTTAAATTTGGAAAATAACACAGGGATCTCGTAAATTCGGGGAATTTATACAAATATTTTTTATGTAAAATTAGAAGTGGTATTAAAAAAAAGGGTCAAAATAAGATATATTTATATGTTAAATTGGAAGTGACATAATCGTAGTTTGTAAATTAGTCAAAATGACAGAAAAAATGGTTATATTAGAAATTATAGAAAATATCTTGTAAAAATGATGTAACACATTTTTTTTGTGTAAAATGACACAAACTAGTATGTATTCAGAGATTACAGATTTTTATGTTAAAACAACACAATTTTCATTTTAATTTCTAATGTGCGCTGAGAAAAAAATTAAATCCAATAATACGGTTTTATTTCATGTAATCGTAATATTGTTTTCATAATTCATAGATATTCAAACAAAATTTATATTTACGAACGTGATACAATATTCTAATAAATCTATTAAAAAATCTAATAAAAAAGATCGCATTATTTCAAAACATCGAATCAACGGAGAAATTATTTTATTGGAATTAAGTTATACTCAATCTTCTGAAAATATTTGCGTTTTACGTATGTTACCTATTCGAATCGAATGTAAATTATACGGTTTTTGTTTCAAAAGATAATTGTGATGAAATGAGTAACACGTTTTTCAATATTTATAAAATACTTGTTTAAAGATTCTCCCCATTCCAAACGACGCAAAAATATACACATTTTTTTTTTTTCAACTTTTATCGTATAACGTACGTCTTCAAAATTGCGTAATGTTCTTGTTTTGTCTTCTAATGTCAAAATTCTAATATTCACTCATAAATAAAATAAAAATGTAAGATGATTTTTCTAAATAAGTTACACAATTTTATGCATGTTGAGTCAAAAGCACGTTGATAGAATTCAGCAAATTTCTCCTCAAGTATTTATTCGGTCGGAATTTTAAAAAATTAAGAAAAATAGTCTTTGTCAGCGTGTCTCCAAATTTGAAAATTTGTCTCAAACAAACAACTTTCGGCATCTATCTCTTTTTATCATAGTCACGCAGTTTCTCTCTTTCAGAGTGACTAATACTTTCAGCGCAGGCCCTTTTCCCTCCCGAATGACTGCCACAAAAATATGTTTACCACAAAGTGCTGAAAAATTTCAATAACACGGTGAATTTATTTTCTGATTCACAAAGGTCTACTTAAGTATCCTGGAGTTGTAAATACAAACGGTGTCGAGAAGGATTTCCGGTATTAATTAGATAACATAATGATACAGAGAGACATTCAATAATAAAAATACATAATTATTTTACAAAACATACATTTATTTCGGGTCTTTTTACAACTTATAACGATCATACTTAACATGCGTGTATTTTTATTTACAATTATTCACTTAACTAATAAAACTTTTGCCAATTAAAAATATAGATCACATTGATCGATTTCCGTGTTCTTCGTGTTTTTTTGGGCTAATTGAAATGATAACGATAATTCAAATCTGCCGGAAGAGCCTATCGGTGGATTCGGTACTTCATTTTATTTGTCATTCTTTTTTTTTCGTCGTTTTTTTTTATATACACAAGGAATTTAGTTAAAAACCTCGAAAAATAAATAGCTCAAATGTTTCATTTTACGAGGCATTTTTCATTTTTTTAAATATTCGCGATTTGTAATGGGCATTGCAGCATTGTCCCGGTAGCCTCGATTAATTAAATACTAGATTCATTAATAGATTAATTCTTCACCGAATGAAGCTGTGGTATAGGTCGAAAAATACGAAAATACACGCAACAATTTACTATATTCCATCATTCATTCTCGCTTCGATCGATCGCTCGCCGAATTATATCAACTATTATACAATTTATCATTGCTCCAATTTTCTTTCTCTTTTCTTTTTTCTTTCTTCCGCAGATTTATATATTATCTATCCGTATTTTATTATTAGTTTATAGTCATTCTCAGACGTAGTTACGATCTAGAGAGAAGTACGACTTAGCTGTAGACGAAGAGATTGACAAAAAATAATTGTCTCATTGTCTCTTCAGCTACGTTGCAATACTGTGTAATGGCGAACGCGATGAAACACAAGAATCAATCGAAATACATACGGAAGATGTACGATAGCGATTAGCACTGTTCGACAGATAATTTACAATTTTTTTTCTGTTTTTTTTTAAATTTTTTTTTTTTTGCGAACCCTCGTGGAGGGATTAACGTCGTTGGATTTGCTATTCCAGGATCTTATCGTCGTGATTAACAACGGCCTTAGAGAGCGATATCCGCGAAGGATATTTTCATTTCTTAATTTATAATAAGGGCACAATTTTTCTCGATCGGAGAAGGCTTTTACTTTCTTCACGCGCACTGTCGTTTCCGATTAAACTGCGGACATTACTCCTTTCGGTCGGATCATCATTGTAGCCTTCTTAAGAGTGTAATCCCAGCCTCTCCAACGGAACCATACGATTCCTGTGAAAATACACAAAAATAAATGTAATTATAATAAAACGTTGCTAATAAATATTGATTGCTTAACAATTTAACCGGTGATAGAACAGCGCCAAAAAATTTAAGATTAATCAGCAATCTGAGAAAACTACAACAAACAGTTAGGAAAAAAAATTTTGTTTCAGAATTTTTTTAAATTAAAAAAATTAAAACAAATTACTTATACTCTTCGCTTAATTACATATTGAATATTATAGATATTACAAATGAATTTTCAAATACCCAATAATGTTGTGTGATTATTGAAAATTTGTACATTTTAACTCGTCCACGCTTTCCTGAATTTACTTTTCCGATTTTATCGTGTGACTGGAGATTTAAAAAAAAATAGTTATCACACGTCCGTAAAATTGCTAAAATTGTTACTTGGATACTGCGTCCACCTCGTGAAACAAATATAACCAAAAAAAAGTTTACGATTGCAGTTTCCTCTATAAGGAAGCAAAAAAATGAAAGAGTCGAGTCCCGAGAGCTCAGCAAGGATATTGCGCAAGGGCAGTGGCTCTTTTTTTCCCCAAGCTCGAACACGAAGACGGCCTCCGCTTCAGCGAGCCAGTACAGCGAAAGTAATATCGAGTGGCTCGTGTACATTATCGAGGTCCAGCAATGAATCTTGTTAAGAATCGTCGTACCTTGTCGAGCAGTGAGATCCTGAGGGTCATTCAGATAGAGTCCGTTGAGTCCACGTCCGCAGGACTTCCACCACCAACCGCCCTTCAGCATCGATGCGCAGTTCAGGGACGACCTGTCGTTATCCCTGAAAGCAAATGAAAACGAAAATACTGTTAATATTTTTATAATAACGCAAAATTATTTCCTTAACAAAACAGCCACAGAAAGGCGAATAAAATCGAAACCCAACACACACTGGATCTTAGCTTTAAATTTATGCGGACACTGTTAAGAACTGTAAACATGTAAATTGAAGATATTGGAAGTTTTTATTCATAAGCATAAATTTAAGCCACATGTGTGTTGTAAAAAATTATTTTATATTCTTCTCTTCTTCGAGAATTTAGTTCATATAGGTCTAGAATTGAGATACTTAAATGTTAATTAAAAAAAATGTTTAGAGGACACCGGAAGCGGTTAAAATGCTCGCTTTTATTTGAAAGGAAAAAAAAAAGAGTGCTCAGTGTGTAGCATTTCCTTTATTGAATCTTATTGTTAAAAATTTATCTTGAAATTTGTCAACTATTTTGACTGCAAGATCTTTATTCTTCAACAGTAAATTTATTCTTCTGACAAAACAAATTACAACACCTGGGTTAAGAAAGAAATTTCAAGAAAAAAAAGAATTTGCAATATTTTGAGCCTGCACAAAACTTTGTAGCTCTTAAGCAACCTGATATTTGTTCAGATAACAATTATGATTCATCGTTAAAACGAAAATCAGATTTTTTACCAAAATTGAGAATTCTCTTTGTGTATCCTCTTCCTCGAAAGCCAAATTTCAGGATCTTTAGTTAAAGCCTATGCAAACTCAATTCTTTCGGAGCAGAGAAAGAATAAAGCCATCCCGGTTTACAGTGTGATATGTAAAAAGCTTTCAATTGAGTGGTTCGCCTCGAGCAAGCAAGAATATTCGATTAAAAAGCCTCGAGTGCATTATTCCTGCGCCTGTATACATCGTTCTATGTTGTCGTACCCGAAAAACAGACTCGGTCCGAATTACAAACCAGGCGGTCGACCAGTCTTATATTATACCTGTCCCGGAAATGACGCGTCGACTTCCACGCTCGATACTTGCGTAACAAAGAAAGTCGAGTGAAACGTGACGAATAACGAAGCGATAAAGGACGAGGGGGAAAAAAAAATTATGGAGAGTGGAAAAACTAGAACGATGCATGACAAAAAATTGTTGGAGAGAATTCAAGACCCGGCCTCTCGGAGTTGTCGACGCGTGCCGCGATTATATATTTATAGGCTTTAAAGTTAACAAAAAAAATATACTAGAAAATTACAGTACCGACACTCTGTGAAGTTTTTATTCATAAGAATTACTATATTAAAATTTTAATAAAAGTGTGTAATGGTAAAATGAAGCGTGCGATATAAGAATTTTTGTAGGAAATTGAATATAAATATACTGTAATTATACCACACACAGTGACAAATACTTTCGTACAATTGAAGTGTTACTACTCTTTAAAAAATAAAAAATTACACGTTTGTTACTTTAGTTAAAGAAATCTGTTTTATTTTATATTTTTGTTAAATTTGTAAAGTGATTTAAAAAAGGTATTAATTTGCCGAATTTCAATTTTTCATTGAAATGGAAAAGTGAGCAATAAGTTGTACATTTTATGATGTAATTTTTTTTGTAATTAACTGAGACAAAAGTCTCAAAAAATTTGTCAAATTCAATTTTTAACAAATCTTTTGCGAAAGTGAAAAAAAAAGTTTGAAAAATAAAAATCCACACTTTGTACACGTTTTCGACATCTATTGTAAATTATTATTATTTAGTAATTTTAGTTTCATTTGTAGTTCGCGACACTCACCGATTGTAGGTCGAGAATGGGCTGTTGTTTGATCCGTACCACGGATCGTTGAGCGCGTCACCAGCATTGCCCTCGTAGCCGTCGATTTCAAGCTTGTAATACTCGCCTTCCGAATAGATCTTGAAATGTGAGTATTGGGCGTATCTGAAATTTAAAAAAAAAGCAATTTACTTAACACAAGAATGTAAAGTAATGTTTTTTCTATGCCGTTGCTTACACATCTCTTTGCCTGTAATATATTTGGATTAAAAAAAAGAAATACTTTCAAAATAATATTTTCCTCATGCTTTAGGTGAGCGATATTTAAATATTTGGATTTTTAAAACCCTTATGAATTGAATAATTTAGTAATGTTTGATAATCAGAAAAACCTGAAATAATTCAAAGAAACTGGTATCGTAAATACCAACGATTTGACAAATTCGCTAAATCCAAACAAAAGCAAAAATTTACACAGTTATTCAAAAATACGAATATAAAAAAAATATAAACGGAATATGTTTAAATAATCGTTGCTAATCTGTTTGCTTGAAATATTTTCAGCTGGAATAAAAATGCAATAATATTATTGCATAACCAATACTATTGTTGAACGTCCAGATGATACAGATATATTGCAAGTTTATGAAATTCTGAAAAAATAATAATGAATTGAATAACTCGGAAATATAGGGAGCAATCCATATATTTCATAGAATTTCGACCTGGATCAGACGCTTGAACTCACGGACTTAATCCATCATGTTTTTTTATTATTGTCCAAATGTAAAGAGCAGTCACACTTCTTTTTTAGATTTTTTTCTCCAAATTTGACTTAGTTATGATTATTAAAAACTAAGGTATTGTTAGCCTGAAAGGAAAAATTCTCAAAAATCCCATGTCCTATAGTATAAACATATTCGAGGTATAGCTTTGAGCGGAATGACTTTATCTACAAATTTTTTTCAAATTTTTTTCAATTTTTTTTTTCAGTAACACGTATTTTTTCTTATCTGCCTAAAAACACTTCTAGGGCGTGAAACAGCCTTCCAAAATAGGGGTCGAGACGTAGCGATTTGTCGGTTACATATATAAAAACGCAATTGTTTTGGACGTATCTCGTTGAATAATTTTTGGCTTAACAAAAATGTAAACTATCCGAAAATGCGATTAAAATTATGCAAAAATCCACCATGTAAGAAAAAAAATACAGCCAAAAAATCTGAAAAAAAAAATATGTTACACATTATAACAAAAGTAAATTGAGGTGTTTTTGCATAGCTCGAATAGAAATGGTTTCGCAACGGGTAACTAATCCTAAACGCATTTTATCGCATTTGTACGAAAATATGTACAATTTGCGAAATTGAATGGAATTGAATAAAAAGGACATACTGTTGATGTCCTTTAAAAGGAAAAATGTTCTACTTGCTTTTTTTTTATTCACTGTCAATTGAATTTACAAAAAAAATCTTTACGAATTTTAGTTATTTTCGAAAATTTGTTTACGAAAAAATGTATACATTTAATTGTCAGTAATAATATAACGTAATAAAATGCTTTTGAGGGTAGTTACCCCCTCAAAAATTATTCTCTCAAGAAATGCAAATATACATCAACTTACTGCTGTAGTGTATGTGTAAAATATTTTTTCTAAATTTTTCGGTTCGAATTGAAACTTCTTTAGCCGATTTTTGTATAGTTCCATTCGTGTTTGGGGGTCAGTTTGCTGTTACGATGACTATAATGCGACGCCAATATTGTACCTATCTGTTGTATGTCATTTTTAATGAATTTCGCCCGCAAAAGTTACATATTTTCATAGAAACTTGATAAAATGTATTGAAGGGTAATTACCCCCTGGAAAAGCATTTTTGCGAGCTATACAAATATACGTCAATTTACTTTTATACTAATGTGTAACATATATTTTTTCAGATTTTTTGGCTGTATTTTTTGTCTGATTTCGCGAATTTTTATATAACTTCAATTACATTTTGGGGTAGTTTACCCCCATAAAGTTGCCGAATCAAACAAAAAATAATTGCGTTTTTATATAAGTAACAGACAAATCACTACTTTTCATCCCCTATATATTGGGAGGCTGTTTTACCACCTAGAAGTGTTTTTAGCACATAAAAAATACGTGTCGCTTACTTTTCGATATAGCATAACAAATTGTAACATTATTAAAATAAGAAAGGGGTACATGGGATATATTCCCTGCAAGTCAAATTTAGGCAAAGAAATCTAAAAAAAATGTATGCCTTTTTTAGAGTTGGAACAAAAATATAAAAAATCACGCACCAAATCCAACAGGTCGAGGGTCCGACCCAGCTCGTATTGAAATAGAATGCCTCATATAATAATCAGAAAAAGGTAAACAATTTCAAGATTCTTTAACATTCCAACAATTTGAAAATCTCTTTAAATCCAAAAAATAATAAAAAATTCGAGTAATTTAAAAACACGAATCACACAGACAAACATGACTGCATAGGTTTTGAGTGAAAGACGTGTTGATTGCAGGTATGACACGCGAGTTCTTTCCTAATATAAGGCTCTGGGGAACTGACTCGCGGTCTGATGGCTTAGTGGTAGGTAATAGACTCGAGTATTTCGTAATAAGAAAAGGTAAGAAAAGTCGCGAACGAAAGGAAGATGCTCCAATAGGTATTCGCGTGTGCAACCCCGCGTGCAGTTACATTACCGTTTAAATCTATACACGCGAGTTACTTTATAGATGGCGACGATACCTGGAATTGTTGGGAAAGCTAAGGAAACAAGGGCTACGTTATTTCTTGTACATACGTATGAGGGGGATAAACGTGCAGCACTGTTGGTGGCACTTTTCTACATCTGTATTTCTATTTATTTCTTGTATATATAAAAGTCGCCTCGCACAAACACACTCGTATAATTTTTCTACTCGGTATCGGGAACTGTTCCGTGTATAATAGTCGTATGGTTAAGAGTTGCACGTTCTCCTTATCCTCTGGCGCAACTTCATTCCAGGTCGACTTGACTGCTTGGTGTCTGATGTTAGATCACGCGCGCTCGCGCGTAATTGATATCTCGCGGAGAAGTATCGCCAGGCCTTTAGTAGAGCGAACGATCAAGACGAAGAAGACGCTGCAGCAGCAACTGCTCGAAAGATTGTCCGGAGGATCGCGAGAGAAAAATCGTCAATGTGAACGGATCGCGTAAACGAGAACGCGCCGAGAGGTAACAAGTGTCGGTTCGACCAAGTCATGTAGACACGATACTACTTATATTGCTGCATCTTATAAGATTAGATTAGAGACGCTTCTTGTATATCTATTTATTATAATGAAGATGCGATTATAAATCAGTTCCTGAAGAGTTGCGTATTATTGCAAATACTTTGAGCATCTTTTTAGTAGCAAAATTTATTAAGCCTTTTTTTTCTGAATTATTAATTATTAACGAATGTTCGGGATTTTTTATATAATGTATTTCGAATAAATGGAAATTTTTACTAGTGTTAGATGAATAATTTGAAACTGCTTGGTAATTAAAATAGAGCGAACATTCTTAAAGAAACTTGAAAATTGCCATTCTTAAATAACTTTGCTGAATGGGGGGAAAAATTGGAAAATGTAGACTGTTGCAAAAGAATGCAAGGCTTTGAAAAATTGTATACTTTACAAATTTACAATTTTTTTTTTTTTTTTTTTGGTTAGATGCAAAAAGGTCTAAACGAATTTGTCAAAATCAAATTCAAATATACAGATAATTTAAGAAATTCGAATAAAATGTAAATATTTCAATTTCGGAGGTTTCGAAAAAATACAAATATTTAAAAATTTAAAGAAAATTACAATTAATAGAATAATTCGGAATTACATAATAATTAGAAATTATTATAAAATTCAGAAAAATAATACAATAGTTGGAAAAGAGTCGAACTTTTTTAAAGAGCCTTAAAGAGTCCAACGATTTGAATAACTTGGTAAATCAGAAGGAATGCAAAAATTTGAATATGTCGATTATTTTGAAACTCCATTTGCGTATAGATGACGAAAATAAAAAAATCTTAAGACGCCTGAATTTTTTTTTTTAAATCGCGGTAAGTTGAAACATTTGGAAATACTTCACGATTAGAAAATAACCAACAATTTCAAAGTGATCCAAATATTCTAACAATATGAATCATTCGACGAATTCGAAAAAAAAAATACGAATCAGAAATTCTATTAACTCGCTAATTCAATAGAAACTCCAAAATTTAAAAAAATATGAAGAATTTAGTGATTTCAAAAAAATACAAACGTAAACAAATCTTGTAAACTTCGAAAAATTTACAATATGTCAAATAATTCAAAAAATTATAGTTCTTCGAAAAGGTCGAACTATTTTAAACAAATGCAAAAATTCAATCAATTTCAATAACAAAAAAAAAAAATAAACAAAGTAACATACAATACAACACAAAATTGGAAGTTTTTAATTAAAAATAGAGTTTTTCGATAGAAAAGACGATTATTTTTAAAATTGCATATAGATGACGATAATAAAAAATCTTAAGGATAATCACCTTTTGTTTCCCTCAAAATCTTCGAGCTCCACTCGAAGGGAGTAATCCTCATTATTAGTCAGCATATAAATATTTTCGTTGCCGAGCCAAAATTCCCTTGCTGGATCGCCAAAGCCGTTCTTGTAGTCGGCCCAATCTCTGTTGAAATTCTCTCTCGGTTCGCCAAAGTCGTCTCGCCTCTGTATAACCTGTAACATACGTAAATAAAAATAAATTCAAAAAAATGATATGTCTGCGAAGTGCTGCTAATAGAGTAAGTGTAGTAATCGGTCTGGCGGTCGGTTGCCATGTAAAACTGAACGAGGACTCTGGGTCCTCAGATATATAGAATGCAATATCCTTTCACCGCGCGTGATCTCGTTTCATAGTGCGATATTCTCATATATATACTATACGAATATATACGATATACATTAAGTTCTAGATTAATAATACGAGGTCGATCCTAATGGCTTGTGGCGAGAAATCATAACTGCTTACTACATCGATTCTGATACACAGGATCGACGATGGATCGCCCAATAATTTATTTTGCAACCAGAAAATAAGTGCATCATTATAATAAAGCATAAAATTGCCATATAAATAGATATATAAACAAATTGCCAAATTAAAAAAAATACAAATTATAATGTTTATGAAAACATGACAAAAAAGAACGGAAATTTAAAACAAAAAGTAAAAATTTATAGTTATTCGAAATGCTTTGAAATGCTCGGAAATATTTAATTATTAGAAGAAGGCGAACAATTCCAAGGATCCAAAATGTTAGCATATAAATAATTTGGGGTATCTGAAGAAATACATAAATTTATAAAATTATTTACAAATGCAAATACAAAAAAAAGGGAATTTCCGAAAACTCAGATTAAGTAAAATAGTTTGAAAAATTGTAATTAGAAAAGACATTTCTTTTTAATGAATCTGCTCAAAGTGTCAAACTAATTCGACAAACCAGTGAATCTAAAAAAAAATTCAAGACAAAAACATTCCAAAATTTGAAACTTTCGAAGAAATTCAGTGATTCAATTAATTTGAAGAATCTGCTAAGTCCGAAAAATTAGAAAATGTTGATGAATATAAAAAAAAAGCATAGACAAAAAATCTAAAATTAAAAGATTCGATATGCATCGACGATGCTGTGATATTTTACAACGAGAAAACAACTGCTGGCGAATATAATAAACCACAGGGTGGTCCGACAAATAATAATAATAATAATATATAAAGAAATTGTAAGAAATACATTGCAGAAAATGTGAATCGACGCTGAGAAAGAGAGAGTAATGAGGCAACGATTTTTTCTTGTAATCTCAATGTTTTAAATTAATTCAATAAATCAGTGAACGTAAAAAAAAAAATCATGATAAAAAACATTCGAAAATTTGAAAATTTCGAAGAAATGTCTAATAAGAAAAATTCGAACAATTTTAAACAATTTCAATGATTCAAATAACTTCAATGATTCGCTAAATTAAAAAAATTAAAAAAGAGTAGACGAAAATAAAAAAAATGCAAAAACAAAGATAATCTAAAATTTAAAAATTCAATAGGATTGACGATGAATCGCTCAATAAATGATTTAAAATGAGAAAATAAGTGGCGGCGTATAATAAACCATGGAGTAGCCGGATAAATTATAATATATAAAGAAATCGCAAGAAATACATTGCAGAAAATTGCGAATCAATGTAGAGAGACGGAGAATATAACGAGGCAACGACGAGATAATTGGAAAGGAGCAAAATAGGAAACGTGTAAGGATCGGGAGAGACACGAAAGTGGCGCTGGTGAGCTTTTTTTCTTTCGTTCTGCCACAACTATATACACTTGCTCGATTCTGCAACTTACTTCTATACAAACGGAAAAGTGTCTGTGTCTGGCACTTGCTGCTGGACTTTCCAGTTCAAGTAGTAGTAGGAGCAAAGAGATCTATAGTACTATGTGTAGTACTTTTTCTTTTTGATATAGCTCTACGTGTACCAGTCGGCGTTGGGGGGCCGTTGCTCGTTGCCACCCTGAGTTCTGTTATCCGCACGCCCGACGGCAATGCGCTCGCGTCATAACTACTTTTTCCGACGCGGTACACTCGCGATCGCTTATATGAGGTATTCTCATTCACTTCGGTCACTTTTTACCTGATCCTCTCAGATATTTCTCATAATTAGCCAGATTTTAGTACTACTTCAAAGTGCTGTAGATAAAAAAAGAAAAGAAGTTAATCAAACGTTTTGGAAGATGTCGAATTTTTTAATAATTAAACGTATCTCGAAAACTATGGGTTATTGAAAATAAATATTTTAGCAGATAAGTTGTAGTTTTATAACAGCTTTTTAATGAATAAAAAAAAATAATCTTGTGGGCCTGTTAGTATTATTTTTTAACCGAAAAATGTAAAGATTTCTTTTTTTTTTTCATTAAGAATAGCCAATGTAATTTTTGTGTGAAATTGGCAGAATATTTATTTACTATATTTTACAACGTTTGATTCTTTAATTAAACGTATCTCGAAGACTATGAAGTATGGAAAATAAATATGTCGGCAAAAAAGTTGTCGTTTTGTATCAGCTTTTCAATTAATTACAAAAAATAATGTTATCGACTTGTTAATAGCATTTTTTGCCAATAAATAACATAGCGTTTATTTTTCATTAAAAAGAGGCACGCTTATTTTTCTTCTTTTTGATCATTTTGCTTATATATTGTTAAAATTGACAGAATCTTCAGGCTTGAATTTCGAAAATCATTTTAAAAAATCACCCAAAAGTGGCTTTTCTAGGGAAAAAAGGAAACATTTACATTCTCTTTTGTATACATCAACGATATTAAGTCAGTCAAATTATATGAAAAATTTGATTGAGTAGCTGACATAATTGTACAATTCTCAAGGAGAGACATTTTTTCTCTGTGAATTACAATTTTCAAGATTTCTTGACTTAAAGAGTTGACTAAAAATTTAAGATGTTGAGTGTTATATTTTATTTCGAGCAAATTGCTAAATATTATTGAAATTCCATCAATTGAGGATTGAGATGGATTTTTTAGTATTGATGCTATCATCGAGTTCTCGCAGTAGTTAATTCCAAACTTTTTCCACTTTGCGTACAATTTAGAACAAAGTTCGCAAAGATTCTCCGAAGAAAATAATTAAAAACAGCTAAGACTGTTTTACGAGGGAGCTTTGCAATAAAATGTTGATTCCTTAATTCCAGTCCCAAATTGAAAAACTATTTCAATTTGGGACTGGAATTTGGTCATATTTATATTTATTCACATTTATCATTTGAAATGACAAAAAAAAAACACAATAAGATCCTAATTTTTTAGCTGATGTGAACCCCTTCAGTATTTTTTTAGGGAGAGTCAAAAATCTGATATATTGATAGATAGCTAATCCAATCTGGCTAATTATGAGAAGTATCTAAGAGGGCCAGAAAAAAAGTGACTGATATGAGTTGACAGAGAATGCCTTATATTCTTATTGCAACGCCGGAGATCTCTCGCGACGGGTCTATGAGTGCACTGAAAGGTGCAGCGCTGCGTGTAGCTGCAGCAGCAAGTATTAACTACTCTCGGAAGTGCCCGCGATTTATGTC
The DNA here is from genome assembly GCA_964016905.1 of Perithous albicinctus. NCBI lineage: Eukaryota > Metazoa > Arthropoda > Insecta > Hymenoptera > Ichneumonidae > Perithous > Perithous albicinctus. The sequence continues at coordinate 6,987,719 of OZ024695.1, forward strand.
CGCGATGCACTAACTCTTCGGGCGATCGGGTCATATAGCCACGAGGATATCCACACTGCCAAGTTTCATGAATAAAAAAAAACTTGGTTGGACATCCAAAAACTTGATTTAAAATGTTGGCACGACTTGGTAAGCCAAATCAAGTAATTGATGAACACAATCACGTTTTTCGTTGTGTTTCCAAGTACTTTGTCATTTTATTTTATTTTAAATTTATTTTTGCTTCCCCATAGAGAAAGCTTTGTTTTCGTGCAATTTTTTTTTTTCGATATCTTCATGCTACATGTCTGGATACTCCAAATGATCTGAAACGATGAGAAAAGTGGTTTAGAAAAAATGTCTTGATATATAATTTTTTTTACAAATAAAACAGTATTAAAGAACGATCGGTATTGAAATTGCGTTGAATCTATAAGCAAGTTCGATTTTTAGGGAATTTTTAATTATTCGAAAAATTTATGTTTTGCTCTAATTTACGTCAACTACCACCAAAACAACACAATATTTTTCCAAACAAAAAAAGAATATTCAGCGGAGCTACGCACAACATTTAATGTCGATCGATAAAACGGTTCGGATTTTATAGGAATTCTAATTTTTCATGTTTCAACCGCCTCTACTTTCGAAACATCTGACAAAACAGAATAAAACTTTACATACATGTGTAATAATATACACAGACATTTTGTACCAAATTCGGTGCAAATAGACAACGTGATCTGAATGTTCTGAAACACTACATTTTTGCATTCACAACTGTATTTTTATTTTTAGGCATAAGAAATAGTGAACTTTTTATATTAATAAGATTGTGGAAAATGTTTTTGAATTTTTAGAAAGGTTCCTGTATGAAGAAGTCAAAATCAATAAACATACTTCCTCATAGAGATTGCTTTGTAAAAATTCTAAAACTATGCGGAAGCAACATGCAAAGTCCTCCTTCGCATCCTTTTTTTAAGTTCGTGGTAACATCTTTATCTTTTTAGTTTGGAAATTTTTGGTTGTTCCAATCAAGCCTTTTTCCGTATGCACGCAAAGTGCTCACTGGGTGAAAAGACGCAGTCAAGTATAAAAAAGACAGTTTTTTAATGATGTCTTATACACGACTTTTATCAACGCTCAACCGCTCTCGTAATACATTTCGCTTATGCACTGTCGATGTTCTGCTCCGTTTGTCTTTTCGTGCTGCTGCACTTTGTCCACACAACTCGTCATTATTTCAGGCTCGCGCGACACCTTCATTCAGTTCCACTTCCATATATACACTTCCGGCGTGTTGACTTAATAATTCTGGAACGCAATTGCTCTGGCAATGAAGTAATGCACTCGCGAAATGGGGTGAAAGCGTATAGCGATATCTATCTCTGTAACAACTGTGGACAATACTTTTTCGTAGAAAAGCAGAGTAATCTTTTTCGTTTTTATTTTTTTCTAAATCAGAATGCCAGTTTTTCCAGCAATAAACCTTTTTTTTATAATTTGCATTTTTGTATTTTTTTTGAAAATGCAATAACTCGAGAATGGTTCAAGCAACTGATCCAAAATTTTGCATACAACTAGCATAGAATGTGTCGTTGTTTGATACTGAATTTGGTGACAATCCAACAAAGCGTTCATATTTAGTATTTAATTCGAAAGGTTGGAAAATAATAATTTAATATATTTGTTAATTTTTTTTGCATTTCAAGTGCAGCTGATGTAGACAAGGGCTGTAACTCTGGAGCGAAATTGCCGCTCATCGGGCCAATTTTTTCTAAGATTCTAGGCATTTCAATTAACAAAATGTGAAAATTTCAACTAAACCGGAAATGCCGTTTCGAAGGGAAAAAGTGGCAACTTTTTACAAAATTTAGAATTTTACAAAAAATGTTGGAAAGTACGCTGTAAATTAAAAGTTTGATGATGCTATGATTTTTTTTTGCGAGCTGTAGTATTGGCGTTAAAAAATAAACAATTATTATTTTCCGCGATTTTCAATGGCTGGAGTATGCAATTAAAAAAATCTAAAGAAATTCCTACGTTTTTTCTTCAACTAGACCAACATCCTGAAGAAATGTGAGGACGTTATGTTGACATGAAAAATTCGGGTGGCCGACATGATGTGTTTTGCCCCATATAAACAAGCCTGCAAAGTAGAACCTTGAAAATTGCTTCCTCATTATTTTGTATCTTTGACAAAGCTTCCTCCATGAGGAAGCCAAAATTGATCGACATACTTCCTCATAGAGGTGTCCTTGTAAAATGTACAAAATAATGAGGAAGCAATTTGGAAGGTTCTACTTTGCAGACTTGTTTATATATTTGATTGCGCATTAGAAAGTTACATTTCTTAATCACGAGTATTTTTTGTCCTACAACTTTTTAGCTCAATGTGATTTCGGGCAAAAAAGCTATTCATTTTACCGAAAGAACAAAAAACTGTATAAAAAAATGTTATGCTCTTGATTGTTCGTAACAGTATTCAGATCATTTAGGAAAATTCTCATTTCCAAATATAAAAAATTATCGGAGTTTAATTTCGATCAGTACATTTTTTTTCATATTCAATACATTTCATATATAAAAAAATGAAAACACCTTAAACTCTATTTTTTATATTTAGGTTTCTAGATTTTTCTACGTCATCGAAACACCATTGCGAAAAATCAAGCACACGATAATTTTAATATATTTTTTTCTTACAAATAAAAAGGAAGTCATACACTTTCTGCCTGGATTCAGAGACAAACATAAATATAAACCAGACGCAGAATATTTGTTTGAAAATACGTTATTAATGTTAATTCTCTAAAACTTTACATGAGGTAAATAAAATGTGACATATAAATATTTTCAAATAAACGTAAGTAGTTCGACAATTTTTATTATACTTCTATTTCAAAAGTACCACGTAATAGTAAGTAACATGAAAGTTATTTGTACTGTTGTTAAAAATATCATTCCAGCCAATTGTATTCACAATTATAGGTGTCGAACACGGCACTTAAAAGTCAAAGTACTTTTGCGGTACTCAAAAGAAATATATGCATCACCCCAGACTATAATAACTGCGAAACTTTTAATTTCTTTTTTTTTTTATTAAATTTTCTTTTGCTTTTGACGTAAAAATTAAAGGACTCGGAAAGCCAGGATAATTGCTTAATGATGGTAGGCTATACGTGAACTATAACTTTGTTTTGGGAATATAAGGTGAACGTCGTTACCGAGAATTCAAGTATGCCGTATTTGCACTGGCTCTTATATCGAATGAAGTGGGGAAACAGGCGCGACTTACGCGACTGCTTTAGCTATATCGGTACAGCGCTAGGTGAACACCTACCTACCGTTTTTCTCTCTATTATATCCACGATAATTGGCATTCTCCGTGCGCCGGCACGAAGTGCATTCAGGTCCTTTTTTTTATATATATATATATTTTTTTTCTTCCTTCACCTTCCTTCTCTCTTAGACAGAACGACGTTTGAGTACAATATACTATTGCAGTTCGTGTTGCGGAATTATCCCTCTGTGCTTAAGCTACACAGTTCCTTGCTAACGAACCTGTTGCGATCTCTCGATTTTGCTAGCAAAGCTTGACAAAAAAAAACCTTGTCTCGGTTTCATAGCGTGTGAAGAAAAAAATTATCTTTCCGGATGGTGTTTGTCGTGTCGGTTTTTTTACACGGTGACTTAAGTATACACTGGAATGAGACTTGAAATAACCGGACGTCAAGACAAAATGAATCCGAGAGAATATTGAGTCTCGGAATATTAGACGCGATTGATGAAGGCTTGTTTCACACTCTCGAATGGAATTTCTTGGTCCAACGAACGCGAAACACGCTACGTGATCGAAAGTCGATGGAATTTGGGTCTAGATATTGTGACCTATCGTCGTAACAATCGATTGGCTTTCTTTACTTGTAGAACAATCAACTGCTCGGCATCGAAGAAATCTTTACTTTTTTGTTACTACAGCGTTAAAAATATACAGTGTCAAACGCAACTGGTTTTTAAAATAAAACTTTTATATAACACCCATATAGTGATAAATGTTAATTTATCAACACCAGCGTAGGTTTTAAAAAATGAACACTGCTGGTGTTGATCGCAACGGTGGTGGTCTTATATAGACACCATCTTGGTGTACTTTTTGACACCAAATTTTTAACAGTATATTAATTATATTAGTATTAATTTTTATAGATTTCATTTAGTTAAAACCTTGATTATATTGAACTATTAATATACTAGATTTATTTATTTTCTGCCCCCGTTATGTAACAAACGAACACCAAATGATTGACCAAAATGCAAACTATCAACTCACACAATACTACAAATTCTGTCAACGATAAATAATATACAATAAATTCACAGTACAAAGTAATAAACCAAATTAATAGCCGTTTATACACCTAAAAAGACATCCCAAAATTTTACAAAAAACGTGCTGAAGGACCCCGAGCGATGGCTCTTTAACCAGGGAAACTCTTGAAAACGGCACATTAATTCGCACATAATTCTCCGTTTTTTTTTAATGGTTAATAAAAATCTTGTGCTACTACTACTATTTTTGATTTTAAGTTAATATAGTAATTTAAATGTTTAAATTGATGGACATTTTTCATGGTTCTTTACAATTTGAAGTTATTTAAAATATGCAGTTGCTAAATACAAAAAAAAAATGTAATTTATGAAAAGTTAATGTAACAGATATATTGATAGAAGAATAAATGATTTATTATATCAACAAAATTGTGTATGGAAGAGTGAAGCTCCAATGGTTATGAAAATTGGTGAAGAGAATGCTTGAATGATTAAATATTGTATTGTAAAATTTGTATAGCATTAATTTTCAAAAAAAATCATGGAATAAATGTTACTACGTAAAATTCTGTTATTCAAACTGATAATCATGAATTTAAAGAAACTGATAAAATTGGTGAAATTAACGCAGATGGAATAACGTAAGTAAAAATATTAGTTATATTATTCATATGCAATGCATGGATCGTTATTATAATGTAAGAAAAATATATATATATATATATATTTTGGAGCTGAAACATTTGGCATTCGCGATGTGTTGCCGTCTCTGATAATTTGAGTTAGCATTTCCTAGCAGACGAAAAAAGGCTAACGTCGAGTAAAGTAAGAGTAGCGCTAGCGTCTCGGTCATTTTAATTTTCTTTTCATACTTGGTGAATGATCAATTGTTTCAGCCATCGATTATCCATATAGAGAAGAAACGTTTGTAGCTATTATATAAACTTACCGTCCAGCCTCCCTCGGCAATTTCCTGCTCGCAATAAACCTTCAAGAACCAGTAAGTTGTGCCGCGTATTTGCAGATAGTAGACACCGCTGTCCCTCATTCCAGCGTTAAGCAGATCAACGCATGAGTATCCCTGAGAAAATGAAAACAGAATTGTAAAAATGTCATCTATATTTAAAATTACATTTTGTACACTTTGTTCAGATTTTTCAAACCAACCTTTTAGAAAAAGCTGCAATTTTTTTTGGTTAAATCAATATACTTCAAAAACAGAAAGAATGTCTCACTATAAGAGTTGGAGGTTTCTTAATCAGCTTTTCTATTTCATAATTTTATCAACTTGATGATGTTAATTTTTCACAAAAAAAATGTAAGTATATTTATAGCAAAATAAAAAGCGGTTTATCTAGCAATAAAATGTCTGAATAATCATTTATTAGGTCGACAAAATTATTTGAAAATGTGCATTGAAGAATTCGAAATTTTACGATGAGAATTATCTGTATCTTTTTATGTATTTTATAATTTTCAAGATACGATTTTAGAATACAGCATTTTCGAACACAAACTTTCAAATGTTTGAAAAATCTTTAAAATATTTCAGATTTATTTAAATTTAACAAATCCGAATCAAATCAGACGCATAATCATAATCAGATATTTATGACATTATTATAAACATCTGACGGAATGAGAAGAAAAAAATGCGACTAATTTGACACAGAATGTCTCATGGATGCGGGCACATCGGAATTGCCAAGTGACGTGATGACCATTAAAAAAAAAACCGTAATATTGCCATGCAAAATGAATATTTAAATATCTGACGGTCAATTTTGACAGTCAATTGATCTTTAATAAGAATGATCGTAATTTTTTGCATCTCCTAAATATAATTCGTATGACAGAGAGACTCGATTAATGTCCACCGGAGCTGGCTAGCGGTCAGATGAAATAAAGTGAAAACGGCACTTCGACGAATATTAATATTGAACGGTGGACGAGCGGAGAGGCTGCGAAAGATATATATACGGGAGAGAGAAGAGAAAGATAGAAAGGGAGGAGCGCTGCAAGTCCAGCTAAAAAAAATGGAAGGAGGGGATGTACCGATAATCATTCACCTTTATGGTCGGTAATTGTGATCCATTACCATATAAAGTGGCGTGGTCATAATTAAAGCGACCGAGAGCAGTATAAGAGCGCTCGTATATATAACAACGCGCATTTCTGCTTCTTCGTCGTGTGTGCCGCACGATCTCTGACATGCGAGAGAGAAGAAAATTAATCCGCGAGCATCTTAGATCGAGTACCTCTCTCCGTTTCGTTCCTCTGCGACGCTCGCGACACACATAATACAAGTACAACATATAGCAAGTTCTCTCCTCGCCCAAAATCACCAATGACGTTTGTCTAATAGAAAGACATATGTCTAATATTACATAATACAAATTAGCAGCTAATCTCCTCGGTTCCTCAAGAAATTACTCGAAGAACGAGTATTAAGGGGGGAAAAAATTGAAAAATCGTTTGTGATGCACGCTCTTTCTGTTTTCGCGCCGATGAAATAAATTGTATACGATTTGATCCCGATTTGACCAGAAATCATGAAAATAGCTGGCATCATGTTTTTTTGCATTATCATTTCAACGTAATACGAGCCAATTTTTTTGTCTGATTTTTTAATTTTAGTAAATTAATGCGATATTAAAATTTTGATAGAATTAGTTGGTCGAAATAACAAATTTTCGAGTGTAAAAAGAATGTCAGTAAAAATACTGAGTACTGGAGAATGTTTTTAGTTTTTTTTGTATTTGATGGTTTATTATTTAGCTCCGATGCTTTTCCTTTGCCTCATCATTTAAACTGATCCGAGCCAATTTTTTTTTTCTTTGTTCGATTTTTTGTTTTACTAAATTAATGCGATATTAATATTTTTGCAGGATTAATTAGTCAATAAAACAAATAATCGAACGCAAAGGAAATATTGCACGCTGTGGAATATTTTTTAGATTTTTGATGTTACGTGTTTTGTTATTTAGGCTTACTTTCAATATTTGTGTTATACAAATGTCATACAGTCAATGTTACGTTAGGAAAAAAAATGTTTACAAAAATGTTTAAACAATACACAGTAAAATTTTATAAAAACTATGTGTCTATAGACGTGCACGATTTTTAATGATGTGGGAAAGCACATCATTTTCTCATAAACAGCATTATCAACAAATTCGTCTACGATTTTTTATTCTTTTTCACAAAAAAAAAATATTTAATTTCATTTTAAACACAAAAGTGGAAGAAAACTGTTATCTTTATTTTAACAGAATGTAAGTTGTCGATTATCACATAATACAAGTACAACATTAGTTATCGAAATTCTCTCCTCCCCCGAAATTACCAATGACGTGTGTCTAATAGAAAGATATATGTCTAATATTACATTATACAAATTAGCAGCTAATCTCCTCGGTTCCTCAAGAAATTACTCGAAGAACGAGTCTCATGAAAAAAAAAATTTGAAAAATTGTTTGTGACGCACGTTCTTTCTGTTTTCGCGTCGATGAAATAAATTGAATAGGACTCGACCTCGGGCGAAATTTCTATACTATAAAATATCTTTCTTGCAAATTTGGAAATTAATCGTGATTATTTATAAACATTCGAATAAATCGTATGTAAGCTTTTTTTTCAGCTATCTTTTAAAAATGATACTTATCTTAACTTGCATCTACATATTTATTAGCTACTGTATAGGAAAATAAAGTATGTAAAAAAGTGAACATTTGTTAATATCTGTAAATATGCATTATTACAGTTTCTTCTATATTTTTAGCTATTTTTTGTCTTTTCATCCTTCTATTCAGGTATGTTGAAATATTTTTAGCTTTTCAACTGTTTTTTTTTTGTTTACAAAGTGTGAATATTTTAATGAATTTAAAGAAAGGTGGAAAGTGACTGTGGAAGAATTACAACTAAATACATTTTTCAGCCATCTATTTTTTTCAAAATTGCTAAGTTATTGTTGATCATTTTTCAAAAGTTTCTGCGGTTTCTTACCAAAAGCTGAAGTTTGTAAGTAATATAAAAAGTCTTTCGATTATTACGTCTGATTGTAGTCAATTTTAATATTATATTGCTTTTTTAAAAATATTTCTAAGGTCCATTAATAATAATAATTATTAGATAATCTCCAGTTTTTTAAAGTTTTACAATTAATTACAAAGAATGACTGTAGAAAAACTATTCTATGATACCTCCTCCTTTACTGTTATTTTTTGTAATAAAAAAAAGACAGTGGATCATATTTTATGACGTTTTGAGTTTTGTAAAAAAAATGCCTGTAAATGCTCTTGTAGAATATTGTCGACCCATAACTGAAACCAGACTTTGTGAACGTTACAGCAACATTCCTGATATCATAATAACTTTCATTTGTCAAAGTTACTAACACTTTACCTTGAGTTTACTTCATTTTTTTTACATAAATTAGGAAAAGACAGAATTTTTTTTGTGCACTTCTGTTTTAACAAAACTATTTCTGTTAATTTTACTTTTCTTCCTCCCAATTTAACATATTTCTCTTGTAAAATCGACAAACAAACAAAAAGTTATCTCACTTCAATTGAACAACACGAATTTTGATATTTGCCTTTTTTGTCACAACTTCTTTATTTAATTTTAGATAAAAATATTTATGTATCTGCAAAATTACCTCTCTCTATTACTTTTCAAATGTAACAATTCTAAGAATACCAAAAAAAAAATGACACCAATTTAACATAAAAAAGTTTGTCACTCCGATTTAACGCAAAAATATTTATTGTCCGTTTTCCCCTGATGAACAGAATCAATGGCCTCTCTAATTAGTTGCCTAAGGGGACCCAACTATTTATGCAAGGCTATAATATTTCTTTACAAAACGCTCATTACATTTCTTTGTAAGCACAAGCCGCCTACAGTTTGAATAAAGTAGCATGCTGCACATACTCTCACAGTGTTATCACCACCTCCTCATCAATTCAATGTTGTTGCGGTGTAGCATAGTTCAACGCAATGTCTCTTGAAACCCATCATTACTATCGCTCGTAATTCTTATCGCTCACGGCGAAAATTTGCGAATGCGGAAACAAGTCCCACGGGATGAAAGCAAAAAAAAAAAATGAAAAAAAAAATTTCCACGCGACAACGATTATTGCTCACGCGTATACAAGGATATTTACATCCCAGAGTGCGCAAGAGGGTTTTTACTGTAATTGGATGCCTCAGGGTGATACGAACGTTTCAACTATATTGTATATAAACTCTTGGGAAGTCTCCGCACCGATCTCTGAAAACCTTTCGACAAGAAATAGGAAAAGATTACAGTGAACGAGAGTGCAGAAAGTAACGATACGATTCACGCGGCAGTGTTTATAATACTTACATTACTTTCTCTAACAAAATAACTCACGCTGAGGGTTCGGACAACCGACTGTTTCTCTCTCTCTCTCTCTCTCTCTCTCTCTCTCTTTCCTTCGTACACATATATTTCTTGTCCCTGATGTTCGATTTTCTTTCGTTCCCACAAGCGGGCTTCTTCGAGACAAACGACAATTTTAATTGAAGCTCGATGATGCACCGTGATACGCGCCGGGAAGTCTGATACGATTCTCTTTCGGGTTTTTCGTGCGTGTGTGCAGCCCGATACTCCCGAGGTAAACTATATATACGCGCTGAGGACCACCCGGATGATACACATACCGCCCAGCAATATTAATATCGAGTTTGATTTCACTCGAGAAATGATTTATTACGTCGCCCAATTCTTTTTTTTTTCAGGAGAGTTCGCACAGATTTTGATGGAGTGTGCTATATATATACATTTATATATATATATATATAGTATATTTAAGTGAGTACTTCGGTACAGGGAATAATTTTTTTTTATTATTATCTTTTTATATATGAAAGCGCATGCTCTCACCTAATAAACCACAACAGGCAAAAAACCGGAAGAATTGCCTTCTGCAAAAAAAAAAAGGTTTATTAATCGTAAAGATATGAGTTTTCGAGACGTTTTCAAAAGTTCTTGGTTTATTGGGCAATATAAGTTGTTTAATGCTCGACGTGAAGCAAAACATTTACGTTTATGAGATAAATGAGTAAACCAAAAGTTACGAATGAAATTTTTGTAACGGAAGTGATGTTGCTTGTGTGTTTCATTTTTTTTTTTTATGAGGAGGGGATTTTAATTTGCATTTTTACCTTTGGTGGTGATTCTGGTATTTTTTTGTTTAGAGATTTACGTAGAAAAATCATGAAAATAGCTAGGCATCAATTTTTTTTGGCTGATTTTTTTATTTTACAAAATTATTGTGATATTAAAATGTTCACAGGATTAACTGGTCAAAATAACAAGTAATCGAGTGCAAAAAAAATGTTAGTGAAAATATTGAACACTGGAGAATATTTTTAGTTTTTTGATATTTGGTGTTTTGTTATGGTGCTTACTTTCAATATTTCTGTTATATATATTTAGTCAATGTTACGTAAGAAAAAAAATGTGTACAGCAATTTTTAAAGAGTACACAGTAAAATTTCACAATAACTATGTGTCTACAAACGTCCACGATTCTTTTCTTATTTTTTACCAAAAAAACTATTTAAGATTTCATTTTAAACACAAAAGTAGAAGAAAATTGTAATCTTTATTTTAACAAAGTATAAGTTGTTATAAATAATCAAAATTTGCAAAGCTATAATAAAGAAAAATGTACTGTGTACGACGTGAAAGTACTGACTTTACAATTTAAAAAATATAACTAATTGATTTAGGATTCCTGCCTTGAGTAACAAGCATATTTATTACTTATTTACTTTTCTTTTTTTCGTTTACTATGCCAAAGTTCTTTAAAATACAATTATTTTCAAACTAATCATTTATTAATCTCTTAAGGATTCTTTACTTCAGTAACTCTTTATTAAATAAGCAAGAAACAAATTTGCTACCTTTTTTTAAATTGTTACTGTGGACGATGTCAGATTCATATCACGATGAAAAAAGAGTTATGCGTCGTCCCTTTTAGGCATGTGATTTAAAATCTGCTCTGACGTGTTGAGTAGCGGTTCGAGTGTAAGGACAGTGTATACTCAGAGAAAAGGTAAGAAGACTGTAAAGGTAGAGGATTCGCGTGAGTGTATTTTATGTGCCAAAAACGACAACGGTATAAAAGGGAAGCCGAACGGACGTGCGCGGGTCTCTTTCATGTTGTTTTCTCTCGTTATTTGCTGAGCCGATCGGAAATCATGACTGCGTTGGGAGTAGCCCGACGTAAGAGTACGACACAACGCGCGCTCGATCGCTCCCTGTTATAAATTCGTCATTTCTGATACTACAAGAGGCCCAGTGGTTGGTCGTGAAGGGAAACGTGGGCGCGCAGGCACGCATACGTGTCACAGTTAATTGAGACGAGCCGCGCCATAGGGTGAGAGCCGAATGAAAGGGTGTACAAGAATCGTGATCTCTCTCTCTCTCTCCCTCCCACCTTTCTTTTCTTTTCTTTTCCAACAGCAACATCACGATGTATATCTCGTGTCTAAAGCCCAGCGCTCTTGGTAGACACCGCAGACCAGATTAAATTACATCACCGCAAAACGATCGTTTCTACTCTACGCACGATAAAGTTCTATAATAAAAAAAATGAATACCTTCGAGATTTGTCTTCGCACGAGTCATTTTATAATGTGATAGTCGCACGATAACTCTCCAAGACCGCAGAAGACTGAGTTCTCGCAGTGGAAATGGGAATTGAACTTTTGCGGTTATCCGCTAATTTCGTTACACCCCCATAGTGGGAAACAATGTTTCACATCATTTGTCAATGCTACGCCCACCAAGAGCAAAAAAAAAATGTACAAGAGTCCTTGAACCTCGGAGAAAATTGCTCTATGTAGTAAAAAGACTAATGTAACATTCGTGTAAATTTAACGAAAATATTTTGTTCACAATACATAATTTTTTGTTATTTATTTAAACATGAAACAAGTGTGTAAATATATTATTTGTAGAAACAAGAGTTCAAAAGTAACCAAAGATTGTCATTTTCAAAAATTCTTATTACACTTTACGACATATTTATAGTTATTAATTAAAAAAAAATGTAGTAACAATGACTGAACTAAAGTTGCTGTTAAAGCAACAATTTTGTTAGCATAACAAAATGGTATACTATCGACACATTAAATAAGCAAATTATTTAAGTTAATAAATTTCTTACTCAACTAGCGATTTTAATGTACGCATGTAAAAGTTAAGCTACGATTTATTTGTCAATCCTGTATACTGCAGATCAATATGCAAAGTAAGATAAATATTAAATATCAATTTTCTTAATTCAACAAGAAGTCGTAAAATTAATTAATTTAATTCTATTATTAGGTATTTCTCAATTCCACGTATGGTTCTTCAAAATCGTGTTTACATTAATAGTTTATCAAAGACAATGAACGTTTTACTCACTTTGATGTCTTTGTAGTTGACAAGAACGTCCGTCGCGAAGGTAGAATTGGCCGGACTGGGTTTGTTCTTGACACTTGGGAATATGACTCCGCGATTTCTGTTCTGTGATCTCTGAGGACTCGAGGACGACGAAGCGGGACTCATTGGACTTGTGGCTGGTGGATTAATCAGGAGTGAACCCGCGGGTTGTCCAGGTGACGACGTTGGCTGTGGCGCTGCTGTCGACGACATAATCGTCGGTGGTACTGGTGTCTCGGTTGCGAAATCATCATGAACACCAACATACCTGATTGAGAGAATAGCAAAGAAAAAAAGGAAATCCTTTAAGATCCGTACAACTTCAACTTTGCATAATAATAATAATAATAAATTAATTAATTATCGAAGTTACCTGTTGGTATCGAATTCGACAAGTCTATCGATCGTCGGATCAAGAAGCAATTCAGCGGGAATTGGCCTTTGAGCAAGAGTGGCAACGTCATCTTCCTGTTTCTTAAGTCGACTCTCAACGCCCTCAAGATTCTGAATTATCTTGTTGGTCTTCGATCTGAGATCGGCATGAACCTCACTGATAGCTCGTTCCTGTCGCTGTGTCTGCGTGAGTAATTCGTCAGATTTCGGCAACAGATTGTCGACCGAGCTTTTGGTGCCGACCTGCAAAGGAGCCAAGGGAAATGCTCAATTTCGACGGTGAAGGGACATAGTCGCCTGCCAGTGATGTATTATACATTGTGTACGACATGAGGATTGATTTCAGGGCCACCAGAGTCATTCCAATATCGGATTACGACAAACAAGAACGGTTGGATCGGACAATCTCTGACTCGCGCACATTCTAATGAAAGGAAGTACCTAATGCACGTTAGCAACCTACGTTCACTCGTCTTGGTATAATCAAGGAATGTAGGGTGTACCTACGATTCTACAGGAACTTTCATAACTCGTTGAACGTAAACCAAAAAAAAAAAATTAATTAACGAAATCTGTTTAGTTTTTTTTTATTTTAAAATTTTAAATGACGTAGTTCCGAATGGCATTTCTCATCGCAAAAAGATGTTTTTGAAAAGTGCTTCCCGGATACAGGCTGTAATTTCGTAATAACATGACATTTTTACACAATGAAAATTGCTGAATGTTTCTTGGATGTTTGTTTTTGAAATACCAAGCTTCTATATAAATATTAGATTACGATTTTCTAAAAAAAAAAACCCCAAAAATATGTTTTTATTTTGGTCACCTAATCAGGTATAATCCTTTAAATGTGTCTCATCAAAAAACCATATTTACTAGACAAAATGATTTGAAAATTTGGAACGATCCTGTAGAATCTTTGCCATGTTCTACTCCCGTTTCAAGATATCAACTGTGCACACTTCGCAATTACTCAAACACCTACGAGGCCTGTCCTATAAACGTTCCAATCGCCTGCAAACCTTCAAGCTGACGTAACCCAACGAATATGCGTAATCAATCGTTCTCTAACACATTCCCTTAACGTTCGAATCAATATGAAAGAGGCAAAGACGCGTTGAATCGAAAACAAATATATTATATAATCAAGATCTTTGATGTATCACTCACAACGACACTCCAAACTTCGTCCATCTTCTCCGAGACAGTTAGCATTGGATGCATCTTCTCGACGAGTCGATCAATCTTGCTCGTCTTGGGCGGTGCCTGAGTGGTTGTTGACGTCGAGTTGATCGCCGTTGCCAGACTCTTGTCGACAATCGCATCGTGAATGTCTTTGGTAAGTGTATAAACAGCGCCAAGCGTATCCGACACGAGATTCATGTGAAACTGCAACTTCCTATCCATGTTTCCGGTCTGCTGACGCAGATTATCGATCTCGATCGTAACGTGATTCATGACTTCGTTGCTCATTGCTTTGGTGATCTCGACTACGTTCATGCTAACGGGCTTCTTCTCGCTTGCCTCGGCGTTTATGTCGTCGCTCGGCAGGAAATTGTTGTCCAACTGATTCTTCAGGCTGACAAGCTTGTTGTCGATGTCCGATACCTTTTGATCGAGAGACATGAGCTTCTCGCCAAGATCCTCCGGCGATGGTCCGTCGTGATGTATCAAACGTATTATAGGCACTGGACGTGGTTCGTGGAAATACAACAGCAACAGAATGAAATGAAAAAGAGAAAAATAACAGAGATGAAATCATTAAAATCATACGACGACGACGGTTGCATCCGGCCGGCGGAAATCTCTAGGTTCATTATTAATCTTAACTTCTCTTGGCTGTCTCTCACGACAGCATAAAACTCATTTCACGGGGTAATGCGGATCAGTTACAACAAAATTAAAATATATTTCTTTGGAAAATAAGCATTTTCACTATACGGTAAGAATTAAATTAAAATTAGTGCAGTTTTAACAAACAAAAATTGTAGACAGTTGTGGACAGAATTTTTCTGTTAATTGGCTATTCTTTAAGTCAATTTCCAGTTTTACTAAAAGAAAGTACGCTACTTTTTTAAAAATTACTTTGTAGATTCATTTTACGACATTTATTATCGACATATATTTATCACTACCTGTTGGCCAACTTTTTCTTTCTGTAAATTTAACCAAGCTTTTTTTTGTCCACTTTTGATTTTACAAATAAAAATGTGTAAATATGACAAACTATTTTTGTGATTTTTAATTTCACAAGAAAAAAATATTTATAAAATACATCTTCCGCAGGTAATAGGATAGAAATATTAATGTAATTACCAGATGCATATTTTTAGTTTTATCAAGGCTAACCCTCATTAACGAGTTTCACGTACAAGGTGTGTAATCATCACGTCGTTACCTTCTTCGCTATTTCCACTCCTGCTCTCCGCGTTCCTCTGCTGCTGCTGCTGTACGTAATCCGGCGGAAGCGGTGGCTGTGCGTGAAAGAGTTTGAGATCGAGAGTCCTGAGTTTCGTGATAACAGCATCAGTCTTGTCGATGTTATCGTTAACCCGTGAATCCAGGGCCTCGACTCGTCTCATCAGGTGTTCCACGGCTTTGTCCAAGTTCTCAATGCGCTGAAGTTTCGACTCCAGCGTCGAGACTATCACCTCGAAGACATTGAAGAGATACTGCTCTCTGCGAACATTTTCAAGAGAAACAAATCATTAGAAACACGATGATTAGAACAATTACAGTCATTTATCCGTCGCTGGTGCATTTATAATACATATAATTATAGTATAATAATACGTATATTATTATTCTAAAACATAATAATCATAATTTTTATACTGAATAAAATTTACAGAATCAACTTCACTATAAAATCATACAAAATTAGTTTTACTCAGAAATCTTAGAAAATCTACTTCACTATGAAATCCCAGAAAATCGACTTTACTCAGAAATCTTAGAAAATCGACTTCACTCTAAAATCATACGCAGTCATCTTCACTCTATAATTATACAAAATCAACTTCACTCTGAAAACCCACGTATTCGACCTGATACTAAAATTCTGCGTAACCGATTTCAGTCTGAAATCCTACGAATTCGACCTGACACTAAAATTATACGAAATCTACTTCACTCTGAAATTGTACAAATTCAACCTGACTCTAAATATGATCGACTTCACTCTGAAGTCATACGAAATCGACTTCACTTTGAAATCTTAAGAAATTGATTTCAGTCGAAAAATCATACGAAATCGACATTACTCTGAAATCCTACGAAATCGACTGCATTCTAAAATCGTCCAAAACTCCAAATTTAAAATCACCCAAAGTCGATTTCACTCCAAAATCGTCCAAAGTCGACTTGACTCTAAAATCACTAAAAATCGACTTGACTCCAAAATAAAATAATTATATAAAGTAGCCATTGGTCCCTGAAGCCATTTCAACGAGAGATAAATCACTAGAAGAAACACGACAATTATTTATTGTTACTCTGTTCCTTATACCAGTGTTGTATGTCTACAAGGAATGCATGTCAGCTTCGTGGATAAAACAAAACTGACCGTTCTCACGCTACTCGACGACAAGAGGAACAACAACGACACAGTGGAAGCTGTGCGTAACGCACTGCCTCAGTAAACTTACAGACGGGTGTGTAATCGTCGGGCGCGCGACCATTTCACCAGATGATGTTTCTTTGCGAGATACCGCTCGGACGACGACCAAACCCAGGACACGGAGAGCACCAGCAGCTACATCAGCGTCAGCGTGTCAGCGCGGGCTGATTACGCTGGGGCGATTTCACTTTCGAACGCGTAAGTACGCTGGACCAACGAGAGATTCTCGTATCGTTTGCGACTCAGCTGCTGCTGTTTCAGAGAGACACATCATTCTCTTCGTCTCTTACGAACATTATATTTTCGCTTCCTAGTCTGTTCCGCACACCCAATTTCCAAGAAACGCACTCGCATCTTGCGAGTCTTACGAGGATTTCAACCTAACACTCAGAACCCTGTCAGATAATATACTCTGTACGAGTTTTATAGAATTCAGGCATAAAATCGTCGTAGCTAAAAAAAATTATTGAAGCTACAAGGGAAGAAAAAGAAAAGAAACGTTTTAGTTGATTGCCCTGAGACAGATTAATCTTCGTGGTCGCTCTGGATTTTCCACCGGAAGTGAAACGCAGATATACGATGGGAACTTCTATGAGCTTTCACGATTTTCACGAGTCTTTCGTGCGTGCAAAAACGACAGAGCATGCTTAAGTCCTTCAGCGGCTCATGACTTTATACGGTCGTAAAATTTAAAGTGGAATCTAACTACAGCGCCACTTTTTTGATCTGCTAAACGATTTGAGCGGCAAAAATTCATTTTTCTTGTACTTTTGACTTCAAGATTTTGTCTACGAATGTTCACTAATTTTTTTTTTCTAAAAAATGTATATTAGTTTCTACAAAAAAGAATAATTTCTTAAAAAATTGTGTTTTTATTTTACAAAGTATATTTTGGCATCTTTATCTCAAAAAAAAGTATTTTTTTTCTTTATTAAAAAAAAAAAGAAGTATTTTTTTAAATTACTTAAAAATATGTACTTTCATTATAGAATATTCTTTCTTGCTATTAAAGAAAAGAACATTGTTATTTCTCTTTACAATATTTTTTTGTCAATTTTACAAACAAACAATAAGTCTATATTTGACCATTTTTTTTTATACTTCTATTTTCATTTTTTTAAAAGATTTAAGATACTTTTTTGCCCACTTGCAGTTTAACAAAAAAAAAAATTGAAAGTTCGACAAACACAATAAAAAAGTGTTATTTTCTAAGTTTAAGAAATAAAAATCCGTGAAATACAAAACAAAGTTTCACAAAGTACCGCTGTTTGTTACTTACAGAAACTATTACACGAATTTTTCGATTTTTTTTTAACTGTGTAGTAAAAAGATTTATTATTTTATTTTTATTCGCGTTATTCAGAGACGAGGGAGGAATATTCAGATCACTACTTTTGAGTATAGAAAAAAACATTATTCATCTCTCATTTCAATAACAAATTCATTATTTATTTTTCTACCATTGCTTTCCCATTATCAAAATGCGCTTTATTTATTTATCCACCTTAACTTAAAATTTATCATAAGAATTAATTTAAAAAAAAACTTCCAAAGTCAACGTGCCAAATATATTCTAGCATTAGGCAGTTAATAAAACGATGAATTGAAGATTTTATCCAGACTTATGTTCCATTTATAGTCGTTTAGGGTAGACTTTCAAGATATAAATCTATAGTGAAGACAAGTTGGCAGATTTTTCAATCCATGTGATACACATTGAAATAAAGTCTACAAAAAAAAATGGACTCATATGCTTTGCAGTTACATAATCTCCGAACTTAACGTGTAAAATTTTATCGAAAGAGATCAACAAGAAAAAAAAAGTTACACAAAGTGATCTTGTTGCTTTTTCTTCACATTGCATGAGTTCTGATGGAACGTATTAATGGGGCATCTCGTCTTGCTGATGGGTCATCGAACGACCGATCGATTCTTGGCACTCAGTGATCACTCCGTCGACCGACGGCTTTTTACACGCATATGTATTTAACTGATTGAAAGTGAAATTTGGCTATTACCCAACGGCGTGGTCGTTGGACTCGAACTTTTGCCTGAGGCAAATCATCAGACGATTCGGTGGATGTTGAACCGGAACCCTCTTTTATATCACACATTTTTTTTACGCTTTTCAGAACTTATACTCGGAAGCGAAATATTATGCTTTTGCTGAGAATGAAGAGAACAGATAAATGAAAACAGGATTTGTATGAATGAATAAAAAACATCATGTATAACCGTTTTTGAAATTCTTATAGAGAAACCAACAATTAAGATGTGCACCATAAAAATTAAAACGTAATTCTTACTTTTATTTGCATTTCTACATAAAATTTTATGCAGAATAAAATTTTTGAGTCTTACAAAAAAACCCTTATGAGGCATTCTCCACCAATTCGGCTACTTTTTTCTACCCATTCGAATCTGTTCAATAATTGGCCATATAGTGGTTGTACTTAAAAGTGCTCTGTGTACATTTTTTCAGATTTTTTTCATTCACTCGTTTTTTGGAATGGTAAAAACAAAAAGTTATGTTTTCCCACGGACTATTTAATGCAATATGTATGTTATATTTTTGAAAACTTTTTCAAAAAAACATACGACAACATAAAAGCTGTATTTTAATATCATCTTTATTTTTCTTTCCAAGAAAAGCCTCTTCTATTTAGATGTAAAATTTACAGAATATTTTGACGTTACTGATGACTTCATAAAACAAAACCGTCAGAATGTCACAGATGGACGTTTCAGAGGACAAAAATAATTAAACTCATGCGAAATTTGATGAAAACTGTGACTATTATCTTACTGAAAAAATGTTAATCACGGGGAAGCATTTTTAAACATCTATTTTCATTACAAACTTTGAAAGAATTCACAAAAAGTAATATACAAATCTGTGAAATTATGTAAAAGATCTGACAGGATAAAAAAAAAGTGGCTAAATTTCTTAATTATTTTGGACCCTTGAAAACTTTAATAAATTTACCGACCCTTTCTTGAAAAACTCATAAAAATCCTCTAAAACCTTATTATTTAAAAAATTTTGTTATCTACAAAAAAATAATTGGTTTGTTGGTACTTTTTATACAAATTCTTCAGGACCCTTAATTGGAGAATCGATTCCTATCGGATGTTCTGATAGTGAAAAACTCTACAAACAATCAGAAAAAAAGCTATTTGAAAGATATATTTCTCATTCAATTATAGCGCAATATTATAGCAACCACAAACAGGAATAAATGAAAGACTAAAGAATTAATTTCCAAATATTTGGTAAACGTAGCAATAATAAGAGAATTGGGCAATGCACAACACGAACCGGTAATCATTCGATGACGATTTTCGTCTGGCGAAGAATATGTACAACAAAAAAAAAAGAAGTTGGTCGCGGTCTGTTATAAAATGTTACGACGATTCGAGACTGACCGGTGGAATGCACGGAAAGGCAAGAATATCGTCGAGTGTAACAGAAGCACTCTCTCTGCACAATTTTTTTTTAACTGGTCCCTCCCTCCTCCTCTTCCTCCCTCGTCACTCGCCGATCCTGAGAGCTCAACTTGCGGAAAACGAGTTTCGTTGTGCACGCATCGCGAGCATTCGCTGAATTAAAAAAGAAAAAGAAAAAAAAAAAACGAGAGTGAACGTAAGAGAGCTACTGGATATAGGGTAAATGTCGTTCCTACGATACAGCATTATGTTCAGTATGTCTAGAAAATTTATATCCGTCTCCATGGCAACTTTTTGCTAAACTTAACATTACGTTCTATTCGAAAATCTGGCTATACAGAAATTTCGGATAATACGAACGTTGAATAATAATGAGCATTCATTGGTGAAATGCGGTCTTAAATCAAGAGTACAATGACAACTTTTTTTTTTTACTTAAAAATGGATGTTTTTTTTTATTTAAAAAAATGATATTCAAAATATTTTTGAGTTATTTGTAAAGCGCCAGATTATGATTTTTTTTTTCTCGGATTTTCAACAAAAAGAATTGCTTTATTAAAATTAACTGATTTCCACGTTTTTAAATAATTGTTAAAACATTTAATTTATTTAGTTATTAATTTACTTAGTAAATTAAATTAAACGTGGATAAAAGTTCGTTTTCAAAGAGAGCAACAATATTTTTAAAAAGCTTAGAAAAATCAGTCTGAACTTAGTAAATAATTCGGAAAAATTATGAGGATCGTTTATGAAAGTTCTCCAAAGTTATAATCAATGTTTGGATAAATAATCTTTATTCCTGAAAACATCGATTTTCAGTCATTATACCTTTCTGTGGATTGGATAAAAAAATTGCACATATCTTCATTAAAATATTATGTATCAATTTTTTTTATATTCGATAAGATGCTAAAGCGGGTTAAAGCTATAGTTGAAGAAAATGGGGGGAAAAATATGCCGTAATATTTTCGGATGAAATATTATTTCTGCGCAAGGGTTTTCTGTTTTAATGCAATTATTTGCTTTAAATTTTTCACAGTTTTGGAAAATAAACTAATCAAATTTTTAAGTTTGCTGAAAAAATATTCTTTTCTTTTTTTTAGAAGTTTGCAAAACGACGTTATTTTTTTACATGCGTCATAAATAATATATTGTTTATACCTGAAATCAGATTGAAAAAGTATCATCACATGTTATAATAACAAATAACCCAAATTTTTCCTTTTTTTGCTTTTTGTGTACTGTTTTGATTTTTTTCTGCGATTTCTAGTTTTCCAGGTATAATCAATAAAAGAGGGTACATGGAAAAAAATATCCCTGAAAATTACCAAAATTGTAATTCAGTCTGATCGAATCGTAACAAAATCTGATTTTATTATTACATCTTTAAGAACAACTTATAATGGATGTCCATATTTTATATTTGTATAAAAAATATTCATAATAAATTGAAGCATTAAAATTCATTTACATATTGCAAACATTCAGAAGGAAGTCAATTTTTGTTATTCGAAACATCCTTAAACCAGATAAAGAAGGATAAGAAATACAATCAGTGTGTCGAAGGATCAAAAAGAAAGTCTTTTTTTTTCGAAGGAATTGTTGACTCGCCTAAGGACATGAATGTCCTTTGGCAGTGTCGAAATCTTTGTCACTG
The DNA here is from genome assembly GCA_964016905.1 of Perithous albicinctus. Lineage (NCBI taxonomy): Eukaryota > Metazoa > Arthropoda > Insecta > Hymenoptera > Ichneumonidae > Perithous > Perithous albicinctus. Next base: position 7,009,607 of record OZ024695.1, read on the forward strand.
GCTCCTTTCGTTATCTACGATCGATAATGAGTAAATCACCAAAGGAAAGCAAACTGGTGTTGTTGGAATTCTCCGGAGGGGTTTGCAATCGCGGTATATTGGCAGCAGGATAAATGACTGAATTTGCCTTCTCCTTCGATTCTCTTCGATTATAACGAGGATGTGAGATTGAAGAAGACGAAGGAGTCGACGAGTTTGTGCTCGTGGTCCGTCCGGAGAATGGCAGGTGGAAAGCTCGTTATTTCGAGACGATGGAGAAAGGTGGAATCAATGTGTATATATAAGGTATAATTTGTAGGAAATCGTATGCTCGGCATTACAATACCGAATAAGAAATACAATTTTTTTTATTGCTTTATAAACACGGTAACGCTTGGTATTTCCCCTGACAGATGATAAGCTCGATGCACTTAAATCATTGACATAGTTGGAAATTGCCAAGCTGAGAAAGTGTTATCTTAGAAATTAAAAAAATGTGTAAATTAGTAAAAATGTATTTCATGGTGAAGCGATTAATTAGAAAACTTAGCAAATTCGACAAATTGTCTTAAAAGTTGAATAATTAACTTGTTATTTTTATTAACGTAAGAATGACGAAGTTTCTAGTATTATTATTATTTCTATATTTTTTCTTTTTCAAAAATAAAGACTTTGTCATCTTAACGTAAAAATAAAGAATTAATAATTTAACTTTTAAGACAATTTGTCGAATTTATCACATTTTCTAAATATCACTTCTTCATGAAATAAGTTAAAAAGTGTTATCTTACAAATTAAAAAAATGTGTAAATTAGTAAAAATGTATTTCATGGTGAAGCGATTAATTAGAAAACTTAGCAAATTCGACAAATTGTCCTAAAAGTGGAATAATTAACTTGTTATTTTTACGTTAACATGACGAAGTTTCTAGTATTATTATTATTTCTATATTTTTTCTTTTTCAATAATAAAGACTTTGTCATCTTAACGTAAAAATAAAGAATTAATAATTTAACTTTTAAGACAATTTGTCGAATTTATCACATTTTCTAAATATCACTTCTTCGTGAAATAAGTTAAAAAGTGTTATCTTACAAATTAAAAAAATGTGTAAATTAGTAAAAATGTATTTCATGGTGAAGCGATTAATTAGAAAATTAAGTAAATTCGACAAATTGTCATAAAAGTTGAATAATTAACTTGTTATTTTTACGTTAACATGACGGAGTTTCTAGTATTATTATTATTTCTATATTTTTTCTTTTTCAATAATAAAGACTTTGTCATCTTAACGTAAAAATAAAGAATCAATAATTTAACCTTTAAGACAATTTGTCGAATTTATCACATTTTCTAAATATCACTTCTTCGTGAAATAAGTTTAAAAAAAAAAATGTAAATTTGAAAATTGAAAGAGATGTGAAATTTAATTTTTCTAATCAGAATTTCTCCAATTTACGTAAATATTTTAAAAAACGTTGCAATTTATATGCCGCCTGTTTTGAAAACAACTTAATTGATCGCGTTGACCGAGTAAAAAGGAACTGGAATATCGGCAGCTTAATTAAATCGGACGATAAAAATAAGAATCGTGTGATTAAATCCCAGGAGTTCGGTCATGTATATTCGGTGGTTCGACTCTCTCAGCAAGTTTATTTCCATTGGATGTCGTCGTCGGCAGCTCGTTCATTCGTCTTTCTTTCGTTTTCTTTTTGCGGAGCACACACAGACCGTTCGGCAGTATCATACCAAGATTCGCGAGCGCTGATTAATTAAATCCTTGAGAGACGACCGGTGGTCGTTTCAGCACGAGCTACAACTCGAGTCAACGATCAAACTAGACCGCAACGACCCATAATTTCTCGTCTTAAGGCGAAACATATATTATTAACGCTTATGTTAGCGTGATTACTTTTATCTCTCTTACATTGTCTTAAGTATGGTGCGTCACACGGTTAAAGCTAAATTGAAAGTTGTGTAGTTTTAACAAAAGGAAGCATTGTATTAAGGGGGCCAAGTCACCTAAAAATCATGAAAATTAAATTGTTGTAGAATCACAGATATAAATTCTTTTAACTTGAAAAAAATTTGTACTTGGAATTTTTTTTTGTAGCTAAATACATCGACGAAAATACTTTTTATACTTTATACTCTTGTCACAGAGTTACACCGATGGACCAAATTGGTTTTGCAAAGAAAAATCTCTACGTAGGACGACTCAGACAATTTTTCTTTGGGCAGTTATTTTTTTACTAAATTTCGTTGTAACCTGTGCGAAAGATTGGAATGACTGCAATTATACGTAAAAGTTTTTTTTATCTGTATTTGCTGTACGTGCCATTTAATTTTCATAATTTTTAGGGGTCCCCCTAATTGGACACAATTTTTTCAGTCAGCTTTTAGTTTAACAGAAAAAAATTAATAAATACTATGTTAAAAATTGACATACAAATTATGCAATTTCTTTTGTAAATAATTATTGTGTCACTTCAGTCACTTGTGTTCTGTTCATTCTTTTTTACTGTGCAGCCTAAGGATCGATTTTCATAAAGAGAAAAGAAAAATCTAAAGAAAAATCAACATCATTGAAGATGCCAAGAACATTGATTTTAAGATACCGAGTCTTTGAAGTAGAAAAGTCTGTATAGTTTCGTTATTTCAAAGGACATTATGTAGAGTAGTGACCGACATCCAATAATACTAATCATGATGAGTCGTCACAGCAATGATAATGATCAAAGGAAAAATACCGAGCATTTTCCTTTTTGAAAACAAAAAGGCATCGACTTAATGAGGTTGAATCAAGTGATAAAACATCTGACACCTTTCCCAGCAATCGCTACCAGACTTTCTTAACAGCGAGCATAAAAAACTTCAACAACAACAGACGAGCAGACAGCTTATACGATATGGCAAAGGTCACTCGATGAATCTCTCGTGACCATGAAAAAGTACTTCCTGTCTATCTCCTAAAAAAGATGATGACGGGCCTCCGGTCTTTCTCCTCACAAAAGCGCTTTCTCATTGTCAAAATTGACGCTATGGTCTCATCGACTCTCAATGAGTCTTTCGACTCCAGAAGTTTAAATTAACCTGCTGGGTGAAAACTCTCAATATTTCCAGCATCTCAGTTAACGCACGAAGAAAGTCCTCATAGATAGTCAGGCCAGTTGCCTCGAGAGCTACTATAAAGTCTCTAGAGATCTCATTGCCCCCGTGCTCGGTTGCTGTGGGAAGCTAAAAGAGGAAACGAAGATGAGAAAAAGAAGAAAAAAAAAAAAAAGAAGTAACGACAACACATTTGCAGCGCACTCACACCAAAGTATGAACCGGACTAATGGGGCAATCTCTAGCCAATTAGCATCGTTTATTAATGACCGAGGTTCATGTATGTGTGTGTGTGTATATTTGTGTGTGCGATTCCTCGACGGACTCTAGGCTCACTTTCGTTGCTACTGCGCTGGATCTCCGCGTACCTTTTTTCGTAGCCCGAGGCCTTCAGCCTTGCAGATGAGAAGCTTTCAGAAAAAAAAATGCTCATAATTCCGTTATTTTTTAATTTTATTTTTCATGAAATTCACTAGTCAACGCACCTGGTGTAACGTGATTAATTTCACAAAGAATTAATACCAGGATGCAGTCACTTTTATTTATATTTCCTGATGTTTGTTATGACGAATAACGGATTTCGTTGTATTTCCTATTCACAGCTGGTTCTCCAGTCAAGTTAGTTGTGTGTATATCGATTAAGTAGTAAGGAGCGGAGATCGAGAGGGTCGAGGTCGTTCAAGGCACGATGCAAAGAGAGTATAAAAGGCTTCGAAGAGTTGATGTTGTATAGTGATATTGTTTGTACCGGGATTCATAGCGAAATGTCAAGATGAATGAATGACCTAGCCCTCCATTGAGGACGCGCCCACTATGAGCACGATGAATCGTATACTATCGAGCATTGGAACGTTAGACAAGTGGAATATGCATTTTGCATCTAGTTAAAAGGCTACTATTTTATTACTCTCCTTGCAACCGATGAACTGGGAGAAAAAACATCTATTTATGCAAATATTTCCTTTTTTTTTTTGGCAAACTGTTTTTTATTTATTGCTTTCGACAATTACAAGATAATTTTGTTTTCAATAAATACTAAATACGAAGCACATTTTACAAAATTGTTTTTATTATTTTTTTATTATTTTGTTTATTTTCCAAGCTTAATATTTGCTTTATATATTAATTTTAATGAATTGTTTGAACTGGGGGAAAAAAAATCTATTTTTGTTAAATTGCATGATTTTTTTTTACAATTGGTAGACAATTTTATTTTTAATAAATGGAGCGTTGCGGTGACGATCGACAAGTGGAATTTGTATCTCGTTAAATTTTTCCATTTAAATGGTACTTCTATGCCGGACTTAAATGGTCATAAAAATGATCGTAAAAAATCATAAGTGAGAAACTGGAATTCTAAACTCATTGCCTTGTACATTCGAAGGTATCGGCGACTGGTTTGATGTTTGAAAAGGGACCTATATCGTCGGTAATAACTGACTTTCTATTAATTAAGATTTAGTCATTTATGGAGCATCATCTGGAGGTGCTTAGTAGATAATTTCAAGCCAATTAAATTCTCCCGAGTGATAAATGAACGACAAAAACAAAAGAAAAAAGGTATGTCACTATTGTAAATGCTTAAGGAAAACGTCTAAGGTGATTCCTGGAGGGTGACAATAAGTATTTCCATTTTTTTTAATTTTCAAATCAGAGGGTTTGCAAAATGGTTAAATTAATAATTAAATGCGTGCAGTGTCCACCAAAAAAATCGCCAATTCGGAAAGCAAATATTTAGCAGTCTAACCAAATTACCAAATTAGAAAACCATATGATTTCCGACAGAAACAAACCATTCGCATTTTTTTAACAGCTTAAATATTCGATTCCCTTGTTGTCGATTTTTTCAGTGGATTCTACACACATTTCTATAAGTTTTGGAAGATTTTAAGTCAAATCGAAGGTGTCGAATTGATCTGAAAAATAATTAATTTCATTGCCTTCCTGAAAAAATCAATGATTTTTTTTTAGCTTAAAATACAAGTTACAGTGTGAATTCTATTGCATACAAAAATGCATCATAAATATCAAGTTTTTCATCTTTTTCCCACGCGATTTTAACGCAAATTAAAATTCAATATATAAATCGCCCTGAAAGTACTCTCAAGTAGTATTAAAATGAATTATAAGCGATATCGAAAAGGCAGAAAAAAAAATCGGCTAAATTGATGCAGAATGTGTCATAAAGAGAAAAAAAAAATTACCATTTTAGTAATCCGGGGTATAAAAAAATCCTGTATACACCAGAATTTTGACCAGATTTATGGTAATTTTGATGAGATCTTTTTATCCTGTGTACAAAAACCGTTAACGCCTTAGGAAAAAAAAATGATGATTACGAGAAGCGAGAACGAAGAAGGAAGAGACAGTGAGTGAGCGTGAGAGTGTACTTGAGTTTCGTCCCAGTCAAGCAGCTATGTGCTTCGAATATCTCGCATGCTCCGGAGCTCCAGGTAACCCATTTACCTTAATTGTCTTATGATTGCACCTACGATACCAGCGCATAAGTAAAACGCCTATATTGGTCGTCAGGCGGAATCGTGCGACGCGAATACCAATCACTTTCCTCTCGAGAGTCCGGCGACTCTTGTATGAGTATTACGACGATACGTATAACGCTATCGGGATTGAGTTTAAGGTAATTTTTCATGGAGATTCGCCTTCCTTGCCGATCAGCTTTTCCCTCCACCGATTGAATAATAATTAATAGCAATTATCCTGTCGCACGAGTTTATCCCGTTTCGTGTATTTATTGACCAGGAAAATATGGAAATATTGCCGCCAGAGATTTTTCGGATCAAGAACTTGATCGCCATTGGATTGGCTTTGTGGTACAGGTTCTAGTGGAAAAAGCTTCGTACAACCTGAAACACGGTTAGCTTAAGGGGAAAGCCAGATTTAGGACGCTGGAAATAAGGTGATTTTTTGTGACTTTTTTTTATGAAGAAAATTACTTTTACCTACTTTCAAAATGAAACTGATATTAAAATAGGTAAAATACAAATTTTATTGCTCAAAGTTTAAAAAAATGTCTAGCAATGAATTTCGAGAAAAATAACTCAGTTTACACGAAGAACACATGAGAAATATTTTTTTACGCATTTTTCTGGAAATCTTATTTATAATATTAATTCGATTTTGATAAATGATAGCTCATTTTGTTCGTTAAATTATGTTTTACAAATTTCTCAAATTGGAGAAAACTGTAGATATTTTTATAGTTTCAGATTAAGAAAAAAAGCAAATGACAACAATTTGTAAGGAATGTATATTATTAAAAATGTTTGTTGGTAAATTCATAGTGCATTTTTAACAAACTAAATGAGCTCTCACTCTAATTATATCACTAATCATTTATAAATTAAGTTAAATATATAATTTATGGAAGGTAACAGGAACATTGATTTTGATTAATAATAATGCCAAGAATCTATCAATAAAACAGTTTTAAAAAATTAGTTCAACAAGTTTGATAGGAAAGTATTTTTTAATATGAAAACAATTTTTTTTGGCAATTGTTCAATGATATGTAAACTTCTTATACGTGTAACCTGTCTATGAAAAAATTAGAAAAAATAAAACAAAATAAAAAGTGAATTGCAATCATGTAAAAAATAATTCTCTACCGTATTACTTAATTTTTTTAATCATTAAAAAATTGGCTAACTAGGCTTCCATCTTAAAAAAAAAAAAAACTGTATTCCGGAACGACCACTCTGTTTAAGTGATTGGTGCACTTGTTGCTCGTTGGGTGCAGAACTCAAGCGTGCAATTCGAGAGGAAGTTACCCGTTTTATATTCCTTACTCGGGGGTACGCATTGGAACCGTTAACTATACAGTGGCTGCGCTAAAGTTGCTCTCGCGTGCTGTACTTGCTTTCAGTGCGCTCTTTTAATAATGTATCTAAGTGCTCGACGTCGCCCAAACGAGGCAGAAAAGTCATGTACCTAGCGTTGAAAACAAGAGGAGCGGAGAGAAAAACGGACGGTGCCTGCTATGTGTATCGCATACTATATTATTATGTCTACTATTATAGAGATCCCTACCAGTCTCACACGTAAGACTGTCAAGAGAGATCATTTTCTTTCCACGCTTCACCTCGGAAATAGTGGTCTACACTTTTTTTTCCTTCTCCAAAGTAGCAACACAACTCCTTAAGGGGGGAACCTGAATTCGAACGGTAAAAAAAAAAAGAATAATTTTGTAGACTTTTTTCTCGTAATATTTTTGAAACTTTTCAGGTTTTTTTTATTGCACATCTTGTGATTGATAATAAAAAATAATAATTGTACCAAATTATTGATTTTTCGTACAAAATATTCAGCAATGTTTATAATACTTCCACGCCGAAAAAAAAAAAAGTTTAATGTTTATTTAATAACGTTCTATGTGATCCCTTTTTTTTAGTCAAAAAAATTGTAAGACTTTTAAAAAAAGTTACCATTTCGCAAACAGAAAATCAACTTTATTGTTTAAGGACATTGTGAAATAAAATGATGAAGAAATTAATTTCTGAGGTCATTCACATAGAAGAGAATGTAATTATGAAATTTAAAAAATCTTGGATTAATTCAATTGGTCAAATACATTTTTCTTAATATTTTTCGAAGGCTCGAAAAATATGGATTTCGAGGAAGACGTGTTTAAAATTTACGATTACGAAATCTGTAACATTTTGAGGAATTACAGCAATCAGAGGAACTCTATTATTATATTTTTTTTTAATATTTTTTATTGCAAGTACTATTAATTTTTAAAAAGTTGCTCATGGCATGATCGCAACGCGTGACTTTCTCATCACGATTGTTACTGGCGTGATTATACTGTTGTAATAGTACTTGGTATTGAGATTGAAGTTATGCAAAAAATGAGAAAGAATGTGGGGACTTGAAATTGTTTAGTTATTTGCAATTAAAATTCATGAAATGTTTGCAGCCTATTTCGTTACTTTTTTTAATTATACATTTGTACAAGAGTACATAGGAGTCGAAGTTAATACCAACTCGTTTAATCTTTTTAGAAAATCGGTTTTTTATTGAAATGAATTAACAAATAATGTGGATTATACAAATACACAATTTCGGAGATTTTATTGAATCTGAATTTACTTTTGTCTAAAATTTTTACCAGCTTTGAGTAAGAAGTGCTTAAATTAACACCACTTCTGGGTTGAAGCAGTTATTTTTTTTGTTTGCACTCACAGCTCTGGGCGTCTCTCTTTTAGCTGTTTCCTCCTTATTAATGCTTTTTCCATTTTAATATCAATCATTTGTATGAAAATAGTGATAATAAACAAGAATGCAGTCTGTCCTCACAGAGAAGTTAAGTCGAATAATTGTTTGTTTGGTAATTTCATTATTCGAACAATCATTTATTTGAATATATATTTTAAGAGAGTGTATACTTTGAATAATGAAAATATAGATTCGAAATCGGCATCATTGAGTTATAAACTGTTCGAACTCTCGTCAATTTGATAATTTTCCCCTAGTACTAATTTGGTACAATACCTAAATATTTTTTCCATATAAAATAATTTCGACATCTCGGTATTCTTTATTTTTATATAAGTTTTTACACACTCTCGTAAGATCGGCCTTGCTCCATTTGAACTTTCGTTCACTTTGAAGATTAAAAAATTCGGCCATTCAAAATTTGTATGTTTCGCTATTTTGAGCTTCGCCCCTTTTGGTACTTTGCCTGAAATGTGAAGATCATTTCTTTTCGCATTTAAGGTAAAGTATTAAAAGCAATGGGTGGTTCGTTTTCAATTTCAATACTAAAACTACATTTCATTCATAGAAGATACACAGTTAATTTTAGGGCCGTCTGCAGTTTCATACAAAAGTTATTATTGTGCTTTCGGACAGCACAGACAGACGGACAACCACACAGACAGAAATGGGTGAATGTGTTTTTTGGAATCTGGGACACTCAAAATGTCTATTTCCATAAAAAATCGGGAAGTCGAATTTCTTTTGGATTGCAATGCATTATGTTTTACATACTTCGTATGTGATGAGAAAGTAAGAAATCTTATGATATGCACATCAAACACTCTAAATATGTATTTTATTACAGTTATGTAAACAGAATTACAAAAAAAAATCTTTCAATTGTGAGAATGATTCATTTCATCGTATTCGTCAAATACTACATATTTGCAACACAATTTTATTTTCCTCATTGTCATGAAACTCTGTTAAGTTTCGCATTTTTTAAAATAAATAATTCAACCATTTTATTCAAATTTTAAATATACATTCGTGTAATTCAATGGTTTTTCCAGAACACAAATACAAAAATAATAAACTGTGGTGTAAAAATATATTCAAAAATCTAATGCAACGTGAATTTGAATATTTTCTTTCGAAGTTGAAAAACAGCTTTATTACTTTTAAATGAAACGTCTGATGTACAACATTTTTTTATTAAAATCAAATCAGTCACTGTAGTCATTGAGGTACTTCGAAAGTGTGACCAACGCTTGTCATATAATTATTAAAATACACTATAGTTAAATGGGACGTGGTGTAACGAATTATTACTCGTCTCTTGCCTCGCGTGCCTCGCCACACTATGATAATAATAAGAAAGTCAATTACCATGCGCGCGCGATGTCTGCGATTGAGCTATGTCACCGGCACGTGCTGAAATTATATTGTCTCGTCAATGGTATCGCGAGGGTTTTTCGGCCTGGATGAATCGTGTGGGCGAAGCCAAGTGTCGCAAATCAGAGGGCTTCATGAGTTCATTCTTCGTGACGAGAAGTGCAAAGGTGGGCGATACGCTGACCGTGCTGAGATTATTCGTCGCAATATCATAATAATACGCAAATTAATCTCGCACCTATACACCATGAGTAATATATTCCAAGATCAGATGTGAAAAACCTCTCGGTGAATTTTTTTTTTAATTATATGCATAAGTGTATACGAGGAAAGAGAAAATAAAGAAAGGAAGTCTCTATGTCGCGTTGCAAAACCTCTCTGCGCGTCTTATTCGTGACGAGACTAACGCTAAATTTGCATACCTTGTCGATGACCTCGCATTGAATCATCAACGACATGTACACACAGACAATTGTGCATGACAATACCAGGTAAAGAAAAATTTCTCATGAATATTAAAAATATTATTACTTTGGAGTGGATACTCCATAAAATAATATTTTTTCTATCTATCAGAAATTTTTGTTTGCCTTATTATGAAACATTTTTTTTTTTGGAAAAAAAAAGGATTCAATATTCTCAAAGTTACGGGTTTTAACATTTTCATAAATATTCAAAATATTATTATTTTGGAGTGGATACTCCATAAAATAATATTTTTTCTATCTATCAGAAATTTTTTTTTGACTTATTATGAAACATTTCTTTTTTTTTTGTAAAAAAAAGGATTCAATATTCTCAATGTCACGGGTTTTAACATTCACAAGGGAAATTGTTTATTTAAACACTCGAAGGATTTTCCCACTTATGCAATTTTACAATTATTGGGAAGTTTGGACACCAGATTTGAAATAATTATAAAATGTATAAAGTCTAGAAAAATGTGTAGATTAAGTGAAAATAGTTAAAGGCACTTGTCATATATTGTGCGCTCAAGTCAATAATTGGTCGTTCGAGTACATTTGATTTTGTAGAGTATTACATATTCCTTTGCGAAATATCCGCTAGATGACCTCGGCGTTGAAAACGTCTAGAATTTCTCTCACAAACGCACGTAACAACACGTGTTTTAATATATATAAGAAGAAAATATTTAGACGTTCACTCAGGGAGCTGCCGGGCGTTGCGTGGACCTTAGAAAAGGTAGGCATTTTTCTGATTCTCTCGCTGTATCGATGTTTTCTTCATCCGTTCATTCATCCCAAAAATTGAATGGACCACCCGGGGCTCCCATAATTTTTATATCAAAATATACCAAATATACTAGAATATTACAAATACAATATTTTTGAACATTCAATGGTGACGTAAGAAAATTGGAAACCTCTGTGGAAATGTACAGCTGTACGTGGAAGCAGCTATTTTAGGAGGTTGAGTGGTTGAATTACAAAATAATCTATAGGTTTGTGGTGTGAAACGGAATTTTTTACGAATTTATTGACGACTGAAAGGCATCAATCTCATAATCACTATGTACATAAAATAAGATAATTTTAGAGAATCGCGTGGTTGAATTACACAACAATCTATAGTTTTGTGGTGTCAAATGGAAAGTTCGCCGAATTTCTTGATGACAGAAAGGCAATTAATCTTATAATAACTATGACGGTAAAAAGGGAGATTTGAGAGAATCAAGTGGTTGAATTACAATATAACATATTATTTTGTGGTGTCAAATGGAAACCTTCTCGAATTTCTTGACGGCGGAAAGGCATCAATCTCATAATTACTGTGACGATAGAAAAAGTCAAATTTAGAGAACCAAGCGGTTGAATTACGAAATAATGGATAGTTTTGTGGTGTCAAATGGAAACCGTTCCGTATTTCTTGACGACAGAAAGGCATCAATCTCATAATCACCATGTTCATAACATAAGGCAACTTTAGAGAATCGAGTGGTTGAATTACACAACAATCTATAGTTTTGTGGTGTCAAATGGAAACCTTCCCAAATTTCTTGACGGTAGAAAGGCATCAATCGCATAATCACCATGTCCATAATATAAGGCAATTTTAGAGAATCGAGTGGTTGAATTACATAAAAATCTATAGGTTTGTGGTGCCAAATGGAAACTTCACTGAATTTCTTGATGACAGAAACGCAATTAATCTTATAATAACTATGACGATAAAAAGGGAAATTTTACAGAATCAAGTGGTTGAATTACAATATAACATATTATTTTGTGGTGTCAAATGGAAACCTTCTCGAATTTCTTGACGGCGGAAAGGCATCAATCTCATAATTACTGTGACGATATAAAAAGTCAAATTTAGAGAACCAAGCGGTTGAATTATGAAATAATGGATAGTTTTGTGGTGTCAATTGGAATCTCGACCGAATTTCTTCATGGCAGAAAGGCAATCTTATAATAACTATGACATTAAAAAAGGCAATTTTAGAGAATCAAGTGGTCGAATTACAAAATAATCTATCCTAATTTATATTTGTGGTGTCAAATGGAAACTTTACCGAATTTCTGGCCAACAGAAAGGGAACTAATCTCATAATCACAATGACGATAAAAAAGACATTTGTGGAGAATCAAGTAGTTGAATCACAAAATAATGTATAGTTTTGTGGTGCCAAATGGAAACTCCGCCGAATTTCTTACCGACGAAAAGGCTAAGATTAAAAAATTAATCTTATAATCACTGTCATGATAGAAAACACAATTTTAGGGAATTCCTGAACTGACAACGTTTTTATAATTAACCACAACAATAGGCACTAACGAAATAATGTTTTTATATATAGTTAACCACAACAGTAAATAGTAACTAAACAATGGTACGAATAATACATTTTTATAACAAAACTGACTATAATCTGAATCACACTAAATTAATTTTTCTGAGCATATTAAATACGATTGAGATTGATCCAGACTGAGAAAATCACGACAGGTGACTATAGAAAAGATGCGGACTTGGGTTCTCGGCAAATGCGAAGAATGCGGTGGAATCCTCCATGGAAATGTACACGTGCACGGTTGTAGATTCCAAACCGTCTCACGTCGCGTTCAAGTATATAGAAAGAGAAGTGCCGATGATGCGGGGCGAGGAAAGAGAGTCTGCGTGCTCGTCCCGTGTGTGCCAACGAGACAAGAGTGACGAGAGACGTGGGAAAGAGATGCGAGAGCGAATAAACTCGCCAGAGCGCGAGGACGACACGCCGTGCAACGGTTTCATCGCTACCGGGTTTTGTAATTCCTGCATCGCAGCGATGTAAGTAACGAGCGAGTAGGCAGGCAGACGAGTATGTCAAGAGTACGTCGGCAGTAAGGAATCCGAGGTGGCGTTCATTGCCAAGGTCCGCCCATATATCGCATGAGTCTCGACTGAGAATTTCGTCAAATCAATGGACGTAACAAAAAAAAAGAGAAACGAATAATTTCAGAACGATTCAATTAAGGACTGTAATTAAAATTTTCTAGTTATATTTATTTTTCAACTTAAACTATATTTGAAAATTATTTAATTAGCAAGAGAAAAAAAATTATTATTAACAGAATTATTTATTTCCGGGTTGAATTTTAAATGAGATACAAAATTACGAGGAAAATATTGTCGAATATAAGTAGTGATTAAAATTGCAGGAATTTTATCAATGATTGAAGGTATATAAACATTTGTATGATGATGCATGATAAAAGATTCGTTTTGAACAGTCAATAATTGAAAAATCAATAAACAACCGTTCTAAATCAATATATATATCTCTATATTATATGAAGATCTCATCGCCACCATCAAAAATCGACGGGGTCAGGTTCACAACGGGGAGGGGATCCCGTACGGCAAAACTGACCCCCTGATTTTTCCAAGTCCTATGAAGTCCCCTCCTGGCCAGAATTTTTTTAAGTCCACTGTAAGGACCCCCTCATAGGGCTGACTTAGAAAAATCCTGGCCTGGAGGGGTCCTCATAGGGGTGACTTAGAAAAAAAATGACCACGAAGGGGCCTTATGGGGGGGGGGGGGGGGGGGGGGACTTAGAATCCAGGATTCTGGAAAATTCATGTCAAGTTGGCCATGCGGAACCTTAGTGCATGTATATCTTTAATCAAATATAACGATAATCAGATTTTTTACGTGAAATTACTATTATTGTTTTTTGCTCCCCCCAAGTAAAGTAATTATTCAAATTTCTCACACTCTAAAATGGCTTTAAACATATTATTTATTGAATAATCCAAATGGCAACTTTTTTAAAATTTCTTTCTCATTTCATTCATTTTAAAAATTTAAAAAATTATTCCTCGTAATCTGATATATATTATTTATTTACTTTATTTACTAATGTGAATAAATAAAAAATAGATAAATAATTACTTTTTTTTCAATATCAAATACATGATAAAAATTAATTGACTATAAAATATAGTTCATTTTTTGGTGTACTGATTTTATTTTAAAAAATTTAGAAGCGCTGTATTAGCCAGTCTTAAGATTGCACTGGAAGCTACGCTGACAGAAATAGTTGCGTCGGAGTTGGTAAGGATTGGAAAGGGAATGAGATAAGAAACACGGAGGAATCTCGCCACCACGCCTGTTGCACACTCCGCTCGAGTGCCAGCAGCGATACGGTTTTTTTTTTCTTCATCTCTTGTCCCGCGCCGCTATACTCCTGCTTTGCCCGAGAGTTAACTGCAGGGGACTACTTTTCTAGTAGACGAGACTACTTCTACACTGTACTTGTATATATCCACTTGTCGCAGGTGTCGCGCGGACATCGATATTTGTTAGCGACGGCTCTATTTTCCTCATTCATTCCAAGCCAACCAGTCAGATTCCTCAGATGATTTAACAAAAAAAAAAATCGTGGAAATTGATGACTTAGCTTTCAGATATCCTTAATTGTTCGTACTTTTGATGTTCTACATCTGTCAACATCTAACATCATTGACATTTATTATGAAGTATCATAATTTATTTTTCGTCCCAAAAAATGTTCGATATACTTATTATCATTATCATTATTATTACTATTTGTGTTTAAGTATATAATATTTTTTTTTAATCCATTCACTAAGAAACAAAATTTTGATTATAATATTCTCCAAAAAAAAAATGTATGCATCTGAGTTCGCAGTGAATTAATAAATTTCGTTTTCGAATTAAAAAATGTATACATTTTCTTATATATAATAAACCGTTGTTGTTATTCACAACATCACAGTGCCCAACGACAACGCTGCGTTAGTGCACTAACTGCAATGACAATAAATCTCGAGATCTGCGAACATAGTGAAATCCGATCGGTTCAGTGAGATCGGCACGCCTGACTCCCATATTCACTGGGTGCACAGTCGCACACCAATCTCATATCTCAGAATGTATTTCAGTGTACGTGCAAGCAAAAACTCCAACACTAAGTTCACTCCAGCAAAAAAGGTGGCGCTGATAGTATGCATGGGCATAGCAATACATTCGTATAGATGTTGGATCCGTGACTGCACATAGCGAATAAATGTAGTTGCTGAGGCGTGTGTTGTCTCTGAGGCTTTATTCCAGAAGTGTCATCTCGTACACTATATCCCACCCACCGTAATATGATCACTATACGTGATGGAAAGGAGGCCCGGGGCTACTTGTGTCACTTTTTTATTTTATTTTTTTTTACTCAGTAAAATTGGTTAAAAACGACGCGATTTTTGTGATGTAATTCTTGAGCTATACAATCCAACCATTAATTTCTTACTTAATCAGCGTTATCCGGGGCAAATTGTCGTTTAGGAAAAAGAATCATTAAACGTTGATTAATCTTGCATTTTGCTCCACTGGTCATTACAATATAGAATTTCTTTAGATACAATCGAGTAAAGAGGTTTGAACCAGGTTTAAGCAATTATTAATTACGATTTTTAAATTTTACTTTTTCAAATGAAAATTTTGTTCTTGATTTACAAATCTTCGAATTTACGTCAGTTGTAGTGGTAAGTTCACTAAAAGTCCGAGCGTGATATGAACAAACTATTCGGGCTCAGACGAATGACCACCGATTTTTAAGTTTGACTCTACTTGCCTTCGACAGCTCTGACACAACTAACCCCGGACAATAGGCGATACACAGTAAAGCGACGTAATAAGTTTGTAAAAATTCGAACGTCTCATGTGTTTATGTTTATGTTGCCACTGCTGCTGTTTCAACTTTCTATCCGCGCATTGTGTATAGGCAAAGAACATACTTATATGTATACTCCAGTGCAATGTTTTCCTACTGGCTTTCATACGTTGGAGTTTCAGCGACATAGCGAACAGGGAGTTTCAGCGACACAGCTATATCGACCCCAATCGACTCTATACGGGGTCAAACGCTGCACCAGCATCATCTGGCAAAATCATGTTACGAGCATCTCTCTATACAGAGCTTCTCTCACATAAATTAAAAGCAAACTTTCTTACATTAGAACCCGAGCTACCGCGAAAGTTACAGAAAATTTCCCTTTCGTAAGCTCCGTCGTGACGATGATAATTAAAATAGCTGTAGCTAGAGTACAGCTTGGAATCATTGCTGCTCTATGAACACGATATTTCATTAATTAGAGGGTCACAATGTTCCTGAAGGAGGTTTCAATTATAATACTATAAATAATCAGTTTGAAATCATTTATTATTAATAAAATAAAAGATAAAAGTCAACCCTATACGGTGTTCGTTAAATCCACACCATGTAAATGGCCGGTATTCAAGAACTGGTGTAAATTTTCATCATAACTTCAAGACTTTTGCAAGAAGGTAAATGAAGTTCACTGGAATCCCGGAAAAAATACCCCCGGAAAGAAGGGGATAAAAAATAAAGAAAGAACCCTAAAAGAACCCAAAGATCCCTAAAAAACCCTCGGGGTTTTTTTTTCCGCCTATCGATGATTTTTGTCTGTTTCCGGGGGGTATTTTTTCCGCCTGTCAGTTCACTGATATTAATGATTTTTTATTCATGCCATAACACTACATTGACTAGTAACTTATTAATTTTCATAAACTTATCCCGGACATAAATGGAGTGAAAGTTTTCAGATGGGAGTCATATAATTTTAATACACTCACTTGTGTGATTTTAGCACCGTAAAAAGTGTTACTAAATAATTTTAACAACGCTACAAATAAGTCAACGCTGGTCAAAAGTCGTTTTAAATATTAAAAAGGATTTTCAACAGTATAGCGAAATCTATCGTTTGCTCTGTTTTAACAAGAACAGATATTTCCTTTTGCCTCAATTCGAGGTTAATAGTTTATAACGATAAGTTTACAAAAATTTTCATTTTTCACAAAGTCGCCTGATTGAAGGAGTTTATTTGTTAATTTTGGCTTCCTCATAGAGGAAGCTTTGTGAGAAATGAAAATTAATGAGGAAGTAATGTACAAAGTTCTACTTTGCATCCTTGTTGAATACATTAAAAAATCTTACTTTTACAGAAATTTGAGTCATCAAGAAATGAAACCACTTCACATACGACTATGGATCACCGATACAAACACCGTTGCATCATATTTCAATTGGGTACAACATTTCTGCTTGCTTGCTTTAGTTTTGCGGAAACTTGAATGAAAATGTACATTTTGTAAAAACTTCATAATGTGATTTTGTCGAAATTCCATACCGAACAACATCGAATAATTATTTAGCTAAATACTCCAACTTTTACGAAAAATAGAGTAAAAATGTTAATTTTTTGAAAAATTAAATGTCACGTAAAATCCGAACCGCTTTACCGATTTTGTCCAAATTCAACACCAAACAACATTGAACGTATTTTCAGTTATGAAAAACTATTTAGCTAAATCGGCGAACTTTTACGAAAGTCTTTTTTCAAAAAATTAAAAGTATATAAAATCTTAATGGCTTAATATATATTGTATGAAAAATCGCAACATTCAAAGAGCGTTAACTACTCTACTTGCGTGCCAAATTTCAGCCCGATCACTCGAACTGTTACTGAGGAAGAGACGATTGAATTTTCGAATCCCTCTACACCCACATACACATACACATGGACATTTTTTCTAAACCACTTTTCTCGGCGTTTTGGACCATTCTGAGTGTCCTGATATGAAGATATCGAAATTTTTTTTTTCATGAAAACAAAGCTTCCTGTATGAGGAAGCAAAATGAGCTCTGAATTCTTCAGATGTAACAAAAATAGCTACCAAATTTTTGGCGTAAACTGAGAGTTATTTTTCCGTTAATTCATTGTTATATATTTTTTTGAAAACCTCCTTAAGCAATCACTCGTATGCCAACTCGAACCGGAATTATAATTCCGATATATAAGCGGTGGAAGTCGAAGGGAAAGCAATTTGCCGATTAACAATCGCGGGCGCAAGGAAAATAGAGTCAACTATGCGGGGCATTCAGCCGCCCGTTCTGCTCCAGGCTGCACTATATGTATCTCTACTTTCTCGATCCAGACGCCGAACACGAGAGCACACGAGACTCGATGTCGCATGCATATACACTTACACCTCTTCGAATAACTCTGTAAAATAGGTGTATACGTCGCTCTACAGTGTCTATATGTATATATCGGTTTGTAGCAAGTCAAGTTAGCGGATTCGAGCGAGCGTGTCGAAAGACGCGTGAAAAATAGCAGATCTAACGCTAACCCGCACGATCAACGTTCAAAAAAAATATAGACAGACCGGTTTAGCGACGAAGCGGCACTGCCTTTTTGATCGAGAACCTCCACGTCCGAGTATTCGATAGACACACACAAGCATCAGTAATATAGAGTCGATACAGTATATTCGCCTAATCCCGTACAGTAAATCCTCAAATAAATGCAAAGCACTATAAAAATGCGCCATTCATAATTTATTAAAATAGCAACAATTGCAATTGTTACACTGACAAAATGTCATTATTCTCAACGAAAGTTTGGGTCAATTATTTTATTTTTACGGTATTGCAATTTGGAATTTTCTGCAGTTTCTAAAAAAAGAATATAGCTGCTTTTGTAAAAAAAAATATTGAAAGATAACAATAATAGTTTAAAAATTAAGAAAAAAAATCGAAATAAAAATTCTGAAAAAGGTAGTAATTAGTTTGAATATATTTCTTTTTAGTTTATTTTCTGTAATAATTTTAGAAATTAGAAGAAAAAATATCTTGTCTAAAAAAAAATAATAACATATTTGAACATTTTTATTTTCAATTCAGTGTAAAAATAGTTGCGATCAAAAGGCAGAGTGTCAAATATTTACAGAGTTATAATTTATGCGGTTAAATTTTTCATCAAATGTCAATCAACCCAAACTACCGTTGTATACGACTTTCAGCGTTCATCCGGTGTGAAATCTGTGATGGAAACTATAACTAAAATGCAGGGTCTAATACTACTTGATCAACTAGATTATAATTTAGACCGGACGTAACGCTTCAGTATTTTTTTTTTTCCCAAAGTAGGTTATGTAAATTCAACGAAATACCGAATGTCATTTAAATATTAAGTGACGTAGAGAAAAAAAAAACAATGTTTGGATGAAAATTGAATTAATTTATTTAGGACATTTATGAGAGGTTCGACTGTATCAAGAGCCAATATTCCGTTAGAGATTGCAATGAACGTTCGATATCGAGTCTACCCTCGTCGCTCCATCCCGATCCGACCATTTCCAAGGCTATTTATCTCATTTTACTTCCGTTCAATTCGATTCTCGAATCATGTACTAAATAATGATATCCTTTCTCCTTCGAATTATTCCTTCAATACAGTCCAATTGTTTGTCTATTTTGTTGAAAATAATTGGTAGTTTATACTGTGTGAACGTTTGCTTGGCTGTAATTACAGATATATGTACGTCACTAATCGGGAGCAAGGTCCCATTCCCTTACATTTCAACTTACACGTATATTATCTCGACGTACGTTTTATATTCGAGGTCGAGGCTGTTCGGAAACACGGGAGAGGAGCTGCAGGCTAACAGGTAGACAGTGTATTGCTCGATGATAGAGCGAGGTCAGACAATTTTCATCACGAATTGAATAACCGTAACGCCTTTAGGGACGTCGTACGGCACGCAGCTTGATCGAACTTCAGGCATAAATGTCTTGTCGTAACGATCGCTTAGCTTCGGGGCTACAAGCACACGACTTATACGTATATTAGAGACACCGTAACAATAATAATTGATTGAGCGATTGACGGGAATGGTGATAATAACATTCTGCCTTCAATTTCTAAATATTTCTCAGGTATAACAATATTTTAAAAGTATATAAAAATGTAGCATTGTCTTAACGTTTGTTTTTTCAATTATACAAAAATCGAACTTTCTGTTACGCAAACTTTTTGTTTCAGCTCTCAAAATTATTGTTTCAACTCCTTCCAATTATCATTACTTTTGGTAGAAAAAAATTGAATGAGGCATTAATCTTTTTTTCGTGAAAATATCGTCAATTTAATTGAAAAACTTATAATTTTAAAGAGTTGAGACAATAATTATGAGACCTGAAACAAAAAGTTTAAGGAAAATGTCAACTCATTATTTTATTTCACTTTATCTATTTTTTTTTTTTTTTGCTGATGAAAAAGTTGGTACATTATATTTTTTTGCTGTTGCTGGGGAAGATATATAAATTGAAGGCAGATTTTTAACATCACCATTTCCGTTTGATATTCGCCTTAAAAAAAATTATGTTTCTGAAGCGATTTAAGGGAAAAAAAACATTTTTTTAAATGGGGATTTGAAAATTTGAAACAAAAATATTTTTTCTTAAAAGGAAAATAAAATTGTAGATGAAAATCAATTTTCCAAAAATATTCATTTTGAAGTGAATGTCTCGAAATTGTAAAATCTGTTTTTTTTTTTTAAATTCTCTATTTGACTATTTTAGATCAATTTTCTGGATCAGCTGCCAAATGTCTTGAGCCTTTTAGAAAAAGAATCATAATTGATACGGTCGAAGAGTAAGAAATAAAATAGCACATGTGCGCGCTTTGATCGATCGATCGATCGTGCCGGTACTTCTACACTCGATTGTATAACCATCGAGCATAACTCCTTTTTTGCCACTCTCAACAGAGACCACACACACAGTTGGCTCGCAGGCTTCTCGTTGTCGCCGTCATAGTTGTCTTGGAGCCTTAGATGGTTGCCCGAGAAAATTTCCTCGTATCAGGGAAAGTATCAAACACTCTGTGTGTGTTTCAACTTCAATAGTTTCGAACGATTTTGCAAAGCCCTGCGGAGATGATGTATATATATTTGGGAGCTTAAAAAACGCTTCTTTTTGCGTGAGCTGGAAATCGAGAATTATCTTCCTTGTAATTTAAAACCGATTTACGGAAAAAGGGTAGCTTTAAAAAAATAATGTAACTTGCAAATTTTTATTTATTAATTTAGAAGTGACGGAATATGCTTTGTCAAATTTGAAAAAAAAATTTAAGTAGTGACAAATTATTTTAAATTTTTCTAAAAATAATAAAAGTATATTGTGAAATAAAAATACATATTTGTTTGTTAAAATTACGAAAATATTTCCCAAAATTAAAATACAAAATTTCAAACAAATTTTGTTTTATAAGTATGAAATTGATGAAAAAAAAAGTCGAATAAAATTACACAATTTTTATATTTAAATTTTGCTGTGTGAAAATATATGGGGCATTCCACCTGGTTTCGACCTAGGCCTGACCCTTCCGATTGGCTACGCAACTTTTTATATGATTGACATAACTCTAAAAAGCACTAATTATTAAAAAATGTACACATTTTCATTTATCTACGATTTTTTAAATAAATTAGCGAACGACGTATTTTGAAAATCTAAAAAAATTCTCAAAAATCAAGTGCTGCATACAAAAATTTTCTAGCTGCTGTCCATTATAAAGTTACTATTTTTCTAATTGTTTCTATTTTGTAATGAAAAAAGGCAAAAAAAAAGATGGAAATAAAAGAAATCGAGAAAAGGGTTTTCAGAATTTTCACACTTTTAAACTGTGCCGTTCGATAATTTGTTTTAAAAAATCGTGGATAATTGAAAATCAGTAAAATGTTTTTTTTTTTAAATTAGTGCTCTTTAGAGTTATGTCAATCATATAAATAATTGGTCGGTAATTAAAGGTCGGGACTCAGGTCGAAACCAAGTGGGTTGCCCATTATGGACCCTAAAAAATGGTAAATTAGTAGTGATTAATTTTTTTTCTTTGTTTTCTATTAAAATACAACTTTATTAAAACAAATTTTTTTTTAATAATACTAGAAACTGACAAAAAATATTATTAAAAATACACAAATTTCAACTTAGTTTTTACTGTATGAAAATGTATGTGCCTCAAAAAAAAAAAAAAATAAAGCATTGTGACTGCGATAGTTACGCTAACAGTACCGAAGAAAAAGAAATGATGTTTTAACGCCCATGGACCATCGATTCTCGCTGACCATGCCAGACCGCTCGTCGCCCCGGGACATTGTTTCTGCATCGATATATACGATAGGGGAACCACGCCACCACCTTCACCCAATCTCAGTGAGATCTCTTTGCAATGATCCCCATGTTTCCAGCGAGCCATTTACCAGCAAAAGAGACTGACGTGCGAACTAGATATTGCGAAACATCAGTTCGATCCATTAATTATTATATCGTCATCATGAGGGACCAAAAAAATCCGGACGTAAAAAGAGTGAGGGTGATCGTTCCAATCCGTGTGTCTCTAGTAATTGCTTCGAGCTATAATTACACGTTTACAACTAAATTGGGACCGTGAAATGTAAAAGGAAACGTAACTCTCACCTAAAAAAAAAAAGAAAGGAAAAATAGGCCAACTCTCTTACAAATCACATATTACGAATTATTGTATTACGAGAATTATGAAGTAATGGATAATTCGCGAGTTTAGATCACGTTCGAGCTTCTCGCTGTAGAGATTCAAGAGTAAAAGGTGAGGTTCGTGTTTTGCGAGAATGGACATCGAACTGCATCCGAGGCCGCGAGTTAAGTGAACCGAATGAAAACAGAGGTGAAACCCTCTTAGCTCACGGAACTATCGAGTTTGTATTTGTAATGCAGCTCTCGTCCAGGATATTATGTTTATACACGATACAGTACTGTTTTATACTACATGGCAGGACATTCCAGAATAGATATCACCAGCGAGTCAATACTGACATACATATATATATATATATATATACAAGTGGTTTGGTGGAACGTTCACAATCTACACTGTATTACAACATAGATATACTATACTATAATAGTACAATTGCTCCTTTCGATACTAAACAGGTGAGAATTACGAGTGGGTGCTGCTGACTATAACGAACTATAGAAATCATGAATTGTTAGGATTGGC
This sequence comes from Perithous albicinctus, assembly GCA_964016905.1. Lineage (NCBI taxonomy): Eukaryota > Metazoa > Arthropoda > Insecta > Hymenoptera > Ichneumonidae > Perithous > Perithous albicinctus. The sequence goes on from OZ024695.1 coordinate 7,032,662, forward strand.
TCTATTTTATTTTCACCCACGTTTTACTGTTTCCTCATTACAAATTAATGGGATGATCGACGTCTGCACTGAAAATAATAATTTTTTGCTTCCTCATAGAGGAAGCTTTGTTTTTGTGGAAATAAAAATTTCGGTGACTTTCATGTCAAGACACTCAAAATGCTCCGAAACGTCGAGAAGATTGGTTTACAAAAAATGTCCGGATGAATGTGCATGTGTGTGTGTGTTTGTGTGTATAGCTAGCTTGCAAAATTCAAACGTCAAACCTCAAGAACCGCTTTAATTGTCGAACCGAAATTTGGCATATACTTATATGGAGTAGGTGGACCTTTGTTTGTGAAAAATTTCAAAAATCCATTCAAATTTTATCCAAATTTGCATTTTTCGAAAAAAACGTCGTTTTTACAAATAAAGCTATGTCAAAAGGATGTCTGGTATCGAATTTGCGATAAATCGGAAAATAGGTTCGGTCTTTATGGGATTTTGAATTTTTTCGAAAATGTTTTATTTTGTTTTAACTCACGTAAAATCTCACCAAATGAACTAAAATGTTCTACGGACGATAAATAATACTATGCACTGCTATGAACCAATTTTGGTGATTATCGGTAAAGAGGTTTGGATTTTATGGTATTTTGAATTTATTGAAAAATAATATTTTCCTCCGACTCAGGTCAATTGAAACTAGATCAATTGAAATGTGAATAGAGAGCACGATATATAAACAGCATTCAATTATTTATTAATTTAAAACAAGGATGCAAAGCAGAGCTTTGCACAGTGCTTCGTTATGACTTTTCAATGTTTTCAAAGCTACCTCTATGAGGAAGCCAAAATAGATAAAGTTACTTTCTTATTGAGGTAGCTTTGTAAACATTCAATGATCATGACGAAGCAATGTTCAAAGCTCCACTTTGCATCCTTTTTATTTTAGTAAATACAAGTCATTTAAAAAATGTTGTACTCTATTGCTTGTTTGTTGGACCTTTTTTTTACTAATTCGATAGAGAACTTCATTTTTTTAAATGATCATGCATTATTTTTAAATGACCTTTTTTAATGATTTTTTTTAAATGATCACTGTATTACTACATAGATTTAATATATAAGTACAATTGCTCCTGCTAGTACTAAGTAGGTGAGAATTACGAGTGGGAGATATTGACTCTATAACGAACTATAGAAATCATTGATTATTAAGATTGGCTCTATTTTACCTCCACCCACATTTTTGCACTTTCCTCGTTACGAATTAATGAGCTCAAAATAGCAATATTTTTTTAGTTTAAGAAATTACGTACTCTCTATTCAACCAACTAAAATTTCGAATTGATTATAATTTGAACTACGAAGCAAGAGAAAAATTTGAAAAAGATCGAAATGTCACTGAAAATACCAGGAACATTGATTCGAAATAATAATAATGCCAAGAAGTTGTCGATAAATTAATTTTTTTAAAATAGTTCACCAGATTCGATAGAACATTTTAACTTTTTTCAAATTAAAATAACTTCCGTTATAATCTTGCGATATTTATTACTGTTTTCAGAAACAATTGCAAAGTTGCAAACTTTGAATATGCAAGTAAATTCTAAAAAAAAAGACATAAGTATTTGGAAAAATCATAGAATGAATTTCATGCAAAATTAAGTACTCCATCGAATTTGTCAAACAAGTTTTCTTTTTTACTAATTTAATGATAACTTTCTCTATGATATTTAATTATGATTATTGAAAATAAGAACTTTTATAAAACGAAAAAAAAAAAATGTAATTCAAAAACCTATAATCTATTTTCCCAATATTTCTAAAAATTATATATTTCTAGTTCACACCTATAAAACTAATAGGTGTGAACTATAAGCAATATGTAACAAATAACAGTATTCATTATTAATGAACTTTATGGCTGGTCTAAAAAAGCAGTATCTCTAGTATAACTCATAGTTCTACTTAATTTTCACCCACGCTCGTGTCTCAATTTCGTCCAACTCCTTAATTATCGAGATCATAACAATTACAGAGTGCAATCTTTTCGCAGCTAGTAATTTTGCGGTCGTAAACGTCGAACACTCGGCGAGAGACACCGAACGATTTCTGTTGGGCCGCGCGCGTGAATCTTCGCGTGCGCCCTGTGAAACGCTTCTCGATGCTTTTTCGCTAAATCGTATTATTAACATTATTATTTATTGCAGTTTGCTCGCGTGCTAAAGAACTGACGAGAAGATGAGATACGCTCGCCCGCACAGTTCGAGAAAATTTTTAGGTTTACGCGCACAAGCATTACTATATATTGCATCATTGCTCTGCGGTGGCTGACTCGTAATCGACGCTGCTGTTAGGTTGGCATACGCGGCAATTGAGCGGGAGTCGCTCAAGCAAGCGGGCAAACACGTTCGTGAATCGCTGTACAGGTAATCCGGCGGCGTGTGCGGCTCAACACGTGAGCTTTGCGAGTCATACCGGTCTTCAGGACACTCTTCGCGTCTCGACTTCGGATCGATGTAATGAGTAAACCAACTTCTCGTCACGGCAAAAGAAATCTTTTCGTCGATTTATCATTTTGCTCGCTCATAAAGGAAACTCCCATGAACACCATTTTTTTTCCGGAATTCTTATATCAGAATACTCAAAAAAAATATTTATAATATTGAACTATACTGTTTAAAATGTTTGGAAATGTACAGTACTTTTTAATTAAATTTAAATTATTTTAAATAATTGAAAAATTAATTTACTGAAGTCTTATTAGATTTCCAATTTAAAAAAAAAAATGAAAATATTCTTCAAATGAGCATATTTATTTAATTGAGAGCCAATTTATGCTTGAAAAGAAGTATAATTTTTATGGTTTTTAACGTTTTTCTGAAAATACAACAAAAAGCATAGTAGCAAAGAAATAAATAAAATGTTGTCTCCCAGCTAATTAAATGCCTTTAATTTAATGTCAATATTTTTGTAAATTAGTGAAACAATAATAATTATGATTTAGACTGAGCATACATTCTTAAATATTAAACAAAAATTAGACTCATACATCCTAATAAAAGTTCTTTGAATAAAATTGCATTTTTTTCAATATTTAATTTCGCTGTAAAAATTGTTTAAACATTATTCTTCTGAAGCTACATTTTCCTCATTTTTTGAATACAGGAAATCGATAAAGGATTACGAATGCTACAAAAGACTACATTTTTTAATTTAAAAAATGAAAGATTTGTAATTTGAAAATGAAGCTTTTCGAAATTACTCAAAAATCGCCCCTTCAAATGTTAAAAATCTTTTTAATGTAAAACTCTAAACGCTACCTATTCGTCAAGTCCATCGCCGACCAAGCGTCCTTTATTAGGAGGTCAAAATTGATCAATGGATATTCTTATACAGAGGAAATTGTGTGGATGATTAACTAAAATAATGAGGAAGCAATGTGCAAGGTTTTATTTTGCAGCCTTTTTTAAAAATCTACTCTCACTTTTTGCGAAAGAAGACACTGTAATCGTTGCGGTAATCGTTCGGACAATAGAATTACAGAGTAGGCAGAGAGAATGTGTGTTTCAACGTAGAAATAAATGGAGGTGGTGTTATATAGCCATACAAGGCCATGATCAAGTGGTTTTCATTCACTCAGAGACAACTTTCAGTTATCCTTTCATCACTGATATTTATTAATTGCGTTCATTAAAAGGTTTTATTCTTTTAATCCTTATAGATTTTTATCGACAATGACTATTCAATCGCTTTTGACATTTAAATTCAAATGACAAAAAGTACATACAAAAAAATTATTAAAAGTACCAAAATCAGTAATTAATAATAGTTTGGTTGAATTATTCTTTCAGAATAATTTTAGTTTTAAATTAGTTAATTTAAATTTTATACATCCGACGCACAATTTTTCATTATCAAAATATTTTTAGGACAAAAAAAACGCTTCTGTGTTTTTAATAAACTTTTATTTGTAGAAGTTTTTTTTCTCCTGCTTGATGCACAGTTCATTTAATTGGGAATTAATTTGAAATGCCGAAAGTTTTTAAGGTACCAAGATTTCAATGGATACATAATATTAAAACGACCATTAATTCTGAATCCATTAGTAATAGGATTAATAAATTTGGAATAAATAAGGAAATAAATATGCAATTAATTCAGAATAAATTAATACACAATTTCCCTTTCATACAAACATTTCTTTTTTACTGATGTAGGTATGTGCTTCGCTCGGGCGAAACATATTTATATCGCGACATATTAGGCATTAGAAACTCGTTGGAAGTGCGCCAGAGAAGCAGCATGAACACGTTTCGATGCTTCGTCAAGAATCATCATTGCATACGCGTCGCAATGCGACTCGATATTAAAATAAAACGGAGACTGGGAGTGGAGATATATGATTCACGTTCTGGCGTCAATAAAAAAAAATCATTAACACAAAAAAAAAAAAAAAAGCTTGCAGACTGCCAAAAACAAATTTCGTCATTTCAACACAATTTTTACAATTTTATATGAAAATACAACAATAAAATATTCTCTGCACATTTTTTAGACATTCTTACAATTTTATATTTAATTTTACAAATCAGATGTAGAGTTTAAATAACATCGTATTTGTTGTTGGTAGTCTAAAAACGAACAGTTTTTTAATTATTTTTTATCTTTTAGAAATTAAAATTGCATTACACCATATGTTCGATACGGTGGTTCATAAGATCGTGGAAAAATCTCAAGGCGCCGCTCCATATAATGAGGATAATAATAAAGGGTATAAAAAGAAACGTCGCGGCCCAGTTACGGGTTTGTCGAAGGCGTGTCCCTCGAAAAGCGGTACCGCAAAATGCAATCTATATATATATATAATACTTAAGCAAAAGCGGTGAACGATCTCGAGCCTTCTCGAAACGAAACGTAACAGACTGACGCATATATATGTAAGTATGTATACAACGCATTGCACCGAGGTTTCAAGTTCGAAAGCGAAACGCATGCATTGCACGCACTTCAAGTTGAGCTCGTATGAGTACTTAGTACTTGTACTCATCTCGAAGCATAGCAGACATTACACACAGTCTGAACACTCAAAGATATGAGCGCGGTAAATATGACCACACAGTAAAAATTAAATAAAGGTGGGTATGCTTTTAACAAAAATCTTTTTTTTTTCCCGAAACGCCTCCAATTTTTCTGGTTAGTTTTACATTAAAAAAAAAACGAAGGTCGAAAGTATCGAATTTACCAAACGAATTGTTAACAATTTTTTTGTGTGTATGGAATTTATACAAAAAAAAACACGGTTTATAACAGAAACACATTGCCAATGGACCATCGGCCGGAGTCCTTCAGCCCTGGATTTTAATTGTCGTGGTGCTTTTTGTATTTTTTTTTTTCTTTTTTTATATTCGACTGTACATCCTTACTATTTCTAAGGTTCTATCTATCATTCTTTGAAGTCGTTGTTGAGTAGTTAAAGAGAGATGCTTCGGTTTACGATTTACATTTGGTGGTGGAAGGCGTTCATTGGCATTGGCGGGCCTGGGAGATCAAGGGGAGACTTTAAAAAACTCGGGCTTAGGGCCTCAAGGGGGGACTTAAAAAATTTTGGGTCTGGGAGCTCAGAGTGACTTAGAAAAATTCGGGACTACGGCGACTCAAGGAGAACTTAGAAAAATTCAGGCCTGGGGGTTCAAGGGGAACTTAGAAAAGTTCGAGCCTGGGGTGTAGGGGATTGATTCTTGACACAGCGGCGGCGAGATCTTTATATAATATAGAGAGATATATAAATACATATAAGTATACTGTATCGGTACTGTCGAGCGTGGGTTAAGTATATCTCGCGAACTCGGACTCGTCGTGGGAGCCGGTCCGGCGCTGCCTTACATAACGAGATTTTTATCCGGAGCCCCGGCGAGACTTAACAGCCGCAGCAGCTCGGGTGATCCTTTAACAGGTGTTTTGGACCCCTCACGACAATGACCGAGAGACCACGTAGAATTGTTTTTCAGCTCGTTAGCTCTTCTTGTTAAACGGATCTTCAAAGATAGATAAAATTTCGTAGCTTTTATTATTATTTTATGACTTTTGCCTCCGATAAAAAAAAGAATTTTAGTGATGAATTTTTTTTCGAATTTTTTTCGCTGCGTATTCAAAGCAGTAAAATTTACTTCTTTACTATTTGTCTTAATAAAATATTTATACAGTGATAAAAAAATAAAATAAATCGAACCCATAATTTTCGTAAAATTGGAATAATTTAACTGAAATTTTCTACAAAAATTAAGAAAAATTCCGATATTGTATCGGTACATTAGATTTGAATTTGTGGGACTTTTAATCATAAAGTTTGTCTGAAATTTTCGTTCCATTTTTTAAATATACTTTTTTTTTGCAAATCTCAAAATTATTTGTCGTTGCCATCCTAAAAATGAAAATAAAAATAATTGCCTACTTAAAAAAAATTAAAATCTCCGTAAATTTATTATTGCCCTGTGATTGTAATTGTCAGTTGGGACATATTCTTTTTATTGAGAAACAGAATCTACATCCTTAACTTCGAAGGTGTCTTAAATAACCAAAAATATCTAAGAAAAAAAACAAAGAAAAATAGAAGCATGGAACTATTTATTTTAATTATTATTTAACTAGTAATATCTAATATTAGTAATTAATAAAAAATTACTAATACCAATAATAATTATTATAACTAATATTCCCAGTGATTTTTTTTACCAATTCGCACCATTTATAAACTCTCTCACAATTCAACATACAAAAACCAATATTTCGGCATTGCAAATAGACCCAAGATCTCAAAAAGTATTGAAAGCACGTATATCTATTTTTATAATCTACCCAATGCATCTATCTCTTTATTTCTCAGCTGTTGGCAACACGTCCTTTGTCAACCCATAAATAATACCACGTCTCCTGCACATACACGACAGCAGAGTCCTCAACAACAGGGTTAACGTATCTCGCCGACGAGCTACTCTCGTTCATTATATTATTCTCTCTCTGTGAGCCGGTGTTTTTCACCACAGTTCCTCCGTCCAACCGGCATCCTCGCTCAGTAACTTATCTTTGGATCTTCGGGTCGTTCCTTCGATCGCAACAATTTATCACGACAATCGTTGTCGGCGGCGTCAGGTCGTAGGCCATCAGTAAAAAAAAAAAAAAGCGTCTCGCTCGGTTGCTGATTCTGCCAATCCGTGAGCTGAAATACAAGCCTTATACTATATTCGTGTATGTTGCACATTCGATAATCGTCCTGCGCCACGAACTCGCTACGGATTTTTAATTACAGAGCGGTGTCGGCGGCTTCGAGCTCCGATCGCAAAACGTGATCTGCATTTCTTGTACTCTTTCATCTTTGCAACTGACGATACTATATATATATATACATACACCATTATTATAACGACACACAAACACATGTGCACATATATTTATAACGCTGTTAAATTTTTTTGCTATAACTTTCCATTACAGGTATAGGAAGATTTTTAACATAAAATTGTATATTAAATTTAACATGTAATTTAAATTTGAAATTTCAATACTTTATACTAAGTATGTTGAGAATTATTTAGATTAATAGAAAAGTTTGTAATTTTAGTACTGAATGTACTAAATTTAATACACTTGTGTATTAATTAAAAATGTTGTGTGCGTTAAAAATTAAACAAACACTAACACAACGGAAAGAAAAGATTTCGTACGAGAGTAAAAGTGCACGTATTGCAAAATTTTGCAACCTTCGCTGTAAATTTGCGGATGATCGCCAAGACACGATAGAGAACTGATTTATCTCAGGATTATTCGTTCCTTTTGACGTAATCGCACGAACGCTTCACATAATAGTCGTAATAATTACGCCGTGTTTAAAGTATTAGTGGTTCATTCTAGTCAAATTAGGGTACTGCATTTTAGCAATGGTTCATACGAAGTTTAAATCACTACAATTTATAAGACGTCAAGGGTGATTTTACTGTTAAGAATCTTACGGAAAAATACAGTCATTTTTTGAACATTTTCTCTTATTTTTATTTAATATGCAAATGTGTAAACTTACAGCACTGTAGACAAAAAAGCAGAAAACTTGGAAATTTCGTATACGACTATTGTAATTCTATAGGAAACTTAGGAAATTTTATTTAGAAAAAACTGTAATTTTGCATCATACGTGTATATTGTATGTCATACAGCAGTTTATGAAAAAAATGAATGAATCAATAAATGAATAAAAAAAATCGCCAATTTTTTATAAGGTGATTTGAAAATTTTATCTTGAACTACTGTAATTTTGCAATATATCAACATTATTGCTTTAGCTAGTTTCTCAAAAGTTCGTCAATTCATTACCCAAATTTTGTACATTTTGCGAATTAAAAAGAAAGTGTAAAATTAGAGGAAATTTCATTTTAATTAACTAATCACTAAACTTTTGTGATAATAAAAATATATTCTAAAAATAAAGTGACCCATTATTTATGTTAACATTTTTAAAAACTGGAATTTCGTAAAGTGAAACTTTGTAAAAAAAAGTTGTACTATTTTCTTTGCATAATTGAAAAAAAAAGTTGCAAAGCAGAACTTTGCACGTTGCTTACTTATACACAATTTGTTAAAATTATAACAGTCGTAAGGAAGAACTTTGAGCATTTCAATTTTTCAAAAAGCTGTCTCTGTGAGGAAAATTATTTATCAATATCGAAAAAAAAAAATTCTCATGAAAAGAATCCTTCCTCTATAAGAAAAAGCAAAAATGAATCATGCTAAATCAATAAACAATTTCCGTGGACTAACGTGGACGTAACCTTTTCGTTAAAACGATACAAATTTTAATTTATATTTCACTGTGTATATTATCAATAAACATTTTTTATCAATTTTATGACAGACTGAATTTTTGGCAACTTCACTTAAATTCCAGGGGGCATTTAAATCCCTAAATCCATATCCATAAATCAATAAATTCATCGCTATTAACATTTTTCTCCATCATTAATACGTCTCCATTTCTGCATTAAATTTTACATAAACAATTGTCAGAATCGAACACTCATTTAAATACCATAAAAAGCAGTACATCTAACTCAAGACCCTCTCGATCCTCATTTTTGTAATACCACTAACGTTTCTTTTTTTTTTCTTTTTACCTTTTCAACACGACTGAATCGCGATATCGATTGTTAGAGCGATCACAGCCTAGACTGTGCGATAATATCCTCTATTACGAAAGACCTAAAAGCACTTCTAGACACAGTTCAAGACCTCTCCTCCGATTGCTACGTCTTTCTCTCTAATCAGATCTTGATCCTCGCGGATAATGTACAATGTACAGTATGGCCAACTTCCACTTACGCGGTTCGACTACTATCGTATAATCATTCTGCACGCGCCAACGAATCTTCCAATCTCTCTATTATCATATCGCACGAAGATGACACGCGTCTGCCATCAACGGCCTCGTCGTTGCATTGTTCATTGTTGGTTCGAACGCCGCTGTCGCGCAATAATATATCGAAAAGGAAACGCCGTAAAGAAGAATTGTCGAGACGTCAGCGAGAAGCTTCCGCACCTGTTCCAACGGAACGGGACCAACGAAAGAATCGAGAAAGATATAATACGATGAGACGGTACCAAAGCGGAGAGGTATAAAAGACGCGCGTGGTGGCTTCTGGGTCAAGGAAGATTGAAGCTAGTCGATGGTGCGTATACGGTATATCCATATATATACATATATGTATATGTATATATATATATATATACAAGCTGAGCTCTCGCAACGAGCACGCAGCGCGTGAAATTGCGTGAGGCCCACAAACGTGGGCGGAATTGCGTGTCGCAAAAAAAGAAAAAAAAAAAAAAGAGGAAAAGAAATCTTTACCAAGAGGATGCTCGGTGAGACTCGACAAGAGAATATTGACAGTCGAGAGTGTCGTCCTCGTACCTCATGATGTTTGAGAAGCGTTTGAATATATCCGAGTTGACGTTTACACGATATGGCTCACTTATCGGTAATATTCACTCAAGGATCTTGGCTCAACGTAAAGAAAAGTATGACAAAATGAAAGTACGTGTAAATTCGTAAAAAATAATTGTTTTTAATGTTTTTTAAATTTTTTTATTTTTTATTAATTTAACAAATTTAGCCGAAAAGTCCGCAGAGTACACAAAAACTGTCATATTAAGTGGAGAATATTGGGACTTTGATTTTATAGTCTTTTTCTTTCAATGCATGTCTAGGAGGGGTAATTAAAGATTTACATTTTTGTGATTCCTGGATTTTTTTCAATTTTTCAGATTAATAAATGGCAATTTTTTTAAATTTCGATAGCCATAAAGGTTTTGTTCAAGGTACGTTTTGAGGTCTTGGCTGAAAATAAATTCCCTGCTGAATATAAATGACACCAAGTTTTTGTAGAATGTAAAATTTCGGGAAACCCGAATTGAAAATTTTTCAAACACCCATGAACAGCTTAATCCACTCGAAACAAATAAATATGTAAATTTGCTGATTTCTCTTATTATTTGAGAGTATTTTCTATGCATTTTTATATATTTTTTCAAGAATGTAGATATTGTATTTTGTGAAAAATAACACAAGAAAAATGGTGAATGTAATATTTGTTTCATTAAAACAGTAAAAAAAGTGACTTAATAACGATGTGATGCGAGCTCGGATGAGAATGACAGATATTTCGGATTTTTTGGACTCAAGTCAAAATAAAAAAGCATTTACGCGTTGTTAAATTTTTTATTTCCACACTGTCGATTTGCTTACAGATTCAACACACATTTCTGTAAACTCTGTAAAGTTTGAAATAAAATAAAAAATGTCGCAATGGACCAAAAAAAATTATAATTTATTTTTTTTCTACAAAAAATTAACTATCTTAGCAGCGTATAAAATTATACAATATATCTATTATTGTATTCGAAAGTATGAAATCAAGAACATTTATTATCTACTTTTCATTCTTCTTGTGCTATTTTCTCTTTCCAAGAATATAAACAGTATTTTTTTAAATATCTATCTCCTATATTTTGGGAAATAATTTAGAAAAAATTATCAGAAAAATAATTTTCTAACTTGGAGTGCTAATTGTCTAAAAAAAAAAAAAAGTTTTATTATTATTTTATAGCTATAGATCCACGGCTTCGATTGGGAAAAGTATAAGGAAGAAGAATAGTACATTATTGCACTCTGTCCGTAAAACGCGATTTTACGTACGCTTCGCGCTTACGTCAAACTCCATTTACACACCTTGTGAAATAATTTTTTTTTCGATGCTCGTGCGACAAAACGTTTACTTGACTCGTGTGATTGCAACACTCGTGAGAAGAAGTTTTTCCACACTCGTATCGTAATGTGCTATTTTAGCGAGTGTGGATTACATACAAAACCACACTCGCTAAAAATTGGTTTTTTTTTTCGGCACGAGTCGATGGCGAATTCTGTAATCACGCGAGCTAAAAAATAGATTTTCTCTTCAGTTTTGAACGAAATTTTTCAGTACAACGTCGGGAAAGTGCGCTGCACTTTTCCGCACGGAGGATTGAAAAGAAAAAAGAGATATGATGAATGTTTCCAGGGAGCGAAGGAACGTGTCGGTACCGTCACTGAAAAAAAAAATCTATGATTCAAGAACAGTGATCATTGCGGGCTGCCAATGACATAAGACATCAGTACAACTTTATTTTCATTGTAACAATTATATATTATAAAATTAAAACAATGTCTAAAAAATTTCTAAAAAAATGTGTTCATGTTTCGATTTCACATGTAATTGTTAGAATGCATATAAAGTTGTACTGATAACTTATGTCATTGGCAGCCCGCAATGGTCACTGTTTTTGAATCAATGATTTTTTTTTTCAGTGTTCTGAATCGACAGATAATACGATAAAGGCAGTTTCGAAAAAAATCAGCAAAAAATCTTCAACATGCAACAAGTTACCTAATTATATTGTAAATATAATTTGGATGCATTAGGGTGTGTGAAAAAATAAACATTTTAAAATTCTTTTATTAGATTTGCAAAAATGTTTCTTTTGATCTCAATATGCACCGTTTTACATAGAATCCGCCGGCAAAATTTTTCGAAATGTCGTTTTCTGCATATATATCGCTGAAACTAGATGTCAATTGAGACACCTCTAAGGACAATTTACCAACGCTTATCTTTTGCACAGTTTATTGTATAGCCATCACCTCGAGCCTTGAAGAGCAGGAAAAAAATGCATTGAGTAGAAAAAAGAAATTACGACAAAAAGTGATTTTAAATTAAATAAACTTTATTATATGTTTAAATTTTATTTTGAAGTTAATATTTTTTCGCTGAGTTAGTTCGACTTGCTTACCAGGATTAACTCGTCAAGTACCCAATTTTTCGGAGCACTGGTTCGTTTATTATTGTTTCATGAATGATAAAAAACATGACTTTTATTTATTTTTTTTCTCATATCTGGGTTAAATCGCTGTCAATCTCGCATTGAAAAAAGATTGAGATATGCAAGGAATTTCTTTTGTGTATATTATCAATATACAGACAAGTCTGATATCGACAAGCATGATTTTTTTCAGAATAATAATGTAAAAACAGAAAAAATATCATAAGTTTACGGGTCAACGAGGAATGGAAGAATAACCCATAGATAATCCACGGGACCACATCAATTCGCCGAAAAATCATTCAGACAAATCGTCGTTTTACCAAAAAACACCTTGCCGATCGTCATTTGGCCGAATCGTCAAATTCCTGAAATTTAATAACGTCACATTATTGAGTTTAACAATGCCGCATTATTGAATTTCGACAATTTGAGGATTGAACAATATGATGCTTCAGCAAAATGACGTTCGGCAATGTATGTTTCGGCAAAAAGTCGATACGGCTGAATGATTTTTTTAGTTAGTTGATGTGGCCCCATTTCATCTATTTCTACTTTATTATTCTGAAAAAAAAGTCATGTTTATCGATATCAGGCTATATTAAAAATATAGCATAAAATATAATATGATAGCCATATATAGTCTGTATATTGAAAATCTCAACCTTTTTTTAACGTACAATGTGAAATTGAGAGTGATTTAAGCCAGATGTGAGAAAAAAAAAAAGTCGTGTTTTTAATTTCTAAATAATTATAAATCAATAATAAATAAACCAGTGGACCGAAAAATCCGATACTTGACGGGTTAACCCTGATAGGTAAGTCCAACTAACTAAAAAATATTAACTCCAAAATAAAATGTAGACATTTAAAAACATGTATTTAATTTGAAATCACTTTTTGTTACGATTTCCTTTTCTTTTACTCAATACTGCATTTTTTCCTGCTCTTCAAGGCATAAGCTCGAGTCGTTGGCTACACAATAAGCTGTGCAAAAGATAAGTGCTGGCAAATTATCCTTAAAGGTGTCTCAATCGGCGTCTAGGTTTAGCGGTACATATCCAGAAAACATTTCGAAAAATTATTGAAACATTGCATATTGAGGTCAAAACAAACCCTTCTGCAAATATAATAAAAGAATTTTTTAAATTATATTAATAAATAGTATGCATTCAATTTATATATTAGCATATATTTTTACATACATTCTCACATATATAATACTTCGATGGACTCGTGCTGCTATTGGAAGGTTGTCAGTTGTCCTTAATACGAAATACACTCTGAAACTCGAATGCCACTATCGCTGTCGCGCAGAAACGCGGATTTCCTGCGGTCAGCCTTTAAGAGAGGCCGGCAAATGTATCCACGCAACTCGATATTCTCCGATACTTTACACGAAAATAAATGCACGAGGGATTTTAAATATGCAATCTTAAGAGCGCAACATTGTGCTTTTGGCGATCAACGCGGTTTAAATGTAACGCGGAAACGTGAGTAATGTGAGAAATCTCCGACCTTCAAGGCCTTGTGCTTTTTTTCGTCAATTTTATATAGTTCTCTATAAAATTAAAATTTACTCATCCTTGATAAATGCAAATATATGTCCACCTTTTTGTCTACAAACGTTCACAATTTATGTTTGTTAATTCTACAAAAAAAAACAAAAAGTTTTATAAATAAAATTATAAACAAAACTGTTATTACAATGTACAACGTATTTATTGAAATAAAAAATAATTGTCTATCCAGTCTCATTTGGAAATAAATATTTTGAAGTAAGATACAGAATACAATTTCTGCAGTTATTGTTATTATAGTTGTATAAATATGCAGATATGAGATTAATGCGATTTAAAAAGCGTGTATTGGAGTCCTTCCTAATAGAATGAAAGTCACTTCCGTATTTAGTAAACAAGGAAAAGAGTGACGGCTTCGGGGACACGAATATTTCGCCTGATTATCATGACAATAAATTCATTCCTTCTGGCTCTCAACTGAATTCGGGGGCCTTAAGCTTATCCCCAATTGCTACTGGCACTGACTTGCTCGTGCTCTTCATCAGTAACGTTTCTCATGCGTACGCACACATTCACACGGTTCTTTGGTACTTTCGTCAAAAGGTCAGCGACTTATATTCGTTGGTGTCGCGAACGAAAGTGTCTCTGCGCTTGCGTGTGACCAAACTCTCACAGCAAGATTCGTATTACCTAGTTTTAATCCTTAGAATTACTATAATCACATGTACGTGGCATTAAGAGTTAGATTGTCGTGATTATTCGATCGGATTTTAAGCCGAGATGATCAGCAAAATAAAATATTATCGCAATCGTCGAAAAATCATGTGCGCGAAGTGACTACTTCTCGCACTCGTGAAATAATAGTTTATTACGATACGCCGATACTCGTGTCATTGCAACACTGATCTTCGACACGTGCTGCAAACACACACTCGTCAAGAAAAAGTTTAATCGCACGAGTTTCGTATTCAACTTTATCGCACTAGTACGAGAAGTGCCTACTTCTCGCATGCTGAGCGAAGAGTATCGTAATATACTATTATTTCACGAGCACGAGAAGTAAGCACTTTGCGCATCGCGTGCCATAAAATTATATACGAAAGTCGTGCAAGAAACTTTTTGCCAACTCGTGTGATTGCAACACTCGTCAGAAAAAGTTTGATCGCACTCGTATCGTAATATATTCTATCATTAGGTTACTTTCTTTCCTTTTTTTTTTTAATAAATGTAACAGAAAAGTCCGTATTATATAAAAAAAAAAGTGACTAATTTAGAGAAAACTGGCACCCCGATTTTGCACACATCTTTCTTTTTTTGCATTGTATGTTCTGGGAAGGATATTAAAGATTTTAAATTATTGACGTTTCCATTTAGATTTTTTTTTCTTTTCTTGAATTGGAAAAATGGCGATTTAAAAAACATATCGATACAAATAAAGGTTTTGTTTATGCTACTCTTTGAGGCCTTAGCTAAAAATAAATATCCTATTGAATATACATTTTTTTCAGCAGCAAATTTTTCGCCACTGCGTTTTTGCCGGAAAAAAAATCCAGACGGAAATGCCAAAAATGTTAAACCTTTAATTTTCTCCCCTAAACGTGCATTTAAAAAGTATAAAATCGGAGAGTCGGGTTTCTCCAGTTAACATGACAAATTCATTTTTGTATTTTACATACGTTTTTGTTGTGTTTGTTATAAAAAAAAAAATATTGCAAATTCTAATTTTGAAAACCAAATTATAAAATAAATGTTATTACATCTTAGAACGTATTTATTAAAATAAATGAGCAAAAGTCATAAATTTAAATAAAATATCGACACTATTGTTATTATTCAATAATATCCAAGTTTAATGCTGTAATCAAAAATCCGAAAAATACTTTTCTATTGCAAATTGCCTCGAAACTGATGCCTGTCGCCCAAACGATTAATTAAACATGCAATGAGATCAAACGACGTCGTGACTTGTTCAGAGCAGTTTGTGCAAAATCATCCGATACTCCTTGTGCAAAACGCGTGAGACCTAAACTCGTGGCAAGCGCATCTTTCGCAATCTGCAAAGCAAAATGTTCATGATCGCGTCAGGAAGAATTTTTTTTCTCTTTTTATTCCCAGTAAAACTCTCTCGCTCGGTTAGACTGAGCAAAAATTAACGAGATAATTCACTTTGCACAAGGTGCGAGGGATATTCACGGATATAATCGAGAGTCTTGTGAACACGCGGACGCGATTATTCGCGACGATAATAGATCACCGACACGATCTCTGTGTACTCTGATATGGAAGAGGATCGAGCAAATAGGCTCTCTGTAATTAGTCTGGTGCAATGTCTAACCACTTTACGGATCGTCTTTTCCAACTCTATTATAAATCAATTAGATGTAATTGCACTCGACGCGAATATAAATACATTCGATGATTCATTTTCGAGGCACATCTGCGGTGAATGACTAATGCATATCATCGACGAGAGCCATCATTTTGTTGAGGTGATTTGCCGAGTGGTGAATCGCATTTATTTTGCAACCTTCGTTGATAAATCAATGTAGGTTTATGTATTAACGAGAGGGACACCGCCCACCTGCGCATTTTGCGCACCAGCTCCCCCACCTTGCTAAGATGATTGTACATTTTCCGTAAGGAGTTTTCTAAATATTGTAAATTTGTTCCAGTCTTTAGAGAGGGAATTCATGGGGGAGGTACAAAAATCAGGCCCTGGAAAGAGGGCATCATGGGGTCCTAGAGAAATCGGACTCTAGGAGGGGGGACTGTCTCATTCAGGACAGAAAAATCAGGTATTTGACGCCGGTCAGAATCAGAGAATCCGGGAATTCTGGGTAATTCTCAATTGTCGAGATATTTTTTATAATATAAAGAGATATTTACATACTTTTTCCTTTCGTATTTATTTTTTATTTCTATTTATATCTATATTTTTGTCACACCAAGTTTGTAAGTATTTTCAAAAACTGGTTCGGTCATAATCCTCCATAATATTAATTACCACAAAAAAATTACTTCGTAGATTTAAAAAAGAAAAACAAAAAAGTTTGACAGTATTTCCCTTTTATTGAGAAACGATTTTAATGGAGACATTTACTGAACTAAATTACATGAAAAATGAATATACATTGAAAGAGATTAAACAACGGAATATATTTCAAATAATATTTGTATCAGTGCTTGTTAATTTTTATTCGTATAAAAGATTAGTTACAGCTTTTGACAATGACAAAAGTGCCAAATCTTGAAAATTTGGAAACATTCTGAATATATATTTTTTTACTGCAATCCTAACTACAAGCCTGGTAAAATTTCGAAAATTTCGACAAAGAATTAGGCTTTGTAAACATTCGACAAAAATTGAGAACGTAGTTCTTTTAATAATCGAAATGTTTTTTTATTTTGTAGAATAAAAACATTTTTTTGTGCAGACTGCTTCTTTCCTTACTTACGATAAACTAAAAATGAAACAAGGTGAAAATCAAGAATAACCCTGTTCCTTTAGCTTGGAATGTCTCGTGCTTATATTCCCTTTCAATTCTCAATTGACCAATTTGATTAAAAATTTACAATCTCAATTCAAAGCGATTCGAAAAGTTTCAATAGTCCAGATGATTATTGTTGGTTGCCAATTGATAACTATCAATAATACCACTCCACAGCGGCACAATTCACAAGATCACAAGGGTGCCCCATCAAATCCTCCATAAACTGCGTCGAATCGATTGGTAGCACTTGACGTTGTGTCCGTAAATTACCTCGTTCACTCTGTAATATGCAAATTGCAATATGCGTTCGTGATCCACGATCGCGTTTCGCTCAGGAAAAACATACACCACAGTCCGCCGTGTATATCATAGTCTATAATATCTTGTAGCTACGCATGCATGAGGAAAAGTCGATGGGAAGTAAGGTGAATGCCACGACCAGTCATCGAATACGTCACGGATGAATTGCAATTGCCGAAGTGCGCTTGTGGTGTACATAGTCGTTGAACGTGGTCGCCTTCAGCGCAGTTACTTATCTTTCTCTTTGGTCATCGTCAAAAGATCCCACCGACTGTGTGTCTCCCAGGGTTTAAAACGCCTGCGGTGGAACTGAGAGTCAGCTCTGTTTATCAGCTCGCTGCGCACAAACGTCAAGCGTGTTCCATCACAAAATTTTAGCATGCAATCCTACTACGACGACGACGACGACGACGACGACGACGACGACGACGACGACGACGATGATGATGGTGATAGCTACGTTTTCTAAGCAAGTAAAAGTGACCAGCCTACTGGTAAAGTGAATACGCACAAATGGCTATCGTAAAAGGTTTTTCTTCTTGGTCGTCCCAGCTGTAACCACGTACGATGAATCCTTGAGAAATAATATCCAACGTGCTCATTACTAAGATCCACACTCGGAAGTAGTTATGACTCTGGGCTTAACAAATAATAATTCATTTGTTTTCTACGGTAGTTGTGCACTTTCTCACTTTTCAGGGACGCTTTTTTTTTTAATTCACTAACCATGTACTCCATCTTATACGATATGGCAAGTGTACCTTTAGCATTGTTGGTATGCCGATACTCTCTATTTTTAAGACCTCATTTAACGGTCTTTCTCCGTGAGTCATTCGCGGAACACGAAGAAGTTCAAGAGCCTGTCATTACATTAGTTAAGAGGAGCCTCCGTCGATTTCCAGACAAAGAAGTATTCTCTTTTTGTCGTGGCTACTGAAAATCGTATAAAAAGATCCATACGTTCCATGGTTTGTCATGGTTTATGATCGTGTGAAAATATTATCATATTCGAATGTAAGAGATTGTACGAGTTCCATATTTTGTATATTGTTTTAATATCATTAGCTTTACCGCACAATTCGATGCTCCACTTACCCGATTGTACATATTCGGTTTTCTAAATGTTCGATTGTATACGTCCCTTTTACAACACAAAAATTGATTGCACACATGGATTTTTCAACACAAATCTATTCTCCACAAGTTCGGTCCTACACAATACCTTTTTGCTACACGTTTCAAGTTGTACATATTTCCTATTTATCACATTACGTTACTCCACATCCGAGTTAAATATATACTTTTTACTCCATAATCTCAATTGTACTTATTTCCTATTGGTCACGAATCCCCCACGTAGTCGACGAAATAACGGGATGTGGCCAATAGGATACGAGGATATATTGTGGAGTCACAGACTGTGATCAATAGGAAATGTGTACAATTGATTTTGTGATGTAACAAAATGTGGCCAACCGGGCATGAGTACAATTCAAATTGTGGAGTACCAGAATATGGTCAACAGGATATGTGTACAATTAATTTTGTGAAGTAACAGAATGTGGCCAACAGAACACGAGTAGAGTTAATTTTGTGGTGCAACAGAATGTGTCTAATGGGAAATGCGTACAACCTGCAATATAAAGAATATTAGAATTGTATTTTAAAGTCATTTTACATGGTCGAAACACCATTATCTCAGTAATCGTTGGAGCCCGCCTTAAAGACAAGCATTATTATTAACTGATTCACATCACTACTTCAATACTCGTTACATTAAGAGTCATCATTTTCCCATTAAAATATCTTAAATAGACTAGACCTTCAGTGGACTTAAGGTGACAGGGAATTTCTTGCAGATAATTCGTCAGTGAGAAAAAAAAAGCACTAAATAAAAATAAAAAAATCTTGCAAAATTGCCTAACCGATTAGACTCAGAAATTCCTTCCGACCATAATTTAAGCAATGGCTAAACCCAGACAAATCATTATTGTTTAGACTTTTATGTACAACTTACACGAAGTTGCGATCGAGACCCGCGAGCGTTCGTTTAATTTTACTTAAAAGTTAAGCAGAGACGGTACGTGAACATTACTTGTTTTATAATACGTTTATTGCCCGCTGCTATATAATTTTGCTGTTTCAGCGCGTTTAATAATTCTCCCGTCGATTTGCACTCTTATAGGTATTTTTGTGGGATACAAATGCAACAACTGGATTTATGTGCACCTTTATCAGCGGCGGATACAGCTGTGCAGTTTATCCTGTTAGGAGCTCTAATGACGATTCGACATCCAACGTTTGCGGTGTTTTCAACGCAATTACCGGCCATTATAGCCCTAAACGCGCACCGGAATACATGCACGCTAAACCTAAGTTACCCGCAGGCGCTGCGGGCACGCGGATCGCATTGTATTTTTTTCTTCTTTCCTTCTTTTTTCCGAACATTGAACAACTCACGCGCGAGCCTCCGACGATCCCTACATGGAATTGCCTCGCGGAGTTTTGCGCGTAGCAGTTGTCGTCTTAGGAGTTCCCGGTGGGAAACTCTCGCTACGACGGAGGTCTGTGATCGAAGACCGGACGAACGAAGAAACTTGGCGGTAGCTTCATCCTGATCTCCGTGGATATATGTCCTCGAGATCTTTCGATCATCAGTCACGTACTTATTCCCACTCGTACGGTCCAGACTGGAGTTCCAGGAATTTTCGTCAGCGAAAAAGACCAACAGCCGCGTGCCTTGCTGTGGGAATCACTACGTCGTATAATATATATGAATTTAGACTTGTTTAATATGATTTTTATATGATCTTACAAATTGACGATTAATTTTGTTGAAAAGTGAAATAATCGCAAACAATTTTTCGAACTTCTTTTCAATCTAAAATTACATTACGCGTGCATCACTAAATTAACGTCATATTATACTTACGAAATTGTACATGTAAGACAAAGGCGAGGGAAGTGAAAAGGAGCGTCAAGTGGAAAAAACTTGAAGTATCAGACGAAACAAAAATTAGGGCGTCAGGCAGAATAAAAATTAAGGTATCAGACAGAATAAAATTAGGGCACCAAGCGGAAATTAGATTACCAAGCAGAATAAAAATTAGAGCGCCGGGCAGAATAAAAATTAGGGCACCAAGCCGAATTAAAAATTGGGTGCCAGACAGAATAAAATTAAGGAGTCAGGCGCAAAAAAAATTAGGGCGTCAAGCGAAACGAAAATTAGGGGAACAGGCACAAAAAATAGGGTGTTAGGCAGAATAAAAATTAAAACGTCAGACGTAATAAAAATAATGGCGCCTTATTTTAGTAGAATAAAAATCAGGTCGCCACGGGAAAAAAGATTAAAGTTACTGTCGGAAAAAATTAAGGCGTCAGGCCGAAAGTAGAATTTAATATTACAAAGAAATATAAGTGCAGAACGCGAGAGCGGAACAGAATAAAGTGATCCTCGTGTGTTCCGCATGCGGCAAAAAAGCACACAAGGGTCAGGGCGAATCGTATGTTGGGCATTGAAATGTGCAGTCGCCCACAGCCGTTCACTTTCTCACGAGTGACTCCACTGCGCGGTGAGCTACTGAGCCGCACTACCCCGATCTCCACTACGCACTTGTGTATGTGTATGTGTACAATTATTTACGAGGTTTCTTAGAAGGTGAAAATTGTCATGCTATCCCTGACACACCGAAAGTACAGAATCCAGGAGTGAGAGTTTCAACAGCTGATGCTGGACCCCAACTATTTGACTTTATTTATTTTATTAATCTTAAACCAGTTGAACTTTAGGAAGTTCGGCGAAATTCTACATCTTATATAGCTATATTGTGTTCCGAGTTTCTCCAGTTTCGAAGTATCACGAGAACTTCTTTTTCGAGCTCGTTACATGTACATAAATCTTGTCGAAAATAACGGTCTCCTTTCCTTTTCGTGCAATTATTGAAGGGAGTTAACATATTTTTTGTCGACAACCCGGATTGAAACGAAATTCTTGCAGAGCATTTGCAAATACACTTTCGATTTCGGACAGTTCTTTTGACAGAATTGCAAGGTTTTTAAAACGATGGCGCAAAAAGGCGTGCTTTTATTTTTCGTACTTAAAAAAAAATTTTGAGGCTTTTATAGTGTAAAAAAAGTACCTGCAAAGGACCGGACAAAAAATATTTAGTGTTGAACAGAACCATACAATTCTTTTGTCTCTGTTAAAATGGTAATTTTTTCACGAGAAAACTTGCTTCTGTTTCTCTTTTTTTCTTTTTTTAATATTAAAATGACAGAAAACATATATGTATAAAAAATTAAAATGCACCAATTTTAAACAAATTATTTATGTACCTATTCTGCAAAACTATAATTTGACAGCAGAAATTGTATGAATTTAACACAATGTTTCTGTCAACACTATACAATTTCCAATTTAGTTTTTACTGTGTGTTTTAATCAACACTCAATGTATGTAAAAACCAATAGTAGCAATATCGATTTCATGTAAAAAAAAAAACAATTATAATTCTCAACAAAATAATGATTTTTTATTTCTCGTCCGACTATTTTTATTGCGAATTCTTTCTTATTCCAACTGCAACAAAACTTACGATGAGAAATGAAAATTCAATTCATGCCTTATTTTTGTCCTAGCCTATTTCATGTGTAAACTTTTTATTAAATGTGCTTTACTCATTTCTGTATTCAATTGTTACAATTTTCGATTTATTTTATAAAAATTAATTTACACGTGAGTTATGCCAACTTTTCCCTTCTACCAACCAACACATTTTATCACTGCAGCGAAAAAAAAAGGAAAATGATAATGTGACCAAAAATACGATTTCACAATATTAACAGGTCGAGAACTTCCAATTCTTCCAGTACAAAATCTCCTTCCCAAGTTGCGATTCGACAATCGAACTTCACTTTTGCTACAGTGAATATACACTGTCGCCTCTATACACATATACACTGAATCTCTTCTCAAGTCGATGCATCACGCTGTGAGCTTCGTTACACACAGTTGAATCCAAGCGGTGTAGATGAGAGGGAGCGTTCCGATTTCATGAATAATGCATTGTCTCCGGAAGAACGAGTTGGTAGGAGCGCGAAGAAGAGGGTTTCGGTGCGCAGCATGAGAGATGCAACTTTGCCTCTTGTCATAAATTCGTGAGCACAGTTTCGGTAGCGAGTTCGGTGGTCCGAGTACTCGTTGGACTCGAAAATCCCCGCGGTGCATATACTCTCTTGTCTGCTCTGTCATGATCGCGCGAGCCTTTTGGCTTTCTCAATCGCGTTAGTACGCAACGAAGAGTTCTTTATCACTAGTAAAAATGTTTGAAAAATTACACAACCAATTTTCGAAGTTTTTGCAATTTTTTGCAATTTTGCATTACACTCTTATATTAAATTCAATATATTAATTTATGAATAAAAATTTTGCATTATTGTACTGTAAATTTGCAGTAGATTTTTGTAGCAGTGATATTTTCTTGGTTTCCAAAATTTCCAAATTTTCGTACCAACTTATAGTAGTGCCATATCATATTCTCAAATTATCATAATTTTCATATGCATCACTATATTTTGCATTGCACTTTTATGTTCAATTCAATATACTAGTTTATGAATAAAAACTTCCAGTTTTGTACTGTAAATTTCCAGTTGAATTCTTCGACATTGATATTTTTTTGGTTTTCGGAATTTTCAAATTATTATCATTTTCATACACTATACTTTAATTTTACATTGCACTTTTATGTTAAATTTAATGTACTAGTTTATGAATAAAAACGTCCAATTTTTGTATTTTAAATTTCCAGTAGATTTTTTGTAACACTGATATTTTCTTGGTTTGGCGCACGCACGCGTTGCTCTTTGGGAGAGTCAAAAAGCGTGGCAGAATAATAAGGACATTATCGCGAGAGAGCGTTCTTATACGATGATTTATGAGAAAGTGGGCGAAAACGGAGCAAGAATATAGATTTGCACAGAGACGTTGTCTACTTGGATCCATACAGCGCAACACTCTCCCTCGTTTATCGTTAATGCATATTAATCGCGAGACATTGGCGCTGAGGAGACTGATGAAAGAAATCAGGCTTTTGCATAATATAGGCTCGGCTTAAAAAACGGACGCAATGCCACAACGACGAATCACATCAGCCGGTTCATATTTGGCTCTGTATTATAAATATGGAGCGAAGGCGAAATCGTCGTCTGTGTCGGCCAATTCGTGACAGAACTGTCACGTTATTTGTTTTGGAATATTATTTTGCAATCGGCAGGAATCAATATTTTTCTCCATTTTTTATGCATGTTTCTTTTTTAAATGATGAAAAATATTTCTCCAAGGACGAGGTCTGTAAATAAACTTATAATTTACATTAAATTTTTAAAAAATTATTAATATTAAATATTAACTAAATAAATAAATATGTTTGCTTGCAAAGATTTGACTCGTACAATTGTTATCTTTAAAATAATAATTATTTCTGTGAATACAAAATAATATTTTATCTTTTTTACATAATTGTAATTATATTCTAACTTAGTGAAAAATGTATTATTTATATTATTAGCAACTATATATTAATTAAGCCGGATTACTTATTAAACATCGACTTTTAAAGTCGATGAAAGTCGATTTTACTTCCGTTACCAATTTTTTATTAAAACAAAAACTTCCAATAACCCAAACACGTCCAAACTGTTTTCGAATAATTATTTTAAATTCAATGTATGCATCAGAACTAAAAATCCTCCCCTGTGCGTTCTCGTGCTCATCGCTCAGAACGCGGAAGTGCAACAATCTCCACTCTCGCCACAACATTTCGCATAATAATAATACGAACATGCATGACGATGGCAAAGTAGCTGTTTGCACGAGTAAAATTGCGCTCAACTACAATATTATAATCGTATTAACTGATAGCACGGAAGGAAGTTCTCGAGTTTCCGCCGCGTGGAAAAAGAGTGAAAACATAGTGAAATTCTTTCATCACTTGCCTGAGAGCGCCGTGACTGCGATGTCTATAATAAATGATAATGTAACGCGAGCATTGCATTGACACACACGGTCGTGACACACCCCTCTCTCTCTCTCGCTCTCTCTGTTCACGAAGTGAAGTCGCCGGGGTCGCCGAATCGCAGTCTCGATAAAAGGCGTGTACACCGACCATTCTTAATTAATGCCGTGTCTCGCGCGTGCACACACGCAGCTCTCTCTGACACACGTACTACAGTCAATTCTCCTTAAGACAGCGCACCCTGGCGCTACATTAGAATTGAAAAGTATCATATTTCGTACGTGTATTAAGAGGAAGAAGGAAAACACAAATTTATGTTCAAATTATGAAATTTAAACTTTTGAAAAACCATTTAAGACAAATTATTTTGTATCAAATTTCACGGGATATTGTAAAAGAAAATGGATGACTATACCTTAATTTTTTAATGCATTAAGTGGATTTATTAACCGGCCAGTTGTATAATAATTAATTTTTTTTACAAAAGCACCGAAAAATTATTGCCGACAAAATTAATAATCAATTGTTCCAAGCAGTTATATAGAATTAATAGACTCCACAATTCATGACTCACACGAGTTAGAGCTTTTACGCAATTAAAAAAAATTTACATTCAAATTAAAAAGGGTTCCTTGCAAAAAAAAATTGAAGCAACAAATAAAGTGGTTGTGAAGCCCTACTTTTGTACTAAAAATGATCACGATCGGTCGAAGTATTCTCGAAATATAGCAATTTGAACTATTGCGAAACGGAACGGAATAAAGTAGAGACTAACTGCCGGATCATGGCCTGGTCAGTTTACTCTTCATAATAAGGCTAGCCGTGACATTACCTGATCAGGGCCAAGTGAGGCTTTCCATAATAGGGCTAGCCGTGGTGAGGCAAGCCCTGACAGATTTCTACCCGGGAAGATGTTCATCAGCATCCAAAGATCGAGCTTAAGATGTTAAAATTTAAAAAAATAAAAAAATCGCGCCTAAGAGAACTGAGAGAAGATGCGAAATTAGAAAGTTTTACCGTAGGTATTAGGAAAAAGAAGTTTCCGGATAAAAGCAATTGGAGGAAAGTCACCGGAAAAGGTCACCGGCGAGAAAAATCACCGGAAAAAGGTCACCGGAAATATGGTGCACAGGAAATAAAAACACAAGTGTCAATTATTTGAATGAGTTATACTTCGTTTATACAATTTGTTTTATAGAAGAGAAAAATCACCGGAAAAAGGTCACCGGGGAGAAAAGTCACCGGAAAAGGTCACCGGGGAGAAAAATCACCGGAAATATGGTGCCCAGGAAATAAAAACACAAGTGTCAATTATTTGAAAGAGTTATACTTCGTTTATATAATTTGTTTTATAATTGACGTTTGTATTTTTAATACTTCCGGTGAGTTTTAACCCGGTGACCTATTTCCGGTGAGCTTTTTCCCGGGTTTCTTTTTCTTTCATCGTTCTTTTTTCCTCGGTACTTCTTTTCCGGGATTCACTACTTTAGGGGGAGCTGACTGTACGTGTGTATTACGTGTAGCGGCGCGCAACGATGAGTTGAGTTGAGTAAAGAAGAGGGAGAAGTGCCGACACCAAGCAGACAGCTTCGAGAGCTTCTCACGCGACCAGCCCATTGTGGGTATATCGAGATTTACGAGGCGTTTCTCACCCATCGCTGACACCAAACGTATATATATATATATACCTTTATAAGCGAGGAATTTAATAATAACACAACAGCAGCATCATCGTCCTTCTCATCATAATTCTTTCATCCTCATCGCTTTATATATTTTCATTATATAGCACGTTTCTCGTCACTGCAGCCGGAGCTAATGAACTAATTAACCGATAATAGAAGCGCCGGCTAAGTCGACCGAGTTCTCTTTACTTCCTCGACGCCGTGTCGGGGCGTCGTCTATATATCAACGTGAATCATTCGCACACACACACACATATATATATGCATACAGAAGGCGCATTTACCTTCTTTTATCTTCGTACAACATTTGTATAACGTATTACGAAGTGGAATTCACCGCCTGCGGTCGATTTACATTATTTGAGACACACGCGAAACGTCATGACGACGGAAGACAACACAGTGGAGTTGAATAGTATATTAGTGTAAGCTCATTCCTCATTGCAATCGTAATATTTCCTGAATCGTGGATGAGACCTCGAAAGTCTGTGTTATTATTGCATAATAATTTCTCTTATTTGCTTGTTTTGGCGTTGGAATTGCTCGCGATTATGTTTCAATTGGATTTTATAACACCGTACACTGTAAAAAAAAATCGACACTAATATTTTTGTACTATTGACAAATGAATGTTGTTCACGAATTATTTTTGTTTGTTTAAATAAAAAGGGTTTATAAATTTCAAATCTTGTTATTTTTGCAAACGAATTTACAAAGTTGATGTTTTTTTTTGTCATTACTTGACTTGTGGTGTAAACTTGTCTCTGGAGTCGTCGATCATCATTAATAAATTATTTTCGTTCAAGGTCAGATTATAGTTTTTTTCTTCGATACAGCAAGACAAAACTTATATGTTGGCATAATTCGTGTGTAAAAAAAAATACTCGCCAAACTAGAAAAAAATGGATAACAATATTTGAAACCATTTATCGTATGATAAAACTTAATACTCAAATTAATTACAGACAAAAAAAATTAGTATTTTCCATTCTTTATCTCAAGTTGACACAAAAATGATTTAAACGTATAAATGAATAAATGCCAACTTTTTTTTTTTTTGTAAATTCAACAAATCCACATTATGTTTGTAATTTTACTAATTAAAAGAATATCTTTAAAAGACCAAAAAATGAACAAACATATAAGTTGCGAAACCGAACACTCGAATTTGACAATCTTATTTTGTTACCATGTTTCACATATGGCCCAGTCGTTGCAATGTTGCTATGTGAAAGTCCCTTTAATCCTGCGGGTGTGTAATGTCTATACGTATATTTATTATACATATATATATAGAGTGTGGGGCGACGTATAGAAAATACGTGCAGTGCCCTGGCGCGCTCGTACTTTCACTATCGGCGATTCAGTTTCGTTCGGCGAGCATACGGTATCCTGTGTATATGCACCGCATGGCACTATTATATATACCGCACTACTGTACTTGCGTGCATGCTTGCTGGACCGATCGAGCGGTCATTACTGATTGACGCGAGACTTGCGAAACTCGAGCGATCGCGCCCAATCACCATATAGGCAACACCCGCTCCTCTACGATAACGACCCGGGCTTTCAAGACATTTTTCTTTATCTGGTACCTCTACCAAATCATGCATTTTTTTTTTTTTACTAATTTCGCAAGAATCAAATACGGGAGTTGTTTCAAGAAATTCTATGGAATTTTTAGTACTAAATTATTGTATGGGGTTTTTTTGTGGATTTAGAGAAAACTCTCCTTTCCTTGGTCGTATAATTATCAAAGCAGATAAAAATTATTTTAATGAATAACATTTTTTTGCACAGTCACTACTTGAATGTAGACTCTTTAAAATTGTTATTCTGAAAATATAATAATTAATTATGAGAAATAACTTTAATGAATAATTATGTGTAATGTGGCATTAATAACTCGATATAACAATTCTTTATGCCTGTTTATTTACAGTGGGACAATATTTATTTTATTATTATTATTATTATTATTATTAATTTATATTATTTATATTTGTTTACAGCATTTATCTCAATCTGCATACCTAAATAATTGTGAATTACTCGAAAATAATTTTTTTTTGGCAATAATTTGGTATCCATCGAACCGAAAAGTACAGATACAAGAAAATAAATTTATATTATTTTATCAAATCCTGAATATTACAATTTTCTGGCAAACTAAGGTTAGTCAGAATTTTTATTTAATAAAAGTAAATAATAAATTTTCTCGCACTGTAATTTGTGAGTTTGTGTAAATTTGCAACAAGCAAATGTTGTGTGCGAGGCTGTATGGTTATTTTTATGAATAGACATTTATTTGGTTGCAATTTTTAAGTAGAAGTAAATCATTTTTAATGTAAATAGTTATGTAAAACTCCCGACTGCAAAAATTGACTCTCATTAAAAAAAATATATGTCGAAGAAAGTGACTCACATAAACAAAAATATTGAAAAAATAATTAAATAATTCCTAATACACTTTAATCTCAAGAAGAACTCCCTCGAATGCGGTTTTTAATATTAAAAATGTTATAAATATATTCAAGCGGCGTATCCCTTTGGACTTTGTTTAAAATGATACATCTCTCGACTATATTTATAACATTTATAATATTAAAAACTGCATTCGAGGGAGTTCATCTTGAGACTAAAGTGTATCAGAAATTTTTTCAATATTTTTGTTTATGTGAGTCATTTTTTTCAATATACTTTTTTTTTATGAGTCAATTTTTGCAGTCGGGAGTTTTTTAAATTCAATTTTTTTTTATTTCATGCTTTTCAAAGTTTTCTTTTTCGGGTGCATATCTTATTGGGAAGAATCCGATGGGAACTAATTAAACAGACAAAAAAAATCGATTGATAGGAGCGCATTATGTTTCAACTGGAAATTTATCCATTTGAGCGTTTTCTATCAGTTTCAATCGGAACTCCTCAGCAGGATATACAGGTGCAGAATCCAACCTGATTACGAACTATGTACCTGGTTTCTTTATTATTACCACCTTTCACAAAGTTACTTCTTTGAGAAAGTATGAACATTTCCTGCCTTCTGGAAGAAGCACTATGCAT
The DNA here is from genome assembly GCA_964016905.1 of Perithous albicinctus. Lineage (NCBI taxonomy): Eukaryota > Metazoa > Arthropoda > Insecta > Hymenoptera > Ichneumonidae > Perithous > Perithous albicinctus. Next base: position 7,062,121 of record OZ024695.1, read on the forward strand.
TGCTCGACTTCACCTATCTTTCGAAGTGCAACAGAAAATGTATTGTGGAGGCTTCGATAATCAACACAATGGTATGATAAATTTAAAAAAAGCGATTATCATGAAGAGTGATATTTAGCAGCTCGTTGGCATGACGCAAGATTTTTTTTTAATATCCAATCGGTATAATATTTTAACCATTATTCTTTCTTATTATTATAATATTCTTACAAAATAATAACATAATGTATGATAAATAAATCAATTTGAAAAAAAAACGATTATCATTATACTTCCAATCGGTATAATATTTTAACCATTATTCTTTCAAAGTTAACAAATATTCGAAGGATTAAAGTTAAAAAAAAAGCAATTGCGCCTCATACAAATGCAGATTGAGATTCACGGGCGGTATTCAAGCACTCTACCCTGAGCACCCTGAAGTGGGCTACGAACTACCGCGAGCGCCCTGAAGTGAGCTCACGAAAATGATATTTCGATACACCCAAATAGACTATTTGTAACAATTTGAAAAAATCATTTATCTATGCGAGTCAACAATTTATCACCTTAATTTATGAAAAAAGACATTGGGCGCTAGTCACAGAATCGACGTTCAAAATTTGGTTAAGTAATTTTTTACCATTTTCGAGAACATTGGCTTCAAAGAAATCGCTCAAATCAGCTGATCGACGTAAAACGCATAACTCCCGTCTTTTTGCGGGGGGGGAGGGGGGGGGGGGCAATCGGCTGTTAAAAACCATTGGAATTGGTATTTTGGTGAAATAATAATAAAAATATAATACTGACGAATTATTAAATCTCATTAAAGATTCAGAAATTTGTCAGAAATTTTTCTACCCCAACTTATGTTGAGTCATTTTTTCAAAACACACATAAATTATTATGAATGCTTTTAAAAAAACTTTTAATTTGTTCAAATTATTGTCAATATGTACCAATAATACCAAATATTGTTGGCATCTGCTTAGAAGTATATGAAAAAACAGACGTTTAATCAATTTTTCATTCATCAATTCATGTCAAACTTCAAAAAATGCACAGACATTAAAATTAAATTTGTATTTAAAAAATCTAAAAAAAAAATATTATTTCATGGAAAACTGCACACTGGTGTCTAAAATGTATAGTAAAGCGAAATCACATCGATTACTATAAAAATAAAAAAGATATGGTTGAACTTTACAACTTAAATTACAATTTTATAAAATCATAATATAATTTATAAAATATTTTTCTTATTTCCAAAAAATGTACATAAATTATAGAATTTTACACAATAATACTACATTTTTCAGCAGTATATTGTACAAAATCAATACACAATATCAACTGAGTAATCGCAATGATTTATTGCATTTTCTGCAACTTCACGATTTTGATCTCCCTACAGAATTATCTCAACATATCTGTCGAGATACTTGAAAATTTTTAAACCATCAGACTCAAATAGGATTTGCGTACATTACACGACCATATTATCTACTTTTCTCCCTGTTCAATAAACTGTTACAGAGTCGTGAGTTTATCGCGTCTGTCTCCATTTCTCGTGGATTACGTGCATCGATACAGTTTGGAGCAAAAATGCTCTCTCTCGCAGCATTCTCCGATTGCGCAATTGGCGTCCGGTGACGCGGCGGACATAGCAAAGACCGTACAACTCTTGCCCTTAGGCTATATAACTGCGCATTTGGCATACTTGTGATACTGTATATCGAGTCTTAGACTGCAATGAACTATACACGCGCATACGCTTTATACAGGGTGACAATTTGAAAGTGATACACCCCCTTTTTTTGGTTTTATACGTTGCTTTGAGTTCAATTTAGGTGCGATCGTTAAAGCGTTTTTTATTTCTTTTCTGATAGTTTTGGGGATTTTTTCATGAAGTACGTAGTTTTTAAGATAGAAAAACTTTTGTGTTCGAAATTTATGGAAAAAAAAATGTTTTACTACAAATTTGGGCAGCACTACGATTTCCATGCCGGCAAAATTCGACCTTACATTTTTCATATTTTGGCCAAAATGAACACTTTTTTCGAGAATGGAATGGAAATTATTGAGGAAGCAATGTACAAAGTTCTACTTTGCAACTTTTTTATTTGAATAAGTTTTTTCAATGCGTTATCTCTATATCTTTGGTAATTACGAGTCCAACAATACAAAAATACAACAGCTGATGTTATTCAAGTTATATGCAAAGTTTTGGATCGGTTGCTTAAACCGTTCTCGAGCTATTTAAAAAAAAAAAATTACGACGATGCAAGTTTTTATAAAATCTTAACTACTTTATCGATTTCGCTTAAATTTAGTATAAAACATTAGGACACTTTATTTAAATTTTGTGAAAAATGTTTAATCATTTACTTGAACCGTTCTCGAGTTATAGTGTTTACAAAAAAAAATTCAAAAAAAGTAAGTGTTCATAATTTCTGGATCCCTCAACCGATTCGAAGCAAATTCAATACTAAACAACCTTAGTGGTAACTTGACTCGCGTGCAAAGTTTCAGCTTGGTCGCCTAAAAATTACGGCTGTTAAGAGGATCGTCGTTTCCGTCACACACACACACACACACACACACATCCGGACACCGGCCAATAATTGAATTTCTCGACGATTTCGACTATTTGAAGTATGTTGACATTAGAAACCCAAAAACATTTTTTTTCACGAAAACATAGCTTCCTTCGTGAGGAAGCGAAAAATGACAATTTCGCCCTGGTTTAGAAGATACAGGTCCTTTCACGTATTGTTCATTAAAAACAGGTTTAGGCAATGAACCTTAAGAACCTAATATAAAAGAACGTAAAGTACCTAAAAGCGCCTAACAAAACCTGAAAGAACCTAAAAGAATCTAACAGAGCCTAAAGTATCTAACCTAACCTAATCTAAAGAACTTAAAGGCGATAAAAAATACCTAACAGAACCCAAAGAATCTAAACTAACCAAACCTATAAAGAATTTAAATATCGACACTCCGTATATCTGGTGAAAATGTCTACGCAACAAAAATGCAAAATTTACGATCGGAAGAAAGTATAGTGAAAATATCGAACTTGTACCACTCTTTGACTTTTGTTCGTCTCGGTCCAGAGATGCTAAATCAATAATCAAATCTTGGCGCCACGGAAATAGTATCCTTGTTTTAAAAAAAAACTACGCCCTCTAGAGAAAAAACGCCTGACACTATTAAAAAGAGGATCAAAAACCCTTTAAAGATCGCACCTGAATGAAACTCAACACAACGTACAATCCCAAAAAAAAGGGGGTGTCCCCCTTAAAATTGTCACCCTGTATATCCACGAGAGTGAACTTAGCGTCACCTTCCCTGCTGACTTTCAATGCACACACTTTTTGCCTTCAGGAGTTTTGCAGTCGTTGCAATGAATTGCACTCTGTGACAGCATGCAAGGCTCTCGCACATAGCAATATAACTTTAACTACTTTTTACCCTCTTTTTAGTGTATAATTTTTTTTGCCAAGACTCTCTTACCGCAGCAACACAGTTCTTTTTTTCCTCGGCTTATCCAGAAGTTGGTGCACACTTAACGAGAGATTTTATGTTGTATTGTGTCTTTACAGAAAGACTGCCGACGACGCCTCCGGCGTCCCAGTTACTTTTTTCAAGATTTAGATCAGTAGTTATTTATTTATTTTTTATTGTTTGACATCAGATTAAACAGCGGATAATCTTAACTTTATATTTTTTTGTTTTTAAATTTTATTTAGTGATTCTCCTAATTTCCAAGGTTCTGAATTTTTCTTGTTCTTAAAAAAATTATTAAAAAATTCTCCAAATATCGTCGTTATCATAATGTACTTAAAAATCCGAGATCGATATATTTATTGCTTAAAGCCTGGTTGAACGATTGGATGAACTCATGACGATAAACGACAAAGACATGGTAAAAAATATATATATAATAATCCAAACGCAAAAATACACACACACACACACACAAATGTGTAGTAATGAGTAGCCTCGTGCTACAGTTAAGAGGCCTCGCCCCAAGATCGCACAAACGAGTCAAGTAACATGTGTAAACGCCCGAAGTATTACACATCTCTTTCGATCTTTCTTCAGTCCAGTACTTTTTTCTCGAATTCTTCCTTAGCTTCATTCCGCCGTCCAATGCAGTAATACATACAGTACTTGCCTCTTGCGTAACAGATATAAAGTCACCGACAATTTACGATTCCGTACCTTACCAAAAGAGAATTGAAAAAAAAAAAAAAAAAAAAAAAAGTCTTACTACGTCGATTTGTCTGCAACAGTGTGGGTGGAAAAAATTTGTTTGGTAGCTTTGCTGCTGCACATCAGTTGCGAATACTCATTAGAGGTCCGAAAAGGTACAATCGGGGAGATAGCGTGTTATATAGGCAATACCGGTATTCTGGTATCGATCGATCCATCGATCGGCTCGTCGTCGTTTGGGACAACGTCGTTACTTCCGTAATTAACATAATTCCGTGTGAGCATTGCGTGAGCAACCGATAATACTCACAGTTGAGTATGTATACACATGTACGTATAGGATATTCTGTGCTAAATCAACCTACACGATAAAACATTTATGTGTTAAATCCGAGATTTCGAATTTATTAAAAAAAAAAACTCCGTTGTTTAACTGTGACAGAATCTTTTGTGTATTTTACGAACTTTTCCGTTGAGTTTGAAAAGTGACACAAAAATTGTGTAAATTTGTTGAATTTACAAATAAAATGTGAAAATTTGTCAAATTCTTTTTGTAAAAATGACACAAAATATGTGTAAAATAGAAATACATCATTTCAAACACATTATTTATGTACCTTTTCTGTAAAACTAGGAACGCACAGAAAAGTCTGTATCAAATTAACGCAAGGATTCTGTGGACGCCATCTTTCTGTTAAAACTACACAATTTTTATTTGTATTTTTACTTAATATGAATAAATAATATAATATTAATACGAATAATATTTATTAACATTAATATTTATTTATCTCGACCTTTTAGATTTATGCCACAAAGCTTCTATATTATTTCTCCAACTCAAATAAAAGTCACTCAGAATTTATTAGATTTTTCAAAATACAATACATTTTTGAAAAATTAACATATCTTTAAACATATTTAACGAATGAAAAATCCGCTGTCGGCATTATGACATTTGTTAAGCAGTTTTCAATACTTTGATTAAGAAAATGTTAAATGCAATAAATACGTTTGTTTTAAAAAAATTGTGTAACTCACAATTTATCAAAAATTGACGATTCAAATTATGGCACTTGTATGAAAGATCATGAAGAAAATCCGAGAGGTCGATTTTTCTATCGATTCTGTCGATTTTCTATGAAACTCCCCATATATATATATATGTGTGTGTGTGTATTGTATAAGCAAAAACTTTTTAGTTGATTCGAAGCGGAAGACTCTCCCAGATTAAAATTGTACTCGTACCCATAAGGCGACACTCATCTTCGGTCAAATTTGTTTTAACACCTGTTAAAGATCTGCCTATATACACGTATTTGCACTAAACCGGACCAGGAGCGCGTGTCTCGAGAGGTGACTGCTATTGAGCAACTTAGATCGTTCTATCGTCAGTTTGTACTGTCACATGATTACGTAGGCGACCGAAGAATCTTCTCGCTTAGACAATTTTTTTTAAGAATTCATTCTGGTAACTCTGGCTATCAGAGTTATCAGAATAAACATACTTAATTATCGTCGAATTTTAGTGATCGGTTTGCTTTTCTTGTGGTTTTTATCATTTATTTTGGCCGAAATTGACACAAGGCCAATTTTTAGTTTAAAAAAAAACAACAATCACTCATTTAAAAGATTTGTATTGGCATTTTATAACATTTTGTTTGACATTAAAAAAGAATGTTATTTTCGTTTGACAATATATTGTGTCTTCTAATTTAACGTAAAAAATGTGTACATTTGACCATTTTTTTGTCACTTCTAATTTAACCTGAAAAATGTGTACATTTGACAATTTTTTTGTCACTTCTAATTTAATATCAAAAACATGTACATTTGACTATTTTTTTTTGTCATTTCTAATTTAACGTAAAAAAATATGTACATTTCGATTTTTTTTACTTCTCCTTTTACAAAAACAAAATTCTAAATTAGCCAAAAGTAAATCATTTCTTTCCCTAATATTCAAATTAAAAAAAAAAGTCCGTAAAATACAACAACAAAAATCTGTCAACAAAACGGAAACCAAACATAATCGTGTAACGAATAAAAGCAAGAGCTACTATGCAATGTACAAGATTGCGCGATATTGTCATTGAGGCGACACTGTCAAGCGAAAAGAGCGTTTTTTGTCAATCTCGCGAGGATAACGCGAGGAGCCTTGATTATACACATCCGCGATACGAGAATTGCGCGAGAGAACGACTGGACGACACGGAGAAATGAGGGTATAATGCAGCTGTGATGCGAATATGATACGTAGGAGGACGAATCACGAGTACTACATCTCGTGAGGAGAAGAAGACAGGTTGTTGCGATCGTGTATTGCGTAAGAAACTCGCTTTTATAAGAGAGGCGCTTCGCCTCTTGCTCGTGCTCGACGCCACTATATATATATATAAATGTATAGGGCTTCGAATCCGAGCGGGAATGACCAACCAAGCGAAAGTCATCGAATTCTTTTTTCGCTTCTTTCTCCAAGCATCGATAGAACCGGACGATGTCCATTCACGAAATTTCCCCGCCGGGCACAAGCGAACCGCTAGCCAGCGAAAAAGTTTGGACCTTTAAAGCGTCCGGCTGTTGGCAAAGTGCGTGAATGGAGAATTACTTGTTGATTCACACAACTCATCGATGCTGGCCAAATTTTTCATTCCGTCATTTTAAGACGTTGAATCACGTTGATCAATCAAAAGATTGTCAATCAAATCAGATAAAAAGAAGTCTGTACATTTCTAGACGTACGAAAGAAAGGTTACAATAATAACATGTTCACTATTTGTAATTTCATTTTACAAGATATACTTTGTCATTTTTATTTTTGAAAAACTGTAAGTCTGATAATTTCTGTTACTTCTAAACAAACAAACTCGTTCTTTGCTGATTCGACAATTTATTCTTGTAAAAAAAAAATTGAAATTTCGAAAAAAAACAATATTTGTACCTTTTTTCGTTCCAAAATTAGAAATAAATTTTTCTTTTTTTTTCGTAAAATAAAGAAAGAAAACAGTGTGAATATTTGTAACCAAAAAGGTTATCGTTAAAAATACAAGAGACTCAGTTTCATTTTTTGACTATGTGTCGAAACTGTAATAAGCTGACATTCACCTCTGCATTTTGTCCTTTCGAATTAAACTGATTTGAATTTCATTTTTTTTTTTTACTTTTTCAAACGAAAGCATTCTACGCATATTTATAAAAACTGAACTTTCATAAACTTACAAACAGTGATCTTTCACCGTGGGAACTACTAATGTCATTGAATATTTATACTTATTTCATTACTTTCTTTCTTTCGCTGCATTAACGACACTCGGGTGTTTTATTTATAGACGTCTGTCGCGCGCTACGAAATTATTAGCTCGGTTTGTAGCATCCGGCTCATCTTGTTTCGTGTTGCGCCACTCTCGTTTAGGACGACTTGGATTTCATGTCGTTCCTCAGCAATTATACACCTCCAACGTTTATACGCTCGAGGGCATTGCCGGCTCTCTCGATCTTTGCTTTGCTGCTTCGTCGTGAAAGAAAACGTCGAAAGAAAGAAATTTACGACGCATTCGCGACGCTTAAGCGCATTACTTCTTCGCTCGGTATAACCAAGCGACTCAACAGCTGCGCTTTACTATACAAACTGGTACAGTGGTTGACCCCTTAAAATACGACCGATCAAGAACGAGCTCACCGTCTAACCAGCTATTTCTACATAATGTGTGATCCATAGATCAACACAGACTGGCCAGATTATAGGTCAGTGAATGGAAAATTGTGGAAAAGTAAAATCCAGAACAAAACTGACGTTTTTTATCGTTTCACTCGATGATTAATGGCACTATTGTAGGAGACAATTACTCACTTCAAGAATTTACTTCAGTTAACACTTGTACTAAACATAAATTAACATTTTTACATTCCTCAAATTATGTTAAACCATGAATACATTTTCTTTTTTGCTAAATTTTCCTCGCCTTATTTATTTGCAATGTATATCGCTTTAACAAACGATTTTTTTACATTCTATAAATCTAGTGTTATGTTCTTAAGTGCTAAATGAAATGTAATAATTATTGTTATAATACTGAACTGAAAAAAAAAATTGTGTGAATCATAGGATTTTCTTCTTTTTCTCGTTAGGATTATCGGTTTGACTGAAAATTTCGAATTTCAATATTGGAAACATTAGATTTTTGTTTTTAAAAAATGTAAAAAAGCACGTTTTATTGAAAATTCTTGGCAAGGATCTGAAGAAAAAAGTGACTATAGTATCCGCTTAAGAAGGTATACAAGCGTCACTACATTCACCAGTTCCAAATGTCAAATATAGTAATAAATTTTCATATATCATACTTCAGTCAATTTTATATTTCAACTATTACCTGTGAGTGATTAAATTGTCAATTCGCTAATAGAAATTCTTATCAATTATATTTATCACATTCAGGAGACATCGATACCATGATCGATAAAATTATAATTATGACGTTACGTAAATTATGCAAGAAGTTCAAAAGTTCATTACTCGAATATATTTCTGGCTTTGGTTTCTATATAATTTCATGAATTTATAGAGTGAAACTATGTTTGAAGTAAATTACATTCTCTTATTAAGCATGCGTTGCACATTCCCCATGCAAAAGTTTACTTGTATTAGAATTTCAGACAAGAGTACAAATCTGAAAAGAAAACAGATTCATTGAAAATACCAAGAGCATTGATTTTCAATAATAATAATAATAATAAGATGAAAAAGTTATTAAGAAATAAGTACGAAAAAAATTGTTCTACAAATTCGATAGAAATTTGTTTGTTATTATGAAATAAATTCTCTGTTTTTTTTAGAATTTGCTTTATAGTTTAGACTTCGATTTATTTTATTAATGATTAAAAAGTCGAAAATTTGGGATATGTTTTATTGAAAGGTTTCACATTACAACAAACAACTAGAAACAAAAAAAAGTTTCACAAGTGCAATGAATTTTTCAGAAAAAATGTATGCGTATTCGAAAAAAATCATAAAATAAAGTTAATTTTTTAAAAATTGTTTATCAAATGTATTAAACAACTTTTTCTACATATTTTTTCTACAATAACTTTTCGGACATGATTATATTCTTATCCTTAATTAACGTTGATTTCTTTTTTTTTTTAATGTTCTCATCTCGAAATATTCAAATTCGAATCAAATCAAAATATTACTAGAAAGTATATGTGTAACTTATAAATTTTGATAAAAAAAATGAAAACGAAAAATTCACAATTTCAATAAAATGAAACAAAAAAACCAAAAAAAAAAAAGATTATTTGCCAAAATCATACAATTAATATCACAAAGAAAAAATGGGTAACGATTGTTTTTCACGACTTTTTCCCTTAATTTATTAATAAACAATACCACATTATTATTATTATTATTATTCAAAAATCAAAATTCTTATCTTTAAATACCGTTGATTTTTATTTTTTTGTTCTCGTCTTAAAATGATCAAATTCTAATCGAATCAAACTTTTGCTAGAAAATATATGTGTTAATCCTAAAATTTTCATAAAATAAAACACGTTTTTCAAACAATTTTTTTTCCTGTATGTTCAATAACCGTATCTCGTGTGGTTATCACAAAAACAAGTATGCGTGCTGCAAAGGCTTTTCTTCATGCCGGATTGCCTTTTAGTAAAAGACAAACCGACAAACGACTCTCAAGTTAGACACAGCAGCGTGCTTCTCTTATTTCTCCAACTTTGATACGCTTCATTTGTCGAACCAGCCAATCTGATGATCCTGGCTTCACGGACAGAGCAATAGCAGTCGCGACGTGACAAACGATCAACCTCTATCTTTTTGTTGTCTATCGACCGTCTCGAATCTAATATTATCCATCAAACGCCCACCGCTTGATTTATATCTTATACGTATATATATCGGCTAAGAAGAATTTAATACCTCGTCGCTTCTAGCTCACAGTAGAAAGGGAATATCGATTTCAGAATGTACAAAAGGAGGGAAAACAGCTAGGAGAGAAAATATCAGGACTTCTATCACGTAGCACGACAGAAACTTCCTGTATATTTATTCTCAGTGAGGAAAAACGAGTCTTTAGTCTTTTCTTCTTCTTTTTGCTTCCTCACAGAGGAAGCTTTGTTTTCATGGAAAAAAAAATTTCGAGATTTTATGTTAGGACACTTAGAATTGCCCAAAACGTCCAGCAAAGAGATCTAGAAAAAATTTCCGTATGTATGTGTGTGTGTGTGTGCATACAACTCCGAAAATTCGAACGCCGATAACTCAAGAACCGTTTTGTATATAGCGCTCAAATTTAACACACAAGTGTAGCAGCAGACCCTCTTCAACTGTAGCAATTTTCTACAAAATCTGTGCGAAAATTTAGATTTCGTTTTAAATTTTTTGAAAAAAGGACGTGGTCGCTCTAACTTTTGTAAAATTTAGTCTATTTTGGTAAATAGTTGGTTATAAGAGCAGGTGCACTCAATGTTGTTTGGTATTGAATTTGGCTCGAATCGGTAAAGTGGTTCAGATTTTATGGAATTTTGAATTTAAAAAAAAATTGACATTATCGCTCTGTAGTAACTTTTGGAAAATTTGAGATAGCGAGCTGAAATTTTGTATATAAATGAAACAATATTCAGTCATTATATATGTATAAATTAGTGACGAACGGTATGAAATTTTTTATTTTATGCAATGTTGAATTATTTAAAAAAATATACGTTATCACATTTACTTTCGAAAACGCTCTAATCGTAACGAAATAGAAAAACCGAATTCACATATTTATTTATCTAATTAGAACAAGAATGCAAAGTAGAACCTTGCAAATTGCTTCCTCATTATTTTTCGCTTTTTACAAAGCTTTCTCTATGAGGAAGCCAAAATTGAATAACATACTTCCTCATTGAGGTAGCTTTGTAAAAAGCGAAAAATAATGAGGAAGCAATGTGCAAGGTTCTACTTTGCGTCCTTGTTTTAATTAGATAAATAAACATGTTGTGAATTCGCTTTTTATTTTGTTTACTTATTTATTTTCATTTCGTTTCATTATAACCGTGCGGAGTAAAGCCAATACACGTAACGCGCCAAAGTGTCACCGAGAAAAGAGCGATAAAATGAACGGTTGTCGGTGCTCTGTAAATATTCCCAACAGATAGCGGTAGATTCAACCCGTGCCAGACGTCCGTCGGGTACTTATTGGCGAATATCTTCGGATCATTCGGAGTCTCCCGCTGCGAGGCAATACACACAGTTCTACCGGTGAACTTTAGAGAGGGAGAGAAAAAAAGAGAGAGAAAGAGAAATCGGGAAGACCGGGGTTACTTGTCACAGGGGTTACTTGATGCATTGGCGATATTTCCCTTACAGCGATTTATAAAAATTTGACAAAATTTTGAAAAATGTATTTATTAGGAATCCTGTAATAATGTCTGAAGTCTTAAAGAGATCCAGTAAAAATGTGTAAAGACACATGTTTTTACGCTGGTGCTCTTGGCCGATCGGTAAAACGATATTGTACAGTATAATATATTGAATATTTTGTCACGAAAGAATTACATGTTGGATGTCAGTCGGAACACACTTGTTTTTGCTTTCTCATAGAGGAATCTTTATCATGAATTTTTTTTCAGAATTTCAGAATAGTCCAAAATGTCGAGAAAAGTGATTCAGAAAAAATGTCCGTATGTTTGTGTGTGTGTGCAGGGCTTCGAAAATTCAACCACCCCTCTTTGAATGTTGCAATTTTTTACAAAATATATGTAACCATTATTTATTTATTTATTGATTTAGCTACATAGTCTGAAGTCATTATAACTGAAAATATGTTAAATTTTGTTCGGTATTGAAGTTTACCGAAATCGGTAAAGCGGTTCGGACTCTACGTTATTTTGAATTTTCAAAAAAATTAACATTTTTACTCAGTCCTAAATTACTAAATCCTTCAACTTTTTCGCAAAAGTTGAAGGATTTAGTTAAATAGTTATTCATAAATGCGGGTACATAGTTGTTCGGTATACAATTCTGATAAAATCGGTAAAGCGGTTCAGATTTCACGCCATTTTGAATTTAAAAAAAAAATGTACATTTTCGCTCTAGTTTCAGCAAAACTAAAGCAAGCGAGCAAAACCTTTGTATCCAATCGAAATATCATGCAACGGTGTTTGTATCGGTGATTCGTAATCGTGGTTTTATTTCATGATGACTCAAATTTCTATAAAAACACGATTTTTAAATGTATTGAACAAGGATGCAAAGTAGAACTTTGCACATTGCTTCTTCATTAATTTTAATTTTTCACAAAGCTTCCTCTATGAGGAAGTCAAAATAAATAAATAAACTTCCTCATTGGGACGACTCTGTGAAAAATAAAAAGTAATGAAGCAGCATTGTGCAAAATTCGACTTTTTTTTTACTCATCAGACTCAAGTAAAGAAGTAAAAGGCGTGACTTTTGAATCAACATCGATATTGTCTGTATTCCCAGAGCAAATATTTTTCTCAATTTCGAAGCCACAGCTTGATGCCATAATTAATAACACACTAGAACTGTTAATAGCTTTGGTAGCTTGCAATAAATCAGTCTATCGAAGATGCGACTTAGCCATTTTCTGCATTGACAAAGATCGTATCTGCGACCATAGCGAAAGCATCGAATCGATTAAACGTTTCGTTAGGGAATTACAAAAATTGAAATGTGAAAAGTGCGTCAAGAGACCCCAGTCGCCCCTGATTTGACGTTTCTGTTGATCGCAGTTTACTTTGCAGGAGGTTCGCGGTCGAGTCCCGCGCACCAAGTTGTTATGCAAGTGACGAGTATATGACTTTATACACAGAGTGCACTGACACGAATGTATATATATATATATATATATATATATTTGCACAGAGCAGTGTAGAATCTACATTTATTGAAGCTGTGCAATTAGCATAAAACCCATCAAGCATAGAGGGTAATTATATAGGTCAGTCGATTGAACACCGGGACTGGAGAAAAGCTATGTAGCCTCTGAAAGCTTGTAAGTACTTATTGGCCTCTCGATAGCTGTACCTATAAAATGATTGAGAGTCTATATCGAAGATATACTTCAATAGAAACTATTACTTTTCATCTGACGTTCAAACTATTTGACTTACGAGTGCAGCTTTTAACCACTCAAATACGCAGTAAAAGCAAAAATAACATTTTTTTACTTTGTTTTTTTTTTACAAAAAAAAAAAATGTATCTTTACTGGTCGTACAAAATGAAATGAAAAATACAAAATTTCTTACATTATTCGACAAAGAAGAATTTATTGTCACTCTAAAAAAGATTACTATTAACTCAACATTTTTAATTGTTAAATATTTGAAGTTAAATATTCATGAAAAATGTGTTCATTTGAAAAATGAACACTTATTTTTTATCACTGTACTATTTTTACAAAAAATTGTAAACGACAAAATCGCTTTTTGTTTTTTTTTTTTAAGTGAAAAGTGGATTTGTCACTTATTTAATAAAATTATTTTTACAAAGCGTAACTTTGCGATTTTTTAAAATTCAATTTCCAAATTAGTGGAATGTTATATTGCTAATATAGGGATAGTTAAGGGGTTAAAGTATTCTGGACACGAATCGCATTGATCTAAACGAAGGTACGAGCTACGATGTTATTTACGCCGTGTCTCGACTCCCAGACGATCATCATTGAGCAGCACGATGACCTCGAGATTCTCATTCGTAATCTCAAAGCAATAAAATCCTACGTGTTGATCGAAGCAAGATGAGGGTACTCTCAGAAGAGGATCCTCGGACAGTGAAATTTACTATGTCTTGTGGTGAATTTGTCTTATAAGGCAAGGATCATGAAAGAGCAATAGACATCAAAATCATTTTAACAGTTTTTCGCAATATTACACAATGTTATGACTTTAGATATATCGTGTTGAAAATGTTTGTCACTGTACTTTTTTTTGCAATCAGAAAGGTAAGCCAAGTGTACATTAAATTATAATAACTACATTTTATAATTTTGTTATTTATTATAACACCATTTTCGTTGAAATTGGAATTTATATCTTTTACTACATATTTATTTATCTTACAAAAATTATTCATATTTCATATTTATTTTGTGACTGAATCTTCTGGAATTACAAGAAATTTCAATTAAAAATTCAACGAATTAATGGAATTTTAATAATTTAATTAACTAGATTTCATAATTCGTTTAATTTTTGCAAATTATTTTTTCAAATTAACAAATTCTGTTTTATTAACTTGACAGAATTATTATTTTTTTTGTATTTTACGGACTTTTAATATAAAATTAGAAATCACAGAATTTTTTTTTTAAAGCTACAAGTTTGTGTTTATTAAATTAAAATTCGAAACATGTATATTTAATGTAAATGGAACTTTTATTTTTGATGAAACAAAAAAAAAACAATTTAGTAAGCTATTTTTTAGTTTGCTATTTTGTTGTAAAACTGGAAATTAACAACAAAAAAATCTGTAAACGTTTGTGGATAATAATTTCGTGTCAAAACTATACAAATTAAAATTTTCTTTGAATTTAATTTAATATGCAAGTACATTAATATGTGAAACATAAAGTACAAGTATAGTAATTCTCCAAATATATCTTACACTGAAGTTAAAACTTAAAAATTCAATTATCCTTTACAAGACATTCGTTTACGCATCACGCTATCATTTCATTACAGTTGATATTTATGCCAATTCTTTAAATTGCTAACATGAATCAAGAAAAAAAATTAATAGCCACTTAAAATGAATGCCAAAAAATGTGGTTACTAATATAAATAAATAAAAGTTCTTTAATTACTAATATAAATAGTTCCACCATTTCCCCTTTTATTCCAGATCATTTATGTTTAAAATATAATTTTTGCAACCAAGATTTTCTGTTTACAAAAAAAAAAAATGTATTTCCATTCAACTTCTGTCAGCCGTCGTTGTATAGTTATGGGTCAGCTTTATTGTACGATCACCTACGTATAATAGAGAAAGCGTACACCGGAATGGCCTAGTGAGTGGAGACCTGATCCGTGGGTGGCCAAAGTCTATAATTCTGAGGTCGAACTGGCCGGCAGATTCATTTACACAAACGCTATAGTAATAATAATAATAATAATAATAATAAATATACGTAGGTAAAAAGGACACCTGTCGCTCGTGTTTCGCACGCAACGTTTATACGTGCGCCAAACACGTGCGACAGGTTTAAAGAAGTCCCTTGTCAAATTTAGCTCTCGTATTACATTCGCGGCTGAGATTATCTACGTGAACGTGTCGTGCGTGGGTCACGAGCCAAAGATGAATGGATCGTTGTGATTCTCACGTATCACAACGATTATTGCGAATCTCGTGCTGCATACAAAAGAAGAACGAACAAAAAAAAAAGTATCACGAAACAAAAATCTTGCAAATTTTCCGAACTTCATAAAAATAATGTGTTTTATGTTTTATTTTTTTTTTTTAATATGTGAATTTCATTGACATTTCGAATCATTCCTGCAAATTTAGGTAAATGTCACGTATTTCCACGAAAGTACGAGTTCTGATATTCACTTTCGCATAATCAACAAAAAAACTCGCATCAGATTTTTACGTAATAAAAAAAATAGAGATCCATACTTTCTTTCGGATGTTTCTTTTTTTTCGAGCGAGAGAGAGAGAGAGAGAGAGAGAGAGAGAGAGAGAGAGAGAGAAAAAGAGAGGCACGAGAGTGTAGTATGTTGACAAAAATCTTGATCTTCATCCGGTGATTTAGTATTCAGAAGCGTGTAGGTATATCATGAGAAAATAGTTTAGTTGATACTCTACTAAACGTTTTCTAATCGTTGTGACAGATAAATTCTTTCACGATAAGATCTGTAAATATATATTTTTCTCTCTCTCTCTCTGATGATTGGAAAGCCTCTGATCTCGTCTGATATATTGACAGAAATTTGTGCTTAAAAAGAAACCAGTTTACTCATCGATTGTAAAAGGACGCTGCAATCGGTGTCACTTTTTCTTCCTATACCCTTCACTTTCGACCCTTTCGTCTACTTTTTCGATATTACAACGCTAATCGAGAACAAACTAACTGTGTAACTAACGTAAAAGAAAT
This sequence comes from Perithous albicinctus, assembly GCA_964016905.1. NCBI lineage: Eukaryota > Metazoa > Arthropoda > Insecta > Hymenoptera > Ichneumonidae > Perithous > Perithous albicinctus. The sequence continues at coordinate 7,078,432 of OZ024695.1, forward strand.
TAATTTATGCATTATAAAAATTCACCTTATCTGTCAGTAATGACAATTTATTAGACTAACGGGATGTGATCAAGTCTGATGAAGTGAACCTTGGTTTAATTATTGAAATTAAATTAATTAGAATTGAATTACAAGAAATAATTGAACCAGAATAGTTATTTGAATGAAATCAGAAATTAATTAATCTTAATAAAAACTTTTAAAAAAACAGTAAGCAGTATTATATTAACAAGTTGTATGGTACATATTGGGAAAATTCAACATGTCCTTGCTGAATGCAGGCATTTTTTTTATTCCGATTTCACAATCGTCAATTGGTACTTGTGACCATTTTTATTGATTCTAACAGCTAATAATTGGTAATAAGAACTAATTTTCTTTCCTCGAACGGGTAATTATTGCATTATACATATAAAAAAAAACACTTTTCAGTCTACTTGCAGCATTATAAGTATAGATTTTTAAATTTTTGTCTCATTTCCCAGGATAGTTTTGACCAAATTTTGTTGACAATTCTTTCAATTATTTGGCAATATCAACAAGTTTATTGGTTGTCATAGTTAATAAAACAATAATCCAATACTTTAATTTTTCATCGTGAAAGTAATTATTGCTAGCTTCCCAATGCAAGCCATTATTAAAATTTTTTAATTATTGAAAATATTATTAAAATATAAATGACACGGCTTACATTGCAGCTGCAACATTATATGTGTACAGTAAGGTGTATTGTTCCAATAAAAAAAAGTTCGTTACAGAAATATAAAAAATATTTAAAAAATGATTATCCAACCCTCAAATATAATTGGAAATAATTTACCAATCGTTCTTACAAAAACGTATGCTCTATCAATCAAATTTTCAAAAATGTCGAAATGAATATAATAAAAACATAAAATTTCATTAACTCTTCTCAGATTCTATCGACAGTTTGTAAAAAAACAGCGGTAAATTATTTTGAATAATAATCGAGAGTAGAAGACAAGTATAACTTTTAGGGTTTTATTTTTGTAATTGATTGTTTTTTTTTTTTAATTACATTTTCAATACTTTTTTGTAACAGTATTTTTTACTGCGCTTTCAATAAATCGTTAAAATGACCGTCTTTTTTTTTTTAAACAGCCTTCAATAAATGTCCAATACTTATTTCCGCGGAGCACCGAACTTTACCATCCGAGCTGCCTTAATAGCTCCTCGAGGAAAGGAGTTTTGCTCGCGGACGTGTCAGAACTGTTCTTTTTAATTTTTTATTACAAGCAGAGATTATGGTACCTCCGGAGAAATACACACCAACGTAGTAAAAAATATACAGCCACGAGGTACATCATACAATCCTACAAGAAAACAAACATGGCCCTGTTCTCACGAGATTACGTGTCCGCCACTTCTCCGTACTACACAAGTAGCCCCGTGAGCGTATATATGGACAAAATAATTATGGTAATTAAAAATTGCGGTGAGCGCGCGAAGCTTCGCACCCGGTTCAACGGATTAACAAGACATATTCACTACCCGGTTATTTTGAGGAGTCATATATGCAAAGCCTACAAGTCACTCAGCATCAGCAATTATATACACCCGAGTAATTCTCATTATACTCAACACGTGTCATTGACCCTAAAGGCCATATCAAAGAACTTGTAAACAGCGCAAAAATAAGTCAGAATTTTTCGCATCTCTTGAATAATATTACTACATTAATTATCCGCATAAATGATGCTTGTGTTGTGTTGCGCGAGAGGTTCATTAAAATCAACGAGAACAACAAGCTCGGACACTCTTATGATCTTGTTGACTCCTTTATGCACTTTTGAGTACCCCATGTATGAGGAGTAATAGTGACCTCGTTGCATAAATGAAAAAGGCTAAATACAAAATACCTATCCGATACCTACAAGGGAAAAAAAAAATAACGCTCTCGCGTAATTGCTGACTATTTCTTTTAACCCAGTATTTATAATGCCTATATAGCGTTGCACTATTGCAGATTGTGCTACTGGAGGATTGGTAACAATTCGGTGGGGTTATAGTACGGTTTAACAACCATATAAACGGTACTCTCGACCGATCGGTAAAACGATATTGTTCAGTGGACTATTGAAAATTTTCTCACGAAAGAATGGTATGTTAGGCGTGAGTCGCGACACTCGTTTTAATATAGTAGGAGAAAACGGGGCTACTTGACACAGGGGTTATTTGACACAGTAGCTATTTCTTCTTTCAAATTAACAAAAAAAAAAAAATTTCCTTATATGTGCCAGAGAGTCAGAAAAACAATATTTTAAAAATGTCCAAGATTTTGAATATTTTCTATTTTTATATATGTGCCAGAGAGTTTTAAATGTTTAATATTTAAAAAATGGCCAACATTTATTATTTATTGAATATTTTTTATTTGAACATTTTCTAAAAATAGAAAATATTCAAAATGTTGGCCATTTTTTAAATATTGTTTTTATGACTCTCTGGCACATATAAGGAAATTTTTTAAATATTTAATATTTAAAAAATGGCCAATATTTTGAATATGTTCTATTTTTAGAATATATTTAAATTCTTTAAAATATTTTATTTAAATATTGTTTTTCGCGGTATATGAAAATTAATAACAAATTTTAAAGACGTATACGTGAGATAAAAATGAAATCGACACTTTTCAGTTGCAGTTTAACCCTTCAACCACTGACTTTTTTTGCAGGGATTTGACATACTTGGTAGACATCTGAATTCATAGGTATTGAATGTGTAAAAAAAAAAGTTTCAGAATTTTTCTACCCTAAAGCATTAAAAAATTGCAATTTCATTTCCTGTTATTTTATCTTGTTCTAAATTGAGGAACACGCAGGTTCCTCTTCTAAAAAGTTGGTGGACATCAGCTAGGTTCATGTGAAGCGTTTTATTCAAGCTGTGATTGGCCGTCGCTGTCGTCACACTGGGACCGGTGATAAGATCATGTATTCAAACTTTTTGTTTATGTCAAATGTTAAAACTAACAGAAGGAGTCAGTCAGGAGTCAACTTAGTAAAAGAGGGCTGCAGCGCTCAGTAAAAAATGATGGCGCGCAGCAGCGCATCCGTTTTAGCTAGTTTGTTGTAAAACAGACAGACGTTTATGTTTTATTTTTTATTTTTAGGGTGCGTCATTAGATTACGATTCTTTTTGTAAATAAATTACATTTTTATCTTAAAAATGAGCGCAAGCCCTAAGCACCACTGAAATCGGTGAATTTTTGGTAGAAGTTACGATTTTTCAAAGAGGAGGTGGGACGTTTGTGTCCGACTGGCCGTTAAATGGTTAAAGCATTATAATACAAATTCTGACATTATATTTGTCTGCTGATTATTCTATATTGTATTCGCTTCGAAATGCACGACCACCGATTGTATTTAAAAAATCGACACACCTTATGTAAGTGTTAAAAATATTTGTAAAATTAAAGTACTTTTATGTTAAAAACGACTCTTTTTAATTGTTTTTAATAAACCATTCATTAATGTTACGTTACACGTCCATATTAAATTATAATTTAAATTATATTCTAAAACTATACGTTCAACATTTTTTTTACATTGTACAGCTAGCACATCCTGCTGTTAAAAATGTTGTGAAATTTACAAACTGGGTATATCAAGTTAGAATCCATATACAATACATTGGAAATTTAATAGTCAAGAGTATTAAAATTATATAACTTCTAAGAGCGAATATAATTCATAAGTTTATTGGTGAACCGAATAAAATGTAATTTTGAGTTAATAGAAGCGTCTTGGACAACTACAAAAAAATATTGAAAATATTTTTAATGCTGTTATGCTATAAGATACATTTGTATTAAATTATGAATAGTCATCTGGAATTTAAACGTGATGCAATGTACAGATAATCATTAACAATTAATATACTTTATAAGTAACTTTAATATACTGCAGTAAAGCCATTTTCAAGTTTTATCGTCTCATTTAGTTTCTAATTATCAGTCACCGCAATGCGAAAATTATATATTAGAATGCAATGATTTAAAAAATTATGTTTCGAAAATTCACCCGTTGCAGCTTATGTTTTACGTACTGGAGTGAATTAATTTTCAAATTTTTTTTATTCACTCACTGTAGTTTAAATTTCATATACTTGTGTAAATTAATATTAGAAAAATATTTCATTGTTTTAATATTTCAGTGTTGTTATATTCTTGCATACTCATCTACAAGATTTTATAGACATACAACTTAATATAAATTTTGTGAATTCTAAAACGGATATTTTTAACAGTGTCCGGGGTTACCTGGAGCATCTTGATCGGAGCAACATGAGAAGCTGATAAACGAGCTTAAGTAAAAAATAATGAGTAATACACCCGAAAACACAAAAAAACAATTAATTATGTAATTAATTAACATTGATTTTACTAATTTTTCTCTAATTAATTAATTAATTAGTGGACGTTAAAAATATCAATTTATTAGAATTAAAGAATGAATTACAGAGCGTAGTTTTTGAATAAAAAACAATCTTATCTAGATTCCCAGAAACAGCATTTTCATTAATTTCGAAATATCAACTTTGGCAGCTTAAAATAAATCAGTCTGTCGAAAAAGTAGATTAACAATTTTTTCACTTTGACAAAGATCGTATCTGTGAGATTGCGAAAAAAAATGAATCGATTGAAGGTTCCATTACCAAATAAAGTACTGAAATGTGAGAAGTGCATCAAATGACCCCGGTCTCCCCTATAATGTATATCTAACACTGCAAAAAAATATATACGTAAGGTATGTACTGAATGGAATGTTCCGTGAAGCGGTTCGGAAAGAGTGAGTTTACAGTATAGTAACCTGTATTTAATGTGGTATTACCGAAGAAAAATGTGAGGTATACATAGATTGAAATTGGTATATAGAGCGGTGTGACAGGCTCTTTTTGCTTGCATATTCATAAGACCTCGGGTATAACTTCCTTTTTGCAACTTTTCAAAAACTTATGGCTCGCGGGCGTCTACCTTGTCTACGTTGTTGCTTATATTACCGCCATAATTATAAACGATACTTGTAATTTGGCGAGACGGTATTCTCCTCGATAATTTTGTGTATCCGGTTTAAAAACTTTGCCACGATAAATATGCCAGTGGATGTCACGATTTCGTAAGAAATCGGCGTGGAAGTTTCTCTAATGAATTTTTCACTATTACCTAAATTTTGAATTTTTCAATGGAAACAACAAAACTTAATTTTTGTTACAATTTTTTTGTTATTGAATTTAAAAGAAATATAGTTTATTAGCACTTCAAAGGTGTTATAAGAATTATTGATCTCTTCAATATCCAGAATAGCTACGAGCGGTAGGAATTTATATTGCAGAATTAAATAAAGTGCTATGTTAGATAAGATAAGTGAGTAATGTCATATAAATTACATCGTCTTCGATATGTAAATGTTATAATTCGCAATTTATCCTTATGTTTAATACTTTTATTAGCTTTTAAATGTACAATATATTTTTCCTTGTATGTTTGAATTAAGCTCTTAGGATTTTCACTTTTAACCTTTATAGTAATAATATTACTACGTTGAAATCTGTTGATTAAAAATTCTAAAATGTTTGTTTTCATAATCTGGTATTCGATATATTACATGTTGGTCATCACCAAGGTCTCCGGCAGAATTTTGTTTCAAATCTATAAATTATAGATAGAAAATCGCAATGATTGGAAAACCTCAGCATTTTCAGGACTTCCTGGCATCGATAACTATAAAGAGTAAGTTGAAAAAAGACCTCAACTATATTTTTTACGTTATCGTAACTACTTAATAATTAAGAAGAGTGGCGATAAAAATAGTTTCGTCTAATAAAAATTAATAGATTTCACTTATAGGTATAACATTTTATAAAAAATAAAAAAAAAAATGAACCCAATATTATTGTCCTTGAATAAAAAAGAATTATCCACAAATATCCGCCAATCTGTTTTTTTTTAAATCTTTACAGAAAAATATTCAAAAGTACCGAAATTTACAAAAAATACATAAAAATATGAAACGAAGCGTCGAAATGGAAGATTACAGGGAAGACAAGAAAATAAGTAGAGAAATCAAAGAAACCTTAACAAAATTGCGGTGCGAAAATGTAGGGAGGGAAAGGCGTAAGGGTTTCAAGGACACTCGATGCTAAATATGCAAGTTAAAGGAGGTAACAAAATGGTACACGTTAGTAAGATAGGAGCTGGTAGAAGTCCTAAAAGATTGGATAGACATTAGCGACGAAAGTATGAAATGGATGGTAAACAAGGTGTTAAACATAGGAAAGCCAATAATTGCCTTATGTAAGTATGTGGAGGAGTTCGAAAGAGTAGCAGGAAACATGAGCGGATGAGTGTAGAATATATGGAAATAGAATAATTTGGAAAAGTGTGCAATTAAATGTAATGAGTAATTAAAAATATACTTTACTAGTTTGTAAGGGGATTTCATGTACGGCCATTTGTAAAAAAACTCGCAAGGGCATACATGATATAAACAGCTACTTCTACTCCATAAAAATGTGGCTGAAAATATTTTCGGGTTACAATATATTTATCGGTATTAACAAAAATTGTTATTAGATGTTACAATCCCTTTTTTTAATTTGCATTTAAAAAAAGTGTATATCTTACATGATTTTTTTTTTACTAGTTCACAATTTTTTTTATGTAGCTATTAATTTAACTAAACAAATTTGTAAATTTGACAAAAATGACAATTTTTTTTTTTCACTTTACTAATTTATGACAAAATTCGTAAAATATAAATGATTTTTTCGCTAAACAAACAAATTCGTGATGAATTTAACAAAATGATTTTTTACGAAAAATTGAAAATTTTTTTAGAGAAATTATTTTTTATTTTAAAAAATAATGAATTTAAATTACTTCTTGTTTTAATCAATCAGTTTTTTTTGTTAAGTTTCCTCAATATTTGTCAATATTGAGGACAATTCGTTCATAGTACTCGTTTAACTAAAACAAATTTGTAAGTTTGAACAAATTACAATTTTTTTGTTCCTTTAGTAGTTAAAAAAAAATGGTAAATGACTCTTTGTTAAATTAACATACGAATTTGTTGCTTACTTAACAAAATCATACTTTCTAAGCGTTCCCACTTGCTTTTAAACGTTTTTTTTTGTTACTACTAATTTACCACAAAATTCGATAAAACATATTCTTTTTATTTATATTTAAAAATGATATCTTGCAAAAAATTAAACATTTTTTTTTTAGAGAAATTATTTTTTAATTAATATAAATAATAAAATAAAATTAATTCTTCTTCAAATGAATGAATTTCTTTTTCTTACTGTGTACTATTGATATTTATAAGAAATCAAGATTGAGACCGATTTGATTCCCAAAGAGCTCCACCGGTCTTTCAAGAATGCAAACACGGTATAATATAACAGATTCGCAGATCCGCCCAAGGGAGGCCCAAAGTACTCAAGTAGTCGTCGGCTAGTTGCTTAGAGCGCATAGAGTGGTAAGACAGAAGCGAGAGAAGTGCATTGGCTGTAATGCGTACAGGAAGTCCGTGTAGAGGAATAGAGTGGCATTCGCGACGATAACTTTTAACGATCGCAAGTGGCTGTCCTCGGAAAAGTGCTTGGGCGCTTAACCAGAGATCCAACACGCCCGTATAGTATCGTCACGAATGTCCGTAACTCCGGGCGCTTTTATACAGAAGCAACACGCCGGTTCGTCGTTGTATATTCGTCGTTGCGAATTACGTGGCTATACGCCACGGGAATTATACACATTTAATCACAGCAAAAGCGCGTTGAACGAGCGTCTCAAGACTGTTAACTGGAGCATACCAGAGGCAACAAATGGAAAGGAGGAAGTTGATGGTTTTTCCCGCTCCTCTCATCGACGAGACACGCGGGGCGTTAATTTTTTTACATCATTTTTTGAATTACAAAACAATGTATATGGATGCAGGAATAATGATTAAAAAAAAGAAAAAAAAACAAGAACAATTTGCGTGTCCAGCCAAAGAATAATCTGGTATTAATAATTACACTGAGAAAAAAATACAGTTGAACCAACAAAATCTGCGGTTGAATACGTTGAAATAAATCTTTAGTTGATAAAACTAATTATTTGTTGTGTCAAATAATTAATTTCTTCAACTGACTTACATTATGATTGAGGCAAGAAAGTTTTTGTTGTCACATCTTTAGTTGTGACTTATTTCAACGTATTCAACTGCAAGTTTTGTTGATCCAATCGTATTTTTTTTCTCAGTGTACAATGCGACTATATTAAGATTTAATTTATGTCTTTTATAGTCCCAGCAATCAATTTTCAAGTTACATTATTTTTTAAATAGTCACATCAAGTCAAATTATAGTTATCAGAATTATCTGAATTATTTCTCTGAGTTAATCTTAATATACATAATTCTAAAAAAAAATTCGTTAATGGAAAAAAAAATTGGAAATGGAAAAAAATGTACAGAGTAAAAAAAAATCCGTTCATATGGATCTCTGACGGATCTACACAAGATCTACGGGATAGTCCATCTAAAAGTACACCTCATGAGACAATTCTGTACCACTGGCGGACCTTTGAAGCTCATAATAAGTCCAGTCAAATGCGACTTACGTACATGATGTCTTATCCGAAGTCTCGAGAAATGCAGTAAAAGTTTACTTTTATATTTATTTTTTTTGTCCAGAGTCTAGTCAAATACTGCGGAAATCTATTACATGTAAAAGTCTAGTCCAATGCACTAAAAGTCTATAATTTACGAAAGTTTGTTCAGGGATGGGATCCCTAATATGCTATGTTATGCCTCGGTATGTTATGCAAGGCTATGTTTGTATCTTAGAGCTCCATAGCAATACATTCATTTGAATATTTTTTTAAAATAGATTAATTCATTCGAACTTATGAATTTAATCATTCAATTGAATTTTTTATTTACTTTTAATTCTAAATTTTGTCTGTATGCTCGTGTAAAAAAATGTACGTGCGATATTTCTCACTGATCCATAACTCGTTGACATTATGTACATTTTTTTACCCGATACGATACTTTTTACGGAGTTTCTGATGTGTGGATTCGAAGTCAGTTGCAACACGTCTCTGAGCTATTAATTAGTCTTTTTAGCTATTAGTTCGACTAGGCCATTCTTCTTGGGTACCAGTTCGATAACGACACGATTTTTTAAATGCAGGTTGTCATTTTCTGTGACAAAGATAATTCTTTGCAGTTCTCAGTGACCAAAGCTATCGTTGCATAGTTTTAGATGTCTTGGATGATCGCTCCATAGTTTTCGATGTCTAGATTCATGTCTCCGTAGTTATTGGTGTCCAGGACTATCGCTCCATAGTTTTTTATGTCTAGCATGATTGCTCCATAGTTTTCGATGTCTAGATTCATGTCTCCGCAATTTTCAGTGCCCAGGACTATCGATCCATAGTTTGTGAGTGAAATTATATTAGACATTTTAATTTAATATCCGCTAAAACGCTGGAAGAAATACGTAGCAATCGAAAATTTTTTTTTATTTTAAGGGAAGTAAATTATTAAAGAGAGTTATAAAATATTGTTATGTGTCCGCCCGGGATGATGGGAAAGAGATAAAAAATAATAATAAACCTAACTTTCTATTTGAAGATCTCCGCCCCGTAAAGATGATCGAGAAGAAAAAAAAGAGACCATAGCGTTCACCTTTGCAATACCGGAAGGATGCGAAACGCTCGCGAGGGTTCGAAATATTGAGGGAACGAGGCCGGCCGGGAATAAGAGATCGTGTGATTAAGAGAACAGAAAGAAATTCGAATATGGCCGCGCACATTGCGGAACAACGCTTCTTCATTTTTATCCCTCTCTCCCCTTTCGCTCTCTCACACTCGTTCTCATCTTTTCCCCTTTCTTATCTCTGGCAGCACGTTGACGAAATTACGACATCGTAAATCGCTCCATCGAATTTAATTTCAGCCTATTTGCCGGTGCTAGAAGTATTTCGTATACATAGCATGTACGAGGCACTTCATGTCAGTTCGGCCATACTCAAAAATACAGTTCTTTTTTTAATTCTAAAAGTAGCGTTATATTATTTCAACAAAAGTCCCAGGTTTAAAAATGTATTGTTATTTATGACGAAACAACGTATTTCATTTTTATAAAATGATAAAAAACAACAGAAATTTACTTTTTTTATGGCTTACCAAAATAATATTCATTGAAATTGTATTTAGTAATTCGAAATCACATTTTTAAGGCAATATAACATTTTAAATATTCGTTCGTAAGAGAAGAGACGCTTGACATTGTCTTCTTTTTTCTTAAATTCAGTAAGAAAAATTAGAATTTTAAGATTTCTTTAATATGAGACTCGAAATTTTCGAAATGTTACAGCAATTTCTATTTATTAAAAAAAATCTTTTTTTTTCAAAATCGAGGATCTCACTGTCAATTTTTTTTCCTCATATTCAGCGTACAATCTTAATCTTAATACGCCCGATTTATGGCATCTCTGGAATATTTTCGCCGTTTAAACAAAATTGAAATGATTAAATTCTTAGAAAATTATAATGTAATGTAATGATTTGTATAAATCGATTGTAAAATCGAATATTAAATATAAAAAAGTAACTTAATTTAATGTACTTAATGAATTTTTTAAATTTAAACAAGTTCAAAATAATAAAATTGTGGTTTCCAATTACTCAATTGATATATCTGAATAAATTTTCATTTCCATGAAAAAACGCAAATTAGAATTTTCTAGAGTTGCACATACCAAGTGATGTTCTGTTTAAATTTAAAAAACAAAATAAGTCGTAAAAATGTTTAAACAATTTACAACATGGTATATTTGTTGGAATTATAAAGCCTGGTTTTTTTAAATTTTGTTGAGAATAATCGAATCGAATCGAAAGAATATTTGAATTGACAGTAGTAGTTGAACTTGACATGAAATGCCTTATGTATGCATGGCATTTTTATTCATCCTCTTGTCTGCCTGCTTCCTATGTTTTTCCTGGACTAGCTTTCTATCGTTTTTTTTTTTTTACCGAATTTCTTTCTTCGGTATTTTTATCGAATTATTCTAATGATCAAAGATGATGGTTATATTATTAGCAGCTAATAACATAATTACCATTCTACGAGCTGACGTATGTTTTAAGAGGGAAAAGTCTTTCCCCAATGGCTATAACAAATCAGACAACGTTTTCCCACCGAGATCACGTAGTTCGAGTTTCCCACAATCTATCGTCCGTTTACGAGTGTTAAACTGTCACAGTTGCGGTCGCATTTTATCCGTGACTGTTTAATCACGATGCCGGCGGCGCTCTAAACGAGTGGATATTACGCTTCGGCGATGAAGGAGAAAATCAAAGTAACGATTTAGAGACCGTACAATGTTGATGATCTTCGATAGCTGTGAATGACTGCCAAGAATTGGACATTTTCCATGAATAATTTTCAAAAACTATTTTTGCATTTGCATCAGTGTTTTATGAATAGGACAACCAAAAAATTAAGATTTTTTAACAGAAAACAGTAGATTTTTCGGTTACAAAAGTGTAGATTTTTCGATGAAAAATTGTTGATTTTTCGATAAAAAAAATTGTGTTTTGGACAAATGATAGTTGACGTGATAACAAGAAAGATTTGTATAACTTTCAGAAAGATATAATTATTACTTTTTAATAAGAATAAATATGAAATAGTAAACATCGGTATTTTTATATACGATAATTTTCATGATAAGAGGAAAAATGTAATAATATTCAAAAAAATTTGAGGCTAATAATTTTGTTTTGTTTGTAAAAATGATAATAATCATAATGCAATTTATACCTTGTTTTTTTGTTAGTTGCAACTTTAAAAAAACGTGTACTTTTATTTCAACTGTGTAATGTTGGAAATATAACATAATCTACACAGTCATTTTTTTGTCGCAAGAAAAAGAAATTAGTTAAATTAATTTAACAGGATATTTGTGTGTTTTAAGTATATTTTCGTTCAATTTCAAAAGTAACAAAATTTTTTTGCAAATTTGTCGAATGTATGAATTATAAAATCAGAAGTGACATAAAAAAAACGTGTCTAATGTACAAATATCAAATTTTCAATTTATATCAAAACATTGAAAATCGAGTTTCTTTATATTTATTTAAAAAAATTCTTGTCATCGAAGCAAATTTTTGTTTTCAAGATTAAATCTTAATTCGTCCATCTGGAGGTTTTGCAAATAATTTGGTCATATTGTGAGAAAGATTTTTCAAAAATGAAATCGAATTTGACAACAAAAAAAAGAAATGAATGATTGTTTCGCTTTAATTGAATGGCAGAAAAATAATTTGCATAGTTATAAATCAGAGAAACCAAAAGCAACCGACGCAACGTTCATTGTTGACGTAAATCGTAAGTGACGAGCATTCCGCATGTAGTTGCAATGCGCAACGGTGCATTGTGCAGAATTCAATCGTTCGTCGTGGAGGTAAATCTCGTGAGTCTCTCTCTCTCTCTTTCTCTTAAGCGGTTTCGTACAAGTGGATTCGTGGAAAAATCGCGAAACGACGAAACAAACACAACAGCATCGTCGTGTGCAAACCGCGAGTGCCTTAAGCGTCGATCTCGTCGAAGTTACTTACTTCGACGTGATTTATAATTACGGGTTCTTCTCTCCTTGCCGAACCACGATGTGGTTTGGGATGCTGCGTGAACGCCGGCTTGAAGATCGGGCTATCTACGAAATTGGCCGTGAGTAACACCCGTTCGTTTAATCTCCACATCGCTGTGTGTGTTCCAATATATATGTTTGCATATATGTATATATATATATATATATATATATATATATGCTAAATGTGCCGCACACCGATCCAACCGATAATTCGATCTGCCCATCGGGAGATTAAAAATTCCTCGGGGAATTCGTGTGTGCTCGGTGCAATGGGAATTTTAATGAATCGACGTGGAAAGGATCGACACGTTGCACCGGCCGTGAATGAACGAAAAGGGAAAACACGATCGATCAAACGTAACTCTGAGAATTAGTAACGTTCCGAAATGATACAGAGTTAAAAACTAAATTGAAATTAATGTGAACGTCCACAGAGAATTTTTTTTTTATTGCACACCATTTTTTTTGGTCCATTTATAGTTTTGCAAATAAAATAACAGTTGGTTGGAAATGTATTTTTATTTGAAAAAATATTTTTTCTCATATTCGGAAAAAAATAAGTGGTCATTTTCCTATTACAATGTGTATTGTTTTTGTATGATTTTATTTGATTTGCTTCCAATTTTTCAGACAGGGAATTGATAACTCCTTTTTTATTTTTATTTTTTTAATGACAGTAGAAATATTTAAAAATTAAAAGTTATGTTTAAAAATTGTTAGTTATGTTTGTATAAAAAATGTCGTTTTTTGTTTGCTAAGCCAGAACTGACAAATTTTTTATTGATGTATTATAAAGAAAAAAAATTGTGAACCTTTTTAGACTAATAGGTTTGTTACAACTGTGCACAACTTTTGTTTTAACCGTGTTATGTTTGAACTGTAACAATGCAGCCTACAATACTATAATCCACGATTTTTAAACATCACACTTTTTTAAAATCAATAACTCATGTATAACGTATGCTATTTTAGTGTTTCACAAATTTTTGCAAATTCAACGAAAAAATTACATTAGAAAAAAAATTTTAAATTTAATTTTGCCCGCCTCCCACCCACCGAAATTTGATTTTTTATTTGTTTTTAATTAAGTTTATTCCGAAAATTTCAATAACGTGTAAAACACCAATTAATTATTCAAATATGAAACACAAAAGTTAATTGTCATTCAAGAGAATAATTTTCAATTTTGTATTTATTAAATTTAGTTAAATGTCAAATAGAAAATGTATTAATACTGTGTGACAAATTCACATTCACTGTGCAATAAACGGAGCAAATGTTATACTTATATAGAAAGGCACATTGTACAATTTCAGCCAAAGAGTAATTATACGAGATGTTTTTCTTTTCTGCTTTTACAAATATATCGCGGGTCCAGCTTAGCCCCTGGACTCCTAAATGCTAGAGAGACATAGGAGAAGACAGAGAGAGAGGGAGACAACTAGAAAGGAAAACTTTCCTCCTATTCTTTCGCAATACCAAAACTTTCTTTCGGACATTGACCGCGAAGTCGCGGAAGGAAGTATTATAATACAGCCGTGAAATAAGTCACAGCGACGGGCATATTTTATTCTCATTATTCCCACGGTGTATTCCGGCCTGTGCGATGCACAACTCATGCATCAGGCTTATATGTATTACGGTAAAATAATACGACGTAGGTGGACCCGCATCGAGATTATCGGCTGACGGTGACATACGTTGACCATCAAAACAGATGAGATGAAGAAGAAACGAAAAATCTAAGAGGAGATAAAAATAATGAGAAACTTCGAAGCGGTTGATTTAATCAGCCGACAAAAAAAATCTACTTTACATAGTCATTTGGTTGGTAAAAAAAATATTTAAATCGGTCCAAAAATCGCCTTGAACTACGAAGAACGAGGAGGCACGTGGATCTCTCTGTTGAGTCTAACTTTTATGTTCGGCTTTGGACGAAATGGTACTCAGATCAAAGAGCGCTTGATGCCAAAATACCAACAAGATTTTCAGAGGAAGGAGTTTAAGAATCCGCTAAAAAGAAGCGGTCCGTGAGGTTGTTTTTTTTTGCAGATAATTGATAAATTTTTATTTTTATTTTTACGAAGACAGGAATATAATTAGTATATTACGATACGAGTTCTATTGAACTTTTTTTTTGACGAACTTTTTTTAGTGTGAGTTTGCAACACGAGGCGAAGGCGAGTGTTACAATCACACGAGTTAAGAAAAAGATTCTCGCACGAGTTTCGTATACCACTTTATTTCACGAGTTCGAGAAGTAGGTATTTCTCGCACCGGGCATAAAGAATTTTTCTGTATACAAGCCGCTCTGTGGATTACAATTCCAAGAGTTGAATTTTTTACCTTTAGTCCGAACTTAAGTTTGAATTTGAGATTCAAAAAATTACACCGATTGAAAGGACATTTTTTTCATCAAAATAAAGCTATCTAGTGATTTAGGAAATTAACTGTAAAAAGAATAAAAATCACCACTAATAGAATTTTTTATACATAAATTAAACTAATATTTCAAATAGTTCACGCCAAGTAGAACGTAAACTGTTGTAATAAACTCAAAGTGCCAGAATTTTACAATATTATTCCTGTCATCATGGGAATTTTCATCAGGTGACAGAAACAAAAATTCCCAGCCTGAATATAAACTAAATATATTCCAGAATATAAAATATGATTCAACAATGTTTATAAGTTATAAATTCATAGATTCCGATTCAAATCACTCAACGTATTGATTAGTAATTGATCAATCAATTAAATTGGATATTTATAAGAATACGTTCTCACCAAAGTTATAGACTTCAACCCGCTACTTGAGCTTCTAGTTTTCCAAGCTAACATTTTTAATCTAACCCTGCCACAGTACCAAAACAGTAAAATTATAATTTTTTTGAAAATTAAACTATTTTATTGTACCACAATAAGTTTGTAAATTTTCGCTGAACAATCGAAAATACACAAAGCAATTGTTATTACATGTTACCATTATTATATTATCATTTTTAAAAAACAAAACAAAATGTTTAATAATCCTGACACTTTCTGTACTTTTCAATGTTCATAATTTTATCACAATATAAATCAGTAGGCTAAAAAAATAGATTCATAGAAAAGTTTAACTCAGGCTCCTTCAAGTGAAGTCCGAGTGAGACCCCTGAAGGATATTAAACTACAGGGGGTCACCGAACTATTCTCTCTAGCATGTGAAAATACTCGAAGACCAGGAGAGAGACTCGAGTGTATCGCAGTGACGAGATTCTACAAATCGCGTGGCACTTGAATGACACCCGAGAAGCCCTCAACCTGTTGCCCGACCTCGTAATAAAGATTTAGCCATAGGCTGCGTATTAGCGCGTGGAAGCAAAGCTTGCTGGTCCGGCAATGTTCCCGTTCATATATGTATTTATAAGTTGACGTATGACTGTGCGTAATTAGCCGTATGATGGATGGAGAGCGAGATGAGAAGGAAACCGTTTCTATCCACTTCCGAAACAGTCACTTCGTGTGTCAACGAGCGAAAGAGACACTGAAGAAGAAGAAGAAGAAGAAGAAAAAAAAGGACAAGGAGATAGAGGAGAGAAAAAAAAAACGTCTAGATAAAAACGGTCGTGGTTTCGCGTGGAACTTTCACCTCTTCGCGTAGGTATTAACTCTTTGCTAAGTCTCTCCTCTGTGTGTATATTTCTGGTGTGAGCAGACTGTAACTTTGCTCCTTTGACGCGACAATATCTTCGTTACAGGTGTGACAAAACCATGAGATTTGCTTCAATCTGTGGAAAATATAATAAGAGCGCATAGGCAATTATGAGAAATTATGTTATGCGATGTAGGTTTATTTTAAGAACACTGATGAGCACTTTAATTTTAATTCTCTACTTAGTTATGCATGTTAAGATTTTATCTAAACGGCCACCTCTGGCGTTGCCATCTAGTCAGAATTTTTTTTTTTTTTTACATAGTTTAATTTACATAGTAACAATTAAAATGACGCTTTTGTAGCTTTAACGTCGGGTTATTTTGTTTATGAACGTTCATAAAAACTTTGTGTCAATTTGACTTTTTTAAAAAAATTTTTGTTAAAAAATACAATTTACAAAAATTGTAAGAATTTTTTAATTGACATTTTAGGAAATATACTTTTTGTCATTTTAACAATAAATATAAAATATGTTATTGTCGTTTCACAATATATTTTTGTCATTTATACAAAAAATGTACTGTTATTTTCTTATACTCATTTTTTTGTCATTTTTACAAAGCTTATTTATCACTTTTATTTTAACAAATTTTTTAATATCAATTTTGACATTTTTTCGTGATTTCTAATTCAAAATAAAAAAAATTAAGTTTAATACATACAACGAAAAAAGTGTACATCGGCTAAATAATTGTTTACTCATCATGGAAAAAAAAAAATTGAAAAATACAACATCCCTGAGGGTTTTGTGTAAACTTTTTTTTTATTTTGCTAAAATATCGTATCTGCAACCAACAATTAACAGCATATCGATATAATGTTCAAACAATTGTAAAAAAAAAGGATTTTTATTTGTTTAAAAAAAATTGGTTTACTAGCTTTGCTTTTTCAGAAAGCTGCCATAATATTCAGTGCTCAACTACCAATATTTTTATGATGAATTTTTTTTTTCTGTAAAGAAATGGAAATAAATATCTAGTCAGTGCGCCTTAAAATTCTATCTCATCTAAAGTTTCGTTTTGACGAAGAAAAGAAAAATTAATTTCACTTTGAAACGTCGAATACGTGTAAAAACATGCACCTTCGATTTCACCAACAGTCGAGGAAAAAAAAGCAAACTTCTCAATGTTCCAATACAATCGAACCACATTGATTTTGTTTTTAGCAAAAAGGCAAAGTCAATTGAATTTTAGTGGAGTTTTCTTGTCATAAATCTTGCACTTGTAAAAAACAAAAACAATTATTAAATATCGCTCTTATTTTGCGTTGCACAAACGCCATTCTCGACTTCTATTCCTACACTCCGTGTCATTCTCCTCGTTCTACTTTTCTTCCTCAATTCCTTTGTACAATAGATCATAAGCCATAACTTGGCTGCGTTTTATAATACAGGTAGAGAAGACAGCGTTTTGAGGTCCCGAGAGTCTCAAGAAAGAACGGAAAAAAGGCAAAAAGAGAATCAAGACGAATGGCGCAATTAGCGAAAATCTTTGTGCACTCGTGTAAGTTCCACACGCATATCGTACACAGCACAAGCTTTTAGCCTTCTCGTTGTGATTTCCCGCGCGCTGCTCTCGCTCACTCCTTCAACTCTATATAAATTCTCGTTATTGCTCAAGTTTTTCCGGTAACACCGACCGAAAGGATTTTTCTCTCCAGAACGCTTGTGAGACACGCGTGCCAGTTTTACTTTCTTTCTTGTCGAACGACATCCAGAATTCTCGTACTGTGTAGCACATTTTATTTTACGAAACATACATCGAAGAACGTGAGAAAAATCATTTTCTTTTAAACTCACAATTTTACAAGAAAAATATCGTAGAATTAAAGAGTATTTTATTTTTCTACAAATTTACTAAAATTCACTGAAGTCTTGTTGACTGTTTCTGTAATTTTGTTGTTATTGTTGTTGAGATTCACGTCAACACCGAATCGTAAATTTCTAAATTTCCAAAAACTCGCAAATGTCCAAGAAAAACTTTGTTAGAAAAACGTGACAAAAGTCTTTTTTTTTTAAACTCACAATTTTACAAGAAAAATATTGTACATTTAAAGAGTATTTTATTTTTCTACAAATTTATTAATATTGACTAAAGTCTTGTTGACAATTTCTGTAATTTTGTTGTTGTTTTTCAGATTCACGTGTCAACACCGAATCGTAAAATTCTTAATTTCCTAAAAGTCGCAAATGTCCAAGAAAAATTTTGTTGATTCAATTTAAATTCATTATATTTTTACAAGTTTATTAAAACTGACCAAACTTTTGGTGATAATTCCTACTTTTTTCTTTTTTTTTTTCAGCGTTGACTTTCACGTACAACAATCATTTCCTTTTGTTGTTAATGTCGATGGGATCAACGATTTCGTATGTCAGTCAATTCAGAAATTAAAAAACAAATGTTTTAATTATTAATTTAATTTGTTACAAAATGCTGTTAAATGAATCAATTTTTCGTTGATAATTCTTAATTTCCTTTCGAATTTGAATTTAACATATGTTTCAATATACCAAATTTAATTCCGATTACGTCAATAAAAATTGTTTTCAATTATTAATTTCATTTGTTAAAAAAATGCAGTTGCACCATTTTTTTTTTTTTAATTCTATACGATTTTTCAGATTTGACATTGACATGTGATTTTTCAATATTAAACATCCAATTTCGATCAATACAATCTCAATAAAAAATGTGATCAAAGTACTAATCTCACGTGTACAAAATATAAAGTAAAAAAAAAAAATGTATTCAACATTTTCAATATCGAAAATGTAATTTCAATAAAAATATAATTAAATAAAAATTCGTGTAAAACTTGTAATTTTATTTCATCTAAAATTCAAACAAATGAATAAAATATTTGTTAAAGATTCTTTACTTCAGATTTCACGTTGACATATGATATTTAAATATTGCAAATATCGATTAAAATAGACTTTCACTATTTCGAAATTTTCGACTGAACGATGTGAATAAACTGTGTACCTCAAATCCAATATCAATAAAGTGTCAAGAACTTTGATCTAAAAAACAAGTACGTCAAAAAATCAATTCAAAACTCACCTATTTCTTTGTGATCCTCTAATAGAAGCCGGCAGAATATTCCCAGTGACGTTGTTGCTAACATTAGCATTTCTAATGCTGCGTTGATCGGCGGAAGTTCTGGGTAGTCTGGGACTTCCTGCAAGTGCGAAGCCCAGGAGGCAAGCGGTGATAACCGCACCTCTCATCCTGCAGACTCCTCGATGTTAACACTCCGCAAATGAAGAACAAAAAAAATGTAGATACACTTTGCGTTTCACTGCCTTCAATATATCACCGCCTTTTCGTTCCTCCAATGCACACTAATTTTAGTCTATACAACACAATGAAAAATCTCTTCGACAGTTTAAATATAATATCCAAATTCTCACTAATAAAAATCTAAATCAAAGTTCTCAAAACTTATTTCTTTTCACTATAAAATAAATAGAAAAAAAAAAATTCGAACAAAAAAACCGCATACGATTTTTCAAAAAGTGCAACAGAATTTGTGCAGCGGTGTGTTATCGCTCCACAGTTTAAAGTAGCAGTTGCTTCGATATCCTCACGATCACTGAGACGGTTCGTTGGTTTGAGCGCGCGGCAACGAAACGGCCTTAACTAAGTTGTGGCCCGAAGAGTAGGAAGGTACAGAAGTGTGCCGGCTTCCCTTCCTCCTTCACCCCCAGCAGCAGCAGCCTCTCGCTTCCCGCCCAACAATCCCGTATACTATATAACTTCGTCACCCACTTCTCCTTCCTCAATTTCCTCAAAATCCAAGGTTGACACACACACACACACACACGCACAATCTCAAAAATCACTTGTTTACTATTTTTAAAAACGCGCACGCTTGTTTTTTCACCTTTAATTTTGATTGCCCAATGTCACGCAATATAGCTAAATAGAAAGAAAAAAAAGAGAATGATAAATAGAACTTTGCATAATGCTTTCTCATTATTTTTGAATTTTTACAAAACTTTGTAAAAAATGAAAAATAATGAGGAAGCAAAGTTCTTACTTTGTTTTAAGAGAATTTAAAAAGTACGTTATATGTATTACGGGGTTTCACAAATTTCCGAAAATTCAACTAAAAAAACTTGTTAAAAAATTTCGTCGTCCACCCCGAAATATTATTACAATTAATCTACCGGCACTTCTCACCAAAAGAGAGCGATAATTTTAAGAGGTGCAGCGATTTAATAAATACGATAACTCCCGACTGCCCCTTTGGGACAAAAGAAAGATGGGAGTATGCGTTTCACGGCGATCAGCTGATTTGAGCGATTTCTTTGTGGCCTGTGTTCTCGAGAACGATTAAAAATTACTTAACCAAATTTTGTCTGTCGATTTTATGACTAGCGCCTAATGTCCTTTTCCATAAATTGAGGTGATTAATTGTTGATTCGCAGAGATAAATCAATTTTTTTAAATAGCCTATTTGAATACATCAAAGTATCGCAAGATGGCCGCTATTGATGCGTATTCTGTAACTCACTTCATAACGCATATGACAGAGTATTCGAATAACTTTGATAAGGATGAAATATAAATAATTTGACAAAAATTTTAAAACTCCCGACTGAAAAAAGGTGCTTAACTGATAAGCAATATGGGTAAACAAAAAAATGTGAAATAATTAAAAAAACCATTCGCATATATCATAGCGAATGGTTTTTTAAAATTATTTCACCATTTTTTATTCACCCATATTGTTTATCAATTAAGCACCTTTTTTCAGTCGGGAGTTTTTTAATTTCCGTAAATTTATTTTGTATTTATTAAGTTGCTGCGCCCCTTAAAATGATAAAAAAGAATGACAAATTAAAAGAAGACGAAAACTCATTCAATTAAATATTTCGATGTTATTAAAACGTCAATCGTATAAGATGTATAACCCACAAACTTGAAAACGATCGTTAAACAAAAGAAAAAAACTTATTAAGTTTTGGATCTTATCGTCTGCGCATTCTATAATAAATGTATTCGCGCATGAATAGTAATAAAATCTTCAACAATGAGAATGTCGAATTATATTACAAATAATTGACTCGCTTTACGAGCTGCTATTTTCGACCCGTTCGTAGACTCGGCTGTTGATAAAGTGTCCGTTAATTCGTTTCGTGTCTCTTTGCAGCCCGAGACACCTCGAGAATCGGTTTGCGCCGGGGAGAGTCTGATGTTGGCGGTGGTAATGCCTGTGGGGGTCTAAAACCCAACGGTTTTACCTTCTTTCTTTGTTGTTCTATCTTTCGTTTCGCCTCCTCTCGCTTGTTTTCTCAGCGACAAGCAGCAACAGCAGCAGCAGCAGCAGCAGCAGCGCTGGCACGCGTTCTCAGTCAACTATTGCTCTTACTTTCACGTGGAAAGGTGCTTCTGGCCTGGCTTGCACATACACGCAGCTATTGCCGTTGTGCACACTGCTGCTTTGACTCCTCGAGGGCTCAGATATACTGTGAGATATATATTTATAGTATAATATAATATACGTGACTGCTGATCGGTTGCGTGGTGGGGCAAAAACATCGCGACACTCAGGACATCCGAGTGTTGCGAGTTGCTTGGATGGTTCCGCTAGTCGAAATCCACTCGGAAGGAACGATCGAGTGACCACAGAACACGGCAGAAGGGAAATTTATATGCGGTATCACGTAACTCTTTTTTTTCTCTCTCTCTCTCTCTCTCTCTCTTCAGCTTACGATCTGTTTTATAGGTATTGGTGTATATTTCGTGGTATAATTATGCAGATTGATCGACGCTTTTAAAATGGAGTTTCCGAAAACATTGGTTTTAGGTTAAAAAAAACTTCCGCTTATGGGTTATTTGTATGCTGAAAGATGCGTTGAACTTTGTTCAACTAACTCTTTGTTAGTTGTAATGTGGAAGTTGGAGATTTTAATCCAATTCACACTAGCCGAAAATCACAGAGTTTTTGTTTACAAACGTCCATTAAAAGTTTAGACTGATGTGATTCAATATATTTGTCAATTTTTAGTTATAAAAAGAAAACACAAAAATAATATGTTACAAATTTTATTTTTTTCTTTGATGAAATATTTTTTCAGCTTTTAAGACATTTATATATATGCATATACACATATATATATATATTATGAAATATCTTTTGTAATTTAAAAAAAAATTGCCATTTCTGTCTAACAATTTTTGTTGTCATTTTTACACCAAAATATTTGTTACTTCCGATTTAACAAATAAAAACTTGTAAGATGAATAATTTTTTTTCGCTTTAACTGTAATGAATAAAAGCCTGTCAGATTTACATTTGTTTTGTCGCTTTCAATGAAAAAAATAAAAACTTGTGAGATTAACATTTTTGCCACTTCTAATATTACAAAAAAGGGTGTAATTTCGCCAAACAAAAAAGCCTTTTGTTGCTTTTCATACGAACAAAAAAATCTGTCGTATCGAAAACAGCAACTCCGAATGTACAAAAAAAAACTTGTACTGTATGTGACTTGGACATTATCACGAGATCCTTTCCAGACATATTAGGTGGGAATTAGGAAGGGGAGAATACAACTCAGGACATTTTTTCAGTATGATTGGAAGATAATTAGATTTTTTTTTCATTGAGATTTTTATTACGCTTTCGCAGTTCGTCACGCTTTTACATCCTGCATACATTGTGATCATCGCACCATCATCAGTGCAAGAGATTCTCTCCATATTCCACGAACGAAAGGGAGGAGCTGTGCTGCTACGTTCCCTCGGGCTACTTTATATACACTGTGCGCGTTGTCTGGATACGCATAGGTATATAGATATAGATGCTCGGACTCTGCTAGTTCTGTAACGATGCTAATTAATCAAGCTCTATTGCGCAATCGTTGCGAACTCGCCCTGCGCTCTGGACGTATTTAGCACGATCTCGCACAGAGAGGGCGTTGCCCAGGTGCAAGTACCACGAGACGTATGTCTATCTGTAATCGCACTGCGATCTCTTGAATCCCGGGATATAAATGGTATGTTACATAGTAGACGTTTGTTTTTTTTATATCTACACGATGTACGATAAATAATTGAGAAATTCACTTTAAGAGAAAAAAAAAAAAAATTCTCTCATACTCGCCGATAAGTATTTCAGCACATAATTAAAAAAAGAAAAACAAGATAAAATTATTTTCAATATTAATGTGACTTAAATTTAAAAAATGCATTAGCTAGAAAATAATTCGTAGATTTAAATAAAATAAAATTTTTACTAAAAATAAAACGAAATAATTAATTGAATCACATTGAATTTAAACGAGAACTATAAGAATGAAAAATTCACGTGAAATTACTTTTATCTCTTCGTAAATTGATCGTTGCCTTGAGAAAATCAATTTAACTGCGTTAATTAAGTAAATTAGTCATGGTGATTAACTCGTGACTTACAATTACTCTCACAGTAACTTTTAGTCGACGTAATTGATAGATTTGTTACCTCAACCCGTAAACTAATTCACGTACACATTGCTTAAGACACGTTACTTTTTAATACCTAGATTATTAACTATTATTCCTACATTATTGGCCTTAATACTTGAAAAAAAAAGTGGTTGTACTCGGGTAATCCGATATGTAGGAAAATTTGTAAGATATGTGTCTTTTTTCTGCTACAGTCTGGTGGAAACATTAGTGATTATTTTTTTCTTGAACTGAATCGAATCAGCCACCGCAAGATTGTATTTCGTTTTATTGACCTTGTAAACTGTTTAAATATCCAAATTAATATTGTTTTCGACTAATTAAAGTTAAAATTAATTTTGTATAATCAATTTTAACAATGAAAAACAACTTAAGTAATATAAATTAAT
The DNA here is from genome assembly GCA_964016905.1 of Perithous albicinctus. NCBI lineage: Eukaryota > Metazoa > Arthropoda > Insecta > Hymenoptera > Ichneumonidae > Perithous > Perithous albicinctus. The sequence goes on from OZ024695.1 coordinate 7,102,635, forward strand.
TGAATGAAGATAGAATAATAGCTAATACATTTTTTCGATCTGATGCACCGAATATACTTATCTAACAAAGTTGTACTGTTACATAGAGAGAGCCTGCACAATGTGATTTTTCGACTGTATAATTATCTGCATTATTTAATTGTTGAAACTCCTACGCAAACAAACATAAAAGATTTTACAACAATTTCAGACAACTTAGATATAAGTTTCTGTAATTGTTTACACAAAGGTTTTAGATTCGATAAAGTCCCACACTTACTAGATCTCTAGCTATATTAATCACTGTCGGTTTATCGCAAAAACCATCGGGTGATTTTTTTAAAGAAAATAAAAACTGAAAATCGGTGCGTGTAAACGACTGTTGCAACGACAGTTTATAACATTTATATTCGGTCGTTTTTCTCTAAAAAAAAATCACTGTTAAAATCACCGAAAATTGCGAAAAGAAAATTAACGGGCTATTTTGCGCTTTTTATTACATATTCGACTTTATTTGATAATTTTGTACATATTTGATCACGACTAAAGAATGTAACGTAAGAAAATGATTCAAACTAAATTATTTTAATACAGCCATTCGCCTCGGCGAGCAAATATAAATAAGGGGAAAAACAGGAAGTAGAAAAAACCCTTACAATTCGGCAATTCACACTTTTCAAACCATATGTTTTGATTATCTACTTAATGTGTACAGAAAAGTCTAAACATGTTATGAAATTTTATATTACCTCACACAAACCTGTACTTCTTGCTTCTTCATAGAGGAAGCTTTGTTGGATGCTCAGAATGGTCCAAAACATCGAGAAAAGTGGTTTAGAAAAAAATGTCTGGAGGATGTGCGTGCGGTTGTGCGTGTGTGTGTCTGGTCGGCATACAAAATTCAAACTTACATATCTCAGTAATGGCTTTAACAATCGGGCTGAAATTTGGCACAGATGTAGAGCAGGTAGGCACCTTTGTGTGTAAAATTTAAAAAAAAATCAAAAACATGTTTAAATTTTATTTAACTTTGCAATTTTTGAAAAATGTCTGTACGCGCTCTAGCTGCCGCATATTTTTAGATATCGAACTAAATAATTTTTTACAAATAAAGTTACGTTAAAGGAGGACCAATATTGAGTTTAGAATGAATCGACAAATAGGTTCGGTTTTTATGGAATATTGAAATAAAAAAAAATTTTGCTTAGACTCCAGTCAAATCTCACCAAATGAACTGAAATTTATTACAGACGAAAAATAATATTAAGCACTGCTGTGTACCAAATTTGGTGATGATCGGTAAAGTAGTTCGAATTATACGTGAGTTTAATTTTTTTTTAAATTAACGTTTTGATATAACTCGGGTACAGGACAATAAATGAATAGAAACTTTTTCTGAATAAAAAATACAGATGAAAAGTATTCACCGTTGCCATGTACCAAATTTGTAATATAGAATTGGAGTAATATGAATTTTTTATTTAAACAGATTATAACCGACACTGGTGGTTGTGTGATCGGTCTCGGCGGTCCCCCGAGTTAAGTAGCATTTCCTACTGCCACTACTTCGATGGGTGACCGCTTAGCCGTGCATCGGCACTGGCACATCATCAAGAGAGCAGGAGGCATTTTTTCTGTGCCTTTGGTGTCAACACTTAAGTAACATTGTTATTTTTATTGCATTGATTCACTAATTAATTATTCGATTGTTAATCGTTAATCGATTTTTCACCAGACTTCCTCTATGCGGAAGCCAAAGTTGGTAAATAAATTTTCTCATAGAGGTAGCTTTATGAAAAATTAATGAGGAAGCAATGTGCAAATTTCTACTTTGCAACTTCAATTCTTATGCACACATCTTGAATAAAACATCAGAAGAGGTTCCAAGACTGGGACCGAAACGTCAATAAGAATATTTCTTTTCTCTCCCTAATATCCTGGGAATTGGCCAACTTCTAGCAGCTAACTATCATTTCACTATTTTTCTTTATTAAAAATAGCCTCTTAAACTATACACCACGGAATATTGTTTATGTTTGTTACAACCGTATAAACTGATGACTGTGCTTTAAGGCACAAATAAATTTTTTATGAAGAAAAAAAGAAAGAAAGAAACGAAGGTAATATTGTAGGTGGAGAAGGAAATTGAGTAGAGACAGATAATAATGTGCAGGCATGACAGTGAAACCCAGTGAATTTCTGCAGCTGTGCAGAAGAGAATAATAATATCCTGCCAGAGGAAAAGGAACTGCTACATAGAACAGAGAGTACAAACACCTATAAGCGAGCCAGGCACGCTCTCGTTACGCCTGAGGTACGTCCTGATGCTGCTGTTAGCCAGAACTGCAACGGAATAGAGATCGATGGATATGCAACTTACAGCGTGCTCACCTCGGCTCAGATAGTTACAGATAGACGCACGATGTTACAAAAGCCTGGGCCTTGGTTCAACTTATTTACATATAAAAGGATGTTTCTGATAATTGTACTTAATGGCAATTTATTAGGGATAAATAAAAGATTTAGAATGATATTATGCGAAGAGAAACCATGCGATTATACTTTACTTCGTGGTGTATACATTTTACTTTTAGTTCAGGTTTATATTGACTGCTAAACAAGTTACTAACGTAATAAAAATTAATAATAATAATTTATACTGTTTTTTTTTAAACTGTTAAAAGCATTTGCGATATTTTTATTACTGAAAATTTCATTCATCAGCTGGAATATTAAATTTAATGAAGAAGTGAGGTAAAATTATAAATTTTTATACTAAACTTCCTTATTTTCAAAGTATTTAGCATCAATTACTGTAATTTTATATCTCACTTACATTAATTTTAATATCCAATTTCATGTAAAAAAAGCTTCCTAAACATGTAATGAAAGTTTATAGAAAAAAAATGTATGATAGTTGCCGTAACTATAAGATGGTTAACGTAACTATAAAAATAGCTGCATCTACTAAAAATGATGCAAACTACAAATTTGCATATTGCTTCCTCATTACATATCATTTTTCGCAAAGCCACATCTACGAGTAAGCCAAAATTAATGAATAAACTTCCTCATGAATTTTAGGCCTTTCGTCACACACACATACATCTGGACAATTTTTCTGAACCATTTTTCTCGACGTTTCACACTATTTTGAGGGTTCTAACATGAAAATTTTGGAAAAAAATGTTTTCGTGAAAGCAAAAGCTTTCTCTATAAGGAAGCAAAAATAAAAGCTATCACTTTATAGTTGCCAGGAGTACCACGATTTCTTTGAGTGCACGTTCCCTTCGTTCATACACGACGATCGATCCAGACATCCATCCGACTTCATCCATTAAAAACCATTCACGTATAGTCGTGCCCCAGCTATATTTCGCCATTTTTCACTTCATCCATTGCACATGAAAGCGACATTCGCGCGACTTCGACAAACAGACATAGAAAGACTAAATGAACAGAGACAACAGATGCTATCGATGCTGTCGAAATTCGTACATAACGAAGGTACTAGTCTTCGTGATCGAAGCGCAATCGATCGGTGGTATCGGTATGTTCGCTTGCTCAACCATGAACAAAAACACGCGTTAGAGCTCTCTCGGCTTATGAATTATGCGAGTGCTATAACGCGTCGTTTTGTCGTTGGCAATTATGTCAAGAGGACAATAGCGAGACCCGCTCGTTTGCTTTTGTTATTACGTGCCAGACCGAGTAGAAACAGTTTTGTTACGCGGCGTTTGAGCGAACGTACAAGAATGTTTAGTCTTGCGATGTTAGGTCGTTATGGCACACTGATCGAAACATTAAATAGAGCGCTAAGTGTCTGGACTACGAGTCTAGAACGGCACTCCATTGTTCAGAAGGATTCACCTGTTGCACTGAACATCAAAGCACTGTCATACTTTCTTTGCTATCATAATATCTGTCCAGCGGATGGCACTACAGATAACTGTATTTACAGGTGTACGAGAGCTATCAATCATGGATTTCTTTATGCGGATGTGAACGAAGAACAATAGTGTAGAGTAAGCGGCTATAGATCGGCAAAAGAAGTGTTTGTGAGAAAATACACCCTTTTTGCTTCCTCATAGAGGACACTCGAAATGGTTGAAAACGTCGAGAAAAGTGGTTTAGAAAAGATGTCCATATATATGAGGCAAAACACGTGAAGTCGGCTACTCCAATTTTTCATGTCAACAAAACGTCCTCGAATTTATTCAGAATGTTGGTCTGGTTGAAGAAAAAACGTAGGAATTTTTTCAGATTTTTTTATTGTATATTCCAGCCATTGAAAATCGCTGAAAATAATCATTGTTTATTTTTTAACGCCAATGCTACGGCTCACACAAAAAAAATCATAACAACATCAAATTATGAATTTTCAGCGTGCTTTTGAATTTGGCAGCACTCGGAAAAGCGGTTCGAATTTTATGGAGTTTTGAATTTTTTTTTTGAAAATGCTATAATTCGAGAACGGTTTAAGTAACTTATCTAAAATTTTGTATAAAACTTAAACAGAGTGTGTCAATGTTTGATACTGAATTTGGGAAAAATCGATAAAATAGTGAAGATTTTATAGAAATTAGTATATTCGTAATTTTTTTGAAAATGCAGTAACTTGAAAACGGTTCAAACAGTTGATCCAAAATTTTACATAAAACTTCAATGTATCGTTGTTTGATACTGAGTTTGGTGAGCATCCAACAGAGAGTTCATAATTGAGAGAATTTCGAATTTTTTTTTTTTACAAAGCTTCCTCTTGATGAGGGAACCAAAATTGATCAACACTCTTCCTCGTAGAGGTAGCTCTGTCAAAATTTACTTTGCATCCTTTTTTATGAAAACTGATTGTGGAAAAGTTTGTTTTATTAAGAGTCGCGGCATCAACTCGACGCTATGTATAAAAAGAAAATTAGTTCGAATAAATATTCTCTATTGTGACTACACACAGCCCTCTTTTAAATTATAAACTTGCAGAAGTGAAATAGATTATTTCTGAAGAGGTGGTGTCGCACCAGAGGACCGAAACGTCAATTACATGAGAGTCAACATCTTTTTCTTACAAACACTATTCTAATATCTTGAGATTGGCCGATTTGTAGTCCCAATCCCGACTGTTATACGAGAGGTTTGTCTGTATATGGGGCATTCCACCGGACGGTTTCAACCTGGGTCTGTCTCTTGATCCTTCCGATTCGGTCCGCATTTTTTTATATGATTGACAAAACCGTAAAAAGAAATAATTAACAAAAAAAATGTGTACACATTTTTAATTATGTACGATTTTATAAAACAAATGATCAAACAACATATTTAAGAAATCTGAAATAATTCTGAAAAACCTTTTTTCGAAAAAACAATTTTTTGGTAACCGAGCCGAAGTGGGCCGGCGATTCCATTTATTTTTTCAGTCTTTTTTCGACAAAAAATGGAAAAAATAGTAACTTAACGATACTGGGCAGCAAGTAGAAAATGTTCGTATGCAACACATAGTTTTTAGAATTTTTTCCAGATTTTTTCAATGTGTATATATTTTGTTTCACAATGAACGTTAAATAATCATTGATAAAAAGGCCCAATGTGAGATTACTTTTAAAAAATCTCAACATTTATTTGGAAAAATCTGAAAAAATTCTCAAAAATCAATGTGTTGCATACAAAAATTTACTATCTGCTGCCCATTGTAAAGTTACTCCTTTTTCTAATATTTTCCATTTTTGTTGTTGTTAAAAATAGGCTCAAAAAATAGATGAAATGGCTCACTTTGGCTCGGCTACCAAGAATTTTTATTTTCGAAAAAAGAGTTTTCAGATTTTTTAAATGTGTCGTTCGCTAATTTGTCTTAAAAATCGTAGATAATTAGAAATGTGTAAAAATTTTTGTTTTTTTTAAATCAGTGCTTTTTAGGGTCATGTCAATCATATAAAAAATTGCGGACCCGATTGAAAGAGTCAAGGGTCAGACCCAGGTTGAAACCAGGTGGAATGCCCGATGTATAGTGAAGAGTCTCGTCTCGATCGAGCAATATAACGAGGGACACGAGCGCCGAGGCATCGCGACCTCTTCAGCCTCCGGCAACTTGCCTCCAGAGTGACCTCGCTCTTGCTAATATCTTTCACCGTGCCTCACTGAAGTCACGGTCAAGGTTTTCTTATTTCAATAGAGTCCTGTCACTCTGACATAGAAAAGCTGCAATGGGATGTTTTCAAATTTTTATTCCCGGCAAAGAAAAATAACAACAGAAACTAAAAGATCCTAGACAAAGGTATGATGAAAGTATTACTGATAGGAAACTAAATTAATTACACTGCAAGCTTATTATCTAAGCTTTTCGCAGTGTACATGCAAAAACTTATCTGAAAATTGAGTGACTTCGAAATGTGGCATTTTGATTTTACACAAATTTTTATTGTATACATACTTTTTGTATTTTACGAAATTATATGTACAATTTGAATAGTAATGAAAAGTTTTAGCTAACTGACAATTTTTTTGCAAAATTGGAAGAAGCAACATTTTTTTTATTTCAAGTTTTTATATGTTAAATTAAGAGTGACAAAAAAAGGTGCCAATATATCGTCAAAATAACAAAAAATTTCAAATATACAAGTAGTCTTGTATAAACAGAGGTTATTATTTACATATGTGAAATTAATTAAAAAAGGGTTTTATTAATTTCACAGATTTTTTTTTATCGGTCCGATTTTCATGTTAAATTTGAAAAGTAACAAGTTGGCTTTGTATGTTTGACGAATTTACAAATATTTTGTTGTAAAATTAGAAGTGGCAAAAAATATATATAGATATTTTTGAGAAAAAAAGGTTTTCCTCCATTTGAAAAACAAAGTTTGCGAGATGAAAATACAACACTTTTAACAAATAATTTTTGTACTTTTTTTGTTCATAGCCATTACCAAACGTGTCTATAGCACACAGACATCGACGCCTCTATTTATAGAAGAACCAGAACGGGCCCATGTGGGTCGCACATCGGGACCCAGGACTCTCGAGGACTGAGGGATGAAGCATCTAGCTAACGCGCTAGGCGAGGCATTCTACGGTGAGACCCGGCGACGTTAATTTCTGTCCGCGATTTAATTATTGTACTCATTACCTCGTTTAATCGGTACAATAATCAAATTCGTTGACATGGTATCTTGTCAACGAATATATACTTCTTCAAACTCCACCGAATTGTCGGTTTCCGACACTATCTCAAGTAAATTTCCGCGGCACTTACCACATCGCATATAAATAAATATTTAATGATTTTTAAAATATAGAGCGGCGTATACAGAGCTTTGCCCAACAAAACCTGAGTCACATTTGGAGTGTCTTTAGTTGCACTTCAAAGATGAGGTATGAATGAAGCAATATAGTGGATTGACGGTATTACAGGTGAAGCTAAATTTACAGTACGCAGCATATATGTTGCGACATAGTATAAGTCTGGTGACGAAAAATTTAACGATCACCAATGAAAGTGTAAAACTCTTTTATATGTATCCCAGATTTTTTTACGACGGTTATAAATGAACCGGAGTCTTGCGGCAGGATTTTCAAGCACGTATTACTGCATTCAGCCGCAAGTACGAGTTGTAACTGTGGCCCAGGTGGAAGTCGATTGTAAAAGCGAGTATATAGTAGGTATAGTTTGAGTGTCGCAATTGACCCACGCCCCTGATATCCTTATTCTCTTATACACGAGCAAACACCGGCAGACGTGTATGAACGCTTTCATTCATTCGTTCTACATTGTGTTATACGCACGATGTTACCGATTGTAGTAGTCGATAATAAAGCGTGTGCCCGACTAATAAGCCAGTAGTAATGGAAAACCGGCCGACTCGCACGAAATATACATACACTTATTATTATTTTTTTTTTACGGTTCACGGTATTTTAAAGACTATCCATTGCAGAAAAAAAATGTTCCTACTTCAAATTTTAGTGTTTAATATACTTTTTAATTAAAGAAAAATTCATTACTAATGACAATAATTTTTATGCAATTTTCAGTTGAATAACAGATTTTTTCTTCTTCATTCTCAAAATTTTGGACGACAGATTCGATTTTTATCCAGTCATCGGAATTTTCATTGTTCTGTTTACAAACTAAAAAAAATTGGGATGTTAGAAAAAAGCTTTACAAAACTTGGTCGGTTTAAAGATAGAAAGACTTTATTAATCTAATTGTAATTATTTAAATAATGGTTGCACATTCGAACCTTGCATATTGCTTCCTCATTTTTTTGGCTCGTCACAAACTCAATAATAAAGTACGTTGTTCAGTTTTGGCTTTCTCATAGAGGTAGCTTTGCCGATGGCGGATTTAAAAAAAATTATGAAGCAAAGTTCGCATGAGCAAGGTTCGACTTTGCAATTGTTTTGAAAAAAAAAAAACGAAAATGTAAATTTCTATCAAATCTTAACTACTTCATCAATTTTGTCCAAATTCAGTATCAAATATTGATATACTTTTTAAATGATTTATTGAAACATTTAGATCAGTTTCTTGAACCGTTGTCGAATTGTAACATTTTCAAAAAAATTACGAAGATGCGAATTTTTATAAAACTTGAAATGCTTTCTCGATTTCGCACAAATTCAATACCAAATTCAGCACCACATCCCGATAATATCTTTTTATTTAATATATTTATTTATTTTATTCGTAGTTCCCGAGTTATGGCAATATGAATTTTCGCCCTGCTATCACATACACACACACACATACGCATACACATACACACATACGCATACACATACATACATCTGGACATTTTTTCTAAACAACTGACATGAAAATCTCGAAAAAAAAAATGTTCACGAAAATGTTCCTTTATGAGGAAGCAACATTAATGTCTACATGTTTCGCGTGGTTAAAACATTATTGATTTATTTATTTACCGATGCATATGCACTAAAATCCGTACTAAAATTAATTCTCAAAAAATCTGAATCCACAACGCCTCGTTGATATTTTCCAACAATTCATCACGTTAACCACCATAAAAATATCTGATATCCGTAATACGGGAAGAGTTTTTCATTATTAAAACTTCCTGCAACGTAATAGACATATCTATTCAGACAATGTGACAAACAGAATAATATCAAATTTCTTCGTGCCATACGCTTTCCCAAAGATTGCCAGTCAAGAAAAAAATATCTTTGTCGTAAGATTAGAAAAAGGAAAACATGAGTGAAATGTAAAGGAGACTTGATGAATTTTCATCAAGAAAATTATGAGATGCTTCTGTATGTTCTGAATGAGCCGGTAGAGCATATCAGATACGTTGACTATATAATACGATTGTTCATTACATAATTTCCTGGTTCCTTGTTACAATACCTATATCTACAAGCAGGCCGGACGGATAACTAGATTCCATGGGAGTGCAGCTTAAGCCACGGCGCAACGCTATATATGCTGCCACGTTGTCGGTGCATAAAACATGCAACACTGGTGCCTCTAAACTTATAAAGTTCGCAGAGAGATATACACTAAATGTAAACGGTGATCCAGGGAGAGTAATGGTTTGATATTAAATCGACTGGCCGCGCTAGAATCCTTAAATCGTGCAAGAGACCGAGAACGCCCCGCCCAAAACCGTAAGTTTCCACGATTTTGCTCTCTGCAAAAACCGGTAATTACAATTCCTCATGTCCCGGGGCTGTGGAATGAAGGTCCGGTCTCTGGCAGCGGAAAGTTCTATCGCCGCGATATAGTTTTATCGGCGTTAAAACTAGTCGTACTAGTCAAATGAGTACTTTTCTTTTTTCACATCGTTATTAACAATTTTTCAAATAGCACGGTATATAACAAATAATATAATAAAAAGAGGCAATTCTGTTTGACAGACTTTTAAGTGTAGTTCAATAATAGGCGTTCATTATTTTGAAGTGGCTGATGAATTATATAGTTTTTACAATCGATTTTATTCCTTTTGAATTTTTTTTTAATAGTTGAAGTAGTAATATTTTGGAATGTTACCTTTTAAAAATATCAAAAAGATTGTATAATTTCGGCGAATTCCCAAATATTGTATGCTAAATTAGAAATGACATAAAAAGTATGTCAATTTTATAAATTTTTACCCGTCAGAATACAAGTTGCAAATATTTTTCTTTGCAAAAATTGCAAAAATATATCAAATTAAAACGACACATTGCGTTTTAAAACTTAATCACAAAAAATATTTCGTCGAATGAAAAAGCTACAATTTTGACAAATCCAATTTTGTACTAAACGAAGTCACATCTAATCAATGTCAATTATTAATCAAAATGATGTAAAAACTATTTTTATTATTTACCAATAATTACCTCCAAGATAACGATTAATCCGTGAATGAAAAAGAAAATCGATCACGAAGAAACTCGAGGGGACATTGAAAAAAAAATAAACGAAGAAAACAAAAAAGAAGCAACAGTATCGACTCTCCCAGAAGCTTTGACAGTGAAAGCCACGTCACATGTGTTTCGCTCAAGCGAATAATTAATCCATCCGGATAACGCCGAGCGATAATAAAAGTACGAGGGATGTCGCTAAGCGTTTGATATAGTACATGTAGTAGTCGAATCGTTCGTGCATGAGAATTAACAGAGCGTGAACGTGCTAGGTGCAAGCCGTCAACCTAGTTTTCCCTCTGCACACCCCAGCACGCGTTCGAACCACTATAAATTGCAATGATTTTATAAGTACTATCGACCACTTTTCCTCTTCTCCATTTTCATCTCGATATATCATCTGAATTTCTAATTTTCATACGATCCACAGAAGGAGCTCCAGCGGCGAGGTTGTAAAGATCGGGGAAGGAATTTTCGAGGCCGGCTTCTGATGCTTGGAGAGCCTCTCACTCTCATGTGAAACTATATGTAACAAAATATATAGATAGAGCTGGTATATATTTTGAAATATCGAGCGCGTGCGATCTTAAACGCGATTGCCATCGATATAAAATATACCGCGTTACATGGCTGCAGTTCTTGGCCGGGAGCACCCTGCGGAGAGTGGCCATAACGATTTACAGGATCGTTGAGTACGTATCTCTCGAGAATCCGCAGGATTCCTGTAGATCACTGGCGCGTGTCCCCCGCTGACTTTATATATTTATATATCTTACATATATGCACGAGTGCATTGAAAATTCTCGAGGTTCTCAAGAAAATATGTAGAATAATTAAAGACAATGGTGATAAACGTATGTTACACAGACATTAGATCATGGTTTGTGATGCATTCAGGAATTACGTAGTTTCCCATAGATCGCTTTCCAAAGATGCGAAGAGCTGCATAGTAAAATACAAAAATTGTCTATAAAATCAAGTGTTACGCTTGGTACATAGTGAAAATTCAATTGAAATTTCTGTAGCTTTAACACAAACTCCACAAACGTCCACTGACATTTTTTTTTATTACTTTGACTTTTTTTTTAGCATTTTCTAGTTTTAGGAAAGTATTACAAAATAATGTGTTAACTTGACAATTTTTTTCTCACCTATTTTTACATATACTTTTTTTATTTTTTATAAATTTGACTGAATCACATATATTTTTTTGTCGCTTTTCAAATTTTATGATAAAATCTAAATTAACGCAACGAGATTTGTTGATTAATTGTTAATTCAGTAAATATCAGTTTTGTTGAATCTTTTTACCAAATAAATAAAACTAATTTTATGATTTATCATTTTTTGTTAAACCGAAGTGATGAAAAGATATTTTATTTATATATTTGAATATTTATATTGCATGTTTAACATAGAATATTTGTCATTTTGATAGGTAACTATGAGAAAATGATGCAAAGTAGAATTTTGCACGTTGCTTCCTCATTAAATCTCATTTTTTACAAAGCTTCTTGTATGAGAAAGCAAAATATTGAAATATTCACCAAATGTCATGAATATCGTGTAAAACTAAAACAACCATTTTTATACTTTTAACAAAGACTTTTCCACCCAGTAACTCATTCTGTTAATTTTACAAAACAAAAGTATTAAAAAAAACATTTGATTGAAAATGCCTATTATAACTTTACAATCTACCTTTGTTATTTTTTGCAAAGCAAAGTTATTTCTTTTTATAATACACATATCAATTTTAAACATTTTTTAACATTACTCAAAAAAAAATTCTAAATTTAGAAAGTGATCAATTTTGGTTGTCACTTCTAATTTAACATTTTTTTCGTGTAAATTCGATAAATCGTTTTTCGTCACTTCTAATTTGACCAAAAAAAAACATAATTTAGCAAAAAAAATCTATAAAACACCATACAAAATTGTCAAAGGAACCAACGGATTCATTACATACCAAAACTAGTACTCCGATTTCAAAAATATATCTATATTATACTGTGTATTATTAGTCATTTAAATAAGCAAATGCAAATGAAATATTTTATTTGATTGAATTAATATTTTGTCGAATTAATGTCCAACTAAAAGCTTTAGTTAAAAAAAAATTAAATAGCTCGCTACCCTTAACTTTCATTGGTTTCATTGGTTTTGCCAAGTCCTTCTATAATTGCTTTTTAATTGTAAAACTAGAATTCGCAATATTTTTTATTCTAAAATGATCAACAACAAAAAAATATGGTGGCCGTATGTGACAAAAATTTGTTTTTCAAACGTAAAAAAAAACTATACTTTCATTTTTATTGTGTGGATCTCTGATATCTGGAGGAGGGAAGGATTGCGAGGCTGTATCGAGGAGGGAATTGTCTGGCGACGAGGATTATTGGAGTAAGGCCGAATCGCGAATCAGGCGCGTGCGAAATATACCGAAGAGAGTGGAATCGCCTTGAGAAGCCTATAACAGAAAGAGTGAGAAGCAACGACAGCAACAGAAATACTATACAGTAACCAAGAGTCTTGAAGCTATACGTTGGCCTGCTGGTGCTGCTGTTGGTGCTGCTGGTCGCTGATGCCCGATGGGGCGTGAGCATCAACTTTAATTTCGCAATCGAACGAGAGAACCGCGAGGCTAACAACGGTGTTTTATGATCCCCCTTTTATTTTTTATTTTTCATTTACCTCAGATTCTCGTGTATTTCTGTCAGATATCTCTGTAGAAACTGGAGACTCTGAGAAACAGAATCTAACTTAAAAAGAAATAGTCACAATTCGTTTTAAGTTCACTGAAAAATGTAATTTCATTAAAATCTTTAATTGGTCAATTAAACTTAATTTTAATTTACGTTAATTTACAATCAGTTTTAGTTTAGTTTATTTTATGTCGAAAACTTAAAGACTCTAGGTGGACATGTTTTAGCATACCCAATGTCGTTTTTTTTTGTTAACGATTTTAAAGTAACAAAAGTCATTTTTTGAAATTTCCCAGATTTTCTTTGTTGATTTTGAAAAGTGAGAAAAAGATATTCTAAATCTGGCGAAATTACACTTTTTTGCTGTAATTGAAAGTGACGAAAAGAACTTAAAACCATTATAAACTATTTACTATTTATTAATTAAAATTATTAAAAATAAACTATTCCAAGAATCAGAAAATAGTTAAAATATCAACATATGCCAAATGATATTAAATAAATTTTTTTTTTATTTTCTTTTTTTTTGCTGTAGACGTTTTAAAAAATGTCTTTCTTATAATAATCGTCGCCGGATACTTTTATTTTTGGAGATAGTATCTTTAGATTTTTTTTTAATATTATGTAGCAGACCTCCAAAAATCTGTGGCAAGGTAGTCAGCTTTTATCGGGTATGCCTCGCTATACGATAGACGAGTGTATAAAAATGCTCTAAACATCCACAATCCCCTTTGAATGTAACCTACTGTGCATAAAACGAGTTTAGCAACACACGTAACTCTTGGAATTTGCACTCGATTAATAGCGGAAGGTCGGCTTCAGTTTATACATATATCTCTATAATATCTGCAATATCTGCATGCAAAATAGAATATATACACTGTTACAATCCACTCTAGCGCTAAGCAAGCCTCGGGGTTTAATGCGTTCACACGGTAATCGAGCATATTGCGAGGCCTGAAAGCTCCGCTCGCCAATAACGATTTATCCCTGGACAGCGATATATCTCTGTGCGGGCGAACTCGCGTTCAAGCTACGTTACATTATATAGCTAAAGCAATACGTCCTGCGAGATCTGGTTTCAAGCGGGGGCTGAACTCCTTGAAAATCGTGCGATACTCTCCCTAGCTGCTACTGCCCACTATATCGGTATTAGCAGTCCGGCAAAGGTGATATAATCGGACGAAGAGAATGTTCGACGTTTCTTTACTTTTTGTTTTGTAGAACTCGAATTTCCGAAGTAACAAACCCGCTTTGTTAATTTCGGATTAAAAAATAATAATGGGGTTTTATTTTAAATTTTACTAGTAAACATTTTTACTTTTAATGTTGCGAATTTAGATATGTTTTGTTATAAAATTAGAAGTGACAAAAAAATTTCCAAAAAATTTCAAGTTTACAATTCCTTTTGGTTAAATTAATTGGAAAAAGTTGTTAAAGGAAACTAGTGGTAGCAAATATGTTTTTGTAAAAATGACAAAAAGAAATATTGCAAAGGGGAAATGACAGTTTTTTTGGTGTGAAATTTTAATTTTCGATATAATGTAACAAACCCTGTTTTATTAATTTTACAGATTTTTCTTATCGACAGATTTTTATGTTAAACTAGAACAGTAACAAACTGATTTTGTATGTTTGATGAATTTACAAATATTTCGTTGTAAAATTAGAAGTGACAAAAAATATACAGATTCGCAGAATATACAAAAAACTGTCCCATTTACAATTTTTTTTGTTAAATTGGAAGTGACAAAAATATTTGTCAAGTTAACGACATAAATATTGTTGACAAAAGTAGTAGCGACAAATATGATTTTGGAAAAATGGCAAAGAAAAAATATTGTAAAAGGAAAACGACATTTTTTTTTGCTAAATTGTAAAGAAAAAATATTTTCTCCATTTTGAACAAAAAAGTTTGCAAGATAAAAATACAACACTTTTAACAAATAATTCTTGTACTTTTTTTTGTTTCCAAATTAGACATTTCACTCTGTATGATATAATTCATTATGTGTGAGCGTTTAATAATTTTCAAAGTAGTATTTTACAAAAAGTGGCTTGTACCTAAAAATTGTGTTCACAAGTTTAACATTTTTTTTCTCAAGTGAAAAATGACAAAACCCTGTTTTTTAATATTAAAAAATATATATTTCTGCAAGTAATACATGCACGGACGTCTGTCTGTAGTTCGCAGATACCCCCATCGACGCCTCTATTTATACAAGGACCAAAACGGACCCATATGGACCGCATATAGGAACCAAGGACTCTTGAGGACTTAGGGATCTAACTTAGGTCACCTAGCTGACACGCTAGGCGAGGCGTTGTACGTCGAGGCCCGAGAACGTTAACTTCTGTCCGCGATTTGATTATTGTACCGATTATATATACTTTGTCATCGAATATACGAGTCATTCCACACGAAGTGGACCACTCCTGTTTCGAAAAACATTTAAAAATAAAATCTAAAGAAAATATTTAGAATCCAAAGATAAAGTTAAAAAAATTAAAAAACGCAGAGAGTTATTTTTATAAACGTTATTATTAGATCGATTCAACATTTTTAGTGCTTAATCAAACTAGTCGAAGAAATGAGTTCGCCATCGCGCCAATTTTATTCCTAGTTTGTATACATAATAATGAAAATTTTCTCAATTTTGAAACAAAATCAAAATGGTCCCTTTAAATGAAATGTTTTTTAAAACGTACTTCCTCTTAAAAATGCATGAAAGTTATCGTGCGCAAATATGGAAACTTTTCAGAGGAAACTACATTCAAGGACCTACATTAAATGTTATAACATTTTGTTTGCACAGTGGATCGAGTTTTATATACAAGGAAACGAAAAAAAAACGAAAATAAAAAGTCGGTATATAATCCTGGCTGAAAAATAGGATTAAAAAATCTGAAATAATTTCTACTTATTCTAGGTACTTCAAACCATCCACAAGAAAATTATGGACTTTATTTAATTCGAATCAGGGGTGGCCGACTTCATGTGTAATGACCCAAATACTTCTTCAAACTCCATCAATTTGTCGGTTCCTTACATTTCGTAAAATGAAAATACAAAATTATTAACAAATTATCCTTTTTTTTTTTTGCAAAACTAGACATTCACAATGTGTCACCGTTTCATAATTAATTTGCATAGAAATCATGGTAGCTTATTGTATCTGTTGGCTTATTATGTCTTCCTCAACCTGCGTATTCTCGCTACATATTTTCAAGGCAATCGCGAGCGATCAAAGCAAATTAATATTTACAGTAATACCTGTTCTTTTTTTGCTTTCAGATTTTTTATTATTTGCCTCGTCCTCCTTCGTGGTTTTTTTCTCCTTTGCAATGACAAATGTAACAACGATCATTGCCGCTCCGCGGATACTCGGGCAATTTTTTTAAATCTCGAGGCTGGCAAGATAAATACTTGAGCAATTTATTTCCACGCCTGAGACAAGTGCCTTCTTTGGTACGCTCTTCGATGCGAATCCTTGAAAGAAAAAACAGATGAATTATCAGGTTAAAAAAGAAATCAATGCACAATTGAAGGCCTTTTAACGGTAAAATAATGGCTACAACGTATTGGGAAGAAATGGGGGTACTTATACGTTTCTGTGCACCAGCAATTAAAAAAATCGAGATATACAGGCTCTACGGTCACGCATCGATCGCCTCGTGGGCGAGCGAGGATCATTCACTGCTGCCCGCGCCTGCTGCAACTGTATAGTTGCATCCTGCGGATGGCGTGCATGGCCACAAGTGCATTCGCCGGCTAAAGTGCAATGCCACCGACCCCACTAGACTTCCCGAGCACGCTAGCAAATCTCGCAACTGCAAACGCCTTTATCTTTAATCATTTTTTTTCAACGTCTTTTTGATGCAAAGGCTGCAGAATTTATTTATTACTTCCTCGTGAAGGCAGCTATTTTCATGCGGCTTTTTTTTTAGACAAGGTTTTTATATCAGGATTCAATTTTTAATAGTTACAGGTAAATTCATATTTGTGTAGATTTATCAAAAAGTTTTTGTTCGTGAAAGAATTTGTGACTATGAATTTTACATAACAACATTTGTAGGCCTGACAATTATTCTTTATCACTTTTAATTCCATAAATAAAAATTTGTAGGTAATTGTTTTTTTTTATCATTTTTAATTTTACAAATCAAAATTTGTCAGACTGACAGTTTTTTCTTTTTTCAACTTTTAATTTAACAAACAAAAATGTATAAGCGTGACAATTTTTTGTTGTCACTTGTAATTCAACAAATAATATCTTATTAATTTAACAAAAAAGAATTCACTTATGATCCTAAAAAAAACTGAATTCGCCATGTTTTCTACATTTTTTTTGATAGTTATAAAATTTATAAGTATCAAACTTATAATTAATACTTTAAAATATAGCAAAAAAAAAAAGATACAATAAAATAAACAAGCCTGCAAAGTAGAACCATGCAAATTGCTTCGTCATTAATTAGTATTTTTGACAAAGCCTTATTTTACAAAGCTACCTCTACGAGGAGGTTGTTCATCTTTGGCTTCCTCATAGAGAAAGCTTTGTAAAAAAAAGGCTTTGTCAAAGATACTAAATAATGAGTTTTGCAGTATTTGCAAGTAGAACAATTTGATTTAAATCTGCTGAAAAATGTTAAAAATTCTTTTTTTCACGACCGTGTTATGGTTTCAATTATAATATAATAATTGAAATTGCAATAACATTAGAACCTCTCTATCGAATCTCGCCAAATTTGGCACCGAATATGGTTTAATGTTAGTCCATTTGTGTACAAAATGTCAGCCTGACATTTCTCAAGTTACGAAAGTTATCGCGTGAAATGAAGTTTTTAAAAATGTTTTAAATGCTGTAAAATTAGAACCTCTCAACCGAATCTCACCAAGTACAATCTCAAAAGTTATTGTATGACAGCCCACTGGCGTACCAAATTTGGAGAAGATACATGACAAATAACGACAATGATCGTGCTATCAAGAAAGTCTGCACGCACACACACACAGACATTTTTTCTGAAACTTTTCTCGACGTTTTGGACCATTCTGAATGTCCTGATATGAAGATCTAAAAAAAAATTGACGAAAACCTTCCTCTATGAGAAAGCAAAAGAACTCCAATTAAAAAAAAAATCTTTTCTCTGTGCCTTCTTTTCCAAATACGAATATTCTATTTAATTCGTTCCGCACTCATGTAGATGATTGGACGAGTCTCCCTAGAGTCATGACAAAGTTGTGTTAACGAGTTCATCAGTAACGAGAATATCACACTCTGGTTTCTCGGCGAGTCTCTAGAGATTGTCGAAAGAGCTCGAACCTCTTGAGAGCTATTTCATTAGTCTCGCTCACGCGACCCCCACGTTTATTCATACGTCGTCGACGACTAAATAAAGCCCCGTCACTTCGGACATGACTATATAATTACGTGCAGCCAGATACTGGACCTTCATCACATTCGGTCTATTTCCAACGTCGCGTCGCGGTAGCAAAACTGGTGCACCTCGAATCGGCGTGACAAGCTCACGAGTACCTGCTTCTATATAGCAATGTCCCTCCATGAGTCTGCAGAAATTCCATGGATGTAAACGTGAGCGTTAAATGTCGCCCGCTAATTACGTAGAAATCGACGTTCCTCAATGCGGCTTCGTTTGTCGAGTACATACTCGAGTCTCTCAAGCGAAGAAGGCCTGCTGTGTTCAGATTCTTGATCTCAAACTTTAAGAGGGACTCTAAAGAAGACTAAAGTTGGGGATACCTAAATAAGTAGCTCACGAAGTTTTTTTTTTCAAATACGCCTTTCGACACATTGACGAATGTGACACAAATGTTAATCATCGGGATCAAAGCAATTTAGAGCAAACGATTAATTGAGGGAAGATTTTTTTAAACTTTTTATACATGTGAAGCTTTTTTTTTTTTATCTATACTCCATATGATTTTTAGGTTTTTTCTTTATATCTGAGATTTTGAAAATATTTTGCTTCCTTACAGACGAAGCTATGTTTTCGTGAACATTTTTTTTTTTTGGGATGGTAATTTAAAAAGGTACTTCAAATAGTCTAAAACGTCGCGAAATGCAATTTTGTCAAAGACGACCGGATGTGTGTTTGAGTGTGCAAGGAAATGGACGTTAAGAGGATACCGCAATTTTTGGGGGATCGAGATGAAATTCTGCACGCGAGTCGAGTTACCATTAAGGTTGTTTGATATTGAATTTGGCTCAACTCGGTTGAGGGTTCCAAAAGTTATGAATATTTACATTTTTTTTAATTAAAAAAAAAATACTATAACTCGAGAACGGTTCTAGTAACGTATCTAAAATTTTGCATAAAACTTAAATAGAGTGTGTTAATGTTTTATACCAAATTTAGGCGAAATCGATAAAGTACTTAAGATTTTATAGTAATTTGCATTTTCGTCATTTTTTTGAAAATGCTGTAGCTTGAGACCTGTTCAAGCAACTGATTTAAACTTTTGCATAAAACTTAAATAGGATGTGTCGATACTTGATGCTGATTTGAAAAAAAATCAATAAAGTGGTTAAGGTTTTATAGAACTTTGCATTTTCGTAATTTTTTTGAAAAACTATCTAACTCGAGAACGCGGTTTAAGCAACTGATCCAAAATTTTGTATAAAACTTGAATAACATCAGTTGTTGTTTTTTTTGTGCATCCATAACTACCAAAGATATAGAGATAACGCATTAAAAAAAAACTGCTTATAAAAAAAAAAAGATACAAAGTGAAACTTGACACATTGCTTTCTCATTAATTTTCATTTATTACAGAGCTTCCTCTACGAGGAAGCCAAAAACAATAAATAAGCTTCCTCATACAGGCGGCTTTGTAAAAAAATGGGAATTAATGAGGAAGCAATGTGCAAAGTTCTACTTTGCAACCTTTTTAAAAATTAAAAAATAATTAATCAATTGTTTTATTTACTAATATTTCTAATTGGAATTGATTGAGAATAAAAATTCGAATAACCTGTTATTCGACTGATCACTAAACATTTTGTTTACGATTACTTTTAGATATTATCGTCATAAAAGAGCCAAAGGTATGACCGCTTAAATGGTATCATCAGATATAGTATCTGAAGATATCTTTGAGAATGTCTTATTCATCGAAGCTTCTCTGGTTTGATCCAGCAACGCGGTATATACCCCCGACGTCGCCGGAAATACCGTTTCTCGTCTCAGCTTCTACCGGTCATACCTACTGCACAGTCAGAACGACCGAAAGGAACTTTAATTAGAGAGATGATTGCCTTCTTCTTCGTCTTCGTCAACACAAGCGCCTCTGGCATTAGAGAGGCCTTTCTTTTCCTCTTTCTCTTCTTTCTCCTCGAAACCCCGGGAGCAAAGCATATAGCTATATATTATAATAATCGCGGTAAAACGTTCGTCGGTGTACTGCGAAGAAAGAATATAAGATTTTTGCGTGGGGTAAAATGGTCAACCGTGTAATAACTCCAATTCAAAGACTACTTTTTACAATTTTTCGACGTTGTTCGAACTAGTAAAACATTCAATATTTGTGTTCAGTAAAGTAACATTTTTAAAAATGATCTGTCTTTTTTTTAGACAAAATACTGTGTAAATTTGCAGAAATTACAAATATTTTTTTGGTAATCTTAGAAGTGATAAAAAAAAGAGCTTCCTCTATGAGGAAGAAAAAAATGAGCTAGTCGTTTTGATAATTTTATAATTAATTGACAGCAGCGTCGGAATACTAAATATACAAGATAATTCTATGTCTATTGGCATAATTTGTAATATGGTGTTTTGGGGCACTTAATTAATTACACACTGATCGCTCATCCACCGTAGAAAAAGTATTACAGAAGGCCAAAGAGGACTTTTGTCCACAACTTATAATAATTAATTCTAAATTAATCAAAGAGAGAAACATTAATTATCTACTTATATTACATTTCCACAACATTTTATTCACAAAAAATACATTTCAGAAAAAATACATTCTTGTAAAATACCAGACTATAATGTCAATTAAAAATGGCACTTATTTTTTTTTTTAAACGAGAGAACATATTTTGTAAAACAAAAATCTTTAACAAATACACTCATAATTGTTCATTGCTAAATAACACTGAGCGTAACGTATCTGAATTTTTGCACAAGACATCGTGAAAATTCTTACAGTTTGCAATCATTTTATTTGCAGTATTAAATAGTGAAAATGTAAAAAAAAGATTTTAAATCCCAAAGTTTCACTGAAATTTTAAAACACGAAGATCAAAATATCATTGACAAATTTTAATACAAAATATTCTTAAAATTGTTTGTAAAAAAAATGTATAGTTTTTCCTTTTTATTTTGCTTAAACAATATTAAAAAACTTTAAAATATCGTTTTTTAAGAAAAATAAAAATTTGGTCTAACTGTTCATCCTGCCCCACTGGGCATTTTGTGCCTCCCCCTCCCCCTACGCGATCACTGACCTGAGTCTGCTTCACCGCGCTCAACCTCTCCCGACAATTTGCCTCCCACCGCACTCTCGCGATGGCCAATTTATGCTTTTATTATACACACTCGAGTTATCCGGAAGAAAAAGGGGCACATAACGCTCTTCTTATATGCCTCGGTTACCACACCACGCCCGCCGGGACGCGCCGCCGGTGATTGTTTCCGCGAAAATTCGAATCGCCTCTCCGTTTGCTCATTACTCACGGTGGCCCCAACACACCAAGCAAAAATAGTATTACTCTTAATTAACGCGAATTAAATATCTCTCCCTCGCGAAAAAATAACGAATCTATATACGCTCGATTTACCCGTATTCTCGGTTTGGTTACGCGAGTCACGCTCCCGAGTATTTCGAGGGAAAGGATTTTTTCATTCCATTCCTCTCACTCCTTGGTATTCCAATTATAAAATAACGCAAATTCCGCATTGTGCACGAACGAACTATTTCGCATGAACGGAGTGTGTCCGTGTGTTTGTGTGTGTTCTTCGTTTATCGTGCGACAAGGAACATCTTGGCTTCCGGCATCAATTTTAAAGCAGTCGTCTCGGTTGTCAATCTCCCGTTGAAATACGATGATAATAAAGAGCCGTATGAGCGAGGGATGAAAATTGTGTTTTCAGTGACGCTGATTTAAGTCATTTTATTATTTTAAAATACACGTATTTTTAAGGATTAATTCAGATTTTTAGTGCTGAAGTTTTGTCCCTTCAATTGGGATTTGTTTATCTGGGAAACTGTTAATTTCAATTAATTTCTCTTAATTTCAGTTAATTTTAAGCTTTGCATGTTTCTTTATTCTATATTCTACCACTGCTAAACGACCGTATTTTAGCAATTATAATAAACATTATGCATAAATATTCTCCATGATTTACCACATATTAAATATTTCTGAAAGATCGACTTAAAAAAAAAACATTTTTAAATATTTAATATCATATGTTGGAAATAAACATTTTTTAAGTTTTTCAAATGTTCCGGATAAATTCTTAATTTTTCAAGGAATTAAAAATATTTCTAAATTTTATTATAACACTTCCAAAAAAATATCGCAGGTAGCGAACAGCCGTAGCGTTTTACTTTTAGAGTTAGAGATTTAATTTATCTTTTTTAAAGCATCACAAATATTATTTTGAAATTTTGAAACTGATGAAACACGTTGTTGAAAAATGCTGAAATTATTTCCAGAAGTTTCAGAAGTGTTTCAAAAATATTTGTCAAGCATTATGAATATTTTAGAATGTTTTGTAAATGTTTGGAAAAAATTTCCATGTCACGATTATTTCAGATGAATTGTCAAATGAAAGACATGAGATTGACTTTACATTTTGCTAAATAATGTATAGACTTTTTGCAATTAAAAAGAAATACCTAACGCATCGCTGTTTTCGTTTATTAAACAATAAAAGGACGTTTGCTCAATATGCAGTAAAAACTTTTAATCATCCGGTTATAACTGTGGCAATTTCACGAATTTCTTCATACTCTGAGTACCTTACATTCGGGGATGCGAACAAAAATGTTTTCAAAATACTTTTCAGTTTGAATAACTATATATAATTCAACAAAAACCAATAATAAAATGTTTACATATTAATTATCTCAAATTAATTTTTTTTTGCTTCCTCATAGAGGGAGTTTTGTTTTCGTAAAATTTTTTTTCTTGAGATTTTAATGTCAATATACTCAAAATGGTCTAAATTGACAAGAAAAGTAGTTTTGAAAAAGTGTCCGGATATGTGTGCTCACATTTTTTTGTCACATACAGTAAAGTCATGTATCTCATTGATATACATTTGATAAAAATCGATTTCGGTTTTATGGAATTTTGAAGATTTTGAAAAAAATCTGTGAACACTCAAACTTGAACAAATTTGCAGCTATCGGGCTGAAACTTGGTATAAAACTTTATCGGGGTGGTGCCACCGTTGATACTGAATTTGTGCAAAATCGATAAAGCAGTTAAGATTTTATAGAAGTTTGCATTTTCATAATTGTTTTCAACACAATTGCAAAGTCGAACCTTGCTTCATTATTTTTTTTTATCCGCCATCGACAAAGTTTCCTCTATGAGAAAACCAAAAGTAAATAACGTACTTTATGATAGAGGAAAGTTAGTGACGGGTCAAAAAAATGAGTAGGTTCGACTTTGCAAATTTTATTTTTCCATTATACTATAAGTAATTATACGTACTGTTATAATATCTATGTAAAATTATTTTGCAATACATAAAAAGTCAAATGTAAACAACTATAAAATATTTATACCATTGTGCATTTTTTAATTACAATTTCAATTTAGTTAATTATCTGATTGCAATTAATTACAGTTTACGATTACCGAAAATGTTGCTACCAATTATAAGTATGGTCTAAAATTCTTTAAAATTGTATAGAAAAGAAATGTGTAGCTTTGCCAAGAAGCTGGAATATTTTGTGTTGCTTTGTGTAATCACTGAAGGTTTTATGAAAAGTGAACGAAATACGTCGGCAAGTTTTTTAGTCAATCTCAAAGGGAACCTTCGTTGGATGGTTCCCAGCGCAGCGGCGAGAAAGCGACCTTTTGATCCTCGATTTTAAGCAGTTATAGCGTGTTCTCCGCCTCGTCGGAAGATGAAAGGTGATGACAAACGACGCATTACTGTCCGTTTATCGTGCACCGTGGCTCAACATAATATAATGTAGTCCATCCATGTTGGCAAGCCATCGCTCTCATATTATGTGCTCGCTTGTTAATAAGTGGAGAAAATTTAAGTGCCCGCTCGCTGAGATTGCAAGCTGGTCACGGTCTCAAGTTATCCGGCACTCGCGTCATCATTCTGCTTTCCGGTTAAAAACCGTTTCCTGGTATATTATTACCCCTTAGCTTTTATCGCCCAGGCTGATGATCGACAGCTGTGAATAATCGTCACTTTAATTTGAGTTCTGTGAAACCTTTGTTGATAATTGTTCCTCCTGGGCTTGAGAAATGAATTTCATAATCATTAAACAGCAGTGCACAGTGTTCAATTGAATAGCGCCGATTATGCCAAATAAAAAAAAATGCCTATGATTAGTTGTGCTTTTAAAGGAAACCCGATATTCGGCGGCAGTTATCAATAATTCAGCTATAAGTGTAAAGCCAACAGTAGTTTGCATTACTCAGCTTAAAAAAGTGAATTATCATAGACACAATCAATGAGCGACTTAAAGTAAAATTTTAGAAATATGTCTTGAACAATAAAGAATTAATTATATATCAAATATTTAGGTACTACAAATCGATAAACCTTTGGCCCTGACATCTTTTGATTTGTCCGACATTTTTATTGTGCTATTGCATCTGTTGAAAAAAGCAGTTTGAATTTTATTTTTTTTGAAAATCCAAAATTTTTATCATTATTATTATTTAATGTTTTTATAAAGTTACAGTTCCAGTACTTGAAAATTGCTTACTTATGAAATTTTATCATCTTTCAGCAGAAATAATAATATAAAGAATGTTGGGTCAAATTAGAAAGGCTTAAATGCGCTTGATAAGTTTTCTATGGATAACTACTTGAGTGAGATAAAATTGCAAGAAAATGAATATCGGGCAAGTTAAAAATATCGGTTTTACCCAGTCACAAGTTAAGAACAATTAGCGCTATATTTCGCAGAGAAAAAAAAGTGTCTGTCCAAGTAGGGAACGAGATCTCGGTGCTTTTGGTTGGTCGTGTCAACCTTGTCACACTGAACCGAATTCCTGAGCAATATCTCAGCATTGTTGTCTTGAGAGCTCAGACAAAACATAAACGTTAACGACAAGTGTGTACGTCTACAAGATTAATTAGGAAGCGAGGATAATTAGACGGGACGGTCCATTGACCTAAAAAAATAAAGCCAACGTGCAATGTCACGTAGACTGTTAGTCGTCTGGCTTTCTACCATTTTATCAGCTTTGGGACTTGATTAATCAGCTTTCACGTACGACAAAAATGTTTCTTAATTAAGTTCGAAGGTACTATTGGATTATTAAAAAAAAGTAACAAAAAGTTTTGTACGGATATAAATAAATTCCATTTTTTTATTTAACGACGTACTCGCATCCTTGAGTCAACAACTTTGTAAGATAATACAGTACTCGGTGTACTTAGTTCATTAGATATATAAAATAACGACGATTTTATCTTTTTTATATTTTTGTTTTTTTTTTATTTAGATAGAAAATGACGTTGGCGAGTTGGGTACTCGCGATTCATATGGCCACGGCATGTTGATTATTGATCGAGGCTCATTTAATAATATGGTCTCCTTGGATTGTTCTGAAAAGTCGAATCGCAAGGATTATCCTATCACGGTTTTTTTTTAATTGAATTAATTCGTCGTATACTTTCTTTTTGTTCCTATACTTACCAAAGGATTTGGCCTAAATCTATAGGCGAGCATCATTCGTTTCCTATAAGCATCAAACTCGTCGTCGTCCCGCGATATACCGTCAGGTCGTTCCGAACCAAGGCCCGCACTATCTAGCCTATTCGTCGCTCTGTAAAAAATAATTATGTTAATTTTAGGAGTTCGGATTATTTTTCATGTTGCAAACTCGAAACTTGCGCATCGCGTTATCTTTTCTGTTCTTTTTCTCCTGCGAAATATAAAAAAGAGGAAGCGCACAATTCTACTCTGCAATTCTTAACAATTTGAAATGTTCTGTTCAAGAATTTTTACTCATTTTTACTGAAACTTGTAAAAATATGAATTAAATTGTAAAAATATCAATCAATGTCATAAAATTCAAATCTCTCCACGAATGTCGACCCATTTCTATTTCAAAATATGCTGATCCATTTATTAAGTGCTTCCAAAATTAGAAGTGGTAAAAAAAAATTCCTGTAAAATCCGAATTATTTTACCGATCTTCAGGAAATAAAAGTCTCTCCAGCAACGCTGAATATTAATTCGTTCCCGCAGAAAAATCGAATTTGGCTGGTCAACGTTAACTTGATTTACATTAATTTTTCGAGGAAAAAAAATCTGTAAATTCTGTATCTTCTTATAAGTTCGGCTGAAATTTAATACCGTTCTCTTGACCATTACTTTATTTATAAAAAGAACTATTTAGTTCAGTAACTAAAATATTCGGCTGCTACATCGCGCACAGGCTCTTTAAAAAAATTATAGTTAATAAAATTTGAACAAGGGTTTCAATTACTGCGTAAATTATTGCAAAAAGGGAGCCTAACTCCTCTAACTTAACAAGTTTTGAATATCCTGATATGAAATTCCTAAAAACAATTTTTTTTTGTTTTCATGAAAACAAAACTTTTTTTTTTATACGGAGGAAATTGATGTAAAAGTGGACTTACTTGTTCACTGGCTCTACACGTCCGCTGCCCTCGCTACCGAGTCCTTGACCCTCGCTCCATCCAAGTTTTTGCAACATTTGGAACCCTAAATAAGACGTTTTATCGTTAAACATAATATTTATTCACCTCGCTGATAATTATTGCTAAGCAATTTTGATTGGCTCACCAATGTTATCCTCCTTCAGCTTGAACTCCTTGTAATCGCTGAGATCCGGTTCTTTGCCTTGCTTCAAGGCGCTATACTGTTCCATAAACCTTTTAAGCTCGTCCGGTGGCAAAAAATCGCCGATATGATGTTTTCCTTCAGCTTGCGCCGTCAATTCCTCCGCCCACATTTGCGTCGCTTCCATCTCAGCCGATCTAATCTTGTGTTCCCATGTACCACCTTCAACCTCCTCGTCACTGTCATATTCGTACTTGTGTTTTCCCTGAGCCTCCAAACGTTTTACTTCTTCTCGCTTTTTCAGCAAATTTTGATACAGAAGATTTATCTGCGAAAATTAATAGAAAAAAATTCTATGATGCTCCACTGACCCCAAAATATGATTGGAGTCTCAATTGAAGCTTCAAAGTTTAAGCTGGTCCATTAGATAAATTAAAAAAGCAACATTGTTTTTTTTATCGAAATTTCAAAACAATCATTCAGTTACCTTAATACAAGCTTCTAAAGTTGCTATGTTATATTTTTTCCGACACAGTGATTTGACTCAATTGAACTAGTCTAGCTTAAAAGATTGTTTAATTAATTTTTTTTTTCGAACAAAGACTAACTTTGTAATGATCTTCAGCTTTTTTCCATTGTTCCTCGCTGAGATCGAGAGTGCCGAAGGTCTGTCGCGCGTACTGAATCAAGGCTGGATCGTTCCTCGATATTTTACTCAACATCGGGTTCTTTCCTTTGGTATGTTCAATCTTTGGCGGTGTTAAAATCGCGGCTGATTGGCCTATTTGACTGGGTATCGCAATACCAGGCTGATGATAAATTGGGCCACAATCGGGCCTGTTGCCAGTTTGAATATTTATGCCAGTAACAGCCACTTTATTATCGGGCTCGCCCCAACGACTTCGTCGCTTTCTTTTGCGTTCTTCCCGACTATCTTCTTTGCAATGATCTACCGAGAAATAAAAAATTAGTCTAACAACAATAACGACAATATCATAACTAAGCATCATAGCTCTAAGACAACAGTGGAATAATTATAAAATATTGTAATGAAATGCCCAGTAATTCTTTTTGTTTCCTTAATTACTTCAAGAAAATCTATTTTGAGATAAATTTAACATTTAAATTTCAAAATTTGCTGCTCTGCATTTTTTAAAGTATTTAAGGTTGTTCTTGTGATACATTCAAGTCAATCGAGTACTATGATTTCAAAAATTGTTTGTTAGTTTAATAGAGAATACTATATTAAACCGCGAATTGGATAAACCTACCGTTTTGGGACGAATTTTTCTGTAACTTATCGACATCATCATTGTCACTAAGAGCTTCTTCAGGACAATAAGGCTCAGCACCGCTGCCCATCTTGTTCTCTTTTCCAGCTTTATCAGCACGAAACTTGGCCACCAATCCCCTGTACTGCAGATACGCTGCACTTTGCTTTTGGTGCAGAAACCTTGATTAAAACAATACTTAAAACGCTGCCAAGTAAGATATACGCCTATATAAAGTATCGAAATGCAGTGGAAATTAAACACTGTATGAAGTAACAAATAAGAAGAAAAGTTAAACTCTCCGTTACATAATTGGAAACTAAAATGTTAACGATTTTTAAAAACAAATGATATGAATCGGGCAAGTTACGGTGAACTGTGAATATCCGTTACGACGCAAGAGCTTCACAGAATATTAATGAAGTGTGGTTATAACGAGCAATTTTAACTATGAGATAAGTGTTTACAAAATGGCCACAGCCACTCAATAAGAGCACGATAATGAAAAGTATTTTCCACATCTATAGCGAGGATACAGAAGAAAAAAAATAAAATGATTAACCACGAGCGATAGCGAATCTAATAGCCTGTCATAGATCTTAAAGCGCATAATGTCAGAGATTAAGTGCATTGGGAGACATTACAGCATTTAAAACGAATCACGAATGACACGTCGAACGCCCTGGCATTGTGTTTATTAAAGACTGAAAAGAAACAAAAAATCTGGCTTGTTACATAAGAGTGTAAAGCAAGATATGACGGGCCGGTGTTATCGAGAATCAGTAAGCTCTCGCGAGTACGAATGCGGAAACGATGCTGGTGCATAAATACAAGTGATATCTGGGGCATTATACACCAACCGGACCACCTTTTACCGTGACCATCGTCGATATAGTTGATTATTTTTTTAGTCATTCACCCCAATGGATGGGACATGCTCCATTTTTTTCAAATGTTTCATCGCATATTTCGCGCACTTGGGAATTCCTAAAAATTGCGTTTAAAATTTTTCGAATGCACGTATCTTCTTGGATATGAGTAAAAAAATTTGAAAAAAAGTGGAGCTTGCTCCATCCATTGAAGTGAATGACTACAAAAATAACCACCTATATCGATGATAGTCGTGGTAAAAGGTGGTCCGGTCGGTGTATAATACTCCACCTGTAAGAAATTATGAGTTTTCTCAAAGGTGATCTACTATAGGAATATTATAAGACAATGCGAGCAAGATTGTACATCTTTTTTTTTTTTAATATGCTATGCCAATTAATAAGGACAAGTTGGGCGGGTAGTGCCAATAGAGGTGGATATAAGGAAACGCGCGCAAAAAAAAAGTTGTCAGAGAGGACAGTAGTTACCATAGTTTTGGATCTTGGGCATTCTTCTCCCGAACTTCCTGCTCAATCGCGTCACCGCAATCTGCCACGATCCGTGCGAGCTGCTCTGCTTCTACGGGACACACTTATAATTCATTGTTAGTGACGATGATTCATAAACATCAATTTTACAGTACAATATTTGCAACAGCAGGAGATCAATTATATTTATTGTGGCTATTTTCTTTGCATTATTTTTCCATTATTGAATAATAGATGTCCTGAGTTATGTCGATTTATGTAATGAAACTTAGTCACCTAACGAAAGGTTTTTTGAAATATTTTTGATTTATGAAACTATGGCTTTTCTAAAATTTGGATTTAAACTGTATAAAATGCACATCAAGCATAAAGTGCGCCAAAATTCTGCGAGAAGTAATATAACATTTTTAAGGCATTTCATGAATGCCCTTCTGAAGGGATGTTAGCTTTTAAGGGTTTAATTTATTTGGGACAAATCGCTTTTCGGCATGATTTTTTAAAATTAAGGTAGTCGTTTAAACATAGTTCGTCTAAACGTGGGATTCTAAGAGAATTTCGAACACTTCTCAATGACTTAAAATTCTGGAAAAATAAGGGATATGGAAGGTGTTCAATATAAAAGATTAATTTTCCATAATAATAATATCAAAATGTTATTAACAAATTAATGAAAAAATGAATTGTTCAACAAACTAGCCGGCAGCCAAACTTTTTTTATAATGAAAATGATTCATTAATTTTTCTGAATACGTATGATTTTTTTTTTAGAATTTTGTCTATTTTTTTTTTAAATTGCGGATTCCACCGTTCTTTTTGCCTAAAGAAACGCAATTTTGAAAAATTAGTCAAAATTCTGAAAAAATTCATACGTATTGAGAAAAATTAATGAATCATTTTCGTTTGAAAAAAAGTTGGGTTGCTGGCTAATTTGTTAAACGATTCGTTTTTTCATTAATTTATTGATAACATTTTGACATTATTACTATGCAAAATCAATCTTTGCACCACCTTCAATATGCCTATTTTTTTCAGATTTTTATGCCATTGGGAAGGGTCCGATACTCTCTTGGAATCTCACGTTTGGCCGGACTGTACTGACACGATTACCTTAATACATTTGTTTTAGAAGTATTTGTTCAACAACTGATATTATCAGTTGATATATGCATATTAAACACGAACTTTTAACGTTTTTAAAAACCTTTTTATACCTGTCATTATTCGTCATACTTGTATATTGAATTTAATATACAAAATTTGTCCACCAAGATTTGTACCTACAAGTATATTAATTCTCATAAAGATTTTTTTTTCTACAGTCTATAATTCAGTTAATTTTTAACAAACAACACAGATTTCTTTACACATTTCAATTCATATTTTTTGTCGTGTAAACATCAAATTAAAATCGTTATACTCTGACTGGCAGGCTCTTTGTCTTATAGATAATAATACCTCAATAGCTAAAATTCGTTCAATGGTACCATAAAAAATACGTGAAGAAAACAATTTTATTATTTTTTTCACGTTATATTCTGTTGCAAATATATCTGTAAAAAATATGTAGATTTATAATGCTCGAAGTGCATTTCATAAGTGTTGAATGCAAGTTTATTCATCCCACAATATCACCAATAAAAAATATTCTGCAATGCCTTTTTAGGTGACTTGGTCTTAACTAGAGATTCGCACAATAGTTTTATATCTCGTTAAATTAACGGCTGCATGAAATACTGTCGTGACTTGCAGCGTCTCTCAATAAAACCGTAACTGCTATCGTTATACAGTACAGTTAACGACTGTATAGACGGACATTACGAGGTCTGATAGTATTCCAAGGAGTCATCGAAACGAGGCTGACGATAACGAGTGAATCGCAACTAATAATATTGTTTCCAAGCCTGAGAAATCTAAAAAAATATTTAAGAAACTTTTTAAAGATAAATTTTGATAGTATTATTTTTCGAATCTTTTCAGGCTTAGAAAAAAATGTTATTAATAAAGCGTGGTATTAAAAAATCATTAACAAAATATATTCTCGTTCTTTAAAAATGCACCTCCTCCTACAATTTTGACTATTCAGGTTTCCGTTTTTTTATATCATTAATTTTGTCAGTGAAAAAAAAATCGACATAATTAAAGAATATGCAGATTGAAATATGCAAATAAGAAAAAAAATTCCAACTTTCTCCGTTTAATTTTTCACATAGCTGATTTTTTTATAGAACGTCCCTTTAACTTAAATTAAAAAAAAATCACAAAACATCCCGTAATATAATTCAATAAAAAATAATTTTAAAACCACCCAGCAGCTTATTTCAAACCCCTTATATCAAAATATCAAGTCTTTTACGTAAAAAAAAAACGAGTAATAAAACAATTGTGCAAACAGTAATTTTACGTTTACCACCATTTTCGTCTTAACAATAAAAAAAATATCATTAATACCTGTTTGATCGGAAGTAGTGAGATTGCTCTGCGGTGGTCTAACAGGTGGTGGTATCTGGACATTCGGCCTTCCGACCGAAATAGCTACTTGATTCTGAATAGGATACGTCGTGGTCATTAGATGAGTGGGCGGCGGTGCACTTTGAATCATAGCTGGTGGCGGCACATTCGGTGGCGGAACATTCGGCGGCGGAATGTTCAAATTCGGCGGTGGAACGGAATTTATCGTCGAGGGAACGTTTAGCACTGGTGGGGGCGGTGCTGACATAATCATAGGTGGCATAACCGAGGGTGGTGGTATGTTTGGTACACTGGCGACTGTTACGACAATCGCCTGTGGACCGGACATTGATAACATGTTCGGTGGCATTTGGGACATCGGTGGTAATAAATTCGGCGGTCGCACGTTAGGCGGTGGAATATTGGGTGGTTGCAAGTTTCCTAAAGGCGGAAGATTGCACTGTGGTGGCGGAGGAGGAGGCGGAATAATATGTTGTTGTTGTTGCTGTTGCGCCGACGAAGAAGGTGGATGTCCTTGCATGCTTTGCATCGAAACATTCGGTGAAATTTGCATGCTGGGAGGTGGAACGTTAGTGTTTGGCGGCATATTTTGTAACGGCGGTGGTGGAGGTCTTATCATGTGTGGCGGAGGAATTGGCATTCGTGAATTTGGCGGATGATTCGAGGGATGATTAGCCGGATGATTATCCATGCCTGAATAATTATTGCTCTTTAACAGTGGCATTCTGTGCATGTTTGGTGGTGGAACATTAGGCGCCATGTTTCGTATATTCGGCGGTGGGATGCTAGTCATTTGCATTATTGGCTGTGACATTAGAGGAGGAATGTTGGACGTTTGGTTTAGGTTTTGTGAAGATTGATTTTGTGGGTGTTGATTGAATTGCGGTCGTGGACCGTTTGGTGGAGGTTGATGATAATTGTGACGGGAATCTGGACTTGGTGATGAACGACGTCTGGTTGGTGATGGACTTGAGGAAGAACTGTGACGACGGTCTAAAGTTTTTCCCCAACGAGAATCGCCGCGTCTGCGATCTCGCCTATTCTCCCAGTCACGATTTTTCTCGTTATTCCATCTTCTGTCTCTTGTGTTTTCGTAGCTTCTCTCATCTTTCTTTTCTTCCTTTTTTTCGTCTGGTTTTGATTGCGGCGAGTCTTGCTTTGTGCTGCTACTGTTGCTGCTACTGCTGCTGCTGCTGTTGTTGTTGCCGGTTGACTTGTTGTTTGATATCTTTTTGAATTGGTCTAGGAAACTGCCGTCGTTGACGAATAAATTAACTGTCTGGGAGGATAGGGCTGGCTTCTCCTCCTCTTTCCTATAAATAAACACAACTGTTGACCTCTATTCTCATGTCTGTGCCACTGGCGTGCAATTAAATTAGTCTGATGATTCAATTTTGTACAAACACTTGCGAGCTTGCAAAATAATATTGAAAACCAAAGAGATTTGTCATGAAACAATTATTTTATTTTATTATTCATCTTTCAATAGGCAATTTCAAAGCAGGCAAGACTTTTGTGAATCACGGAAAACATAGTTTATGGATGGATAGAGATAATGAGAAAATGCAAGATCTTAAGTATTAACAAATAAAAACTGTAAGTCAGCAATTAACAAAAACAAAGATTCTATTTATAAATTAACCTCTGCCATTTCACTACTGCTTGTATAATTAAGTTGGAGTGCAATTATTATAGTCAGATAATTCCATTGTGTTAAAAACTTACAGGAATAAAAAAAAAAGAAAACCAAAGAGAATTGTCAAGTAACAACTATTATAGAAACTAAATAGGCAATTATATTTCTTAATAACACTTATTGCTTATGAAAATGTTTAAAGCAAGAAATACTCTTGCGAATCATCAAAAGAATTGTTTTCTGATGCACCAAGATAATGAGAAAATGCAGAATTATCGCATATTACAAAATAAAAAACTGTGAAACACTATTTAATAAAAACAACAACTCTAATGGCTGTTTAATCTCTGTATTCTGGTATTATTTACCATGTTGTTCAGAGAATGTGAATTTCATTTTTTTCTACCACTTTCAGTCTTGAATAAAAACTCAAGAAAAGAAGTTGCAAAAAAAAAGGAACTTAACAGAAGTATCAAGAAAGACAATACACATTCAATAGCCTATCATATTTCCCAATACGACTCTTTAGCTTTGAATGGAAAGTTTCGCAGGTGGAAGAACTATCGTGAGTTGCAGTTGAGTTTCATTGTGGAAAAACAATCATAAAGAATGTTGTTTACAAATGCAGAGATGATCACAAAATGTAGGATTGCCAGTATAAAAATAACAACTATATTGGCATAATTAATAAAATTAAAAAAATGGACTATTTAAGCTCTTTTCATCAATAACCATGTTGCTGAAACTATCTGCAATTAAATTAGTTCAAATTGTCAATTCTAGAAAAAAAAAACATTCTCGTTAATAAAAATGTAGAAAACCAAAGAGAATTTTTAAAAAGGGCGATAGATTATTCTAGAAACCAAACTGAAAGTTTTCGAAGAAAGGACATTTTTCTCTCATCTCCGAACAACGTTTCCGAATGCAAAAAAAAAATAAGTTTCAATTATTGCAAAATACTGTAAAACTGTAATACAACAAAAAGAAACATATGACTATTAAATATCTGTCACTCCATAAATGAAAAAAAAATTGTAATTCTTGAAGACTAACGAGAATGTACAATACGACCAAAATACAAAACATAGAAAAAAAGAAAATAACGGAGATTGTAAAAATGGTGGAAGACTATTTTTGTTAACTCGTTCTTTATAAGTATAGATAAAGTGAAATAACATATTACAGGAATTTAGCTGAATTAAATAAATCGTAATTTCAGTTATCATTTTTTAAGTTTAAAAACAAAGAAAGGGAAAATTGTTTTTCCTTTCACACGAACACTTCAAATATTCTAAAATGGAAATTACTTAAACTCTAGGTGTGGAAAAGAGCTTTTGCGCTTAAGCACCTACGGAGATTGATGGTACATTAGGGATTCTTCTTTTTTAGCTTTAAGTCAGTAAAACTAAATCGTATTTCTATAATTGTAAAAACCCCAATGTACTCATACAATAATAATAAATAAAAATAAGAATAATGCACTAACACAGAAGCGTTCCTAACCTCAAAATAAATGCATCGAATATCTATTGTTAGAAACGCTGAAAAGGGCATTGAAGCATTTCAACTCGATTATAAAGTATATAAAGCATAACGACGCAGTTTTATCGTCATGAAAAAAAAAATTGATTAAAACCCTCCCAGCAGCGATGATGCTAACTAGACGAAGTGCATAATTCGCTCCAATTGAATCGGGCCACTAAAGTCCTCGGGTGGATAAAAATAAGTACAAATGATTTTCCAATTGTCACGTAATAGACAAAGCCCACTGTAGTCTTTATATAATTTTCCATTGTAACAAGATAAATTCGATGAAACACTCGTCATCAAGATTTTCAGGTCCAATGAGATGAAAATTTTCGTTGAATGCGACGCTATATAATAAAATTCGGTGCATCGACCGAGAGGAAATTTGCAGATTTCTGGAAGGCAATTTTTGGTGCGAACTTTGGAATAAAGTGGAAATAATATGCGAGGAAAAACTTACTTTGACGAAGTATTTGCTTTGGCAATCGTAGCCGACGATGCCGACGACGATGTCGAGGCGGCGGAGGCGGAAATCGCTGGTTTTTTAACACTTTCGACAGCCTGTTTGGCCTTTAATTCTTGCATTTTTGCCTGTATCTCCAGCTTCTTCTGCTGTATTATCTGCTCCTGTTTTGACATCTGTGCGAATCTCTCGTTTCTCGATGTTTTCGAGACAAACGGATCGGAACCTTTAACACCGCGATACGCCATGTTTACTGTTAATCCGTGACTGAAAAATCCGTGGTACGCTGCACTCTGCGCGCTGGCTACGGTATAACATACACGCCTCCTACTACTACGGCGCGTATCCGGAGTACTACCTTCAGACTTTACGATTATTATTTTTTTTTTTTTTCTTCTTTCTCGTGAATGAGAACCGCTGAATGCAACGTCACGATACTGCGCTTGGTCATGTGACGTGCGCATCGACTAGTGCGCAATAAAGACTACCACCTTATTTGCGCTATGTCGAGTGGTAAT
This sequence comes from Perithous albicinctus, assembly GCA_964016905.1. Classification (NCBI taxonomy): domain Eukaryota; kingdom Metazoa; phylum Arthropoda; class Insecta; order Hymenoptera; family Ichneumonidae; genus Perithous; species Perithous albicinctus. The sequence continues at coordinate 7,138,898 of OZ024695.1, forward strand.
TATGATATTTTTGATAATCATTTTTTTTTTTTATTTAATGAGCGCGATGCGCGCGCAATTTTCACGCTTTAGGGAGAATGCAATCATAAATGTCACGTATTAATAACATTTGCGTTAATTACTTTATATGAGGCATGCCATGTGAATTTCGACACCCAAAAAAAACAAAATTCTCAATTTTTTTTTTAAGTGGTATCACATAGATGCACTAAATTTCAAAATTAAAAAAAAAAAAAACAAAAATTGCCGGAATATGCCAATTTTTCTATTTTTCATTTAATGTGTAATTTCTCAAAAACGATTAATTGTATCGAAATCACTGAAAAACGAAAATCTGCGTTTTTCCATGGCCATCAAGAAAAAAATGTACTTAAAATTAATTGTGTAATTTCCAGCCTCATTTTATGGCAAAACAACCAAAACATCTTTTTTTAAAGGACTTCCGGTTTCGTCATCGGGAAAATTGCCTCGAAGTTTATAAGTGATCGCCGAATTTTGAGTATTTTTGTTTTCATGGGATTCTGAAATGTTTATAAGTTATAGCAGTTTGAGATTTTTTATTTAAAAAAAAAATCCATTCCATATGAATTTCGACACCCAAAAAAAACAAAATTCTCAATTTTTTTTTTTAAGTGGTATCACATAGATGCACTAAATTTCAAAATTAAAAAAAAAAAACAAAAATTGCCGGAATATGCCAATTTTTCTATTTTTCATTTAATCTATAATTTCTCAAAAACGATTAATTGTATCGAAATCACTGAAAAACGAAAATCTGCGTTTTTCCATGGCCAACAAACAAAAAAATGTACTTAAAATTAATTGTGTAATTTCCAGCCTCATTTTATGGCAAAACAACCAAAATATCTTTTTTTAAAGGACTTCCGGTTTCGTCATCGGGAAAATTGCCTCGAAGTTTATAAGTGATCGCCGAATTTCGAGTATTTTTGTTTTCATGGGATTCCGAAATGTTTATAAGTTATAGCAGTTTGAAATTTTTTATTTAAAAAAAATAAAATCCTTTTTATCAACGTCAGGACGCTTATCGTCGGCAATATCAAGTGTTTCATAATTTTTTGCATACAGACCAATATTTTTTATAAAGCTCAGTTTATAACGGCGAATTTTTTAGTTTGAGAAGTAATTAAGTTGTGATTGAAGGAGAAAAGAAAATGATATTCGAACAAAGAACGATATAACTCCTTTTATTATTATACATTATGTATTATATTATATCTGCTCAATATACGTAATACTTATTTTCATACTTTAAAGTTTATACATTTTTTTATTAGCTTTCTTTATGTATTTGATTTTTTTTTTTAATGCTACAACTTATAAACATATTTTGGAATCTCATGAAAACAAAAATATTCCAAATTCGGCGATCACTTACAGACTTCGAGGCAATTTTTCGAATAACGAAACCGGAAGTCTTTCTATTTAAAAAAAATGTTTTTGTTATTTTTGCCATAAAATGTAGCCTCAAAGGACAGAATTAATTCCGAATACATTTTTTTCTTGTCGGCCATGAAAAAACGCACATTTTTGTTTTTTCTAGTGATTACGATTCATCGTTTCCGAGATATTACATATTAAATATAAAGCCTGCAAAGTACGTAGAATCTTGCAAATTGCTTCTTGCCAATTTTCTATCTTTCACAAAGCTTTCTTTTGCAAAGCTACCTCTGTGAGAAAGTATGTTAATCAATTTTGGCTTCCTCATAGAGGAAGCTTTGTCAAAGATAGAAAATGGTGAGGAAGCAATTTGCAAGATTCTACTTTGCAGGCTTGTTTGAGCTCGAAGGATATTTAAAAAAAATACAAAATTTCACTAAATTTGAACCACTCGACCGATTTGCGTCAAATTTTCACTCAAACCCTGTACCATGGTAGTCGACGTGTGAATAAAGTTTGAAGCCGGTATGTCGTAATTTGTGCAAGCTAATGTGTAAACGAAATTTTTCAAAATATTGGAAATGCCATAAAATTCGAAACTCTTGACCGATATTGCTAAATATTGAGCTAAATCTGCAAAGAATTTTGAATTTTTTTTTTGTGACGGCATTTTTTTTTTATTTACCAAAATCGAAATTTACCGACATATCGACAGTTCCTTTCACTAAATTCATCATTAATAATCAATAATCGCGAAATCATGTCGAAAATTGCAGCCGGGTATCTCTGATTTTACAGGGACTGAAGTCTTTGCAGATATCTAAAAGAAAAAAAAATTGAAATTGCAATAATATTAGAACGACTTTATCGATTCTCGCCAAATTTGGTACACATCATGGTTTGATGGTAGTCCATTTACGTACAAAATTTCAGCCCGATATCTCATAATTTGCGAAAGTTATAGGGTGAAAGGAATTTTTCAAAATTTTCAAAATGCTGCAGAATTTTTTATTTTCCAACCGATTCACGTCAGCTACAATCCTAAACGTTGTTGTATGACAGCCCACTTGCTCGCCAAATTTGAAGAAGATACAGCTAAAATTAAGAGAGTTATCGCGCTTACAAGGAAATATGTACATGAACACACACATACATACATTTCGTACAGATTACTTTTCTCGAAATTTGGACCATTCTGAGTACGCTGACATGAAAATCTGAACAAAAAAAATTTGACGAAAACAAAGCTTCCTGTATAAAGTAGCAAAAAATGAAAACATTCTCATATTATGACAAATTTTTTTTCTTATTTTAATATTCGGTGCAACTATTGATACCACTAAACCTGATTTTGAGGATTTTTTTTTTTTGGGTGACCAAATTCATATGGAATGCCCCATATTGGCGATTTTACTACAATTTGACATTTGAATATAAAAATTCAAATCTACATAATATTAAAGAAATTCTAGTATTTTAGAGCATTTAAAATATTTCTGTCTTTTTCAGTCGAGAAAAGAAGAGCTTACAATTTTGTTTTTCTGAATAATTATTAGCGTGTTTCACAAATTTTTGAAAATTAATAAAAAAAAAAATGTCACGACAGTGCGTTTGACCATGTAACGTACACATCGACTAATGCGCAATGAAACTGTACCACCTTATTTGCGCTATGTTGAGATGTGTTTATGATATTTTTGATAATTAATTATTATTTACTTAACGAACACGATGTGTGCTCTATTGTCACGCACTCGCGATAATGAGATAATAAATGTGGCGTATTAACATACGCGTGAATTACTTTACATGAGACTTCACTATAATGTATTAATTAGTTTTATTTCGTCTTTTTTCGTAGATCAACTTAATGTCATAATAATATAACAATTTAATTCTATCCTAATAATTATTCTGGTCTATAATCAACGTTGATACCATTTTAATTTAACAAATTAAAACTTGTAAGCTTTACATATTTTTATTTTTTCACTTTTAATTCTACAAAAAAAAAAAAAAACTATACATTCGTCTAATTTACGAATATTTTAAGTATGAAACGAAAAAATGCTTTCAAATCAACGAAACGGTTTTGTTATTTAAAAACTGGCACTCGGATTTTGCATTGAAGAAATACTCACTTTATATCGTATTTGTTTCATTCGATAAAATCTAAAGATATTTTGGCATGCCTAGTCAATAGTCGTAGGAAAACGAAAAAAAATAAATCTAAAGACTAGCGATTTAAGTGTATTTTCATTTTTTTTTAATTCGTACAAATTGTACAGTTTCATAAAAAAAAAATAGGAAAATATTTATTTAACGATGTTCATAAACAAAATTCAACAATAATTATTTAGCATTGCATAATTTTTCACGAGACTCACCCAGCAATATTTGTTGGAATTCACGTTACCAGAATGTCGTATTAAAACTCGTTTATATTAAGTCGTTACTTCACGTGGATACCATGGTGATATACAAAGTCTATGAACCAGTACCTTTCCTTTACAGTTCAACAGCGTTTCCTTGCAGTAAATCATGTGCAGTATATCACGATGGAGTTCGAGGAGCCTTGCATTTATCGCATGCGAAAAATATTGTCAGATCTATCGTTAAATATTGAAACAGCCCTTAAAAATGCTCACAGCAGCACGAGCATGACCTGTAACAAACATTCCGAGGCAGCGATTGGCTTCTTAGAGCACTTGTACATGTTCAACGAACTCGTGAATGCTCGAATGCAAATTAATCCTATAGAAAATTTGGAACGTGACGAATATCTGCGTGATTCAATTGCTAATCTAAAAAGTGCTTTAGAAGAAGTCGAGAGTAATTTTTTTTTTTTTCACAACGCGCTAAGTTATTGAAATATTACAATTCACGTTTTATTAATTGAACAGATTTTTAAAAAGATCTACGATTTATTTTAAAAAATTAAAAAAATAAAAGATTAGTTAAAAAAAATACACGAAAGATATTTTGAATTTCCTAAATTCACAAATACATGTATTTTTTTTTTTGTAAAAACTAGAAACGACATAAAAGTTTATCAAATTACAAATTTAAGTTTAAATTTACACGGTTATATTTCTTTAAACGTGTAAAAAAATGTGTAAGCTCGTCGAATTCACGAAGAAAAAATTCTAGTATAAAAATTATAAAATGGAAAAGAATTGTCATATTTCCAAATTTTTATTTACTACATTAGAAGTGACGCAAAATAATTTTTCAATTCGGGGATGATACTTTAGTTTTTTAAATAAAAATGACAAGGAGATATTACGTACAAAGAAAGCACGAAATTTGTAACAAATAATGTTTGTACTTTTTTTTGCATTTTGTAAAATGTGTGTCAGATTAAGAAAACTTTTTTGTGAACTTCAGAAAGATTCAGCTAAAATTACACAAATTTCAGTTCAGTTTTTACTGTGTATATTCAGATGCTACATTCTATAGTGGATCAATATTTTGTAATTGAAAAATAATAAGAAAAAATTGCTCTACAGCATTAAAATCCGAGCTGGAGGAGGAAAGGTCGGTGCATAAGCGCGTCGTTCAAGTGATCTCTAATGAGATTTCCGAGGAGAATTCACTTTTCGAGAAAATCAAGGCGAGACATACTGCGGAAATAACCGAGAGAAGGTATGTATTTATTAAAAATTCAAATTTTTTAGCTGCAATAAATTATATTAAGCTTTATTACAATAAACTAATCTTTTATTTTTATAAATATAGCAATTGCATGTTATTATAATAATTATATTATTGACTTTCCTTCCCCGTAGAGAAAGCTTCTTTTTTCATGAATAAAAAAAGTATATGAAAAATAAAATCGAGATTTCCATTAAAGAATACAAAAACAGAAGAAACTTGCAAATTGCTTCCTCATTAGATTTGCTTTTTAGAAATCTGTCTCTATGAGGAAGTATGTTGATCAAAAAACAAAAAATAATTATGAGGCAATTTGCAAGTTTCTACTTTGCAGGCTTGTTTATTTTTGAAAGACATTTTCAAAAAATTCAATCTTTCGTAACATTTTATCGGTCGAGCGACTTGCGGTCACTTTTTACTGAACCATTGTTTAATGGTAATCCATGTGTAAACTAAATTTGATTTTTAAAAAAAATTACAATTGCCAAAAAATTTGAACCGCTCATCAGATTTGTACTCAAACCTTTTTAGATGATGGTCCGCATGTGTACAAAATTTAAGATAAATCTGTGAAGAATTTCGAAATTTTATTTTTTTTCGTGACGACATTTTTTAAATTTTTGGTCACTAAAATCGAAATTTACGGAAATTTAAGAAAAAGTTTATTCGACTAAATTCATCATTGATAATCAATAATCGTGAAATCATGTCGAAAATTGCAGCCGGATATCTCAGAATTTACAGGAGATGAAGTATTTGCAGACATTAAAAAAAAAATGAATATTCCAATAAAATTAGAAGCACTCTATCGATTCTCGCCAAATTTGGTACACACAATATTTGTATGGTAGTCCATTTACATACAAAATTTCAGTCAGATATGTCATAATTTGCGAAAGTTGTAGGGTGAAAACAAATTTTTCAAAATTTTCGAAATGCTGTAAAATTTTTATTTTTCAACCGACTTGCGTCACCTACAATCCCAAACATTGTTGTATGACACCCCACTTGAGTGCCAAATTTGAAGAAGATACAGCTAAAATTACGACAGTTATCGTGTTTATAAGGACATCTGTGCACGTACACACACACACACATACAGACATTTCGTACAAATCACTTTTCTCGACGTTTTGGACCATTCTGAGTGTCCTGACATGAAAATTTCGAAAAAAAAAAATGTTCACGAAAATCAAGCTTCCTCTATGAGGAAGCAAAGCGAATGTCTGGATGAATGTTGAGGCTTACATAAATTTACCTTTTTCATTTAAGGATGCATTACACATATATCCCGAATCAACTGTTTTAATGTCTTAATTAAAAATGGTTTAATTAAAATTTGTACACTTTTTGGTAATCTTCTTCAGTAAAAAAAAATATGTTGTAACAAATACGACAGAAAACTTTGTTTTCGCGTTCTTAAATATAAAATTAATTCTACGATTTTTCCAAATACATACGATTTAATAAAAAAAAATGATCTTGTAATCCATTTTCGTTTTCGAGAATTTTCGAATTCTCTTTTAATGAAATGTTTCATTCAACACTTTTGCGATTTTATATGCGTAACGTAGAACCTTTCTATGTAAAATATTCATAAATTGTGAGATTTCAAACATATAGAAAAAGAAACAATTATAGGAAAGTTCTAAAAAAAAACGTATTTAAAAAAAATTAAGCTTTCTAACAATTTCTTTCACTAATTTATTAATACTGTAACCACTTTGGCGTTATAAAACGTGGACAATAATGAGAAAACAATTCGCAATTTTCCAGCTTTCATTCTCCTTCCGTAAAATTATAATTCTGTACACTGATTTATTTGTATTAATTGCAATTAATAAGTGCTGTTATTTTATAAAATGATATTTAACGATTTTAAAGAAAGGAGTCGGAAATGGAAATATCAAGGATTAAGGAGGAAACCAGTTTAAAGACAAAGCGCCTTGAGGCGGAGATTGATGCGAGGAAAAACAGAGTTGCGAATACTTTGCGAGGAAACTTAAGCCACGAGCGAGAATTGTACGCGAAACGGTGAGTTATAGCGGAACCCTTTTGAAGCTTAAGTACGCTAACAACTTTCACCCTCTCTCGAGTTAATCGAGTTAATTATTCAGCTCGAAGGTCGAGAGACGGTATCTTGCAGTTCTGGCCAAGTACGACAGTGAGGTTGGCGAGTTTCATCGTACCATGGAGAGTCTTACAGAGGAACTAAGTTGCCTCGACGATAGACTCAAGGATCTTCAGGTACGTCAGCGAAAATTCTATTATAAGCCACGATTGGCTTTACAGATAAATCAATTGATTGGATAATAGGATCAGCTAGCTGTTCAAGAAGTCCAATACGTCCAACTTAAGAACGAACGTGAGATCTCTATCCTCAAATCTTTTACCGAGGATTTGGAGAACTTTGAAAAAACACGCGCTGCTAAAATCATTCAAAGAGCCTGGAGATGCTTTTACGAGCGTTCCTGCATGCGAAAGAAAAAGAAATCGAAGAAGAAGAAGTAATAATAATGATAATATGTTTACCAGCTATTTTATCCTTTTTTAAGATAATAGTTTTTTAAGCGTTTAATAGTTAACATTTTTTTTATCGAATTTTTTTTTAGTATTTTTTGTTGTACAGAGTAAAATATCGAGATTTGTGTGATTTAAACATATTCATCACAAACGTTCACAGAATTTTGGTGTTAATTTGACACTATATTTTTTGTGAATTATTAAACTAAAAAAAAATACCAAAATAATTTGGTAATAATTTTGTATTATTTCATTTTACGAAATATGTTTTGACTTTTTTACAGAATCAAAAAATGAAATTTTGAGGTCTACTACACAATTTTTTTAATCGTTACAAAATATTAATGTACGGACAAAAAATATACTGTTATTCGTCCGGATAAATTTCTAACAGGTTTACGAGTTTTACCGGATGAATAATCTATAATGCGTAAATTCGGTAACTATCCGTACGACTACCCATAGTCAAATTTCAAATGTCAAATGTTATAAAGATTATAATCTAGTAGCAAAAGAGCTACTTAACTTTTAGTTAACTATTCATAAATGAATAGCTTTAAATGTGGTGACCATTTTTAGAATTCAAAGATAAATGTGTACGTTATTTCGATGTTGGTTACATCGACATTTTTTTAGGGTAATTTTGCTAACCTTGATGCAAACTTTTTTAAGAGACTGAAAATCATTAATACCATATAAAATGATAGATTTTTCAAAAATAATTATTGTAATTCATTATCAAGATAATTAAACGAATGAAATTTCATTCATTTTGAAGACAGCAGCAATAAATTTGTAATACCGAAGTGCTAAGATTTGTAAAAAACAATTTTATCAAATAAGTAACAAATACATTTCTTACTTTAACAAAAGGTAATTTTATAATTAACAATTTTATGGCTCAACTAATTAAGTGATCCAAATGAAAATTGTAGATTTCTTGAACTTACCTTGTTTTTAAATAAATTTCATGAGTTCACACATTTTTTATATACTTTGAAACCCAAATATTCATAATTTCAAGTAACGAAAATTGTTATTTAGTAATCTTTGTTAATTGCTTTTTGTTTTCTAGAAAGAATCATGAATATATTAAAAAATGAATATACTTACTTCTTCTGCTTGTCGTATAATCGAAATTGCTTTTCAACCTGTACTTTTTACTGTAAAAATAAAACTAACAAACTTATTCTTATAAAATTAACAAAAAAAAATGATTGACCCTTCTGGAGAGAAAGTTTTTGTTAAATATACAAAAATGTTACCGTCGTTTTGACTTTGAAGGTAAATAATATATTTTAATTTAAGATACACAGACGTTTTAAAAATGTCAATAATTCAGATAATGATTTCCTCAATAGCTTGTCAAACATCAGTCTTCAAAAAATTGTCGATAAAAGGAAATTAGTCAGATAGCCTAAATTCACGTGAAATTGATTTCCCGGTTCTTCGTGATATCGATACAAATAACAGGGCTAATAATTATTCGGGTTAGTCAGGTGTATATCGATGAAAAAAAAGGTAATCATTGGTCGGGACATTGAAGCATTCGATCACAGTGTCTGTTTGTGATATTCTCATGTCATATTGATTTGTCGAAGAGCGAACCGTCATACAACAAGCGTCGCTCGACCGACAAACGCGAAGCTATTCCATCGAGATAGCCGATTCGGTACATATACGCGCGTATCGATCCACCCTTATCCGCGTTTGCTCTGTTCTAAATTTAGAATAAACGGGCAAAAAAGAATAAACCTGACGAGGTTTGCAACGAATCACGAAAAAAAAGAGGGAGTCAAAAGTTTTCGCCAGGAGAATGTCTCAGTATTTTAATTCCCATTAAAATATTTATTCCCAAACACAAATAATATAAAGCAAAATAAATCTTTCATATAGTTGCATATATTTCCAGAAATTTTTTTTTGTAATTTCAATTAATGTCAATTTATGAAAATATGTCTTACTATCATATCTGGACAACGAATAATAATTTTAGTAAATAATTATAAATTTTTCAGTAATATGTATTATAATTAAATAATCAATAATGTAATATGATTAAATTATTATTATTTTATTATAATAAAGTACAAGACAACTAGACACTCGAAGAGCTCACAGATTGACATAGGCACTCACCGATACTCACAGACAGTCACAAACACTCACAGACACTCACAAACACTCACAGACAGTCATTTACATTTCGTTTTTACAGATACTCACAGATATTCAGAGACACTCACAGACACATTCATATGAATTCAAGTCACACATACACTCACTAATACACTAATCGATTATATGAATTCCACTGATACCGATACGTACAGAGACTCAAAGATATAAAGCCTATACTCATGGACATTTATATAAATTTTATTCAAATAAACTCATAGATACTCACAGCAATTAGAGTCACTCGTTAATACTCACATATATTCACTGGCAAAATGTATATTCAACATTATTATTTCAAAGTTATTTATTGTGTGTACGATTGTGTACTGTGAAATGATTTTATTTGAAAAAAAGCATTTAAAACTGAAAGTGTATATATGTTTGTACCCATAGTCAGAATCGGAAGGGCGTATGTCTCCCCACCAAGGAATTCTTAAGGATAAGGGGTTTCCTTAGGAATAGAGGGCTCCCTAGAGATAGGGGGTTTCCCTAGGGATTAGACTCTACCTTAAGGTAGATGGTTTCATTGATGATCCTCTAGATATTAAAGTTTCCCTAAGGATAGAGAGTTTCTTAAGGATATGGTGGTTTTCCTAAGGATAGAGGGTTCCTTAGGGATATGGGAGATTCCCTAAGGATAAAGGGTTCCTTAAGGATATGGTGGTTTCCCTAAGGATAGAGGGTTCCTTAGGGATATGGGAGTTTTCCTAAGGATAGAGGGTTCCTTAGGGATATGGTGGTTTCCCTAAGGATAGAGGGTTCCTTAGGGATATGGTGGTTTCCCTAAGGATAGAGGGTTCCTTAGGGATATGGTGGTTTCCCTAAGGATAGAGGGTTCCTTAGGGATATGGGAGTTTTCCTAAGGATAGAGGGTTTCCCTAAGGATATAGGGTTCCTTAGGGATATGGCGGTTTCCCTAAGGATAGAGGGTTCCTTAGGGATATAGTGGTTTCCCTAAGGATAGAGGGTTCCTTAGGGATATGGTGGTTTCCCTAAGGATAGAGGGTTCCTTAAGGATATGGTGGTTTCCCTAAGGATAGAGGGTTCCTTAGGGATATGGTGGTTTCCCTAAGGATAGAGGGTTCCTTAGGGATATGGTGGTTTCCCTAAGGATATAGGGTTCCCTAGGGACTAAGACTTCCCTAACGATTGAGGGTTTATTAAGGATAGTAGGGCTTACGAAATATAGTGGGGTTTCTTAAAGCCAGCGGGTTTCTGATGTAAAAGAGAGTCTGTCTCTTTCTGTGTCTCTTTTATTTAACTTACCCTTTAGGCTCTCCAATGAAATGAGATTATTGAGGGGCAAAAGAAAACCTTTTGTCAGTTACGTAATTTGTTTTACATTGATCAAGAATGTTCATTTCACTTTTGAATAGAATTGACTAAAAATCAAAAAATTGAAAATACATTTTTTCAATCTGTTGCCTGAATTGGGAAGCTATTGCAAGCGACAGTAACCTGCTAGTTATAATAATAATCAATAATTAAATTATTGGCCCGACACTAATGGTTGTGCGGTCGGTGTGCGGCTTCGCCGATCTCCCGAGTTAAGCAGCATTTCGTGCTACTATTACTCGGATGGGTGACCGCTTAGCCGTGCATCGACTGGCACATCATCAAGTGAGTGGGAGGCATTTTTTCTGGGCCTTTGGTATCTTCAAAATTGTCATTTTCGTGTATACACGAAAATCGGCTGCGGACACATCGGAATTTGGGTTAGCTTTGCGAAATGCAGGGAGGGAATGATAGGAGGAAGGGTGGAAAGGTTCGTGGAAATCCGAGAGGGTACACGCTGGAGCACGGGAAATGAAATCTAAAAAAGAAATCTGAAAATCTAATTAAATTATTGAAAAAAATGTTTGTATACTGAACAAAGAAAGCAATAAAAAATATCTAGTAAACCGTTTTTTTACATCAATAAGAGTGACAAAAAATTGTTAAGTCGGGCTAATTTGTAAAAAAAAATTATTTACTTTAACCGACCAAAACTTATTTTTAAGACGAGCGAATATGTTGTGAAGGAAAAAATGTATGGCCTGTTTTTGATCAATTTTAGTTGAACCAACGAAAAGCAGTCTGTTTTCAAATCAAATGTAAAGCAAAGTTGACTTTTTAATTGCAAACTATAATGCGTAGTAAAAAATTAGTAATATATGTCAATGTGTTGCAGGGAACAAAAAAATGAAAGTAGAACCTTGCGAATTATTTTCTATAAGGAAATATAGTAATAAATTTTCGACTTTTTTAAATGATGAAGACAATGGCCAGCTCCAAAAATCATAACAAAATAAGAAATTCTCAAACGTAGAGTGATTTATGAAATTGATTTTTTATGAGCTATTGAGTACTTTAAGTTCATCACTTTTGGTCATTCTCACCCATCGTGACAATAATTACATATCAAAAAATATTTTTACGGAAAATAGAATTATTAGGACACAGAAGTATTGTGGGATTAAACTCATTATTCATATTCATTTTGCTGAAAAGGAGACAAAAGAAAAGAAATATTCATTTCTTGTAAAAATCGTCATATTTCATATATTTTTTAAAATAAATAAGAATTTGTTATTATTGGTAATCAACAATTTTAATTTTGCAAACACCTCGAACTCACACGTTGCGTTCAATCCGGGTGTTACGTCTCGATTGGAAAAATCGTAACGTTTCAACAATAAGTTATTATTGTTCTTCAATTATTAGAAACTGTTGTAATCAATGAAATATATAATTTAAAAAAACGGGTGTTCAAAATTGACGTAGAATGCCTCGTATATGCATATAAGCAACTGCATATCGCATTGCTCTTCGGGTCAATGTCCATTAAGAGTCATTACTTTGCATATAATTACTGCTATATGTGTAGATGGTAGTACCGGCTTTTAATGAAGCTTCGTGTTGCCATTAACGTGCACCTGCTGGCCTATTCCCCCGACTCCCTTTATTGATTCCCGAGCAGATACATCATAATAACCGTATACAGATACCATCAAGAAAGATCAGTCGCACGCTTCGCCAGCATATCACTAAACAGTAACATATATGACGAATTATTCTGGGATCTAGAACTAACACAAATTCCATAACAGGAATAGAAAATAATGGCATGCTTCTTTTAGGCATTTATATAATATATGGAACACACCTGTGTTACTTGTATGAAAAATTGGTTTTTCACAGGTGCAAATTTTATTGAACAATATTGGGAAAGGAAATTAATGGTGTTCAATACAATATTTGTTGTCTAATATTTATCTGGATTCAGATTAATAATGTATGCAAAAGTAACATTAATTTTCAGGAATCACTTTTTTTACAGTTTTTAAATATTCGGTTATCTAGTTCAATAATTATGGAAGTGTAAAGTGAATCGAATTTAAATTACAATTTTTATATTTTTACCGAACTACAATATTTATTTAAAAAAAAAAAAATGGATATTCCGCTCATGGCTTAACGATAAAAATTCCTGCAAATCATATTTTTAGAAATTGGAGTAAATTGCTCATAAATGAGACATTCTCGGTCAATTCAGTCACTTGTCTTCTGACCTTCGCAAATATTTTACCATAATTAACCACATTTTAATAATTATTTCAGACAATTCAGCGAAACATTTCGGACTTTTAGTCGCACAAATTTAGGATTTGAATTTTTTTTTAAACTACTTACAGATTAGAATGGAAAAATCGTACAAACAAAATCTAAGGTGTTTCACATTTTTCATAAACTTTTTCATGTCTTTGTATCAACTACATAAAATTAAAAATAAAATTTTCCCTAAAAAGTGAAATTTTTTTGCTATTATCGTCAATAATGTACATTTTCCCTCTGCAATTTTTCCCTCCGAAATGTAATAAATATATTTTTTTTAAACTTCCGAATTTTTGGTTTAAAAGATCTTTCATAATTCTATTTTAATTTCGCTTAAGTATTAAAATATATTTAATGAAAAATCTCTTAGAGATTCAGAATTAAAATTTGCGGCACCAGCTCGACGCAAGGTATTTAAAAAAATATTTAATTAAATGACTAGCTAGAGGCTCTATATTTAAAAAATTGTTTTTTTTTTTAATCAGTTTTGGTCGCTGTTAATATTTGAGACACAAAAGAATTTCATTTTCCTTAAACCTAGGACTCATGTATCTTTTTTTCTACATGAATTTTTGTTAAAAAAATCACTATCGTTCATATCAGCAATAAAGGGAAAAAATTAATAACGGAGAGGATGGCAAATAGAAAATTTCATTTCATTAAAATTTAGACAGTGAAAAACTCATTTGAAGGTCGAAAGCGTAAAAAAGAATTTAAAGAACCTATTTTTTAAACCAGACTTTTAGTTTTTTTTCAGTCCTCTGTGCAGAAAAGTGCGATTTTTTTTACCAGTGACCGCTTTCCCGGAGTCTTACTGAAAAATTTCGTTCCTCCAATAACCGCGATTCTCAATTCTCGCGTTGTAAAATACACGCTTTTTATGTATTTTTCAAAAGAATTATTGAGCTAATAGAAAAAGGGTAGCCCCATTAGATTCTTGTAAAAAATATATATTCATTTCAGCGTATAAAAATGGAAAAAATACGAAATCTGGAAATGGGGAAAGTCGATAAAAACGTAGATTTTTTGCTAATCACTTTCGTGTATTTTATTTCAGAAATATGAAAAAATGTGTGCAATGAAACTACGTTACAAACTCTTATACCTAGATTATTTAGGATTCTTTTAGATTTTTGTTCTGTTGTCGGCAATACAGTAATTCTACAGAACCCGACTCTACACATCACCGACTCTATTACACCAACTCTACACATTGATCGACCCTACACATACTCCAACTCTACGCATCAATGCTCGAGTCTACACTATAGCAACTCTACACATACCTCAACTCTACACAATCCCATCTATACACAATCACAAATTTAACACAGCAAAAGTCTCCAAGACAAAACTCTACACAGGTGAAACTCTCGAAGGCAAAATTCTACACAGGCAATACTCTACGGTGTTTCATCGAGATTATGGTGAATTTTGCCGGTGTACAATTTTACCATGGAGAACTTTGCCTGTGTACAATTTGTATTAATTTGCGTAGAGTATTGCATGTGTAGAACCTGTGCAGAGTATTGCGTGTGTAGAATTGTACAGTTCAAAGTTTTCGGGACGTTCGCTGTGATGAATTTGTGCTTATGTAGAAATGGAATTGCGTAGAATTGCTGTTGTGCAGAATCGAGATCTGTTCAGAATTAGTGGTGTAGAGTCGGATTCTGTAGAACTATTACCCAATTTTCTTCTCTTGGCTTTTGCTAAGAAAAAACCAAATTCCATTCTATTGAGAAATCTCGGAAATCGATATAATCTGTTGTATGGCCATAATTACCCTGAAACAAACGATTTCAAACCGAGGTAATTAAGTGAAATAGACTACAGTTGAAAAGTACCGTAAAGCGAAATTCAGAATGGGATAAAAATGCGCAGGAGCAACGTGATAACATTTTGTCTGACCACATATATATATGTATGTATATGTGGCATTCCAAGTGAAATCACTTGGTCATCGGCCTCTGACCTCCTCGGATTCAGTTGACGAATTTGTTTTTTTTGCATATTTTTGTCAAAAAAGAAAGCGGATATTTTTTTCATATTTTTATCACTAGTAGTAATAATGAATTTCAACCAGATTTAAAATTCGGAATTTTTCTCCATAAAATCTAGGACTAAAACAAGTATTTCCATCGCAGTTTAAGAGTGGTCCGAGAATAATTTCTACTTTTTTTAATTAAAAAAAATATATATATCCCAAATTTAGAAAATCAAAAATTCCAATGATATTTTTTTGGAGGAAAAAAAAGAAAGATAAAATATGTGATAAAAAAAACGCCCATATTTTCAGATTGAAACGCTGAAAATATGCCGAATAATGAAAATAAAATGGAAAAAAGCAATTTCAATTATAACCAAAAATCGGACATTTATTTTTCTTAAATTAAAAAAAATATATAAATTATTCTCAGCCCAATCTCGAACAATGACGAAAATTCATGTTTTTAATCCCAGATTTTATGGATTTTTTTTTTAGAAACTTAAACCTGGTCGAAATTCATTTTTACTGAAAAAATAATGGAAAGAAAATGTTATAGGATAAAACAAGTGATAAAAATATGAAAAAAAAACATTTTCGGATCAAAATATGCCCAAACAAAAATTTGCCAACCGATCCCGAGGGGATCAGGCCGATGACTAAGTGAGTTGACTTGGAATGCCCCATATATATATATATATACATACACACATAGACATATACCATACATAAATATGTATATCCTTAACCGTAACAGCAACCATTACTGTAGAAGCAGTTGGAGGCACATCAGACACCCAAGAGGCGAGAACAGTAGCGGCACCAGTAGCAATAAACAGTCTGTTCGTAAAACACACACGTTTCCGTTCTATCAGTCCTCCGTGCGATAAGAGAAAAAAAAACGAAATCTGTGCTTGGAATACAGTGATTCGAGCTCGAGGCTCGGCGATTCACTCTTCTTGGTTTCGTCGTATAGAGCCATCGAATTCGCGGGGCCAGTTCCGGTGTGAGGGAAACCCTTCGGTAGTGGTGCGCTGTACAGCTACGATATCTGGATTGGCGCATGCTCTGACATATTTCGTGCTTCGGGGGGTGATATTCAGTGAGGCAGCAACCGTGAGAGCCAGGCTCGAAGCAGCCGATCATTACCAGCTGTATACAGGCCCCCGGGCTCTTCGTGAAGAGACCTCTTAAAAAAAAAGAATTAAAAAAACAACAACAACAACAACAAGAAAAACACTTGAGAAAATAAAGAGATAAAAGCTCATTTTCTTCCACTTCAAGGAACGAAGCTGCAGGAAGAAGTAAGCAATTTTCAAGAGACTAAATTTGAGGTGCGTCTAACGTGTTGTTCATGTGGAGAGATAGAGAACGCTGCACGTTCTTTCGCTTATAAAAGCGAGAATACACGATCAATCGTTTGGAAGCTTCGAACCTGTGTGTGTGTGTGTGTTCTAGGAGAAAAAGGTTGAAAAGGGAGAAAAAGCTTACTTAAGGAATACGTGCGTGTTTAGTGCTGTTGGTGCTTTCTCAATGTCGCTAGAAATACGTGTCCTCTCATCTTCCTCTGTACATTTTCTCCCTCTTTTTTTTTTTTTTCTTTTTCATTCTTTATCTCGGTTTGTTTGGCCTCGCTTCTTCCTGTTTGATGTATCTCCGTGCCACCTGTAGCACTGGCAAATAACTGCTGATGAGAATTGTTCTCGCTTTGAGAGAGGAGAAGCAACAAAACAAAATACATTTTTCTCAGCCTCTGTTTTGAGGTCAGGAAATGCGACTTGAATGGATATTCAACAAGTTCTTGATGAATTTATGTGCCTCGTGAATCAGTGGACTGTCGTTTTTTTATCTTCTTTGCTTCTCGACCTTTCTTTTGTTGGCACGAAACACGAGAAGGAAATTATTCTTTTATTGATTTGGTAATCTTTTTTAAATGAAAGGGGATTTTTAAGATTGGTTTGAGGAATTTCAGGAGAACATTGTCATTTTTGGTTTTAAAAAATAACTTATCGTGTTTTAGGAATTTATCTTATGGCTCTTTATTATTATTATTATTATTATTCAAAAAATTGACTTTACGAAGCTTTTTTTTTTGTGTTTTTGAAAATCAGTTAATCAGACTAGGTATCAATTTTATCGACTTTTATTATTTTTATTGTAAAAAATCAGTCGATTGTGTTTAACGTAATTTATTTTATAAAGATTTATTATACATATATATATTTTTTAATCAGTCAACTTTAAGAAGTTTACTTTACACAGCTTTAGAATAATTTTTGTGTTGAATTTCCAACGATTTTTTTTTTACAGACAGATTATTATGATTATTTTATTTTCTTGTTAAAAGTTGATGAAATTTTTGTACACAAATTTTGTTGATTTATTTGTAATACGCGTTGTAAAATGACACCAGTACTCGAGTATTGAATGGATTTCAGGGTGCGATAGTGTGCGTCAGATTAATATGATGCTATGAGTTAACTGACCTGGACCGAACGAGGTGTGAGGGCGACGGCGAAGGTGAGAGAGGGGTGAGTTTTCGATCGAGAAGGGGGTGAAATTTCCCGGAGCGAGAGAGCCTGTATATCGTCGCGCGATCAAAGGGAGAATGACCGGGCGAATGACTTTGTCGTTCATCCACTCGCCGATCATGGAGGAACACGAGAAGAACCTTGTTACGGGCAGTCTCGAGCAAAGAAAAGAGGCCTTCAAGGAGGACGAGGAGCTCATGTCAGAAACTACGAAATTTGTCACTGAGGTCATCGAGACCGCGGCTTCGGAAGCCTCAAAAAGAAAATTTGAATCCGAGGTAATCAGCCGCTATTTCATTATTCGTAATTCCTTTGAACTACAAAAAGCTGCAAAGTCGAACTTTGCATATAGCTTCTTTTTTAAATTTCATTTTTCACAAAGCCACCTCTATGAGGAAGTTTATATTCAGTAATTTTGGCTTCCTCGTAGAGGAAGCTTTCAGGAAAATGAAATTTAATAAGGAAGCAATGTGCACAGTTCTACTTTGTAGCTTTTTTTTTCTTAAGTACCAGTTTTTCCAATTTGTTAACAACATGTTTTTGGTAGTTTGAGGTGCAACAACACAAAAATAAGTTACAATAATTAAATATCAGTTTCTACTCTACTTGCGTGCAAAATTTTGTATATATCCATTGTGCCATTCTGAAGTTATTGGCAATTGAATTTTGATACTTACGGTCATTGAATATTAAAAAATGCAAATTTCTATAAAATCTTAACTACTTCACGAATTTCGCCTAAACTTACTATTAAATATTAACACATTTTATTTAAGTTTTATCCAAAATTTTAGGTCAGTTACTTCAGCTGTTCTCGAGTTATAGCATTTTCACAAAAGATACGAAAATGCGAATTTCTATAAAATCTTAAATACTTTAGCAATTTTGCTCGAATTTAGTATTAATCATTGAAACAATCTATTTAAGTTTTATGCAAAATTTCAAATTAGTCACTTAAACCGTTCTCGAATTTGCAAAAAAAAAAAACGCGAGTATTTAGTAAATCCATAAAATTCGAACAGCTTTTACGATTTCGGTCAAATTCAATGCCAAATAACATTAAATGTGTCTACACTTATATAGAACTATTTAGCAAAATATCGTAAATTTTATAAAAGTTGGACGATTCACGTTCTTCTTTTGAAAAATTCAAAGTGCTATAAAATCAAAATTTCTTCATACTTTTTGTCAAAAATGGCAACTATTAAAGATGGGCTGCTGGTTCACGTGTGTGCCAAATTTCAGCTCAATTGGTTGAATTGTTTTTGAGTTATGGGTGATTGGAATTTCGAAGCCTTGCACACACACATACATACGGACATGTTTTCTAAATCACCTTTCTCGATGTTTTGGACCATTTTAAGTGTTCTGACCTGAAAATCTCGAAATTTTTTTTATCAAAACAACTCCTCTAGCAAAACTCTACTAAAGTAGTCCCATTATTGTGAATTATTTAATTCATAGTGTTAATCGTATTTTCGCTTGCCTGAATAATAAAAATTCTAATTTTGATATCGCTGCCATATTATGATGACTATAACGTATTAAGAGGGTTGTACTGATTACGAGTTCAAAAGTGTGGTTTTCATAATTTATTAAGTAAAAAAATTGTATCCAAAATCCTACTCACTTACTTGTTCGAAATGGTATTTTGATAACGTTAATAAAATCCTAAATCCGAATACAAAAAATTGTTATGGTCCGATTAAAAAAAAAATAGAATTATATGAAAAAAATGTTATTCCTGCAGTTTTAAATAATTTATCTACATGATAAATCCGTCGTTACGAATAATCAAGGGTATAGGATTTTTATTGCATAGAACAGAACAAGTTTCTTTTGCTACTTTGCTGCGTTGCTTCAAATGCTTAGCTATCTTATTAGAGCCATTTTGTCAAGCTATTTAAAAAAAATTAAAGTAATATTCAAGGGCGACCTAAAATTTTAGTCGACTTTATGCAGAGGTATGGATTGTACAGAATTCTGAATTTGTCGAAAAATATTCAGCACTGCTAGATATTCAATTTGTTGAAGATTGATAGAAGAATTTTCGATTTTATGGTAATTTTTCAATTTTTATCTTTTTCTAATTTCGAAACATTTGTCAAAAGGAGCTAAAAGTTCGAACTTCAGCTAAAAGAAAAAAAATTAATTACTTCATAAAAACATTAATAATTAAAGATAAAGATCATTATTACTATTATTATTTATTTATTAATAAACACATCTTTTTATTTAAAATAAAATGTAATATTTTACCGAACGACGTTTTGCCGTTTTCTTGATATTTTCAACGCTGAGGAAAAAAAAATGTTGAGAAAAAAGAAAAAGATTTATTTGAACGTATTCAACCGCAGATTTTGTTGATTCAACTGTATTTTTTTCTCAGTGAACTATCCTAGCATCGAAATATAATAAAATTGTAGAAAATGCTTCAGTATCATGACATTTTTCAAAATGTATAAATTTCTGTGCAGCCTCCCCCTCAATTAAACACCTAAAAGTATTGACTTAGTTATTTTAATTCAAATAACCCGACGGAAAAATAATTGTAATGTTTCAGGGTGGCGAGCCGAGCGAAGGTAAAGAATTCAATTACTTCTACATATTTAATACCTATCTCGTCGATATATATATTCCCTCGAGTAGCATGTAGAAAAAAGTGAGTCCGGTAGTTAGAGAACGTTTAGTCTCTTCGGGCTGATGAAGGGCTATGTGAGGATGGATCGAGTGTACGAGATTTAAAGAGCTATTAGTTTAAACGCTATAATACAAAAACAAAACAAAACAAAACAAAAGAATAAAAACCCTGGAGAAAGTAAAACCCCGCGCGATTATAACGAGCGAAAATGCATGTGCGCAGGCAGTAGATTGAAGGGCGGCGATCCCATCGGCCGCTGGAACAACCGAGCCCGAGGCTTCTGCAATAGGATACTGAACGCGCTCTGTCCATGCTTCACAAACAATGGTAAATCGTAGACTTTCTCTCTCTCTGTGAGAACGTGTGTAAGCGTAGAAGTCAATGGTCGCTGAGCTGCGCAAGCTACGTGCAAAAAAAAAAAAAAAAAAGAATGTGCTGCAGCTACTGCTACTGCGTGTCCAATAAGGATCTCTCTGAGTAGTCTTGCATTGTGTCTTCATCATCATCGTCTTCTTCTTCTTCATGACAAAAAAAACCACCACCAACCACCAACCACCAACCATCCACTGTAAAATGACTGCATCGAGAAGCTCGCTAGACCACTGCCGCACCTATTCTGCGACCTAAAAGCGCTACGTCCCTCATTACCTTATTACAGTGAAATCTCACGTAGACATGTACGCCAAATTTGTGATTGGTCATACTTTTTTGTTAATTGATCGGCCGAAAAATAACCGTATTGACACGTGACAGTGACCATTGATTCCAAAAACCTTCACACGCCTCTAAATTCAAAGACAATAAGTGCAAACAAAATTATCCAATTTGTGACCAAAAATATGTATGTCGATCATTTGCCAACTAGATAGGTGTTGTGATCGTAGTTGTGACATCGCGAAAAAATTACGTTGAATAAGACCGTCGAATGTTTTCAATTTTATTGAAAGAATATTCATTTGAATTCTGTTTTGAGCTGATATATTAGAAAATGACAAAATTTGTGATCCAAAAAAATAAAGGTCGAATAAATGAGTTATAAAAATCGAGAAATTAAAAAATTGCAGTAATTTGACGGTTTGACCAATGAGAAATGACGTTCATTGCACATCTCTAGCCTGACTTAGCTTAAGCGTAAGCTATGTGAAAAACCAAATCAGGTACCAGAGACTGCAGCATCGTTTCCCTCTCTCTTGCGTCTTAGTCAATAAAAATGTTAAGACGCCTCTCTCCACTTATCGATGTAAACTAGGTGAGGTTCCACTGTATACACGTTTACATTTAAATTACCTGTTATTATTATATATCTATTATACTTTAAACGATATACCTACCTTTCTATAATTTATATTAATTTACGAATCACTGTATATTCTATACGCTTAATGGGCAAAATCAATACTTTCGAATCTTTTAGAAAAAAAAAACCGCTAAATTTCTTACCTAATTATAAACATTTTGTAGCTACATTGATTGGCTTATCATAGTACTTAGTGTGGTATTTTTTCAAAGACTTGGTACTATTGTAATTCGTGGACAAATTGGGATTTGGAGAGTAATTGAGAGAGTAGTTTTTTTTGCCCATTACCGTTGCGACCACGAAAGCACCCCCATTATTCTGACCAGCTTTCGTAGATTGTAGAATAACAGCCTGGGTGATAATCCCTTTGGCGTTCATTATTCTTTATGTGCACGGGGTCAAAAAGTGCGGACAATGGATTGTCAGAGTTCATGGTGGCGAGTTTTGGTACTAATTTACTATTCATAATATTCTATTATTCTATTATATATATTCTATATTTGCAGCTTTTGAAAAAAATGTTGGCCTAGCCATTCTTCCGTTATTATTGAATTTAAAAAATGATATCCTTTCGTTTATACATTCAACTTGAAGCTATCTGCTACTGGTACAAAATTGCGTAGAGTAAGGAGTGTCACTTGGCTTCATGCACACATCGAATACAATATTCACAAGGACCAACACTTCGATTCTTATGACACTGATTTTTGGTTTTGTAGGATCGATTAGAGATGATCAATATGGGGGGAAATAAGCGTTTACGAGATCCATCGCATGTTCATTTATTTCCCCACCTTAGGCATTCAATTTGTACAAAACAATCCGAATTACACGTTCACATTTCTTACACAATAAATTGCTACTATCCTCACGGAATAAAAACGTATTAGGAGCACCGAAATATTATTAAAATTAATACTATGAACTAGAATTTCAAAAGCTTCTAGATGCTCTAAATATTTTTCCCCCCCGTAAGACACATACATTGAGAAAAATAATTTCGTTAATAAGGACTTTTTCAGGTGCAATTTATAATTATCTTTTTTAAAATTAATAAAATATTTAATAGAAATTACGCAGTACACGGATAAAAATGACATTGTTATCGCTACTATAAATTTGTTATAAAAGTTTGTTGCCGCCGTTACTACAATTGTTTTATCTACAACACATTGTTGTTTATTTTACACATACAGGTGTTACGATTACTAATTATTTGTAGTATCTGAAAATAGTAACTGCAGCTACAATTGTTGTACGTTTTAGTAATACTGGTGTTCCTTTTACTATTTGTAAAGTAATAAATACTACAAATGTTGTAAATATAACAACATTGTTGATACTACAATAATGTTGCTATTGTTACATGCTATTGTAGTTGTCGAAGTAGTTACAATCGTTTGTTGTTGGCAGAACTACAATTGCAGTTAGCGTAACAATTCTTTTTTTTCTGTGTAGTCGATTATTTGAATATTTTTATGAAATCTTTTTCTCACTGTACTATTCTATCTATTACTATTGTTTATTACGAGGCTGGACAATATTCAAATTAAAACATACTCAAAATACTTTTCTGTTTTAATAACTGGGAACAATTCTTAATATAGAGCGATAATTAGATTTTTAGAGGATGGATTTACTTTCTTTTATTCATTTCAAAAAATTTAATTTTCACCGCTTTCGTTATGATAATAGTAAAAAAAGGATTTGTACAATCAAAGTCCCTACCTAGTGTAAAAAAAATTATTTAAAAAGTAACAAACATATTTGTTTTACAAATCAGCAGAGAGAAAAAAAAATCATTTTGCAAAATGAAAATACCTTTTTTTTTGTAAAACTTTAAACTAATTTTTTAAAATTTATTTAAACCATAAAGAATTTAGATTCGTTTCAACTGTTATTTTAACTGAAAAGTTTTTTCGAATAAATGTTTATTTGGATATGGGTCATCGCTGTTTTTATAGCCTATGTAAACGTAGTTAAATCGCCTAGAATAGTGAATGTAAATTAGAATGAAAAAAAAAGAAAGAAAACGACAATGCATGCTCGTGAGGTAAATGCAACGAACCGAGGAGACAGAGAACAAGTGCCAAATATAAAACCACCACAAAAGTCTCTCGCGCTCTTGCGACGCGTGAGAGAGGGTAAATTGAAATTGGTGTTTCACAGGTCGAAAGTAGAAAATATTAAAAAAAAAAAAGAATAATAATTACAGCATTAAATATTTAAAAAATAGTGTAAAGTGTCGTTATAAATAATTCTCGAAGTGCAGACGAGTAGTGCATGCCGAAACGACTAAGTAACTAGGAATTATACATTCTATTTTGTAACCAAAAGTTAAAAAAAAAAAAAAAACAGAAAAAAGAAGATGAATGCAGCGCCATGTGTACATCGGTTTCTGTTCTTTTCATAGAATTTTTCGCCTGGACGCCATACCGATATCGCTTCACGAGACCTTAACCACTAGCCGAGCCCGGAAGTTCCGTCAAGCGGACGGAACGATCTATCGAACACTGAGATTATTAATTCCCTAAAAAAAATTCTTAAAAATACATTAAAACACATACATACACACATACTGTAGTATTTAAGTCAACGCGTCAATTCGAGCCTCCAGCTCGGTGTCCCGAAATTTCTTCGCAGTGACTCCGACTATAAACTTCATACAAATCCCCCTCTCTCAAAAAAAAAACTCGACATACGGAGAATTTCATTATTTTACACAAACATACTTGAGTCTGTATATTCGAGTTAATTGTCCTATCAAGATTTGTGTACGTTTTTGAAGAACTGTCGAAAAAAGAAAAATCTGCCAGCTTTACTGAACAAGAGAAAATAAGCGTCAGCAGATGCACAATATTTATAGCTTCCGGTAGTAAAGATATGTCGATGCTACGAGATGTGTTGTTTCATTTTATGAGAATGTGAGTACTTTAAGAGGAGTGAAAAATCTGAACAAAATTAATGTTATCGAAAATACCAAGAACATCAATTACGGATAATAATAATAATATTTTCTTTTAATTTTACAAATTTTCGGATTTTTACATCTCATGAAAAAAGAACGTTTTCTACAGAATTTCTTAACATCTTTTTTTTCTCATTAATGGATTAATAACTTTTTGGCATTATTATTACTATCCAAAAAGTTCTTCGTATATTTATCAATGTTATTTTTTTTTTCGATTTTTAACATTTTTTGCAACTTACTCAAATTCTAATGAAATCAAATTTTTTGTTAGGAATGTATGTGCAATGCATCTATAAATAATCCCATTTTATTTTCGACGTCATTCTACCTGTTTATTTCATAAATAATTTATAATTTCATTCACACTTTTTTTTTTTAGAATATTCGTAAAACGTACAAAATTTGTTTAAACAACAAAGCAGCAAAAAAAATTTCATAGAAATTATAAAATGAAAAAGTTATGGGTGATCTTCCCCATAACTATTTATTTTTTATTTTTATGGCACTTTGAAATAAATCAATGTGGCAAACGATTTTTTGAGTGTTTAATAAAGTCTTTATACGTTTTTTTAAATTCTGAATAAAAACTGAAATTATTTGTGGAATAAGTGAACAAATGCAATGTGGCACTGATTTGACTAAGTTAATCAGTGCTGAAGTGCATTTATTATACAGTTTGACGATAATGCTTTAAGGCCCTTAAGGTGATGTGACACATGTCCAAAAGCTGCAATCGATTTCGCAAACTGTAATCAAATCCACTCATAGCCGGTTAATATTTCAGACAAAAGCAAATTAGTTTTCACTTCGCCTATTTACGACGGAGATTAAACATCTTTCAGCTATCGATTGCAGTTTCGTAGCAGTTTTCGAACATGGGTCACATCATGTTAAGGAAGCTGACGGTATAGTCACGTAATTTGAGTGCCAAGTTTTAAAAAATTTAACACATTTTCAAAACGCAACTAATATTGAAGCAGGCAAAATTGAATTCATACTTGAAGTTCAAAAAATGTATAACATATATTTTCTACTTTATTTGTTAAAATTTAAAGAAATCAATCCTTTATTTAATTTGATACGTTTCGACCCTGTCCCGTTTCGGTATTGTTCACTCTTTTCTTTTTTATTAGTTAGTTTCTATAACCAAAATATAAAATAAATTTGGCATACATTTTTTTAATAAATAAACTACTACATTTATTCTTTGTTGACAAAGAATTTACCATCTTCTGTACTACATTTATTTTATATTTTGCTTGTAGAATCTAACTAATATAAAAGAAAAGAGTGAACAGTTTCTATAAATAAAATATAAAATAAATTTGGCATACATTTTTAAAATAAATAAACTACTACATTCATTTTTTTTTGACAAAGAATTTACCATCTTCTGTACTACATTTATTTTATATTTTGTTTATAGAAACTAACTAATAAACAAGAAAAGAGTGAACAGTTTCTATAAACAAAGTATAAAATAAATTGTGGCATACATTTTTGTGATAAATAAACAAAATACAAAATAAATGTAGTACAGAAGATGGTAAATTCTTTGTTAACAAAGAAAGTTAAAAATAAAAAAGAAAAGAGTGAACAGGACCCAGATTAGGGTCGAAACGTATCAAATTAAATAAAGAATTGATTTCTTTAATCTGGCCGCCAACAGCCGATAACCTCTCCATCAATTTTTAAAAAATATCTATTTTTTTCTCCAAATTGGAGAATAAAACGAAGCAAATTTCTCGTTAATTTTGTAAAACATAATTAAATTAACAAAATGATCTATCTTCTATCAGCATTTAATAAATATATAAATTTTACTTCTTCAAACAGTAATTCATGAATACAAGTTTAACATACTTTGATATCAGTTTCCTTTTGAAAATATGTGCAAATAATTTTCAAAATTTTGTTTACTCGAATATCCATGATTGCCGGTGAAAATTGATTGAAAATTAGCAAAAGTTCTTTATAAATATCCCCGAATAATTAACTATCACATACAACGTGAACGAACGTCTTGCATCAAGTATAACAGTGGCCGAATGGAAAAATCGATAATTCGGTATATTCGCGAAGCTCTTTGGTCACGAATATAAAGCGAATAGCTAGCCGTGTCGTCGTCCCACATTCCGCGCTATAGCGAAACTCGAGCTTGTCGCACAGCTGCTGGTTGATTAATATGCGCTCCTCGTACACATATACATACTTTCATAATAGCTTTTGTCATTTCCTAAAGCCGCCTAGTCGTCTTGTATGTATGAAGCGGGTTCCAACTGTGGCTACAGG
The DNA here is from genome assembly GCA_964016905.1 of Perithous albicinctus. Classification (NCBI taxonomy): domain Eukaryota; kingdom Metazoa; phylum Arthropoda; class Insecta; order Hymenoptera; family Ichneumonidae; genus Perithous; species Perithous albicinctus. The sequence continues at coordinate 7,165,964 of OZ024695.1, forward strand.
AATACCATATTTGCAATACTTTATTACACAGTCACCATATAGGTATAAACATCGTTAACAGTCGTAATGCTGGCATAAACGATAAAAAAAAAGCCAGATCGACTGCGCTTTGCTAACAAAAAGAAAGTAAGAGGGCGAAATGAAAATAAGCACGAGAATTAAAAAAAAAACTGTTTCCATTAACAAAAAAATATAATTGTACAAGCGACACGTCGCTAGGGGCGAACAACAAAAAATGAGAGAAAGAAATATATTTTTCTTCGATTCACGATAATGTACGTTTTATTTGTCGTTTGATATATTTTACATGTATGTTTAGATGACAGAGATATGTAATATGTATATTGTGTAATTAATATCAGGTATAGTTTATATATATATACATAAAAAAACACGGTATAGTGAGACAGAGACGGAACATGAAGAAAAAAAAAAAAAAGAAAAAATTATATAAAATCGTGTTGAATTACAGCATGGGAACAAAAAATCAATATCGTATCATTAACTTGACAATCAATTATATATGTGTAGATTAATTGAAAAAAAAAAAGGAATTTCAATAAGATGACAAATTCTACTCGACGTGGACGATCTTACTAAGAAAAAGGAACCAAATTTTTGTTTTCTGTATGTATCTAGGAAAATTGTGTTTTACTTTTTTGTTCAAAGCTGGTTGTAAAAGTTATACAAATTTGTGTAATAAAATTGACACACTGGGCCAGAAGACGTTGAGCGTTTAAAAATGAGCATAAATTGTGTGTTTTTATGTATCTACGTGTTGAATATAACTTAAAAAAAAACTCGTCGGACATTTAGTGCAATGTTATTATTGACCTCTCTCCTTTAATGAACTTGCATTTTTTGTTTTTGGTGGAATCCTAATAATCATTCGACACTTGAATGAAATATTTAATGAACAAAATTAATTTTTTTGATCTGTTTTATTTATAACTAGTTTTATTCTTGGTAGAAATATTAAAATTATATAATTAGACGGTGGAAATAAAAGATTTTTGAATTTGAAGTCATTTATTTGGAGAAATTTATAAAAACGGATTTTATTTATTTAATAGTTACTCATACTTTAGAAGAGAGAAAAGCCTGAAAAAAAACTTCATTAGAAATACTCTGAACATTGATTTTGACTAATAATAATAATAATTACTATTATAAAATGAATAATAATTATATTTATTATTATTCAAAATCAATGTTCACAGTATTTTTAATGAAGTTTTTTTGTAAAAATTAATCAGTAAAAAAATTGTTTACCAAATGCAAATTGAGAACAAAATCTTACGCGAAATGAATTCTCTCATCTTTTCAAATAAGATGTTTTTAAAGAATTTTATTATAGTTATAACCTGCATAGGTTGTTGATGCAAATTTGGGAAAAGTTGAAAGTAAATTCTAAAAAAAATGATTGCGTTTGGAAAAATCATAGAATTAATGTCATATTAAAAACACTTTTTTGTTTAATGATTAGTAAACATTTTTGAAAAATTGTGACCATTTTTTTTTAAATTGTGCAAAATTCACCAGTTTTTAACATGCTTGTAAAAAGACATAAAAACAGCGTTAAAAGAATCTCGAAAAGTTCCAAATTCTATGAAATTTCTATTTAAAAAATTATGGAATTAATTCTCTTTTTTAAATATTTTTTTAATAATTAGTAACTAATTTTATTAACAAATCCGACGACTTTCTTAAATTTAAATTTATCTTTTAATCGTGACCTTTTTTTTAGACATTCTTCAAAATTCAACAGTTTTGAATATGCTTATGAAAAGACATAAAAACAGCGTTAAAAAAATCTCGAAAGCTTCACAATTATATGAAATTTCTGTAAACAATCATAGAATTAATTTCATTAAAAAAAAAGTAATTTTTTTACTGATTTATTAATAATTAATAATAATTATCCTGACACTGTTTTTATACAAAATTAGTGTTAAATAAGATAAAGAATTTTCTTTTCGCGTATAAATTTTACAAATGCTATCTTTTCGTCTGTCATTTGTGTAACTCGTTTAAAATATACTATCCACCCTCGAAAATCGATGCTTCGTAACACCGAGAGTTGCCCCCGATGTTGAAACTCTTCCAGCAGATGCTAGCAACCCCCTTGCCATCGCTATGGTAACCCAGTTTTAGAGATTAAGCCCATAATTGTTTACCTACAGGCAGTTTCACTACGATTTCATCAGTGGCTTAAATGAGTTCACTTCACTGGTTTAAGAACAACGAGATGTAACCTCGAGCCAGTGTCAAAACAGTTGTCTATGAACCTTTTGCAATTAAAAGAACCTTAGTCTATCAGATTGTCACGGAAGACAAAAGCTTTGCTTCTCATTCTGTAGAATTTTCACGATGGACGAGTGTTGTGGAACTAAATTCGATCCTGATCCTCGTCAATATTACTCAAAATGCAGAAGTGACAGATCTCCCTGCAAAGTACCAAAATGTGGACCAGGCGAACCTTGTCGTCGATCCTCGAAACGACGAGCTGAACCAGATAAGGATTTTACAGTCATCGGTTATTCTAAAAGAAAGCCGAGAAACTGCAAAGTTTGCAGTGAACATCGAGTCGAATGTCCACTTGAGAAAAATAATATCTTAGAATTTCCTGAACCTATTCTCCATTTTCCTACCAAAGAAGTGTGCAGGTAAGTTCATAATAATTTTTTACGATAATTTTTAAGTATTTTACTGAACAATTCAAAGGGAAAATTCGATTTTTTCAGAATTTTACTACTTTGCGATAAGCGAATAATGTCAGAAATATCAATCACCCAATAAAAAAGAATTTTGTTAAGTAAATAACAAACTGTTTTGTTACTTTGACAAAAAACATATATTGCATTTAATCATTTTATTGTTAACTAGTAAAAAATTTAAAAAATTTGTAGATTATACAAGTGAACTTTTTTTTTGCTTAGACAAAAAATATTTTATAAAATGAAAGTACCAATTTTTAACGTTTTTTTTTTTAATTAGAAAATACAAACTTATTTTTATAAAATTGACAAAAAGTTTGCGGAAGGTTTAAAAAAAGAAAATACATCTAAAATAAAAGAAGATTCTTTGACAATGTATTAAACCATTTTTTAAACTATTTTATTCATGACTCTTAAACATTATTATTAGTGATCAAAATCAAAGTTTGTTTTTTAGTATTTTCAATATGATCGATTTTTTTTTTAATCCCCTCAGAAAAATATATAAAAATTTGCAACTTCTTCTATTTGTTAAAACATGCCATGAAAATTATAATGCAAAGTAGGAAGTTATATTCCATAAATTGGAATATTTTACTTAACATATCCAAGAGTATAAAGTAATATTTAATTATTTGAATCGAATAAGTTCAGCTTACCTTTAATAACGTTTGGTAGATCTTCAAAGCCTTCGCAGTCAAAATTGCGACGTGAAAAGGAACTTGCATTCAAGATGAATTGCTACACCGCGTTGAGAAAGAAGCGAGAGGAATTTCGTCAAAATCTCGTGAGGATGCTCATGGAAAATGACGACGACAATGACGACGAGGATGTCGTTGCACAGCGTGATCTCGTTGTTAAATCCATTGAAGATGACCAGAATCTCTTGAGATATTATTATTACATCATGCACGGCATTGATGACGTTCATGTTGCGCCGATTGAACCGATTTTGTTGAATAAGATTCTTAACTTGGTTCCCACAAAATGGAAAGTAAAGTTCAAGAGCAGCTTGGCTCAAGTCATTTGTGATGCAAAAGAAGACTATGCATCGAGCATCAAAAAGTCGATCGTCGATTTTGTCCTGCACGATCCCATGAAAGGCGATATTGATAGCAATGACAGGGTAAAAAAAGAATCCTGGTGAAAATATTTATTTGAAAGTCTCCGAATTATTAGAAAATCTTTGAAACTTTTTTTCATAATCTCTCACATTTTTCTGCCGGTCTTCAGAATTTTTTTGATAACTCTGATATTTTTTCTGGAAATTTCGGAATTTTTCTGAAAATCTTAGATATTTTTTCAGGTAATTTCGGAATTTTTCTGAAAATCTTTGATATTTTTTCTGGAAATTTCGGAATTTTTCTGAAAATCTTTGATATTTTTTCAGGTAATTTCGGAATTTTTCTGAAAATCTTTGATATTTTTTCTGGAAATTTCGGAATTTTTCTGAAAATCTTTGATATTTTTTCTGGTAATTTCGGAATTTTTCTGAAAATCTTTGATATTTTTTCAGGTAATTTCTGAATTTTTCTGAAAATCTTTGATATTTTTCTGCAAATCTCTGACATTTTTCTGAATTATTCTGAGTTTGATATTTTTTCAAATAGATTCGCCGATTAATGTCTTATTCTCTCTTAAATTCTATGAAAACACCTAATTTTCTCTACTCATTTCAGTTTACAATTTCAGACGTTTTGTAATAAAATTGTATTTTAAATGAACAATCACACTGTGCATCATAATTGCTTTGCAATCTACTCTTAGGCACTTCCAATAAACAGTCCAACCGCGCACGCTTCTCTCGTGACTCCTTAGAGTCAATACCGTTTCGAATGCTTACTTGAATAAAATCAACAATATACTTCCAACATTTTAAACACCCAAAAACGTCGCGGGTACCTTCGAGGTACCTTCGAGGATTCCGTCAGACTCACCTCTTACTTCTTATTTTGTAAATCGCTCCCGCATATATATATCTACCCATTTGCTTCCGTCCTCAATCTGCTAATCCTTGTGAATGCCCTGACATATATTAGCATAAATCTACATTTATGTTCCCTTCGACGGTTTCCTCCAAGAAAGTCAACCGTTCTTCCGTTCCTCTACTCCTCAACCCCGTTCATCCATTTCCCCATTTCTTATTAATTGCCTCCCTAGCCAATCGGCATTGCCAGATGTGCTCCAAGTTTTCCTCCTCAATTCCAGCTTTCACATCTCTTTTAGCCAATTTTTCTGTTCCGGCATTTAAAATACAACCAACATTTTAAACGCCCAAAAACATCGCCGTTACCTTCGCGCAATTCGTCTATCGGATTCCGACGAACTCCCCTTTTAGTTCTTATTTTTTATATCCCTACCCCACATTGCTTCCCTTCTCGACCTGCCCATCCTTGTGAATGCCCTGACATACATTAGCATAAATCTACATTTATACTCCCTTCGAAGGTCTCCTCCGACCATTTAATCAAGTCACCCATTCTCCCGTTCCTCAGCTCATCAACCCTGTTCAACTATTTCTTATTAACCCTAGAACCATGTCGTTGTTTTCAGCACCCGTGAACCCTGAACATGGGTCGTTCGTGTTGGTCGCTTATATGAATATGTTATTGTGTAAAGAAGAATCTTTAAAAAATTATAGGTCTTCCTTCGACCTATGATTTATTCTTAGGTACACGATAAAATCATTGCCATGCCTGAAAAACCCTTTTCCAATAAACATTTTCATAAAAATTCGAAGGTATGCAGGCTAAAAGATTAAAATGTAAGGTCACAAACGACTCATGTTCAGGGTTTTAGGATTAATTGCCTCTCTAGCCAATCGGTATTTCCAAATGTGCTCCAAACTCTGCTCCTCAATTCCAGAGACTCCACAATTCCAGCTTTCATACCCCTTTTTCCCTACTTTTCTAATGTTCCCGGATCTCAGTTTGGCCCACTTGCTCCTTCAGATCTCCCCTTGAATCTCCGCTTCATTCCAATACCTCTCGAATGTGGACTTATCCCACCCTGATCCAATCTTTTTTGATATCCTACACCTTTTTCCATTCCAGCCTCTCGTCGAGTAATCTTTCTGTGACTTTTGTTCCTTCATTTCCGGACCTTATCAAGACCTTTCCGTCTTTCACCTCCCGCATTTCATTACGTTTAGTAAGGCAATCTTCCTTCCCAAACTTGATGGATTTCGATTTTGAATGCCCCTGATTTTCTCTCTACCTCAACCTCTACAATGCTCCTGCCCGCTTCCAATTTTCGAGGTGTATACCTCGCGACTTCCAATCCCATTTTCACATACTTGTCCTGTCATTTCTTTAGCTCCTCTGTAAATTAATCGTAAACTGTCCTTCAGATTTTCTGAAATAAAATTTGTCGTTATAGAGACTTTCAAAGTTTTCTTAAAAAATCTTCAAGTTTGTTTAAAATCGCAGATTTTTCCTAAATAATTATAGATTCTCTAGAAGAATTTTTATTTTTTTTCTGAAACACTCTGAATCTGCAATATACGAGACAGAAATATTTAACAATGTTTGATTTTCGTCCAGGAGGAAATTTCGAAAGAGACTTATGAAGTCAAGCATTTTCCACCAGAATTTGGTGTCAAGTACAGAAGAACCAAAGCTAAATTGAAAAAAAATCTTGTTCTGTATCATCCTTGCATGCGTAAAGCTCTAGATCTTTGGCATCGCGAGTTTGGGTGAGCACTCGATGATTCATAAAATTTTCAATTAAAATACCCACAAATCAGATTTAATAAAATCAAATATCGGGATTATTAAAATCGAGTACGTATTCACTTCAGTCCAATATGATTAGAAAATGTTATTTGACAAATATTATTTATTTCATTCAACTAAAATTTGTCTAAACAGGATTATAGAACAGTATTTAATTTTGGAAATCCAGTTTTTTATTTGATTAGATCTTTTATGTGTGTTAATAAAGCATAAGCAGCAATGCAAATGCAATTTACTTTTTTTAATCCTTGGCTAACGCATCTCTTGATGATAAATTTATTTATTTTACGAGGCAGATCCTTAAGACAAATTGACAGGAAGGAATTAGAATCCTATAACCAAGCGTACGATCTTCTGAGCTTTGATTACACATTTTCAAAAATGGTGGAACGAACGAGGGACATGCTATGCAAAAATTGGTTACCAAAGTTGTTGCAAATCTTTACAATGGTAGGATATGATTTAGCAAGAGGATCAAGTCAATGAAAAAAACTAAGATTTTCTCTGTGTATTTTTCAATATTCATCTGACAAATATGATTAAAAATCTATAATTTCAGGACTGGAATAAAGATTTTTTTTGTCTGTATAAAAATCAATCATGTCACGTAGTTTTCTCGCAAATAAATTTTAGGCTTTTTTGTTTGGGATTTTTTGTTTATCAACAAAGTAAGAAATCAATTATTCTCACTTCTAATTTATGAAATAAAAATTTGAGAATTTAACAACTTTCCTTGGACTTCTAATTTTACACTTTTTTGGTTGTAAATTATAAATCATTGTAAACACAACAATTGTATAACCAGTTTTCAGCGAGAGATTTATCAAAACTAATCGATTTAGGAATTTTCTATTCGATTCCTCAATTCATACATTTTACATCATATTTATTACTTGGCCAGGAAAAAAATATAACAGCGAGAATTCTAGTTTTCTGGCTGACTCGTTGCCCTCAATTTTTATTAAAGAATTAAATAAAAAATTTAATATTATTAGGGCAAGAAGAAGGGCATCTTACCAAGGGAAGATGACGAACAAAAAATGGATAAATTCTGGAATTGTCTAGCTATCATCATGGAGAGTCAGTTGCAGCATTTGTGTTTAACTTCAATGGAAGAGTACATGAATTATCTGATTGATATCGGTGTAAGTTAAAAAAAAAAAAAAAAACTTCTCTTGAATAATTTATTACAATTGTTACGTTATATAATATATATAATTATTTGTAATTGTATAATTTTAACATAGTCTAGAGGATCTCGAAAACAGACAACCGTAAGTTTATGATAATTAAGAAGAAAAAAAATTAAATCATTCTTTTCGTTATTACGTTTATTAATAAATTACAAAATTAATTAACAAACGTAATTGCGAAAAATCTGTCACTCTTTGATTAATCGCTTAATTAAAAATTACCCTGCAGTACCGGAATTGCAGTTTCAACTTAAACGTCGTAGTCAGGAACAAAACAATCAGCTTTGATCCGTCATTCAAAATATTCACGGACACGCTTTTATCACTTTTGACTTTGCTTCATAAAAAGATATCAGGATTTTCGAGAATCGAGGAAAAAATCTACACTTACCGTCCAATTAAAAATGTGCTAAAGGTAAAGAAACAGAATATTTGGAAAAATAAAAAGGAAGAAATCCTCAATATCTTCGGTTTTTTTTTTTTTTTAGCCAGTGATTCTGGAAGAAATTCTTGAAGATTACAAGTACCAGATAACAGAACTTATTCAAGAGCACAGAATTGGTCCGGAGTTGCAGTTGCAAGATTTCGACGAGCACGTAACTCTGATAAATGATACTGACGAGGCGTACGTCGAGGAATTTATCAATGCTGTACCATCCCACAGCTTCGAAGAGTACGCCGAATTAATAATGAAATACGACTCTCTAGCGAGAAACATTCCTGTGACGTACGATCGAACCTTCTTCAGTGGTTTCTTCGACGTTCACAGAAAGGATCTGATGGACTGTATAGCTTCCATGGCGAATGATTTTAAGGAAAGACTAGTGGACAAAATGATAGCTGATTATCAAAACAAATCTAAGTTGTAGGTACACAGTAAAAAAATGTACTTTTTAAATATATTTTGCAAAATCGTTCACAGGAATTAAGATTATAGTATTTTAACATTTTTTTTTTAAATCTTAGACTAATCCCAGAATTCTATAGTTTTTTGCTTCCCCATAAAGGAAACTTTGTTTTCATATTAAAAAATCCAGGGAGATATTGATATTTTATTATTATAGGTTGAGAGATACGATAACTTAAAAAAATCGATTTTTTTTATTGATATTTATAAGGCTTTGAGCGACTTCTAAATATTTTTTTTACTAGCTGGAGCTTTTGGGAAATTAATTGTATGACCACAAAAGGACGTAATTCTAGAGTGATCAAGAATAGGACAAAATATTGTTATCTTATCAAATATCTAAATTTCATTTCGTAATATTGTAAAAAAAAATTGCAAGTTATAGTCTCAGAAACAAAAGAATAGAAAGCATAACATTATTAATGATACGACAAACAGAAGGACGAATTTGTATATTCATTTTACAATATAATAATTATCACTTTTATTTAAAAAAAAAAAAATGACTACTTCTGAGTCTCTGTGAACATTGCAATTTTCGTTTATAAAAATGACAATTATTTGATATTATAAGAGAGAAAAATGTGTAAAGATCTAAATTTGAAAAAAACATTTTCTCCACTTTATTATAGTTTAAAAAAACAACAAATTTGTTACTAAACAACTTTTTTTTTACGAACACACAACACTATAATTGTACACCAATTGCTCGAATCTTTTTGATGCATTTATATCTATCAACTTCAGAATCGGCGAGGAATACCAAAATATAGCTGACAGAGCATTGAGCGTTCCTCCTAATACCGCAGAATTAATGAAGCTACTGACCTTCGTAACGAAGGCTGAAACCGAAATGGTCCTAGATCTTGAAAAACGTCTCAATGAAATTATAAAATACGTCCAATTCCTGTCAGATTATACACTGCTTTCGCCTGTCGAAGTGAAGACAAATAATTTTGCTTTTCAATGGTGAGTTTGATTTGAGCTTCTTTCAAGCTCGATTAATTCTAAATCATTGAATTAAGTGAATGTTGGAGAGTCTTAATTATTCAAAAACCCATGTGCTCCGGATCGTTCTTCAAGGTACCATCGTATGCATTCTATTTTTGAAGAACATCGGAAAATAATAGCGGATAAGACAGGCGAGTACCAGGATGATCTATTGGTGAGGATCGAAAAATTTCAGCACGATCTTCAAGTCTGGGAGAAACAGGGCGATGAGATGCAGCACTGGGGCAACGTCGATGAAATATTTCGATATAAAAAGAAGGCAACGAGCTTGGAAAACCGTTTAGTCGGGGCAATCGAGACCATTGACAAATTTAACGAGGAGGAGCAAATGTTTGGCTGGCAAATGTCACAGTATCCCTTAAGAAAAAAGGTTCCTATAAAAAAAAATGTACACCGAAGGAAAGTATTTAGTTATTTTCAATAATTTGATTTAAAATTTGAAAAAAAATCTTTGGATATCGACCTCGTGAATACCTTTTATTTGATTCATATAATTTACTGTCATTATTATTGTATTTAATAAACATAAATAATTATTTATATTGTGTAAATGAAATATGAATTATTATTGACAAAAAATGTATTATAGTGAAATAAATTTATTGAAATCAATTAAATCCTTTCTCTTCGATGCTACAAAATTATTAATCTGAAAGCTTCGATATTAATTGGAAATCTTATACTAATTTTGGTTTGATGTCAGATAGCAGACAAGTTGTTACCATACAAAAGATTCTATGACGCAGCTTGCGATTTCATGACCCAGCATGACACTTGGATGAACTCCATGATCGGAACTCACGATCCCGAAGTCATTGAAAGTGATACCGGTACTGCCTATCGTACTGTATTAAAATTGGAGAAGAATTTTCAGGATCCAGCGATTAAAAAACTCGCTGAAACTGTGAGGATACAGATTGAAGAATTCAGGGAGCATATGCCTTTGATAATGACTCTTGGCAATCCTGGAATGAAGACTCGTCACTGGAATCAGGTGTCAGAGATCGTTGGCTTTCCCATCAAAGTCGACGAGAATATGACTCTAGCTAAGGTAATTAAACAGTAATTAGAAACGAAATAATTAAACAGAGTAAATTTTTTTTTTCTGTAAAATCCAAGTGCTTTTATACAATTTAATAGTCAACAAATATTCTTGTAAATTCAGCAAGATTACACTTCTGTTTTTCTATATAAATGGTGACAATAAAATGTGTACAGTATATGATTTCATTTTTAAAAAAAGTAAAATTAGAAGTGACCAATAAGATTTTTTTAATTTCTCAAAATTTTGGTTATTAATTTAGAAACGACAAAAAAAATGGTCAAAGTCACAAAGATTTATTTATTAATTTTTAAGTGATGCAAAAAAAAACTTAAACTAGCAGTGAGACATTTTATTTTTTGTAAAAAAGACAAAAAAACATATGGTAAAATGAAAATACATTTTCCAAAAATTAGATTTGTTATTTTTTATGAAATTAGGAAATGATATAAAAATGTGTGTCAAATTAAATAAAAGATTCTGTGAACGTTTCTGAATTTTAAAAATTGAGAGTTACCTCTTTTAATAACTCAAAAAATAAAAAATTGTTTAATACTTGTCTAAAGATTATAGACTTCGGTTTGGACGAATACGTGCCCAAGTTTGAAGCAATATCCGAGGCTGCGACGAAAGAGAGTAATTTAGAAAAGGCTCTGCTGAGGATGCACACCGATTGGACCGATATTCTATTCACGGTTAATCGTTATCGCGATACCGGTACTTACGTTATCGCCAGCGTCGACGAAATACAGCAATTACTCGACGATCACCTCACCAAAGCTATGACCATGAAAAACTCTTTGTACATCAAACCGTTCGAGAAGGAAACTCTGTGGGTCTTATATCCAAAATTGTAGAATCTAACATGCCTTCAATTTTAGGGGATAACATTTTTTTTAATGATGATGCAATTTTTTTTAGCGAATGGGAAGGCAAATTGCATTTGCTGCAGGAAATTATGGATCACTGGCTGAAGGTTCAATCAACCTGGATGTATTTAGAGCCAATATTTTCGTCACCGGACATTCAGCAACAAATGCCTGAAGAGGGTCGACGCTTCAGTGCAGTTGATAAAGTTTGTTTTTAATTCTATTATCAGTTTTAAAAAATTGATGCAAAGTAGAAGCTATTTTCTTGATTATTTTTCATCTTTCCCAATTTTTTTTTCTTCTTCATAAAGAATGTATAAAATATGAGAAATTATAAGAAATAAAGGTACTTGCATTTCTTGTTTAAAAAGAAAAATACTTGAAACTGAATTTTGTCAAAATGTGAGGTACCATTTCTTTTTGCTTCCTCAGAGATTTTCATGTCAGTATACTTAAAATTGTCTAAAACGTCGAGAAAAGAGGTTTAGAAAAAATGTATGTATGGATGTGTCTGACCGGCATTCAAAATTCAAACTTGCATATCTGAAGAACGGCTTTAAAATTTGGGCTAAAATTTGGAACGCATGTGCGGCAGGTGGACGCTATTGCTTGTGATAATTTTCAAAAAAATTCAAAAATATGTTCAAATTTTATTTAACCTTGCAATTTTCGAAAAATGTCTGTGCGCGCTCTAGCTTCCGCAAATTTGTAGCTATAGAGTTAAATAATTTTTTATACATAAAGAAGTCTTAAAGAATTGTATTGAATTTGGGGCGAATCTATAAATAGGTTCGGTTTTTATGAGATTTTGAATATTTCAAAAAATTTACGTTTAGCTCTAACTCCCGTAAAATCTCACGAAATCAACTGATATTTTCTACAGCTGAAGAATAACATGCAATGCTACTACGTACCAAATTTGGTGATGACCGGTAAAGGGGTTCGGATTTAATAAGATTTTGAATTTTTTGATAAACTTATGTTTTGCTCTAACTCACGTTAAATATCAACAAATCAACTGAAATTTTCTACAGATGATAAATAATACTCAGCGCTGCTACGTACCAAATTTGATAATGATCGGTAAAGCGATTAAGATTTGACGTGATTTTGAAATTTTGAAAAAATTAACATTTTCTTATAACTCAGGTCAACAAACAATGAACGAATTAAAACTTTTTCGAAATGAAAAATACAGATGAAAAATATTCACTGTTGCTATGTACCAAATTTCATGACGATCGGTAAATGGGTTTTGATTTTGTAGCAATTTGAGATTTTTCATTTTTTAACAGATTACAGTTTAGAACGATTTCATAAAGGAAACGAGAGATTTAAACACGTGTGTTGTATTTTGAAAACGCTTTAACTCAAGAACGATTTAAGCAACAGATCCAAAATTTTCCATACAACTTGAATAACATCAGCTGTTGTATTTTTTTGCGTTGTTGCACTAGTAACTACCAAAGATAAAGAGAAAACGCATTGAAAAAACTGGTTATTCAAATTAAAAACTTGTAAAGTAGAATTTTGCACATTGCTTCCCTATTAATTTCCATTTCTTATACAGCTTCCTCTATGAGGAAGTCAAAAAATAATAAATAAGCTTCCTCATAGAAGCTGCTTTGTGAAAAAATGGAAATTAATGAGGAAGCAATGTGCAAAGTTCTACTTTGCAACTTTTAAAAATTTAACGTGATAAAAATATTATTGCTTCAATATATTTTTATGAGCATTATTGTTAATAACTAACTGCATAAGTTCTGTGACAAATTTTAGATCAGTTGTTCAACAGATTCTGAAGTTGTAGATTGAACTTGAAAAACTCATTGTGTTTTTTTATAAACTTTGAACTCCTCCATCAATTTTGGCTAAATTTTATAGCAAACATCTGCTAAACTTAGAAAAACGAGAAATTTGAATTTTTGAATTCCCACAAAACTGAGTTTCTTTACTAATTTCGTCGACGTTCAATGTTGTGTCCTAAATTTAAGCTCGATATATTTTATTTTTAATCATATCTTTCAGACAATTTTTAATATTTCCAAAATTGACCCTACTAACATATATCTTCCCTAACCCACATTTCTCAATTTTCAAACAATTTTTAGTACTTCCAACATTTAATAAAAAAAAATTATTGAAAAAAACGTTATCTTTATAAGGAAGAAATGAAACCATACATTTCTCCTAAACCACATTTCTGAATGTATCGAACAATTTTTAATATCTATAAAATTGAACTCAAAAAACAAGGACACTGAAAATAAAATGTATCTGTATGATGAAGCAAAAGAATAAACCCTAACGTTTCACACGATTATAGATTTGGCGTGACATAATGAATTCTGTGGTGCAAGATCCACGAGTGATGTCTGTGGTAGAGATCGACAAGATGCTCGATCGTCTTAAAAAGTGCACCAGTCTCCTCGATCTCATTCAAAAAGGTCTGAACGATTATCTCGAGAAGAAACGACTTTTCTTTCCACGTTTCTTCTTCCTGTCGAACGACGAACTCTTGGAAATATTGTCGGAGACGAAAGATCCCACGAGAGTTCAACCGCATCTTAAGAAATGCTTTGAGGGAATTGCCAAGCTTGCTTTTACCGAATTAATGGAAGTCACCACAATGATGTCATCCGAGGGTGAATCCATCCAGTTGGAAGATATTATCGACACAGTTGCTGCACGTGGACAGGTGGAAAAGTGGCTTGTTGAGTTGGAAAGTGACATGAAGAAAAGTGTCAGAGCTCAGGTAAATTAATATTACCCTTTTTTTTTGTTCAGATTAATTTTTATTCGGCACACATTTTTAATTGATTAAATTATCAAAAAGGTGATACGAGCCAAAGATGCTTATCTGACGAAAGAGAGAAGCCATTGGGTTCTGGAGTGGCCTGGTCAGACAGTTTTGTGCATCAGTCAGCTTTACTGGACCGCTGATATAACAAAAGCTTTTCCCAAAGCTCCAGAAGGTTTAAAAGAATACATTGACATTAGCAACGATGAACTCAATCAGATAATAATACTCGTTAGAGGAAAATTGTCAACACAAAATCGAACCACTTTGGGTGAGCTTTTCTCAACTATCACAAGACACACAACGGCATCAATAACAAAAGGACTAACATGCACATTGTTTTCCCGTTATTTTAATTTTTTTTTACAAAGCCAACGTTTTATAAGAAAGTATTTTCTTTATCAATATTGGCTTCATAGAAAAAAGAGTGCAAATGAACTTGCATTTTGCTTCCTCATTGTTCAAGATTGCCCATAGAGCATTGCTCGACGAAATACATTGGTTTGTGTGTTGGCTTCCTCATAGAGGAAGCTTTGTAAATTATAAATATCAATTAAATTTCCTTTATGAGAAAGCAAAACGAGTCTTTTTTTTTTTGTAAAAGCGTTCCAAAGACTAATCCGTTCATAGTCCGTGAGCATTTATTGATCATTGAATAACTTCTTCACTCCTCGAAATAATAAACCACCTGTGCAACGCTAACACACTTTTTTTTGAAGATTTCAAAATTTCGTATAAACTGGATTTTTCAACGAATTCTCACCAAATTCTAAATCATACATTTTTTTATGTTAGTCTACCACTGGAGAAAATTTTAGCCCGAGAACTCAAAATTTGCGAAAGCTAGAGAGCGAACACACGTTTTTTTGGTAAATTAAAAAAAAAATCCTTGTCAAATCTTCATCTATTGACAGATTCTCCCCCAATTTGGTACCGAAAGTTGTTCGATGTTAGTCTATTTGTATGAGAAATTTCAACCCGACACCTTGAAATTTGCGGCAGTTATAACGCAAATACACTTTTTTTTTTTAATTCAAAATGTCATAAAAATCGTATTTTTCAACCGATCCTCACCATATTCGAACTCATCCATCGTTTGATATTTGTCTACTATTAGACATTTTTTTAGCCCCATAATTCAATATTTGCGGCAGATAGAGCGCGAGCAAACTTTTTTCGAAAAATTCAAAGACTCGTAAAATTTGAACGAGAGTCCCACTTATTTTGTAAATTGTCCTAAATATAGAGGCCCAACCACTCTACTTGTATGCCAAATTTCAGCCCGATCGGTCTAATCATCCTCGAGTTATAAAGTTTGAATTTTGAAGGCCTGACACACACATACATCCGGACATTTTTCTGACTATGTTTTCTAGACGTTTTGGGACATTCTGAACACGTTTTCATGAAAATCTCAAAAAAAAAAAATGTTAGCAATAACAACGTTTCCTCTATGAGGAAGCAAAAGCTGTGAAGAATGCTAAAAAATGAGGAAGAAATTTGACTGTACTTGCATTTTTCTTTAAACAAAAATACATATTTGAATCTAAAGTTTAGAAAAATTTGAATAGGATCGAAAATGATATTCCTGATATTCAATCTTATTTCAGAGGCTCTGGTCACACTGGACGTTCATGGTAGAGACGTGCTGGTTGGTCTTTGGGAGCAAAATGTGACTCGCGATACAGACTTCAAATGGCTTTGCCAATTGCGCTATTATTGGATGGTAAAAATTGAAACAGTTACATAAATCAATTTCAAAAGGTCATTTAAAAAAAAAATCGTCATTACCTTTAACAATATTTTTTTTATCATCATAAAAAAGAACCTGCAAATAACAAGATATTTCTTGTCTCAAATAAAAATGTTCTTTTCTATTGGACAATATTTTGTATGAATAAAAAAAAATAATCAACAGTGCTAAACGGCCAAAAAAATTAAATTAATTTTCTTTATCACTTTCGTAGGACAACAATATGCTTACTATGATGATAAACTCTTCGTTAAAATACGGTTACGAGTATTTGGGAAATTCTTCACGTCTTGTTATAACTCCATTGACTGATCGATGCTACCGAACTCTTTTTGGAGCCTTGGCCCTGAATTTAGGAGGTGCACCGGAAGGACCAGCTGGAACCGGAAAGACAGAGACCACCAAAGACTTGGCAAAAGCAGTGGCTAAGCAATGCGTGGTTTTCAATTGTTCAGATGGCTTGGATTACATAGCTTTAGGAAAATTCTTCAAAGTAAGATCAAGCACATAAGTAAATGCATAGAACTGGTACATTGAAGATAACATTCTTCAGGGTCTGGCTGCCTCTGGCGCGTGGTCCTGCTTTGACGAATTCAACCGAATCGATCTCGAAGTACTGTCGGTGGTTGCACAACAAATTCTCACGATACAACGTGCAATACAATCCGGAAAACCTACACTTATATTCGAGGGTACAGAACTTAATTTAGATCCCACCTGCGCTGTATTTATCACAATGAATCCAGGCTACGCTGGACGATCCGAATTGCCAGATAATTTGAAAGCGCTCTTTCGTTCTGTTGCGATGATGGTGAGTTGTAAATATTAAAAGAAAAATGATGAGTAGAAAATCCTTGGACATATATTTTTTAATCTGCATAGATAAAAATAATTTCGTGAAATTAAAATCCTTCGTTTCGTAAAAAATAATTTTGTTAAATATGTACAAAAATAAATCCGGAAAGTCATTTTCTATTCACTATACATCTTCGAAATATTTTCAAAATAAAAAATTTGTCATTTTCATGACGATAGGTAAAACGTAGTATTAAAAAAAGGCAGGGTTAATATACATATATTTTTTAATAAAAAAATTAAAATAAATATATTGTAAAAAGAATATACGAATTTGTCTCACTGTTTGTTGCATCGTTAACAAATTCATCTTTTTTATACTTTTTTTTGTGAGACTAAAACCTGCCAATTCAAAGAAATAATAAAAAAATGAATTAAACGTCTGTGGACAAAAAATTTAACTTAAATATTTACAAAAAGATATATTTAAGGATATTAAATTAGTATGGTCAAAACAAAAATTTGTTACCATTCAATTTTCATGGCAGCAAATTAAATACTGTAATAAACAATCAGGAGTAATAACACTTTTTTTCACAGAAACATAACAATAAATATATTGTTTAAATAATATACAAATTTGTCGTATAATTAATAAATTTCGGATTTTCAAAAACATTTTGGTTTATCACGTAATAGATAAGAAATATCAGATAGAATTACTAATTTAAAAAAAATTAAATATAAATTTTTTGTTTGTTTCATCTTTTTTTAAATGCCCAAAATGCGTACTTTTCTTTTTTTACGATGCAGGTTCCGGACTATGGCCTTATCTCAGAAATTTCACTGTACTCTTATGGTTTTTATAACGCTCGACCACTATCCGTAAAAATTGTAATGGCATACAGACTCTGTTCCGAACAATTGTCTAGTCAAAGTCACTACGACTACGGAATGAGAGCTGTAAAATCTGTGCTCATTGCTGCTGGAAATTTGAAGCTTAAGTATCCAATGGAAAATGAAGATATTCTGATGTTGAGGAGCATAAAAGACGTGAACTTGCCGAAATTCTTGAGCCACGATTTGCCACTCTTTCAGGTATGTTTCCTTCACGGTGGCTTTGGAACTTTATTTGTGCTTCGATTTTCTTTTCCTTCTGAGGATGAACATTTTTTTTTCTGCAGGGTATCGCGTCGGATCTCTTCCCAAATGTCGTTCTTCCTGAGCCAGACTACACAGATCTGAACAAATGCATTTTCCAAGCCTGCGAGGAAGCAAACATTCAATGCGTTCCAACATTTTTAGAGAAAATTCAACAGATTTACGAGATGATGATTGTAAGACACGGTTTTATGATCGTCGGTTATCCTTTTGGAGGAAAAACCACGGCTTATAGGATTTTGGCTGCTGCACTTCAGATATGCGAGGAAAATGTGAGGATCTCATAGAGGTTTTTCCAAATTTTTTTAAGATTGTAGAAATTATTCTACATAGTAAAAAAACCAACAAAACATATTCGAACATTTAGCAAACAACTGTTCATTCAGAATTTCTTTCTTATTTAAAAAAAAAAAAAAAAAATTGTGATTAAAAGTTCGTTTTGCAAACAAAAGTACAATAAAAAATTTGATATTCATTTTACAACATACTTATTGTCTTCAATCAAAATTATGTTTTGCATTACAGAAATTAATGGACGAGCATAAAGTAGAGATAACCGTGATAAATCCAAAATCAGTAACGATGGGTCAATTGTACGGGCAATTCGATCCAGCGTCTCATGAGTGGAGCGACGGCGTACTCGCTGTCAGTTATCGCGCCTTTGCGGTCTCAACGAACGAGAATCGAAAGTGGCTCATTTTCGACGGTCCTATAGACGCCGTTTGGATCGAAAACATGAATACCGTGCTGGACGACAATAAAAAATTGTGCCTTATGAGCGGCGAAATAATTCAGTTGGCTAAAACGACGAATTTGATTTTTGAACCGATGGATCTCGAAGCAGCTTCACCGGCTACAGTCTCGCGTTGCGGTTCGTTCGGATTATTTGTTGCCACGAGAATTTATTTTTATTTATTTTTATTTATTTTTATTTATTTTTATTTATTTTTATTTATTTTTATTTATTTTTATTTATTTTTATTTATTTTTATTTATTTTTATTTATTTTTATTTATTTTTATTTATTTTTATTTATTTTTATTTATTTTTATTTATTTTTATTTATTTTTATTTATTTTTATTTATTTTTATTTATTTTTATTTATTTTTATTTATTTTTATTTATTTTTATTTATTTTTATTTATTATTATTTATTTTTATTTATTCTTATTTATTCTTATTTATTTTTATTTATTTTCACAGGCATGATCTATATGGAACCAAGTGCTCTTGGTTGGGATCCTCTGTTAAAATCGTGGCTGGAAAAAACTCCGCAAATTCTAGGAGATTTCTTAAGAAGCTTTATGTACGAGTCCCTCTTCCTAAGATTCTGCAAGCCTCTTTTTCATCTACTGAGACGCGGTGGTATCAGAGAAATATGTCCAATGTCCGATTCGAATCATTTGCGATCAGTGACATACCTCATGGACTGTTTTATCAACGAGTTTCACGAGCCAAAACCAGGAGAGGCTATCAGTGATTTGGATCTTCGTGCACAAATTGAAGTACATATGGATTTTATTTGCTTATCTAGCCTTTACAAAGTATATACAGTGCTATAAATTAAATTATATTTCACTCTTCAAGGGATCTTTCTTCTTCTCCTGTATCTGGGGAATGGGTGGAACCATCGACACAGCCGATAGAGAAAAGTTTAGCATACTTTTCCGAGGTCTACTGGAGAAGGAATTTTCAGCAGATTTGCATGAGTTGTATCAACTACCTGAACCAGTCAATCCACCTGCCAAACCATATATTTTCCTCATGCCTAAAGACGGTCTTGTATTCGACTATAGATTCATCAAAGAGGTTTGCAATTTTGTAGCACTTGATTTATTTCATCCGTCTGCAGATTTTTCTGCTTTGTAGATAGTAAAAGATAGTGGAAAATTGTAGCTTGAACTTGTGAATCTGTGACTTTTACAAGACAAACTTTTTTTTGGAACCTTCTGATTTGACAAATGAAAGTTTGTAAATTTCACACATTCATTTTGTCATTTCTCATTTTACACTGTTTTTTATCATTCGACAAAATAACACTTTTTAACATAATAAAGTAACTTTTTTTGTCACTTCTAATTTTACAAATTTTTTTTGCGAAGTTACAAAAACAAATTCCATCATACTAAAATAACGGGGTTACTTGCTCCCCTATTTTATGCAATTTTTATTGACTCCAGGGAAAAGGAAAATGGAAACTGTGGACCGACGAGCTGTTGAATGCACCGCCAATTCCTCGAGACGTTCCAGTGAATCAAATAATAGTTCCCACAGTGGAGACAATAAGATACACTACACTTTTTCAACTACTCGTTCAACACCAAAAGCCAGTTCTCTTCGTTGGTCCAACAGGAACTGGAAAATCCGTTTACATCATTGATTTTCTTCTGAAGAAAAATGACACTGCAATCTACAAACCCCTGTTTATTAATTTTTCCGCTCAAACCACTGCTAATCAGACTCAGGACATTATTACCAGTAAACTGGATAAAAGAAGAAAAGGAGTGTTTGGTCCACCAATTGGCAAACGTTGGGTCATCTTCGTTGATGATGTCTCGATGCCACTTAAAGAAACTTATGGAGCACAGCCGCCTATTGAACTTCTTCGACAAATGCTCGATCACTGGCAGTGGTATGATCGTAAAGAAATTATTCCGATCAAGCTCATTGAAATTCAACTTATGTGCGCGATGGGACCACCTGTGAGTGGAGGAAAAGACGTCAGTCAACGATTCAAGAGACATTTCTTCACACTCACTATCTCAGAATTTCAGGATGAAGTTATGATTACGATCTTTAGCAAAATTGTCCTCTGGCATCTTGATACCAGGTACATTAAAATCAGGCTTATTTTTAATCAGTTAAAAATAGACTGCTTGATTTTTGCTTCCTCATAGAAGAAGCTTTGTTTTCATGAAAATTTTGTTTTTCGAGATTTTCATGTCAGTGTACTCAGAATGGTCCAAAACGTCCAAAAAAGTGCTTCGAAAATTCAATCGCCTCTCACTCAGTAACCGTTTGAGCGATCAGGCTCAAATTTGACACGCTAGTAGAGTATTTGTCACCCTTTGAATGTTGCGATTTTTGACAAAATATATATAGTCATTAAGATTTGATGTAATTTTTAATTTGTTGAAAAAAGGGAGTGGTTGCTTTAAATTTCATAAAAGTTCGCCGATTTAGTTAAATAGTTCTTCATAACTGGAGATACGTTCAATGTTGTTTGGTATTGAATTTGGATGAAATCGGTAAAGCGGTTCGGATTTTACGGGATTTCGAAATTTTCGGAATTTTTTTGAAAATTCTATAACTCGAGAAGGGTTCAAGTAACTAATCTAAAATTTTGCGTAAAACTTAAATGGAATGTGTCAATGTTTAATACCAGATTTAGGTAAAATCGATAAAGTAGTTCAGATTTTATAGAAATTCGCAGTTTCGCAATTTTTTATAAAATGCTATAACTCGAGAATGGTTCAAGTATCTGATGTAAAATTTTGCATGCAGGATAAATAAAATGTGTCAATGTTTAATATTAAATTTAGCCGAAATCGATAATGTAGTTAAGATGTTGTCGGAATTTGCATTTTCGTAATTTAAAAAAAAATACTATAACTCCAGAACGGTTCAAGCAACGGATCTACATTTTTTGCATAAAACTAACATAGAGTGAGCCAATGTGTATGACCCTGAAAACAGGGTTCCAGTACAAATTTGACGCAAATCGGTGAAGCGATTAAAATTTGGTGGCATTTTGAAAAATGTCGGTCGGGCAGTAGCTTCCGCAAATTACGGGATATTTTATTTTCTAGTGAAAAAGAAGTAAAACAAGGCCGCAAAGTCGAATTTTTCAAATTGCTTCCTCATCCTTCCTTGACGAAGCTTCCTCTATGAGGAAACCAAAGTTGATCATCATACTTCCTCACAGGTACACCTTCGTCAAAAGCGGAAAAATGGGGAAGCAATTTGCAAAGTTCGACTTTGCAGCCTTTTTTCTTAATAATTTATTTAATATTAAATTTGTAATAAAAGTGCACAGTAAACAATTTTATTCTCAAATCGGACTGCCCTGTCTCTGTAATTTAACAGATTTTTTAATGTACAGCACAGATTTTTTTTCTTTGAATTTTTATGAAAAATTAGAAGTGAAAAAAAAGTTTGTCAAAGTTATACATTTCTCATGTTTAAAAATTGGAAATAACTTATTGCAGTGTTAAATCGGAAGTGACAAATATTTTCTTTTAACGATGATAATTTTTATTTCTGTAAAAATCACAAATGTCAAATGAAATTGACATTTTTTTTTTTTAAATGACAAATATATTTCATAAAATAAAGATACAAAGTTTTTAATTTATTATTTTATTACTTTTTTTTGTGAAACTAGAAAATGGCAAAAATGTTTGCATCATATTAATAAAAAGTTTCTGTAGACTTTTGTCGATAGAAATTTATTCCATGAATAAATAAATAAATAAGTAGATTAGAAAAAACGCTGTTATAAATTCTGCAAGTAACGTTTATAAAAATTTGAATAAAAAAGAAAAATTATTATTGCAACAATGATAATAACGCTGGTATTTCCAACTTAAATTTCCAGAGGATTTAGCAAGGAGTTCGATCCCTGCATCGACCAAGTTGTCCTCGCGACTCTCGATGTATACAAAGAGAGTCTGAAAAATCTTCTCCCAACACCAGCAAAGTCTCATTATCTCTTCAATCTTCGTGACTTTTCCCGAGTTGTTCAGGTAATTTGGATTCTTCAGTTGACTTCATTTTGCTTCCTCATTGAAATTTTGTAGGATGATTTATATTTTATTTGTTTTTATTTTAACATTAAATTTGGCTAAAATTTATCGAGTCGTTTAAATTCAATAAAACATCGAACTTTGTAATGCAAGATTACAGCAGCTTTCAAAATAAAATGTAACTTCAGAATTACTTGAGCAATTATTGCAAAAATTGTCACAGCAGTTATGCAATAAGTTCTCGTTATTGACTACAATTTTCGTTAAAATATATTAAAACAATGCGATTTCGGGTCATATTGAATGTTTTATATTTCTTGATAAATCAAATTTGATTTCAATATTTTTTTTCTTTAACTGCTTTCTCATTATTTTTCATTTTTCATACCTTCTTTTATAAGGAAGTCACAATCAGTGAACAGACTTTCTCACAGAGCAAAAAATGTGTGCTGGAAAATAATAATAAAATAATAAAATAATAAAATAATAAAATAATAAAATAATAAAATAATAAAATAATAAAATAATAGAATAATAGAATAATAGAATAATAGAATAATAGAATAATAGAATAATAGAATAATAGAATAATAGAATAATAGAATAATAGAATAATAGAATAATAGAATAATAGAATAATAGAATAATAGAATAATAGAATAATAGAATAATAGAATAATAGAATAATAGAATAATAGAATAATAGAATAATAAAATAATAAAATAATAAAATAATAATGAGAAGCTATCTACAAAATCCTACTTTACATGTTTCTTTTGTAATCTTCATTACAACTTCTTTGATTTTAGGGTGTGCTGCTGTCAGTTCCCGAATCAATGCCAACCTTGGCCAATATGAAGCGTTTATGGGTCCACGAAATTCTTCGTGTATTTGGTGATCGTTTGACCGACGAAACAGATACAGCCTGGTTGATTCAACAGCTTCACAAGACTGTCAGTCAACACATGGACGCAGGCTTTGATGCTTTATTCCAAGATCTCGCGTGCAATAATAAATCAGAGGTAAAACAAATTTACTAGAATGCCTTCTTAAAAAAAATTGTTTAAATAATTTTAAAGGAATTATCATTTTTTATTAGATCGGTGACAGTGAACTGAGAAAACTCGTTTTCTGTGATTTTGCTGATCCCAAAGCTGACGTTCGCCTTTATCAAGAAATTCCTGATCTCGAGGCTCTGCGAAACATCGTCGAGGGTTATCTCGTTGAGTACAATTCAATGACGAAGAAACCAATGAATCTCGTGCTTTTCAGATTCGCTATCGAGCATTTATCGAAAATCTCACGAATTATAAAGCAGCCACGAAGCCATGCACTTCTTGTTGGAGTCGGAGGTTCGGGCAGACAATCGTTGACCAGACTGGCTTCTCATATCTGCGAATACGATCTTTTTCAAGTTGAGATTAGCAAACAATACGGAATGCACGAATGGCACGAGGACGTGAAATTAATTTTGATGAAAACCACAGCCACTGATCTTCACTCCACGTTTCTCTTCACCGACACTCAACTGAAGGAAGAAAGCTTCCTGGAAGACATCAGCAACATGTTAAACTCTGGAGAGGCAAAAAAAACTACTTTTTTTTCAATGACGAATTATCAAATTCGTTGATAGATCATTTTTTTTTAGCTTATCTGACAGTAAAAACAAAAGTGAAAATTGAATTTTAACAAAAATTTACTTGTTCACTTAAAAAAAGCTTTCAAGCTTTATTTTCGCAAAAAAAAAAATATTTACCTTTATAAATATTGCAATATCTCTTGTTCTTCATCAAAAGAACATATACATTATGTTAAAAGTACTTTTTTCCAATATACTAGTTTTTAAAAAAATCGTTAAATACAAACATTAAAAACTTTTTGTTATGATAAAAAGACGTAGCACATAATATTAGATAAACGTACAACATTGCTGCAACATTGTTTATTTTGATATTTTTATTTTGAGGCAGATTGTTGAAAACGACAAAAACTGAATCACTTCAAAAATATTATAAAATCATTCTGTTGAAAAGCTTCGTTTTTTTTAAATATAAAATATATAGTTCAATAGGTCTCCTATGCATTATATTTACGAAAAAAAATATTTATTTAAAATTCAAAGCAGCTATAAATATCGCAAAGTTTAATTGAAATAATAATATTTATTTAAAAATTCTCTGCAACATATTTCAAATATATCCATTGCAGTGTTATTTAGTAATATTCTTAAAATATATCTAAACAATATTTTTAACAGAATCAAAAATAATCTATATTTCGATATTTCTTAGAAATTCTTCTACAATGCTTTTCACATATTTTGCTACAATGCATAGAAAACATGATTTGTTAATTATTTAATAAAACATATTTTTAGCGTGACAATTATTATTATAGCAAATTTGATTATTGTGCAGGTTCCCAATATCTTTAATATTGACGAAAAATCGGAGATTTGCGAGAAGATGAGGCAGTTAGATCGTCAGCGAGAACGTTCAATGCAGACGGACGGAAGTCCCGTGGCACTCTTCAATCTATTCGTGCAGATAGCGCGCGATCAGCTTCACATAGTTTTGGCAATGTCACCGATCGGCGAAGGCTTTCGAACGAGAGTCAGAAAGTTCCCGGCTCTCGTCAACTGCTGCACCATCGATTGGCTACAATCTTGGCCTGAAGATGCGCTTCTCGCTGTTGCGACGAGATTTCTCGGTGAGATCGAGCTCTCGGATCATGAGCGTAAAGCCGGTATCGAGATGTGCCAATTTTTTCACACCTCGACTCAAGCCCTGGGAGAGGAATTTCTCACCAGGCTTGGGAGATACAATTACGTCACACCTACATCCTATCTTGAGATGATCAATACCTTCAAAGATTTGTTAAGCAAGAAACGCAGGTTCGTCACTGATTTTTTTTCAGTAATTGCAAAAATGCTTTTGATGAAAATTGTATTATTCTTCTGAAATTATTTTAATTAAGCTTATCTAGATATTTTATTTTTTACAGTAATTTCTTTTAATCTCAATTTTTATAGTAAGCACATTTAATTTTTTTTTGTTATAATATTGCTATATTAAAATATATAACCGTTGTATATCTTCAGTGTTTATTTTTTAAGCGAAATTCTGTTGGATAGAATGAACTATATTGCTATTTGGAAGTTAACTATTGAATTCAAATAGTATTTTAATGTATTCCTTGTTAGAACATGTTGTAATTTTTTTTGTTAGATATATTTCACATATAATTAAGTGAAGCTTTAAATCATTTAACTGTTTCATGTTTAAAAACACTTAATTTAAAGGTTTCGAATTTCATCATTTACCTTAATTTCAATAGGTCAAATAAATTAAATAATTATTTGGTTCTTATATACATTTTTTAAAGCAGAAATATTAACTACCATTTTGCGACAGAATATCGTGAATAAACTTAGATTTTTTGTTGAGCTGATAAACACAATCAAAATACTTATTTCTTTTTTTATCGAATATAGTTTTACGTATTTTCATGTTTTTATATTCCAAAATATAAAAATAACTTTTCAGACGTTTACGATTATTAAATTTGAATAGTCCAAAAAAGTATTTTTCCGAATTTTACAACATTTCTTTGTAATTATTCAATGTCATTCATAGACATTTTTTTCGGTTGAAATTTAAGTATTATTCTAGAAATAACTATCATTAATTTTGACGGTAATTCAAAGTAGTAATAATAATTTTTTATAGAATTGCCATTTTTGGAATATCTCCAATGTAACTATTTACTATCTCTTCTTCTAGCGAAATTCTTTTGGCCAAAGCAAGATACGAGGGTGGTCTGGATCGTTTGGACAGTACACAGCAGCAAGTAGCAGAGATGCAAGAAACTCTGAAACGACTTCAACCTCTTTTGGTTACAGCAGCACAAGACGTGCAACGTATCTTAACGAGAGTCGAGAAGGAGAGTATCGAGGTTGCTGAAATAGAAAAAATCGTAAAAGTCGACGAAGAAGCTGCTATGGTAAACAAAAATATAAGAACCTCGTTCAGTTAATTTTGATTTAAGATAGAAATTTATCAGATGCACAGTAAACATTTTTCTTTTGTTAACAAAATGCAATAGAATTTTTTTGGTATTTAAGCGACTTATTTTTGTTTTAAAAATATGGAAAAATTTCTATAAATTTGGTGTATTCACAAATATTTGTTTGTGAAATTAAAAATGTCAAAATTGAGTAGTCGAATTTGCAAAAAGAAAAAAATATAAATTCACAAGTGACAATAAAAAATTATCAAATTTTCATATTCTTATTTGTCACTTCCAATTAAAAAAAAAAAAAACAAATTTCCAAGTTTGACAAATTTTGTATTTTCTTGAAATGACAAAAAATATTTCGTAAAATGAAAATAGAACATTCTTAACAATTTATTTTATACTTGTATTCTGAGTCAAAAAGTTGACAACAAGAAATTTTGGACTATAAAAAAAAAAGTTTCTGTGTACGTAGGTGATTTATTTTTTTTTATAATCGCTTGATTCGAACATATCATCTGTAATCAATTAAATTAATTCATCCAGATATAAACGATATATTTTAAACTCAAAATATTTTTAAAACCAGGCTGCAAAGTCGAACATTGTAAATTGCTTCCTCATTTTTCCACTTTGACGAAGGTACCTCTATGGGGAAGTATGATGATCAATTTTGGCTTCCTCACAGAGTAAGCTTCGTCAAAAGTGGAAAAATGAGGAAGCAATTTACAATGTTCGACTTTGCAGCCTTGTTTTATTTCTTTTTCACTAGAAATTAAAATATCCCGTAATTTGCGAGAGCTACTGCCCGACCGACATTTTTCAAAATGCCACCAAATTTTAACCGCTTGACCGATTTGCGTCAAATTTGTACTGGAACCCTGTTCTAGGGTCATACACATTGGCTCACTCTATTTAAGTTTTATGCAAAAAATGTAGATCAGTTGCTTCAACCGTTCTGGAGTTATAGTATTTTTTTTTAAATTACAAAAATGCAAATTCCGACAAAATCTTAATTACATTATCGATTTCGGCTAAATTTAATATTAAACATTGACACATTTTATTTATCTTTTATGCAAAATTTTACATCAGATACTTGAACCATTCTCGAGTTATAGCATTTTATAAAAAATTGCGAAACTGCGAATTCCTATAAAATCTGAACTACTTTATCGATTTTGCCTAAATCTGGTATTAAACATTGACATACTCCATTTAAGTTTTACGCAAAATTGTAGATTAGTTACTTGAACCCTTCTCGAGTTATAGAATTTTCAAAAAAAATCCGAAAATTTCAAAACGCTGTAAAATCCGAACAGCTTTACCGATTTCATCCAAAGTCAATACCAAACAAGATTGAACGTATCTCCAGTCATGAAGAACTATTTAGCTAAATCGGCGAACTTTTACGAAAGTTAGAGCGACCACGCCCTTTTTTAACAAATTAAAAACTACATCAAATCTTAATGACTATATATATTTTGTTAAAAATCGCAACATTCAAAGGAGGACAAATACTCTACTTGCGTGCCAAATTTGAGCCTAATCGCTCAAACGGTTACTGAGTGAGAGGCGATTGAATTTTCGAAGCCATCCACACACACATACATACGGACATTTTTTCTAAATCACTTTTCTCGACGTTTTGGATCGAAAAAAAATGTTTTCATGACAACAAAGCTTCCTCTATGAGGAAGCAAAAATTGTTCATGGAAAAGGAATGCATGTAAATGTCAATGTGAAAATATAACATTCGCAGCCTTAACGATAAAGAAAAATCTTCCACTGATCTAACGCACTCTCCACTTTATTAATTCTTTGACGTTAATTTGATAAATCCCAGAAAGTAGCAGCTGCTGCTGCGGAAATTAAGGCTGAATGCGATGCCAATCTTGCAGAAGCAATGCCAATCTTAAATCGTGCACAAGCTGCCCTAAATACTTTGACACCGGCCGATATATCGATAGTCAGAACCATGAAGAATCCACCAGCAAACGTTAAGCTAGTAATGGAAAGCATATGCATATTGAAGGTAAAAATGTAGTATTAAGAATTTTTTAAAATAGTAATATAATTTTTTTTTTATATATTGTCATATAAATAATTTAATTTATTTCCCCAGGTTTATGTGGCAGTAAAAACGAAAGTGAAAATTGAATTTTAACAAAAATTCACTTGTTAACTTAAAAAAAGCTTCCAAGCTTTATTTGTGCAAAAAAAAAATTATTTATGTTACCTTTATAAATATTGCAATATTTCTTGTTGGAATGACAATTTTCCCCTTTTCATCAAAAGAACATATATATTAAAAGTACTTTTTTCCAATTTACTAGTTTTCAAAAAAATCTTTAATCACAAACGACATTTTGTTATGATAAAAAGACGTAGAATATAATATTAGAAAAACGTTATAATATTGCTGCAACATTGTTTATTTTGATATTTTTATTTTGAGGAAGATTGTTGAAAACGACAAAAACTGAATCACTTCAAAAATATTATAGAATCATTCTGTTGAAAATCTTCGTTTTTTTTAAATATAAAATATATTTCAATAGGTCTCCAATGCATTGTATTTACGAAAAAAAAATATTTATTTAAAATTCAAAGCAGCTATAAAAAGTAACTTTAAAAGAAAACCACCTATCGCAAAGTTTAATTGAAATAATAATACTATTTCATATCAATTCATAAGAATTTTAAAAAATAGAAATGTCATATAATTAATTTAATAAATTATTTCCCCAGGAAGTGAAGCCAGATAAAATTCAACAACCCGATGGAAAAACCGTCGAGGATTATTGGAAAGCCTCGATGAAGGTTCTCAGTGACGCGAAATTTCTCGAAACTTTGTTGAATTACGACAAGGACGACATACCACAACGTGTGATCGACAAAATTCGAAATGATTACTTGACACATCCAAATTTCGATCCCGATAAAGTGAAGACATCATCAACGGCTTGTCAGGGCCTTTGCAAGTGGGTTTTCGCCATATCCGAGTATGACAAGGTCGCTAAAGTAATTGCACCGAAGAAAAGAGCATTGGCATTAGCCCAGGAGACCTACAACGATGCGATGATCAAATTGGAAATCAAACGAGGTCAATTGGCGGCGATCCAGGTGCGAATCGAGAAAAGAGATCAAGCTTTTTTTGCTGATCGATATCGTCATCAACTTCTTCATTTATTGTTAAATCCTTGGTATTCTGATTTTCATGAAAAACAAATAATTCAGAAACATATGGTTGAAACTTTTTTCACTGTTGTCGTAACTACTAACTGGTTACAGTAAAATTGGAAAATAATTTCATGTAAATGAGACAATTTATCTCACTATTTTTTGTTTCATCGAAATTTTGCATTTGTTAAAATATTTTTTAGTGCATTTTTACAGAAGATCTTTGAAATTTTGCTCTTTTCCAAAACATATACTTCTATTCAATACGAAATGCGTTTCCGTTAATTGTATCGAAAACTATACGAGAGATTTTATTTCAAACTTGAATTTACCTATTTAAAAAAAAATAGTTCGTAATTTTTAAAAATACAATAAAAGGTTCAAATATTTTTTTTTAAAGAAGTTCAAGATATCAGAAAGCATTATTTTTTTAATGGTAAAATCCTTTCTTATTCGTCAGGCGAAACTCGCTGCATTAGAAGCAGAATTGATAGCGAAAAAAGCAGAGTATCAAAAGATGATTGACAAAGTCACGGAATGCGAGCAAAAGTTGAAACGAGCTGAAGAACTCATTGGTGGTTTGGGCGGTGAATACACGCGATGGTCCCAAAGTGCCAAAGAATTAGGGGAGAGGTAGATGTTCATTAATTATTAAAAATACCAAAAATCATACATTTTTTTATTGACTTATTTATTTTATTTGATAGATACAATCGACTCACCGGAGACGTCATCATAGCTTCAGGCATTGTTGCATACCTGGGTGTTTTCACTACCCCTTTTCGTGTTAAGCAGATCGACAGTTGGGTTGCTTTATGTACACGATTGAACATCATTTGCACGCAGGATTTCCAATTACGTGAAGTCCTCGGTGATCCAGTTCTCATAAGATCTTGGGTCATTTTTGGATTGCCCAGTGATTCATTCTCAGTCGACAATGGAATTATCGTCATGTACGTATATGTAGTAAATAACTTGCTTCTTTTATCTGAAAGAATAAAAAGGAAGCAATGTGAAATTTTGTACATTGCTTCCTCGCTACTTTCTATTTTTCACTAAAATAAGAAAGCATGCTGATCAATTTTGGAGTGCACGCAAATGAAGCTATAACAAATTTAATATCATTCTAAAACATGTTGCACCTACTTTGGATCTGCTTAAAAAAAATTGTTGAGACTGAAGTTTAATGAAATTAGAGTGTCGATGAAATTGAAGAATTCAAAGTGTTTTAAAGTCTCATTGCTTTTAGAAATGTCTATAAGAATTACTTGAAATTAGTTGCAGTTTCATATTAGCTTCTCAATTTTTTCTATAATAATTTTGAAGGCATTTAAATTTTGCTGTAACCTTGAAAGAATATTTAGGCATATGTAAGAATTCTATAAAAAAAGAAATGGAGTCTTCAATACTCCAAGAATTTTAAGTACCCTTTCATTAAAATACAGATTATTTCAAATGGAAAAAAAACAACTTTCTCTACAAGTGAGCAAAAACCAAAGTAGAAACAATTAAAATCGTGCATGAAAAAAATTAACTAATAATTCATTTTTAACGAATTTATTAATCGACTTAATAACTGATTCTTAACGTCAAAATAAGTTGTTAAATAAAGAATTATTTTCGCAGGAATTCTCGACGATGGCCACTCATGATAGATCCTCAAAGTCAGGCGAACAAGTGGGTGAAGAATCTAGAGAAGCAGCACAACATGAGCGTAATTCGACTGACCCAACCAGACTACTCCCGAGTTTTGGAGAACGCTATACAGTTTGGGCAGCCGATACTACTGGAGAATATTGGCGAGGAACTCGACGCAGTTCTCGAGCCCATTTTACTCAAACAAACTTTCAAACAGGGCGGAGCATGGTGCATCAAACTTGGGGACACTGTGGTTGAATATAATTCAGACTTTAGGTATACATTTCGCCAAAATTCATTAACTAGCTATAAATTCCAATTGTTAAACATTTGTTGTATAAAATTTTATTACAGCTGTTGGAAGTTTTTTTTACATAAACTTGTATATTTAATTTAACATGTGATATGTAAAATTACAATTTAAACTGAATACTTAAAAAATTACAAATTACTTCACTCGTGTCTTAAATTTGACATGCCAGCTGATAAAAAAAAATGTTCAGTAATTAAAAATTGCAAATATCTTTAACAGAGTGTGCAAAAACTTTTGACCACTCGAGTGTCAATTTCGTGATTGAAATTTAATCAACGGCTTTTTTGCAGGTTTTACATCACAACAAAGTTGAGAAATCCTCACTATTTGCCAGAGATTGCGGTGAAGGTTACTTTACTGAACTTCATGATAACACCAAGTGGCCTGGAAGATCAACTTCTTGGTATAGTTGTTGCAAAAGAACGACCGGATCTGGAATCAGAGAAAAATTCACTCATTATTCAAGGAGCAGCTAATAAAAAGTAATTTATCACAGGAATACATAATTTTTGTACGAGAAAAATGTAGATTTAAAATTTGTGTCCTCTTGCAGATTATTGAAGGAAACTGAAGGAAAAATCTTGGAAGTTCTATCGGTTGCCGAAGGCAATATACTCGAGGACGAAGAAGCTATAAGCGTACTGACCTCTTCAAAGGTTTTGAGCAATGATATTCAAGTGAAGCAAGCGGCTGCTGAGCTTACGGAAAAGTCAATCGACGAAGCGAGACTTCAATACAGCCCACTTGCTGTTTATTCCACGATCTTGTTCTTCACAATTGGTATTTTCTTTTTTAATTAAGAAAAAAACTTGAGTAAGATTGGAAACTTGTTTCATTGTTATTGTAACCACTAAGTAGTTACTATAAAATCGAAAAAAATTAGTATAAATCAGAAGATTTAGCTCAGTTTAAAGACTATTTTTTCCGACTGTTTTTTATTTGATCGAAAGTTTTTAAAGATTTTTTTGGAGCAAGTTTACAGAAGATGTTTAGATTCGAAATTTTGTGATATTGAGAATCATAATTTTTTTCAATAAAATATACCTTGGCTCTGAATATTCGTATAGAAAACTGTACAAGAAATTTTCTTTTCATCTTGAATTCACATATGAGGCGTTCCATTTAAATTTCGAAACCCAAAAAAAAAATTCCAAAATTTTCTAAACATCAGCTTTAGTAGCATCAATAGATGCACTAAATTGCAAAATAAAAAAAATTCCTGAATATGTCAATTTTTTTCATTTTTCAATTAATCTGTAATATGTCGGAAACGATTAATCATATCGAAATCACTAAAAAAGGAAAATGTGCGTTTTTTCATGGCCAACAAGAAAAAAATATATTCAGTATTAATTCTGTAATTTCAGGCCACATTTTATGGCAAAAACAAGAGAAACACTTTTTTTTTAATAGAAGGATTTCCGGTTTCGCCATCGGGAAAATTGCTTCGAAATCTCCAAGTGATCGCCGAATTTTAAGTATTTTTTTTCATCATATTTCCAAATGTTTACAAGTTATAGCATTTAAAAAAAAATCAAATAGATTAAGAAAACTAACAAAATATGTTTAAACTTTAAAGTATGAAAATAAGTAATAATTCGTCTTATAATTCTCAGTACCCCTCGTCAAGTGTTCAGTATAATAATAAAAGGAGTTATATCGTTTTTTTTATTGAATATCATTTTTTTCCTTCAATTACAACTTAATTACTTAAACTGCTATACCATTGCGAAGATAGCGTTCTTTATAAACCAGGCTTTATCAAAAATATATGCTCTGCACGCAGAACATGATGAAAACAATTGATATCGCCAATAATAAGCGTCCTGACATTGAAAAGAGGATATTTAAAAAAAATTTAATTTCAAACTGCTTTAACTTACAAACATTTGGGAATTCCATAAAAAGAAAAATACTCAGAATTCGGCGACTACTTACAAACTTCGAGACAAGTTCCCAATAATGAAACCGGAAGTCCTCCAATTTAAAAAAAATATATTTTCGTTGTTTTTGCCATAAAGTGTGGCCTGAAATTACATAGTTAATTTTGAACAAATTTTATCCTCGTTGGCCATAGATAAACACACATTTTCGTTTTTTAATTACTTCGATACAATTAATCGTTTTCGAGATATTACAGATTAAATAAAAAATTGGCGAATTCCGGAATTTTTATTTATTTTTTCATTTTGAAATTTAATGCATCTATTGATATCACTGAACCTAACTTTTAGAAAAATGTTGAAAATCATTTTTTTTTATGGCGAAATTCATATGGAATGTCACATACTTGAAAAAAAAAAATAGTCTGCAATAAAAAAAGTGCAGTGTTCAAAATAATGTAGAAGATAAAAAATGCAGTTTACAAATAAAAAGGCATTTTTTAAATTGTTTTTTTTAATTTTCTACCAAAAC
The DNA here is from genome assembly GCA_964016905.1 of Perithous albicinctus. Taxonomy (NCBI): domain Eukaryota; kingdom Metazoa; phylum Arthropoda; class Insecta; order Hymenoptera; family Ichneumonidae; genus Perithous; species Perithous albicinctus. The sequence continues at coordinate 7,200,256 of OZ024695.1, forward strand.
CATTCTTTTCTCAAAATGAGCTTGGTTACTTCATATATAAAACCAGCCGCACAAATTAATAATTATTAGTTGTTAGTTGTCTGTTATTATTACCAAAAAGAAGTTTGCTTCAAAACTGACCAAAAATGTACATTTTTTTTGTCAAAATAGTCCGCAAAATTAGTTTTTAAAAATCCATATGTCTATTTAACAACATAATTTGTATCATTAAAAGAAAAATCGGGTTGTAAATTTTACCATCCCTTTTCCAACATCTAGTTTAACAAAAAAAAATGCCTAAAATACGAACGATTAGGTTTATCAACATTTTTAAAACTAAAATGTGGTTTTAAAAATATTTCATTCTTTTGTAGCTGTTCTGGCCAACATTGATCCAATGTATCAGTACTCTCTGGCCTGGTTTGTTAATCTCTTCAAGCTGGCAATAGACAATACAGTACAAAGCGATAGACTGGAGGTCCGTTTGAAGGAATTGACCAAGTATTTCACGTACTCGCTGTACGTCAACATATGCAGGTCTCTTTTGGAGAAAGATAAGCTTCTGTTCTCCCTGTTGCTTGTGATAAATCTGCTGGAACAGAAAGGAAGCGTACCACCTTATCAGTGGATGTTTCTATTGACCGGTGGAGTAGGCCTCGAGAATCCCTTTCCGAATCCGACGTCCTGGCTTCCTGCCAAACTGTGGGATGAGCTTTGTAGGCTGAATGATGTTCCTGGATTTGAAGTGAGTTTTTTTTTTTTAATGCAATTCAATAAATGTGAAATTTTAAAAAATCCTCTGATCTACACAGGGCATTCGGGAATCATTAACCAGCAATGTTTCTTCATGGAAGACACTCTTCGATAGCAAAGATCCGCAAAATGTATCGCTTCCACATCCATTCGATCAGTTAAGCGCTTTTGAAAGACTTTTGGTGCTGCGATGTATTCGTCCTGATAAAGTCGTTCCAGCTGTCCAGCATTTTGTAGCCGGTAAGACTCAGATAAAAAAAAAATTATTTTTGTTTCCTTACAAAAAGGAAGCTATGTTTTCATGAAATAATTTTTTTTCCTCGAGAATTTCATGCCAGGATAGTGGCGTGACGTGTCTATAAAAGTGACTGTTTCAAAAATCCAGGTAAAACAGGAACATATATGGAAAAAAATTATGCAAGGTAGAACTTTGCACATAGCTTCCTCATTAAATTTCATTTTCATAGAGCTTCCTCTATGAGGATGTTTATTTATTAATTTTGGCTTCCTCATAGAGGAAGATCTATGGAAATGTAATTTAATGAGGAATCGATGTGCAAGGTTCTCTTTTGATTGTAATTAGCATCTTTTTCATTTCGTTTCCTCTTACATTTTTGAAAACTTAACAGCTCTATAAAATGTGTGCGTGCGTGCACAGATTTTTTCATGAAAACAAAGCTTCCACTGTGAATTCAAAAAACAATATTTGAAAACTATTTCAACAATATTCTTAATATTTCATATCTTATGAAATTTTGTTTAGATATATGAAAATAATATAGTGGAATATTTTTTAAAAACCTGCCAATGAAACATTTTTAAATCTTACAGAAAAATGCTCTGAAATTTCCATCACGTCTTTTTGACACATTTACATATCGTATTTGCACCAAAACATTTTCAAAATGCTTTAGACGTTTATAATTTTTTTTTTAATAATCTTTTAAAAAATGCCCGCCAGATGGCGAAAGGCCACTTAGCGATTCTCGCACGCAATCTATCACTTCAGTGGGTACTTTAATTTTCGGTGAAATATATTGAAAAAATACATGTATAGACGACTTTAGATTTTTTAATTTCTTGATCACTCGAATTTCGTTAAACTTGAGTGTATTTTTTTTAACAAGGAAGCAAAGTAGAATCTCTCACATTGTTTCTTCATTATTTTCCATTTTTATATAGCTTCTTTTATGATTCATACATTTTGGCGCTCTTATAAAGGAAGCTATGTAAAATATGGAAAATGGTAAAGAAGCAAAGTGTAAGTTGCCACTTAGGTAATTTTATTAATTGAACAGATTTTTTTTATTGTGCGTACATATTTATTGAATTTTAAACACAACGAAAAGATCATTTTCTTTTTTAAAATATTTATTACTTGTTATATCAAAGGTAACACAAAACATGTTACATCATAAGTAACAGTTTTTTTGTAAAGATGACAAAAAAATATTATAAAACGAATATTACACATTTTTGTTATAAAAATTACAAAGAATGTTTCCTAAAACAGAAATACAACATTTTTGATAAATAACTTTTATGCTATTTTTGTAAAACTTAAAAATATGAAAAAAAAATGGTGTCAAATAAAACAATTAGTGAACAGAAAATTAGTGTCATCACTACATAAATTTATTTTTCACTGTCTACTTAATAAAATTTTACAGCTGAACTTGGTCAGGAATACGTGGATCCTCCACCGTTCGACTTGAACGCCTCTTACGCGGATTCCAATTGTTGCATTCCCTTGATATTTATTTTAACACCCGGTTCGGATCCTGCACAAGTCCTGCTAAAGTTCGCCGATGATCAGGGTTACGGTGCAAACAGGCTTTTCTCATTATCCCTCGGGCAAGGTAAACCACTTTCAATTTAATTGAGCTTATGATTACAAATCGATTAGTTAAATCCATCATCCATCCCCTCTAAAATTCAGGTCAAGGCCCGATAGCAGTGAAGCTGATAAACGACGGTTTGAAATACGGTCATTGGGTGGTTCTGCAAAATTGTCACTTGGCAAAAAGTTGGATGGGAACATTGGAAAGAATCTGCGAGGGTTTGCTGCCAGACACAATACATCCGGATTTTCGTCTTTGGCTCACAAGTTATCCAGCCGAACATTTTCCGGTTACAGTTCTTCAAAATGGAATTAAAATGACTAACGAACCACCGAAGGGTCTTCGAGCAAACATAGTCAGATCGTATCTAAATGATCCTATAAACGATCCAAATTTTTTCGAATCCTGCAAACAGGCCACAGTCTTCAAGAAACTTCTCTATTGCCTCTGCTTCTTTCACGCCATCGTTCAAGAGAGACGTAAATTTGGTCCTATCGGTTGGAACACACCTTACGAGTTCAATGAAACTGATCTGAGAATCAGTGTATTACAACTGAAGATATTTCTCGATCAATATGACGATGTGCCTTTTGAAGCCTTAAAATATCTCACCGGTGAATGTAATTATGGTGGCAGGGTTACCGATGCCTGGGATCGACGAACTCTTAACACAATTCTTGGAAAATATTACTGCGAGTGAGTTCATTCAATTCGTTTAGAAAAAAAAATTTGACGTCTTAACAGTAATAAAAATATAATTTTCTAAAACCAGTCTCCTGTTTTTTTGTGAAAAATAATTTTGTTATATAAGTAACGAAAACATTTGTTAATTTGACAAAAAATTATTTTCATTCCATAAATTTTTGTTGTATTAAAAAAGTGAAAAAAGTTGTATTAAAAAATGTTGTTTAATTCAGAAAAAAATGGTTAAGAGGAGAAAGTCAAGCCTAAATAATGTTCAATGAGAAATATTTCTCTTGTTGCTGATAATATTATGCAAAAATATTTATTATTAACGCTCAAAGTTTTTTCTACACGACGGCAGAATTATTTATAGTTAAGCTACAATATTTTTGTTTTGTTTTTACATTTGAAGAACCAAGATTTAAAATATTCTCAAAAAATACTCAGTTATGCATAAGATTTATGTTCTTAAAATTGGCGAAATATCGTAGACTTCAACAGCAATGAAAAACAAAAAAATCTTAAATAAATGACAACTTCTCTAATTTTTTATAATGTTTATAAAATCAGCATCCAGAAAACTGAAATAATTCTCACTGAATATCGCTGATTTTGACCTGACTCCCTTCCTTTAAATTAGCAGTGAAAAAATAAATTTGTAACTTTTTATTCGTTAAATGAGAAAAGTAGCAAAAAAGTTAAGAAACTGCTAATTTTTTCTTATTAAATTAGAAAAGTTATACTTTCTTTTTTTTGTAAAACTTGATCATTTATTTTGTGTAATTAATTTTTTTTAACTGTGGAAATAGATATACAAAAATTTGTGTTAAAAGTACAATTAATTTATTTCGTTTTAACTGTAAAATTTCTTTTCATATTTTAGAGAAGCACTGAGTGAAGAAAAGTACTGCTTCGACGAGGCCTCCGATATTTATTATTGCCTGACTGTAAAAGAATACGACACTTATTTGGAATACACTAAAAGATTACCTCTCATAACTGAACCCAGTGTTTTTGGAATGCATAGCAATGCTGATATAATTAAAGATCAGCAAGAGACTGATCTACTATTCCATTCGATTCTGCTAACACAGGTAATATATTTCTCGTTTTTTATTCATTTTTTCATGCAATGCATTATACAGTTTTTTAAAATAATTTTATGCTACTATCAGGACCGTATGGTAAGTAAAATTTATTACATCAAATATATTCGTGATTATGTTTTCCTCAATTTTTTTTTCTCCTCGCTAATGCAATCAGGATATATGGAAAGTTAAGGTATAAATTCATATTTCTAGAATTGTATATTTTCTTAGTATTAACAAAATCTCATTTTTAATTACCTCAGGAAACAGCGAAATCTGGAAGCGGCACTTTATCACCGGACATTGTCGTTTACGGTGTGGCTGGTGATATTTTAATTAAATTGCCAAAGGACTACGATTTGCAGGAAGCACTCGAAAAATATCCAACGTTATACAATCAGAGTATGAACACGGTATTGGTGCAGGAAATGGGTCGATTCAATAAGTTGCTTCAATGCATCAGAACTAGTTTAGTCAACGTTCAAAAGGCAATAAAAGGTCAGCAAAAAAAAGTGTTTTATTTTTTTATCGGTAAATAATTTTTTATACGAATTAAACAAAAATTCAAATTTAATTTAAAAATATTACTTTAAGATAATTCTTTAAAAAAATCCTACATCGTAACGTAAATTTCAGGACTTATCGTGATGTCCCTGGAATTGGAGGAAGTTGCAGGTGCAATTTTAACTGGCAAAATACCTTCACTGTGGATGAAGAATTCTTATCCATCGTTAAAACCTCTGGGAAGCTATATCAACGATTTTTTCCAGCGATTAAAATTTTTACAGGTATAGATTAGATACTCTGATTAGATCTCCCAATAATAAAATAATTTATAAAAAAAAAATCTATTTCCATTTCTACAGAAATGGTTCGATGAAGGACCTCCACCAACGTTCTGGCTATCGGGTTTCTACTTCACTCAAGCATTTCTCACAGGAGCTCGTCAAAACTTCGCACGAAAATATCAAATACCCATAGACTTATTGGTCTATGATTTTATTGTGCTCAAGGAGACTTTCTTCGAGAATCCACCTCATGATGGAATATACATATATGGCCTTTATTTGGATGGTGCACGATTCGATAGAGAAAAAATGATAATGGGCGAGAGTTTCCCTAAAGTACTTTATGACGACGTACCACACGTAAATATTCTAAATTATCATAAACTTTAATCTCTGTTTTTTTTTACAATATAATTCACATTATAATTATCAAAAAGAATAATATCATAGAACAAAGTTTTAATCTTCCCATTATTTTTTAACTCACTCGATTTGTATTTTTTATTCATAAATAATTTGATATCTATATTTTTTTCATATCTGACCAAATCGGTAAGAAAATGTATAAGCATTTGATTCAACTTCTTTTTCAAAGATTCTTTTTAAAAACTCATTTTTTAAGGAATTATTTTTGTGAAACTTTTTTTTTTGATAAAATTTCTACACATTTTATGTTTATTAGAGTAGGTAAAAAAAATCAAATTATAAATTTAAGATATAAACCAATAGAGTGAGCTCGAGAATTACAACTTTGTCACAAATGTTTTTTTTGTTTTGTTTACTAAATTAATTTCGCTGCATACACGATTTTAATTTGATTCTTGTTGAATGATGATTTTTTTGTAATATGATTATAATGATCTTTTGCATGGGAAGATATGGTTGCTTCCAATGAAGAAAGAAGATGTACCGGAGCGTCAGACGTACACTTGTCCTCTTTATAAAACAAGCGAAAGAAGAGGTGTTCTATCGACAACCGGTCATTCAACAAACTTTGTTATAGCAATGCTCCTGCCTACCGACAAACCTGAGGAACATTGGATAATAAGAGGAACTGCTATGCTCTGCCAACTGACGCAATGATGTTTCCTGTACGAATTTTATTACAATTAATATTATATTTGTGTGGAAAGAATGAGCATATATTTGTACGTCAGATCTTGCATTTTATGTGAATAAATGCTTTTTTAATAATTTAATCCTAAAAACAATGTTTCTCTATTAATCGTCCTTAATTACTTCAATTTAGCAGAAAAAAACAAATTTAATATATTATTTATTTTTATTTAATCCCATTATAATCCAATTTTTTTACAACGATGAATCACTCGTAATTACTCTAACTAAGCATCTGATTTGTATATTTTTTTTAACTTCTAAAGAACAAAAATAATATCAAAATAAAATTACTACTGAAAAAATACAAAAAGTGGGAGCTTTCAGACATTCGAAAAGTAATCGGTAGGGTAAATAAAATATTTTAGGAACAATTAAAAATCTTTAGGTTCATGTTAAAGGTTTCACTTTTTATTTAAATGATGAAAGAAATCAAATAAATTTTCAGAGTTTTTAAGGGAAATCTTAAAGATTTTCAGACAAATATTTTTAGCAAGGTTTCCATTCTTCTTATCTTCTTTTTCTCTATACATATAGTATAAAAAATCCAACGTCTGAGATTTTTTTGCTTATAGAAAATAGAAAATGGAAAATAGAGAATAGGAAATGGAAAATGGAAAATAGAAAATAGAAAATAGAAAATAGAAAATAGAAAATAGAAAATGGAAAATAGAGAATAGGAAATGGAAAATGGAAAATAGAAAATAGAAAATAGAAAATGGAAAATGGAAAATAGAAAATAGAAAATAGAAAATAGAAAATAGAAAATAGAAAATAGAAAATAGAAAATAGAAAATAGAAAATAGAAAATAGAAAATAGAAAATAGAAAATAGAAAATAGAAAATAGAAAATAGAAAATAGAAAATAGAAAATAGAAAATAGAAAATAGAAAATAGAAAATAGAAAATAGAAAATAGAAAATAGAAAATAGAAAATAGAAAATAGAAAATAGAAAATAGAAAATAGAAAATAGAAAATAGAAAATAGAAAATAGAAAATAGAAAATAGAAAATAGAAAATAGAAAATAGAAAATAGAAAATAGAAAATAGAAAATAGAAAATAGAAAATAGAAAATAGAAAATAGAAAATAGAAAATAGAAAATAGAAAATAGAAAATAGAAAATAGAAAATAGAAAATAGAAAATAGAAAATAGAAAATAGAAAATAGAAAATAGAAAATAGAAAATAGAAAATAGAAAATAGAAAATAGAAAATAGAAAATAGAAAATAGAAAATAGAAAATAGAAAATAGAAAATAGAAAATAGAAAATAGAAAATAGAAAATAGAAAATAGAAAATAGAAAATAGAAAATAGAAAATAGAAAATAGAAAATAGAAAATAGAAAATAGAAAATAGAAAATAGAAAATTTTACCCGCTCTGCAAAGAACATGTGCCATAGGTACTATCGACAACCGGTCATTCAACAAATTCGACAGGTTGGAACATTGGATAACAAGAGGAGCTGCCATATGTTCTCTCAAAACAGGCCCTCTGATATATTAATATACAATATATCCTCTACAAAAATATTACTCCAATTTATACATTACATGATTGAACATACCGAAAAGTAATATGGTTCATACACGTTAATGTGCATTTGTTGATAATAAAAGCATTTTTTAAATGTTTTAATAACAAAATCAATATTTCTGTTAATCTATCGACCCTAATTTGTTCCACCGCCCAGATTTCGAAAGTGCCGCCATCTTTTTTACCAACTTGCGATACAACAGAGTGCGCAGAACGGTGGGCGCCCCTCTGGAAATGTGGCAACGTCGGGCGCAAGGTACATTTAAAGATGGCCGCTGCTTTACTGCTGCTGGATTACTGTGTCACGTCAATTTCGTCTGGTCCTCAAGATTTTTAGCTGGAGTTAACGGAGTGTCGGGTGGGGGGGGGTTGTTCATAAAAAGCGTTCGTCACTTCGCTATCGAATAACATATAAATAGAAGAAAATACAAAAATGAACTAGTACGTGCAACGAAAGCATGAATTGCCATCAAATACTAAGCGGAGCCTGCAATGCAGGCGACCGCTGCTACGCTGTCGGCTCTGTCGAAGGAATATCGTTTACCGTGAGTTTTTCTTTTTTTTTTTTCTACCTACATTTCTCGACGCTTTACCATCGTGAATTCATAATTTACGTATTCCGCAGTATTCTCGAAATCTCGTCACATGTATTCGACCTCGAATCATCTCGTCGCTGAGCGATAAAATGTCAATATGGATTGCACTGTCGAGTCAGCTGATTAAATGACACTTTTGTATAATTGCAAAAACTATTTCACCTATAGAGCGAACTAATGTGTGTGCCTCTAACAACTATTCACCTATCTTTGAGACTTTGCAGCTATAGTGCTACAATATTCCGCCGATGTCTGTGTCACATGTTTTATAGTATCGTAAAACTTGAGATAGACACTTGCGTAGCTAGAAAACAATCCTTATGTAAAGTAGGCGTCATCTTCACTCCGCTGGGTCTTTTTATGACTACCAACAATCTTTTTTTAGAGTAAATTAATTGCAGTTCTATTTGGAGTAACTAATTTTGGTATTTTATAAATAATACTGGTGTGAATAACATTTCTGTGAAATACAAAGAATGGACTGGAATTCAATGCCATTCAGCGAAAAGTAAATGTCTGCTACTTCAACAGTACAATTTTGTCTAAGCGATAAAAGTTAAATCATAAAAGTTGAATGAAACATTTTATTACTGCCCAAATACTTTTTCTGATGGATAAATTAATTGCTGTTGAATTTTTATTTGGAGCAACTAATTTTGTAATTTTGTAAATAATACTGGTGTGAATAACATTTCTGTGAAATACAAAGAATTGACTGGAAATCAATGCCATTCAGCTAAAAGTAAATGGTTGCTATTTCAACAGTACAATTATGTCTAAGCTATAAAAGTTGAATGAAACATTTTATTACTACCCAAATACTTTTTCTGATGCATAAATTAATCGCAGTTGAATTTTATTTGGAGTAACTAATTTTGTAATTTTATAAATAATACAGGTATTGATAAAATTTATGTGAAATGCAAATAATTGTGTGGAATTTTGATATCACTCAGCTAAAAGTAAATTCTTGCTACTCCAATAGGAAAACTTTAACTGCTATAAAAATTAGGTCGTTAAAGTGGAATGAAACATTTTATTACCACTGAAGTAATTTTTCTGATGCGTAACTTAATTATCAAAGATATTTTATTTGATGTAATTAAATTTTGTTAATTTTATAAATAATACAGGTGTTGATAAAATTTATGTAAAATACAAAGAATTGACTGGAATTTAAAGTCGGCTAAAAGCAAATTCTTACTTCTGCAATAATAGAACTTTAACTCTGCTATAAAAGTTAACTCATAAAGGTTGAATGAAACATTTTATGTCTACTAAAATACTTTTTCTGATGTATAAATTAATTGTAATTGAAATCTTATTCGGATAAAGTCATTTTGTCATTAAATAAACAATACATTGATCAAATTGATGTGGAATGCAAATAGTTGATTGGCATTAAATGTCGTTCAGCCAAAAATAACTTTTTTACTACTCCAAAAGTAGGATTTTAACTCTGCTATAAAAGAAAACTCATGAAAATTGAATGAAAATGTTCACTAAAAAAGAACCCTTATGTACAGACTTTAATAATTCATTTCTTATGATTATGACAATGTTTTTGGTGCAAAAAGAAAAAACTTTTTCTCACCAATGTTACCATCTATAAATCACTATCATTTGCTATTACTGATATTCATGTTATTCAAAAGATGAATGGCTGACTTATTACCCAAAATTTGTAACACTTTTGAGCTATAAATAAATCCTATTTCTTTGCTGCTCCATCAGTAAAACTGTAACTCTGCTATCTAGGTATTGATCCCACTTCTTCCTACCAGATAAAAGTTTGCAAGCCGGATGGAGCAGCAGCAGCAGCAGCTTGTCCTATGAGTGAAACACTTGAATTGTGTAAAGCAGACATTAGAGTCAGTCATATCACATTTCATTACATAACTGGTGCTTAATAATCATGAATGTCAACCATATCTAATAGAAGTCCCAATGGGCATCCCATGTTACCATATGTATGAATATTCACAGCACAATTCAGTAAAAATATCAATACTATACAACATATTTAATTCCAATTAGGCTTATGCTGCTGGCTGCAACATAGTCATCCTTGCCAGCAACTTCGAAAGAGTTCAAATAATACCTGGAGCTATACACAACTACATAAGAATAAGCTGTTTGGATTGCAGCACAGACACAGGAAAAATTGCAGCTGCCTATGAAAATCAAGTCTGCATATTCGAACCAACTCCACTTATACACAGCACCTGCTCTCATGTTAGTATTTTTACTTCTTTAAAAAATTTTAAATAATATTGTAGTAGTGATACAAATAATGATAGTTTAATTAATAAAATTTATGCGTTTTTAGCAATTGGAGTACAGATGGGTTCAAACTGGAAGTTTGCAAACAGAGTCTAACATAACTTCTCTCTCATGGAATTTAGAGGGAACTCGTCTATTAACTGGTGGAGAATTGCTACAGTTATGGCATCAGAACATTCAGCCTTTCCAAGAAGAGCACAGTAAGTCTAAGTCACGTTTGTAAAATAAGACAATCGTGAAAATTTCAACAATTTCATCGTATACGTCTATTGTGTCTAGCTGCAAAGGTGAAAATGTTGCAAATGGAAGACGTTGCGGCAACTGGAGGCGACCAAAGTGTAACGGGCAATTCTTCGCAAGATCGTGAGTTCATTCGTCCTGAGAATGAACATCAGCCATTCATAAATTTACATACGAGGCATTGTCTCTCATTTCAACCCCTTTTTCTTAGTCACTCTGATATTTCTTATAATTATTCCGATTTGAGTACCAGTACTTTTCGTACTAGTATTTGTATTTTCTGATTTTTAAATACATTTCAGAACGTTTTGTATTTTTTTCATTAACGAATCTCAAAAACTATAGGTAACAGAAAATATATAAATTATTTTACTTACAGTTTTCTTATAATCTCACCTTAAAATTTTTTATGAGCTTTTCAAATGAATTTTGAAAATAATTTTCTCGACCTTATGAAATTGAGTTTTCACGGAAAAATGTAGGTTATTTTCTTTTCTTTCAAGAAACGACAAGTTTTATTTACCCGTAAAGTTTACAGAATTTTAAGGCGTTTCTGCCAATTTCATTAAACCATCGTCATAGTTGCGCCCATCGAATTTTTAAAAAATACATTCATGAAAAATCTTGTTGAAAAAATTTCGATCCACGAAAACTATTCATTTTTGTTTACACTAAAAACATACTATTTAAAGTATAAGTAACTTTTATTATTTATTCAAGGAACTTTTTTTTTTAATTCGAGTAAAATAAATTTTTTTTATCTTGGAAAAAAATATTTTCAATACGTAGTAATAAAACCAACGATATCAGGTTAATAAAAATGTAAACAAAATTTCATCGAAAAGCTGATATAAATCTCTCTATATACAGACTTTTTTCTGAAGAATATATTTTTCAACATTGACTGTAAAAAAATACACAATTTTTTAAAATGTTGAATTCCAATGCCTAAAAAAAAAAATCACAGAAAATACTCTCAAGTTGTACAAAAATCATGCTAATTATGAAAAAATCTGAGATGCTTGAAAAAAGATGCTGAAATAAGAGATAAAGCCTTAAATTTAAAAAATATTTTTTTTTTCACGCACGCATGCTTATACGCTGAATTCTTACGCTACGATTTTTTATTTTACTCGAGTGGCAATAACAGTTTTAACAGAGAGTCATTATCTCATAGCTACAACCGACATCGTAATTTATAATTTACGGGTTTTTTTTCATAGGATATTGGGCACAACGTTCCACATTTATCATCGGGCATGGCACCATTTGCATCGCTACAGACAGCTTTGCGTTGGACAGTTTTATCTAGAATTTCTTTTTTACGTTCTCTTCATCGTTTGATTTTAGCTGGCGCGGTGACTTTCTCGATTGGACCTGAGGCGGAAAGTCCGTGCCCGGATTCGAATTCGGGTAACGAGCCAGGTTCTTGGAACTGCGTGTGGAAATGCCGAACTGCGACGCCAGTTCATCTTATGAGTTTCAGTCCCGATGGAACTCTTTTTGCGACGACGGGCCTCAATGACAGACTAGTCAAAATTTGGTTTGAGAACAAGCAACGTAAGTTTTTGAACCTTTAATTCGCTGTATTCTCCCTGTATCGGTAAAACAATTATTTGATCAATATTCAGAAAGACTATTTCGTTTTTTGAGGGCACTATTGGCGAAAAAACGTACCGCTATCGATATTTCCACATTAAAAAAAAAACAAAAATATTTTTTTTCTTTTAGTATTTCCAACGCGAAGTATGGATCACGCGAGTTTTGGTCAGTCGATACCAAATGATAGTTACAGTTTTGTCTACGTGGCTCATCCGCGAGCTGTGACGCATCTATCTTGGCGAAAAACCAGCAAATATATGCCAAAGTCAGTAGTCTTCGTATCTTCGACTCCAAATTCAGTGATCTTCCACTTTTTTTAAACTTCTATTTTTGATTGACCAGGGGCTCAGTGTCGAATATGCTCGTAACTTCATGTCGTGATAACATATGTCGCGTGTGGGCTGAAACGATACCTCCAGAGATCGAGGGTCTTGCCAATATGAGCCAATTCGAAGGTTCCGACAGACACGGACATCACGGCAAGCATCGTCATCACAGCATGCACAAACATCGATTCATGCAGCGGCTCAAGCACATGAAGTACGAAAAAATTGTTCGAATATCATTTTAAAGCTAGTCATCTATAACAAGGGCACGAGAACAATATTTTTATTGATGATATTATTGTTTTGAAAAAAATGTGCATTACAACTTAACACAACTTTCGAATCGAACTACTCGAAGAATTCTATCCTCTAAAATGTTATTCTATTCATACGAAAGTTTTTATTAAACAAAGATTTGTCAATACATTTAAATATATAACATTGTTGTAGGGACATCAAGTAAAAATCTGCATCCAGGGACTGGAAAGAACATTATCTCAAATAAAATGAAATCTCTGAATTTAAAATCCGTTTAATGGCTTGCTATTAAAGTCGTGAAAAATGAACAGTTTAATATTTCTTCTCTTACAATTCGTGTGAAATATATAACTAGAAATTTGCAAATTTTCAGTACTTGATGTGAATTTTATCAGATTTAAACGCAAGATTTTTTAAAGCAACATTATCATGGATAAAAAAAATATTATCGTGATATTCTTTAGATGATTCGATCGTCTTAAATTGCTTTAAGCGAATTACATTCTCCTTACAATTTTATTGCTAAAAAATGAGTTCATATCTTAGTTGTTCATTTTAAATAAGTATTTTAAAGTGAACGTATTTTCCAGGACCTGTTTTCACATACGTCGCCACGCTAAGCAACAACAGCATCAAGCGGGTCATACAGCGCCTACGCTTCCGACTTTACCGTCGACTTATTCTGTCCATGATTTCCATAACAATTATCAAGGCACTGGTCACTATCCAGGGATGCATTTTCACTTGGCAGCCAGTATTAACGCGGAAACTGGTACGTTACACGAGTGTTACGTTTTCGCGAATAAAATACCGATAACAATTGACGATAACGATGGTATAGATAAACGATAGTTTACATCGATGTTATAGATATACCGCTTGTACCGAGTCTCATCACCGGTGATCCCGACAGAGAGCCCAATTTCATTCTTCACTGGTTGAACAACAAGGAAATGCACTTTACAATGCAGGCCGAAGGCATTCTTCAGGAATTGACGCGCAAAGTCGTGGAGAAAGAGGAGGGCCTTCAGAATCACGAAACGGAACACACTGAACATGATTCCGAGGGCGAGCATACACCAAGTACATAATATTTTATATTTACTTTTTACATTTTTATCTGGCAGGATAATATGCCAAAGATAATATTAAATTATGCAAAATGCAATTAGATTTTTTACTAAAATTATAATAATATAGTTTGAAAAAAAAAGATAATTGGACGGAGAAGCTTGGAAAACTAGTGGGCGTAATTTATTGATATAAGAAAATTAGAAGAGTACAATTTGAGAAAAATGCGTAACTTTGACGAAGTAGTTTGGTAAAACTAGTGCGCTTGTACTTATTTATTCAACAAAATTGAAGTAACATAGTTTGAGAATAGTGTAACCTATATACCCTTACTTAATTAGCTACGTAAGCCAACCCCTTGCATGTTGCATGAGTTTTGGATAGATATGTTATTTGCCAGGCAGCATCTTATCCTGTTATGGTATGGCCCGTTCTGCAGAGAAAGGATCGCGGCACCAAAATAATCAGAAGTCAGGGGTCGGGCGTACGACAAGTCAAGATGAGCACAGCAGCGACGAGCATCATACAACACACACCGGATCTTCACATCACAGTTTACCCCACAGTGGACACTCGCACCAAAGTCTCAGGTGAATATTTTCATAATCATGCGATTTCGCAAAACGAAATTGGCCATTTATTTGAGTGACGATGTTGTTGTTTTTTACTTAAAATTTGCGTTTAATTAATTGGACATTTTAATTGTTTCGATTATTAAATTCTAATGAATATTTTTATTTTATTTTAGAAATTCCCAAATTTATAATGAGTATTTTCGAATAATCAAATAACATTTAATAGTTTTCTTTTTTTTATTTGAATAGTTATTCGAAAGTTTGAAGAATAATACAAATTGAAATCACGCGAAGCGTGCGGGAAACCTAGTTCCTAGTTCCATTTTATCCGAGGATATTTCTATTTATTTTATCATTTCAATTGTCGTTTGTTGACTAATTGTCGACTTGTCGTTAGTTTTCGGACCTTGTCAAATAAAATGTTGTACGATACTCGACGGAAAACCTCTTTCTCAGCTCGTGCTACAACCTCACACTCGTGAGAAAAAGTCTTTTCGCACTCGTATCGTAATGGCCACTTTTTGCCACTGAAAATAGGGGCAAAAGTAAAATTAGCGGGGCAAAAGTTCTCGTTCGGGTAGTAAATCCACCCGCGGGAAAAATCTGCTTCTTTCGACCCTTGTTGCATAATGTACTATTCTGCCATTCTCTCTCGATCGATCGAGATCGCCAATGGCACTGTCTCTATTACACTCACGGCGATTCAGTCGGTGTAGCAATCACCTTAAGATGGGGTAAATTGACAAAAATTTAAATCATCCGTTATTACGCGTATAGAAAGAAAGAAAAATCTTGATTTCACCCAAGGAAACAACTTAGAGTTAGCAATTATATGTTTTTCAAAATCCTCCCAAATCTATTTCAAAATATCTCCGATTTTTCTCCAATTTCCTTTAATTTTTTTTTAATTGCAGCAACACTACCTCCATTAATTCAATAGCAACAGATGCAACTTCAACAATGAATCACGCGCCAGATTCTCTAGACACAAAGATCGAGACTCTTTTGCGCGACTGGCATCACAATCCGGATCTGTTATTCTCGATACATCCGATAGACGGAAGTTTCTTGATATGGCACATCGAGTGGTTGGACGAATACCATCCGGGTTCTTTCCGCCAGGCCCAAATATCATTTTCCACTCGTATACCAAACGCTTTTCCCCTCGGCGACGCCTCAACGATGAGTCACAACGTTTCAATGTATTCTCACAACACAGGCGGTCCTTTATTGAGTATTCGCGAAGTAGCAAAATCCTCAGCAAAAACAACAGAGCACACAGAAGTGTCGACGCCACTGCCGAGTTTAATCGAGCAGGACGAGGATCAGTCAACGCTAACATCAAAAGCCGGTCAAGAGCTTCTCCAAAGCGTTCAGAATCTCGCGGATCAAGCTAAAAATGCAGCGGGTACTGTCGCGGGAAATGCGGAAAATGTAAAAAGCGGCCAAGAAACAGTTAACGATATTCTAGCTCATCCAAGTCCGATAGTATCAATGGTATCGAAACATTCAAACGGCACATTGAATCTCTGGCAGTTGACATTCGCCGATAAAACAAAATTCTCTCAAGTTCTAAGCATCGGGCATGCCTGTCGTGCTTCCGGTCATCGTTTCCGCGTAAATGACATCACTTGTCATCCAGTTTTGCCACTTCTCGTCACAACATCGCATCACAATATTCCAGATTTTCCAAATTCTCAGGGTGAAAGTTCCCCAACTGCGAACAATATGGAACAGCACAGAGACAACGAAGAGCGTAGCAAAGAAATAATGTCGGCAACTGGTTTTTGCAGTGAGTTGATTCTCTGGCGAGTGGACGCGGTAGGACCACTTTCAAAAAGTGGCGGAGTATCGGAACTCGCTCGCATAAATTCTCCAGAAATATCAGCTTTCAGTAACGTCGCTTGGATTCCGACATTATTGCCAAGCACGACTTTAGGCAATTTATCAAATTCTCCAAGCGCGTGTTTTGTTGCAAGCGACGGTGAATGTCTTCGCGTTTATCAAGCCGTAATCGACGCTAGAACCCTTCTCGCTGAAGTTTCCATAAGCGAACGAAGAAGTCGAATGATGGATTCGATGGTAAGTTCTTCGAGCGATTTGTCATCTGACGACGGTGTTCATCATTCGATTCACGATAGAATCAAAATAGTCTCGCAGCAATCAACCGCTAGACCTGGTTGCGTTATTCAACTTGACGCTATATCGGACGCTACGCACGATTGGCAAAACACGCAGTTTCTTCATGTTTTTCAAGAACAATTGATAACCGGTGAGAGAAATGACGAGAAACAAACAGGAGTCGATAATTTAACAAACGATCTTGGACTCATGGAATCGACTCTCGATGCTATGGTTGATTTGCAACAATCCGCGATATTCGAAGAACCTTTTTACATCGTTGTTCTCGAGAGAACGCAGAAAGGCACTACAGTTCATATGTGGCGATTGGTTATCGCTTCGCAACCAGAAAATAATGGTCTAACCGGTTCGATGATGTACGTGCCGGATTCGCAACTCGTGCAAGACGAGGATGAGGAAGGCACACCGGGAAGACATCCGGATGGTCGACGTTCTCGTCGTACAAGTCAAACAGGCGCGAGAAGTCGGCGTTCCAGTCAAGCTGATTATGATTCTGCGTTTCTTCATCGACGGCATCACAACAGTCATGTTCTGATTACAACGACGAAAGTTTGCACTCAAGAATTACCGCTACCGGATGGCGTCGAAGTTGTTCACGCAGCACCAGCTGCAGGTCATCTGAGCAGTTCTTCGATTTATCCCGCCTGTTTTGCTCCTTACATCGTCGTTACTGCTTGCAGCGACAGTACTGTACGTTTTTGGAAGTGTAAAGTCACGAAAACTGGACATGGCGATCAGCTGGATTATGAATGGCGCGAGTGGGAAATGATTCGAAAGGATCAGGAATCGACTATCGATATTTCCGGACAACCGTTGAATATAAGCGCCGCTTACAGCGGACGCATTGCTTGTGCCTACAAATATGGAAAATCTTTCACAAGACCGACAAAAAGTGATCCTGATTCACGTTATGTTAATCTTTGTGTTGCCATTTATGAATGCGAGAGCACCGGCGGCAGCGAATGGGTTTTGGAAGATACGATTCATCTTAAGAACATTCATTTGCCGCGTATTCAAGTTGATCAACATTTGGATCTTAGCTATCTTTATGACAGCAAATTCTTGCAAAAGAAGCAACGGCTCACGCAGGTATTGCAGAACCTTAGCCACGAGGATATAAGATCACCGAGGAATGGTGAAAATGGCGATAGCACGAAATCTAACGCAGGACTTTTGGCAGTTCCTTCTTTCAGTACTCTTCAATCATTGAGAAAATCGATAATTGAAAATGGCAATACTTGTCCATTAACGCAAAAGCATTTAGTGCAGCTTGATTGGGTCTCGAAGGAAGATGGTTCACACATTCTCACTGTTGGCGTAGGATCTAAAATAATGCTTTTTACCCCAGTTTGCTCGGATCTCGCTCAGGCGAATATGAAAGCCATGAAAGAATCGCAGAGCAACAACAGGCCTATATTGCGTAAAACTTCGTCGCTCGCTCAGCCGCAATTTGTCGACGAGATACGTTGGATGAAGCTCAGAAAAATTAAATTAACAACAGCCGACGGTCTTCCACCGCTTCCAATGCAAATATCCTGGGTAAGAGATGGTATTCTCGTTGTTGGTATGGACTCAGAAATGCACGTATATTCGCAGTGGAAACCAAATCCTAAAAACGATTGTTTCCACTCGAATCTTCAGCATCAAGAGTCCGACGAATTTCAAGCAAGCAGAAATCTTCGTGACGAGGACTTGCGAACTCTGGCGCACGAAACTTCACAGCGACGTTTAGCTAATGTTTCGTCAATGCCACATTTGTCAAGAGTCAGCAGTATTAATTTAACAATGTTAGATGCGAAGAAAAAGAGAGGAATGCAAACAGACACAACGAGTTTTGATTATATGCCGGATTATGGATTATTCGAGGCTTCGAGAATAGCATGCCCAGTATTACCGCAATATCATCCAAAGCAACTTATGGAACTTCTGAATTCCGGTAAAATTCGATGGGTCAAAGCTATTTTGTCACATTTAGTGAGATGTATCGCAAGTTCGTGTTCCGTCAAAGCCGATGATGAGAATTTAATGAAACAAAGAGGCGGATGGTCGAGATCGAGAACTATGTCGGTTAGTTATGCCGGTACGACTTCTCCACTCGAACCGAGAGGCTCCACGACTCAAATACCTGAAGAACTGACTCTCGATTATGCAGAAATAACTTCAATATCACCGCTACCTCTGTGGACACTTCTTATCGCTGACAAGGAAACAAATGCGACGCAACAGAAGGAGGACAAGCAGGATTACAACGAATTGTTTGACGGTAATTTGGATGAAGGTGATTCGCTTGACGATATGCTCGACGAAGGTTACGATTGCACGAGAGCGAAAGATCGCCGATCTTCGGTACCGGAAAGACAGGGAATATCACACTTTGGTCCACGGCAAGGTAGACTTTTATCGAGATTATTGACTCACACGCACTTACCGGGTTTGTCGAGTCTCGATCAAATGCATCTTCTCGCTTTGGCGGATACAGTTTCAACGTGTAATGTCGATTTTGCCGAACGTTTTGCCATTGACGCAGCGAAAACAGCGATTGCCAAGGAAAATCTCACGGGAATACCCGACGGTGAAATGGCGTCCACCGATTCTTTGGACGATTGTGGCCTAAGATTTTTGCTCGCTATGAAACATTATAATTATCTGATACGATGCTTGCCGCTTGCGCAAAGGGCCCAGTTTCAAAAACAAGGAGTTTCGACGAACAATCTCGTTTGGGCTTTTCACTCAGAGTCCGAAGAGGAATTACTTGCTCTTATTCCATCGTACGCTAAAGGTCAGCCAAAATGGTCGATACTAAAAGAACTTGGTGTTGGTTGGTGGATCACAAGTAATACTGTTCTCAAAAGATGTATCGAGAAAGTTGCTAAAGCCGCTTTCCAACAGAAACAAGATCCATTGGACGCGGCTATTTATTATTTGGCGATGAAGAAGAAGAATTTAGTTTGGGGTCTGTTCAGGAACAAGAGAGACGAGAGAATGACCAGCTTTTTCTCGAACAACTTTGCCGAGGATAGATGGAGAAAAGCGGCGTTGAAAAATGCTTTTGCCCTGTTGGGAAAACAACGTTTTGAACATGCTGCAGCCTTTTTCCTACTTGCTGGAGCACTCAGGGACGCTATTGACGTTTGCCTCCACAAATTGAACGATATACAAATGGCTATGATTATCGCGAGACTGTACGAGGACGATATGACCTCTACTAATTTAAAACGACTTATGTACGAAGAAATATTGGGATACGATAAGGATGGAAATCATCCTGATATCAATAGAGCTCATCCGGATCCGTTCTTACGGAGCATGGCTCTATGGATTCTCAAGGACTATTCGGGATCGCTCAATACTCTTCTGTCCACCAATGTCGGATGTATGCATCCGCAGTACAACGACGAGTCGGAAAAGCCGGAAGGAGCTACGGGTAATTAATATTGATTTTTTAATAAAGATTGGCCGCTTCTGCGTCAGTAAAAATTGGATAATGCTATCTTTTATCTTAATGTTTAAAAATATTGGAACAGATGAAAAATCGCTTTGTACAGTTTTTACATATTTTGTCTACATATTTCAAATCTTAGGATAAAAGAAAAATTTGATTCAGATACAACTACAGACATTTTCAACAATATTTGAAACGTTAACATCGATAGCAATCATGATTAAGAAAAAATTAAAGTTCTATACAATTTGAATGAGAAGAAAATGTAATGATGTCAAAACTCTTCAAAAACTAACGCATGACGTAACTAGATCAACAATCAATGACTTTGAATTCATTTTTCTCTTATAGCAAATCCAAACGTCTTCAATTTCTACGTGTACCTTCGCACTCATCCGCTGTTGATAAGACAATACATCGCCTCGACGGCGCTCGACAGAAAGAAGGGACATTCTGTTGTGATATCAGGATTCAGTTACGGAACGGAAACAAAGGGCCAGCAGGATAAGCAATTGATGCTCGAAGACAGTATTACGCCACTCGAGAGACAACTCTACTTCACTACAGCTCATGCTCATTTTAAAGCTGGTTGTCCCGCACTCGCTCTCGAAGTTCTATCGAAATTACCGAACAAAGTGATGGACACTAATTGTGACGACACGCCTAGTGAGTTTTTAAAAATATAATTCGCAAAAATTAATTTTCTTGAATTCTATTAAATACTGTTGCGAATTACAGGTCTTTTGAATAGTCCAAGCAAATCAAGAGCCACAGATTTCCAAATCGACAGCGGCATGATTAGCTGGGACCACGGTGACAAAAAACCTCCGACTGAACAAGGTACTGTTAAATTTTTTTCAAAAATTAATAAAAAATATAAACTTTGATTGAAGGGAAAAAAACAAATCGGATCTTTTGCAGAAAGTACTTCTGCCATGGATTGGGGAAGCTCAGCGACCGACTGGTCAGAACCTGTAACGACCAAAAAGGACGACGAATTAGTATTAAATTGGGACGACGATCCAGCTGAGGACGATTACCTCGAGAGCCCACCTATGAGCATGAAGTTGGATAGAAAAGAAAGTGCAAAGTCAGAAGATAAAGATGGTAAAATAATAAGTGCCAAAAACCGATCACTATTATAGCCATGATTCTTTTAAAAAATGCTTATGGGTGTTCATTATTTAACTCTAGAAAACACAAGGTCGAAATCTTCGAATTTTTAATGAGTAAAGATATTGATTTTATTCAACAAATGCAATTATTACGAAACTTTTTCATTGAATATTGTTTGTTTTATTTCTAAAAAACAATAAAGACCCCAATCGGATCTCAAAAGTACAAAAGTATTACAAAAATTTAAAAAAACGCTATGATGATTTTTTGAAAAAAGTTGAATTATTTACCATAATAGAGACATTTATTTTTTAATTATACTTACATATGTTTAATGATGAAATTTTAATTGCAATTTATCTATAAATGAAGAATTAATAATTTTCAGAAGATGTAAAACCGGTCGGACAACTTGATATAATGGCGCAACAGTTGAAATTCGTAGCTTGTTTGAAGATCCTCATGGAGGAATTATCGACATTAGCAACGGGTTTCGAGGTAGACGGTGGACAGCTTCGTTACCAATTATACGTTTGGTTGGAGCGCGAAGTCGACGCTTTGCGACAACTCTGCAGTTATAGCGTCAATTCCGACGGAGATGTAACCATCATCACGGAATGTAATGTCAAATGAAATATAACGCTAACTCGACGTTTTTATCGTTCTCGCTAATAACCACCTTGAACTAAAATACAAAGATAATAAAAATGAATAAAATATCGTCGGCAAGTTATCGAGAAAATCTGTATGAATTTCAGACGAAGGTGGTATGGTTGACGATGTACCCCCGTACAGACCAGGGGAACAGCCGACTTTGCATGAAATTTTAGTCGCGGAAAAGCTAGATTTTGAAGCTAAAGTGCAAAGAGCCGCAAAGAGAAAAAAGTGGCTCAAAGGTAACTAACAATCTACCAGAGGCTTAATTCGGCGCGAATCTTTTATTCTGTGTTCTTCAAGTTAACGGCTATACGTTAACAAAAGAGTCTCACATTATTAATCTTCTATGTGCGTTTTTTTTTTTGTCTCGTAACTATAGCTTATAATCATGAAATTTTTCTTCCTCTCAGCCAACGAAACACTGCTACGGACATTACTGTCGTACTGCTCCCTTCACGGAGCTTCCGGTGGTGGTCTGGCTTCGGTGAGGATGGAATTGGTTCTTTTGTTGCAAGAACTTCAACAGGAAAAGACTCAGCAACAATTGCTCAGCCCTCTGCCTTTCCCTACAACTTTACCTTTACTGAGCGCGAGTGTCGCTTGTAACAAGACTGTAGTCGCGGATCCTGTCAGGCATCTTCAGGTATACAGAAATCTAAGTATTAATCGTAGTATTGGATCAGCGACCGTATATTGTTTAACAATATTATTTAACGTTATACTTTTTTTCTTTTAAATGCTAATTTGCTCCTTATTTTCTATGTAAACATTGAACAGTCATTTTGATTGAATTCTAGGTGTTTCGTTTTTTAATTATTACAATAATTATTTTCAGTCACTCGGCCAGGATATGCTGCAAACATTGGTGGAACTGCGAAATCCTCCTATGCCTAATCGTAATACGCACTACTGCGAAGTTTTTATCCTGCGAGACTTGGCGGTAGCTCTAAGTGCTTGTATCTATCAGTCGCTTTGTGATTCGGATACGTTTGTAATGAAGCATCAGCAGCCGGACAGTTTTCCAGCGGTAGCGGAAGTCGAGGCATTCTCGGGCGGTCATTTGGTAGCATCGAATCGTTACAATCGACGATACTCGATCGACGACGCTGTCAGCATAACTACGTTGCCTTCCAAGTGGCCGGGAGTTACAAATCTTCGAGCTCTTCTTGCTCGCGAGAAGGACGAGGATACGCCGAAATTGAATATACTACTGTGCGAAGCGTTCGTCGCTACGTACATGAGTCTCTTCGTCTACGCACTGTCGAGTTGCGACAGTCACATTCTTTATCGACTTGTGGGACATCATTTTGACAATAATACATGGTCGTGCCTATTCGGAGGAGGTGTCAAAAAGCTTTTGAGGGTCGCGAGTACCAGCAGTCAGGTTTGTCGCACTTTTGCTTTTTCATAGGGGAAACCTTGTTTTTATGAAAAATATTTTGTGTGCGCGCGCGTTTGCATGCGTGTGCGTGTTCTCATTTTTAACAATATGTATGCAGGCATTTAGAATTTATAGCTTTTTAAATTTTTCAAAAAAGCGCGTCATCGCTCTAACTTTCGTAAAATTTACAATACTTTGCTAAATAGGTCTTCATAAGTGCAGGTATGCTTAATGTTGCTTGGTATTCAATTTGGCAGAAATTAGAAAACCGATTTGGAACTTGTGGAGTTTTGGCATTTACGTTTTTTCTTTTTGAAATGCTATAACTCAAGAAGGGTTCAAGTAAATGATTTAAAATGTTGAATAAAAATTAAATAGAGTGTCAATGTTTGACACTGAATATGGAAAAAATCGATAAAACTGTTAGGATTTTATAGAGAAACTTCCATTTTCGTAATTTACAAAAAATACTGTATCTTGAGAACGGTTCAAGCAAGTGATCCAAAATTTTGCATAAAACTTGAATATAATGTGTTGTTGTTCGATACTTAATTTGGCGAGCATCCAAGAAAGAGTTCAATATTCAGAGAATTTTTAATTTGTCTTTTTTTACAAAGCTTCGTCTATGAGGTAGCCAAAATTTATCAACATACTTCCTTGTAGAGGTAGGCTTGTAAAAATTCAAAAGAATTGAGAAAGTAATATGCAAAGTTTCACTTTGCACCCTTTTTTTATTACTTAACGAGTTTAGCAACGCTGCGAACGAGTGAGATTGATTTTTTTAAATCGTATTTAATATACTGTTTATTCATTTTACATGACATATGCATATCAAACTTTATACATCCGTTTGAGCGTAAACATTTAGGACAAATGTACATTAATTTTCTTTATGATTTTACTAAAAACAGGGCGGAAGTGCAAGCGTTGAAAGGGCTGACAGTCTGACTAGTGAAATCGCAGCAGCCGGAACTGGAATGTGGAATACGATGACGTCACTGACGAAGCAACGAGTAAAACTAAACATGAAATTGCTGGGTCAGTTCACCGGGCAGCAACCGAACATGAAAGAGGATAAGCCAACGTACAGAGAACAATTCGTGTCTCCACAGATGAGCATGGTTTCTTATTTTCTCATGAAAGTACGTCAATTCTTGCAATACTCCTAACAAAAAAAAAGAATAGCTAAAATTAAATACTACCTCAAAAATTGTATTTATAGCCGCGTATAGAGAGCGAATATGCCGACGAAATTGATTACGACTCATCGGATTCGGCCGTTTCTGATCTCGGCTCCTCTGAGGACGAAGAAGACGTATTCGATACGAACGTAAAACCAAAGAATAAACCAAAGGATAATACGGAACACACAAATCCAAATTCGTATAGCTGGTGTATTATGAGATTAGCGATAGTTAAGATACTGCAGCAACAATTGCAGGAATTTCTCAACGTCGCCGGCATAGAGATGCAAGGTTCGTTGTCGCGAATGTCATTTTTACATTTGTACAAATATGCAAAAAGCGTTTCTATCGAAACGAACATATAAAAAAATGAAATATTGATAATTTAGCATAACTTTTCGCATTTTGGTCGAAATTATTTTATCCCATTTAAACTTTAGGATCTTTCAGCAGGTCTGGCTGACATTTTTATTTTATCATATCGTCATAATTCCAGAATTACCGGTGAGTAGTCCACTGATTCACGGCACTCTCGGGATCGCCGCTCAATGGCAAGAATCCTTGAGGGAAGAACTAGAAGCAAAAGGACCGCCGCCAGCAAATTATATACCGGGTTGTGCGCCCGATCCACAGCCGACACCGGGAAAACCGGCGATACACAAATATCGTTCGTTGTTGGAAAAAGAAAATACTCCGTTCAAGTACGCATTTCTACAGTGCATAAGATCACATATCTAGAACTTTGTGTATACAGAAAAAAAAAACAAATTTCATTCCACGACTAAACCTCTGTTTGACAAATCGACATATAAATATCCTAAATGAAGTTGACGTTAAATTTCCTTCGATTTATTATACTGTATTAGAAGTCCACAAAGTTCATTTTTTCAACGCTTTAACTATCGTAATTTAATTTTGTTGCACAGCACACGTCTTGCGTCTTCAGCGCCTGTGAATCGTCTTTGGTGTTATCTCGTAAGACAAGAATCCGTTCAGGATATCTTCATACGAGCTGTGTTCGGCAAAAGGCGATCGTTATCCTCAATCCTGGACAATAATCAATCAGCTGTCGACGGCACGAATCGAGGAACCGGCGAGGATAAAGGAAGCGACAGCGGCACCACAAGTCTTCCCGAACCAGTTAGGATTATTCACAAGGAACAAGATAGTATTAGTGCCTTCTGCCTCAACCAGGTTTGTTATTTTTTTTTTGCTTCCTCATAGAGAACGCTTTGTTTTCGTGAACATTTTTTTTTTTTTTTTTTTTTTGAGATTTTGATGTCAGGACACTCAGAATGATCCAAAACGTTGAAAAAAGTGGTTTAGAAAAAATGTCTGAGAGGATGAACGCGCGCGCGTTTGTGTGTATGTGTGTGTGTGTGTGTCATTTAACATTCAAACTTACATATCTCAAGAACGGCTTTAACAATCGGCCTAAAAATTGGCACACATGTGGGGCAGGTAGGCACTTTTTTAACTTAAAAAAAGATGCGAAAATATGTTCAAACTTTACTTAACTTTGCAATTTTCAAAGCAATTGTCTTTACGTGCTCTAGCTGCCGCAAATGTTTAATTATCGAGCTAAATATTTTCTTACAAATAAAGCTGTGTTAAAGGAGGTTCAGTATTGAATTTGGAATGAATCGACAAATAGATTCGGATTTTATGTGATTTCGAATTTTTCAAAACGTTTAATTTTGCTCTAATTAACGTCAAATCTCATCAAATGAACTGAAACTTTCTACACGCGAAAAATGACATTAAGCGTTGCTACGTACCAAATTTTCTGATGTTCGGTAAAGATCGGTAAAGCAGTTCGAATTTTACGTGAGTTAACGTTTTGTTATAACTCAGGTCAACTGATTATGGGGTAATTGAAACTTTTTATGAATGAAAAATACAGCTGATTTTTTAAATTTTAACAGATTATAGTTAAGAAAGATATCATAAAGTGGACTAGAGCTGTAAACACGTGTACAGTTTTTTTTATTGCATTGGTTAATTAATTATTGGATTTTTAATCATTAATCGATTTTTCACAAAGCCTCCTCTATGAGAAAGCCAAAATTGATAAATAAGCGTCCTCATAAAGTGGCTTAGTGAAAAATCGAAATAAATGAGGAAGCCATATACAAAGTTCTACTTTGCAAGATTTTTAAATTGACACTAAAGAAATAAATTATTGTAATTAAAAATAAATTATTCACAAATATAATGTCAAAAAGGCAATTGGAAGCGTTTTTTTAATTTAATGTTTAAATCGTCTTTGATTTTCATAGGTGAACCCTGGATTGATGGCTTTGGCCACTCCACGAGAGGTGCAAGAGATGGACATCTCATTGCTTCTGGAGCTGCCATCGTGGTTGGAGGACGAGTGCGAATTCGACATTATAAATTTGAATAGACAAGCCGATCCAGAACCTGTTCAACCCACCAGTTTTCTAGTCATACAAGTAAGCAAACACATATATCTTCCTATTAAATAAAATAAAATACAATACATTGGCTAATCTTCTAAAATTTAACAAGTCTTTATCGTTTAAAAAAAAATTCATAGTCTTTTTATTTTTCATCTCCTTTTTTACTCAAACGACAATTTATATTTAAAAATTAAAGAGTAACTACGGAATTTTTATGGAAAAAAAAATTGTCAAGTTTATGTATTTGGAATTAAAATTTATGTTTTCTTTCCCACCTAACTTGTCGGTGAAAAATACTAAAAATAAATTTCCCAAAATACCAGAACACATATGAAAATATTTAAATACTTTTATATATATTTTTCTTAAAGACCAACACGTAAATTTACTAATTTCGTAAAACAACAAAAAAATTTTCTTGTATACATTTCTTAATTTTGTGTAATTAACAGGTTGATTACCTTTGACTTTAATTTATCTTTTTCCCACAAGAAAAAGCGATGCGTAATATGAATTTTCTTTAAAAGAAATAATAAAAATTCCCTTCAGGAGATTTTTTTCCTGCATTTAGCAACTCTTTTCTCAGGTGAAAGAAGACAAAAAAGAAGTTCAAAACGAACAATCCAGTGATCATTTAACTGTCAGAATATAATACTTAATGTGAACTGTAATAATTGTAAATGCTGTATTTTTCAAATGACAGACGGCAGCAGATCGGCCACTACTCGCCCAAAGTCCACAGCCGCACAGTCCTCAGCCGCAATCGGGTATTGCCGGGCAATCGGGACGCGGAGCCAGTGTGGTGAGTTTCCTCGTACAATATTAATAGAAAAAAAGAAAACAAATCGTACCGAACTTTAACAAATATATGTTTACTCCTTCACTACTCTCACGTATAGACGATATATGCATAGTACGGTTGAGCCCACTCTTTCTAATCATGACGTTTTAATCCTCTGTCGTAAAACGGTAATATACATATCTCCTCTCGAAAGTGTACTCCACGACTGGCGAATTTATTCTCTAAAAAAATGTAAAAAAAAGAAGGAGTGAAACCGCTAAAAAAAAGAAGGTCGTGAATGACATTTTCGGTGTCGTTGCTTTCGAGTGTTCATAATGTTTATATACAAAAGTTGACGAAGCAAAAATTTGAGTCCAAAAACATCGTGACAGAAACAAATTAAAAAAAAAATTTACACGAAAAAGAAAAAATTATTCTTCGTAATTCATAGTGGCTTAAATTTCTGTTTAGCCCCAATCACACTATTTTATACAGATACGCACCTTTAAACAGTGGAGTTATTTGTCGAAACCATGCCAGCACCACACATTTAAATATGCAAAAAACACTTTCAAACTAACGATATATCCCCGAATTGAATTTCATTATCCGACTCGTCGGATAAACAACGACTTTAACGATTACTGGGCAGCGGGTTTAAAAAAAACAAAGTGTACAGTTTTAAAGACTCTGGCGAGTTGCATGAAGTGCCGGGATTAAAAACGATATTGCATTGTTGCCAATCACCTCTTGCTCCCATGGCTATCAAATATTCGTAAACACCCGAGATTAAATTATAGTCAATCCCAGATTTTAAATCGGGGATTTTTAAATGTCTTTTTTTTTCGGGAATCCCCTCATTGGCACATAGAAGGACTTTAAGGGGACTTAGAGTCCGTGACTTCTAAATACAGATGGCAGAATCTTCCTAACGCCAAGTTTACAAAAAAATATCCAAATTTTTATTTGTTATACAGCGAAGTGGCTAATTAAATTATTTTTAAAAATACATGCTGGAGAACTTAAATCTGCATTTTAGATAAGTGAATGTTTACCTAATGATGTTACAAATGTAATTAATTTCGCGGAAATACATACTATTTTGGAAATGTTTTCATATCTGATAGGAAATCATAAAAAAAATGTTTTCTCTAATAAAGAGCTCTCATCTCTATTTTGGAACTTACTCATTCTGAGTCCCTATAAATTCTTCCTCCGTCCCAATAGGGAATTATTGGAAGCCTCTAAGAAATCTCCTAAATAAACTTTATCGGCCGATTTTACTCTGGGCAATAAGGAAAAAAAAAGCAACTAATATTCTGGAAAAAGATTGAATTTTTTTTTCGGCTACAATAATTTCGTTTAATAACGCTTAAGAGGGGTTGTATTTTTTTGAGAATCATCGCGTTATGTAACTCGTATTGGGGGATAGCACAAGTGGTGACGGAGACAATGTTGCTTGTTCAATGCTTGCCTAACATCTAACTTGGTCTGCGTCACTGACCTGATGGTTCACTCGCTCGCTCAGATGAAGGGGATGCCCGCTTTTCCTGGCTCCCACGACCTGCGCTTCTGTCAGTTTGTTGCTGATAGGAGCAAACACTTGTTGAAGCCGGTGAGACTAACATCTAACAGACCCTAGCCTTTCCTAGTGCCAAAATATTTCCATATTCAATACCGTTGTTTGTCCACTAACACTTAAGTCTGGCTTGTGATATCATTTAGCACAAAAGAAATTTTTTTTTTTTTTCAATTAATTACAAAAATCGCACTATTCCTCTAGAAGCTTTGATGCTAATATTTATTGCAAGCCAGATTCTTGTACTTAGGTATACAACAGCTTACAATTAGGGCATGATATTCATTAACGATAATTAGAGAAGCCAGAGTTACAAAATAAAAGAAAAAAAATGTTCTCGAATATTCGGAGATTTCTATAGATAGTTCAAAAACAACGATTAGCACCCCTTTTTGCCTATTACTCCTGTGCATAAACAAATTTCCTCTCACGGTCTATATTGGCTTTCAGAATAAGATAAATCTGTCCGTACCAATTCCACGCACTTTTATGTAATAATTTTGTTTGTTAGACGCTCGTTATTCGCTATCTATTAATTATCGACATAATGCGATACTATCCGGAACCAGTTGTTTTTTTGTAAATTCAAAGAAGAAATGTATCTCTGGCTACAACTACGTCGTTGTCGTTTTTTTTCGGTAGTTTACATGTGTATTTTTAGGCCATCGTTCGATTGTTCGATTCATAATATATTTTTAAGTGCCAAATTTTTCTTGTGATATAAATTTGTTTTCGCATGTTGAATGAAATCGTGATGTCGGAGAACATTTTTACGTTAGTATTTGTAGCCGAGTTCCCAAAAAAAAAACACCCCGATTTTATCGTCAATTATGGAGATGAAATCGGTAGAGTTTGGTGAAATGGGTACCAAAAATAAATAATTCTTTGTACAAAGTTTAAACGCCAATTTATATGTTTAGAGTATCAAATTTTTTATTTACAAATTATTATCGATCATTAAATCACACTTGAATTCCAGAACACAGATTTTTAATTTTTAGTCGGTTTCACGATTCTCTGTATGCTTAAAAATATTTGTTGTATTTAGAAAAATACAAGACAGGCTTCAGATAATTCTTTTTAACAGTTTTGAGGATGGGGGCATCCTTAATGCCATGAAAAAAACTCTAGTTATCTGCTCATAGTGAAGTGATTAAAGAAAATTATTCATTATGATTAGATGATTTGATTATTGTTGTCGAATAACCCGATCAATCATTACGAAGATATGGATTTGCCTTTTTCGCGTAATTTGTAAAGATAGTAACAAGAAAGTTGTCAAATTTAGAGTAAAATAATCCCTCACGATAATGAAATACGTGATTTAAAATTTTTATAATGTTTTTATGATCTTTACGTTCTAAAATTTTTAAAAAATGTGTACATTCTTTTTGAGACCACACAAAATTCCAATCCTTCTTACATGTATGTAATATTGTATGTTAATATTATCTTGTTTATATTTAGGACACTTCCTTCATATCAGTCACATAATTGATTGTCTTTTAAAATGTAGAACATTACTTTTGAGATTTGTGTACTCATTTCATCTCGTACGGATAAAATCTTCTTAGCATTGCGGCGCAGCTTACAATAGTTTAGGGACATAATTTATTTATTACCTTTTTCTTTTTTTAAACAAAAGTGCATGCTATACAACTCAATGTCGCAGGTCTTTCACGATGATTTAAATTTTCATTTACTTTTTATTTATTTGTGAATACTGCAATGTTTCTATTTATCTTGAGTTCCGGATATAAATGTTAGCGTTAACAGTCCTGATAAACGTGCATTATAACTTAGTACTTCGTGTCTTGCTGTACCAGATCCTGAAACATAAAATCGATGGTATAAGGAGGGTGTCGTCGCATCCACTTTTGCCGCTGTGTAAGTAATCACACTGTGACTAGACATTTTTTTAAAAACTCACAGTTGAATAGCTGAAAAGTATCAATAAAATACAATTTTTTTTCTTTTTGAAATAGACTTAACTGGGTCCCAAGATGGTTCTGTATCCCTTTGGGAATGGGGCCATCAGACAGCGGTGGCAACACCCCGACCATCAGGAACGTTCGCAAAAGTAACACGCGTACGTTTCTCGCAGCACGGTAACAAGTTTGGGGTCGCTGATTCCGACGGACATCTCAGCTTGTTCCAAGTTGCTTGCAGAGAAGGAACTGCTCGGCCTTTCTTCGTAAGTATTTCACTTTCGTTTCCTCATGGATGAAACTTTGTAAAACTCTTTTGATTCTTCAGAGGGAAATTTGTTTTAATTTTTTTTTAACCGTCGAGATTTTTTTTTATGTTTTGAAAAATCGCCTTGTTTAGTACAAGCTCTTTGATTATTCCAACCACAGTATTTACTAACATTTTTGTAAAAATGTATACAGCGGCTCATCACAATTAATGACACTTTGATCTTGTCAATAAATGTCTGTAAACACTTTAGCTTTCGCAAATTTTTGCGATATCGTGCTTAATAGTTAATTATATGTGAAGTAATGTTCGTAGTATAAAATTTGAGTCGAATCTCTATGATTCGGATTTATAGGAACTAAATATTTTTTAAATCTGTTATGTCGAAAATCTACAAAAAAAAAAAATGAAATTGAACTTTGTTGGCGACAATTTTTGTTAAAATATATCGAAGCAATGATTTTGTTAAGATAAGATATATTAAAGCAATGTAGGAGTAGTTAAAATTTTGGAATTTCCTGGCAACTTAAATTTGATTAAATCTCAACTTCTACCATTTATTTTTTAACAAGGCTACAATTTAAAATATTGCACATTGCTTTCTTATTATTTTCCTTGTTTCACGGAACTTTCTCCATTCAAGAAGCTAACATTGATCTACATATCTCTTCAGATTTTTTTGAAAGCTGGGAGACAATCTTTCTTAATTTGGTTAAACAAATCAATTTTTTTTTCAGAATTATCCATGCCACAGCAAGGTAACATCCGACTTTGTCTTCTTGGGCGCTTGTAGTTTAGTTGCAACTGCAGGTCACAGCTCGGAAGGCCGAAATGTTGCACTTTGGGACACATTACTTCCCCAGAACAAGTCTCTCGTACAGGGTACAATTAACAAATGTTTCAATATTTTCATTTAATCATAAACAAACGAATTATAAGCTTTATAATCTTCTGATTTTCGCAGCATTCACGTGTCACGATCAAGGCGCAAGTTCGGTCATTTTAGCGCCGCAACATCAACTATTGATAAGCGGCGGAAAGAAGGGTGACATTAATATATTCGACGTAAGGCAGCGGCAGCAGAGACACAGATTCCAGGCTCACGAGTCAGCCATCAAATGTCTGGCTCTCGATCCTCACGAAGAGTTCTTTGTCAGCGGAGCTGGCGATGGAGATATTAAAGTACAAAAAAAAATGGAATAATTCTGTTTCTTTTTTTCGTTCCTTGCTCGTTTTATTAATTGAACATTTTTATGCGCGATAGGTGTGGGCATTGACTGTCCATTCGCTTTTATATTCGTTCCCTGGGGAACATCCTAGATCGAGCTTCTTCAAGAATATTGGTCAGGTAAGACAACTTTTCTCAATTATCTTTCATAAAAAAAGGAGACGAGAAAATAGTCTGTAAATAAAATTGGACCGGAAACATCCCAAGAACAATTAATTAAATGATGTACCCTTTTTTATTTCACTCTAGTCTTCTGACAAAAAAAAAACGTTTCCATGTTTATTCGTACTTTTTTTTGTGCCTAGGGTGTAACGCAATTGCAAGTGGACTCAGCGGGACGTTTGTTTTCATGCGGCGCGGATGGATCCATGAAAGTTCGTCAGCTTCCGGAACGTGACTGCGTAGTACACACACTTTACTAGGATTAAACAAAACAAACAAACAAAAAAAGAACATTACAAACAAACAAACCGATAAAAACCTACTTACTAGTAAGTAAACCAGAGCAACCAGAGTAAATTTATAAACGTGAATGGCCTTCTTTATACGACGTGGTTAGAGTCATGCGGACGTACCAACGAATCACAATGATCCTTCCGAACTTTAAGTAACATAAAACATATAACATCACTGCCAAAATGCTTTTCGTTAGAATCGACGACGCCGGCTATTTTACGGACAATATCGGACACTTTTATTTTTTTCGCCATTCTCTACCTCTCATGACTGTAACCATTGTCCGTTTAAGGGCTCTGCTCGATCTAGTAGACAAATTAAAATTGTTTTACTTTTTTATTTTTTATTTATTAGCGATTTAAGATTGAAACTCTAATTTTTTACTTGAGAATGAACAATATTTATAATGGTACACGCACGATAGTGCAGACTGATAAAAATGTAATACCTCGATAGTGTGATGAATAACTCAAGTTAGAGAATTGAGTTAGATAAGAAAAAGCTGATGATTTTTACGATGCATAACTAGTCCTTAAGATAGTCCTTTCAGTACAGTCAAGTGAATTGAGCACTAAGATTTGAAAAACGGTTTATACACTTTTAAACGAGAAATTAGTGTAAACTAAGGTAGATCTCAATTGAAGAAATCCTGGTTAATGTAGAAAAAAAAGATATAACAACGAATTTATAGAATTTACAGCTCTCGTGTGTATCGAATTAAAGTGAAAAACTTGACTTAAAAAATACTGCGTAAAAATATGCCCGTGAATTTATTAGCCTAAACGGAGTAATTTTTCTATAAATTTATTGTTACATCTTTTTTCTACATTTAGTGAAAACTTTAATCCAGATTCACAATTAGTTTACATTAGTTCCTTCTTTAATACAAACAATTTTTCAAATCTTACAGATTGACAAGGGACCTGGATCAGCCAAAACGTTTCGTTTTATTATAAGGACTACTTTTTTCTTATCAAGTAAACAACATGAAATAATTCTATCCTTTCAGGATTAATCCGAAGGATTTTTTTTTAACTGGACAAACCGGTTGGCTCATACGATTGCATCAAAATCAGATTTAAGGATTTTATACACTCCGCGCGATCCAGGAAAAAACTAATCATAGGCTTGGCCTCCGCTAAGTTTTAGTCTCTTAGCAATTACATTTTCTATAGATTAATTGGAGCGATTTTGTTTAAATTTTATACTTTAAGAGATCTATGTCTCTGATACCATCTTTATTTTCACATTCTACAAATTATTCTACAACTTGACTTTAAAGAACCATTTTTAAAAACCGGTACAATTAATCAATAGAAAATGTGAGTGCGAAGTGATTGACACTTAGCAGAGGCCAATTCTATGATTAATTTTCTCTGGATCACATGCAGAGTGTAAAACTCTTAAATCTGGTTTTGATGAAAAAATCCTTTGAGATAATCCTGAAAGGATAGAATTATTTCAAATTTTTTCCTTGATAAGAAAAAAAAGTAAGCCTTATAATAAAAAAAAAAACTTGTTTCACTGATTCGGTCAGCTTCTGTAACAAAAGGACTAGTTTAAGGCAGTGGTGCGGCTAAAAAATTAAGATTTTGCTCTGTGTTGACTGAAAAAAACGCACACAAAATCGTCATTTTTTAAATCTGATTTCCTTTCCTTAACAGCACGAATTTGAAGAAAAGAAAGAAATTATTATCAACAAAGTGATGGTATTTACAAGTAAAATACAAATTAGTAAAAGATATCTTACTTTTTCATGCAAAAAACGAATACAGCGTACAATCATAGTTCATGCTGTAGAAACGTTATTTAAACCTGTAAGATAAATTTCAACTGAACCGAATTATTATTTTTGGAGTATTGTACTAGTTTATCCTATCCATCGATTAAAGGGGGGGGGGGGAGAAAATTAATATATCTAAACCGAGCAGGGCCATTAAAACTTTATTTCTATCGAAAGCTTTCTAGTTTATTGAACGCTGATTAACACGCGGAAACTAATAATTGCCACATGTGTATTACCCGAATTTTTGCACTTGCAGCAAAACGACTGAAAAAAACAAAGTACGTGCGAACACAGAACAAACCGTAAGATTTATTTGCAGATTACCCATTAATGAGACGAACCGAAAGTATGTAATGAATTGCGGACTCCACACAACACGGACAGGGCCCTCTCACAACGCGGATGCAACCTGCACTCGCGTCATCTAAGTACACAGAGAAGTTATAGATAAAAAAAAAAAAGAAAAATGAAACTGAAAAAGATCGAATAACGAGCAGTTATCTGTATGATAGCATTTCATGTGTGTGCGTGTGTGCGAAGCTTACGCAAAACTAGCTTTCTTAACTGACAATAGCATTAACTGCTATAAATTGGAAGGTAATAACTACTTCTTCTAAAGCCTATTTAACACGATACGAAAAAAATATGCAAAAAAAAATGAAAATTGTTCTTAACAATCATTCCTTTCGCCTATAAAAGTTGTATTATTGTCCTAAAACAGTGATATTCCTATTCCGAACGCTATACATAGTATACATATATATTTAAATACTATTACACACCTTCAATGCCGATGTACAGATTGTCTGTTGACATTGCCACGGTTTAAAGAATACTGTTTATTCTCAGATGTTCTAAAAGAAATTGTCATTAAAAAAACAAGCAAATGCACGATTCTTCCTCCCTCGATCATTTGTGCCACACGTTAAAGTGTCGTCTATAAAAAAAAAATGTAATTTTTGATCCTCTTTGACTGTCATTATATTTCAGAATATTTGTTATCTCGTCGTTTTTTAAAAAGTGGAAAGGAATGTCAAGTTATGGGATTCTTCCATTTTTTCTGAGGACTATTCTCGCCTCCTTAAATCAGTGGAGTTTTTTCGTGTCTTTTGCCACCGACTATGGCGAATTTATATGAGATAATAATAAATACTGTAACACTTGTTGTTGGAAACTCTATAAGCTTACACTTAAACTAATGCAGTTTAACGATGCAATCTACGAAAAAAAAAGTAACAGGATTAAAGTTCGGCATATGATTATACAGCCAACTGTTTTAAGTAACTCTTCGCCACGATACCAAGTTAGAGTAATAAGTATGTATGTAAATGATGTTTCGAAAAATTAACGAGTAAAGCGGAGGACATCGACGGAAAATTTGACGTACACTTAGATGAGATATGAAAGAGAAATTAAATTTACGTTGGCTCGCGTTACTTAAAATTGATATGACTATGCCGAATTAAGGAGAGGAAGTCAGATGAAAGTCGCCGATATTCATTGAAGAATATCTCATTCTTTTAACTGCTAGTATTATAAGAGACAATATATATTGTTAACTCCACAAAAAAAATTTGATCTGTGTCAAAAGCTAACTATTGTAAATAGCTCACCATACATTTTTACGTTTGTCGCACATTTTCAAAGCGAACCGGTCATCCAAATGTTCTGAAAAAAATATCTCTCCAATTCCCATTAAATGTATACTTACGGTATGAACGTAGTTTTTTTCTCTTTAATTTGATGAAATGCCATAGATTTGACTAATTTGTCAACTAACTTGAAAAATTATTTTCATAAATTTATTACAACCTCGCAAATTCTAATAAAAAATGGAAAAATTATATTCATGATGTAAGGATTCATCTTACGGAAATTTGAAATTTCTTTTTGGAAATATTTGGATTACTGGTTGTTTTTTTTTTTTTTTTGGTGATGTGTGACAAATATAAAACCATTTTGCAAGCAATTTTTTTGTAACCGTGAAAAATTGTGGTGGGCTGTCTACAATACTTAGATACTTTTTTTTTTAAAGGGCCAGAATAGTATTCTTTACTTTAGGAGTCGAAGATATATCATTTTTCTTATAATACCAGCAGTCAAACAAGATATTTTTCTGTGAACATGCGCTTTTTATTTGACTCCCTCGCTTTAAATAACCTGACGCTCTCATCAGGGCTTGATCATGATTCGCCGCTTTATAATATAGAACGTTCCCTAAAGAGCAAAACAAATCTTCGCATAATCACACTATGTCAAATTACTCTTCCCGTAGAATATTATTTATTTTCTTTTTTCTCTTTATAGATGCCGCGGGCAGGCGATGTTTTTATGCATTGAAAGAAAGAAAAAAAAAAAGAAAGAAATAAAGAGAAACAAAGTAACAAACTATTCGTTTAATCAACAATTGTATTATACATGAAATCGTGTCGCGCGCGCCGTACGTGTTTTGCAATTCTTAACGAGAGCAAAACGGTACTAAAGTTCAATATTCAGATATTTTCAACACCTCAAACGCCTCGTCGTAATATCGACTTATATTGCAATAAAGAATTAGAGGAAAAATAATTAACAACACAATTTTGCAAAGGTCTTGATCAAAGACTGATGAGAACCATCTATACCGGAGGAACTTGTTAGAAAAAAAAATTATACAAGTTACGTGTTGATAATATAGCGAATATATTTGTGTATAAATAGTGCGAGATGAATAATATATATATTATTGTTGTGGTTAAGCTACTTGAGTAAGAAAAAGCAATTTAACAAACAAACAAAAACTTATAGTCTTTAGCTCATAGTCCAACTCACAGTATTGTACACATTATTTCGAAATGCACATTATTAATATATTATACGATAATAATGAAGATACAATGTAAAGGATGTTGTTGCTTTGGTTTGCTTGTATCCATTGACGAAATAGCACGAAACCTCTGTTCGCGAGCTTAAGCTCGACGGTGTTGTATACTTGATTACACAATAACTGTATGTAAATTGTAACTATTAAATCAGATGAGCCAGAATCTATAATAATTCATTTCATACCTTCGTTTATTTTATTTATTCGCTAGACGATTTATAAATTATTGAAAAGTTAAGGTACCAATTTTGGAAGTTGTTATTCACAGCAATATATCCACGTATAATGTAAAATTACAATACTTTTATACGCAACTTCAAAATGTTATGTCTCAGCTCAGACGGAACGGGAATTGTTGATTCGGGTTCTTGTTCGATTAAGGGCTTACACCACTCTGGCGGTCGGAAAAATCGGTTAAAAAATGATTTTTTTTCTGACGCAGATATAAAATTTATAAAAAAAAAGTTTTATTTCACATACATAAAGTACATATTTAAGAACAATTAAAAAAAAAACTTGAAAAAAAACTACAAAATTGCCGAGATATTTGTATTCCACTAGGAATACAAATATCTCTTTTCAAGATCCTAGTTGATGGTGTACAAGAAAAATACAACATTTTTTTTTCTTGTTTAAGAAGGTAGTAGCTATGGCGCCACGTAGGGAAATTAAAAAAAAAATTTATTTGCAAAAATGACAGTAGTTTGAAGAAAATGACATGAATTTTCATGAAAATTTTTAGTTAATTAAATGTATAACTTAAAGAGGGGACATCGAATAAAAAAATCCCTACGTATAGCGCTATAAACAATGTTATAAAGAAATTGTAGTAAAAATTTCAGCTAAATCGGTCCAGTAGATCTTGAGATATCGTGTGCCAACAATTTGAAAAAGGTCGTTTCAAGAAAAACGCAAAAGAAAAAGGAAGTGTCGCGGCAACAGCTACGTACCGGTACGTACCGCACCGTTCTGCGTACCAGTCCGAGCGCTACCTGAGTTTCGGCGCCTTTCAGCTACTCCCACTTCTAACGGCTGCAACTCCTGAAGTACTTTGAATTTCTGAATAGGGAAGCGCTTAAAATATTCTCAAAAGTATGTGGAATTTTTTTTCAGAGTGGCGCAACCCCTTAATGTTTGAAACGAATATTCCAAATGACTACATAAGTATATATTTATTCGAATAGATTCAACTGAGTGAAACTGTTTTTTTATAAACGCAAATTAATGAACGGATAATTAACATATAATGCTAATATTTATAGCCGTGATCAAATGTAATTATTAAATCTAGGTTTAAAAATAATAATTAAGGATTTATCATTAGAATTACGAGTCACAGTTTGAAATTAGAACTTCTTAATTGTTATGACAACTTAGCTTAACGCTTAACGCTTTATTTTATTATTTTGACGCGACTGAAAGTAAAATTATGAAACGAAATGGTTGATTGTTCAATGAAGACTAAATAATTAGGTTTAATGAGGGTAAGCGGGAAGGCTTAGGTGAGTGTAAGGTAGGGGCAACTAGTGGCCGATGACAGACCCAAAAATACCGACTACACGCGGCCTAGAACTGTTGCGCCCAGAATTAGCACTTTACATTTTTCAATACGATTTAGCAATCGATGCGAACGCGAGGCCGTGCGCTCAATAAAAGAATGCACTGAAACGATATGTGCACATGAACTATCGATCGCAGAGTTAAAATGCAATTAATCAGGTTTCGACAATTATTATTGCGATCCGATCACGGATCACAAGACCGAACGTCTAGAAAGATATTCAAAAGAGAACAGTTGGACACTCGTCATAGACTCGGGATCCCTTAAAATCAAACTTGTAAACGAATGTAATAACAATCAAACAATAATTTATCATTCGCAAATTCCATTACCTTCTTTTATCATTAAAATATAAAATATCTTTCACCATTTAAAACCTGTTCACGTGAGTTCCAACTCTTTAGACCGGCAACGATCCCATTAACTTTTCCATCGACTCGTGAATTCATCCCTTATCGAGTCTACAGGCACAACGGAACTTACAGAGAAATTGGAAAGAGTTAGGACACAGGTAAGTTCCAATCGGGATTGGAATGTGGGAATGGCAGAAAGATAAATTATTATTATTATTATCAAAGGTTCCCGGATATTATCTCCCCAACAATTTTCCCCCGGACAAAACCACCGAAATAAAAAACTCAATCTGACTCAATATTAAGTGTATTCGTATACGCACATCTACGAAAACATGTAAAATCAACTAAATCAATGAAAAGAAAAGAAAAGAAAAAAAGTAAAGTAAAAGTAAACAAATCAAGTAAATAAAAAACGCTATGTGTCATTGGGGCCCGGCATTGTATTTTGACAGGCTGGCGTTTCGTCCGAGTATCTTTTTTTTGGAAGATTTCGTCTGGGGAAAATTTGGACGAGGGAGTCAAGGAGTAATGAAATAAAAGTATTCAAGAAAATTTAAATGACGAAACTACTCTGACGTTGATAATTAAATAATGAAATTATCATAATATTCGTATACTGTAATTTTACATCGCACTTCTATATTCAATTTAATGTACTTGTTTGAGAATTAAGAAATTTCTATTTTTGTACTATAATTTTCAGTAGATTTTTTCAACAGTGAATTACACTCAGAATATGATGATAATTAAGGACTAGTTATACAAAAAAGTAAACTGTTTTTTTTTTTCAGCATTAATGTATTTCCCAGATATTTTTATATGTGGAACCAATGGTAAAAAAAGCAAATAATCAAATAGTAACACTGTAATAAGCAATTAGCAACTGGGTCGCATAGTTATCGACTAAATGCAGATTGAGTTACGTTTTCAGATCACTTTAGAGGAATATATGTTTATGGACGACAACGTTCCAGGAAACGCGGGTAAAGACAAACATCCCTGATGTGATATCTGTTCAGAAGCCAGCAAAGTATTCTCTCCAGGCCTAGACCGTATCCACCGTGAGGGCAGCTTCCGTATTTACGCTGCAATAATAAAGAAACAATGCATAATTTAAAAAATATATAAAACAATTTTTAATCATTCAAAATGTATGAAATATAACGATGAAACTCCGGTTGCGAGTAGAAAAGAGCAATGAAATGTAATTAACATTTTCATAGTTAATTAACAATTTGATGATGCCATCATAATTGCTTTTTTTTATTTGAATATCAATAAATTAAATTTATTGTTATCTGGTCAAAAAAAGATCACACTGTGTTTAAACCCACGGAAACGCAGCTTTTAAGAAATGTAAATTTTTAAAAAACTTAAAAACGGATTTTTCTTAGGTCTATTTCTTTTTAAAAAACTTAAAAACGGATTTCATAGGTCATACATCTATTTACATAAAAACTATTATATTTTGTTTAAACTCTTTTACGCATAAGAAACAATTTTCTTAATATATTTTGTTACGCTCCAGTATTCGTTAAAATATTTATCAATTCAATTCGTATTCAAATTACCCAGTACTTATGTTTATAAAAAAAAAAAAGAAAACATAACTTTGTATGATATTCAGTAGAATTTGGAATTTTTTGTTGGTAACTTACCTGATCCGTGTACCAATAATATGGCGTCGGATCGATTTCAGCGCGTTTGTAGCCTTCGAGCAGTTCATCGTAATCCCAGATACGCATAGAGCCTCCGACAATCTCGCCAACATTTGGCATAAGAACATCAACAGATTCCGTAAGTCGTTTGTCTTCCGGACAACGCGACATGTAGAACGATTTTATCTCCGCTGGGAAGCGACAAAGCATTATAGGCTCATTGATCTTATCCGTCATTTTTCTCTCAGGCATTTCCGGTATGTCCTAAATACAATCGCGAATTAGTACAAGATAGTAAAATCGTGAAATCAATTATATTGGAGTAATTTTACCGAATATTAAGACTTACCTCTCCAAACTCGTAGAATGTGCCGTCATCCTTGGTGATGTTGTGTTCCTTAAGATACTCTATAGCTTCGCTATAGTTCATTCGTTTGAAAGGCCTTTTGGGTGGCTTGAAGTCCGGATTCAGCTCTTTAACTATATGACCGAAAGGAGATGCGAGAACTCGATCTACCGTATCGCAAATCAAATCTTCAAGACGATCGAGGAGATCGTCGAAAGTTATGAAAGGACATTCGGCCTCAACGTGAGAATATTCGGCAAGATGTCGACGAGTTCTTGACTGCTCGGCTCTGTAGGATTGAGCGATGCAGTAGACGTCGCCCATCGCTGGAATACACGTCTCGAGATAAAGCTGAGAACTCTGCGTAAGGAAAGCCTCTTCGCTGCAAAAGTTTTTTTTTGTTTTTTGTAAAAAAAATTGGTTTTTTTTTAAATATTATTGCGGCCACACACGCTTTTTCTTTTTTATTAGACAAAACATAGAAATCCGACTTGCACATATGAATTCTTAAAAATTTAATTTCGTACAAGTCTGGCGTACCCAAATTCGTTATAATTCAAATATTATTCAAAATT
Organism: Perithous albicinctus; assembly: GCA_964016905.1. Classification (NCBI taxonomy): domain Eukaryota; kingdom Metazoa; phylum Arthropoda; class Insecta; order Hymenoptera; family Ichneumonidae; genus Perithous; species Perithous albicinctus. The sequence goes on from OZ024695.1 coordinate 7,242,720, forward strand.
CATCCAAATTCAAATATTAACATTAATTACCCAAAGTAATCCAGCTTGAAGAGTGTCGATCCACCTTCCACCTGAGTCTGCACTAAAGTTGGTGGTGTCACTTCGCAGTAACCGCGAGCCTGATAATGCTCGCGAAATGCCTGAAGTAGCGCTGATCTCATAACCAGGACACGAGAAGTCTAAAATATATTTATGGCATAGGTTGAAAATTAAATGAGGAAGTCATGATCTTTTAACGAAAATAGAATAATCATTTATTTCACCTATTTCACCATTAACAAATTGCTTAAGTAATTTATTACTTAATCTTGCTGGATGAGAGATTACAGGACTACGTCGCTCGTTGTAAATCAAAAAGATTACGCGTATAAACGTAACTAAAATAAATTTAAACCTTAAAAATAAAAAGTTTACAATTTCGTAAATTATCTACTTTTTTCTAGCGACTCTCTCTTATTACATAAGAAAATCTGGTATTCCTGGAAGAAAGATTGCTGGACTACTCCGCATAATTGTTATTAAAAAAAATACGTTTATAATCGTATCGAACAAAAATTTCGAGGTTAAAACGTTTAGAATTGGATTATTCCAGCAGCTTACGTTTTCTCCGCGAATCATGATATGTCGGTTATCGAGCTGCACGTCCGGATGAGCTTCCTCGTTCAGAATCGAATCGGCACCTCCTGGAGGTGATGCTCCAATGAGTTTCCAATAATCGACGATCAATTCATGACCACCAGGTGCCTATAATTAAATTAAAGTTAAATTAACAATGAGTTCTAATCTCGTCGCGATCGTTTCATCGTTTTTATAGAGTTAATTATCTTACGGTCTTTCCTTCGGGAACTACTTTTATCACCCCAACAAGTTCGACCGATGCCTCCGTAGAAAGAAGCAACGCATCGTAAGTCTGGCACAATGTGTCGTTCAAAACGGACTGAAGAAAGCCAGAACCGTCTCTAAGTGTTATAAACATCAGAGACTTACCTAAAATTAGAATATCGTTTAATTATCAACCCGACAGGAGATCTTTGTGCTGACAGTACTCTAAATTTAAAAAAACAGGGAAAAACTAGAAAAGTATCGAATACAACGAATTTAAAGAATCTTTGTCATGGAATATTCAGTGAAATAACTTCAGATATTTTATTAACACGAACTGTATATAAATATAAAAAATGCAATAATTTCGGAAACATAGATTGAAAAATAGCTTAAAAAAAATCCAAAATTAAATTAACATCAACTGCAATAAAATTAAATGAAAACTTGCTCAAATAATTGACAAAAATGAAACTTTTTTTTTTAGAATTTCTCCAAAGCATTAACACGGTGATCACTGAAAACTGTGCGAAAGATTCTGTCTTTTCCTTGACAAAATTATAATGTCGTCTTGACTAACATTTGGACTAATAGCGCTAATACGAGAATACAAAAATGATACTTTTAAGTTTTTTTTTTTATTACGGAGGCAACTAGACTTTTCGTCGTTTCATTCAACTCCTTTAACTAATTAAAAAATGTGAAGAATAAAATCGTATACCCTGTCTTCTCAATCTGTGGACCCAGCCACAGAGCTTGACTCTCTGATCCCTGTGTTCAGTAGCATTTTGAATCTTGATAAGTTTTGCCTTTGGCAATGACTTATCCTCCTCTATAACAATACTTTTAGCTTCCTCCAAGTTCTTCAAACGCTTTTCCTCGTCCTCTAAGAGGCGTTTCTGTTTCTCCTCATTTTTGTACTGCTCTCTGGCCCATATCTTCTGAACCTTCTTTAACTGTGATTTAGCAGCCGGCTCGTACTTTTTGCTTGCATCCTGCGCATCCTGATAGATTGTCGGAAACGGTTCCTTCCCGGCGTGGCGCATTGCTCGCAAAATCGTCTTGAATGGTAACGCCTCTGTTCCGAGACCTGCTTCATCATTACCATTCTTTTCTGAAGTATATATGCCACCTGAAACAATATATAACAATCTGATGAAACAAGAAAAAGCAGATACATTTTGACAACAAAAATTTCAAGGCCTCTTAAACATAGAGGGACTTTTTTTCGTAATTATGAATTGGCTGTAATTAAAAGATTTTCTCATAATTTCAGGGATTTTTTTTATCAAACTGTCTCAAATTTTATTTTATCCTGTTTTTCCCAGATTTTTTTGTATAATATGAACTCATGATTTTATGCTACAAAAACTAATCTTTACATACATTTTGCTTCCTCATTGAGGAAACTTTGTTTTCGTGATTTTAAAAACGTTGTGAAAAGTGATTTGTACGAAATATCGGTATGTGTGTGTGTATGTACAAATTTGCTTGTAAGCACAACAACTGTCGTATTTTTAGCTGTATCTTCTTGAAATTTGACATGCAAGTAGGCTGTCATACAACAACGTTTGGGATTGTAACTGACGCGAATCGATTAGAAAATAAAAATTCTACAGCATTTTAAAAATTTGGAAAAATTCGTTTTCATCCTATAACTTTTGTAAATTATGAGATATCGGGCTGAAATTTGGTACGTAAATGGACTACCATTAAACCATGAGATGTACCAAATTTAGCGGAAATCAATAGAGTGGTTCTAATTTTATTGCAATTCCAATTTTTTTTTAATGTTTGCAATTCCTGTAAAATCTGAGATATCAGACTGCAATTTTCATCATGATTTTACGATTATTGGTTATTAATGATGAATTTAGTCAAAGGAACTATTGGTAAATTTCGACTTTGTTGAAAAAAAATGAAAAAATGCTGTCAAGAAAAAAAAGTCAACATTTTTTCCAAATTTAGCTTAAATATGGTTCCCACATGAACTACTATGGAACAGGGTTTGAGTGAAAATTTGACGCATTCGGTTGAGCGGTTGAAATTTTATGATATTTTGCATTTTTTTTGACATGTCTTTCAAGCTCAAACATGCCTGTAAAGTAGAATCTTTCAAATTGCTTCCTCACAATTTTCTATCTTTGACAAAGCTTCCTCTATGAGGAAGCCAAAATTAATCAACACACTTTCTCATAGCTTTGTAAAAAAAAGCTTTGTCAAGGACAGAAAATTGTGAGGAAGCAGTTTCCAAGGTTCTACTTTGCAGTTTTCAACAAATTAAATACCTCCAAATCTAATTTTTAATGGCAAATATATACATTTTTTTTTAGAATTCTTCACAATCATTTTTACACCATTTGCTGGTGTAAAATGATGTTCATGTTCTCAAAAAATTATAGTTTTTCCGGAAAATCAATATCTCTTTTTTTTTACATGTAAACCATACTATCCATTTTAAGATACAATTACAACAAGGAATGAAAAAATTCTTTTAATCAAATCAAATTTCGTACAAACTAACATACATAATTATTTATTAAAGAATGGCAATATGCTTTGGAGTCCCAATTTTAATCGCAAATCAGTTTTTTTTTTTTAATTCATCACAATTAATTTTCTGTCAATCATCAATATCCAACTGTCTTATGAGATTTCTTTTTAGAAAATCCAATTTGCTTATTTCTTTCTTTCTCATGCATAATGTATACTTAAAAATTATTAACAATGTTTTATTGCATCATATATAAAAGCCTACTTTTTTGTATGTTTTTCCCTAGAATTAATTTATTCAAGCGCACTTTAGAAGATAAATGCATTGTTAGCTCATTTACCTCTATATTAAATAATACCAAAGATATTGTATGCTCCAATTTCTAAAGGCAAAACTACAAATATTCCCTGCAATTGTCATTATGCAATTCTCATGATAAATTATCTCAGAGTATCCGTCATGAGTAATTTCCATTAAGTCAACCCATTCAATATCAAGAAAGCTATGAAACATACCAAGGCTTAGTTTTTCAAGGTCTTCCTCTGGCATTTTCAAATCCTGTAAATCAATAAATATATATAATTAATTCGTAACTGTAATATTTATGATAGCCGCATGTTCGATTTTTTAAAAGAACGATTCGAACCTACAAAATTAAGGTTAGATTCACGCCGGTAACAATTTTATCAAAATTACAAACCCATAGGAATAATGTCGAACTGTAAACTTACGAAAGTAGCACGAGGATGCAGAAAAATTGATGTATAATTCAGCAACGGTTAGACAACTCTTTTCAAGCAGGCATATGGCAATCCACTTGATGACTTTGCTGACGCAACGAGTGAAGTCTGAAGTCTTCCACGAATTGAAGATACTCTCTGCAATTCAGTCTGCGCAGGTCAGCCGCTCCTCTGTTATCAACGTCAGAGATAAGCGCCGCCGTATAGCAGGAAAGAGTTTGCAAAAAATTCTCTTCCCTTCAATAAAAGGCCACCAATAGAATGTTGCCGACTAACGCGCGTTATTTGAATGTGCTGATAGGTTTATGACTGCTAGTTCCGTTTGGTTATTTTATTAATGGACTTCAACTATCGTTTTTCCAGTGTTTTAAACTTTTTTCGTCATCTTACTTCATGATGTAAATTTCCGAAACTCGAGTTGTTAGAATTGGAAGTTTGCAGTTTCATTTTTTATTTTTACGGATATTAGTTATTTAAATTGCTTCGTTATTTTATTTACTTATTTATTTTATCTTATAAAACACACCTTTGTTTGTAATCGTTATATGCAGGTCTTGCGGTACCCTATAAAGTAGCATTGCGTTTAATTTATTAGTAATATAGCCAAAGACCCTTGCTACGAATATGTAATCCTAACATTACGGTTTATTTTTATTTTTTTATTTTTTATTTTAAGTCGTAATACATTCAGTGAGTTAGAGGAATTTAGAGAGGTAATTTTGTAGGATGGCGAAGTATTGAAATTATGTAATTAGATTTTGTAATATATTGAAAAAATATTATCATTAGATAGTAGATTCGTGAGTTTATAAATAATTATTTTTTGTAAAAAAGAAAATTCAATATTCACAATGTTACAGTGTTTTTAACATTCACGCGGGAAATCGTCTATTCGAACGCGCCGGAGAAACCCGAGCTCACCCGAACTGGACTATGACGTCACGATGGTGTTGTGCATGCAAGAATGTCGTAACCAGAGACATTTCTGTCAACTCTACGTATTAATTTATAAGGAAATGCTGCACCAGATTTTGTTACTGGCGTAGACGGTCGGCAAAAATTTATGATTTAAGTGGTACAAGTGTCGCCGTCTAGACGGCGACCGGAGGCGTAAGGAAGGTGAGTGATCGTCTGTACCGCGCATGTGCCACGTCTGTGCGCAGCCGGTAAAAACGAGTTTCAGATGTTTATATTTTCAAGTTATTACCATTTATATTTCAACAACCAATAATATGTCACTGAGCAAGACGGGAGAACATAAATGCTTTAATTTGTACAACATTGCAATGTCATTATAGATGCATGATCTGCACTCGAACTTTTGTTGAAAACATACGAGATGTGAAGAAATCAGTATTTTTCTGAATTTCTCGAAAACCAACATGGCCGCTTAAAATTTGAAATACATACACCATCTTTGTTTTAAGATATCTGAAGAGGTGATGAGCTACTGCTCAGTCGGTAACAAAAACTGTAAAGCTATTTCCTCGACCGCAATTGATCTTTCGGACAAAAGACGAGAACGGTTGATTGCGCTTTAAAATTCTACAATCAACCGTTCTCATCTTTCATCCGAAACTTCAATCGTGGCGGTGAAATTTGCTTTCGACAGATTCAGCTACCTCTGCCGCTCTTACAGAAATCAAATCAGAGTCAGACGACATACAGCGCACCATCTTAATTAGTCTAACAAGTTCCCAAATTAGAGAGATAAGCATCCGTACGTCCGTACACGTACAGCAGAAAAGAAGAATGGGCGCACTGCGCAGAAATTGCGCATGCACATCGAACCCAAAATAAAGAAGTGGGAGTTGCGCAGGCGCCCTTTGAAATCCATTTCGTGGTATATAAGTGGCGTTAGTGTCGACTCGAAGGGGTAGTGACGTCTACAAAAGCGCCGCGGAAGTTGTACGAACTCGAGTTCTCACCAATTCTCGAAGGTTCCGGAAGGTACGAGAAACATAGTTTGTATATATAGTCTGCGCAGACTACGCCACAGCTTTAGTTCGTAACAAGACGTGTTATAGTGAGCAAGTGTTCAATACACATTTTTTTTTAATACGAAGAAAACAAGGCATTTAACTCATCGGTCTTGTCTATATAACAGAAAATAACAAGTATTGGTGACAAATATAACAGTGACAACAGGATACAAGAAACAATTTGACAGAAGTGGTTTTACGGATTGTAGAAAGGTGTGTATTTTTTGTTCTCATATTAAAAAAAAAATCATTATCGAACGGGGCGAGAAGGATGTGTGTGTGCTTAAAATGGGAGGTTCCGTATGCTCTCTCTTATCCCAAGAACGCGAGTAGAGTAGAAACGTGGGTCCTCGATCTCGGAAATAGTTTATTTTGAGAATTACGGTTTTCGTGAACGCGAGATGAGGCAGGCAAGAGAGAGATAAAGAGAGAGAGAGGCAGACAGAGACAAACAGACAGACAGACAGAGAGAGCGGCGAGACAGAACGTTGGTTTCTCATCGGGAGTATCATCATTGCCTGAAATAGCCGATACAAGTATGTGGGTGTTTTGAAGCATCGATGACCTCGAATATGGAACGATCGGTGTACAATTTTTTTTTTTTTTTTTTTAGCGTCCACTCCCGTAAAAATATTATCTACTCATACATTATTTTTATCTGATCACGAGACTCGGTTCCGAGATGCGCTAAGTATCTACTACGGGCGGCACCAAAGCTGTATGAGAAAAAAAAAAATGTGCGGAGCATTGTCTGCGTTGGACTATTCTGTAGCCTTGATTAATATATTTTCTGCAACGCCGCGCGAAAATCATCAAACGAGGTCGATCGTTCGCCAGAATACTCTTTTGCTTCACTATTGTCAAACGGTTCCTGCTGTACTTGAGATTTTATATTAGTCGCCTAATATAGAGAGGGAGATCTCGGTGTCGGGATTAAATAAAAGATTTATGCTAAAATTTGCACACGCGACAATTGATTCACGTGTTGTATTTTGCGTCTGGAGATTTTGCAGAATTAGAGTATTTTGGGTTTATATTATTCTGAATTACTGTTGGAATTGAATATTTTTTAAATAAAAAAAAATTTGATATTCTGGAAAGAGCACAAATAAGTCAGTTTGGATTTCTGTAATCAAAAATTTATGTACTGTTGAAAGTAATTGGAAAATTAGAATAGGAACTTTAAGAAAATGGAATTTTTGTGTAAAATTCAATAAGAATTTAATATAACAATAGTATTTCGAAAATTAACACTTATGTAGAAAGTTTTTGCATAGAAAATTTATATATTCACTTAAAAATAATCAGACTTCATATTCATGCTGAATATATCTTGCAGTGAATGTTTTTATATTAAATTGAACATGGATGGAGTACAAAAAAGTTCATACTAGATGTTTGAAATTTATCAAGCTTTTCGTAGGTTGTTAAAAAATATTTGGAAAATTAAAGTAATATCTGGGGTGTAATATATAGTCTCTATAAATAAATACTTTCTATAAAAAAAAATAAGTTTTTATTTTCAAAAATTCTTTACAGTTATAGCAACTGATACACTGAACACATTTTTTTTTTAAATAAAAAAAACCTACTTGTATGGGAAGGTTTTGTACAAAAACTGTATATTTTGTTTTTAATACACTTGTATGATATAAAACTAATATACTTGTGTATTAAGTGCAAGTGAATATCTGTGATATTTTTTTTTATTAAATTTGCTATTCTGAAAAGAGTGCAAAAAATCCAGACTTTGAATCTTAATTTTTAAAAAATTGTATGTACCATTAAAAGTATTTGGAAAATTAAATACTTATGCCAAAAGTTTTTGTGTAGAAATCTATGAATTCAATTTAATATATAACAATAATTAGACCTTATATCGGTGGTATGACTATAGGACTTAAGATAATTTATTTTATTTTTATTTCTTGATAAATGAACAAATTGCAAGTGAATGTTTGTAAATCAAATTGAAAATACCAGATAGAGTAGAAAAATAATTTATAGTGGATGTTTAAAATTGACAAGACTTTTGATATGTTGCTCAAATTTTTGGGAAATTGTATATAATTGTGTATGCAATTAATTTAAACCAAGATCAATTGTGAATAGCTTATTAAACTACTATTCAATTTTATAGCATAGTAGTTTCTTTAAACAAAACTTTCTATAAAATAAATTTCTGTTCAAAAATTGTTTACAGTGATAGGCAACACTTAATTTATAAAAATAAAAATAATATATTTGTACAGGATAGTTTTCTGTGAAAACTGTATATTTTTATTTTTTAATAGACATGGTGTAAAATTAATATACTTGTGTATTAAACATTTTAAAAAGATTGTGTTCAATACACAAGTATATTCACTTCACATCATACCTGTTTATTAAAATACATTGATTGTTTCTTCACAAAAACTTGCTACTAAAGTATATAAATATTTCAAACTTTTTAAACAGATAGATTTTATTTAAACTCTATAATTAACTGACAAATTTGTGTTTTAAAATAAATATGAATTATATGAAATCTCATTGTAAAAGTATGATTTAAACATATCTCAGTCCAGAGTTCGATAAATGATATTTTGATGAATATAGTTCACAAAAAAAAAGTAGTTTTGTAACTTTTTACTGGAATTACATGCAAGAATGTAAGAAATACAATTCAACTACAAATTTTTCATGGTAAACAAATTGGGACTGTTTAAAACATTTTCTATATTTCTTGAACTGAAGAAACAATTTTATATGTTTGCATGAAAAAGTTATAAGTTGTATTTGCAATTTTTTGTCTTCTTAATTTCAATCCATCTTTGTTATCTTAAATTCATACAGTATAATAACAGAGATGGGTTGAAATGAATAATTGAAAAAAAATTGCAAGTGTAACTAATGAGCTTTTTATTTGATTAAAAATGTTCAATTACGATTTTATAAAACATTCAAAATTATACTCAAGGCAAAAAATTTTCTTCATTTAAATCAGATTAATAATAATATTTTGCCTAACTTAGAAAACCTACACAAACAAATTTGAAGTACAAATATATTTCTTACATACTTCTTGAATATACTTCCACTAAAAAATGTACAAGTTTTTTGTCTATAACATGAGTTCTTTAACTCAAGCAAAAAAAAAACAAAAATTAACTCATCCTTCTTAAAAAGAAGCTTGCACGAAACTAATCGAAAAATGTTCTTAAATTTTGCAGGTTGTAGAGAAATGGGTAAAGACTATTACAAAATATTGGGCATCAACAGAGATGCGAGTGACGATGAGGTCAAGAAAGCATACAGAAAGCTCGCTCTTCGTTACCATCCAGACAAAAATCGTAGTACCGGAGCGGAGGAAAAATTCAAGGAAATCGCTGAGGCTTACGAGGTGCTATCGGACACGAAGAAGCGCCAGGTATACGACAAACACGGCGAGGAAGGTTTGAAAGGAGGCCCGACACTTGATGGCGATGAACCACAAGCGAACTACCGTTTCCACGGCGATGGGCATGCAACGTTTGCCCAATTCTTTGGTTCCGCATCGCCGTTCAATACATTCTTCGAGTTTGGCGCTCCTGGTGCTGGAAATCGTATATTCAGCTTTCACGATGACGACATGGGCATGGAAGATCCGTTTGGTTTGCATATGGGACAACAACAGAGATCCGGACCACCGGGTGGAGCATTTCGTTCGCACTCGTTCAACGTATCCGGTCAAGGAATGGGAAGAGGCGGCGGAAAAGATAACGCTCAAGATCCAGCGATCGAGCACGATCTTTACGTGACTCTCGAAGACATCGCCAAAGGTTGCACGAAAAAAATGAAAATCTCCAGACGAGTAGTTCAACCCGATGGAACAACGAAGAAAGAGGACAAAGTATTGACGATCAATGTAAAGCCTGGTTGGAAAGCTGGAACAAAAATTACTTTTCAAAAAGAGGGCGATCAGGGACGCAACAAAGTACCGGCCGACATTGTTTTCATTATTAGAGACAAGCCACACAGTCTATTCAGGAGAGAAGGAAGCGATATTAGGTACACGTGTAAAGTAACCCTAAAACAAGCGCTTTGCGGTACCGTTGTCGACGTACCAACGCTAGCAGGCACAAAAATATCGCTCAATCTAACAAGGGAAATAATCAAGCCGAATATGGTGAAGAGGATTCAAGGACAAGGACTACCGTATCCCAAAGAACCCTCAAGAAAAGGAGATCTTCTCGTAACATTCGATATCAAGTTTCCCGAAACGCTAACGCAAAGCGTCAAGGACATACTTTATGATACTTTACCGAATGGAATATAACATTTCTTTTGAGAAAATATAACAAGAAGAAAAACGAAAACAAAGAAAAAAACAATTGATACGATTACACCACGGTTAGTGAGAGACGAGATAAGATATAAAACAGTTAAATATTCTCAAAATACACACAAAGTTTTTTTTTCGATCGAATATGAATTAAAACAAAAGTCTAGTGTACGTTGTAGTACATAATAAGAGAAATGCAGCTGCGATTGTTATATATCGCGACCTTTTTTTTTTTTTTTTTTTTTTTTTTTTTCTTTTCTTTCTTGTTGCTCGGCAGGCGGAGCGAAAGTATCGACTGATGAGTCTCATGTTTCCAAAGTTTTTCTTATTATTATTTCTTTTTTTTTTTTTTTTTTTTTTTTTTTTATTAAAATTCGCTTCTGAGCTTGAAAAAGAAAATATTCGATCGATCTTATTTATAACTTGTAGTCTCGTTTTTACCCTTCGATCCCTCTTAACGGGGTCACAATATCATTTTGACGAAAACTTATTTAGCCATATCGGCGTTTTGCCGAAAAATAACATTGACAAACGCAATTTTGACGAATCATCAAACTGCCGAAATTAAATAATCTAATTGTAGAGGGTTCATATAAATTTACCGAAAAAATGAGGCCACGTGATTTTGCCGAAACATTGTTCAGCCGAATAGTCGTTTTGTCGAAAAAAAAAACATTGCCGAACGTAATTTTGCCAAATCATCAGATTGCCGAAATTTAATAATACTGTTGAATTTAACAATGTCTCATTATTAAATTTTTAGTGATTTGACATTTCGGCGAACATTACGTTCGGCCAACCGTTTTTTACCGGCAAAATGACAATTCGGCTGAATAAATTTTTCGCAGAATTAATTGCCTCATTATTAAATTTTGGCAATCTGACGATTCGCCCGAACATCTTTTCGACAAAATGATAATGTGGTGCCCTCGTAACTTCTGATTGAATGATAAAATATATCTTCAAGTGTCGTCTTGAGCGAAAAAGAACGATTGATGTTTGTTTTGTTAAGTTATGTGATTTTTTTCATAGTGCGATTGTGTCGGGAATGCTTGAACATTAAGAAAATGTATGTTGTGCACGCGAATATGTGAAACTGCGCTATTAAAAAAAATAAATAAACAAATAAAGTAAAATAAAACTCAAGAATTTCGTCGAGAAAGATTGATTATGCGAATGTTGGATATCCAGAACTGTTAAATCGAGACGCAGTGCTGTCTCGATAGTCAAGTGGCAATTAGTTTAAAAAAGAGAAGAGAAGAAAAAAAAAGAGAATAAATTCGTAAAACCTACGACCAACGTGTCCCGCGATAATGGGACATTGGTGATTTTAAAGATACAGCTTGTTCTAAAGCTATGGTTCTACCGTATCCTAAGTTTTCCTTTTTTTTTTTTTTTTTTTTATTTACGAATAAATTATATTTGCCAATTGAATTTATCCGACATAGCGATTTTTTCAGTCGGAGTTGTAGCAAAGATTCTATGTGTGATATAAAATTCTGACGAGTGTGAATGAGTGATGTTTTTTTTCTTTTTCTTTTGTTAATATTAATTATCCTTGAAAGAAGAAAAAAAAAGTATGATCAAGTTGGTTAATTATTTGTACACTAAATAATAATGGACACATTAAGTTATTTGATATGTATTTTGTTGTGACTTCCTCAACTTTTAAGTCTCCTCTCCTCGCCCCCTTTTGCAAACGTTGTAATGTCGAGGCGGCGACTTGTAAGACACTCCTAAAATAGTCAGCGGAGTGGGTGACGTCATCGGGCCAACGCGAGAGATATTCCAACCAACACGTCGGTTGAAAGCGTTTTATTCATATATATATATATATATATCGTAAACCCGACGGTCCAGCGACTTCTCTCTCTTTCTCTCTCTCTTCATCTACCTCGAACTCTCTGCGACGAGACTCGGTTTACACATTTATAAGTGGGAGTTTCGCGAGAGACAACTGCGTTTATTCCATCCTCGGATTTACCCCGGAGAGGTCATCGGTTTTATGTACTTTATCCGAGGACCTTTGCGTTTTATATATCCAATATTGGAACGCGGAAACTATCAATGACGATCAATTAAATATTAAAATTCATGGTCGCGATTTTATTCGAATGTTATCTCGAAGCGATATATGATTCAGTTTCATATTTCCATGCTTTTCTCACACGTAAGAATCGTTTTTTTTCTTTTTTTGTCTCTTGAGCAGATTTCTACGTCGATGAGAGAGTCTTTGTTCAGAACCATGAAAGTAAATTCTCGAAGACATCTCGGTATTTTTAATAAAGTATTATTTGCTTGATTTTTCTGTTTTATCTGATTCTTCACAACAGTGACCCGCAATGTTTTCGAGCCTATTTTATCGTCATTAACTTAAGAAAATAGAGGTCAAATAATTTTATAATTTTAAAAAGTTTTTAGTTTTGAAAAATGTATCTTATGCCCGAAAATGCCAAAACGAGTGTACATATATATATTTTTTTTGCTTTAATACAATATACTTGCTTTAGAGAAATGCAATTTTTCTGATTTCAAAAAAAATGTAGTCTGCAGTATTCTAAAAATTTTAATTGTGCAACTACAAAAATCGCTATACTCTCCCTTAATTTTGCAGAATTTATTGAAATCATTCTTCTGTCTGCTTTTGTATAAAATTATTTCCATAAGATCGAATACAAGTATACATAAACTGATTATAAAATAACATGTAGGATAAATAAATAATTGAAAAAACTATAAATAACTGAAATTTCGACGCTAATCGATAGTTATTGATAGTAATTGATTTCACGAAGTAAAAATACTTAAGCGAATTCTTAACCATGTACGACGAGGAATTCTCACGAATTAATTAAACACGTAAAAAATCGATGATCGCATTTTTATTACAAGCTATATTTGACGTGTTGTACAAGATTAAAATCTTCAGTTTTTTTTATCCACAGAAAACTATCGACTAATTTCGAAAATTAAAAAAATTATATAAAATATAGATATCATAAATTTCGACACCAACCGATAATTTCATGTCATGTAATTATCTTTATGAAGTATAAAAGTACTTCATTAAATGTCTAACCATGTATGGCAAGGAATTCGCGCTAATAAATTAAACATGCAAAACATCGACCATCACGATTTTATTAAGGATGCATCCATGCATACATTCCCAACTAAAAACTTGATTTAATAAGAATTTAAGTACACTTTGAGACGAGAGAAAAATGTGAAGAAATAATTCAATTTCATTGAAGATAACAAGAACATATATTTTTTTAAATAAAAATAATGTCAGTAAATTACTGACATATTAGTTTTCAAAAAACAGTGTAACAAATTCGATAGAAAACTTAATGTTTTGTAGAAATTTTTTAGAATTTTCTTATAGTTGCGATTTTTTTTTTAACAATACTTGAAAATTTGCGATTTTTGGATATCTTTTCGTAGAAAGGTTCCAAATTACATAAGAAATTTTAAGATCATTTAAATACCTTATAATACGAACTGTTTCTTTAAAATAGTAGTCCTAAATAATTCGCAAAAACGTAAATTTCAAAATTGAAAAAAACATTTTTATCAATTATACCTATCCAGAAAAATCATGAAATTCATATTTCATATAAATTTTGTTTTCGATTGAATTCGTTAAACAAGATTTTTTCTTACTTATCTGTTAATAACTTTTTGGCCTGATTATGATTTAAAATTAATGACTTTCAAAGACGTTGATTTTTTTCTCTCGTCTTATTATATAAAGCACATAAATTCCATCAATAAAACCAGGCTTTTATTTTGAAATGAATGTGGTGAAAAATATTCGCTATATATTTCAAAATCTTTTTTCAAAATTCCTTATTTCCCAATTTACATTCTGAAGAATTTGAAAGATTAAAAAAAGAAATCGATACTTTTCATCGGATTTTTCCACAATTTACGAAATGAGAAATTTACTAATCTAAAAAAAATGGAAACTCTTTAATTCTCTTATTTTCTCACGACAGCATCAAACAACAGGATGATGGGAACAAAGTTCGGAGGAAATCGTGAGAAGTTAAAATATGAAAAATACTAAAATAATTATTGAATTAAAATGTTTTTTTTTAAGTATTTAACATATTTTTTCCTTTCGAGTCATACTTTCTCAGATATCAAACTAACAGAAAATAATAGGTAAAGAAATATATGAGATTGTTAAATGATGAAAATTTCAGAAATAATTCTTGTTTTGCAACTAAATTCTTATTGCCATAAGTCATACTCTATACAAAACACTGATCTTCCTGAGAAAACGTTAACTCCAAAATATGTTATTGTTAAGACATTTTAAAAAAGCTAAAACGATTCTCATAAATATCAAAACGAGTATTTCTAATGAACTCCAAAAAATGTTAAGACTACTTCGAAGAAATTCGTAATTTTTCATTGATGCTCCAAAAGCTGCATAAAAAACTGAGAATTTCTAAAAAAAAAAATCCTCACCACTTAAAAAATAAATCAACTTATACAAAGTTAAAATCTTGATATTCTGGTTCCCGGTCACGATTATTCCCAAGCAAAATATCGTTTTGAACGTTCCTCGAAGTATCCTTCGGTACTTCAAAGTAATCTCTATCAATCCACGCATCTTCATCATCCGGAATAATCGGCCTATCCGGAAGATTCTTCGAAAGTGGATGTCCGTCAGTGCCAAGGCTCAAATACTTGACCAACTCTTCAGGAACCTTAAAATCTCCAGGAGCAGCATTTTGTGGCCCTAGAATCGTTTCCTCCTCGTCATCATAACGTGAAAAGGAATCCTTGCCGAATCTAAAGTTCTCCGGTAGACAGTGATGCCTCAGACAAAAATAGTCTTCACCGTCTTCATAGTGGCACCACGTACCGTCCGGGAAATACGGGTCAAGGCCAAGGTCATTCAATTCTATCCTCGGTGTATAGTACGAAGCTATATCGCTACGTTTGCAAAATATAGCGCAACCCATCCAGAGTCTTGCATTTTCATGAGCAGCCTGAAGTCCACCACCATTAGGATCCAATTCCGGAAGATATTCGCTAAATTTGCCGCATCTCTCTGCAGCATAATCTTCAGGATTCACACGTTTTTTGCACAACTTTTCATCCTTACACAAAAGAACATCAAATGCAAAACCAGCACAAGCTGTTTTTTTGACATCACTTCCTGAAGATGATTCCATGCAGACTCTTCTTCTGGCTTTAGCTCCTTTGGATTTTTTGATACACCCACTTTTGCATGATTCTTCTTTCCATTTGCTCCAACCGATTTTCATTGTTTCTGGATTTTCTGGACGTTGAATTTCCAATGCTGGAAGACATTCTCCACCTCGGCATTCTTTTCCCTGAGCGCAGAGAGTTCCATCCAAAGCTGGACCAGCGAAATAAAAGCCACTTCTATGAGGACTTCTGCATTGCAATGACTGGCACGCGTTTGATAATGTTGCAACTGTGGCGTCTTTGTCTCTGAGGAGAACTTCGCACTGACGTTTTGAAGTCCATTCACGGCCTGGTAGCTGAAGATGACGCGAATGATCGAGACGATGATCCTTTTCGAGCGATGGCTTGTCCCAGAGACAAGGCTTGTTCTGATGAAGCTCGAGAGCAACGGAACGACTGCAAGGCGACCATATTGTCTCACCTTGGGTACCACGGCTCGGTGACATGATAAATCCGTCCTTCGAGCATGAGTTCTCCACCGAGTCGTGACGCATTCCCAAACTTCAACAGAATTTTATTTAAATATATACTTACAATGTTTGTGAGAACGATGTATGAGACATTTGGGATGGAGGTGCGAAACTAATTGGTAATGGGATTCGCCCAGGGAGAGATATTAGTATATGTCCTTGGTTGAGGACGATGCACTTGGCGATTTATTATGCATATGGGGCAATCCACCCCGTTTCGAACTGGGTCTGACCCTCGAACTCTCCGATTTGGCTCATGATTTTTTGTAGGATTACTTAGACCCTCAAATGCACCAGAATTTTTTTCTTTTTTTTCTATGGCACTTGTTTTTTAAATATTTTTTTAAAGTGACATATCGAATGCCATAATATAAAAATCTGAAAAAATTCTGGAAAATATTCTGTTGAAGATTTTTCTTCTTATAATTTTTAAGCTTTTTTTTATTTAAAAAATTATTAAAGAATAGAAAAAAATGAATCTACTACAGGTGATTGGTTAAATGTTTATTTATGTAAAACCAGATTTTTAAATATTGTTCAAATTTTTAGGATATTTGTCAGATTTTCCCGAAGTATGTACATTTTTCTTAAATATTTTTTTAATGTGATATATTGAATGTCATAATTTAAAGATCATCAAAAATTCTGGAAAGTATTCTGTTGGATATCAAAATTTTCTAGCTTATAGCCAAAGTGGGGAAGATCTTTCTTCTTATAGTTCTAAAGCTTTTTTAATTGAGAAAATTGTAAAAAAAAATGGAAAAAAGCTTAAGAACTATAAGAAGAAAAATCTTGCCCCTTTGGCTGTAAGCTAGAAAGTGTTGATATTCAACAGAGTATTTTTCAGAATTTATGCAGATTTTTAAATTACGATATTCGATATGTTACTTTAAAAAAATATTTTAAAAACATTTGCATAGTTCGGAAAAACCTGAAAAAATTCCGAAAAACCTGAAAAAATTCTAAAAAATCCGATTTTACATAAATAAACATTTGACCAACCGCCTGTAGTAGATTAATTTTTTTTTCTATTTAATACTTTTTTTTTAATAAAAAAGGCTTAATTTTTTGCTTCCTCAAAATCTTTGTGTTCGTGACATGAGATTTTACGCGATTTTCTATTTTTTCAAAAATATTTCTATACGCTCTAGCTATCACAAGTTTTGAGATATCGGTCTGAAAATTGGTAGAAAAATGAACTATTATAGACCTACGATCGGTATTAAATTTGGGCAAAATTGATTCAGTCGTTCGGACCTTATGCGATTATCAATTTTTTCAAAAATTTCTGATGACATGTTTACGTAAAAACTAACATTTAAAAAGCAACTAATCACAGAACAAAGCTTCTGGCGGAAGCCAAATGTGATAAAACATACTTCCACACAAACGGAGCTGGGTAGACTGTGATAAATAAAAGAGAGGAAGCACTATAACAGTCTAATTGTCAACTTTTTTTTACAGTTTAAATTAATTTTTTTTTAAAATAATTTGCACGTGAATGATACTCACTTGTGACCCATTTCATGAGCAGCTATATAAACGGATGTAAAGCCTGCCGAGGGATAAGGTTTTCCAAAGCGATTTGTTACCCCAAGTTCAGCTATAACGCAAGACCAGGGTTCATAGCAAGTACCATTAACAGGTGCAAGTCCCATAGTAGCTCTGCTTTCATCCTCGGCGGCATAAAAATCCAAGCCAGATACGTAAAGTGCCATATCCCAATGATGAGGATGATCGTCACCCCGAGGATTGTGTTTCTCGACGTAAGAGCAAAACGAGTCTAAAAGTTGTCCTCTCTCGCCGTCATAATCCGGAAGATCCGAAGGCTGTTTTTTCATTATATCCAATCGCACCAATGCTATATCGATCCGCGTTCCTAAACTCGGATGATAAAAAATTGCTTGCACTCCGTTTATATAAGCCAGAAGCATATCGCGCATTTTTTTCTCATTTCTATCCAGAAACGGCGAGAAAAGATTATAAGCTGCTTCGTCGAAGAAAACAGCTAATTCTATCGTAAGATCCGTATCTCCTCTTGCAGTCCTTGAAAATAAGTGATCTTTCATCGATAATTTCTTGGCGAAATTTATATACGCGTTGGTCACTTTGTAGGTTCGAGAATTGTTCGAATTTATGGAAGATAGATAAGATCTTTTTACGACGTGAGGCTCTCTTGATAGATCCTTCGTTTCGTTCTCGATGGAAAGACGATCGAGGAAATTTAGAGATTTTGTTTCCCTTAAAGGCGTTATTTCAAGAGCTGCATTGTCCAGCAAAACGAGACCGTTCTGAAATTTAGTATTTCAATTATTATTAGATTGCCGAAATTGATTATTACACGGTGTTAAAAATAATAATTTGTGTACAATTGATATATTCTTGTGAACAATTGTATACAGCTTTTTTTTAACTAAAAAAGAAGTTTGTAATTTTCAAGTTTTATAAAAATAATGACAAAATAATTTTAAAAATGCGGTAAGAATTTGGAAAATACAAACGATATTCTCTTGGAGTAACAAACTCATTTATTATTTAATTAAATTTAATTTCTTAAAAAGCAACACTTCAATTTCAGACAATTAGTTTGCCGTTAAATTTACTTTAAATTTCAGAAAAAAAGGTTTGCTATTTTTAAGTTTTACAAGAAAAAAAAGGACAACAGAGTTTTAAAAGTGCGTTAAAAATTTAGAAAAAGAAAAAAATTCAAACGTTGTTTTGTTAAGGTAACAAACTAATTTGTTAATTATTTACCCATTTTTTTAAAAGGAAAGTAACACCAATTACATAAGATTCTTTTTTACTATATACTTTGAATTCAATTTAACTCGACTTTAAGAAGAGAATTAATGTAAAATTCATTAATTTACTAATCTATTTAGATAAAATCTTTTAATTATACAAAAAAAATGTAAGATTTATTGTATACTTTCAATTTGATTTAACTTGAAATTAAGAAAGAAAAAAATTTTACCGTTAAATTAACTTTTAATTCTACAAATAAAAAAGTTCGTAACTTTCTAGTTTCACAAAATAAAGAGTCTAAAGAATATACAAAATTTGTTAAAAATTAAAAAATACAAACGATGTTCCGTTAGTAACAAACGTCTTTTTAAAGTATTTTACAAAATTTCTTTTTACGAAAAGAATCAATCCAATTTTAGATAAGCTGCAAAGTTAATGAGGATGCAATGTGCAAAGACTTTGCACATTGCTTCCTCATTAGCATCACAAAAGCTATCTCTAGGAGGATGTTTATTTATTAATTTTGGCTACCTCAAAGAGGAAGCTTTGTAAAAAATGAAATTTAATAAATAAGCAATGTGCAAAGTTCTACTTTGCATCTTTTTTTCAATTAATCTCGATCAAAAAAAAAATTGTAAGCGAGAATTCTTTACGGGATGAAATGAAGAATTTAATAAAAAAATAAATAAAAAAATCCGAAAGTTTCGAAAAAAATTATTTTGTTTTTCAATCGTTAATAACAATAATAATTTGCAAGTTTATAATTTCTAGAAAATTATTTTATGGACCCTCATTCTTTTGGCTTTAAAACGAGCTCTGGTTCATCTTCCTAGGACAAATAGAACCGGAGTTATTAATTTTTTAAGTTCGCCATGCACTCGTTTTTTAAGAAAATAGAAAACCACATAATTAAAAAAAAAAAAAATTTGGTCAAACAAAAAAGTACGGGTCTTTTCTTTTTAGATACAGTTTGCGTAAAAAAAGTTTCATTCAAATAAAAAAATGCGTCGTCAAACCTCGGCCGATTTCAGGAGGAATTGTTCATATATATCCATCGTCTCGTTTTGAAGTTATGGGCAATTGAATTTTGATACATACGGTCATTGAATATAAAAAATGCATATTTCTATAAAATATTAACTACTCTATGAGTCTTGCCTAAATTTACTATTTAAAATTAAAACACTCTATTTAAGTTTTATGCAAAACCTTAGATCAGTTACTTAAACCGTTCTCATGTTTATACAACATTTTCAAAAAAGTTACGAAAATATGCGAATTTCTATAAAATCTTAACTACTTTATCGATTTTTCTCAAATTTAGTATTAATCATTGACGCACTCTATTAAAGTTTTATGGAAAATTTCAGATTAGCTTAAACCGTGCTCGAGTTATAGCATTTCAAAAAAATTGCGAAAATTAAAAAACTTCATAAAATTCGAACCACTTCACCGATTTCGACCAAATTCAATGCCAAATAACATTAAATGTACCTACACTTATGAAGAGCTATTTAGCGAAATATCGTAAATTTGACGAAAGATAAACAATTCACGCCCTTTTTTTGAAAAATTCAAACAGCTATAAAATCAAAATTTCTGCATGTTTTTATTTTAAAAAATGAAACAAACAAAGACGGGCTGTTGCTTCACTTGTGTGCTAAATTTCAGCTCAATCGGTTGAACTGTTTTTGAGTTATAGATGATTGGAATTTCGAAGCTCTGCCCACACACACACACATATACATACGAAAATTTTTTCTAAATCACTTTTCTCGAAGTGTCCTGACATGAAAATCTCGAAAAAAAAAATTCACAAAAACAAAGCTTCCTCTATGAGTAAGCAAAAATGTATATTACGAGTTTTTTTAAAACTCGAAATTAAGAAGAAAATTAATTGATGATTAAATTAATTGAACGCAATACTTACAACGAGCCCTTCTTCGCAGAGACTTATAGCTGCAGTGCTGAAGCTATCTCTATGAAGATAATGACAAGGTGAAGGGTCACTCAGTTCTGGCGCTTCTTGAACGTTTTTCTCATCATTGTGCCTCCAAACTTGAAAAGATGGTGCCAGTAGTTTGTGATTTTTTAGTAATTTTAATTCAATCGTGTGACCAAACGCTGCGAAGACGAATGGAACCTGGGAATATTAAAAGTAACAATTAAAAAAATATATTATTTTCCTAGTAATTAATGAACATTACATACCTCATCCTGAATATTGGAGGTCCTGGTTGGCAAGAAGATGACTTCAAGATCCTCGGAATGTCCATTTATTGTACTGACGGACCCTAATAATAATAATAAAAAATATTTTTTAAACATGTTGAATGTTTCTAACTTAAAGTTCGTATGCAGGAAACTGGTCCAAAGTACTTCATTATATAGGCGTGCTTCCGGTTGCACTCAGAGGTGATCAAGATTTCCATAGAAACTAATGCAACACAAAATGCATGCTGGTGCCCCTATTTCTTATGTCACTGACCTCGAACATAACGGATAAACAATAATACTGCGGCTATTTACCATATTATACATATATGGAGCATTCCACCTGGTTTCGACCTGGGTCTGACCCTTGACCCTTCCGATTGGCTACGCAATTTTTTATATGAATTTTTTTTTTTAATCAGTTGCTGCATGCAACATTTTTCAAGATGTTGCTTTGCGATAATCGCAAAGTTACTATTTTTTCTAATTTTTTCCATTTTCCTTCTTCAAGAAGCTTCATTTTTTTATGTCACTCGGTGGGTAAAGTGTAGTTTTACGCACGCTTCGCGTTCGTAAACCCCCTCTTTTGCACCTTGAGAAGTAAAATTTTGTACAATACTCGTGCGAAAAACGTATTCTTAACTCGTGTGTTTGCAACACTGACCTTTTCGGTTCGTGCTGCAAACTCACACTCGTCAGAAAAAGTTTTATCGCAGTAGTATCGTAATGTACTATTCTCGCACTCGTGAAATAAATTTGTGGGAGAAACATTTTCTTAACTCGTGTGATTGAAACAATCGCCTTCGTCTAATGCTGCAAATTCACACTCGTCAAGAAAAATGTACTACTAAAATATACTAACATACTCTTCGATGCAAAATTATGATACACTTTGCTCTTATTAGTTTCATCAGCAACGTCCCAAAAGCTGCAAGAAAAAATGTCTAAAATTTCCATAAAACATCGATTTAAAAAAAACTGTTTTCATCAGAGCTATTTATTTCTATTGCCATTATTAACTAAGTAGAAAAAAACATTCATTCATCGCGGGTCTCATTCATAAAAGTAGAACTACCGGTTTTGTGTGGGAATTGAGCAGGTAAGTTGATAAAGCTGCACTGATAAACTTATCAACGAGAAATTACTTCCCGTACATCCATATTTCATATACCCGTCAATCCCGAGTACATGAAAACGTAATTTTTGCACTTGACAATTACCACTCCATAAATCAGAAGAAATATTATTGTCCGACAACGGTTCATTATCCCAGTCGGCTAAAATTTTTCTTGTCCGAAGGTTGCGCGAGTGTCTCTTCTCATATATACGAAGGTCGAGAAGGGGTTGATGCGCGTGTGTAATGAATGGAGCGTCAGAGGTTTGAAATAACCTCAATAGCACACGGAGAGCGAGTGCGAGAAAAATTCACCGGTTTGATATTCGCGGCGATAAAATACAGAGCAACCTTTTCACTCGCCACACATGTACGGTGAATTAACAGTCATTTACAAAGATACGTTGTAGTTTTCCATGGCCTTTCCGTTAAATGATCAGGTTTACACAAAGTCTTTTACTCCGAGGGAGTATCAGGTGAGTATATCAACAACATCAAATATTATGCTATTTAAGTTGACTGATAATCACTGAATAATCAAATTCCTGTTGAAATTGCACGTACGAAATCTTGCAACTTGACAACCAAATTACCAATTGGACAAATAAGGAAAGAAAAATTGATAAGTCATCACTTTTTTTTACAACTTTGTTTATCTGAGCAAAATGTTTTTTTCTTACACTTTGTAGGTTGTACCGATTAAACCAAATTGGCTTTCCAAGGTTTTATTCTCTTTGTGCGAGCAATCTGTAAAGTTTGTGTATTAGAATTTCTATTTGAAATTCTTGCGTGGTAGATATACTTTTGTAGGAAATTTTGATTCAAAATCTTTTGTACCTGATTTAATTGTAACCTCTGTATAAAATCTTGTTTACTAGTATTATTATTATTATGATTAGTATTATTATTATTATACTTAACATATAGTGTTAAAAAATATCATTTTTTTGCAACTTAGTTTATCAAATAAATTGGAATACATTTTTTTTCCCAATTTTTAGAGATTTTGAGAGAGATTATGGCTTTGCAGGGTTTTATTCTGTTTGTACGAACTATGTCTTCAGTTTGTGTATGGTAATTTCTATTCAAAGTTCTTGCACAAGAGATGTACTTACTTTAATAGGAAATTTAGATATTACTTAGTAACTTTTGTACCAAATTTAATTGTAACCCCTGTGTAAAATCTTCATTATTATTATTATTATTATTATTATCATTATTATTGTTATTATTATACTTTGCATATAGTATTAAAAAATGTTATAAGTGATCATTTTTATGCAACTCAGTTTATCAGAATAAATTTTTTTTTCTAATTTTTAGAGATTGTACCGTTTGACCAAAATGGCTTTGCAAGGCTTTATTCTCTTTCTACAAACAATCTTTTCAGTTTGTGATTATGTGAGATGGATTTACTTTTGTAGGAAATTTTGATATTACTTAGTAACTTTTGTACCAAATTGAATTGTAACCTCTGTGTAAAATCATTGTTCTTATTATTGTTGTTTACATATAAAATTAAATATTGTTAAATAATATTATGCAATAACTTTTGTACCAAATATAATTGTAACCTCTGTGTAAGGTATTTATTATTATTATTATTATTATTATTATTATTGTTAATATAGTTTGCAGATAGCATCAGATGTAATACTATCTGCAAACTATATGTGCTATGTAATAAGTTACTAAAATCGTGTTAGTTCAATTGAATGGCTGAAAAAGGAAGATAAAAAAATAAATAGAAATGTTCAGATGTGAAGTTTTTAAAAACTCACAGAAATTCTAGACAATTTTAGAATTCTTCTCAGGGTGTCCAGGAAAAATATGTTCACTTGAAAAAATCAAAGGTTTTGAATTAATAATTATTTGAAAATGATATTAGTATAAAATTATTTCCAGTCATGTGTAAGGAAAAAAATAATTATTTTCTCAAAGATATAAAAACATACAGAAAGTTAGATAAATTTTTGGAAATCTTCCCAGGATTTTTAAGAATTATTTTCACTAGAGGTTTCAATTAATAGTTATTTACAAATTACTGTCAATACAAAATTATTTCCATACTAATCCATCAATTTTCTTGAAATTATTGTGTAGGATCTGTATTATTATTATTATTATTATTATTATTATTGTTTATTTGAGAGTAACACATTAGCTTATAGCTGCTTTGTATTAATTAATATGAATTGCATAAGCAGAATTGATTGCTGTTTCAGTTTGATTATTTATTTAAATTTATTTACAGTTTTTAAATCTTTAAAACACCAAATATTCATGAATGTTCCATTTTTTTTTAAGAATACAGAAGGAAATTTATGATTAATCTGCATAATATTTATTGAAATATTATTAATTTTAATTAATTAATTCAAATTAAATTCATAACGATAAAAAATTCAGGTTCTTCATAGATAAAAACGATTGTAGATAAAAATTTATATATATTTTTTTAGAAAGTTTAAATCTGTGTGTGTAACAAACAATTTTGTGTGCTCACCTTTATTCATAAAAAATGTATAACCTTCATGACCTAATAAAAATGAAAAAATCAACTACATCGTATTTAAAAAATGCGCGAAAGATGTATAATTCGCCGGGAATATCTCAATGAGAATTTTCGAAATTACTCTTACAAAATTTCTGTACACTTGTGAGGTAATGCCTTTTGTAAAATTTCAAGATTTCATATCTACAAAATACAAAAACAATTTTATTTTCATAATTTCAGATGTCTCAGCTCACATAAATGTAAAGAAACAATTAATTTTTTTTGTTTTATTTTTTTTCTCAAAGGTGGAATTGCTTTATGCTGCTAAATCGAGGAACATAATCGTATGTTTGGGCAAAAATACCGAACAAACATTCATCGTCATAAAATTAATTCAAGAATTCGCAACTACTAATAGAAGGTAAGTTTTTGATTGGAAAAAACACGGATTTTGTCGTAATTTATTCTATAAAATGAAATACCATTTGAGTTTTTTTTTAATAATTACAGATCGTTGGAAGATGGTGGTAAACGCACAATCTATTTGTTGAGAGAATCAGACAAATGCGCTGCAAAAGCGAATTATATACAGCAATTGACGGATCTCAGGGTTTTCGTAGGAGATAACAATGTGCGCGAGACATTTGAAGAGGATTTCGGCAACGCCAATGTAAAGAACAATCTTGATTAGTGATTCTTTGAGATACATGAAAAAATTCTATGAAATTCATTGAGAAATATAATATTGTCAGGTACTGGCGACAACGACGGATTTTTGTGAAGAATTGCTAAATCAAAAGAAAATTTTGCCATGCCAGATAAATCTGATAATTGTAGACCAATGTCAGCGATTGGCATTGGATGAAAAGCTCAAAAATGTCTTGAAATCGTTCTTAAGTAGCGAGAATGTTCCTCGCGTTGTTGGACTCGCTGCGCCGCTGTTTAACTTGACGCAAGAACCTGGCAGATTGGGTTTAGAGATAGAGAGGCTCGAAGATACTTATAAGTGTGAAGTTGAGACTGCTAGCGATATTCTATCTATATTGAGGTGAGTTTTTTCCATGCTTTATTTTTTTTTATTAACTGAGAATTAATAATTAAACAATCATTAATCATAATTATTATTTAATATATCATTTACATAATTATTGAAGCTTTGTTTTCATATATTTTTGGTATTATCCAAAAAAAGGACGCGTGTGCAAGTAATCATTTTCGTAAGGTATAATTTTTCGAGTCAAATAATTCTTCACATTGCTTCCTCAATATTTTCCATATTTTTTTTGTATAACCTTGTGAAAGAATTAAATATAAAAGTAATTTTATTAATTGAATCAACACATAATTCTGATTAAAATTGTGCTGGGTAAAAAGTCTGTTGTTTACTGAAATAACAATTAATTTGTTAAAACTGAAAAACTCTTTTCGTGTGGATTTTATTTCGAACTATAAGTAAAAGGCTATTTTTTTTTTAATTCGGAATGTCACAGGTATAGTCCAAAACCAAAAGAGTATGTGATAGAGTACGACGAGGGTGAGAGAGAAAGTCTTCACGAAGTTCTAGAAAGTTGTGCTCAGGATGCAATGAATTTTCTGAAAGATCATCGCTACGATCCAATGGAAATTTATCAGGAAGAGTTTCTCGAAGATATACAAAAAATTCCGGACCCCACAGAGAAGCCTTGCGAGATAGTACAAGATTTTTTACAAGTGTTAAACACCCTCGGACCATGGTGTGCGGATCGAGCTGCTTTAGCGCTACTGATGCTCACGGAGAAACTTAAAATTAAAACGCCTTACGAGAGGCACTATCTGTTACTGAACATGGTAGCGTCAGTGATGATTAAAATACGGTAACAATATGCAGTTTTATCATTCATTCGTCGTGAGGACGAGAAAACAAAAAAAAATTATTCATTTAATTGCGTTTCAGAGCTCTTTGTGACAACGCGTTCGAGTCGTTATCGGACAAGGAAAAAATATATCAATATTCAACGCCGAAAGTTCATCGCTTGCTCCAAACGCTAAAAACGTACACACCTTTCTACGCAAAGGATAAAGTAATCAACATAAAGTCTGAAAATGGTGACTTTAATAAAATTCTTAAAGTAAAGAGTAAATTGGTGCAAGAAAAAAATCAATGATTTTTTATTTTTCACTGTTAATCAGAATTGAGCTTATATAGGCCTACAATAAAGATCCCGCAATTTTCATTATAAGAAATATTTTTTAGGGATTATTCAAAGCTTTTGGAATTCTCGGATTCGGTTAAAATCAGTATTTGAAAAAAATCGAGAAATCTTTATCAACACTAGGGCGTCGAAAACAAAAAAAAATATCGATCAGCAGCCTTATTAACTTTTAGTTTTGAACCTCGATTTTCGAAGTTGTGTGATTTTGTTAAATTCATGACTAGAAGACCATTGACTTTAGGCTGGGGGTCTCATCGAATGATTTAGGAATATCAGAGTTTGGAGCGGTTACGGACGATTTATAAAAAACCGCGAGGGCGCGATGCGCTCGAGCCACAAGAACCTGCTAGTAACTCCGATGCAATAAAATTACGGACGCAGAATTAAAATAGCTATAGAATATCTTTGTGAGCCAGCAAATAACAAAAAAAAACCAAACCTCGTAAATATCCCTGCTTAAAAAAATGCATAACACGGAAACTATTCATCCTAACGACAAGTTCTGAAAAATAGTATGTACAGTTCCCAACTTTGAAAGATAGTTCACTGAGAAAAAAAATGTTTGACTGAGCTAAATCGGCGTACACCCTCGCTCAAACCAATTTTTAGTTGATATAACAAATGTTTTGATTACTACAAATACATTTTAGTCAGTTGACTCTAATAATTATTAAAGAAACTGACCATTTGTTTATACTAATGAAGCATTCGTTTGAACGAGGGTGTACGCCGATTAAGTCCAGTCAAAAATTTTTTTTTCTCAGTGTATGTATAAGATTGTCACGCACGTATTGTAAAAGTCGAGTTGATATACATGTCAATCAAATGGGAATAGTCGTTTGAGGCATCCCTCAGAATTTTTTGCTGAACCTCTATTTTACATGGCATAGTCTAAGATCCAAAACTGAAAGTTAATGGGACAGTTGATCGAAAAAAAAAATTATTTTTTTTTCGACACAAACGCTAAAATTAAAAAAAAAAACAGATTTTTACAGAGATCAAGAATTTTTAATACTTTAAACGACCTCTAATATTTTTTATGCGAATTACAGAATCTTTACGCTCTCACAAACTCTACATTTGATCGAAAAATAAAATGATTTTTTTATTTTGCGCATATCCTAGTCGATATAAATCTTATGAAAAATTAGGAGCGTAAAGAAATGTGCCAAGTATAATTTTATTTTTTCACAGATCAAAGCCAGAAAAACGCAAGTCCGAGCACTGCAGAGACTAGCGTTGTGCCTCGAAGCAATCCATTGCCAATGAGAAGAGGCCACTGGAGATCGAACGACGAGTCGTACAAAAAAATGCCAAAATCTGTGCGTTATCATCGTGGAGTTACCGATCCCGATCTCCTATGCGGTGTTATTTTTGTTGATAAGAGCTTCACAGCTAAGATACTCTTTTATTTATTAAATGTAAGTATTAAGCGTACTTACGAAATTTTGTAATTCTCTAAACGATTCGACACAAAACTGCCTTTTTACAGGAAGTGAGCAAATGCGACGAGGACTTGCACTTTCTTTCGCCGCTTTATACTATCGAAAAGACTGTAGACGACGCTAGTTATTCAAGGGACGTGGAAATGGAGCACAGGAAGCAGGAGGAAGTCTTGAAGCGTTTCCGAATTCACGAGTGCAATTTGTTGATCGCTACCTCAATATTGGAAGAAGGTAGTAACGCATTTAATTTAAACTAAAACAATATTTTACTCTTCATCTCCTGAAATTTCACCAAGTAACAATTTAAACTTTAATAAAATTTTCGAGTAAAAAAATACGTCGGAAATATATAAAATGGATTCTACCTTTTTTAGTAGCTCAAAATGTAGGATATTTATAATTACTTTTCCAAATATCAATATTCACTACTTTATTCAAATTTAGGAGGCAAAAAATATGTCAGATATATATAATTCTGATTATTTTATATTTTTAATTATTTGCTTAAAAAAATATGAATTTCTTGTCGAAGGTATCGAGATTCCAAAGTGTAATTTCGTTATGAGATACGATTTTCCAAAGAATTATCAATCTTACGTGCAATGTAAGAGCCGTGCTCGAGCGATAGATGCTTTACACGTGCTACTGATACCCGCAAACAAATCCAAAGACTGTGTATGGCAATTGGCTCAGTATCACTATATAGAAAAGGTATTAAATCATCATTTTTATCGTATATATAAAAAAGAAAACGGATTTATCAAACAAACAAATTATTGTGCGCAGATTCTCCTAGTTAAATGTTCGAATAACGAGCCGAGCGAAGAAGACGAAAACGAGGCTGACTCCTATGCGGCAATGATTCCACCCTATAAGCCTCTGCCGAACGAAGATGCGCCGAAAGTTTCTTTCAACTCGGCAATATCGTTGATCAACAGGTATGGCCTCTGCACTTTTTTTAAAATCAGCGACGCATACTTAAAAATACAGAGTAACAATTGAAAATTGTGAAAGCTCGTTTATGAGAAAAGCAGTTGACCAAATTGGTTTTACCACCATCAGAAAATTAATTTACTCTACTCCTCAAATGATAGATTTTTGCTTATATTTATCAGCGGACTCGGAAAAAAAATATAACCCACAGCGTTAATTTTCTTGCTGACTCTCTGTCCTTAAATGTTAAATGTTACAAAAATGAATAAAAATGACTCACAGATATTGCGCGAAGCTGCCCAGCGATACGTTTACTCGTCTGACTCCGGAGTGGTCAACGAAAGTGATGAACGTAAACGACACTATGATGTATACCTGCTCTCTTCGATTGCCCATAAATTCGCCAGTAAAATACGTAATTTCGGTACGTATTGCTTACGATTATTCGGAATTCTTTGAGAATTAAAATAATTAACATCAACGTTACGCAATTTAGTCGTATGCAATGCCAAACAGAGCGATGGCTCGAAGACTGGCCGCTCTTCAGTTGTGTATAGAATTGCATAGAGAAAACGAGATCGATGACAATCTTTTACCAATCGGCAAAGAGAACTTTAAAGCTCGACCTGAGGATGCCGAGGTTCCGGCTTTACCGGATGAGAGTAGAGCCGATTACTCCGAAGCTCGGCCTGGTACTACAAAACGTCGACAGTATTACTACAAAAAGGTACTGTGCAATATTCCGTCCTCGCGGGTTTTACGTTAACATGAAATTTTGTAAAAAAGAAGAGTCACTTGTATTGCAGACAGCTGAGGCATTGACTGATTGCAGACCTGTGGTCGGCGTACCCGCTTACTTGTATCATATCAATATGGTTTTAAGTTGTCCTTTGCCCGAGGAGCAAAATACTCGAGGTCGACGGATATATCCGCCCGAAGAATCCGCTATTGGTTTTGGTATTCTCACGTTAAAGGAAATTCCAAAGGTGCGACTCAATAAATAATCTTACAATGTTTTGCTGATCGATCAATTTTAATGGCGCTGGATTTTCTTTTTTTGATGTACAAATATATTTAGAGGATTTTTTTCAAAAAAGTATAATTTTTTTTTAGATCTTCAATTTAAATTCGTATACCTTTTTTGTTTCTGTAAATTAAAGAAAAGAAAAAATTAAACTTACAACGCAATCCTCAAAATGTACATTTTGTCACGCGACAAATTTCAAAAGAATGCGCTTCTGGGTAAAAAAGAAATAACATGTAGAGTAAGGATTTCAATTGATCAAAACTCTGCAAAAATAAAGAAGGTATAAAAATCTTTAAAAAAAGGGTTACACTTGAAATAAACAAAATTCCACCTATCCTAAAACTTCTCCAAAATCTGTACATAATACAATGAGTATCTGAAGTTGACTTATTACTTTTTTTTAGCTCTGCCCATTCCCTATTTATACAAGATCTGGAGAAGTTCGGGTTGAGCTCAAACTCAGTAAAAATACCGTGGTGCTAGACGCAGTACAAATCGAGAGGGTAGCGACATTCTTGAATTACACATTCACAAATGTTTTGAGACTGCAAAAGTATCTCATGCTGTTCGATCCCAATGCGTCGGAAAATTCGTACATTATCGTTCCTGTAAAAAGTGGCAAGTAAAACAATTGAATTAATGTCGCTTGTCCACGTTTTTATGAGTAAATTTCTCATTGAAAAAAATATATATTATAGTCTCAACTCCCGAGGGACAAGATATAAATGTAGATTGGAACTTTTTGGAGTGCATCTATGACAATCGGAATACTATACCGAGCGAAGTGCCGCAAGAGGAACGAGTGAACTTCAAGTTCGATGCGTCCAAATACCACGACGCTGTTATTATGCCGTGGTACAGAAATCAGGACCAACCCCAGGTACATTAAGATTACTTAAAATTAAAAATTGCAACAATTATTACTACATACGTGTAATAATTGTAAAAAATGTTATTTTCTATTGGAGAGAAAAGCTGGATAATAATTGTCCAGAAATCAAAATACTTTACAAATCTAAATTTTAAAAAAAGCCTAAATCGAATGTAATTGCATTTAACTGCCGAAAAAAAAATTAATTAGCTAATTGGTTAAATTGGTTAAAGATAAATAGGGCTTTAACATAGACAAAAAAATTCTTCGTTCCAGTTCTTAAATTACAGACAAATTTTATATTTATCGTTTGACTGGAATAAAAATATAACTCTCTGAAAATAATTTTTTTCTACTAAGTTGGTCCCCTTAACTATTCCTTAGTTGGGCGATTCACCCTAATATGTAGTTTACGAAATCAAGATGTTGGAATTCTAATTACATGTCGACAGTATAGAGCATATATTACAAGCAGAAAACTGAATATTTTATGAACTTGGATGGGTAAAGATTCAATCGGAAGAGTTATATTTACCATCGGATTCATGAAAAAATGATTTTTTAGTTTACGATATGACTTTTTAATTAAACATAAAATCTTTTCATAGTTTTTTTTTTCGTTACTAAATATTTTAACATAGATATCCGTACGTGAATTCCGATACAATTCGATGAAGATTTATACCGTTATATTTGTTGTTGTTTTTTTGTATGATTGCAGTATTTTTACGTAGCTGAAATTTGTACAAATCTAAATCCAAAATCTTCATTCCCCGGCGATGGTTACAGTACGTTTGAAGAATATTATTATAGAAAGTATGACATACAAATACAAAATTCCAATCAGCCGTTGCTGGACGTGGATCACACGTCCGCTCGATTGAATTTCCTTACTCCTAGGTAAGTGCTCGTAAGTTATTTAAAAATATTCACGATCGTACCAATGCATTTGTACATTCTATATTCGCTTTTTGTCTTTTAGATACGTAAATAGAAAAGGCGTGGCATTGCCCACAAGTAGCGAAGAAACAAAAAGAGCAAAGCGCGAGAATTTAGAGCAGAAACAAATTTTAGTTGCGGAACTCTGCGCTATTCATCCATTCCCGGCGTCTTTATGGCGGCAGGCAGTTTGCTTGCCTTGCATTTTGTATAGAATAAACGCTCTTCTACTCGCTAACCAGATACGTTGTCACGTCGCACAAACGATAAACTTAGGACAAGAAAGCTTAAATAAAGGTAAGCACTTTTACCTCGACAAATTAATTAATAAAAATGAGTAATTTTTTAGACAGTAGAATCTTTGCAGTAAGTCAATTTGAAATTTTAGATTTCGAATGGCCTCCGCTAAACTTCGGTTGGAGCTTGGCAGAAGTTTTAAAGAAATCTAAAGAGAATGAAAAAGCAAAGGCAAAGCTAGAAGAAGCTGAGATGAAAGACATTAAAGAAGAAACGATTACGGAGCTGAGCTCGAACGAAGTGGAGAAAACTTCGATAAAAAAGGAAGAATTTAAAGTAGTAAAAACCGAAGATTGCGAGGAAATCGAGAACGGCGAGAGTGAATCGGATAAAGACGACGAATTAGAAATCGGCACGTGGTCCAATGAAATGGCAACAAATACAATGGGTTTCGGTGGCGATTTAAAATCCTTTCCACTCAACGTAACCGTTCTGGATTCCGATTACAGCTGGAGAGACGTGCGCTACGGTTCGCCGGCTTGCGAGTCCGATGTCGATGGTTACGATTCCGACGAAACGTGCAGCGACGGTATTGATTATTCCGACGAGAGCGACGACGAAAGTAGAGGCCTTCGAATATCCTACATGGGTGAAAACGTCGCTGAAGCCGTCGAAGACGAGTCGCAAATAACAAAACGCGAGATAAACAAAAAGATTCTCGATTTGTTGGAGATTGAGAAAAAATCGGACGAGCCATTTTGGCCCGATCGTGAAAACGACGAGGACGATCTCGTCGAAAAGCACAAAGATCTTCACTACGAATTTGCGAAAAATCGCGAATCCGAGATAATAAATGGCGGCTCGCTGATTCCCAGCGATCGAGAGATTAAAATAAAGCGAAAAAATTCTCTAGGTGCTGCGGGCGATGCGGAAGAAAATTCTCAAAAGCAACTGAAGTACACGGAATACATTGAAAAAGTTGTTACGAAGTTAAAGACAGAAATGTCGAGAAAAAAAAATGATTCGGATCTTGGGAAAAAGAAATCTACAGGCGCTGAAGTTACTTATGTGGCGGATGAAGAACTTTTTAGCTTTGATTATCAACCGGAATTACGAGGACATCCGGGGCCTAGTCCTAGTTTAATTCTTCAAGCTTTGACAATGTCGAATGCTAATGATGGTATTAATCTTGAGCGTTTGGAAACTATAGGAGATTCTTTTCTAAAGTATGCAATAACTACGTATTTGTATTGCACGTATGATATTATACACGAGGGAAAGCTCAGTCATTTGAGATCGAAGCAGGTAATTAAGAAAATTTTAATTTTTGTTTTCTCATAGAAGGCATTCTGTATAAACCACTATAACATTTGACAAAATTTCTTTACCCGTCCAAATGTATTTTTTCCACTGCCAATTATTTATAGGTTCGATACATTCCGCTGTGGATTATATTATTATTATCATAATTTATTATTTATTAAAACATTCTAGGATTAACGTTCTTTTAGAGCTAACACAATACAAAAAGATGCATAATAACGAGGCAATGCAGAAAAAACGCAAATGTACAAAAAATATAATGAAGCTAATGAATCGCTCCTATAACTAAACGAAGTCTATGAAAAGAAAAAAATAACAAATAGCAAATTAGCGCACCCGGTTCGCTTTGAGTTCCTCCTCAGCCATCAAAAAACGATAGAGCGAACTACGAAAACCCTCGATCGAGGATGTCTCTGTGCGTTTACGAAGGAGCGAGTTCCAAAACCGCGAACCCATGATCAAAAAGGAACGTTCATAAGTGGTGGCTCTGAAGGGAGGAACATAAAGCAAGTCGGTGTGACGAGTAATAAAGTTAAGAGCAAAAAAAAGTGTCAGTATTAGCGAAAAAATATGATTTAGAAAAAAGTGGCTCAGGTGACCAAGAATGCCTCATAGAGGAAGCTTTGCTTTCGTGAATTTGTTTTCGTGATTTTCATGCCAGGATAAAAATGTTCTTATGTTACTGGAATAATATTAAACACATGATTGGTATAAAATTTGGCGACAATCTATCGAGTAGTTAAAATTTTATCATTATTCTTCTTTAATCCCTTAATTATTAATTTTAAAATAATTTGCAAATTCGTCAAGGATCAGAATACTGTAAATATTTTAGAATAAACTGTAATTTCTTTTTTTTACAGGTGAGCAATTTGAATTTATATCGTTTGGGACGACAGAAAGTGCTCGGCGAAAGTATGATAGCTACGAAATTTGAGCCTCACGATAATTGGCTTCCGCCTTGTTACTACGTGCCAAAAGAGCTTGAACAAGCTCTTATAGAATCAGGAGTACCATCGACTCTCTGGAATCAGGCGGATATTCCGTCGTTACAGGCCGTTAATCCAACGGAGATAACGCAACTTGTTCGCGTGACCGAGGAGAAGCTCGGTATCATGAGAATAGAATTAGACAGAAACGAGAGTCGATTGACCGAGGATTTAGACAATTTGCAGTGTTTCATACCTTACAACTTGATAACACAACACAGTATTCCGGATAAGAGTATAGCGGATTGTGTTGAGGCGCTTATCGGCGCGTATTTGATAGCTTGCGGACCAAGGGGAGCTCTTCTCTTCATGGCTTGGCTCGGGATTCATGTTCTGCCGACTGAAGTGTTCACTATCGTGCAAGACGATGAACCTGAGGAAAGATATCCAGGCAGTAAGCCTTATATCAAGGAAATTAATGCCAATGGAGAAACCACGTGGACTCAGGTAAAGAATAGAAAATCTTTAATTGCTAAAATCAGTTTATAAATTCTGAATGTCGAATTACAAGTACTCGACATTTCGTGTAAATAAAAAAAATGTTTCTGCAAAGTAGAACTTCGGGAAAGATGGAATATATTATTTTGTGCGCTTGTTTAAATACTGAACAAACTAGGTATTAGCTACTCTAAGTTTTGCGCGTTAAAAGAGAATAGTTTCCTCAGATCGGATCTTAAAATTCCAACAAAAAATGTAAGAAATATATGTATATATATTTTTTTTTTTAGAAAAAGTAAAATATATGGAAAATGATGCAGTAAAATAATGAAATTAAATTTTCAATGTTTGGTACTTTTTATAATATAGATTTTAAAAAACAATAATTTTTGAAAGGTAATATTTTGATTTGATTAGATCATACATTTTCAAAAAAAGTGGACAAAATATTTTTTTTTATAAAAATAAAATGTATAAAAAAGTTGCCTTGGAACAGTGAACTTTACTGTCTAGTTTTGGTTACTTGACTCTCATATTGTTGATTTAAAAACAATAATATTCCAGAAATTTTGATGATAGTTTATATTTTGTTGATTGCAAATATTTCTTTTCAGTTTAATAAAAGCACAATTTTTTTTAGTGTTCTCGCAATGAGCAGTTTTTTGTGAAAGCTTCCTCATGGAGGAAGCTTTGTTTTGATTAAAACATTTTTTTTTTCGAGATGTTCATGTCAAGACACAGAGTGTTCCAAAACGTTTCCACACGAAAAATGGTGTAGCAAAAATGTCTGGTCGCACGCGTGTTTGTCGAGTGCAGGGCTTCGAAAATTCAATCACCTATCACTCAGTAACCGTTGCAGCGATCGGACTGAAATTTGACACGCATGTGATGTAGTTATCGCTGTTTGAATGTCGCATTTTTTTACAAGATATATGCAACCATTCTGGTTTCATGTAATTTTAAATATTTTGAAAAAAGGGCGTGGTCACTCTATCTTTCGTAAAAGTTCGACAATTTAGCTAAATAGTTCTTCATAGCTCAAGATACGTTCAATGTTATTTGGTATTGAATTCGACAAGATCGGTAAAACGGTTCGGATTTTATGGAGTTTTTAAATTTTCGTATTTTTTTTTTAAATGCGAGGATGGTTCGAGTAACGGATCTAAAATTTTACATAATAATGAAATAGAGTGTGTCAATGTTTAATAATTTGGGCAAAATTGATACAATAGTAAAAATTCTATAGAAATTTGG
Organism: Perithous albicinctus; assembly: GCA_964016905.1. Taxonomy (NCBI): domain Eukaryota; kingdom Metazoa; phylum Arthropoda; class Insecta; order Hymenoptera; family Ichneumonidae; genus Perithous; species Perithous albicinctus. The sequence continues at coordinate 7,278,981 of OZ024695.1, forward strand.
ATTTTCGTATTTTTTTTTAAACCGCTATAACTCGAGAACGGTTCAAGCAACTAATCCAAAATTTTGCGTACAACTTGAATAGAATATGTAGTTGTTTGATACTGAATTTGGTGAAAATCTAACTAACCGTTCATATTTAGTATTTAATCCGGAATGTTTGAAAATAATAATTAAATTTGTTAATTTTTTTTTTGCCTTTTAAGTGCTGCTGATGTACACACTATACGTATAAACAAGCCTGCAAAGTAGAACCTTGCAAATTGCTTCCTCATTATTTTGTATCTTTGACAATGTTTCCTTTATGAGAAAGTCAAAATTAATCAACATGCTTCCTCATAGAGGTGGCTTTGTCAAAGATACAAAATAATGAGGAAGCAATTTCCAAGGTTCTACCTTGCAGGCTTGTTTCTTTATATGGCGTTTCAGCATTACAAGATTTTGTTTAATCCTACAAATTCATATATTTTTTCAAATATATTAACAATTTTAACAAGTTTGTTATACATCAAAATCTAAGAAAAAATTAAATGTAGTATTTACCAAATAACTACAATATGTAGAATAAATTTCTTTCAATGTTGTTCTTAATTGCAGAATGCATAATCTTAAATTTAAAGAGAAATTTACTATATATCTTTCAATGTGTTATTGTGTAGTGTAAATTCAACTTTTTTAGTTTTTGAAAAACATAGTTAAAAAAATCACCTATGCATTTTTTAGAATTCAAGTAAAATCTGGTTTGGGACCCGATACATTTTAGAGCAATTTCATTACTTTGATTATCGCTTTGAAGAAACATTAAAATCTTTGCATTTCTTTTTTTCAAGATTCGATATGGTAAATTGGAAGAGCCACAAAATCCATTATTGAGACACATGCCGAATCCGGAACACGAATTGAGCATTATGCTCGACGGTTACGATCAACTAGAGTTGAGCATAGGATACAAATTTCAAGACATAAGCTACCTCCTCCAGGCGTTTACTCACGCCTCGTATCAGCCCAATAGACTGACGGACTGTTATCAGCGTCTGGAATTTCTCGGTGATGCTGTTTTGGATTATTTAATAACGAGGCACCTGTACGAGGACTCTAGGCAACATTCACCAGGTGCCTTGACGGATCTAAGATCGGCCCTAGTGAACAATACAATATTTGCTTCGTTGGCCGTACGATGCGGATTTCACAAGTATTTCCGACACCTTTCGCCGGGTTTAAACGTCGTTATTGATCGTTTCGTCAGAATCCAAGAGGAAAATGGACATTCCATTAGCGAAGAAGTAAGAAAACGGATAAAACGACGAAGCAGAAATTATCGAATAATTTTCTAATTAAATTATTTTTTTTTTGTTAGTATTATCTTATAGGTGAGGATGACTGCGAAGAGGCTGAGGACGTAGAAGTACCGAAAGCACTGGGCGACGTTTTCGAGTCACTTGCCGGCGCTATTTATCTCGACAGTGGAATGTCCCTCGATGCTGTTTGGGGAGTTTATTATAGAATAATGAAGTCTGAGATTGGTAATTACAGCTTTGATTTAAACAGGCTTGTTATGCATTGCGTACTTCGAAATTTTTCGATGTTTTCAGGATCTCAAGATAAATTCTTCGCTACAAAAACGTAAAAGATAAAAATAACTCGAGGGGGATGATCTTTTGTCAATTTATCTTGGAATGCCTTACGTAGTTTTTTAATAGAATCAAATTAATTCTGGAATCAATTATCAGAGAATTTCCAAAATTTCCTAATAATTTCAAGTTCGTAGGAACACTCAAAATTTTTTTTACATTTTTTCAGTTTTCGATATCGCGTATCAAACCTGTTAATACATATAATACATAAGACCTTTATATCAAACTCGATTTTAATCGATTTTCACGATTTTCTTTTTACAGAGCAATTTAGCACAAATGTTCCTAAGTCGCCAATTCGAGAATTGCTCGAGTTGGAGCCGGAAACGGCGAAATTCGGTAAACCAGAAAAACTGGCAGACGGACGAAGGGTCCGAGTAACCGTCGATGTATTCGGTAAGGGTTCCTTCAAGGGTATCGGAAGAAATTACAGGATTGCCAAGTGTACAGCAGCCAAGTGCGCTTTAAAGAAATTAAAAAGAACACCGAGCTACCAGAGAGACAAATTGTGATGTGCCTAAAATCGTGTAAATACATCGAAAATCTTTAATCCTTACATCTCAAAAAAAAAAAGAAATAAAAAAAAATAAAAGTCCATTTAAAACTCAGTAAATCGTAAAAATGCGAAAAAAAGAAAAAGAAAATTATTCCTCCCAATTTTTATGCTAATTCCGTATGCCGTAATGAAATAAGATACATAATATTCATAGCGGTTGAATAAATATACACGAACACTCGAACCGTTAAATTACTCGATAGAACTTGTAAGAAAAACCCAGAACATGCTCACAAAAATATTCAACCTCTCGATAATTACAATAGGAGAGCATTTAATTATCTCTTTCGGTGGATTCTCCATTTTTTCTTTCTTTTTTTTCGTGACGTTCAAAGTTCGTTGCCGCCCAATGACAATTTATAGATATAAAATTGAATTTCCTATCCTACTACGCGAAGATCGATGCATGCTTCTTGCTCAAGATCCAACGATTCCGGGGTATCAGTCGGAGCGATTTCGTCCCCGTCGAAGGAGAGCTTTATTTGCGATGTTGCGACGCCGAGTTGCTCCGCACAAGTCATCACTACTTTCTTAAACGTTTCGTCCATTTTTAGATCGACGTTTATCTTCTGTTTTGTCGACATTTGAACTTTAATCTTGCACACGTTTTCGGCAGCCTCGGTCTGTTCTTCAGCCATTACATTGGCATTTACAATTCCACCCTCTGAAAAATAATTCCAATCTTAAATCGATCGATTTATCACCGAGAAAAATTATTCTAGGAAAGCAAATTTAAGAGAAATATTAACTTTTTCTTATAAATAATAATAATACGTAATTGACTTTCATTTGTAAACAAAAACCCGGTTAAAAATCATTAGAAAATAACGGTTGTTTTGTGCAAGTCGTAAACTGACATTACAATGAATCTTAAACATTATTTTTTTTACTCTTTTTTCTTGTGGAATAATATTTAAATACTAATCTAAATCGATGCGTAAGGTTAGTTTAAAAGTGGCAATTACAAAGCCAATTCACTTAAGATATATTTAGAATTTGAATAGCATTTCATTTCTCTTGCACCGAAACTATAAATACTGAAGAAAAGAGTACGTCGTGATATGCTCAAAGTTATTTTTATCTACTTGTGTTTTGCTGTTTAATTTTATTTAATTTTCATTTTACAAAGTATACAAAGTATGTTTCAATTTTTTTCTTTTGCAACGATCGACTAGACATAAAAATAATCCAGCCATTAATGGCATTTCATTTATTAAATTATTGATATTTACCTAGAAAATCTATGACTTTCAAGTCTAAAGATGCCGGCGTGTCGGTTCTAAGAACCGCTTTATTATCTTTGAGAATAAGAATCTGCTTCTCTGAAACACCCTCCTCATTCGCAAAGTAATCAAAAATCTTTTGGAATGCTTCATACTGAAAATTAAACACGAAATTATATTACAAATTACAAGTATCGTAATTATAATGCCGTTGTTGAAAATATCAAAAGTATTCAAGCAGTATTGAACTGGCATCACCTTTCTAAGCTGTAGTCTGTACAGTTTACTCGATTTCCATTTTACTTTAATATCTACATTGTAATTATCGTCTTCGATACCAGTTGTAACATCTTGAGAAATATTGAAGGTATCTTTGGGGGTTTCCCATATAATTGCGTCGTCGTCATCGTCGTCGGCAATAACGACTTGCACTGGAGTAATTTGTGAATCGGCACTACCGGCACTCCTAGAACGTGTCTGCAATGATCATAATGATTTTTTTTTTAACTGTATAATATGATGGTAACTTTATTTTTGAAGTAAAAATTCTCTGACTTTCCCTAAAAAGTTCAACAATTTTCCCTGGCCAATGTACATAGTGTATCTATTAGGATGTGTAAAAAAGAAACATATTTTTAAAATTATTTGATTAAACTTGCAAATGTGTTTGTTTTAACCTCATTATGCACCGAATTACGTAGAATCTGTCGGCAAAATTTTTCGAAATGTCGTTTTCTGGATATGAAGCGGTCTTATACCTGGAAGAAATTTTAAAATTTTCGAGAAGAAAAAAATTTCTGATTGGTCTATGTCTCGAGGGACTTAGAAATTTTGCAGAGAAAAAAGATTTCTGATCGGTCTATGCCTGGAAGAAATTTTTTAATTTTCGAGAAAAAAAAATTTGTGATCGGTCTATGCCTCGAGGGACTTAGAAATTTTGCAGAGAAAAAAGATTTCTGATCGGTCTATGCCTGGAAGAAATTTTTTAATTTTCGAGAAATGTTAGTTCGGCTTGCATACCAGGGTTATACATAAATTATTAAAAACACGACTTTATTTTATTTTTTTCTCACATCTAGCTTAAATCACACTCAATTTCACATTGAACGTTGAAAAAAGATTGAGATATACAAGGAACCTCTCCCGTGTATATTTTTATATATACACGGGTATATTTTTAGATCTGATAACACGATGAACCCCAATAAACATGTTTTTTTTTTTCAGAATAATAAAGTAGAAATAAATCAAATGGGTCCCCATCAATTTACTAAAAAAAACATTCAGCCGTATCGCCGTTTTACCGAAAAATACATTGCCGAACGTCATTTTACCGAAACGTCATATTGCTCAATCCTCAAATTGCCGAAATTCAATAATGCGGCATTGTCAAACTCAATAATGTAGCATTATTAAATTTACGGAATTTGACGGTTCGGCCAAATGACGATCGGCAAGGTGTTTTTCGGTAAAACGACGATTTATCTGAGTGATATTTCGGCAAATTGATGTGGCCCCGTGGATTATCTATGGGTTTTTCTTCCATCCCTCGCTGACCAATAAACTTATGTTTTTTCAATTTCTACTTTATTTTGTTAAATTAGAAAATTGAATCTGTATATTTCAGTACACTAAGCACATTGTTTATTACTCTCATGACTAAAATTGAATCACAGATTCAATTAAAATCTAAACATTATTGTAATTTATTAATTAGAATGTTCAACCATATTTTTTTCTGATATTTCCATGTTTCCCCTGTTGATAACCACCACACAATAAAAACATAGTGGAAATATATCTACTTATAACAAAAATTTGTGAACATTTGCAGACAAAATCCAAAAACACCCACAAATTACTTTTTACAAAAAAAGTGTAAAAATAATTTGTAAAAAAAGAATAATTAAAAAATTAACAATTTTAAAAACATTTGTAATTTTTTTCCATTAAACATATATTTTGAATCATACAAAAAAAATGTAAGTATGACGAATCTTTCTTTTTTTTAACTTGATAAAATCACTTACAAAAACTAGCACTCTAATTTTACAAAATTATTTTTTACAGTGAAATGAGAATACTGATCAAGGATGCTGAGCATTTAAATGAAAAGGTATTTTGAATTCCTTTCTGATAATATAACTTTCAATCATTATACCTATAAAATATAAACATTCATTGTGAAAGACTATAATTATTCCAAGTTATTTGTAATAATTTTATAAGCTTGAAATATTTAATGCACAATAATATTGATGTTTAAAACTGTTATAAATACTTTTTGTTCATTTGAATGATATTCATCCTTGATGCAACAGATGCATGTAATTATAGAATTTTCAATTTGCTCACAACACATTGTAATCGTCTGGTAGAAGCTTTAGAAGTTTGGCTTATGGGTGACTCATTGACAGCTTGTGGGGACTTTAAGCTGAGAAAAAAAAAGAATATATAAAACAAAACTGTGACAGTGACAAGAATATGATTATATTTTTTACCTCAAAAAATCAGATCCATTTGCTTTGGCTACAGGTGAATCGTCATTCGAAATAACAATAGGTCTTTTCTTCAAAGCTGAAAGGATGAATAATGTTACAAAGAAATTTCGATACTACTTAGAGAACAAAGGTTTTTTAAAATTATTATTTTTAATACCTTTGAGACGCGATGCAGACGAAACATAAACATCATCATCGTCGCTAGAACTGTCGGACGTTGAACCCATTTCTATTTTATTTTATTGTAAAATTTTTAATAAACGTTAAATATTAATTTGCAAAATACATTTTTTGGCTTCGGACCTTAAGAATTGCGTTTTATTAAATAAATTTTTGTCGGATTTTGAGGTTAGATCTCCGACTCAATTTTAAGTGGAATGCGATAAACACTCCAGCGTCATAAACTAGCGCCTCCTTTTCGCCATTTTTTATCGCCCAGCTTCAACCAATCCAACTGTTTTCGAATATCTTGCTTTTCGTCCAGCTGATCCAATGAAATTGAACCGGTCTGAGTAAAATAGTGTTTGAAATACGAAATATATAGGGCATTCCACCTGGTTTCGACCTGGGTCTTCTGATCCTTGCATTTTTCAATTGGGTCCGCAATTTTTTATATGATTGACATAACTCTAAAAAGCACTCTTTTTTTAATTTTCTTTTACCCATTATTAGTGATCTACGATTTTTTAAAACAAAATATCGAACGACTCATTTTTTAAATGTGAAAAAATTCTGAAATACCTTTTTTCGAAAATAAACATTTTTGGTAACCGCGCTGAAGTGGATCGGCGATTATTTTTTTTTTTTCGGCCTTCTTTCAACAAAAAAAAATGGAAAAAATCAGAAAAAGAATAGTAACTTTAGGACGGGGAGCAACTAAAACAGTGTTGTATGCAACACATGATTTTTGGAAATTTGTTCAGATTTTTCCAAATAAATGTTAAGATTTAGCTTAAGGAATCTCAAATTAGGCCTTTTTATAAATGGTTATTTTACGTTCATTATGCAATAAAATATACAAACATTGGGAAAATCTGAAAAAAATCTGAAAACATGTGTTGCATACCACATTTTTCTAGATGCTGTCCATCGAAAATTACTATTTTTGACAATTTTTATCCATTTTTTGTTGTTGAAAAAAAGCCGAAAAAAATAGAAGGAATCGCCGACCCACTTCGGCTCGGCTACCAAAAATGGTTGTTTTCCAAATAAAGTTATTCAGAATTTTTTCAGATTTTTAAAATGTATCGTTCGACAATTTGCTTAAAAAAATCGTAGATAAATAAAATGGTGTAAAAAAAATAAGTGTTTTTTAGAGTTACTAGCCAGACCGGACGTGCAGCCGCGCGTCACCATTTTTCTATGGGCGCTGCAGCGCACTTTTAACTAAACGGACCCGGGCGCTGCAGCGCCCAAGTCACAGCTTCTGTCAGTTTTGACATTTGACAAAAACAAAAAGATTCAATGTATGAAGTTGATCGCGGTCCTGCTGTCTGACCACGATCAATCAGCTGACTGCCACCAACTTTTTAAAAGGGGATATCAATCATATTAAAAATTGCGGACCCTAGCGAAGGGGTCAAGGGTCAGATCTAAGTCAATACCAGGTGGAATGCCCTACATGCACCATGATGAAAATTTGTATTTTTTCGTAAAATAATTATAAGTACAATTGTGCAGAAATGAAATTGGTCACGTTTTTGCAATAAAGTAATTATTTTCTTTACCATAAATCATCAATATTTTTTAACACCACATTTGGTAGACGTAATAATTCATAAAGGTAATTCATTAATTCAAAAAAGTATTTAAAATATTTTTCCATTCCCGGTTCATTTTCCAAAAAAGTAGCGTAAACATTATTTTATTGAAGTATTTGAAAAATTATTTGCTGAATTATGTTTAGCGCGGCAGGTTTGTTTTCCGTGTGTGTAATCTTACAACAAATTAGAAGAGCGATAAGCGGAAGAGTACGTACAAAAATATCAATATTTATTATTATTCTTGCTTCGATATTTGATCCCACATAATAATTTTACTTCCATTACTTCCTAAGATACAATTTTTTTGTGGATGAACACTGATGGAAACAGTTGGAAACTTGGATATCCCATCGCCGATCAATTTAGCGACAACTTGTTGTGTCGCCAAATCCCATATCCAAAGTTTTCCATCGCCGGAACCGGAAATAATTTGTGTATCGTGACAATCGACGCTCGATTCGAGGCACAAATCATTAGCCATATGACCGGTAAACTCGCCGAGCAATTCGCCGGAATCTTTGTCCATTAATCTGATAACTCCATCGGCGCAGCTTCCCAAAATGCACTGACCGTCTCTGGTAAAACTCGCACACGTTACAGCATCTGCAAAATAAAATTATCGTTAACACTTATATGAAAAAAAAAATTTCTATCATAAACAGACCTCCTAAACAATCGGTGGAAATTTCTCCCACACGAATATCGTATCTTCTAATTTTGGTGTCGAATGATGCAGTGAGAATCTCATGATCGGAAATTCTTACACTGGAAATCGCGTCCTTGGCTTCGTTTAGAGTTTGAACTGCTTCTTGAGCTCTCGATCGAATATCCCAACACATTGTCGAATTGTCACGAGATCCAGAGACTACCATCGTAGATTCTTCGTTAAATCTGCGTACAAAATTATTTAGATATATAATCTAGGATATATGAAACTAGAAAAGCTTGCAGAATCAATTAGAGTGGTCCAGAAATAAAAACATTAAAAGGGCTCCAAAATCTATTTGCTTCAATAGAATACAACAAAAATTTTAGACAATAACGAGAATTTTGTGCTACCGGCGTCACAAGTTTTAGATAAAATGCTTAATTTACTAGTTACAGATCCTCAGCTAAACCAAACAGGTAATTAGTTTTAGTTAAAAATATAAAAAATTCAATCTACAAAAATACTAATATGATTTACCTATGTAAATGAAATTGAAATAGAGGAAAGCTAAAAAGTCTGTGGAAATTGGAATAATAATCATTCTTTGTACATAGAAAATATAAAAAATATTGGCAAGCATAACTCTAGAAACAAAGCCACAGGAATACCTAACACAGGTCACTGGACCTGCATGTCCTCTAAGCCTTCTGACCGGTGTACCAGTGGCAACATCCCAAACAATAACCGACTTGTCCAAACCCCCGGATGCAATTTGGCTGCTATCGCAAGCAGCACATGCATCCATAACTTCATCTCCATGGCCTCCATAAGTCTTCAACAGTGCTTTTCTCAAAGGATTCCAGAGTTTGAGCTTTCTGTCAGAACCGCAAGTAATGCAGTAGGATCCATCTACTGAAAATTGCAATAATTCAATCAGTCTCAATTTTCATAAATGAAAAATTTACAAAACATTCAAAGCTTACCACTGAATCTCACAGATCTTACAGCTCCTTGTTTGCAGTCTATATCATGTACGAATGTGAATTCCATCTTTACATTTACTCACCACATAGTTGCTATTAAAAAAAAAACTTGAGAATACGCAAATAGAAAAAACTGCATATATGTAAATTAAAAAAAAAAGTAGTACTTGCGGTACAGACACTTGAGTGAGAATGAAAAAAATAAAAATTGCACACATTTTAAAGGAGAAATTAATGTGAATTAAGTTTGATTTCAAGATTTAAAAATATTTAAAGAATTTATGAGATTTCAATATGTTTGCTTCTTTATAGAGGAAGCTTTGTTGTCGTACATTTTTTTTTTTATATTTTCATGTCCGGACACTCAGAATGGTTCGAAACGTCGATAAAAGTGGTTTAGAAAAAATGCCTGTGTGTGTGTGTGTGTTTTTGGGATTGTAGTTCACGCAAATCGGTTGGAAAATACAAATTTTACAGCATTTTGAGAATTTTGAAAAAATCATTTTCACGCTATTTTTGTAAATTAAGAGACATGTTCAAAATTTGGCATGAATCCATATAGTGCTTCTAATTTTATTGCAATTTCAATTTTTTTCAAAATATCTGTAGACACTTCAACTCATGTAAATTCTGAGATATTCGACGACAATTTTCGACGTGACTTTATGATTATCGATTATCAAAAATGAATTTGGTACAAGGAACGATCGCTGTGTTTGTCATTTTTTATGCTACTCCAAAAAAATAAGCAAAACATAGCCGTCGCGAAAAAAAAATATTTGTTATATTTTTCAGCAGATTAAAATAAAATTTTGTACACCTCTGGGATGTCTCAAAACAAGGTTTAGGTTTAAATTTGGCGAGAATCGATCTAGCTGCTCAAATTTTAGAACATTTTTTATTTTTTGGAAAAATGTCTTTCGCCCACTAACTTGTGCACATTACGGGATACCGGGTCCAAAATTGGTTCATATATGGACTACCATAGAACCCAAAATTTTTGTGTAAAAGTTGGACGCAACTCGATCAAACGTTTCTAATTTTTGTAAAATTAGAAACGTTTGATTGACAATTTTGGACCCAGGACCTCGTAATTTGCACAAGTTAGTGGGCAAAAGACATTTTTGCATGTTGCATTTAAACAAAAAAACGTCTTTAGAGCTCAAACGAGCCTGCAAAATAGAACCTTGCAAATTGCTTCCTGATTATTTAAGTTTTTTTGAAAAAAATTTCGGAGCTGTTCATGTCAGGACACCCAGAATGGTCCAAAATCCAGAATGGTCTGACTGTGTGTGTGTGTGTGTGGTCAGCATGTGAAATTTAAATATACATATCTCAAGAACCATTTCAACAAACGAGCTGAAATTTGACACATATATGGGACAGATGGACAACTTTGTTTGTGAAAAGTTTCAAAGAAATTCGAGCTGTTCAAATTTTATTCAAATTAGCATTTTTCAGAAATTGTCTGTTCATGCTCTAGTTGCCCCACATTTTTAGGTATCAAGCTAAATAATTTTTTACAAGTAAAGCTATGTCAGAGCACGACAGGTATTGAATTTGGGATAAATTGGTAAATAGGTTCGGTTTTCATGGGATTTTGAATTTCTCAAAAAAAAATCATTTTGCTCTAACTCATGTCAAATCTCACCAAATAAACTGAAATTTTCTACAAATGAAAAACAATACTCTGCACCGCTATGTATCAAATTTGGTGATTATCTATAAAGATGTTTGGATTTTATGGTATTTTGTATTTTGATTTTTATGATATTTATTAAAAAACAATATTTTCCTCTAACTCAGCTCAACTGAAACTAGATCAATTGAAATATGAAAAATGAGCAAAATATGATATATAAACAACATTTATATATTTCTTAACTTAAAACAAGAATGCAAAGTAGTGATTTGCACATTGCTTCGTCATGATTTTTTAATGTTCACAAAGCTTTGTTTATGCAGAAGTCAAAATAGATAAAGTTACTTCCTCATTGAGGTAACTTTGTAAACATTTAAGGACCATGAGGAAGAACTGTGCAAAACTCTTCTTTGCATCCTTGTTTTATGTGTTCCATCGTACAGGGAACATTTATCCATTAATGAAATAAAAAAAAGAATCATGAACAATTTTTTAGTTGTTATTAAGAGTGTTATTTTTTCCAACTGCTTTTATATTTCAACAACATGTTAGATTTTTCTGCAAATTTTGTAGAAATACCTCTCAACTTTGTGGGATTAAAATGGATTTCTTAGATTTCTCAACATTCCTTAATACTGCAAACAGAGACTACAAAGCAGAGTGAAAGCAGTGAAAGCATTCAATAATTTCTGAATAAATTTGAATTCACAGAAAAATAACTCAGCATAAAATTACAAGCATATTTTTCCACTGCCTTTTTTCAAATCCCATTTGTATTTGTATAAGTTCACTAGAAAACATTTGTGACAATAAATTATATCATAACTTACAAATTACAGCTATTTGCTTATAAACAATATTATATTAAAAATGAACACGAATAATGGTAACCAATGTAGATATAATTGTTTTCAGAGCAGCAAAACAGGATTTATTTATGGTTGTTAGAAAACCTTTACATTTCGGTTGCGATCAGAACCCTCTTCATAATTGTTTAGTTATAATTTTGACATAGTCAACTGTAAATGTAAAATTATCCAAGATTATCGAAAATATTTTCAGAAATAAACAAAATTAGTTTAGACATTTAACATTTTTTTTTTTAAATGTGGACATCTATATTTATGAATTAAAATACACACAAGTATCGGACATTATATTATAAAAAAAGAAACAAAGCTACGACGTTAACCAAACTTTTCTTCTCGTTGACAACTAAAACAAACAAACAAAAATAATTCTAAATTCATGAAACATCGTGAAAAAGAAACAAAATTATCGAAATAAAATAACAAATCCACTTTAAAAATACCGACTGTGGAAGTATTGAACAAAAATTTGATTACTCTGTAAATTCATTGATATACATGTATTTCTACCTCAAGCCGAAGCTTTTTAAACCAAAACCATCTTAAATTGACCAATTCTCTTTTAAAAAACTGCACAATTTTTATAATCTCAGCACTCAATTGACTCGACTGATGGCAAGAATTAAGTACCTCAATATAATTGTGGAGCGTGGAGCGTTTCAGAAGATCGTCGGTCGTTGACGACCTCAGACCACCTCAGACTGAAGAGACCAATGCTCCCACAAGCAACATGTATACCACGCTCTAAGGTTGGCTCCAGTGTTATGACAGTTCTCACAGCTTGAGGGGGGTTTGAAGGGGGGAAGAGGCTAACAGCGAGTGAGGGGGGCCGCGCGGTGCACACACAAAAAAACCAGTTGTGCATAGAAGGCAGTGGAATGTGGATACGCCGCGAAAGTCATCAGCACGATGAATACGAAAACAACTTACAAGTGTGCTCATAATTTTTACGACGGAGGCAATCGTAAGTAACGTAATAACATCTTAAAAAACAAGTTCAACGTTAAATTGCTTGTTTCAGAAGTACCAAGAAATTGCTTTCGTTTGTGCGTCAAAATAAGAGAGCTTTGTAAAATCCGTCTGCTCCGCGTCCTCATGGCGTCTGCTAGTCCTCTAACGCCGCTTGCGCCGCGTTATATATTATTTACCGAAGCGTCATTCCCGTATATAAAATGACATTTTTCTCGATATCCGACGAGTCTACAAAACCTGCGGATTATGAAAATACAATGATTAAATATGTGGGAATTCGGATTTTTGCATTGTTTCGCGATTTTTACGGGGCGTTGTCTGCACCGGACGGCTTATACTGATTGTCATGATACTCGCGGCGGGGAAGCCGAGGGGGGAGTAAAATGTTGTGTCGCTTTGATTCTCCCAAATGGAGAAAAAAGAAAAAGAAAATAAATTGCTGCCGCTCTGGGGGCTACAAAATATTATTTTTCCAATGATAATGAGAGAGTCTTGGGATTAATCGAAATTGAATCTTGTCTTGGGAATTTGCGATGATCGGACGCGATGATAAAATGTCATGGGCATTTTGACGTTTCTTCTTGCGAGAGAGAGAGAGGAAGGGTAAAACAGACGATATACATAGCTTGGATACGATACACGGCTTACCAATCGCGAGCTCTTGACGCGACTGGTTATGGATGCGTGATATCATTTCTTTTTTTTTTTTTTTACAGATCTCACCAGGAGTCAATAGTGATAATTGCTTGAGTTTCTGATTACATGTAAAAAAAATAATTGATATGCACAGAATATTTGGAAAAGTCTATAAAATGGCGCGAAAAAAAAATTTCACCGCTTGAGCAACAAGTGGCATTGTATTTCCAACCTCTCAACGCCATCGAGATTTTTTACGAGGAATCGATGCGTACGATAATTTACTATTGATGCATAATTTTCATTTGAATATCAGTAATTTTCTTAGCTCATTTCTTTTTTTTAATTTAAAAACGTCGTTTTTCTACGTAAAAATATGTAGTGTGACATTTTTTTTTTTTTAATTCCACTGATGGATTTTTATTTGATCCAAATGAGAAATGAATTAAAGAATTCTTATTTGAACAATTGGTAGATTTGTAACTCATTTTTTTACTTGTTTTACTCTCTGTCTACTCTCAGAACAAACTGGGTCATGAATTTTATTATCTGACATAACATTTTTTTCCTAAGAAAATACTACATTATTCAAATGTAACAATTTGTTTATAAGACCTCTGTCCAAAGCTTTTCACTGATTTATAAATAGATAACAAAATTTTAATTTTTGTATTCATGGAATTTTCAAAGTTTCGATCTTTTTTTACAAATAGATGCTACAATTATTAATTAAAATATTGTGTATTTTCTTATTATACACAGTGTGTAATTTATTAAATTGGTCCTGACTTTACCAGAAAAATTCTTTTCTTCTTTAAATGCTGTAGGTTCTGAATTATATATATTATATATTTATCAGTTGATAAAAGAATATAACATCCAGAAAGTCTTATTTTTCTTTCTATATCTCAAGTGAAATTCTTTAAAAAAGGGCCATAATTTTTTTCCAAGATGAAAAACTTGAAAAAAAAATAGCAATATGTGAAGTTTATTGTCCAGATACTGAAAATGATAACAAAAATACAGATAGCCAACTGATACCTTTAATTCAAAGTAGCAATCATATTTTATAAGAATTATAAATCATTTATTTATTTATTTATTTTATTTAATGGAATAACTCCTTTACAGAATAATTAACAACTTGGTAATCAAAAAAACATATTGTACTGTGATATTTTATTTTAGTAGTTATATGTGCATTTAGATCAATACAGATATATAACATTTCATGAATTTAACTTCTGTTTCCCCTTTAAAAATATCATGCAGTTTATTAGATCTCTTCTTTACAATTACTGCAATTTGAAATTTATGAAATATTCTTCAACCTTAGATATTCTGTCTTCAAAACATTGTTGTAAAAAATAGATACAAAATTTTTAGTGAAATTATTTTTTCGTCATATAGCAAACCTGCCAATGTACGATATCAAATTTTGTAGGATTTTTCTGTTGATGAGAATATATTTTAAAAAATGAATTGGATTGATTAATCATACGAAAATAATCTATCTGGGATTAATTTGTATATTTTTTAATGCATTGAAATTTTGATATTGTATTAGATGGCATGGGAAGAGACAGTCCTGGCGCACTGCTGGACATGTTGGCTGAAGTGGCATCACAAACGCTTCATTCTGAGGCAAGACACATGGAGACAGATCTGTTGATGAAGAGCAAACAGAAAGCAGATACAGTAAAGCGCAAAGCTCAAGAAGTTTATCTTAATTTGCCACAAATACTGTCTATGCCTGCAAATCAGTTGGTCAAGCATTTTGCTGTATTTACCAGCGACGAATTGAAGAGGCAATACTCTTATGTTTGTGCACTTGTACCTGGTTGCGAACAAAAGTACACAAGCTTTGCCAGTGAGGGAAAAGCCAGGGTCTCCATAACAGCTCATCTGGCTGATCATTTAGATTATCTGAAGAACAATGAAGATTCTTGTAAGTATTTCTTGTTTGTATTGCTTTCAGGATTTTGAAAAAAAAAAAAGAAAATGAATGGTACATATAAATTCTCCATCTCCAATGGTTTTCCATTAGAAGATTACAATTAAAAATATGCTGTAGACAGGCCGTAAAAAAAAAGATGCACTTGAATTTATTAAAATACTCGGTGTTGATAACAAAATTTGGTAGAATTATTTTTGATTTTTTAATTATATTTTGTGGAATATATATTGAAATTCTGTGATATTTTTCAGATGCTACTTTCAAGGCAACTACAGTTAAATACACCAAGCCTAAGGTTGGAATTCAGAGCAAAAAGCACAAAGCTCAGCAATTAAAAAAACCCCAAGAGACGCCAAACAAGGAGAACAAGCTTCTAAAATCGGAGAAATCGACGAGTTATTTGCGAAAAATTCTCTCCAACGAGATGAACTTCAAGGAATTTGAGAAACAGAAAAAATTGGAGAGTCAGAGTCGCGGAAAGGATACATGTGCAATGGAAACCAAAAAGAAGCCTGATCTAGAGTTAGAATTCAAAGTACTCGGCGATCACAGTTACTACGAACAAATAAAGGCTGAGCCGGTCAATGAGGATAATATACAAGAAGAAGTGGTCAATGAAGCTATGTCCGAGAATGTAAGATGATGTTTTTTTTTAAACAAAAGTTTAATGTAAATAATTTCGAATATTTAGTAAACATTCATGAGATGATTAATAATTCAACGATTTTTTTTTTTTTTTTTTTAGATTATGTTAATGGTCGTCGAGAGTGACAGTGTACATATGAAGGAATTACCGTACATACCCGATGACATGGCAGGCCAGTCCAATTCGGAATGCAATTCAGAATACATAGGTATGTGAACGAATGATCGGCAATTTTGACATTGGACAGTCGTAATTCCAAATTCGAAGTGCAAGGTTCTGCTTTGCAACCTTTTTTCAGATATAGAGCTTAAATTTGATTTACAAATTACTTATCATAAAGGACTTTGCATAGTAAAAAAGAAAAAAAAGGAAAAACATGGACGTCACTAAAGATTTCAAGCAATTCAAGTATTACCCAGCAAATATTTGTTTTTCAAATATGAAATGAATACTTTTATCTTTTCGAATACGAAAGTTCTCTTAGAACTTACTTATAATCGTTATTTTTTTTTAGGAATGTTGAAAAAATTCTGAATTTAGATATTTATTTGTATGTAGAAAAGTTCATATTACCCATAAGAGGTTAAAAGATTATTCCACAATTTACCGAACCGTTTTATGTATAAAAAACAAACCCCTTAAAAAATTGTTGAAAATGTTCATTTCTTAATGGCGAGACATTTTTTAAAAATCATACGTATTCGAAAAAAATCATTAATTTCATATACAAAAAAAAAGTTTCTGTATTTGTTAAAGACACTTTTTAAAATTAAGTTAATATTTTTCTGGCATCATTGTTTATTTAAAAAAAAAAAAACAATGTTCTAGGAATTAAATCTAACTTTTGGTTGAACATATTTGTGTAATTCCTTCATTATTTATTTTTTCTTCTTAAAAATATAAAATTTTACAGACGGTAAATCCTGGGTTGACGAATTGAGCGAGAGGAATTCAGAGTCAGCGGTGCCGTCAAAACCGAAAGGAAAAGCCAAGTTTATAGGGACGAGTAAGGAGGAACGCGAAATGGCCCTGGTGTTGATAGAGCGTATAAAGAAAAAAGGAAATCCAACTGGAAGCAATTTACAATGTCGCATCTGTATTCCACCGCGTACTTTTACAGCGCCCACAACTCTCGTCTCTCACTATCGCAGTCACGCCGGAATAAAACCCTACGAGTGTCGCATATGTCGATCGGTCTTTACGAGGAGACATAGCTTAAAGTATCACATGCTCATACACCAGAATCAAACACGCTTCACGTGCGCGGATTGCGGAAAAAAGTTTCGACATCCTTCACACTTTCGGGAGCATCGTCGTCGACACACCGGAGAATCACCATTCGGTTGCGAAGACTGCGGTCAGAGGTAAACTTAATATATTTATTCTTAATTTTCATTTTATTGTGGAACAAGTAAATGCTTTTTGCAAATATATTTTTCTTTTTCACTCCGAGATGTTAAATCGACGTCTCGTCTGTAAGGCATTTTCCAACAAATAATAAGAAAATTAATATTAATATAAAGTTAATTTGCCTTTTCGTAATCGAACAAAATTTTCATAAACGTTTATTGTCCACGTTTTTCTGACTTTTTCTTTTTTTTGCTATAACATAACAGTTTAATGTCAACCTTTTTTTTACTTTATTTTATTGGCCTATGCGTCAAAATATTGGTTTTTACGCAAAACACCATAAAACAATGGATATTGCCAAAAATGCATATTTGATTGAAAAAAATGCATATTTGATTGAAAAAAAAATATTCAAAATTCGGCGAACACACTTACAGAATTTGAGACAATTTTTTCGAAAGCGATATCGGAAGTTCTTCCCGTAAAGAAAAAAAAATGCTCTCATTGATCTTGCCATAAAATGTGACCCGAAATTGCACAATTAATTCTGAATAAATGTTTTTCTTGTGGTCTATGAAAAAACACACGGTTTCGTTTTTTAGTGATGTCGATACGATTAATCGTTCCCGAGATATTACAGATGTAATGAAAGATGAAAAAATTGGCATATTCCGATAGAATTTTTTTTCTTTTATTTGGAATTTGGAGTATCTATGTGAACCATTGAAACTCATTTTTAGAAATTAAAAAAATATATATATATTTATAGCAATTTCATTTTTCCGATAATGAATATGCCGAATTTCAATCCCTCCAGATTTAAGACTCGCAACACTTACAAACGTCACCTTAAGACACGTCACGGAAAAGTCCTGACAACAACAGGCGAGCTTCTGTGTCTCACCGAGGAGGAATTCCAAAAAGTTCAAACGAATCGTAAGCGAAAATCGCAATCTAGTGTCTCATCGGACGTTATACCGGACGAGGATGCCGTAGCGACGGAAGCGATTGTTGAATACGCAAACAGCGATTACAACGACAATAGCCAGGAAAATAATAACGAGAGTATCGAGGATTATCACATTCAGGCGATGGCGGCACAGAGTCGAGACGGCACTGTCGTTAACATGGATAAGACTGAAATAATCGAGACTGAAGTAACCCTGGAGAGTACTACCTTCGATGACAACGAAGACAACAATGATGAAGACGCTGACGACGAAAGTAACAATCAAGTGCTCTACGACGGTATAACCGAGGAAAATCACACAGATTACGAAAATTCAGCCTTAAATCTCGAAGACAACGGCGAAGTATTCGAAGAAACGGTTCAAATTTACGAAGAGGACACTCCGGCAGTCGACGTAAACCAGTATATTTTACCTTACGATTCTGAAGGTGAAAATTACTTGAATAACGAGCCAGAAGCCAATGACGCAGTTAATCAAAATACAGTTAATCGAGAAAACGAAGCAGTCTCAATGGAGCAAATCGAATATTGCGATGAACTTCACGATGAGCCGCAGAACGAATCGACGCATTTAAACGTTCAATACGCCTACAAAATACAAGGAAATGTTCAATATCAATTGCGAGTTATTCCTGGAGAAACTGTGCAATTTGAAAACTCGCAAATTTACGAAAATCCAGAAAAACCAGTTGTACTCAGCGACGAATCAGTGCATCTTATTCAACAGGATTCGCAGAATAACGACAAATCTTCCTGTCAAAATAACAATAATTCGCCGAATCAAAGATTGAGCGGATCTGAGAATGAGGATTTTTCTGAAAGATCTAAAACTCAAGAGAGACTCAATTTAATGATGATAGGTTCAAAAGCTGCTCCGATTGTAAAAAACAACACGATTCTGGTTCTATCGAAGGAAAGTTTGGAGGGTGGTTATTTTCGAATCGACAGCAACAATATTGTCGTAAAAGAAGTGAATCCGTTGGCTTCTATTGCGGTTCCGCAGAAATAAAACGATTTTTTTTTTTTTTATATTTCGATATATCGCATAATATTGACTAATCGATTATATAAAAAAAAGTTTGATTTTTTCTACCGTTGTTCACTGGTAAGTTATAATTATCAGAGTAAATCCGCGCAGGATGTTTTTGTTACATATAGAGTTGAAAAAAAGAGAGAATAATGCTACGTTGAAAGTGATTGTGCCAAATTAAAGAAAAAATCAATGATTTATAAGCCAAACAGAAACCCCGGTGCACTATTTAACATTATACTCGAGGCGGTGCCCGACTGTTTTTTTTCCTTTTCGGGTGTAAACTGATTTGGCTACTTCCATTCGTTAAATTAGTTGATGCTTATGAGTCTCTTGCCTGCACTGATTAGTGATACACCGAATATTTGAAACACATAAATATGCAAAGGCCAGCGAAGGACTTTAGTGATAAGGGTTCATCGAGTAAAGCACCTTCTTGCGTTAAAATATATTATAAACATTTTTTACTACGAGTAATCAATCTGAAAAAGCTCAAAGAGGTCTTCCAATATCTCAGACAGCGCGTAGATTTTTCGTTTCTCTATTATATATCGTATATATATATGTATAATATATATATATATATACATTCATTCCACAATTTAATCGATAAGCCGTGAAACTACAATGTCTATTACAATTTTTTATTAAGAAAAGTGGATATCACATATGAAGAAAACACGTGGATTAGGCTTTGTGAAATTTTTTTGCTGATGTTCTTAACTTTTGCACAGAAAGTGCAAATCAGATGTCACGTTAGCAACGATAGCGCAACAAAATTTGTGCCTTATCCTGAAAAAACAAATGAAAAAGAAAGCAATCGCCTTACGTAAGTCCGATAAACACGAGAAAAAAATTCTGTTGATTTGAATAATAGTAACTTAGTTTGGTAAGATTTTTTAAAAAGAGCTTTAGCTAATATAACTTATATAAAAAAAAAATATTCCGTCAAAGTTTATATTCTTTAACTTGATAAATATAGCGCCCACTATATAACATATTATGTTGTCTTCAACCGCATAATGATATATTGTATTTTTATACGCTTTTGTACTTATCTTAAATAAATCTTGCAGGAAAAAATTGAAGACGTGTTAATCAGTTCTATAAAAAATTATTCCTGCGCGACTCCCGCAAGTATCTCGTAGCATTTCAAGTGTACGAGGTTAGTTGAATTTATAGTTTTTAAATAAAGTTCAAGCTAGGTTTGTAGTTTCAATACACATTAATATATATTTTAAACATTTTTTACATTTCTTTTTTCCAGTTTTTGGAAAAAAAACGAAAGATATAAACATCATATCAGAAAAAATATCTCCCTGCAAGAAGTTGGCGCAAAAAGTGGATGGCTAAACGGTCACCCAAATGTTCGTCGCAATATATATATTTATATACATACAATTATTTATATATAACGTCATACAAAAATGAAGCGTCAATAATGACGAGCGTCGTTACAAATATTGTGCACAATATTAAAAAAACAAACCATAAAACGAACAAATGTACCTATTTCATAATGCAAGGCTTGTCTTTGGAATGTTTAGAGAATTATTTCGTTCTTGAAGTTTCTCGTAAGTTGCTTGTGCGGCAAGACAACCGAATTCAGTAGAATTTTTCCAGACGCCAGACTCACACTGGTACCTAAAAAATTGGATCGATAGATTGTTAATCTATTACCAATAGTCATATGAATAAATTTTTTAAAATGGTTACTCTTACCGAGTATCGTGATGGAAGGATTGAGCGTGCCATTCAGATTGAAGAGAGGTGGATTTTCCATCTTTGCAAATGGCTTATTGGGATTCGGGTCGCAGGGAGTTCCTTCGACTCGTGCCCATTCTCCTACTACGCTACTTCTTCCAACTATGCTGTGTAAAATCACCGAATGAGCTTGAATCCGAGCATCAGCAAGTACAATCGATTCCCGAATTCTCACGCCTCCTTCGATTACGGCATTCGGGCCAATACTGACGTTGGGCCCAAGCTGCATCGCACAAATTGGTTTGGATTTAAGTAAATCGGAATATAAGATGTTAGAATATTTTTCTTAAAAAGAAAACTTATTTATATACGAGGCATTCTTCTCTAATTCCGCCACTTTTTTATCGACCCTCTCGGATCTGTTTGATAATTGGCCCTTTAATCTAATATTTAGATTAAAGTCCGGTAAAAAAAAATGTAAAAACAAAAAAGTTATGTTTTTCCATGGACTATTTATTTAAAAACATGTTATATTTTTTATGGTACCAAGAAAGCCATCTTCACAAAAAAAATGCAAAATATTTATTTTCTTTCAATGCGATACCTTTTATTTGGCTGTCGATTTTACAGCGTGTTTGGCGGGATATTCAGAGCATATAAAAAATTGGTATCATGGAATTCGGAAGTCTTGATGGCTACAAAAATGTTTTACAGAGAATAAGATCAATTAATGCACCTTCCTCGGTTAAATGTGATTTTGAATCGGACAAAAAAATGAACCAGTTAATGCAAAATAGGTCATATTTCGCATTAACTGCAAAATTTAAAATTAGATTAAACATCTAATTCTAAATTTAGCCGCCTATTTAAAATAGACGGCTAAATATTTTTTTAGCCGTCAAGATTTCCGAGTTCCACGATGTCAATTTTTTTATACGCTCTGAATATCCTGCCAATCACGCTGTAAAATCGACAGCCAAATAAAAGGTATCGCATTGAAAGAAAGAAATATATATTTTCCATTTTTGTTTGTAAAAATGGCTTTTTTGGTGCCATAAAAAGTATAACATATTTATTTCATAAAATAGTCCATGGAAAAACATAAACTTTTTTGTTTCTACATTTTTTTTCACCGGACTTGAATAAAAAAACTCAATTCCGAAACGAGTGAATTAAAAAATCGGAAAAAATTCACAGAGTACCTTTAAGTAGTACTAATATACGGTGGTAAAGTGGCGGAATTGGTGGACAATGCCTCATATCCATGTATTCACTATCTAATAACAATATTATTTTTTTTAACTTATTAGAAAACCGAATTCTGATGATTTTACGTGATATCGTGTGATTTAATTTCTGATTTCATATGAAGTGGTTTGGATAATCTTAAGCATGTATGAACCCTCAGATTAAATGGTCAATTATTCGTATTACCACAGCCGTTGGATGCACACTGGCAGTGGGATGAAGATAAACGTCTCCGATAATATTGCATTGTCCGACGGAAGATTGAGCTAATCTCTCGGGATGTTTTTCTCTGTAAAGGGCCAAATAGTGCCTGTTGGAATATATAGCCGAACCGGCGGTCTTAACTTGCGACCACCAATTCTTCACAGTTACGGCATTGAGGGTTCCGCTTCCCGCCAGTCTCGTCAAAACATCTTGCTCCAATGCAATGTAGGCCGGATCTTTGCCGCCGTTACAATTGCTCTGTCTGAAATATTATTCGTGCAATTATATTATGCTTTTTCATTGAATTTCAGCTATATTGTATCTACGAGGATTAAATAGGGGTTTTAATTTTTTGAAAAATTGCCGCTTAAACTTACTTCAACTTTGATCTGCTTAACTTACAGTTTTCTCATGGTACTAATATTTACTAGCTGTAAGATACTTAATTCAGGAAAGATTGCAAGAAAGATTTGGTTTTTGTGTAAATTTGAAGTTAGTCTGTTTTAAGTTTTTCAATTTTTTAAATATTTAACAAAACTAGTTAAAACTTCAGATACATGCATAAAAACATATAGTAATATTGTTATGAAAATCGACGCTGGTGTTTGAATTTTTATACTTATGATTGCCAAGGATTTCAAAAATAAAAGAACTAGTAAATAACATAATTCATTAGAAATTTATTACATTAGTTAAGAATGCCTTATACAAAGTATTTTGTACAAGGCATTCTTAACATGATTTTTTTCTAACTTAAATCAGTGATTTTTAATCGAATTTAATCAAGTACAACAAGTTTTATACGTAAATTTTTTTTTTTTTTTTAATTTTCAAGAATTTAGATACAAAACTTGTTGATTTTGTATAAAACTAATTCTATGATTTTTTCAAATACACTTGATTTTTTAAAAAAATATTCTTGTAATCAGGAAATTACCACTATCAACAGTTTTTAAATGTTATTTTCATAAAAGTGTTTAATCATCTTTAAACATCTTACATGTAATGGAGGAACTTTCTACAAAAAAGAAAAACCCAACATTAGCGTCCTTTTAACCTATATACAAAAGTATTTACAATGATAAAAAAAATTCGAAACAAAATAATATGTTTTTGGAAAAATCTGATAATTCATTTCCTATAAAAAGTGTTCTACCAAACTATTTAAACACTTTTATTTTATATTTTGTAACTAAATTTTAGGCATTATTATTATTATTAAAAATGAATGTTCTTGTTCTCTAGTAAAATAGAATTTTCTTTACATTTTTATCATGTCTCAAAAATGACTCCAATTTCAATCAAAGCTACTCAGCTACAATATTAAATAAAATATATTAAAGCAAAACAACTTCACAGCATGTTGAAATGTGTATTTTTTTGTTTATAGAAATTTTATTACACTTTCATTTCTACCATTTTTTTAAAACAAGAATGCCTAAAGTGAGAACCTTGTCCTCTGCACATAATTTTTTCTCCTTCAACAAAAAGCTTCCTCTATGAGAAAAAAAAAAAGGGGAACAACATATTTCTCCATAGCTTTGTAAAACATAAAAAAACAATGAGCCAAAGTTCCACTTTGCGCTCTTTGTTTCTACAATAAAAACTCAAGTATTTAATTATCCAAGTTTCAACTTACAAGATATTGTCTGTCTTCAGTCTGGTGTAGAAAACTTCAGCCATCGTAGGAAATATTTCAGGAGACAGCACATAAACACCGCAATTAATGAGGGTAGATACAAAGGTGGAGGGTTTCTCAACGTAGTGAGAAACTGTGCCGTCCTTTGCCATCACAATACAGCCATAATTCAGCGACTGTTGTCTAGTAGCTTCGGTTGCCATTATTGTCAATAACGCCTTGGATTGTTTATGTGACTCTAGTATTTGTCTTAGGGGAAAATCAGCGCACACATCTCCGTTCATTACCAAAAAATGATCGGGTGTGCCTGCTCTTATCTGATCCCTGAAGTGATAGAGACCGCCCCCAGTTCCAAGAGGTGTAAATTCTTGCAGGTATCTCGTTGTTATCTTGTATTTTCTAACCATCTCCTGAACAAATTGTTGCAAATCATTGGCGGCGTACGAACCTATTATCAGTATTTCGCCGAGACAATCAATTTTTTTACAGGCCTCAATGTGATGTTCTATCATCGGTAATCCAGCAACAGGGAACAAGGGTTTTGGTATATCCAACGAAAGTGGACGAAATCTTGTTCCTGTATTTAAAAACATTTCATTAAATAATCTTGTACGAAAATATATAATAATAATGATAATAATCATACCCTTCAATGGACCGCCGATCAGTATCACGGCTTTTATCATCATTTTTTATTATTTTTTTTTAACGAAATAATATTCAGTGAAAAAAACATTTAACGTCGACAGAGCTGCACAACAATCGTCGTTTGTCGTCGTCGTGTCATTTTTGTCTGGTTTTTCCTTAGCGGCCGCGGCGGCGCAGTAAGCAGCGAAGTGTTTGTTTTACCAGATATATGCACACATTCTTGTGGAAGCAGGGGAGGGGCAAAATCGTACGTGACATTCTGTAACACTTCGTTGAAATTACTTTATGTGCAGCTTACTCTGTCGGTAAATCTCCTTTTTAAAAAGACATGACCTAAATATCTCGAAGTAATCGAAATCATGAAGTTAGAATGTAAATAATGTTCATTCGTCGCTATGTCGCACAGCTAACTTCAGTCGTCTTTATCGACCAATGGACGGCGCGCTTGAATCGCATGCGCAGCACGCTCGATCTACGGCGGCTAAATTGAATCGCAGATCTTTTGCCGTACAGAATAGCTCTCTTTTAGTATAACAAATGTGTTTACAATACAATACCTTGCGGTTCTTAAATAAGTCTATAATCTACAAGCAAAATTCTCTCTTAAAAAGACATGGCCTAAATATCTCGAAGTAATCGAAATCATGAAGTTAGAATGTAAATAATGTTAATTCGTCGCTATGTCGCACAGCCAACTTCAGTCGTATTTATGGACCAATGGACGACGCGCTTGAATCGCATGCGCAGCACGCTCGATCTACGGCGGCTAAATTGAATCGCAGATCTTTTGCCGTGCAGAATAGCTTTCTTTTAGAATAACAAATTTGTTTACAATACAATACCGTGCGGTTCTTAAATAAGTCTACAATCTAGAAGTAAAATAATACATATAGAGCGTGCACACGCTGTTGCTAGTATAAGATAAAACAGAGACACATACTGTCGGTAATTTTCTACAATTGGACTTGCTTCTCATAGATTTCTTTTCTATTTCACCGATTTCTTTTTTTGTATATTAATAGCAAGAAACAAAAAATTTTAAATTTAGAAAAAAATGCGTTAAATTGAATGTGACTAAAAGAAAAATGGTAAAAATTACAATTATTTTTGTACGTTTCTTTTTTTATTTAGAAACTTTAGATTTTTTTTCTATCATTATATTAAAAATTATCGAGTTAAAAAAAATCACTTTTAGCAATTAAAAAAAAATAATATTCTAGTAATATCATTTTCTTTTTTAATATAATTTTTTTAAATGTAATCGAAAAAAAATCGAGATCCTGCAAATTTTTATACTCGGATCTGAAGATTATTTTCACACACAATTATCAAGAATGAATCATATGACCTTTTTTATACTATGTTTTTAAACAGATATAAAAAATAAATCACGCTTTTAGCCTGAAATCGATGAAACCCTCCTTAAATTTCAAAATAATCTATTTATTACTTTTATCGGTAAATCTCCTAATCCATTAGATACAATAAATTGTAATGAAATAAAAAGTATTGTAATATTAAAGTGATTGTAAATTTATGGAGATCCAAAAATGTATATCTTTATAGTGAAAAAATTTAAAGCTTTCCAATAGAAATGTAAAAAGGACGAATTCGCTATAGTATATGAACCTTAAAAATAATTTTTCGAAACGCTGAAACTTTCTTCCATGAAAAATATGTTTAAAAAAAAAAAATCCGATTTTTACTTTTCAACTATATAATTATAAAAAACGACCTTCTTTCAATACTTGTGAAATTTTCACTGATATGGTTCAAAAAGTTTGTATTGCTCCGGAGTATATTTTTAATCGAAAATTAAAAATATCTTTCCCATCAGTGATCTTGAAAAAAAAAAATTTGAAACTTTATTATATGTTTTTTCAATAACTGCTGATTAACATTTTTCAAATACGTGAATTCAAGACGAAAAAAAACTCTTGTAGTTTATTCCCATATAAGCGCATTTATTTAAAAAAATCGTAATATAAAAAAAAATAAAGTTCATCTCTAAATCTTCTCGAAAAAGAATCTAAAAAAATCTTATGCGTACATTAGTGAAGATTTTCAATACAAAAGAATAGTGAAGGCAGATTTCTTAAAACTGAGCAGGATTGCCTGATCAATTAATATCTGGTGTATATCTGTATTTAACTCATTTACCAACAGAGTATGTCCGTATAATGCCGGGTTTTTCACACGCGAATTGTGCGAAAGAAAAAGACAACAATATCTTTTGTCCTTGTCCATCGCATGTATATCGCTTGCGCTGTCGCGCGTATCAGTATCCACCATAAAGCGACTTCGGTATACACAGCAGAGATGTCTTCTCATCTCTGTTCATAGTGTCACAGAAACGGTACGCTTTGATCACAATTAAGTAAATCAGTGTCCCCGGCTTTCAATACGAATACACGCGGTGTGAGTTTGAAGTATCGAGTGTTGACGCGCATAACTGATAAAAGAGATAACTGAAAAAACCCATAAATCCGTAAGTATTTCGTATCAATTGCCTGCCGAGTAGTATATCATCGTAAAAATCGGCATAAAAACACTTGTTAAAAAAAAGTATAACCTCTACATTTTCGAAGTTTTTGGCAGTTGAACTTTGTAAGATGTACAATCAAAGTGGACCATTGGGGGCTGCGACGCCTTCCACTGCAAATCCTATGAAAGATTTTGAAGTTGTTTCACCGCCGGACGATTCAATTTCAAGCCTGGCATTCAGTCCAGCGTCGATACAACAAAATTTTCTGGTTGCTGGCTCTTGGGACTGCAATGTACGCTGTTGGGAGGTAGAACAGACAGGAAAGACAGTTCCAAAATCGATGCAAAGCATGGGAGGACCGATTCTGGATCTCTGCTGGAGCGATGTAACTTTTTTTACACCAAATAATATTCAATCTGTTCTGCTCTTTTGCGTGTCGTTGAAAGATGTTTTGTATTTTTGTTTGTTTTCTTTTCAGGATGGCACAAAAGTATTCATGGCATCTTGCGATAAAATGGTCAAATGTTGGGATCTGGGCTCCAATCAGAGTGTTCAAGTAGCTGCACATGACGCACCGGTAAAAACTTGTCACTGGGTCAAAGGCTCCAATTACTCTTGTCTTATGACCGGTTCTTGGGACAAAACCCTCAAGTTTTGGGACACTCGTAGTCCCAACCCTATGCTGACCATCAATCTCCCAGAAAGATGTTACTGCGCAGATGTTGTATGTATTTTTAAGCATATTTTATAAATTAACAATAATTGCCATTAATTTAACAAATTAAAGTAACAAATTATGTTATATTAAATTAACAATATTTACCATATATGTAATAAATTAAATTAACAAATTATGATTTCACATTAACTGTGTTTCATGCAACAATTTATTATAAGCCTTCAACAAGATAAGGCTACTTTTAATATCAATATTTTTCACATGGATATGTGATATTTTATGCTAAATCAGTCACCTAAATTTAGAATGTTATGCGATAATCTCCAAAAAGTAATTGTGCTTAACTAAAGCATTAGAAAAGTTTCACTAAATTTTATATCCCTAGAAGTCCTGTTTGTTTTTGGAAAAAAAAATTATTATTGTTTTTTTCTAATGATTATCTGGCCTTAATTGTAGGAAGATTAATCAAAGAAACAAAAACTTATCTATTTTTACTGTCTTTTAGAAAAAAGTTATGAGAGTTTAGTTTGGCTCTTAAGAAAGAAAAAAATGTAAACATAAAACATTTTATTAATGCTGTTTCATAAAACAGACAAAGAACTATTGAACTCATATTTTGTTTTTACATTTGTGGAGTTGGAATCTTTAGCAAAAGAGTCTCATAAAGAGAAGCGAATTACCTGAAGCGAATTGACTTGGGAATTAACTTTTTTTTTATCACGAATGTAGCTTTTTCGATTTTTCTATAAAATGGTGAAATGCCATAGATTTGAACACTATATATAAAAAATTATTCTCATGAATCCATTACAACTTCACCAATTCTAAAAAAACGAAAAACCTAAATTCATTCTATGGTCTGATATCATGTTCCGAGTCTCAAAATGTTCATAATAAATGCACCTTTCTATTAAAAAATTGAGAGCCAAAATAATTATAAGACATCCGGCAAAAAATCGATTTTTTTTAGTTGAAAAACGAAAATACGCGATTATGCATACTGACAAAAAAAATCATGATTGATAATCGTAAATTCCGGACATCATATTCTAGGTCTCAAAATCCCCGTAACAGATGCTCTTTTGTATAGTAAAAATGAGAGTATACTTTACGAAAAATCGATTTTTTAAGTCGAATAACGAAAAAATTAATATTCTTGAATTGGTAAATTTGTAAGATAATTTTTTCCTAAAACTTCGATTCAATACGAATATTTTTTATCCATGACATTTTTTATTGGATGGAAAATATTTGCGGTACGCTTCCTCGAAATAACGTAACTTTCAAAAAATTGATTTTAAAACGAAAATTATAACTCTGAAAGAATCCATCGAAAAAATTTGAAACAATTGGCAAGTGTACTTATGATCTGATAGAATCTTAGAATCGGTAAGGTCGGATTTCGATCGAGTTCAGCTGGAATGGCCCATATATTTTCTCTTATAATACCAGCAGTTCAAACAAATGAGATATTCTTCAATGAATATTATCGATTTTTATCGGATTCCCACCCCTTAACGTTGGCACTAAAGTACACGTAAAATTTGATAAAAAATTCTTTCAGGACTACCCAATGGCAGTTGTTGGAACCGCAGGACGCGGTTTGATAATCTATCAGCTGGAAGGAACTCCCCAAGAGTTCAAACGCGTCGATTCACCACTAAAGTATCAACACCGATGTGTTGCAATTTTCCGCGACAAGAAAAAAGTACCGAATGGTTATGCATTGGGTAGCGTCGAAGGTCGCGTCGCAATTCAATACGTCAATCCAGCTAATCCAAAGGACAATTTTACCTTTAAATGTCACCGATCAAATGGTGCACCAAACGGCTATCAAGATATTTATGCCGTCAACGATATTGCTTTTCATCCGGTTCACGGTACTTTAGCGACCGTCGGCAGCGACGGAACATTCAGTTTCTGGGACAAAGACGCTCGAACTAAGCTCAAGCCATCGGAGCCAATGGAACAACCGATAAGCCGTTGTTGCTTCAATCACAATGGACAAATCTTCGCGTACGCGGTCTCCTACGACTGGTCCAAGGGTCACGAGTTCTATAATCCAATGAAGAAGAATTATATATTCTTGCGATCGTGTTACGATGAGCTCAAGCCAAGAAGCACATCGTAAAAAAGTTAAAAATCCACGTTCTTTCTTTCTCATTGTTGATAACTCAAATAATATGTATTATCACCAGATTCGTCATAACTTTCCATTACACACATTTTTACAAAATTCCTGCTGAGTTATTTGTTTCAAAGTCCCATTATTTAAGACCAGAAATCGACTATTTTTTATCGACCTACGTATTTTTTAACACACCTATTTTCGAGGTGATCGAAACGGTAGCAGGAAAATTGGCCCCCGGGTAATTAGCCTCCCCGAAAATTGTCCCGCAATATCACGAAAATTCCATATCAGCGTCTACTTTCTGGTATTCACTTCTAAATAATTTCAGCAAAATAACTTGGGCTAAATTACTTTTACAGAAATATTCTTCGAGTTAAAATATCTTTTTCAAAAATATCTTTGCGACAATAAAAATTATTCTGTGACAAAATATCTTGCGACAAAATATTCTACAAAATTATGTGATAAAATCTCGGTCGAAATTAAATATTAATTTTGTTCTGCGACAAAATACCAAAATAACATATTCATCTTGTCGCTCTCGATTCATAGATATATGTCTATTTACTGTGATTATGCCGTATGTTGTGTGGGGGCTTTATTTTATGTGTTCGTGCAGCTTTCGATAGATAATTGATTCTCGGCTACTTTTCACTTCCCAGTCGACTACCGCGTTCGGGCTTGTGTGTCCGTTGTCCGGCGCTAAAATTCCGTTACAATTTGTACATCATTCTTTACAACTTATAGGATTATATTGTGAGCAACATATTCCAGGCCAATTTTTCTCATGTAAACAAACATAAAGCAGTGACGAAGATAGTCATCCGCCCATCTACAACACAACTTTTTCAGCCAAAATTTAAAAGAAACTTGTAAATTACCTTTAATTAAAGAATTTCAGCAATAGAAATTGTTTCCTGCGTCTATTGTGTAATTTGTTGGCTTTCACGTAAGGGAAGCGTTTTGAGTACTGAAGATTTTTGAAAGATATTTTATATATTGGGAATCACTTTTTTTTGTTTGCACTTTATGGGGGCCAATTTTCCTAGACTCAATTGAAACTACCATTCCACGAAAAATCATGCTGGGATTGTTCTTTTTTTTCTTTCTCATACACCAAACTTAGTTTTTGCGGAAAAAAGATTCCAAGAGACTTAAAATCGTCTGAAACGTCAGAAGCACCAAAAGGTTTAAAAAATGCAAAAAAAAACGTAATCTCGCTTGTTTCTGAAAAATTGCCAAGCTATATTTTTTTTACTTGTTCTGATAAACGAAACAAAGTATGATTCTGTTAACGATATTCATTTTTTTATGAAAACCTCTCGTAGAAGCTCTAAGAATTTTATGATAGTGTAAACAATAATTAGCCCAGTAAGAACATCGAATTATATATTTATCTGTTTAATAAAAATGTGATATTTTGCATTTACAATGACCAATCGCCAATACAAGCATAACATTTTAGGACAAGAAGCTTGTTTTTCAACTATATTGTTTAAGCAATTAAAGGCGGTAGTAAACAGCGCGCCTTTCTACAGATACAATTTGCTTTAAGTTGTTATTCTTATCATTGTCTGAGATTTTATTATCACTATCGTCTTAGAGGAGAGCTAAAGTCTGGGTGTTTCGTGACGTCGCACACTTCATCAGAAAGACGTTGGCACGTTGGTACCGGCGGTACTTCGCACACACATTTCATGCACACTGAACTGTAATCCGTTGACTGTTTGAGTTCATCGCCCACGCGCATCGTGAGATTTCCGAAAGTGCACATCATACCTAAAAAATGAAAGTTTTTAAAAAAAATTATTTCCGCATTGAATAAACGCCGGCTAAAAACGACTCATACGAGACATTCTGTGCTAATTTAAGCACTTTTATGAACCTACCAATATCTATCATAACTTGCTACAGTCTTTTAATGTCTGCGATTTTTTTTTCAGATTTTTAAATCCATTATTGCAGTAAATAATTTCTTTTTCAAATCAATGCGAAGATTACCAGAATGTAAATAGAAAACAAATGAAAACAACTTTTAGTTTTTGATATATGAATCAAAAACTCGAATCTAGCTAGTTATGAGAAATATTTGAGAGGGTCAAAACAAAAATTGGCTAAATTGACAAAGAATGCCGCATACTACGAAAATACACTAAGTAATAGTAAAATAATAAACTGACCAGGATCTTCAGGCTCGCTAGTTGCAGATTTCGCCTCATCTGAAGCCCGTAGAACGACAGCATCTTTGTCGTTTTCTAAAAAGAGTGTTGACAAATATATATAAATATATTTACTTATTGTCTCTCTAAAGAGCTGGAGAACGTTGCCCTTTGTATAATTACACATAGATAAATAAGCATCTCTCGGTAAATAAACTTCAAGTACTTACGACATCGATAGCTTACGCTGCAGCTCGATTTTGGTGATTGTGAGTAATAATAAGTGGGAATGCAATTCTCACGAACATCACTGAGGTGACGAAGCATGGTTCCGCACAATGTGGTCTTGGGTGAAGTACAGAATGGTTCGATATTCTCGCCTGAGTAAAAGAAAAAAAGGGAAAATAAAGATTTGTCGGTATTCTTGTCAAAGAATACAATAATATATTATTATAATTTACCAGTATATCC
Source organism: Perithous albicinctus (assembly GCA_964016905.1). Lineage (NCBI taxonomy): Eukaryota > Metazoa > Arthropoda > Insecta > Hymenoptera > Ichneumonidae > Perithous > Perithous albicinctus. Next base: position 7,311,727 of record OZ024695.1, read on the forward strand.
CGCGCCGCAATAACAGTGTTTTCCCGGTTCCGATGCAGGCTCAAAATATTCACCATCTTTGTACTCCTTGCCGTCAACCATACAGGTCGGGATATCCTCCGGTTTTTCAGCTATAATAAAAAAAAAACAATTTTTTTTCGTCGTTTATTATTCATACTAAAAAATGTACACTATTTTAAGTTCATATTTAGGGATGCACTTTGGGACAAAATGATAGTTATTGATTGATTTTGAATTCAAATAATGCTGAAAAGTTTTTCATAAATTAGTTAGTCCCGATAAAAGACTATTTTTATATTGAATAAATTCCCTGATTTTTTCTAATACATATGATTTTTTTAGCATTTCCATATAATTATGATTTTGTTTTTTTTTTTATAAAACTGTTGGTTCGAATCTTTCTCCGGAAACATATTCATAATTCGCAACTTTTCAACAATCAGATAAAAGTAAATGAAAAATTTCACAATTACATAGAAATTAAAAAAGAAAATTGCGTGTATTCTTTCAAGTCAGAGAATATTCATACTATAAAATGTACGCTATTTTAAGTGCATATTTAAGGATGTACTTTGGGACAAAATGATAGTCATTGATTGATTTTGAATTCAAGTAATGCTGAAAAGTTTTTCATAAATTAGTTAATCTCGATAAAAAACTTTTTTTATATTGAACAAATCCTCTGATTTTTTAAAATACATATGATTTTTTTAGCATTTCCATATAATTGTGATTTTGTTTTTTTTTATAAAACTGTTGGTTCGGAATTGTTGAACCAACAGTGAAACGTCGAATCTTTCTCCGGAAACATATTCATAATTCGCAATTTTTCAACAATCAGAAAAAAGTAAATGAAAAATTTCACAATTGCATAGAAATTAAAAAAGAAAACTGTGCGTATTTGTTCAAGTCAGAGAATATTAATACTAAAAAACGTGCACTATTTTAAGTGCATATTTAACGATGTACTTTGGGATAAAATGATAGTCATTGATTGATTTTGAATTCAAGTAATGCTGAAAAGTTTTTTATAAATTAGTTAATCTCGATAAAAAAATTTTTTATATTGAACAAATCCTCTGATTTTTTTTAATACATATGATTTTTTTACCATTTCCATATAATTGTGATTTTGTTTTTTTTTTATAAAACTGTTGGTTCGGAAATGTTGAACCAACAGTGAAACGGCGAATCTTTCTCCGGAAACATATTCATAATTCGCAATTTTTCAACAATCAGAAAAAAGTAAATGAAAAATTTCACAATTGCATAGAAATTAAAAAAGAAAATTGCGCGTATTCTTTCAAGTCAGAGAATATTCATACTAAAAAACGTACACTATTTTAAGTGCATATTTAAGGATGTACTTTGGGACAAAATGATAGTCATTGATTGATTTTGAACTCAAGTAATGCTGAAAAGTTTTTTTATAAATTAGTTAATCTCGATAAAAAACTTTTTTTATATTGGACAAATCCTCTGATTTTTTAAAATACATATGATTTTTTTAGCATTTCCATATAATTGTGATTTAATTTATTTTTTTATAAAAACAGTGAAACGTGAAATCTTTCTCAGGAAACTTATTCATAATTCGCAGCTTCTCAACAATCAGAAAAAAGTAAATCAGAATTTCCCAATTACTTAGAAATAAAAAAAGAAATCCGCGGGTATTCGTTCAAGTCAGAGAATTTCTTATATAAAAAAAAAATAGTTAACTATAGAATTTGTTGAATTATGATGTTGATTTTTTTCGGATTTTTCTCTTATATCAAACTACTCAAATTCTAAACAAATCAATTTTTGGATTAGGAATGTGTGTATTCATAACAATTTTATTTTACTGTTACTCACGACAAACTTCAGGACCAGCGCAACATAAAGTTGCGTTGTGTTGCAGATAGCAACCAGGTTTCGGCCGAAAGAAGCAATCGACAATTGCACACGTGAACTCGGGTCTGTGTGAATGAAAATTAAAGATTAAAAAATGGGTAAAAGACATGTAAGATTTCTATACTGAAAAGAAAAATAATTGGAAAATCATCATACCCTCTGACACCTTGAGAACAGAAGCAACCGATATCGCATGGATTCTTATCTTCGTCCCTCAGACTCTCGCCGATTGCGTACTCGTGACCATTCGCAACACACTTGTCGGCGGGCAAATTCTTCACATGATCACAGTTGTATTTCTCCGGACAAGGAGAGTCCGGATTTTTAAAAACGGGTGTACATCCAATTTCCTTGTAATATTGAATTGGTCCCGGACATGAAGAATCTTCGAAAAATTAAAAAAAGGCTCTCTTTTTATTTCTTGTTTTTTTACTCGAATAAGTTTTTTTTTTAAATGAGAACAGAAATATCAATACGTGTGACATTTTTGTTGAAATTTTGATACTCTGACTCTGACCTACCCCAATAATTTTGACAATTTTTTTTTTTTTAGATACTCTGCTAAAGAGAAGACACGACTTTTTACGTTTATGTCTACGTTTCTAATAGAATGATATTTTTATTTTGTTTTTTTGGAAAACCTATTTCTTTGATGTTTTCAAAATGTGGGAATTTTTTTTTCTTTCACTAGAGTGCAGTTTTTCAAAGGAAACCAAATATTAAAATTTCATTTAATTCGCTATGACAAATAAAATAAAGAAATCGGAAACGTGTTATTTTTATTCGTAGAAATATAATACAAAAAGATATAATATTGAGTAATGCCGAATTGAAGAAAATTTTAAAAAATTCAATTTTGTACAATTTCTCGAAAGACAAAACAAAAATCTTATCTTTTTTCTCATATACTTATTTTCTCATAGTCTGAATAAATGTTGTCAGTAATTTTAAAGATATAGCGTTGAAAAGAAAAATTAAATAACCAAAAGACACAAAAAATCATTGTTCAAGAAATATTGTCTTCTCTTATTCAGAATAATTTTTTGATTTAAAAAAAAAGTTGTCAAATTTATTGGAGAAAATCAGGATTAGACCATAAAAGTTGATTAAAATAAATAAATCAGTAACGTGATATTTTTATTCGTAGAAATATAATATAAAAATACACAATATTGAGAAGTAAATTTTTAAAAATTCAATTTGTTACAACTTCTCGAAAAACAAAAAAAAAATATTTTTTCTCATTAACGTGTTGAATCAACGCCAGAATATTATAAAAAAAATAAACTACATAGTTTATTTCAATCTGAATAAATTTTATAAATAATTTTTAAGGACATTTAAAAAAAAATGAAGTTTCCAAAAGATACAAGAAAAATCATTCTTTAAAAAATATTAATTGTCTTCTGTTATTCAGAATAATTTTATGATCAAAAAAAAAAAAATGATCAAATTTATTGGAGTAAGGATTAGTTCATAAAAGTTGATTATATTTTCCCATCCATTATCTACTTATTAGAATAAAAATTCTGATAAGAATATAAAGAAAAAAAAAAGAAGGCGGAATTTCAAGTTTCATTTAATAAATAAATCGCTCCTGTATTTATCTGTAAATACACATAAAAGTGCCGGCTAACCTTGACTTTCGTTATTAGTTTTAATCGTGGCGATAAATCAATAATATTAATGAAGCTAATGCGTGTTTTGAAGACTCACCTGCCGAATCGGCGCTGATAAGTGTGAGAAAAGAGAGACAGAGCCCAATAAGAGGGATAGCGTTATTAATGTTGCGTGCGGCCATGGTCATCGATGCTGCTGGACTCGCGATGAAGCGCTGTGTGAACTATGAGCAACTCTTATACACAGTCCCGAGGCCTTCTTCATCGACAATAAGAGGGGGATACGAGTGTTAATCTGACGAGAGTGAGGAACGTTCAAAGAGAGCGGGAGGATCCGGTTCAAAAGACTCAACCCGATCGAATTACTACAACCGCCAATAAAATTTACATCCAACGATGGAAAATTCATTATCATTTTATCTCGTGATCTTTTCATGAAATATCAGAGAGAGAAGCGCAAATTGAAGCTAAACTGACAACGTAATATCACATAAAATATATACATCTATTTGCAGAGTATCTGCGCATTGCAAATTTAATGACACTGGACGCGTCATTGGCGACTTTATCAGTGTGTTATACATCTGGTTGCAATCGTCACTTTTTATTCTGACCCACTGACTGCTCAGAGAAAACATTGCGAAATTAAGATTTTTTTTTTTTTTTTTTTTTTTTTTTCTTTTTCTTTTCTTTCTTTTTTAAGTCGTCGGATTAACAATGATATAAGGCAGAGGTTGCATTTATATGCAACACAAACGTATATACTCAAGGCCAACTGCTTCACTATTAATACCAGAAATTCCCAGAATCTTGGTATTTATTCAAATTTTAGCTTGTAGAGAAGTATCAGTCTCTTGGATTATCACTTTTGATGCTGTGATGCAGTTGCCGTTGATTGGCAAGCTTCGCTGTTAGTCGTACCTGAGGAAAAAGAAAATTATAAGATTAATTGGAAAAATATTGAAAGAAATGGTAAAGAGAAAACGCAAATGAAATTCTTTTAAAAAAAGGGCCAAAGATGCGATGGGCAGCCCACTCTCGAATTTCCATGTATCAATGATTTCAATGATTTTCTAGATTTCATGTGAGTCCAAGAATGAATTCATAGACCTCGCACAGACTATGATTTCACACAATTTCAAATGTTAGATAAATCTGAATATATATTGAGACAGCCTTTGCAAACTTTTAAAAAATATAAGAAATTATAGAAATCTTAAGAAATTGTAGAAATTTGAAGAAAAATTTGAAGTCTTGAAAAATTGTAGATATTTGAAAAAGCTAAGATTTAAAGCTTTAGAAATCCAACATTGAATGAGCATAGATATCTTTAGTTATTCTAGAAATCTACAGACATTCTAGGAATGTTGAGAAGTTTTAGAAATCTTTAGAAACCCATGAAATCTTGAAATCTTGAAATCTTGAACAATCCTAGAAAGCTCCAGAAATGTTAGGAGTCTTAAGAAATCCTAGAAATTTTTAGGAATTTTAGAAATCTTGTGAACTCCTAGAAATTCTTAATCTTCGAAATCTTAGGAAATCCTAAATATCTTGATAAATCCTAGATATCTTAAGATATCTTGGAAATCTTTGGAAGACCTAGAAATCTTGGGTAAATTCTGAAAAATCTTCAAAAATGTTTCACAAAAAGAATCTTCACAAATCCTACATTTTTTTAAAAATCGTAAAAATCTTGAGAAATCCTAGGAAATCCTAAGAATCTTGAGAAACCTCGTGGAAAATCCCAAAAATCTTAGACATTTGCCGAAACTCTGGAAATTTTAGAAATTTTCAGAGATTCTATAAATCTTGAGAAATCTTAACGAGTCCTAGAAATTATGGAAAATTCTTAAAATTGTGAGGTATCCTAATAAAGTTATTAAATTTTGGAAAACCTTAAAAATCTTCAGAAATTTTAATGAGTCCTAGAAATAATGCAAGATTCTTTAAATTGTGAGGTATCGTAATAACGTTATAAAATTTTGGAAAACCTTAAAAATCTTGAGAAATTTTAACTAGTCCTAGAAATAATGGAAAATTCTTAAAATTGTGAGGTATTGTAAAAAAGTTATAAAATCTTGGAAAACCTTAAAAAATCTTGTGAAGTCACGCGAAATCTTACGAAATTACGATCACTGTTCACCAAAATGCGGCCACATAAATGACCGAAATTTTAATGTGGAAAAGTGGATGAAAATATAATTAGAAATAGATTCATCGCGACGAAGACTGCAGCCGATTTCCAGTGATTTCAACTTATTTTAACCGAATTCACGCTTATGATTTCCTAGGAGTTGGTTTAATGAATTCAAGAGTGGGTAGCCACTCGAAAAGAAGGGTATCGATGATTTTTTTTTTTTTTTTTTTTCAAAATAAAGATACTTGACATAAAAAATTATGCACCTAGCGAAACATGTATTTTTTATGTTTTGGAATGGTTCTTTATTTTTTAGGGATGAAAACAAATTGCCAAATGCTTATTTGGTTCTACAGAAATTCCGAAATTAGAGACTTCATTTACTCTTCACTTAATATCAAAATGTTGAAATAAAAAAAAAAAAAGAATTTCTACGCGAAAGTAGAAGTTAGTGCCCTGTTCCACCTTGAAATTAAATATATTTGCGGTTCAAAGTCTTTTGGGGACCAGGTCACGATACGGGCTCAGAAAAGAATTAGCAACGAAAGATTAAACTGCTCGATTGAACTTGGAAATTAAGGTCGTCTAGAACACGGATCATTACCCTTGACACACATGATTTTTTTTTGCATATTCCTAAGAGCGACAAAAAAAAGTATTTAAAATAATCGAATAATTAAGTAAGTGCGGTCACACTGCAATTAAAATTTAATGGGATGGTTCAGCTGAGTTCGATCACCTTTCTGATGTCAGCAAAATAATATTCAAATGTAAGTGGAAGTCCAACAAGCATGCTTCATTTCTTTTCAAATTTTTAAAAATATCCATTCTTCTATAAAAGCGCACATATTAATAACTAAATTTCAGTGTTATGAACAATTTTGTTATTATTTAATCGTGGTAATTATTTATTCACTAACAATCCAAGAACTGCGTAAGCTCGACAATAAAATCAAGCACGTCATTTTATTTCGCCTTGAAATCGATTTTTCGAAAATACGTAGTCTGTCATTTTTATGTGTTATTATCAAGATCTGAAAAATCCATTGAAATTAAAGTAATCAAAACATTATTCGTTCAGACATCGTTAGTTTGAAAAAAAAAGTAACAAAATATTTTGTGAAAAAATAGAAAAATTTAAAACCCACGACAAGAATGTTAACATATGTAAAAATCAAGAAACATGATTTTTTGTTTGTTTATGATTTCTCCTTCTGGAATGACTTTGATTCGCTTTTAATATGTGTTTGGAAATATGTCTCACTCCTTTAATGCGCAAAATATCCCAGATAGACGTACGTGCTTTTTTTTATCTTCGCATGCCGGCACCGTGCGGTCACCGTGCCGTCGCGACGGCACGTTTGTCCATCTGGGATATTCAGGATGAAAGTAAAGAAAATAGTATACATAGAGATAGCAATTTTCCGAAGTGGAACTGGAAACGGACAATGACGAAATTCCTCGTTTAAAAAAACATGATACCAAAGTGGTAAAGATATCCTTCCCACTATCGTTAATAGCAAAGAATAAATAAAGAAAACTAAGGTCACCTTTGTATATTGACTCCGAGTGATTAACACTTTCTCGCATATCCTAGTCAGTGCAGCAAATCTTATCCGACAAACTCTCAGTTTTAATTATTACGATATCTTGAGAGTTAGAAAAAAAAAATTCAATACTTTTTCCAATGCTTGAAATAATTTTTTTTTCCTAAAATATTTGGTAATTTTTAGTAAACGTAACGATGTTTGAACATAATTTAATTTCTATTAATCTGCACTCATAGCATTTTTGAAAACTTTGTTAGCGCCTAAAAAAAAACTTGATTTATATATATAATTAGATACATATAATTTTCAAAATCTCTGAGATCTGGCCATTATTATCATCAACCCAAATTACTTAAAAAATGAGAATTGCAACATTGGTAACTTTTTATAAAATCACCACTACTATTTTAGAAGACTTTTACATCCAGTCAGTTTAATGTTGCGATTGTAAATGAAACAAGAAATTATGTGTGAAATTGTGAATACTCTTCTAGGGAAAGAACGTCAAGTTTTTTAGTCATTACTCAAGAAGCGCGGTAATAATGTAATCAGAAAAAATATCTGTGTAATATTTTTTCTATTATCACTTTTTTCGTAGTAATAGTGAGTTTATTGACCATAAAAAGGGACAAATTTAAACTCGTAACAGTGTTACATTACAAATTACATTTTTGAGACTTTTTTGCGTTTTATTTCATTGCCAATTAGCCATCGTCCGAATTTCTTCAGCGTGGATTGACTTCTTTTTTTTTGCGTGTCGACTATTGTTTGTATATAAATTACGTAATTAATTAGGTATTATTTTTTAAATTAATTTTAAATTAATAAAAATGTCACGAATTCGGTAGTATTTGTCAATGCTCCAACTTATCTTCACAATTGGGACACAGAGGAAACTCTAACGGCGCGATAATTTAAAAGGAGACGGTTTTTAAAACAGAATAAGGCCGCCGATATTCGATATACGGAAAAAAAAGTGAAAGAAAATAAATAAAATACAAAATCGTGTCTTTGTATCTGTCGTACTTGGCGGTTAAGGTTCAAAGCTGTTTCCTGAAAAAGCTTTTTACAATCAAATTCATACTGTGTTACTGTCCATTATAATTTTTTAAAAAGGTATTTACGCTTTTATCATACGTATGTGTTTGTATTTTTACGCATGTAATTAACAAAATGATATTTGGATGCTCTGGTGCGATTTTATGTCCTTTCCTTCCTCATATAGAAAGCTTTGGTTTCGTGAAAAAAAAAATTTCGGAGATTTTCATGTCAGGACACCCAGACGGGTTCAAAACGTTGAGGAAAGTAATTTACAAAAAAACGTCCGGATAGATGCGTGTGTGTGGCCGACATGGAAAATTCAAACCGTCATACCTCAAGAGAACCGCTTTAACAATCGAGCCGAAATTTGGCACATCTATAGGAGAGATGGACAGCTCTGTTTGAGAAAAGTTAAAAAAAAAAAATCAAACACCTGTTCAAATTTTATTCAATTTTGCATTTTTCGAAAAATATCTATTCGCGCTCTAGTTACCGCAAGTTCTTAGCTATCGAGCTAAATAATTTAAAAAAAAATAAAGCTATATGAAAGCACGACTGGTATTGAATTTGGGATAAATCGGGAAATAGGTTTGAATTTTATGGTATTTTGAATTTATTGAAAAATAATATTTTCCTCTAACTCAGGTCAACTGAAACTAGATCATTTGAAATGTGAAAAGAGAGCAAGATATGATATATAAACAGCATTTATTTATTTATTTATTTATTTATTTATTCATTTAAAACAAGGATGCAAAATAGAGCACATTGCTTCGTCATAACTTTTGAATGTTTACAAAGCTTCCTCTATATTACGTTACTTTCTTATTGAGGTAGCATTCTAAACATTGAAACATTATGTTTAGAATGCAACAGAATACAAAGTTCTACTTTGTATTCTTTTTTATGTGCTGTACCGACTATTATACATACCTATTTTATAGATAATAAGATTATACATGTAAACATTAGAATACACATAAAAAAATACTTATATTGTAGTAAATACACTATGTTTTTATAAAGCATAAAAATGCGTTGGGTAACTTTGAAAAGTTTAAAATAAGTAACTTTTATCGATAATTCATTCGGAATCCTTACGAGGATGTAAATATAAATGAAACAGACATACCGCACCAATTGTCTATTACAAATATGGTTGCCAACCGCAAAACAAACGACAAAGATTAGCGGGGTCGCGAGCTTGCTGAATAAGGCGTTCCACTTGTCCAGAAGTGCTCAATGTCAATCCGTCCGTCGTCCCTCGTAGCTTGTCGTCGATTCTCAATAACGCTTTTTCCGCAATTTCATTCGTCTTCTTTTTGTCTGTAAATTATTATTGATATATATGTGTAATTGATTATTTACCAGATAATGAATAATAAATACAAGATAATAATTACCTTGATCGTCAGTGGATCCGCGGGTGAATCTACTATTAGAGCTTTCGAGTTCGTTTGTTTTTACCGGTGTTATGGCCCACGAGAAAAGCGGATCATACAAAAGAACTTGAAGCACCGTTATAAGAGTTTTACGCCTGTCTCGTAATACGGTGACAGTCTCCTCGCAACTTCGTCTCATCACACCTTCGACACCGCATATTCCCATTGCCACGACCATATCACGAGTTAGTCGGAACGGCACCGTTTCCGGTATCGCCAATACTTTGCCTTGAGCGAATGCTATCCCTGCATGACAAAAAAAGAATGCTCGCTCAAGAAAAATTATTTTTATTCTTTCTTTTGCTTCTTGATAGAGAAAGCTATGTTTTTGGGAAAAAAAAAAATTCTTGATTTTAATGTCAACATACTTCAAATAGTCTAAAACGTCGAGAATTGTAATTTTTAGTCGGCGTTGGGATGAATGTGTGTGTGTGTGTATGTGACGAAAAGGACGTTAAGAGGATAACTACCGCAACTTTCGGGTGATCGAGCTGGAACTTTGCACGCGATTCGTGTTACCACTAAGGTTGTTTGGTATTGAATTTACCTCGAATCGGTTGAGGGATTCAAAAGTTATCATTTATTACTTAAATTTTTTTTTTTAAATGCTATAACTCGAGACCGGTTCAAGTAACTGATCTAAAATTTCGCATAAAACTTAAATAGATGTGTTAATACTTGATGCTGAATTTGAGAAAAATCGATAAGGCAGTTAAGATTTCATAGAAATTTGCATTTTCGTAATTTTTTCGAAAACGCTATAACTCGAGAACGGTTTAAGCAACTGATCGAAAATTTTGCATAAAACTTGAGTAAGATCAACTGTTGTTTGTTTTGTGTTGTTGCACTCGTAACTACCATAGATATAGAGATAACGCATTGAAAAAAACTGCTTATTCAAATAAAAAAGTTTCGAAGTAGAACTTTGCACATTACTTCCTCATTAAATTCCATTTTTACACACCTTCCTCTCTGAGGAAGCCAAAAATAACAAATAAGCTTCCTCGTAGAGGTGACTTTGCAGAAAATGGAAATTAATGAGGAAGCAATGTGCGAAGTTCTACTTTACTTTTTTCTTAATTTATATTTATTTTGTCTTGCAAATTAAGTATTATTTCAAAAGCTTTAAATAGTATTTTTTCTTAATATTAATTTAAATCACAGAAAGTCAATATTAGTTTAATAAAAATGGAGATATTCCGTGAATAGAAATATTTATACAGATATTTATAAAAATTAGATAATTCTTACCGAAATCGATGTGTATCACTTCTGCAGTTGTTTGATCAATCAAGATATTGTTAAAGTGTCGATCTCCCAAACCCAACATGTAACCAACCATAGAAGTTGTAGCCACACTGAAAGATACGAAAAATCAGCGTTACTATTGTTGTTGTATTTTAGTATTTTAATGTAATTAATTTTTATCGTAAAAACTGCTAATAGTAAAAAAAAAAAAAATTAAGTAGCGATTTGCAATCTCTGCTGTTGGAAAAAGCTTTGTTTAAAATACGATTTAGATGCGATTTAATTTTGTTTAATATATGGCGTGAGACGCGACAGTGTTTCTTGTTATGTTACCGGATGCCAGAACGAATTAAAATTCGTAATATGTACGCACAAGGTTAAATACAAGGGTATACACTTTAATACGCACTTCTCACCTATACTAGCTAGTAATGTAATAATTACGTATAATAGTACAGAGTAACGAGAAATTACCTTCGAGTGTAAGCTAGTCTCCTCTCGAACCACATCTCGGCCGATGGATATTTTTCCATGAAGAAATGATGGAACGCAGGATGTAAATTTTTGCAGCACTCCAAGAATTTTGCTAGTTTAACATTTCGCGACTCGTCCTTAACACCCTATTTTTTTTAAATGTTATTATTATTAGCAATTCACGTAAAAAAAGTGTTTTATTTTCTTGTATTCGTAAATATAAATATGTGCAAAAAATACTATACCTTTGTTTGTGTATAATAGTGTTCTGATGATGGAAAAAATTCTCAGGTCCGAATATTAAAAAAAATTGTAAGAAGATACTCATACTTTTAAATGTCATTTTGTGTACATTTTCAATTTCTTTTTTTATCAATTTACTCCTACATTTTCTTATAATCGGATCCTGAGAAAAGCTAAAGATAATACGTCGAACGTACTCACTTGTAATTTCTTTCTGCATTCGGATATGCTCCAATCGTTCGGATAATACTTTGTGTGCATACCGGGTTTTCCTCCAATATCGGTCAAAATATGCGAGATCGGTAAAGTATTTTGACACCATTCCAATATACCAGATCTTCGTGAAAGCGGTACAATCTAAAAATGAGTAAATAGACCGATATTTGACTTAGACTATGCTAACAAACGTAACGTGATTTTTTTTATTATTCTATGTAGTCGTAAATGAGACAACATCTGACCTTGTACGTTCGGATGTGCAATCTCCTGCGTTTAGTTTCCCTACTCGCCTTCAGCATCGAGTTCATGACCGTACAAACTTGTTGCATAACAGCGTCTTGTCTTAGATCGTCTTGGCCCTAAAAAAAAAAGTGGCAAAATCATCTCGAGCCTACTTTTTCTTGTATTTATATTTTTCAAACACATATAACAATTTTAAATTCGATCAAGTGATGAATTTTTGAGATTAAAGAAAATTTAAGGTAACTATAGGGGAAAAAAATGGTTTGTTACTTTGATCAATTGTCTCCTTTGAATTCCATCAGTGCCAACGCAGATTATGTTCTTTGGCGCATTAACTCCCCCTGGAAACTCGAACTTCGTTTCGTATTCGAGTATACCAACTATATTGTCATAATTTCCGCTTGGATTTACGTTCAATGTTATTGTCGGTACAATTGTGTGATTGAAGTTACGGATTCTGATTATGGCTTGATTGCGGGGAATGCTGTGAGGTACGCCAGCTGAGGAAACAGATTTAATTAAATCTCTGATGATATAATAAGTGGTGCCAATCAACATGGCAATTTAATCTCAATGGCTTCAACATTTCCTTTCGTGCTTGTTATTCAAATTACAGTAATATACAGTTCTATCACGAGAATTCCAATAATTATATTAAAATGTTTGTGAATAATGCAGTTGTTCATTCAATATGTTGACTGTGCTGACTCAGCGTTTGTAAAATCAAGTGCCCGTCTACAAGACGAGGCATTGTAAATATTCGTTTATGAAAAAAAGGAAGTTTTCTTGTCATTTATCAAGAAGCGCGCAAATAATGTAATCAGTGAAAGTATTTTTCTAACATTTCTTTCCATTTTAAATATTTTTATTATTATTTTAAGTTAATAAACATTTTGCGAATTCAGTTGTATTTGTTAACCCTCCAACTTATCTTTGCACTTCGATCATAGTGGAAGCACTACAAATGTTTATGAATAATGCAATTGTTCACTCAATGTGTTGACTATGCACTCAGCGTTTGTAATTACTCTGTCTATTCAACCACTTTTTTCTGATTCTTGCAGATATCTATCTTCAGATTTTGTACTCCAATATTTCAGAAGATTTAATTTAATTTCTTTTTAATTTAATTTAATTACTAATACTTTTTATTTTTATTATTACCTAAATCCGGCTAATTATAAGAAATATCTGAAGGCCAGAAAAAAATCGCTGACTTGACAAAGAATTTCTCGTACTTGAAAAGGTCCTGATAGATTCTTCAATAGAAGTTTCGAAATTTGTTGGAGAAGCATTGAAGAAAAAGTATCGACAAAGATAAACGAATATCGAATAAAGATAATATGAATATCGTAAAGATTGCATTTTTTATTCTTAAAAATAAAAAGGCACTTGGGTGAAACTTACATCCTTTCGCCTGTGCCGGCGGCACTTTGTAATAAGCCAGCATTATCAGAGCGTGAGAGAGTTGACTAATTTCCTGAATTATCGGACGAATTTCCGAATGTATGAGCTTCGAAAGTAGCGCCTCAGTTGCAAGGATTCGCGGTTCCGGTCGCGTTTTCGAATTCTTTTGTGAGCTTCTCTCCGACGGCTGAAATTCCTCATCCTTGAATGTGTTTTTCAATGCAAGTAAAACTGGCAGTGTATGATGCGGATGTTCCTTCGCGCAGCGTTCCATCAAATCGTTTATTTTCACAGTAAAATCATTTTTTACGTTACTCATGTGCGGCGCAACTTGACACAGTAGTGTGATGAATTTGTAAGATGGGATTCTCGGGAGATTTTCTTGTAGTATTTTATTTAGATCATCGTGAAAAGGATTGTCGAGCCACAGCGATACCAAACGAAATATGAGGAGATCGTGGTCATTGCTTTCTTTTAGGGTCAGTAGATAATTGCTAGAATAAAATAAAATAAAATAAAAAAGGATGCAAAGTTGAACTTTGCACATACCTTACTCATATTTTTTAATTTTTACAAAGCTACCTCTATGCGGAAGTATGTTCACCTATTTTGACTTCGTAATAGAGGAAGCTTTGTAAAAATTAAAAAATAATGCGGAAGCAATGCGCTAAATTCTACTTTGTATCCTTGTTTTACGTAAATTTAAAAAGTATTTTGTGTTTATATATAATTCCTTGCTTACTTTCCACGACCTTTTAAAATTAAAAGTTCAACATTTCTTATATCTTAACAATTAAAATACGATTGTGAATGCAAAAATATGATGTTTTACAAAATAAGATAAATTGAAGACCGCTCATTTACGAAAGAACAAAACTTGTGACTTACTTTATTGCCAAAAGTAGGTACGTATCTTTTTCTTTCATAATATCTTCCAATTCGGAAGCATCGTCCGTCACTTGTTGCCGATAGGTGATTATTGCCTCTGTCTCATCGGTATTCTGAGACGACACGATATCACTCGTCTTCGCTTCATCGTTGTCGTCGTGTTTTGAGTATTTTACCAAGCTCTCATATTGTGCTGATTTTGTGAATCGAATTATCTGCTGATACTGGGCATCGGCGAATTGACCAAGATCCGCTTGAGCGTCCGTTAAAGTCTTGTTGTCGCTCGGGGATGGAGTTTCGAGCTCCAAACTTGTCCTGACAGATTTTTCGTAATAATTCTTTATAATCACCTGTTGAAAATAAAAACAGTAGACAATACTTCAAGCTAATACTTTTAATACTTTTTCTACAGCCATCTGGAAACAGATTCAACTTTTTGGAAGGTGAATTAACCTTTTTTTTAATCATAAGTGGCGATCTTAATATTGCTCAAAATTTTACAGAATTACAAAAGAAATTATACTTACAAACTACAAAAAAATGCTTACTAAATAAGTGTAGTTTGTCATTCTTAGTTGAAAAAATATCTACAAATCATTTCGAATTTTTAAATCTCATTTTTTACACAGATTTTGTTTTTGCATTTTTTTACGAGATGAATTTCAGTTGAAGTATAAAATTCGAAAATTGGAAATACTTTGTAGATGTACCTGAATCTCCCAACAACTTTTGAAAAATATACGATCTCAAAGGCAATTCCAAATTACGATAGCGTACTTCCTATGAATCGAGAAAAAATACCTGAGGATTTTCACATTTTGTTTCTGCCATCCAGTTTCCATAGATTCGCAGAGCTTTAGCGCGCAAGCTTGCATCCAAAGAGGGCTTCTTAATAAAATCCCTCAGAAGATAACGACTGATATTTTGTTCATCTTCTTTCCAGGCCAACAAAGCTTTTTGATAAGTGACCTTATCTTGCGCGGTTTCGGACAGGTCCATTTTCTCGGCCAATGTATCTACGAAAAAGAAATACCATCCTAAATGATCTAGTTTCGGTGATAGATAACAATTTCCGACATTGTGCGTACTTTACCTAAAGCGCGTGACGCCATCGACAGATATCCTTGCTTTTCAGCAACCTGGGCAATTTTCAAATGGGTGCAAATTAGCAAACGATCCATATCAGAAGCCGCAACATTGCCACTAGATTTTCGAATTTCAAACAAAGCAAGCCTCTGTGACAAGATTTGTTCGACGTACTGAAAATCGTGAGTATCAGAAAAATCTTCTTGATTCCACTCGGCAATTGATTGATTATTATATTCATAAGGCTTGCTCATATAAAGTACAAACTGTTCGACTTCTCGAAGCATTTGCAATTTAGACAATATCGAGTATATTGTCTGACTGCATTCTGAAAAAATTTAGTACAAGTATTTTCGCTAAAAGTAAAAAACAAAAATGATTTATCAAAATAATCCTTGAAAACTTATTTACCCAAAGTTGTTTTTCGTAGCGTCTTTACGATACTTGTGCGCGCATTTTTCAGAGCATTCGTCAAACCGACGAAATTGCCGTCGCGCAAACACTCTAGTGCATGATAATGTGAAGCGTGATAATCATGAGTTTTGAAATTGTTTGAAGTAGCGAAATTATGTTCAACGGAGTCGGCCACTCGATGCGATTCGAGTGCGCTCCAATCGGCGAGTCGCCATGCCGCTTCGTACTTAAAATCGTCGACATTATCGTCTTCTCTGTTAGGCGTATTGATTACAATTCCTAGAAGATATTGGTGACCCGATTGTTGAAGAGCGTTGAGCATATCTATAGACACAGAAATAAGTAGGATGACACATTAAATATAGGTAATTTAGAATTACCCATATTTAAATTATTAAATTAAAATAAAATTATATTCTCATGGACGTTAATGATCTCCGATTGGAAAAATATTCATTCTTATGTACAAATTTCTCAGCGATTTAGTAAAGATGTTCATGATTTTAGAGGAATTCAAGAAAGCAATACATTTTTTTTAATTAGAAAAAACCAGTTAAAACAAAGTGTTCCAATGCATTTAGATTGACAAAAATATATTTTTTCGTCGTATTAGATATTCCTACATTACTTTCATGTTTTTCTAGACTCTTTTATTTATTTGTATTTATTTTAATACTTCTTTAAGACTTGTACTGCTTACACTATATTTTTGTACACTATATTTTTCATTAAAAAGCTGAAAAATATGGTGTATTTTTTTATCGTTTTTTTTTAATAATGACCATAGTGATCGCGTTAAATTAAACGTGTAGCAACGAAACAATAAATTTGTTTACCGCGTCGAGTCGCGGTAGCCGAGAAATTGAGTTCCATATCCTGCTCGAGCATAACTTTATCCCACTGTCTGAGATGCGTGTAATGCTGTGCTCTGAACGACGAGTCAATTAAGTCCGAGAGTCCACAGCCATAAATTGAATCCGGATCGCCGATATGCAAATAAGCTTCTCTGATGATATGTTGCAATAATCTTCCAAAATGTGGATTGATTTCGTAGATGGAATCAATCGCCGATATCCAACTCCCGAGTTCTTTTTCGTGAACGTTTTCCGTTTCTTGAAGTAGTGTCTGGCATGACAATTCAGCATAGAGAAGAGAGGAAAAGTATGCCGAAGAGTAATCGGCAGCGTTGGCGATAAATAGATAATTAAAGCTCAGCAGTATATTATTATTGATCGAATATATCCTCATGAAATTTACAATGCTGAGCATAGAACGAACGCACTCGTGGCTCTGTGAAACGTCCTTGTTGTTGTTCTTACTAGTTTGAATCGGACTATCAGGAGTAATAATTATACTTGAGTCATTAGTCTCTCGAATAGATTCAAAGAGATGTAAAAAGAAACGATTGACACAACTGCAAAGATCATTAACTAGTGCAATTTTCGTGCTGATTAATAAATTAACGAGCCGCGGTAAAAGCATCTCGGAAAATTCAACGCTCAGTTTGCAAACTGGCTTCAAACCTTTCGCGTAGAAATTAAGAAAACAATCTAAAATCCTCGAAGTTATTTCGATGATCCATTTCGAGTAGTTATCATAAGTCTTCGGTATCCACAAATCGTTGGATTGATTTATCAAAATATCCAAATGTTTCACGTCGATGCGTATCGCTACGCGTGCCGTGGTCTTTTTGTTCCAGCTCGTGAGAAATGGATAAATGTAATAATAGAGAGTAGAATTTTCGTTTTCGTAGAGTAGCATAATCGCCTCATTGAGATATCTTTTATCGGTAAACTTTGAAGCCCAACTCGTGGAAAAAATTGTGTATAGCGCATCGGCACTTGCTTTTCTTAAATCAATGTTATTATCAACGAGATACTCGGACAAGTGATTTATAACGTTGATAGTAAAATTCTCGATTAAGCCACGTGAATCGTTGTCACGTTGTCGTTCTTTGTCGTATCCTTTGTCAGGATGTAAGATAATAGTCGTAAGATCAGCGGGACCAAGTTCTCCCAAGCATTTAGCAGCCTCGAGTGATATATGAATGTCGCTCGATCCTGACAGTTGCACAAGCTTGTAGATCAATCTGTGAAGCGTACTCGAAGCACAATCTTCAGCAAAGCCTCGCAATTTCTCAAGCTTCCTATACAATTTTCGTAACTCATCTTTTCTCATTGACAACTGATTGTTGAGGTGTGAAAGTCCTTCAAGACTGCAGCACAAAGTTTTCTCATTAATGGCATTCAAAAAGTGTTCAATTTCTTTTTGCAGACTGTAGACTCTGTTCGTGCCGTATTTTAATTCGTTGTGGACTTTTTTAATCTCTTCGAAAGCCTCTTCGTTAGGGAACGAATCAAGTTTTGCGATTGCCTCAGCCAATACTTGTCTGTGTTCGACAATCAAGTAACGAAGCAAATTAATCGCTCCTTTTACTTCTCCACTTTGACATATCGGGATAAGGTTCGAGACCGTAACGCTCAAAATTTCTTTAATTTCATCAGCTCGAATTGGCAAAGCAGCAGAAAGAAATTTCTCGAAATACTCGCAAGCCATTTCCGATAATAAAGTTTCTTCTTTGATAAAATCAAGGAGCGAATGTACAACGTCTCTCACTACGTAATGTGACATTTCATTGAAGTAGGATTTTGAAAGATTCTCAATGACACTCGTGTAAAAGTAGGCATAACGATAAAAAGCTTGAGGCTCGTAGTCCGTAAATTTTACATCGTAAATATTGCACGATAGTGTCAGTAAGATTTTTTGCAAAACACTCGGACGTCGTTTGACTAGATTCTCGATAAAATAGTCCTTTTTGAGTGAAAGGTCTATTTCTAATGATCGAAAACATTGCTCGACAGTTTCCTTATTAAAGTTCGGCCCATTTTCAAAATTCGTCAGAGTTACGTCAGTTTTGAACATTGTGTTAAAATGTTGTGGATCGTAGAGTTTTTTCACAATATCCACCACGACTTGAGGCAATTTTTCGTCGAGTAAATCGGTAAAATTTTTCACGTTAGAAAATTCACCGATATTTTTGCGTAATCTATCGTGTATTTCTGTCGCATAAATCGCAACAGCTTCAGCGGAACGATTCGACGTGGCTTGAACTCTCATCGACGTAAGTAACGACATTATTGGAGCAAAACAATCTTCGATAGTTAGAGCAAAGGAAATTTCAAGATTCCTACAGAGATTCTCAAGTTGATTAAACTCGAGTCTCTGCAATTTAATCTTAACCACAGTCTCGATGTATCTTTTCAAAAAATCTTCAAGGGAATCGCAATCCGTGAGAATCCACGGAAATCTTTCAAGTGAGTAATCAGCCTCAAGCCAATGAGATATCAATTTGTGCAAATTCATTTCAACCAATCGACGAGGCCAGCTTTCGCTGCTTTCGTCGTTTTTCGATCTCGACAAAAGAAGAGCTCGTTTTATCGTTGTTCCTTCAATGTCTCTCACAAAAGACAAGTCAATAATTGCGAGTAAAGCTTGACTGTGCAATTGACGCGAATCATTTCCTCGTATAACAGCTGCGTATAAATAAATAGCAGTGATTTTTCTCATCGTTAATTCGTCCTCCGTCAACGACGACACGTTTAAAGTAAACAAATCCGCAACTGCAATGATTATTTTTTCCAAAAATTCAAGCTTCCAACGAACGTCCAGTTGTTTTGAAGAAAAAACTACATAGAGAGCTCGCACAACTTGCAAACGTACAACGTAAAACGGATTTTTAATGTATTTTATCAAATGTTGAATTATCGGTTGCGACGCGTCGGTTACTCTGCTAATTTTCCATTTTATCAGCGGATTAAGACGAATCAATTCTCCAAGACATTTAAGGAATTGCACGTAAACAGGAGCACCATAATTTTCATTGTCGAGACGTTTGTTAATCTTGCTTAAAATGGCCACGAGCGAATCGATACTGCGAATCGATGACGATGATTCCGCTGCTTTTATCAAGTGCGGAATTACCTTTAATACACCTCTGGCGGCTCTTTCGTCTTCTCCGCGAACATTCAAAAGTTGCTTCACAAATTCTATCGTCATTTCGAGGAAAATTTCGCTTCTCGAAGCTTGATCGGACAAACCGAATGCTGTTAAAAGTTTTAAAGCTCTTCGAATACATCCGCCGTTTCTCGTTGTACATCGACAAGTATCCATCATTTTTATGAAGTTCTTTAGAAGTGATATTTGACACGCGGTTAATTCTTCGCCAATCTGAGCGCAACAGTAATACGTGAGAATATTTTCAGCGGAATTTCTCACGCGTAAAATTGCCGAAGGTTTTCCGTCTTTTTTACCACGG
The DNA here is from genome assembly GCA_964016905.1 of Perithous albicinctus. Lineage (NCBI taxonomy): Eukaryota > Metazoa > Arthropoda > Insecta > Hymenoptera > Ichneumonidae > Perithous > Perithous albicinctus. Next base: position 7,331,946 of record OZ024695.1, read on the forward strand.
GAATCTGCAATTTTGCATTTTTCCGAAGCCTTGACTGGGACAAGGTTTTTAATATGTTCTATGAAATCAATTGACATCAATTGTATGATAATTTTCTCAATTTTCCAGTGATATCGAGTACGATACAATCTTTCGAGGGCTTCAATAGGCTCCTCCGATTGCTCATTATCTGTCTGGCAGGACGATGATATCAATTTATTCGTTATAAAGTCGGACAATATATTTTTGTAAGCTTCGCTGAATACTCGGACTAATCTTGACATATTTTCACTCTCAAATTCAACGTTTAATTCCAGAAAGTTTGAAAGTATTTTTGCTACAGTAGTTGCTTTGGTTATCCGTATATTCATTTCGGTTTTGTCGGCCTGTGGACTTGTCAAAAAGTCGGTGAGAGTATCGATAAGGGTGTCGAAAATGTTCTCGACAATTTCGCGAATCGCCACAGGAACTTTTGTCTCGTCTGTTTTTGTTTCTGCAGCTTCGTCGAAAAAATTATGTCGAAATATCAACGCCAAATTACATCTCTCAATTTCGTTCGTGGCCTTTGATTCCCAGTTATCCAAAAGCTCGCTTTCTAGGGTGCTTTCGACGTCATTCTCTGAGCTACGAAATCCTCGTTTGTGGGACGATTTTATCGCGAGTTCGGTTAGTAATTTACCAAGAGAAACTACGGGTATTTCGGTTGAAAATTTCGAAGAAGGGATTTCCAGAGCCCATTCTAATAGTGAGCTCCTTATAGAAAACTCGGGCTTCGGGAAATCTGAGTTTCCGTGGTTGGAAGATTCAATCCTGGATATCGGTGTGTGTGTCCAAAATTTTAAAAGCGTTTTTACACTCGAAGATGACCAACCGATCGATCGTTTGCTATACAGACGAAGAAAGTCGTGTGGATTCGGAATACTTCGTTGTTGTATTATCGACTGCAATAACTCGTGACACAGTGCTTCATTTTTATTCATACTCGATGCTCTAAAAACAAATTAATTTATGAGCATTAAAATGGCTAAAAAGGAAAAGTTTTAGGTGCTATCGAGTTGCTCATTTGTGTTTAAAACCGAGATTTGGGTTAATAATTTATACTGTCACAAAAATAAAAATACCTGATACTTCAGATATTTTTATTTTATTTGCTATATGTATTTATCAGCTAGCGTATTATCTAACTAAATTTTAATCATCATTGACGCAGTACTAAATATCGTTCGTAGCTCAAAATCTTTGCGATAATCATTTGTGGCCAGCCGAAGTTGGATATATGAATAAGCAACTTAACAGCTTTAAAATGTATTCTTTTACGTTTTTTAAGGCTAAATAAATCATATTTACCGTAAAACTGTCTCCCATATCTGTTGCCAGCATGTTTTCACGCTTTCTGTCTCTTCAGCTTTGTTGTAGTGTTCTTTTTCGTGTATAACAAGAACTGTCGTTAATTCGCACAAGCTACCCAATATCATTTCGTTGTCGAGTGAAGCTCCTAACAGATCTGTAACGATCTTCAAAAATGCTGGGTAATCGCTCGACTTCAAAGTATCTGGATATTTTTGTAGCAATACTGTGAGAATTTGAATAAATGGCCAGGTATATTGAAGATCGTTTTTCATGATCAGCATATCGATTGGCCTTTCAAAAGTCATAGTAAGACGTCGAGATTTACGTGGATGATGCTCGTCCTGCGTAACAATACGACTGGACGTTGTTTCTGCGAGATACGTCGCATCCTGCAATATTTGCCTAAAAACTGAAGTAAGCCATTTCTGTCAAGTGTTTAAAAGGACAAAAAGGGATTTTTTTCGAGATTCCACATCAAGATTTTTGCGTCCATTCACTAAATAATTTAAAAAAAAACAGTAATTTAAAAAAAAAAGGTCGTTATCGGGAATTTAAAAAATGGAATACCGATCAAATTAGTTAATCTTTTGAGTATTATCAAACTCAATTTTTCGTTAAATCTCTAATCGTTAAATCTCTAATTTACATTTTTCTTTTTCTTTTTAAATTAACATATTTTACTCTTCATCCGGTTCCTCGGTAAATGAGCACTAATATTAAATACTGACTAGTCAAATTCGTGGGTTTTTTCGAAATTTTAATATCTCGGCAGCACAGTACAGATTCTGCGAAAAGATACAAGAATCTTGTGTGTATTAAAAAAAGAAACTCAATTCCGAAAAGCAAAGAAGCGGTATACCTTCGCAACAAAGTTTCAAGAAACATGGCTCAAGCCTTTCCGATTTTATGTTTCTGATAATATTGCCATATATTCCACGAATTATGTTTTTCCATTGGCTCGAATCTCGGGCGAAGACGGCATCATCATCAAGAGCCATCACACCGCCCGGATGATGAATTTGTACAAAGAGTAAGAGCATTTTATACATTTCCGGACAGCCCTCCAAGCAGATGATCGGCGAGAGACTTTTTTCGCTGAATTCGCACAACGCGATACGGCACTCGGTGCCAATTTGTAGGCAAACCGTGTAGGTAAGTTTATACAGTTGCTTCAACATAAATTCTTTTCCTGTACCAATGTCTTGAAATACTTTTTCTGAAATTTAACACGAAAGTTTTTTTATTAAAAACTTAATTTTTCAATTACTCATCACGATTTTTCCAACTTATTTTTAAACCTTGAAACCATTGGAAGAGATGATTTAAATTGTTATACCCAGGAATGGCAGTATTTTTTTGACCTCCAGTAACAAATGAGACTGTGAACAACCAAATTCAACGACCAATCTCATTGTATCCAAAAGAAGGCTCTTAAATGTATCTGAGCTCTCTATGTACATTTGCATGCTCAGCCTGAATATTTCTCGCCACTGTTCAGCAGTGATTTTTAACCGATACATTTCATTGGTGAGAACATGATGGACAAGAATATTGATATATGTATCTTGATAGAGTTGGTAGATTTTATTTCCCCAAACTTGAAAGAAAATTGCCATAAGATCGTTACAGCTTAGCGAAACATCTGCTGTATTAGTAGCCAGACTTATTGTTTTGAGCATTAAACCAGAACAGCCGCTTTGAGCAATTGTTGCAGATTTGCCGCTTGAACTTTTTCCAGGTGGCTTTTCAGCTTCCTGAAGAAAAAAAAGAAAAAAAAATCCATTGTAAGCTAATTTTCACATTCCTCAATTTCTCTGCTTGCCAATATTTACCGACAGAGCAATGCGATGAATGGTTAGCATTATTTGATTCCATGATGTAGCACTGTAGAAGTCATTAGCTGTTTGAATGTTGATTGCTTTAATATATTCATCATTGGCATAAATGTTGTATAACTCTTGGGGAAATTTCTGTGAATTATAAAACACCATATTTTTATTAAATTTGGCTTAATAATATAGAGATGAATCTTAGTCAATTGTAGAGTTGAATTTTAACTGAAAGATATTATTTTTAGAATACTTTAATTTTATATTCTAGTTCACCTAAAGTTTTCTCTAATTTCTTTTTATAACTTTCAACAAATTTAAATCAGCTACAATTTATCTTACATCCATCAAAAACTATCACAAAATGTTTCTTTTTATTATATTGATAATAGAGAAAGAATTTATAGAAGTTCATCTTTTTTATAGTTTTTTTGGCGTGTCAAGAACATTTGTAAATGATTTTAAATTTTTTATTCTCTTATCCAGAAAAAGGTTAAATAACAAGTTAACTGTTTTTTTCACTATACATAAAAATTGTCAATTGTACAACCAAAATTAGGGTTTAAGTAATAAAATTAATTTTTTTTTTTTAATTTCAGTTTTAGATTAAACTGTAGACAAAATATTGAAAATACTGCAAAATACGGGTTTAAAAAATAATATGTTGTTATTTTATACTGCTCATAAATTTTCAGGAAATTCTCAGAGCATTATTTTGGGATACACAAAATTTTACAATTTTTTCAGGGAATTATTTTGGAATACACAAAATTCCATAATTTTTTCAGGGAATTATTTTGATATACACCAAATTCCAAGAATTTTTCACTGCATTATTTTGGGATACACAAAATTTTAGGATTTTTTCAGGTGCATTTTTGGGACATACAAAATTCCAGAAATTTTTGAAGATATCATTTTAATATACACAAAATTCCAGAAATTTTTCAGGGAATTATTTTGGGATACACAAAATTCTAAGTATTTTTCAGGGCATTTTTGGGATAGCGAAAATTCCAGGGTATTTCTAGGACATACAGGACATACAAGACTCCAGGATATTTGTAGAATACTCAGGATATGCAAGATTTCACGATATTCATAGGACATTCAAGATATTTCCAGGACATCCGGGATACACAAAATTCCAGGATATTCTGAGGGAATATCTGAGATACACAAAATTCTAAGATTTTTTTAAACACATTTCCAGGATTCACAAAAGTTGAGGACATTCAGGAATTCCAGGAACACTGGATTATCATGATTATACATTGTTACGACAGTTGAGGTTAGCTCACCCGGCGATCCGCCGCGCTATTGCTGTCTGCGAGTCGAAGAATTCCCCCAATTTTTAATAAGTGTCGGTCCATTTTTTCCGTCTGTTCTTCTTTATTTCCAAGTTGTCATGTCGAACGCAACCTCACTATTCCATTTCCTTCTTATTTTCCGAAATCCAATTATTCAATATTATCATCGAGGAGTAGAAACAAAAACAAAGTTTAGCAGATGTGAAGGCGATGTCGTATGATATGCTTCTCCTCCCTCAAATCGCATACATTGAAAGACATGTGTGTAAACTTTTGTATGAATCGCGGGATTATTTAAAATAGAAAAAAAACAAAACGCAAATCAAAACAATGACAGCCATGATCGTCAAATGACACGGTCATCTGACATAAAGAAAAATGTCGGAGCACGAGATGCGACGCTCTCTCACCGCGTCTTTTACATTAAATTATAGATTTGTGAGCATTCTGTAAAATTGACGATAACTTTACAAGCGTCAGAGAAAATAATATCACGGACGTTGTTTCTGTATATAAATCACAGAAGGAAACAGTAAAAATTAGCAATTTATTGTTGAATGATAATTGAATGAACAAGTAATTTTGTTTTCGTTGATAGATTTTGGAAGATTGGCGGCCCTGAGTTGTTAAAATATAGTTAATTATGTTAGTTACTATCTTTGCCGGTAGAGTTACCGGCTAATTTAGTAATAAAAACGAAAGTGAAAATATCGTAATTATATGACAAAAAAGAGGACAACAAGTTTGTGTATTCATTATACAATCTAATTATTGTCATTTTTACAAAAGACAAAAATGTTAATAACCAATATTCCTTTCTCAAAGTAAACATTTTTTGTGTTAAATATGCATTAAAAGTGTATTAAAAAAATGAGTATAAGTTTAATAATCTAATTTTTTCACTAGCTTACACAAAAAAATTGTAAATGACAAACCAATTTTTAGCAAAATAACAAATGATTTTCAGCTGTATACCTTAAGACTTTCAATAAAAATCTCAACATTGTTTCAATTTCCACCGCAAAAAAATTCTACGACAAATAAACTTATTTATTTTTCTCACTTCACTATAGTTTGCACATAGAAATAATAAGTGATAAAAAAAAAATTCTTAAAATAATAGATTTTGTTACTTTTTTAAAAGAATAATTTCTTTGCTGCGTACTTTTAAAACTTTAAGTATAATAAAATAAAATATAATTAAATAAAAATATTAAAATGTGGCGACAAATAAACACCGATAATTGCGCGGAATCAAAGTAAAAAAATACCGCCAATTTCATTATTAATTTTTTATTAATTACTACCAGCAAAATATAATGAATAAACTGCCGGATATTTAACAGGTAAAAATATCCGGCAATTTAACCGGTAATTTACCGTCTAGCATGAAAAAGTAGTGGGGGGCAAATGGGGGCAAAGCAAGCAGGCCTACCGCCGAATGTTTTGCCCTATTGTTCGGTAATGTCGTGAGAAGAATCGACGATGAATTTTTAAGTGATTTATCAAAGCAAAACGAATTTATATCGTTGATAATGATTAAGGTGTCGAACGGGATCAAGTGTCAGCGTTGCTGTAGACGAAGATTGCGGTAATATCGGATGTAAAGTGTAGATATAGTCCAGGGGAACCCTTTGTCATGGACATGCAGGCTCCCAATGGTTCGTATTCTGTTTTTCTTCGTAATAATCGCTATTCAAAGCTCCATCGGCCAACTGTTCGGCCGTCAACAATTGGTCATACCGTTGCATGCCATTATCCAAAAGCTTATTATGCTTTTTTTTTAAATCTACTTTTCGTTGCTTCGCAAGAAAAAAAAAGAAACCCATAAATGCTGCGAATTCTTGGAAAAAAAAGGTTAGCTGAACCGAAGGTTTTTAGGGACGCCTGGCGTCGGTTCCAGGAACACGATTCATTATCATTTGCCGCTCGTTGATTACACCACATGGATCACGAGAAATGTATTTATTCTTCCAACATTTCACTGATTCGATTATGTTTTGAACATGTCCCATGTAATTCCATTACTTTGAATTGTTCACTAAAAATTTCCTTTGCACTCTTTGAACTCAAACAGCTATGAAAATTTGTTTGTTAATTTGTAATTCCTCTTGATGCCAACTCATTGGAGACTGCAAAATTAATAAGTTTTGCTGGATATTGGTTTGACAATTAAAAAATTAAGACACTTCAGAATTTAATATTTTGTTTAACCATATAGCTCACTTGACAAATTTATAGAAGATTTAAGAGACTTGTTTGAAAACTAATGTGACTTAGTTTGAATGATGCATTAGCAAATTATTTTCTTTCAATACATATGCCCTAATTCAGTAAAGTATAAATTAAAAACAAAAGTTACAATCAAATCTAAAAATAATTTATTCTTTCTCATTTTGCTAAATATAATACTTTTGAAAAGGGTACTGTTAAATTTATTGTTTTTTTGCAGTTTTTTGCAGTTTTTAACTTACTTTGCACTCTTTAAAAATAAACAGCTATAAAGATTGACTTGATAATATGTGGTCTCTCCTAATACAAATTCATTACAAACAGAAACAAGCCGATTGTCTGACATTGCTAGCTGTCTATCAATTTGAATATCAAATTCTTGAGCATTTAATATTTTCCACTTCGTATAGTTTGCTTGGCAAACTTGTCTAAATTTAAGATTTGTTTGAAAACTTATAAGACGTACCTCTAACGATGAATCGGCAAATTTCATTCTTTACATTTAATATTTTTCATAATTTTGTGAAAACAAAAAATGTGTCTTTTCTCATGTTGCTAAAAAAATACTTTTATGTTAAACTAAATGGATACCATCAATTTTAATGCTTTGGATTGTCTATTCAAAATTTGCAATATATTCTTTGAAAACAAGCAGCTATAAAAATAAAACTTGAACAATTGATATGCAAATCTGTGATTGGTGATAGTAATTTATTATAAAAAGAATAAGTGGTTTCTTTTTGGCTTTGCTTAGTTTTTTTTCTGTTTATTAATTAGACTTAGAAAGAGAGATTTAATAGAATAATATTTTTCTTTCCATACAATTCACTTGGCATTCTTTTACAAAATGTATAAATGTTGCAGTGTTTTGCATTAATCAAAAAAATATTAAGTTTTTAAGAAGTATTTCCACAATTTTTGTTGGTTTTATTGACAGCATGTGTTCTTAAGAAATAAAATCATTCTCAGGTATGATAGAAAAAATAAATCATGTTTTTTACCCAGTTTTTAAAAAGATGGTATTAAAAGCTTATTTTAATTACCAGATAATTAATGATTGATTTATATATTTTAGAGATAATACTTCAAAACTTTGTGTGTATAATATTATTAAATGGTTGAAACTTTTGAACTAATATTATAAAAAGATAAACAACTTAATGAATAAAGCATATTTCAATAAACAATTCTACTTTTTAGAACAGTCAATTTAACAATCATGCTATATATACTGTGTATTAAATACATTTAATAATACAGTGAATGAAGCATAAATTAAAAGCACAATTTGGAATAAAACTGTCGATGGGATTGTGTTTTGTTTTTTTTTTTTTTTGTTATTTTTCAAAATTTTATAATTTTTTCCTATGTCAGGCCTAAATAATTGATTTGCCGATTAGGAATGGGTCTTTCTCTGAATTCAGTTTTCGCATCCATCCCTGGGATGCCCGAACTGGGGATGGTGTGGATGGGTGACATGATGGTTCACGGAGAACCTACTCACGAATTAATGCTGGATCCTCGACAAGCCGAGAGCCCGTTCTTCACTCATAGCTCTCATTCTTTTGAGGATATAAGAAATCATCAGATAGCACCTACGACTATGGTCAGATACATGCCTGCACAGTTTCCTAATGAATGTTCAGAACCTGATGAAGCTATGGAAGCTGTGGATACTCAGGAAATACAACAAGTAACAATGCAAATAATACACTCTAAAGAGGCAAAAATAAAATTAAAGCTGAAAAATTAGCAGTTTGATAATGCACATTTTTTTTAGGAATACGATCCTCAAGTGGAAGGTCGTGAAATGAGTGAATACCTGACTCTGGAGGATTATATGGGGGACGAAGAACGGGAACAGGTGGTGAATAATGCTGCGACTCAAACAACGCAGGACAATAGAAACAGAAAAATCAAGCCAATCAAACATCCTGGCCTAGTCTTGAAAACGCCTATTGCCTATCAGCCTCACACAGATCTGAATTTTATACCAATACGAAAGGATGGCATAGGTAATTAAAATCTTTGAATATTATCAATTTTTGTTGGCAGAAGAAAAAATCGTTGCAAAGAGTAACTTTGCCTCCTTTGAGAGAAATTATTGCTGCTCAATTTGAATTTTCTCATAGAGAAATCTTTATGTATTGATTACTAATAGACAGCAAAATTCTACATTGCAAGTTTTATGAAATTTTTCAAGTTCTTCCGTATTTTTTACGATCTCCAGTTCAAAATGTTACAAAAACACTAATTTTTACCAAAGTTCGAACAATTGAAATCTTATTTAAAAAATGAAATATTATAAATAATTAAAAAATAATCTAGTTATTAAAAATAATATCCTAATAGCCGTTTGTGAGAAATGCGGTGCTATCGGCGTCAAGCACGCATTTTACACGAAGGAAAGAAGATTCTGCAGCAGAGCGTGTGCTCGTTCTTCGGAGCATGCGGCGCCGACAGCGGATTCGACTTACAGTCCGTCGCATTCGGTCGATCAGGCAACACTAACAAATAATCCTGAGTCGCCGAACGAAGCTAAACCGGCGAAAAATGATGCAAGTCGAACTGCTTTTTTGATCAAATTAAATGATAACATAACGAAATCTAACTATTGTTAATATCTTTTATAGGAAGCTATTAAATCTGTTCAAGATGAATCTAGCGATTCCGCGGGTAAGAATAACGAGAAAGATAAGGTAGTGGCGGAACCAGTGATGCCTGAAGATTTGCCAGTGAGACGAAAACGAACGGCAGAAATGGCTGGATCTTACGATTGGACGCCACATTTGACGGAGCCGGGTTTCTGTGCCGCACCTGTTTCGTGCTTCAAACACGTATGTTCAAACCGTATTTCTTTTTTTTTTTACTTTTTACTCAGAGTCGAATCCGAATGATTAAATAATTGTAAAAAAAAAAATCAGGCACCAATTTCCGAGTTATGGGACAACATAACAGTCGGTATGAAAGTTGAAGTGGAGAATACGGATTGCGACGAGGTGTGCGAAGCATTTCCAGACTCATTTTGGGTTGCGACGGTACTCAGAATATCCGGATACCGAGCGTTGCTCAGGTACGAAGGTTTTGGCCACAATTCCGATAAGGATTTCTGGGTCTCGCTGTGCTCGAATGATATTCATCCGGTTGGCTGGTGCGCAACTATTGGAAAACCCCTCATACCACCCAATAGTGAGTATCGAAAAACGATATTTGACGCTATATGTTGTCGCATATGCGCTCACTCTCGGTAGCTTTTTAGTATATACTTTTATTTTTACTTTAAAGTTTAATGCAAATAAATTAGGGTGACCCTGAAAAAACTTTTAGCTTTTTCTTTTGTACAGATTTTTATCGACACAATGTTTTAAAAAAATGTTATGTTTCCCAGTACCCATAATGTAAATATTCACAAATTTTACTATATATTTTGAAATATTCGCAAATATTCCCAACATTTTCCTAAATATTCGTAATTTTTCTTGAATATTTGCAAATATTGCTAAACTTCGAAAATGTTCCCAAAGCACAAAATTTATCAAGAGTCAGCTTAGCGATTTGACGCCACGCCTTCAAAGAAAAAAAGCAATTGCATGAAAAATGCATTTTTTGAAATTAAAAACTTTTCCAGCAATCGCGAACAAGTACAAAGATTGGAAGGACTTTTTGATGCGACGTTTGACCGGTGCGCGAACGTTGCCAACGAATTTTTACAACAAAGTGAACGAGAGCATAAAGTCACGATTTCGTTGTGGTTTGCATCTCGAGGTGGTGGATAAAAACCGAATCTCACAGGTGAAAGTAGCCACGATACAAAAGATCGTGGGTAAGCGTTTGCACGTGAGATATTACGATTCACCACCGGAGGATAATGGCTTTTGGTGTCACGAGGATTCGCCGTTGATACATCCGGTTGGTTGGGCCAAGAGAGTCGGTCAGACGCTCGACGCTTATCCCGAGTACATGGAACGTGTGACACACTCGAAGCTCTGCGTCGACGACTCAATGGAGAGCCTATTTCACGTGCCAAAGAATCATCATCTTCATCTCGGCTACACATTTCGGGAAGGAATGAAGATAGAAGCGATTGATCCGCTTAATCTCTCGTCCATTTGTGCGGCCACGGTTATGCAAGTTTTGAAGGAAGACTATATTATGATAAGGATCGATAGTTACGACGAGGACGCAAGCGGTGCCGATTGGTTTTGTTATAACGTCAGTTCACCCTGTATCTTTCCAATTGGTTTTTGTGCCCAACACGGCTTGCCACTCACACCGCCGAAAGGATACGATCCTACGACATTTACTTGGGACACTTATCTCGCGGAAACAAATACCGTCCCGGCACCTGTGCAGCTATTTAATCGGGTAAGAAAAGTACCGAAAATCCTTCAAAATACACATACCTTGGACTTTCCTAAAAAAAAAAAAAAAAAAAAAATCAAAATCTAAACAATATTTAGAAATGTGACTAATGATTTTACCTATGCTGCAAATAGGAGATCGCAAATATAACGACGCTTTTGTGGTTTTAATTGGCAGGAAGTTCCGCAACACGGTTTTATCGAAGGTATGCGATTGGAAGCAGCTGATCTGATGGATCCAAGATTGGTTTGTGTGGCGACGATTACGAGGGTCATTGGAAGGTTACTACGGGTACACTTCGACGGTTGGGAGGATGAATACGATCAGTGGCTCGACTGTCAAAGCCCCGATGTGTATCCGGTTGGTTGGTGCGATCTCGTTGATCATAAATTAGAGGGGCCCCGTGTACTCACGAAAAACACTAGTCCTACCGGTGAGTGTAAATTTCATTGACACTTTATGACAGTTCATTGGTCTTTATTAATGCATTTTCCCCCGTAATTCAGTTAAAACACCAAGAGGCCTTAAACGTAAAGCTAAGCGAAAATTAAAGAAGGGCAGCAAGTTGGCTTGCGCAAAAAATATTTTAACCCGTCATAGCGAGCGCAGCAATGCGGTACGCGAGAGACAACGTGAATTGGAGCCGGCGCAAGGTACGAAAATCGAGAGGGATCGGGAACTTGAGAGTTTGCCGGAACAAGGCGAAAGGGAACCCGAACCTGCTCAAGAACCAGCTGGTCCTGATCAAACGCTTCCTAGTCCAACGAGTGGACAGGGCCAAGCGTTGAACGAAACACAGAGTGAAATTCAGAGTCCACCACCGCCGAAGGAGAGGACCGCCACCTCGTATATTAATGTGAGTATATTTTCTACATTTTTACAATATAAAATTGTACTCGTATAAGAAGTTTTTGAAGAAGGAAAGTTTTTGAAAAAGAAGAAAATATTCAGCGGATGACGGTCGTTGGAAATATTTACTTCAAAATATTTCAAGCTATTTACATTTCATCATACGGGCCCATAGGAAATGGGTCCATAGGTTTCATTTTATAAAGTACACACACATTTAAACATTTTTATCGATGAACGCAGATTATTTCACAACAAATATCAATTTTTTTTAGAGTAACATTTTAATAAATTTTAAATAAACTTAATTTTTTGCCATTTTCATTAAAAAAAAAATGGTCGAACATCTTATGCATGGCTCCACCGATTGTAGTTTTAAAAAAGCGCGGTTTATATTTTATCGGTAAACAATTATTCGTAATAGTGTTCTCATCATGTAAATAAATAGTCCGATTAGAATATAAAAAATTGCATTTTTTTGAGTTTTATTCTTTTCAAAATCATGTTTCTAAATATGCTCAATTTCTTTTTATAGATCTTTTACAATTTTTTAATATTCTTACGCAAAAATTTCCTATAAAAGTTCATTCATTTTCCAAATACTTTTAAGAATATATTCGACAATTGCACTATTAAAATTAATATAAAATATGTTTTTATTACTCGGCAGGTTACCTCGGCTAGTGGAAAATACATTCCGAGGTTAGCTGACGGATTACATAGACATACGGAAGCTGGTGACTTGGTGCCAGCCGAATGGAACGTATTCGACGTAGCGCAATTTCTACGCGTTAACGACTGTGCAACGTACTGTGACAACTTTAGTAAGCGTAAAATAGACGGTAAAACATTGCTTACCCTGACCAAGGACCAAATAATAGACCTAACAGGTTTCAAGGTCGGGCCATCCCTAAAGATATACGACCTCATTCAACAGTTGAAAATCAAAGTGAATCCAGCTCAGGAAAGGTTAAAATTAGGACTAAAAAAATTATTATAACAGCAGAGGTAGAGAGAGAGGCGAGAGCGTTAGCTTTGTTAGCTGACATGATAATCGTCAAGTTGACGATTAAGCGCGTAGGCTAGACATGGATTTACAGGTAAGGCGTGTGACTACGAATAAGTTTTTAGTTATCGTCGTGTAACTAATTTTTCAATAAGTTTTTGTACGCAATATGTACATCGTTTCGGTATAAAAAGGCAAATTTTTGCGAAATTACAACGTTTTGCTCTTGAGAGTGATCCATGTCGTCTTTTAACCTTTCGACATCCAAAATTAATCGAATTTCGAACCGAAACTGGAGGGTTCTGATTTCATTGTCTTATCGATTTAATTCAGATGATAATTCAATCATTCGAAAATATAATTGTCGACAGAAAAATTATATATTTTATTTTATTTTTTTCCAATTAATCAGAACAATATTTACACAATTCTGTGTAAATAATACATTTTGCAATCCTTTGGATGTCGGAAGATATTCTTGCAGATTATTATTTGCCAAATGATCAACTCGTTCCACAATGATGTAGCTAATCATTTAAAGGATATTCACGAAACCGAAGAAAATCGGCGAGTTATAAAGTACCGCGTTATATTTAAAGTTTGTACGAAAGTATGTACAAACTTCGAAGCAAACATGGAATGAATTGTTTCAAAAATTCACGAAACTTATAAATCTCGTTTTGATTATCTTGAAACCGGAATTAAATTTGTAACGAAATTCTTTCGATATTCACCTTCCTTTCTCGTGCATAAAGTAAAGAGCAAATAGAAATGCTTGTGACCCTCGTATTTGAATCTTTTTTTTCCTTTTAACATGTCAAAATTCGGTATAAAAAAGCACGCCACACCAATTTTTTAAATTCGTTTGGTCACAATTACCAACAATGTTATTCACTAAAAAAAACCACGTCGACCATTTTTCTGTTCAAAACAATTTTTTAGCCTACTTTGAAGATTAGCGTGAAAATACGATTGAAGTAAAGAATAAAACTTAAAAATATGGAAAATAGGGGTATTTTTTATTTTCAAGTTTTCGCACTTTTTTCTTTGCCAAAAGCTGTATTCGATTGTCAATATAAATTAATTCCAGCGAAGGACTTAAAAAACGTAGATTGTTTATATATTTCTCAGTAATGTATAATGTTTGTAGATTCATCCAAATTTTGAAAATAAGCGACTTTCTATGTCTAATATTTTTTTTTAGTAAAGATAATATGTTTAATGATTGTAACTAAACCTATGTGGGAAAAAATTGAATTGGCGTGACGTGTTTTTTTTTTTGCTACAACATACTAGAAGGGAAAGAAACAAAAAACGAGGGTAACGACCGTGTCGATTTGCGCTGAAATGGCCCACTAACGATAAATGTACTTTACATACGTTGCTGTCACATCATCGTCATATATTTCACACAAACAAACACACACACACATATATATTTATAAATATGTGAATTATTTTTAACGATATCCTCCTTCATTTGACCCTGAAACGGAAAATAGCCTTCGTAATATGCAATTCCGTGCTTTAAAATTGTGCGAATATGACGGAGATGCGTGTATCAGAATCGATCGAGAAAGAAAAAAGTGTGTGGTGACTGTTCTTAGATGTGAGAAAATTTAATTAAATAGTGCGTCAATACGAGAGATATTAATGGAGTACGTCGAAGCAATAGTAAAGAAGACATCACGTATTTCCGACGCGTATGAAAATAATAAAAAGTAATTAAACACAAAGGACAAGAGAGAGTGGGGGGGGGGGGGGGGGGGGGGGGGGGAGAGTATAGTGCGTGAGCGTATATCTGTAAATATTAATGAAAAATTTTAGCGATCTTTTTGACCCTGTAAATATTATAATAGCGCCGTGTCATATACAAAAGCTGCGCTTTGCTATTCGTAGCTGATACTCTGCAAAATGGGAACTACGAGTCTGCCATTAATGGGAAAAGTTGATCGATAACATCTCCGTTGATCCACCAAAACTACGAATCAAATCAGTAAAAAAAAAAACTTTATTCTTGTCTTTACCGCAGCAGATTCATTTTATATATTTATCTTTTAGATATTATTTGTTGTTACAATGAAAAAAAAAAAAGAAAAATAGATTTTCATCGGAGCTTCATTATTTTAACATTTCAATGGGACATCTGAAAAGCAGCTTTTTACATATTCAAATTTATTTATCAGGCCATTTATGAAGAACCACCGTAAAATTAACCAATCCATGTAAAATGGTACCTTCGATTTTAATCTGAAAAAAAAAAATACCGATTGTGGCAGTGAATATTATAAAGATTACTTGTACTGATAGTAATCTAATACTGTAGTTGGGACGGTGATTACAGTGAGTACATGCTACGTGTGCCACTGTGGAATCTTCGAAATTACGCAATATAACAATCTAAGAGAAAAGAAAAAAAAACAAATATACGAATATGAAAAATATATACAAGCAAAATTTTAATCCAATTAAGCAAAAAGACTTTCGGTAAAGATTATTTCTTTCACGACGAAATTGGTGGGAAATTTCGCGTGAGACTGAGCATAAAAGAAAAAAATTATCACGATGTCGAGCGCCCACGAAACGCAATGTACATGTACGTTTAAGTTACTTTAAGTTTACGTTAGCTCTCATTTGAAGCTTGTCACGAGGTGACTATTAATATTTTCCTCGCAGAAAGACATATGAGGCCGCTTCAGGCGTATGTGCCGTGAAAGGGTTACAAACTGCAGTATTTATGAAATGACTAGGATAAATATCAACTGTACCACCCTAAACCCGTCAAACCGTTTTATTTGTCAATTTGTATAATACATTTCTTTTCATTTTACTTTTCATTTTATTTTATGAAAAGAGATTGATTAAGAATAAATGTTTTACACTCATGCTGTAGAAAAAAGGATTTGCTTATAATCACTCATGTTGATTGTTTCGCTGCGAATATGAAGAATTCCCTATATCATTATGGTTCCATGATAGAATTCCACAACGTCAGAAAATAGCAATAAAAAAGCTGTAGTAAAAAAGCTCATGGCAATAATAATCACGAGATATAGAAAACAATAATTAAGATTTTCAAGCCAATTTGATTTAAAAAGGGACAGTTAAAAAATATCAACCAAAATAAATTCGTTTCCTGTTACGCATATTTCAATCGTATCGTGATAATATCTTTTTTTACTTTAATGCTGCGTGTAAGTTTTTTTTTTAGCAAGATGCAGCTCTCACAAACGATCAAACCATAGAACATTTATAAATTAAGTTTTTGTAAATATAGAAACCATGGTTTTTAGAGAATATAGACAAATAAACTGCATATTTTTATAAATAAATATTTGAATTACGATATTTTGTATTTTGGCATTTTAACGTTACGGTATTTTTATGTAGTATTTTTTACTGTATAATTATTGACTTGTGGAATTCTAGTATGTCATCGTATTGTTCCTGCACTGTCGTGCAGTGCGCTGACGTTTGAATCTCGCGCGTAAAACTCTTTCGAACAGGTACGTGAAGCGGATGCTAGAGGGCGATCGATGCTTCGTATGAAATGAAAAATAATCACAATATCAAAGCGTCTTATATTAGTAAAAGACTGGAACATCTTTAAAGCGACAAGAAAAAATTGAAGTTTTTTGACGTTGACACCTCCATCCCTTAAATTGCCTAAATGGTATGCCTAAAATTAATTTTAGGTCCACTAGGTACAAATTAGTTAATAACGACAGAAATACCGTTAAAACATATAAATATATATATTTGATTTTTCTTTATTCACCTCGAAACATTGCAAATTTTTAGTGGTTAAAAATGTCCTCCATTTCGAATGATTTGGGCTTTCGCATTTTTATTTAAAAAAGACCGGAATAGATTTAGATAACGTCTCATTTTTATGGGCTTAACAAATTGCATTTGCAATTTTTAATTGACATGAACCATGTGCAATTGCGATACACAATTTTATTCCCATAATTTTCCAATTATAGATTAACGATAATAGAAACCGTTAATATATATATTTTTTAAACTTTTATATGTAAAATAATAATTATTTAAACGACACGCTAATTTAAACTTTGTCACGTTATCAGAAAATGCACACGAATGGTGTGACGTCACGATGTTAGAAAGTGTTATAAATGTAAAATTTACGGATGTTTTTTTCTGATTATAATATTTACTAAAAATAATAAGACGGCTGGAATTATTGCCCTCCGGCAAAAGCAGATTGCTAAAAATTCATATGTTTATGTTGTGTGAATTTATCGAAGACATTTTTTGTCATATGTGTGGAGAAGAGCACGAAACACTGATAAGTCGTAATAGAGGTCATTTCGTGTTATTATCCTTACAACTGCAATTTTACGTGGTTTACTGCAGCTTTTACATACTCTGTAACGACATCGTGACGTCATAGCGCAGTTCGGGTGAACTCTCGAACTTTTTCGCGTGAATCTTTAAAAAAAAAACTATAACATTGAGTAATACTGATTTTTTTTCCAAAAAAAAAAAAAAATCAGTCCTGCAGAAAAGTGAACTTTTCGCTTACTTGCGAAAGGCGCACTTTCCCGACGTCGTACTTAATTTTAAACGTTAACTTTGTTGGCCATAGTGTAATACACAGCCTCTCGTCGTAATAATATCTACATATTGGATTCTCGATCCACATTGTGGGAGGGAGAAAACTGGCTGACTGTGTTGCAGAAAATTGTGACGACGACGACGACGACGAGGAAGACGACAAACGAGCTTGCTTCGGCTCTTCGTCGTCGCGTTCGTCTCGTTCGCATTATACGAGTTTGCGCAAACGCCGTCAAACTCGAGGAGTTCGTAGTACTACGTGTTTGACTAGTGTGCGTGTTCCTCATATTCACGCAGTGAGCGCGAGAGAGGGGTAGGTTTGCGTGCAATATGGTGGGGGATGCATACGAGAGCTCTGTGGGTATTGCAAAATGGGCGTGGCCTCCGCCAGCTGGCAGATGTTTCCCGCGCGGCCGTAGCATTCCTCTAGCGTAAAGCTACGCGTCATGAAACTAGTGCCTCGTAACTCGCGTCGATATCGCTCAAAATAATGCTTTCTCAGTACGGATTTTCATCTATATTCAAGCGGTTAAACTAATTGTGTATCTTATATGCGATAGTAACGTTATAAATCTTAAAACAACGCGTATTATCGAGAAAGTAGTGCCGTGGGATTGGCTCGTAAGATTCTTAGAGCTCAGGGCAGAAGCGTCGGTTTTAGGGCGCCCTCTTCTTTACAACTTCGATAAGAGAAAAAACGAAACGACTCTCTCGTTTGCCACATGACGTTAGTGTAGAGCAGCTGAGTTGCCTGCGGCATCCGTAGTACAACTCTCGTGTCGTTGAGATATTTTAACATTTCGTTAGTCACTTATACCTCAAACGTCCTGCGTCCTTTTCACACGAAACACCTGCTTTTGTCGTAAAAGACAGATGCAGTGCAGATACGTTACTACGCTGAATGCGCACGATATATAGTAAAAGAAAAATAATAATAATACAAATTATACAGGTTATACTTTATATACTCTTGTAATAATCGCGAATGACCTCGCACCTCGAAAAATAATCCTCAATAAAACTCTGCACGATGATGCTTGCGGTGTACGATAGGCTTATTGGATTGAAATTTCGGCCTTGCAAACGAATGCTCGAACGACATCGAGCGTATTAATAAAGCGAATTGAATTTGCGGCGTTTCACTGTTTATACAGAGACAATAAAGTGTGTATGTGTGTGCGTGCGCACGTGGTGTGTGTGACGCGAGTGTGAATGAAAATTTGATAGTGGAACGATCTTTCTGCGTAAATCTAGTAAAGATTTATATGAAGTTATAGTTTAGTTTAAAAATGAGGAAAAAATTGTCTCGGCTATGAAATTTTCTGAAACGTAAATGGGACTGGTTTGGCGTGTACCAAATTTTAGAGATTATAGTGAAAGAGAAGAATTTAATGTTTTTCATGGTTTGAGTGACAATTTTGTGAAGTGAAAACGGTGTGACTTAAAATTTGGTGAAAAGTTACTGTAACAACTGTCATGTGGCCCAAATCTTGGGGATTACAGTGAAGAACGAAAATTAAGAAAAATACGAGCATATTCCGATTCTGAGGGACAAGTTGTGTAGCGACAGGGTGTGAATTATAATTTGGAGCAACGTGATTGGGACAGTTATCAGGTGTCCAGATTACAGGCATTACAGTGAAATGCGGGTATTATGGAAAACACGTGCTGTTCCGGATTTGAGGTCCACTTGTGTAGAGAAATAGTGTGAAAAGTGAATGGGACAACTTTCGCATGTCCCAAATTTTGGATATTACAGTGAAAGACTAAACTTGTAGTAGCAAAAGGACGTGCATTACTATTTATTAAAAAAGTGAAAAATGTCCCAAATTTGGGAGACTACAGTGAAGGACGAAAATCAACATACAAGCATGTCCCAGCTTTAAGGGACAACTTGTTCCAGCGATATCTCGTGAATTAAAATTTCGTGAAAAGACATTGGGACAATTTTCTCGAGTGTCCCAAACTCAAGGGTTTACAGTGAAAATCGAAAATTAAGATCCAAGCATGTCCCAACTGTAAGGGACAAAATGTACCAGTTTTCTGCGATGTAAAATTTACTAAAGTGTCCCAAATTTCAGAAATTACAGTGAAAAGTGAAAATTAAAGTCTCTAAGGGACAATTTATTAGTAGTTTTCTGTGAATAAAAATGTAGTGAAGTGTCCCAAACTTCAGAGGTTGCAGTGATAAACGAAAACTAAAATCCAACTTTGTCCCACCTCTAAGGGACAAATTATTACCAGTTCTCCCTGAATTAAAATTGACTAAAGTGCCCCCCCAAAAAATACCAGAGATCGCCGTGAAAAACGTGAATTGTGGTCCAAGCGTGTCTCGGACTCTGAGGGAGCAAGTTGCAGTAGTAAAACCCTCGTGTTTATATCAGTGGTTGCGACGATAACGGTGACTGGCTGTTTCGTGCGAATGGTGGGGACAATATTACAAGACAGAACCCCGTGAAAGTCGCCAAGATAATCGTACGCTCCTGGTACCGGCGGCGGAGTGATTTCGCGTTAAACCGTCGTGGGGGCCCTCAGCTGTTTCCCGCCAAAGTTCGCCATTGCAAAACGCGTTCGGGCGTTGTTGTGTGCGCCGCGGAGTGGCTGTCCCGTGGACGAATCTCGGTTGCGCGCCGAATAAAAATCTAAGCTCAACGGTGTGAATTTAATATAGAATTTTCACGCAAGCAAATTAAACACGACAATACCCATTATCGAAGAAGACGAAACACAACAACAACAACAAAAAGTGACGTAATTTCGAAAGCAACTGGATTTCGGTGACGAGTGGGGGTTTTTTTTTTTGGTGTGCGTGTAGAAAAGTTGCTGGCTGCTGCTGCTGCTGCTGCTGCTGCTGCTTCTCGCCGTGATCTTGTCGCGGGGCACGCGGCTTATTGAGCATCTGAATAAAAAATTTTTTTAAAATAAATAAAACGCTTTCGATCAAATTCGCGTTGACGCGATTTCGGTGTTTAAGTGTAAAACAAGTTTAATCGTGGGGGTTTTTTTTTTTCGTGATTAACCGATACATTTTTGTTTTAATTTTTTTTTAATTTTTTTTTTATTGGCTATTATTGAGGTGAGAAGACGACGGAGTTGTTTGAAGAGTGGTGTTGGTGCGTGGAATTTACGACGATATAGTATGTCAGTGTTTGGTAATTGTGACGAAAGGATTCTGATTGAGGAAATCGTCGAAGCTACGAACGAGGAACAAGAGGAATTTTGCAGGTAAGATCTTTTTTTATCAGTGAAGTATGGATGTTTTTTCTTGTCTGTCTACACGAGTCGTGAAGCATCGTGATTAGTCAAAATAAGAAACAGCTGCTTTTTCGATGTCTGTGAATGTCGACACCGAAGTCGACGTATTTTTTAATATTTTTTTTATTGTGATGAAAAAAGATGTAGTTTTTTTTAATGTGGGTAATCACGGAAATTTGTGAAAGAGGCGAAAAAGCGTGAAGGATATTAGAGCGTTTTAACGAGATTTTATATTTTGCAAGATGAGACTAAGAAATCTAGAATGTGCTGCGGTGGCTCACTCGTACTCTCCGGACCGGTCGCCATGTGTGCGCGAAATTTGTGGCAGCCGGTTTTGCTCTCGAGTGTTCGAACATCCGGCAAACTATATTTTACTGAAGGATATTCGTATACAGTCGAGCTATATTTTATCGTTTTTATTATAGAGATTAGAACGAGAAACGAGTCGAAATTTATGCTAAAGCCTTCTAACGCCTTTATACCGAAGCCCTATTTTTCATTTTAAAAAACCTCAAATAGAGACTATTGAAAATATATTTTCTGAAACCAATAGATAAAATTGATAAAAAAAAGAAAATGGTGTTTTTGGAAAAATAATGTTTTTAAAAAGTTATGATATTAATATATAGAATGTAT
Source organism: Perithous albicinctus (assembly GCA_964016905.1). Taxonomy (NCBI): domain Eukaryota; kingdom Metazoa; phylum Arthropoda; class Insecta; order Hymenoptera; family Ichneumonidae; genus Perithous; species Perithous albicinctus. Next base: position 7,353,335 of record OZ024695.1, read on the forward strand.
TCCTAAGAATTTCACTGCTTGTCAAATATCACAAATTTCTAAATTAGAATTTAAAAAAGTAGCTGTTTTAATGACGTAGCAAAAGATGCTGTATACTTTGTCGAGCATTTGTTACTAATCTTACGTTGATTAGGTTGTATTTGCTTAAAATTTGTTTAAATCTGCCAGTTTCTCTGATAATGTATTTAATGTATTATTTGCTAAAATATTTAAGTATTAGATTAATACATGTCAGTCACTTCTCCCAAACAACGTCTCCAAACACAAATTTCCCACATACACTCTTTTCGAACTCATTTCACGCCTGGAAGATTAAGAATAAATATGTTAAATTATTATTATTGTTAAGCCGAATAATATAAAAGCGCCCCCGCATTATCAAAACACGGTCTGAAGGACCTCGGTCATTAGCCTTGTAAAATTATAACTAGGGTAGAATCGACCAATTACGGAACAGTCAAGCCAACGACGGAACACTTGACTTATAATTTTTCTTTTTAATCTTTCCAATACTAGAAGGTAATATGGCAGAACGAGGTTTGGCAATTAGATTAAAGTAAATAAATGATGTTGAAGTTTGCATCGATGGAATGCAACGAAATCAAGAGAAAATATTAATTGTATTGAATCCAAATGATTATACAAGGTATAATAAGTAATCATAACGTCACACAACGTTACATGAAGAAAAAATATTGCACCTGCATTATAGCACCCTTAACATGGTGTGAGGTCTTGGAGATTTTATTATTTTTATTTCATTGCATTCCGACGATGCAAACTTCAACATCATGTAAATAAATGATTGCATCGATAAATTAGGTAGTACATATTTAGAAATAGAACATATTGTTTATTCATTGGTAGGTGTTCCTACATTGGCTTCTTCACCCTATGTATAAATATCTATTGACCTACCTAAATATTGCAAATCTGAGGCTAATAAAGCGCATTTACTGCGACATCTCAGCGCGTTATAATTATTCTTATTCGTCTCATAATTTATTTTCACTTTTTCAAACTTGCTGAATATTTTTTCTTGTAAAAATGCAATATTTTTTACGATAAAAATATTCGTTGCAACATACTTTTATAAACAACATACCAGATTTGAATTATTAAAATAATACTAAAAAAAGGTGTTTACCGAAGTTGCGAATAATAATTTTGTACTTGATGTCAGCGATTAGTTAGTGACTAATTTATTAATCTTCACAGAGATTAAATAGCTTGCTATTGTCAACCGTGAAATTACAGTGATAAACTTGCTGTAATTAAATAAATCTCAAAGTTTCCATTGACATGTTAAACTATTTTATCCCAGTCTAAAGATTGAATTTAATATTCTGTCTAAATATTTAACAATCCATAAAGACTGGTATCAAGTAATTTAATTCCAAAACAAAAACTCTATATCTCTATTTATATTTCGAAATTCAAACAGCGATATTTCATCATTATGCAAATTTAATTTGACAATCTACCGCGTTCGCGTTACCTTAATCCCACAAATGCTCGAAGCAATGAGAAAGCTTTCTAGAATTCTTCATGTATCGTTGGCGATTTAATCCTCCTTGCAACTCAAGGAATTACGTTACGCTTACGTTTTCGCTTACGTTTGAAATTCCAACGCGGGTTTTGCGTATCTCCCGACGACCGCTAATATTTCTTTGTCGTCCACAAAACGCAATTTCAAGTTGTGCATCGGGGCAAATATAATTTCCGCATATCGCTTGGAAAAGTGAATATAACGGTTAGAAAACAAACGAAAAAACGAGAGTTTTTGCTCTCGTGAAATTACTGAAGCGTTACTAATATTCCGATCGGATTTGTATCGTTGTGGTGCGATCGTTACAGTCAGTGAGTTCGCGGATAGTGGGCGGGATTATGATGACGCGTCGCCGGGCGCCTGCTTGCTGCTTCTCTTTGCGCCTGAAAAAAAAAGAGATATATATATATATATATATATATATCCTTCTCTCTTCATAGTTAACGTTGACGCTCGCCTTGGCTCTCAGCTGTTGGAAGCCGGCCGGCGGTTGCCCGGACCCAACGCCACAAGTTCTTTTGCTCGTTCTGATCATTGCGAGCGAGCGAACGCACCTTGCAGTATATTGACTCATACATACATAGTGACTCGATGCTCGAACCTCGCGTAATTCGACGTTTCCTGCCTTCCAATTGCCACGCGTTTACTACCTAACGTTTCGTTCCATTACTATAACGTCCTCTCTCTGCGTCTTTCCCTCGTTGTATTTGCAAACTTTAGCTTATTATATTTTAGACATTTCTTTTCCATTGATTATGCAAGATTTGTTTACATGACACTTTTATTGCTTTTAGTATTAGTATCAAAGTACTTCAGACATTTTTTTACATTTAAAAACTTTTTTGGGATGTTATTTTGTTGATTGTACAATATAATTTTAAAAATTATAAAAAAAATGTATAAACAAAGGTAATTTTTATCAATCTTTTTTTTTGTTACTATGACAATGTCTTTTCGACTTATTGTATTTGTTTAATTCATATTTTTATCGCCTTTTCAATTAGTTTAAAGGCGGAATTGTTGGAATAGTAAATAGTATAAAAATTGGACTATATTTCTTTTTTTACCAACAAACACTTTTTGTCCATTTTTTTATTTTGCTGATTTTTCAATAACAAAAAGTTTTTAGTCTAGAAAGATGGACAAAAATAGGTAATTAAGAAAAAAGTTTACGCTGACTTTCTGTGACTATTGCAATATTTATCATGTTACCTTGATCATTTTTCTTGGTCACGTGGGCAAATATTTAAAGTGTATAAAATTGCTGTAAAATCGTAGAATAAACTTTTTTTTTTGTGACCAATTAAAAAAAACTGTTAAGAGGACCCACTTTGAAAAAAGTGCATCGTAAAATATTTTCTTCTTATGATTCTATGGCTTTACAGAAATTAGCATCATGCCCGGAGAAATATCAATCAAGTACTATAAATTGGCAATTTTCATTTGAGGCCTCTACGACAAAGTTATGAATTATTATGCATAAACAAATCTTCATTAATACAAAAAAAAAAAAAATCTCCGAATAACAGATAATAAAAAGTAGATTAAAAAAAAACTGTTACTTGGCTCTGCTCTTCTACATTAACAAACTGATTTGTTGCTTATTTTACAATAAAAAAACAAACACACGTCGAGTTTATAATTTTTTGTCACAAAATTAACAAAAAGAATTGTAAATGACAAACAACAAAATTATATTTTACATTGATTTTTTTACCCGACGAAAGTATCTACTGTATAGCACGTTCATCGGTTTATGAAAGATTTCCTTCGTTTTGATGTTTTTTTTTTTAAGTCTATTACATTTAGATGTCCAAGTATGGTCATCAAAGTATCAAAGCCACTAAGCACGTACGATCTAACAGTTAAAAAGGCGAAGTTTTGCATTCGAACATAGCCGAGACTAGATATTCTCGAATTAGAATGAAACTGCAGTTAGTATGCTTGGCGTAACTTGCTTCTCTCGTGTCTCGTAAGACCTTATTTTTCGAAGTTTAGTGGGAAAAAAAGGCTGAACTAGCAATTACTTAGGCGAGGATAATGTAATATAGGTATATCACTCGTATGGATTTGCTGTTTCGGTGTTTGGCAATCGTGTTTTCACCGTAACAGAGATATGCCGACGCAGACAAGCCAGAGAATGAAATATATATATATATATAAGGAAGGAACGAATGAGGAAGGAAAAAGAGAGTTAGGCTGTCGCGCCCGTTTGCCGGTGGTTTCATCACGCGGGTGAAATCCTATCCGAAAGTTGGCACCACTTTGCATAGCTTGTCGGGTATCGTATAAAAGAACGCTCTCTTCAAAAGCTAGCGCGCTTGTCTTCCCGTGTTCAACAGTATGTTTCTCATTTCTTTATTCATTTGAATATTTATTACGTCATTATTGAACCGTAATCAAAGTTGGCCGAAAAACGATTCAGCTGTTGTTACAAACATCTATAATTTCGAACAAAGATATTTCTCATTATTTTTTTTTGGCAGAAAGAAATACAATGTTGTGTTACAATTTTTTCCCCATTAACCTGAGCATGAAAAATGTTTTTCTAAATGGACTGAAAAAGAGTCAGCTTGCAACGTAAAAAATATTATTTTCGTATTTACAATAAGAATATTTTTCTGAATTAACTTTTAAAAAAGTTCAAAAATTTATATACAATCCCTACAAAGTATCAAAAAAATATTACTTTAAAGTATCAAATATGTTACTCGAAGGAAAAAAAACTGAGTTACGACTTTCTTTTTCACCGGTCTTAAATGATCTTGTAAATCAAGATGCGCAAAAAAATTGACTAATTGACTAAAAATTGACTATAAAGTTGAGTATTAATTCCATGAAGCTTAAATTCCAGTTATGTACTTTTTTTTAAAATAGATTTACGACAAAAATACATTTTAAAAAATTGTCTCCCGCTGCCCAGAAATGCGCAAGATTGTGATTTTTTTTTTCTTTTACACGATTAAAAGGATCGATCAGATACAAAAGAGACAATTGAAAGGAACCAGGTCAATACACCTTGACGCTTGGCTATCGTAACAATAATAACACACGAAACTTATTGTCACATGTATATGATATAGCGACAACGTAATAATAATAATAATAATAACGCTGGTGCAACGCGTCTCAGCGCACACAGCAGTGTATATAAGTGGATATAGTAGAATGAGCACGCTCGTCGAACTCACATACAACACTTATTTTATATATATGGTATATATATATACATACACATGTGTGTGTATATATATATGTCTCCCAGTGGTGTTGCCGGTGGTGCGAGCGAGCTCTCGATCTCCTTCCACCGCTTCTGCTCGACTAATATTGCCGACAAAAGGCCACGAGGAAAGTTGTTTCGTAAACAACCGAGTGACCGACAGGCCGCTCGCTTATGCTGCCGCGCAGAGCGACCGTGCTCGTCTGTCGTTATTAGAGCCTCTCGCAGCGTTGACTACCGCCGCACAAGTGAAGGAAGAGAGGAGGAGAAGGTGGTGGCGGTGGCGCGTATAAGTTACGTAAACCCGGCGTTTGTTGCACAATAATCGACTTCTATAAATAACTCGAGTAGTGCACGGCCGGTATGTAGCTTATAACGATGACCGCGACCACCATTCGCCGCACTCTTCTTGTTTACATCTTTTCATCACCGTCCGAAGCCACCGACGAAACTCTTCCGATAACTTACCTTAGATGAATTTTTGACACTTGGAATCCAATTTCTCGAGTCTATTGATTGATTCAAAATTTAAAAAAATATATATATATGGTGCTGATTGTGGACGATGAAATTTCCATTTGATTTTTTTTCCCCCGGAACAATATTTTTATTTTGGATTTTGTGAAAAAATTGTTTTTCTTTTTTTTAATTTCGTTTTGGGCTTTCCTGAAAGTCTCTTAATTTTAGAGATAAAACATTTTCTCTGAACAAAAAGTCTTTCAGGACACATTAACGAAATTAAAATTTCGGTGTTATTCGTGAAAAGTATTTCTCCACAAACGTCTACAAATTTGCTTCGTCCATTATTTAAAAAAAGAGAGTACAAGTTTCCAGTTTAAAAAAAAAAAAGCACAAATATAATTTATAAAAAATATGTCTTTATTTCCTGATATATATTTTGTTATTAAAACAATTGTCAGTCTTTACTTAATTTAAAGTAATTCTTCGGGTCTATTAACCGATTTTAAATATAATGCGAAAAAACTGTGTTTTTTTTTTATTTTTTAAAAATTTTCTGATCGTATACTCTCTTAATATTATAAAAAAAACCTTGCAGATTGCTTCCTCATTATTTTACATTTTCGACAACGTTTTTTTTTTACTACGAGGAAGTATGTTGATCAAATTTGGTTTCCTCACAGAGAGGAAGCTATATAAAAAAAAGTAAAAATATCTGATTTATGAACTCTTTGTTGAATACTCACCAAATTCAGTATCAATCAACGAGACGCTCTGCTTAAATTTTATGAAAAACTTTAGGTCAGTTACTTGAAGTGTTCTCGAGTTATAGCATTTTCAAAAAATTTTCTAGACAAATTGAATACTAAAAAAAACCTTAGTGATAACTTGGCTCGTTTGCAAAGTTCGAGCTCGGCTTCCCGAAAATTGCGGCAGCTACCTTCTTAACCTCCGTTTCGTTACACACGCACGAACGCACATTTTTTTACTTTTCATTATTTGTATTTTTTTTAAATTGTGAAGTTGACAATTTTTTTTATCTCAATTCTAATTTAACAAATTTCGGATTGTAATTTTGGGAGATTAATTTCCAGTTTTGTCATTTTACTAATTTACCAAAAAAAAACGGAATCATAAGATTAAAAAAAAATGGACGAACAAGTGGATTTGTTATCTACGAAAATTAGCACGCAGAAAAAAAAGTATTATTCATGTAGGGATTAATAAGGAAATTAAACGGTCTGTATTGTTATTTTATCCATTTTTATTTGTGTTTTTTCAATAAAATAGATAAATCTACGATATTCCTCCATTTTGTTATCATTTAAAATATTGAATTTGCCCTTCGTGATTCATTGCATTTAGATTCTTAATTTTTTAATAATTGTATTCTTTTTATTTCAGATTAACTGTACGATCAAATCGATGTCAATTAAAAAGCAACAATTTTTCCAGAAAACATTTTTCCAGCCACAATAAATGAATTCACTTTTATTGTTGGTTAAGCAAAAAGTCTATACATTACCGTTGTTTTCTTCCTTAATACAATATCCTTAGACTTTGAACGTGAATTTCATTTTTATGTTTCGAGGTGCAACTCCATGACAATAATCAAAGTGATTTTCGCTACTTTAGTAGATTTTTTTAAACACACTGAATATAAAAAAAAGATACATAACTCTTGAATCTACGTTCAAATATCATAGAATACACATGAGCAAAGAGGAAGAGGATGCTTAATGCACCGGTCAAAGTGTACCGTTCTATTTGTCCTTGTGAGTATGAAGCGTAAATGAAATTATCGATGCACGCTACATGCCTCGCGTTGTCCAGGTGCGAACGGCATTCTCTTTTCTCTCTCCGTCTCACCAATTTGCTATTTTCTTCACCGTCTCAAAAATCTATAAGATAATAAATTTTTTTACTGATTCTTATGAAAACAAATAATGTTTTTAATTTTTAATGTTTAATTCAAAAATATTCTACTAGTAATGTGAGAGCTCGCATGTGCATTTATTATTACTGCCGATTTCTATAATAAGAAATTATTTTCAATTCCAAAATATTTTACTACTAATGTGAATGCTTGCACGTGAATTACAAAAAAAGGATGCAAATGAATTTGCATTTTGCTTCTTCATTGTTCAAGATTGCCCATAGAGCATTGCTCGACGCAGTACATTGGTTTGTGTTGTGGCTTCCTCATAGAGGAAGCTTTGTAAATTATAAATATCAACAAAATTTCCTTTATGAGAAAGCAAAACGAGTCATTTTTCTTTGTAAAAGCGTTCCAAAGACTAATCCGTTCATAGTACGTTCACATAGAAACGTTTACTGATCTTTGAATAACTTCTTCACTTCTCGAAATAATAAATCAGCTGCGGAACGCAAACACACTTTTTTTTTAAGATTTCAAAATGTCGTGTAAAGTTGATTTTTCAAATCATACATTTTTTGTGTTAGTCTACCACTGGAGAACATTTTAGCCCGAGAACTCAAAATTTGCGAAAGCTAGAGAGCAAACTCACGTTTTTTCGGTAAATAAAAAAAAAAGCCTTGCCAAATCTTTATCTGTTGACCGATTCTCACCAAATTTGGTACCGAAAGTTGTTCGATGTTAGTCCACTGGTATGAGAAATTTCAACCCGACACCTTGAAATTTGCGGTAGCTATAACGCAAACACAATTTTTTTGAAAAATTCAAAATGTCATAAAAATCGTATTTTTCAACAGATCCTCACCATATTCGAATACATCCATCGTTTGATGTTTGTCTACGATTGGAAATTTGTTTAGCCCCATAACTCAATATTTGAGGCAGCCAGAGCGCGAACAAAATTTTTTCGAAAAATTCAAAGCCTCGTAAAATTTGAAAGGGAGTCCCAATTATTTTATAAATTGTCCTAAATATAGAGACCTAATCATTCAAATTGTATGCCAAATTTCAGCCCAATTGGTCTAATCATCCTCGAGCTATAGGGGTTTGAATTTTTGAGGCCTGACACACACACTCACCGGACATTTTTTCTGAATATGTTTTCTAGACGTTTTGGGACATTCTGAATACGTTTTCATGAAATTATCAAAAAAAAAAAATGTCTTCATAACAAAGATTCCATTATGAGGAAGCAAAAATTATTTAAATAATGAACAACGCCGTCGTTTTACAGTATCTTTTGCTGAAAAACTCGTCGAGAAGTTTTTCAGACGTTTAATTATTAAAAGAAAAAGTTTGTTAAATGTCAAATGGTACATATGCTATTTGAGGAATGCCACCTACAGCTGTTAGCCTTAAGGTTCAGGGTCGTACATACTGTGTCAACCCAGTTGGGACTGTTGGGTTAACACAATATTTCGATTTGTGAGTTTCATTGCATAAAGCTTTCAGGTGTTTTATGAATATGCTAAACCGCACATTCCGTAATCACAGCGACAATGTTGAGCATGGACATTAATAAATAACGCCTAGAGCGCAGTTTCCTCAGTCATCTATTTTATATGTACATCAAGCTATACAAAGTATTTTTAAACAGATACTTACAATGCTTGTAAAAATTGTATTGGTAATGGGAAAAACATTTAAATATTCGCAAAGCGTCAGGGTTGATAATTAATTTTTCATGATGATAAATTGTAAATGTTAAACTTTGCCCACATTTTTTTTATGTAACACAAAAAGAAGTTTGTGACGTTCAGATGTACAAAAAATAAGTTCTAAAAAAAAAATCTGGTTCGTCAAAGTGAGAAATATCTTATATTAACAGTATGCGAAAAAAAATGTAAGTTTTAAACATTTATAATTTTTTGTTTATTAATTATTATTATAAGTGTAGGGAAGAAATGCAAGAGGAATTATAAAAACCATTATTTTATATTCAAAAACAAAAAAATTAATACAAAATGTGTAATGCCAATTAGTAAATTTGTCAAAATTATATATTTATCTTTCTATCACCAGTTTAACAATAACAAATTATTCTATTAAATCAAGAAACGGATTTATTAATTATTTTACAAAATCAATTTTTTTCCACTTTTGTACACACGAAATTTTCCTCGAGACATTAATTATTAATGCAACGTATATCAGTGCAGCATTCCAGAGTGGATATTTTAATAAACACACTTTTCATCGATTTTATAAACTCTATGAAATATAAGTTATCTGAGAAAAAATTTATTTTCTCAGGAATTCGATTGACAACACTGCATGTAAAAAATGCATTGAGCTATAGGCATTAGATAACGAAACTGGCGCTACGTTCATTAATCCAAAGGTATCATGATTGTGGGCTTTGATGCATCATACATACAACGTTACTTCAAGATGTGTGTGTCTGTGTGTGTGTGTGCTCTCCGTCATTGGCAATAAGAGAGCAGCACGAATATACGTACTCATGATTATCCTTCTCTTCACTTTTTCTTATCAGTAAGGATGGAACGTCATCGTATGAGAGAGCTCAATTATCATTAACCTCGTGTGCATCATTATAAAAGTCTCATACGAGCTAGTTGCTTATTTTCGTCCTCCAAGTACGAACCGATGAATATTTCAATAACAAGAAGCTTTGTCAGCATGGAGTAGTTTCCTCTCCTTATTGCATCGGGTATTTGAAGGTCTGTGTTGCCATTTAATATTATAAAAATAACATCTGATTATATATCTAATCAATGAAAATCTAATCTACAAAAGTGTATCGACTATTTTTTTTTTAACGATAAATTTCATAAATTTGATAACCCATTTTGATTCCAAACGATTGCGTAAAAGTCAACCAACGTTGATCCTAACTACGGTAGTGTAAAATAAAATTTCATTTCATTACTTCGAATTTAGATGATTGTGTAGATCATTTAGCATTAATATATAACAATCTAACGCTGATAAAATTTGAGTTATAAATTTGTTAACTGATACAACGTTTATGACGAAAATCATAACAAATAAAGTGTCATATTGACTTTTTTACCCCCTATCCAAACAATGTTTCTTTAATGTGAAAGCAAAAAAGTTAAGCTTCAATCCAATAACTGTTAAAGAAAAGTCTACTGGAAAATTACAGTAGACAAATAATTAGGAAATTATTAGACTTCTATATAAACCTACTGTAACATTTCATTGTATGTGTATATTATATTTTATATATGACAGTGTTTGTGAATAAACAGAATCTAAGTGACTGATGTAATTAAAAAAAAAAAAAAAAATAACACTATTGAAACTTTTCATTCATAAACTGGTAGGTATATTGAATTAAATACTCAAGTATGATATAATATTATGATACAGTACACAGAAATTAAAAAAAAAATTTAGAATTTCATTGTTATTTTATTTAAAAATTTAAAAAATTGAACTTAGGACTACGGTTATTTTGCATTACTAGCACAAAAGTCCAGGCTACGCGTAGGTCTGACACTTATTTTTCTTTTATATCATTGTTTTGCTATTTTTATTACATGATCGATCGTGTATTCAAGCTGCATCTATTAGCTACCATTATATTATGATGGAAAATTTATAATAACCATCAGAAATCGTTATAGTATGATGAAAAATATTATGCTAAATTTCCATCATAATATAATGGTCGCTAATAGTCGCAGCTTGAATACACGATCGTAAAGAAAATCGATCAAAAACCTGAAAAAAAATAAAATTTATACCAACCATTAGAAACCATTATAGTGTGATGAAAAATATGATGCTAAGTTTCCATCATAATATAATGGTAGCTAATAGATGCAGCTTGAATACACGACCGTTAATAAAATCGACCAAAAACCTAAATAAAAATAAAATTGATTATATTATCTCTACTATATATTTCGTGGTATTGTGTTATTTGTTGAGTTTGAATTATTCATATACGTTCTGAAGTGCGTGCATAATAGATTCAGAAGCCAATCAGAATAACGAATTAACGGCTTAACTTATACACCGTGCGTCGAGATTTTGTGACACATATTTTTTAAGAAATAATGCGTATATATCGTATTCAATATACCAAAGTGTTTAGGAATAAAAACTTTGAAAAAATGGACAGTAATTTAAGAAATAATTACCACAGTATTAAAACTTTTGATTAGCAAACTGATATATATATGTGTGAGGCATTCCATGGGAGTTCAGCCACCCAAAAAAAAAAAAAAATATTGGAAAAAATTGCAAAAAATCCAATAATATTTTTGTAAAAACTTCACCAATTTTAAAATTATACAGATGAAACCTGTTGAGATATTAGCATTTTTTCATTTTTTATTCAGATCGCTGTATCTTGTGAAGGATTCATCGGACAGACGTTTATAAAAAATGAAAATACGTGGTTGTTCATAACGTATACGAAAAAAAATATTCTAGATTTATTAGACACATTTTAATATGACTTTTACGGCAAAAACAAAAAAAATATTTTTTTTTTCAGCGAAGGTACCGCTACATTTCAGCCAAATTAATTTCCATAGATTCAGAACATGAAAAATGAATTTTTAGAATTTTTTTTCGAAATGGGATTCCGAACTGCTAAAAATGTTATGCAGTTGCAATTTTTTCGATTTTTTTTTTATTTTTCGGTGTCTAAACTGCCATGGAATGCCTCATATGATGAAATATTCAAATATAATTTAAAATCACTCCACGGTAGACAAAAATTGATGAAACCTTTAGAATTTCATATAAAACAATTGTAATTTTATGAGAAAATTTTGAATTAAAAAATACTGTTGTCAAAAAAAGTATAATCGATGTTCAGTCCTTGATGCTATAGTTATCATAGTTAAGTTGGTCATGCGTCGTTCTTGACCACGCTCAACGACGCACAAGCGCACTCTGTACCGCGGCGCATACATTATTGGCTTTCCTATGAATGTCGTAGTAGAAACGATAGCGTCGTAATATCGCAGTCTCGAGGATTTTTTACCCCCCTCCCCCTCTCTTTCTCTTCACATATAGCCATCAAATGTATAAAACAACCGTGACAGAAACAAGCTAAATTATACTTACAGTACATTATAACGGTTATACATAGGATTATACACTATTGAAGGACGTTATTGCGCAGTGTTTTTATTCTAAGGTTGTTGGTCTTGTGTCTTGTTGACTATAGTTGGTGTTACTCGTATAGGTCGCTCTCATGTTTACCGCACATAGCGTCGCCGCGTTCGCTTCGTCGTAGTAGAAGCTGCACGTGTCACAGTCCTATGTATATATATATATAGAGCACTCTACAATATATATATATATATATTTATACACATATAGCTAACGCGATATACATTGTATATAACGACGACGACGACCTATAGTGCATGATAGACCGCGAGCTGGTATAACATATTACGTAGTACATCCAAGAGGAGCATAGCACATATATATATATATATATATGGAGTCGATGGAGGTGGAAGGTGGAGGAAAAGCGTGATGGCGTGGCTCGGAACACTGCGCACATCGTCTCCGTTGCACTTGCAAAAACCTTATGCACTTTGCGGGTCTCGTCTAGGAATGGGCTTAACACTTGCTCGTCGCTACTTAATATTTAACAATCTTGTTAGATGACGCCTGTACAATTTATACATCCATACCGCTGTCTCAATTTCCGTACATCATTACTGGAGAAAATACGGGGATTCCCGCGAGTGTAACTGGTAATGAGCTATTCAGCAAGGCAGTCGCAATTCTCAAGTCAGATTATTGTAATGCTTTGGTGTATTAGTTATCTATATCGAATGTATCGGTGTGGCTGTTATCGATAGAGCAATATTTTTGTTTTAGAAATTATGAGCTTGAGGGATTCGATATAGTTTTAGGAACAAGCGGGATTTTTGTTAAAATTAAATTTTGGTCATTTCAATAATATTTCAGAAGGAACATAATGCTTTTTGAGGAGATTTTTTTTTTTTGTAATTTTATTAAATTTGCAGAAAAGTTGTTGTGCTTTTTGAGGACAGTTTGAATCATTTTTATAAATTTTCAAAAAGTTCTTTATGCACTTTGAGGACATTTTTCGTAATTTTACAAAATTTCTGGATAATTCATTATGATTTTTGAGGATACTTTTTGAACATTTTAATCAATTTTAATGGTATTTATCTCGGGAACACTTTTGACTCTTTCGTTAAAGTGAAAAAAAAATTATGCTTTTCGAAGACACTTTTAACTCTCACTATAAATTCCCCAAAAACTCGTTTTGCACAGTTTATATAAAAATATCCTTATTCGCAAAGTATCGTTATGATATTGTTCCAATTTTCACTGAATAATAAAAAAAGTGTATGCAAGTTGCACATAAATGTCTTGCGGTGAACATTTTATTTTTCACCTTTCCCCTTATTCTTTTCTCACCTTGCCTACTCTCTTACGTTCAATTCCCTTCACTTTCATCTGGAAGAAATTGACGCCCTTTTCAGACTGACAGGTGTTTCCCTGAGTGTCTCCTACAACGTTCGCTATGATATTTAAGCTAGCAAAGGTGTCTCAATAATTGTTGATATATTTATTTATCGTCAAATCCTTCAAATTTGCATCTACTAAATTAATTAAGACGACTCTGTAACGCTTATTATAATATTGTATTTCCTATACTGAATTAAAAAGTCAGCTTTACACACTTTTATTCTTCATAACAGAAATAAAAAAAAAGATGTACACACAGCTAAGAGTCACGACGACGATGAACAAGATTAATTAATCCAAGATTACAGCAGTGCTCGAGAAAAATTTCGCATTGGTTTCACTACATATTTTCCAAAAATAAAAAATAAAAACATTAGTTTCTTTTTTATTGCGTTATTTCTCATAGGAAATCGTACCGGATGCACCGCAGCTGGTAATTCCGGGTCCCGCAGAGTGTTATCGCTGCATCGTGTGTATATACCCAACTGGCCATAGCAGCGTTCTTATCGGCGACCATAGTCGTGTCCCGCGTGAGCTCGACACGACTCTGCTACTTGACTCAAGGGACGGACTTATCGTTTACGTGATCCAGTACAACGGCCTGTCGCAACGAGTTGAGCTCGATTTCCAACCATTTCCGCACACGACGCGTTTCCTTCCTTACCTCCTCCAAATCTCGATATTTTCTAATTCACTCGTGGCTTTTTCAATTCTTCTCTGTTTGCCACATATGAAGCTTTGATATTGCCTTCGCAGCCGCCATAAAATGTTCGATATTTTTTTTTATCAACACACGACATATTTATAGCTTTACACGACAAAAAATATATCAAGATTTTCTTCACTATACAGTTATAACATTTTTTAAATTTACATGAAATATTTTTTAACGTATTTTGGCTTCAACCAAATAATTTTTTTCAGTATAATAACAGTAACTGAAAACATAATGATAATGTATTTGATTATTATTTATTAATATTTAATATTAATTATTACTGATATTATATTGACAAAAAAAAGTTATTTATATAGTACTAATAATTCTTTTCGTTATTATTATTATTATTGGTGATCTTTTTTTAGAATGTTAAATATTATTGCATAAAAATTATTTGAGATACGCATTAATTCATTAAACTATGGATGAAAAGGTTTATGTACGTGATTTCAATTCATGATTTTCTCTAGTCAGGAAAATTAAAAAAAATTCGATAGCTTTTTTTTCTTCTTTTTCTCGTTGCTGTTCGATAACTCTCCGGGATATAAATAACGCGAAGGCCAGCTGCTTCAAACGTGTCTCCCTATATTACGAAGGATGAGCAAAACGAGCTAAAAAGAAAAGAGAACAGCTGTGTATGGAATTTAGATTGATCGGGTATGTGGCTTAAGTGATGCTGGCAAATCTGAGATGTGAAAATCGACGAATCATATATCGCCTCTTCTTTTTTCTCTCTCGAATTCAGCTCTTAGCAGCGAATTGCCTTTACGTCCTCCAGTCAACCAGCCAGACAGCAGACAACAATGCACTCTTTATGACCTGCCTGCTTGGGACTGCACTGATGGCTGGATCACGGTCCAAAAACTCCAGCAGTATTAACCCCGATTCTCACATTCGGTCTATACTTATGAAATATTATATTGTTACGCTTAATACGAGCATTGTCAAACCCACAAGTCTACGCTTTCTTCTATAATAATAGCAATTCAAATAATGCACATTTCCTGTTTTATGTATTTTTTTTTTTTTATTTTACTTATAATAAATAGAGGAGGGAAAAATTTCCCTTTTCCTATTAAATAATCATTTTTTGCTGACTTACATTTTTTTAACAGAATTTATAAAAATCCTTGTTTATAGTGCGAATTTTTTTCGACATATATTTTCAAGATTATTTGGACTGAATAAGAATTTGTACCATATAAAAAAATCTTTAATATTTTTACTTTTATGTGGGAAGGTTTTTTTAATTTTTTTATTTTCTACCACTACTCATTTTACTGACAGTAATTGAAAAATTTCATGACGAATCCTCTATTTTCCTCAGTGGTGAGAACGGTCATAGGAAACCGGAAAATATCGAGAGTTTTTTAAAATTATGATCAGAGGTGTCAAAGAAAAAGACGTTTTTGTATTTTTTCCTCATCGATATTCTTCGATATTTCTTTCTAAATTTATTTTCCTCCTTTTTTTTCGAGGCTGTAAAACTGACGAAAAATCGTTGATTCTTTTTTCGTCGCTACCTGAGCCAATTCTAAACAGAGAAGCGCCTTTTTTAGTCTGTCCTGTCGTATCATCCTATCGTACCAACAATGATTTTCAACAAGAAACATTTTCTAAAGTCCTCTCTGTAAAATATTCTCGATGTATTATTCAGCGAGTCTCTGTGCGAAAATTCAAAGCTAAAATATCTTGCACGCATGCCAAAGTCGTTCGCAGTTAGTGTCAATAAATCAAAGCAAGGGAAATACATAGTACGCCGAGAGAGCAAAATATTCAAAAGGTTTCTTCGGCCGTGCCAATATTTTGTCTCTGGTGTGATCGCCAATCATGTGGTTGAACACGTGCTTGCCATGAATCGAGGATTGCCGAAGAATTTTTTTATTTTGTTTTATTCTTTTCATTTAACTTTTTTTTTTGTTATCATAAACATGGTTCAAAAGGACAATCTTAGCAACATAAAATTCCTACACCATTTTGATTAGGTGTACTTTAGATTAAATGCAAAAAAAAAAAAATGAAAAAAAGAACTGATTTTCACATTAAAGGTAAAGTACCAAAAGGCATTGGTGCTTTGTTTTCAATTACAATACCAAAACTATATTTTATTCATCAAAGATGCACAGCAAATGTTATTAATTATATTATATATTATATATAATTATATATTAATAATTAATTATTACTTTCTCATAACATATCAATTATGCAAAAGAGAGTTGTCTGAAAATAAAAAAAACTTATGTGTCTTCTATATATGAAATATATTTTTGTATTGAAACTCAAAACAAAACACCAACTACTTTTAATACTTTACCTGAAATGTAAAAAAATTAAAAAATGCTTATAAAAGCGTACTTTTGATGTGCAGACTGATTAGAAAGTTATTATACTTTGGTCTGAAATGTACAGATAAACTTACATACAAATAGACAGTAGTCAATGAATAATTCAGTACAGCAGTGTCTTTTAAAAAGCCAATAATCATTTGTTTTATTGTTTTACTTTAGTAGTCACTGAAATGAGATGAAAAAGAAGCTTTGAATATAAAAAATATGCATCAAGTAAAATATTCAACTTGTTGCACACAAAAAGAAGAAAAAAACAATTGTTAATACGGAAGGAATGAGTTTAAGCGTAATTATCAACTAGGAATGCACTGATAATTATTTATGAGCAACTTTTTATCAATATGCTATGAAAAATTGTTATTTCACTTTTTTACTATGAATATTTTAGAAATTATTTTAAATTATATTTTTTTCTTAAATAGGTTAATTCATAATAATTGAAATTGCGCAACAATAATAAATTTCTTATAAGTGCATTTTTATATCGAAACAAAAATGATAATATTATTAAAATATTATTCTAAATTTTACTGTAAAAACGTTCCCATTTTTCTGTTGGCTCGAGCAAAGAATAGAGAAATAATGCAGAAAGGTAAAAGAGGCACCAGAGCGAAATCGACGTCGGTTGTGAAGCAGCGATTCGATTTCCAGCGTCTCGCCATTGCAATTGCTAAGACTGCTTCGTTTTCTTCTTCTTCCGTTTGTGGCTATGCTTCCTTTTCTTCTGTGGATGACAGCTTCGTTTACTGAACAATACGCGCCGGATATTATCGCTGCTGCGATGGTATATGCCTGTAACGAAAACGCTGTCTCCTAGCGGCGAGACCGCGCGTAACTCAGATTCTTACTGTGAGAACAAAAGGGACGAAATACTGCGGACGAAAGACAGGAAAGGCATAAAAATTTCAAGAGATTTTTTTTCCCACAAAAACCCACTCTTTTTTGTTTCTGATTGTAAAAATTAAAACAAAATGTTTTTAAGTTTTTATTTTACAAATAAAAGTACTCAATTTTTTTTACAAAAATTGAAAAAAAGTCAATTTGACTCTTCGTTAAGATTATAATATTGTTATTGTTATTATAATTTTTGTTTGTTAAATATTTGAAGTCACAAGTGTGCAGAAAGTACAAATTTGTAAATTCGATGAATTTACACTTTTTTAAAATCACTCTACTAGTGTATCAGAAAAAAATTGTAAATGACATAATTATTTTAAAAAACTAATTAACAAAATACACGATCAAAAACTATCGCTTTCTGTTTAATTTAATTTTTAAAAATAATGTTTTTAAGATTTATTATCTTTTAAACTTGAAAATTGGTTTACATGTTATTTTTAGTTAAAATCGTACGTTTCTAGTACAAACACAAAATATTTTATAGTATTCCGGGATAAAAATATTGTTATCAAGATCATTATCGCAGTTTTATCAAATTTCGCATGATTTTGATTTTTCAATCTGGATAGTTGATCGATTAAACTCTGGAGATTTAAAAAAAGTGTAAGCATGTAATGAAACTAACGTTTCTAAAAAGAAAAAAAGTAAATTTTTACATTTTCGATGAAAAGTCAACTTTATTAGGTCAAAAAAATAATTTTTTTTATTTTATTTAAATATAAAATTACAACTTTTATGATGATTTTTTTTCTGTGTCTTTCAAGATACATTAACATAATTTTCTACATAACATAGTTTTTCAAATAAATTTAAAAAAACGTAGAATGTGCTTTGAAATTTTCACTAAAATGTGGTTAAATATGTGAAATATTTAAGAGTATCTGAAAAAAATGTAAGAATTCTCACAGAATGCCTCATATAAGCGACAAAGTATTGACTCCGGCACGCGTCCATGAATTTTTTTTTTTACGGGTCCTGTGAGAGAGCTGTCATGGATGACTACGCAGCTTTCCGTACAGCCTGCAACAGCCGTAGAGAATTAGTTTCAGTGTCGTGTTGAGATGTATCGAGGGGGAAAAAAATCTAGAGAGGTGGCACGCGCAGGAAAGCTCTTTCTCTTGGCTTTTGATATACGCATCAGCCATTTCGAGTTTTCTACCCTTTGCAGCGTAAAACTCGAAGGTCCACACGCCCACTCGTTTCCTGCCTGTCAGTGCGTGCGAGCATGTACGCGGTCAAAGGATACACGTGTTCTTCACACACGAAAGAGACGAGCAGGGAGGAAAAGAGAGAAGCGTCGATGCGATTCGCTGGCTAGGCGGCGAACCTGAACTTAGACGCCGGCGAACGAGCACGATGAGTCGAGTAGCGAAGAAGGACGTGAGGCGAGGAGAGTAGTCGCGCACTTGTGTGGCCTTGAGGTCGCGTTTTATACACGGTGACTCGAAAAATATCTTCTCCACTCGTTTTCTCCCTGCTCGACATCTCTTATTGGCCAACGGAAAATTAATATAAATATATATTGATATTATGAATAAGAAGTATATTAAAGAAATCAAAATTTCGTCATTATAATTTGCAAACTATTGCGATGCGATTAGCTCGTCAAGAATAACAAAATATTGTAAAGTATTGTAAAACGTGGAAAAATAATTTGCTAAAAAAATTTGGTTACTTGTACAAAATTACATTTTGAATATATTTGTCGTTATTATCGTTTTCTCGGTAATTTTTATATTCTAATAATTATACGTTCTATCGTGAACGATTTTTTATTTATTAGTAGTATGAACGAAATTCTGTGTTTCAAGCGACTGTTAAATTACAATGTATGAGTTAGTGCATTTTTTAGTGTATTGTAAATTTAAAAGCTTTTAAGCTTCAAGCTTAAAAAAAAAATACAAAAATAATTTGTAAAAACTTTAATTTATGTTTTCCAAAATATTTCTTAACATTTTTACGAGCAAATATGTGTTACTTCTTTATTGATATATAGTTTTTGAATTAATATGTTACATAACATTATTTTTATTTTACAAAATGTATGTTATTATTTTTTGCAAACGAAAATTAGAAATTAAACAAATCAAATTGTCGTTATTATAGATTTGAACGCAATGGTTTTTGATATATAGTGTCATTTTTTGTATTCCAATGTGTTCTGTTAAAAATTGATACGGTAATTTGTAAAAAATTCATACGGTCATTTTTATATTCTAATAATTATAAGTTCTGTCGTGAACGATTTTTTATTTATTAGTAGTACAAACAAAGTTCTGTGTTTCAAGCTACTGTTAAATTACAATGTATGAGTTAGTGCATTTTTTAGTGAATTGTAAAATTAAAAGCTTTTAAGCTTCAAGCGTAAAAAAAAAGTACAAAAATAATTTGTAAAAACTTTAATTTATGTTTTCCAAAATATTTCTTAACATTTTTACGAGCAAATATGTGTTACTTCTTTATTGATATATATTTTTTGAATTAATATGTTACATAACATTATTTTTATTTTACAAAATGTATGTTATTTTTTTTGCAAACGAAAATTAGAAATTAAACAAATCAAATTGTCGTTATTATAGATTTGAACGCAATGGTTTTTGATATATAGTGTCATTTTTTGTATTCCAATGTGTTCTGTTAAAAATTGATACGGTAATTTGTAAAAAATTCATACGGTCATTTTTATATTCTAATAATTATAAGTTCTGTCGTAAACGATTTTTTATTTATTAGTAGTATGAACGAAATTCTGTGTTTCAAGCTACTGTTAAATTACAATGTATGAGTTAGTGCATTTTTTAGTGAATTGTAAAATTAAAAGCTTTTAAGCTTCAAGCGTAAAAAAAAAGTACAAAAATAATTTGTAAAAACTTTAATTTATGTTTTCCAAAATATTTCTTAACATTTTTACGAACAAATATGTGTTACTTCTTTATTGATATATATTTTTTGAATTAATATGTTACATAACATTATTTTAATTTTACAAAATGTGTCTTATTTTTTTTTGCAAACAAAAATTTGGAATTAAACAAATCAAATTATCGTTATTATAGATTTGAACGTAATGCTTTTGGATATATAGTGTCATTTTTTTAATTCCAATGTGTTTTGTTAAAAATAAAAATTATTTTCCAATAAATTGGACAACAAATATTTATGAGTTTCACTTTTAACAAAAAAAAGACAAAAAAACTACGAAGGCGGCTTGTTTAAAATTTGTTTTTCATTTAAAAACAAACTTCTGGTTAAATTAACCAATGGATTTTTTAATCTGACAACGTGGAAAACAAATCTATTTCATGGGAGATCGTACTTTGTAAGTAAAACCAGAAATCATGCGTTTTGTGCGCACTGTGGGAAAAAAGCCAAACACTGTCTTGTGTCATTTAATAATTCTTAAGTGGGCATGCCTCTTTATTTTTTGTTTTTTTTTTTAATCTACAGCCTGCTACTGCTGTGTTGAACAAAAAATTATGTTTCTCATAAGTTTCGTTTTATTTTTTGTCCGTGTGTTCAAGTACCACGTGGGCACGTGGCTTCTTATAACACGTGTCGTTTTTTCTGCTCTCTATGTGAATCTTGTTAAACTTGATATACATAGTACGATAAATAAACATGAAAAAAAGTGTGACTATCTATGTTTTGACTATCAAACGGAAATTCCCTTGGTCTCATTTTTTTTTTCTTCCACTAATCTGTTTGCACAAGAGGTACACATGTATAAGTATACTCTAAGAACTCGCAGGCACTCCATCCTCCTCTTTCTCTCCTCGCCTTCCGCCGGAAATCTAAAAATAGCGACCTGCAGCTTGTGTGTGTGTAAATATTATTTAACAAGAGACACTAATGTTTGATAATTGGTCAGATAATTTTTTTTTTTATGATTAACAAAATTAAAAATCTGACAGAGTTGTCAATTATTATAGCCAAACTTTCGCGGCAGAAACTTATATTTTGTTAAATGAGTTGAAAAATCGGTTTTTGACTTTGATAATAACTAGATTTTGAAGTGTGTATTCTTTAGTTAAACTTGTAGTGACTGAAAAAAAAATGATAAAATCGGATTTTTGTGAAAGAGATATGTTAAAAAATATGTTAACAAATCTGTCTGTTACTCGAACAAAAAAGTAATTTTGTCGTATACGATTTTGTTGTTGTTGCACTAGTAAAAAAATGTCGATACACAAAAATTGTCATGATATAAAATGAATGTATAAACTAGTTCTAGTTATTTCAATTCAAATATCAGGAAAAAAAATTTGGTAATATTTGCGTTTATGAAGGTATCTACGAAAATTATTTTTTTAAACAAACAAAACTATTGAATATATATTAAATTTATGTACAATACTTATTTTCATGAATGGACCTTAATAGATGTTTTTTGTTGTTGTTGTAGAAATGATAATAAATGTACTGTAAAATGTATTAACAATTTTTCGTATGTAACATTGTTTACAAAATCAGTACTTAATTTTTTAAACAAACAAAAGCGTGCACTATTTTTTTTAACAACAAAATTAGGGTTCTGCCATTTTATTTAGTGTAATTTGATTGAACAAAAAAATTACTGGATAGTAATTCAATTCAGTTTAATTTTTTTTAACAAAAAAAAAAAACAAGGTTCTCTTTATTTAATTTCATTTTTTATAACAACAAAAATTTATTTATATGTATCCAGACGTTATTTCATAATTCCTTCTGCAATCAAGTTTGTTAAGAAGTCCATAGACTGATAAATATGTATTCGTAGACGTTTTTTTTCCTTTTCTCCTCTCTTTACCATGAAAATGAATTCGAATGCAATAGCTACGACGTTGTGATCGCGTAAAGTAGTTTCTGCTGCGCCACTGGAAACTCGCTCGAACGAGCGTTGTGTAAACGTATATAGTCTGCGTGTTGGCCGGCCGGCCGGCGGTAGAGTTCTCTCGGCACAGCTGATACGCTGACGGAGATAGCGAGGCCCGACGTGGCGAGCCGGCACCGCATCGCGCGCGAGGAGAAGGCACCGGTAACAATCAGCTGAGTGGCGCTAGCCATCAGCTGTTGGTGACTCACGCGACCGAGAGAGTGAGGGCCGCGTGCTGTGGAGCAACCAGCACACAGTCACTGTTACACACACACACACACACACACACACACACACACACACACACACACACACACACACACACACACACACACACACACACACACACACACACACACACACACACACACACACTCTCTCTCTCTCTCTCTCTCTCTCACGGGTGCATGTTTAACAGTGACTGTGTGCTGGTTGTTTCATACAAACGACGCCGAGCTGGCGCGATCCTCGACTCGGCTCTCTTGGCATTCTATATGCTCGTCCATTTGTCGCTGTGTGCGAAATTCAACGATTCCTTCTATCTCACTCGTCGTCCCACGAAACATGCGCTGCACATACATACATTGGGTATATATGCGTCGTTTTCTTGTGTATATAGAGCTGTGGTATAGAGCTACCCTGAATAATTGGGTGTACTGCCAGACGAGCCACGTACGTCTTTCTACACCAGATCTCTACTGCAGCTGAATATATATATATATATATATATGTAAAAATCGTATATACATGATTTTTTTATATTTATTATCGTTTTAATAATTTAGAGCTATTTAAGTTTAATAATCACCGCAATCAAATTTAATTGATAAATATATATTGATAATAAACTTGATATATAAATTATAACTAAATTTTTTTCTTCTCACATACAAAAAAATAGTCAGAATAACATTTTTTTTTAAACCGTAATTTATGTATTGTTGTTGAGAATGGATTATGTAGAAGTTGAATTTTGAAATTTGCATAATAAATTTAATACAAATGTCATGTAAAATTACAGTATATTAAATTTTTTTTTTAAATTGTATATTAAATTTTTAAGTTTTTTGATTTATATTTATTTATATTAATTTTACATAGACTTGTAGTGCCGGTATTGTAATTTTTTAATACATTTTTTTAGCAGTCTATTTACTGACTTATATTTGCGAACTTGTTCTACTTCAAGTACATTTGCACCGGACGATACGTTTGACAGAATTGAGCGACCTCTATTGACTTCAGCAACGAAACCAACGTGCCAGTCTGTTTTTTTTCTTTTCTGAAGCACACGCTGAAGTCTCCCAGTATCTCTCAAGCCTATATAGTATCACTGTCACAATATGTAAGTCAACATATTACACTGAGCAATTCTTCGAAATAGAGAAAGTATAGAACGCCCCTAATGTATGTATGGTTTCGCATATTTTGCGCTCGATCGTTTGATCAAAGCTTTTACATCATAAATTCTGATTTGGACTTTTGACATTTTATCGTTTATTGTGGTAACATTTTCTACTTAACTGACCTTTTACTCGATGAAAGATTTTTCATCAGCTATTTAACATATCAACGCTCGCTGAAATACTAAATAAATTTAAAATTCATGTCGGTGAAGATTGATCGAATCAAGAAGAAAAGAATTCAAGCTAAAAATTAAATCTTGTACTTATGAGACAAAAAAAAAGTAATGTACTGTAGTCTGCGTTAAAAAAAAATCATAAATTGTGCGTTTATCAACTTTTTAAACGAAAAATTTGTAAGTTTTACGAATTGCTACATTAATCGCAGCGATTTTTTAAAAATTGTTCTTAAATCCAAGTTACCAAATAATTTATAAAGTGTAAAAAATAAGGTTGGCATCAGAGACATATGGACGAGACATTTAAACTCTTGAAGTTTAAAATTTAAAAAAACGTCTCCATTTTTTTTTTACAGAATTATTTCAAATTTTTTCCTCGATAAGAAAAAAAGTAGGACTTATAATAAAAAGAAAACTTTTTAACTGACTGGGCCCCCTTGAATATTTAGAGTTTTAATCTTAAGACGTAGAAAGGAGAAAAAAAATAGTCATTGCATTTGAAATATCAAGAATGG
The DNA here is from genome assembly GCA_964016905.1 of Perithous albicinctus. Classification (NCBI taxonomy): domain Eukaryota; kingdom Metazoa; phylum Arthropoda; class Insecta; order Hymenoptera; family Ichneumonidae; genus Perithous; species Perithous albicinctus. Next base: position 7,377,882 of record OZ024695.1, read on the forward strand.
GTCAGTCTGACCCAATGTGATCACGAAGGGGGTTAACTTCATATTTTTCATTCTGCGTCTAATTAACAGAAGAAAAGGGAGACCGAGGGAATGATACGAAGGTTTGAAATGCTAACCATCCGCAGCGACCTACTTCTCCCTCTCTCCTTATTAACTTTTCTCTCCGTTCTTTGGACAAACTGGCGAAGAGGCTTCGCCATATATTTCACCAGTATAACAGGAGGGCGGGAGGAAAACTGAGACTGAGACTGAGATTGAGACTGAGACTGAGACTGAGACTGAGATTGAGACTGAGACTGAGACTGAGATTGAGACTGAGACTGGGACTGAGACTGAGACTGAGACTGAGACTGAGATTGAGACATCAAGCTTTACGGGGTTATCCGACGAGAACGGTCTGACGTCACGACACGGAACGAATGCCGAGTGGGTCGACCGACTGACCGACCCAGCCACTGAGCCGCAGTCGGCCAGTAAAGATGTGTGCACGAGCTTCCGGTACGGCATATGTATATACCGCAGCTATATTATTATTTGCGAAACCAGCTGATCATCGAGACAGCCATCCCGTGAAAGCTACCGCAATACAACATCCGCGTACAGCGCACAATTGCACGTCAATAGACGAGTGACTTCAGCGGCGAGAATCAAACGTGAATTTTGCTCCCGCGCTGACCACTTCAGCCGGACACGAGATGAATTGGAAAATTGTGATAATATCCTTTTATGTATCTCCCTCTGTCGGTCACGCATACAATCCATTTTTTGTGTTCACACAGCAATCAAATGATAGCCATCACGTTTGCGTCTGTACGAGTAGGAAGTAATTTTTATTTATTTTTGTAATTCTATTTTTTCACTTCCTTTCATATTTGCATAGTTTTTTTGTTGTTGTTGTTACTTTTCCATATTTTTTCTCTGCATACTTTATTCTTGTTGTCATTTTTTTTATTTTTTCTTTTCACTTATTTTCTTTTTCGTAGAGTTTATGTCTTTGCAGTCTTCTATTTTTCTTTACCTTTATAGTATTTTTTGATTTTTTATTTTCACTGTATTTGTTATTATTCATACCAATAATGTGTACACGAATTATTTCGAGACTCCGAGAAAGGATATTAGATCGAACTAATTATTTTACGATGATATCTGTTTATAATCGTGTGAATTCGTTGTTATCGTCGGTCGGATTTAAAAAAAAATATTTTACATGGATCATATTTTTTCCTTTTCTTCAGATGTTTAATTTAAAATTTATAGATTTTTAAAAACAACATTTTCAAATTTTATTTTTCTTTCCTTTCTTTCAGATTTCCAAACCAAATTCTTAAATCCCCACCATTTCAGAAAATCATCCAATTTTTTTTCGTAAAAAAAATCATGATGTTTATATTTTACTAAATTAACCGATCGCGTTAAAACAATGTAACTATAAAAATGATAGTTTTGTATCAGTTTTTCAATGAAACTGTTCAAACTGAAAAAATCGATTTTCCGTAGTACAAAAAAACAAATGAGAATCATTCGATATCAAATACAAGTGAATTATCACGCAGACATACATTAATCGTAACCATTGAGAGTGAAAAGATAAACACATATTTTACAGAGAAAAACATCTCTCCTTCCTTGAGGCGGTAAAATTTCAATTATAAAAGAATGTCATAATTGAAACCGTCATTTCTCTCAACATTTGTTGCTGTGGCTAATGGCCAATAACTCCATCGTTTTTGTGGATGCTCGTAAACAATGAGTTTCTTCTCTTTGCATTATCACAGCGACTCTACTTCTACCACGAATATCCAAGAGAGTGAAATAACGAGAGAAAGGAAATAACGCGTATAACATTGTGTTGTTCGTGGTCGCGCTGGAATGCTGCTCTCCTTCATCGAGGGCGCATTATCTTTCGTCGAGCAATTGTTCCACCATCGAGCTCTCTCGTTTCATTCAGATCTCTTTGAGGCTCGCAGCGATCGTGTGCTATCTTCGAGTTCCTCTGGAGGTCGCATTATAAATATACGCCTTCTCTATTGAAGATAAACACAGTTATTGTATTTCACATTATATGTATATTAAATACATTCAAACGAAAGGGTGATGCAAATGAATGTTGAAGAAAAAAAAAGCCACGATTCTGCAGAGTCTTTTTTTTTAGCCGAGAGTTTTATACACCATGTGGATTGTCGATAAACATTCCAATCCCACAGAGACGGCATGCCAAAGTCCATTTTCTATTCTTGCTCGATTATACGTTATCAAATTTCTTTATTATTATTATTATTATTATTACTATAGCATTATTTTTTCTTGATTTTAATTAAACAACATGTGTTTTTTTTTTATATTTTATATTCTTTATGTATTATGTCTTGACACTTGTGATACCCCTCGTAATATCGTGAGACCTCGTTTGAATGGATTTCTTATCAGCTGTGAATTACGTGCCGGTTATTATCGCAATATAATTCGGAGGATTCAGATATTTTTTAAGGATGGATTCAAACACATGCGCACATACACACACACGGATATTTTTTGTAAACCACTTTTATCGACGTTTTGGATCACTCTGAGTGTCCTGACACAAGTCTCGAAAACAAAATTTTCATGAAAACAAAGCTTCCTCCATGAGGAAGTAAAATTATCTTATTTTCTTGATAGCTGACTCCCACAATCAAAGTGAAAAAGTTAGAGCATTTTGTTAATGAGAAAGCAGGGAAGTATAATTTTTTTTCCCGTTACATTCTTACAATTATTCAATTCTTTGTCCCTTTTAATTGTGTTTACATTATGAAAAAATGAGTTTATCGACAAGGAATCTTGGCTTAGCTTGAAAATGGTCTCAAGATTGTAAAACCGAGAACGATAGAAGGAAGGTCACGGCCCTTTCTCGCAGTCTCATCGTTTCTTTCACATGCGCTGGCTTTCAGTTTTCACCTTCGGCTTTCTTTTATTTTTCTCTCTTTCTCTCTTTTTCACTCAGCTGTGTTGCAGCACCAAGCCCGCTTGCTTCTCTGCGACTTTCGTTCATCCACAAAGCACCCAGCTGGTTCTGCATAGAATTTTCATCTCCCTCGTCACTTCATATCTCTCTCTCTCTCTCGTTCACTCGTCAGTTTCTCCATTCTTTCTCGTAGTCCACTGAAAACACTACTGACTCAAAAATAGATGTCCATTGTTGAGTATTTTCATTCAACGAAAGCTATCGCTCCACTTCTGGACGGACACATATAATCGACGTATATTTCGATACATTTCGTAATGAGAAAAAAAAAAGGAGACTGCCCTTTTTTTAACAAGTTTTTTTTCCCTTAGGAATTCTTTCTTATGAATAAAATTAGAACCTAAATTTCATGTTTTCATAAAATCATTAATGATTTTCTGATTTTATTTATAATGATAAAATTTTTTATTATTTTATACGGCTTGTGGAATTATTATAATAACGTGTAAAAATCCGACGAGGTGAGACTTGCTGTTATTTGAACGCATTACTCTACGACTTCTCGGTCTTCGCTTTCGCTTTTCTCTCGTATATTGGATACTGCTTCATACTGCCTCGCTATAACCAACACGAATCTTTAATGCCGATAAGGTATAACGACTCTCAGAAAAGCGGCAGCTCGCGCACCGGTATTGCTCTCGTATATCGCCTCGTTACGCCTATTAAACATTCGACGTAGGTCGGACTGAGCTAGCTTAACGATTAAGATTATTCTTTTCACAGATCCTATAGCTTGTTCTTTTACCAACAAGGAGAGTTGCAAAAATCCCAACAGTTTTAAACTCACTCTGTTTATTTATTCCATAGATTATTTAATTTTTTTTTACCGATATATTTTTATTGGCACATAGTATTGGTATTTCATTAAAAATTAAAATTCATTAGAAATAAGAATAAAATTTATTAAAAATACAACTAAGATTGAAGTAATTGGAAAAGTAATGGACAGTTATTTCCTGTTAACAATTATTTTAGTTTGCACTACATTTTTAATCATATCTGTATGGAAAAAATATATATTTTTTCTTTCTGATAAAATGTTTATATCCAAATGTTAATTTTAAAAAATGGAACGTTACATTATTTATTAAATAAAGAAAGAAATATTGCGTGTCTGAAATTGCTCATGTAAAGTTTTGCAACTTGACTGAAAGTACTAATTGACAAGAAAAAAATTCGTAAATGGATTTTTAGCACGAATAAAATGGTTTCACAATTACCTCGAACGTCGATTTCGATTATCCATGTTTTTTCACAGATTATAGTGTTCAGGTTTTATTTTCATGATTTTCAGCTGTCTCTTAAGGAGTCAGATTTTTCCTGACTGTAATTTTCCTTTAAACAGATACTTCTTTTTTTACACTGTATCTTCTGCGTGGTAACTTCAATTAAAAATTCCTATACTCAAACTGGACATTGTTTTTTTCTAAAAAAAAAAAAACAGAATAAGAGAATAACACAAATTATAACACACGATGGAATAAAGTCTACCGATGAACTGGAATACAAAAAATAATTTCCCTCATAATTTTTTTTTCCTTCCAAGAGTTACAAAAAAAACAAATTGTAAATTTTAATGGTGCTTTTGCGAGTCAATTCAATCTTCACGATTTTTAGACAGGCACCTTTAAATTGTTGTTCCCCACCTCATAAAAACCTAATAAAAAATGTTCATTCAAAAATAAATAAATCCAAAAACGACAAACGAAATTAAAAACAACAACAAAATAAGGCATCCTCTACAGAATAAATATTAAAAATTTCATTTGTGCCAATTTGTATCATCATAAAAATTTGTTATAAAATTGTTATAATGCTGTTAAAGTCTTTAATAAAAACATAATCTTTTACATAATTCTACAAGAGTTGATGATTTCCAAAATGTCTCATAACTGATGTCTCGACTTATAGCTTTGCTAGAAATGCTTAAAAATATCGAGGGAAAGATCCGTGGAGGGTCGGAAAGTGGTAAAGATACATCGGGTGGAAAACCAGCTAAAGTTTTATCGACGTGAAATTGAGGTTAACGGGGAGGGAACTCTCGAGTCTCGCACGCGCTACATTACGTTATGTAAACAACTGCCTGAATGTACAGACACGCTTACACGCTTTATTCTCGAACAATGGGGTCTCAAAGCAACAACGGCAGTTGCAGCAAAGAGCGCTTGCATACGACGGAGAATTATGTGTTGTGCGTTATTGTAACCGTCGGGGCGAGAACCACGTGGGGATTTACGAGGTTGACGCTGCAGCCGGAATTATACAATCGATGCACGCTCTTGACTAACGTTTCTAACTATTCTCTGCCACTGTTAGTGCCATTGTAATACCCGAACGTTCGGGCTCTGGGTATATTGTCTGAAAAAAAAAGAAAAAAAAACGAGAAACGAAGAATGAGACAAGAGAGAACGTAGGAAATTGTTTAAAAAAAAAAAAAAAAAACATAATTGCTTGAACGTGGTATCATCATTGTGTCACGAGATTGCGATTAAGTATTGGCGACATTGATTGCATAATGTCTTGATTTGAAATTAACGAATGTAATTCCGGAAGCAATTTTTAAACAACAGCGCTAAAAAAAAAAAATTCTTTTTATTTTTATAAAATTTGAATCAACTAGCTTATTTAAATTAGGTTCGATTAGGTTCTGTTTTTGCTTCCTCAAAGAGGTAGCTTTGTTTTCGTGAAATTTTGTTTTTTTTCGAGTTTTTCATGTCAGAACATTGAGAATGGTCCAAAACGTTGAGAAAAGTGGTTTAGAAAAAATGCATGTATGTATGTGTGTGTGTGGCCGTTATGCAAAATTCAGAGTTATAGATATTTAAAGAACGGCTTTATCGATCGAGCTGAAATTTGGCATACACGTGGGACAGGTGGACGCCTTTGTGATGATTTCCAAAAAAATTCAAACATACGATTATTTTTTATCCAATTTTGAATTTTTAGAAAAATGTCTGTACCTTCTCTACCTTTCGCAAATTTGTAACTATCGAGCTAAATATTTTTTTACAAATAGAGCTATGTTAGAGGAGGATCGGTATTGAATTTGGAATGAATCGACAAGTAGCTTCGGTTTTTATGAGATTTTGAATTTTTTGAAAAAATTTAACTTTTCTCTAACTCACGTCGAATCTCGCCAAATGAACTCAAATTTTCTGCAGATGAAAAACAATAGATAAAGCAGTACGAATTTTACGTGAGTTTGCATTTTTCCAAATTAACAAAATTATCGTTTTCTTATAATTCACAATTTTATACAAAACTTCCTCTATGAGGAGGCCAAAATTGATAAATAAGCTTTCTCATAGAGGTGGCTTTGTGAAAAATCGAAATTAACGAGGAAGTAATCAAAACGTTTTTTAATGGCTTTTTTAAAATTTTCATATTAAAAATAGTAGTTTCGCCAATTTTTATGATCATTTTTGTAATTAATGGATCGCAATACAAAATTTCAGATCAGTTGGAGATATTCGCTTTTCGGAAGTGCACCCCTCGTTTTATATCTGCATTACTATAGTCGCGGTATATAAATATAGTATAACGCATGTTTTCAGTGCGCTCTTTCACACGCTCGCGCGCCAAGCCTACGGCGTCACACGTAATTCTCGTAATTCCTCAACGTGCGTTTCCTCCTTGGGACTTTTTACTCTATCCATAATACAAAGCCTAATTTTGCGTAATGCACGCGATCGCTCCAGCTCTCAAGAGGTGATTCAGTGAGATCCATTACATGCTTCGCCGTGATACGCGCCTATCGTACTAGTATCGTACCTGTGCACGCTCCTCCACTCCGATAGAGATTTTCATGAATGAGAACGCGCATTACTCGCTATCGCTGGTCATGAATCGGACGCGGCGCACCGCTACGATTGCACATCGTGTGCCTGAGCTCTTCACAAGAGCTTGCTTTTTCACGCGTAGTGCGTGCGTTATATCTCAGAAAATAAATCTCAAACTCGTAACACTTGTTCACACAAACCCTGAATTAAGATTTTCTTTTTTCTGCCGGTGAGGTGACGTTAAAATTTGACGCTTATTTTTTATATTTATTACACAGTACTAGAAATAGAAGTCAAATTTGTTGCGCATTCGACCAAATCTTTTTGTCCACAAATGTTTATATTTTCTTTTATTTTTGTTTCACAAACATAAGCACGGAACAGCAAAAAAAATCATTTATTTAAAAAAAGCAAGGTTGTGAAATAAAAAAATAAACAAAAGAATTATTAACCCTAAATTTTTGTCACTATTACAATATTTATTTCTTGCTATGGCAATTTTTGTTTGTCAAATATGAGATAAATTTTATGAGGAAATGACTGTATTAAGGGAACAAATAGATTCATTACTCGTTTAACATAATTATTTTTTGAAAAATTACCACTATGATTTTATAATTATTTTTGTACGCTTTGGTAGCTAATCGAAAACTTCTAAAATAAGTTCTTTACTAAAAGAAAAATTTCAACGAAACGTGGCTTTCCGATTTTACAAAATTATTGTTCACCATGTTCGACATTTTTACGTATCACATTAGAGGTACTTTTGCTATTTTTTAGCGAGGTAAAATAATAAAAGCAGGATCTGAAGAAAACGAGATTAAATTGATTTTTTCAAAATCAATTTTCATTCTACAAGAATGGTCGTCGTAGCGGCTAACATTGGTCAAACCAAGTGAACAGTTATGGCCATTTGAAATTTCCAATCCAGACTGGGGCAAAAAAAAAACTTTTCTAAAAAGATTTTTTTCTAACATTTTTCAAAAATGACTCATTTTTACTATCTGAAAATTCGTTAAAATCGATATTTCTTTCATATCTAAAATGTCTTGTCAAAATTCATTTTTCCAAAAATTTCAATGTATCCGTATCGGAGAAAAAAAAGGTATATACTGAAACGAAAAGATTTTTTCATCACTTGTCATTTGATATTTCGAAAAAATTGATATTTAAAAATTTCGAGTGTTCCATATTTGAGAGGGATTCTTTTCTCCAAAAGTCGTGTTCCTAAAAATCTGAATATTAAAATAAAAATATCAACTTTTTCTTTGATTCGTTATTTCTGTGATTTTAAATTTTGAAATTGATATTTTTAAGAATCCGTAGTAGAAAAGAAAAATATAATTTTTTTTTCGGGTATTCATCGCAAAATATATCCGCTTGTTTCGCACAGTTGCTGTAAGTAGGGCTCAGGTTGCCAAGACAAAAAGCTGAAGCTTCACTGTATAAGGGATCATTTTTTTTTTCTTTAAAGTAGGTCTATAAATTAATTAAGAAAAAAAGCTTGAAATGTAGAACCCAGAGTCTCAGCAACTTCCCACGATGAAGGAGAGCCCAAAGACTTGGTGTCTGTGTTGCGCAAGCGAAATCCGACTACACTTGGAGTCAGCCGGTCGCTGGCTTCGCGCTCTTGATTATACTTAGACTGCACAGACGACCAAGGAGGCAGAGGAAGGGTGGTTGCTGCTGCTGCTACTGCTTGTTATATGGTAAAGCTTGAGCAGCGGCACATATAGTAGCCGTCATACCAGGATCGAGAGTCGAGCCGAGCGTGCGAGAACCAGCACCCGTTTTATTGCGCGTATCCTCTCCTGTTGCTACTGGAATTTCCGACGTTTCCTGTCACTATACTAGTACACCGAGCACGAGCACGAGCACCCGCAGTACCGCAACCACTGTCTCACACCGCAAGCATGGTCGATGCGCGTTATTATACATTTATTATCCATCATAACTGCCTCTTTTTGCATTCTCAAGTTTCTAACATTATAAACATTTTCTCAACCTCGACTACTTATTTTTTTTTTTTTAATTATCTGATTTATGAGAAGTTTTAGCGAATTCTCTGCAAACTGGTTTTTTTTTTTGACATCTTTAGAAATTAAAATTCCTTGTTATTTTTTGTTTTTTGAATAAAATCGTTGTTTTGTAATTTCTTACACTGAGACTGGCAAAATTTAACATACGATTCTTTAATTATTTGCCAACAAAAAAAACTATTTGACAAGCACAGAAAAAATAAAGTGAGGGTGTCTGGTGAAATTCACGGATATTCAAAGAGTTATTATTATATTATTTAAAGATAAAAATGTTACGTTTGACCTAACAATTTTTTCGTTTTCACACTCTGCGGACCTTCCAGCATGTGTGTGACGATTGGAGGTACATATGAAAGTAAAGCAAGGCCGTAGGTTTAAATGGTTACTTAAAAAAATATTTTTCTTAAATAAATTATAACTTTGCCAACTTTTGCAAATAAAATCAAAAGTTACGCCATAAGGGTTCATCTCAAACTGAAATGAAAATGATTTGGGAATATTTGGCCTACTGGTTCTCTTTCAAAACTGTGCAGAATGTAAAAACGAAAAAAAAAAGAATTGTATCTGACCCACATTACCCGCACGTATCGTACATATTTTTCGAATAACACTGCCGGTCATATGTGTTTGGCTTTTAAATTTACGAAGAAGAAAATAGACTTGACTCTTTATCTCTTTCGTCGCCATCTTGTAACGAAAATAATAAAAAGGAGTGGTCAAAGAAAGGAGCGTCTAGTGGTGCAAATCGAAGCTTCAATGGAGTTTGATAAGATGGCGGTTGACCAGACGAAGGGAGTTGCGGAATGAACTGACCGGTTCGTGTCGTTCTTACTTTGCTTCCTTCCACTCACTCCACTTCCTTTACGTATATAGCTTCAGCTGTCCCTTCAGACTCGGTTTCCACACGCTCTCATACTGGCAATTCCTTTAAAAGCTCCACTCTTGGAAACTTGCGCAAGATAGCATCGGTTTTTCAAGTTCCCCATTGCCACTGGCGAATAAATGTGCTCGTCGAGGACGCTCTCTCGCTTATCCGCCCGTAAATCAAATATCCGTTCTCTATATGCACTGCCAGACGTAAAAGTTCGGGTCGATATTTTTTTTTCCTCTTTTTTTTTTTATATCTCTATTTTCGTACTCTTCACTCAACCGTCGTCTGCTTGTCTCTTCTCTTTTAGTAATTTCACCCTCTTTCCAGCATTCTGTCGATCTCTATCAGTGCCGGTTCGGGAAACCAATAAAATTTGCACATTGCTTTCTTCCGCATTATAGATTTTGAAAAAAAAAAAAAAAAAAAAAAAGAATAATCAATCGTGTTAGACAATACCAAGCTTCATAGTTTAATGCAATTTTTTGTAAATGTATTGAACTAATGAAAATATAACAAAATAAATGTAACAGCTGATTTTCAATTATATTTCATTATTATAAACGTAATTACTCATTTAGTGCGAGGAAACTATTTATACACAGTAAACAGTAATTTTGTAAAATCGGTTCTATAGTTCACCATTTTCTTCTGCTATTCTACCGATTTTTTGTTGAATTAGTAGGGACGAAAAACTTGAAAATTTGTGGAATCAACAAAAAGAAATTGTTAACTTGGAAGTAACAGAAAAATTTGTCACGTTTTTAATTTTTTATAATGAACTTGGATATGTTTTTCCTTCGTGGCATCGATCGCCACGAGACAGTCTAACCTAAGTCCTGGGAATCTGTGTACCGGCATTTCCAGTATTTTGGCTAAGTAGTTGAGATCGTTTCATTACTTAGGTTCATTACTGATGGAGCAGTTCCTGTTTCTAGATGAGTCATATTACGTGGAGTATTTGGGGATAGGCCTAGTAGAAGTTTGAAAAAACGTTGTTGAAATTTTTCGATTTGGGCATGTGAAATACCGACTTTGCACCTCAAAAGTTCGGAAGTGCCGTTTTTCTTGAATTATGAACGGATCGAAGCGAAAATTGAAATACAGCCGCCAGTAATGTGAATCTCATGAACGAATTAGTCAGAATTTTGATTTTCGAAACAGTGTAACAACAGCTTTGGAATGGCGTTGTCTCAAAAATTGCAGCTATCCCTCTCGCACTCACGTGTCACGTGGTACATGTTTCACATGCCCTTAAGCCCTCAAACCTCTGCAGCATATTAGCAACGTGGACTTTACCACTGTTTTAGAATGATGTTGAATTTTGCATCGATGAAATGCGACGAAATAGAGAGAAAAAATTAATTGTAATGAACCCAAATGATCATACAAGGTATAAAGAGTTATCATAACGTCTAAGTACATGAAGAAAAAATATTGCACCTGCATTATAGCACCCCTAACAGGGGTTGAGGTCTTGAGGATCTTATTATTTTAAATTTCGTTGCATTCCAACAATACAAACTTCAACATCATGTTTTAAACTACCAATTTTCGTTGCAATTATTGGCACCCTATTGCTGCTTTTGTATTCGATGTCAAATATTCTGCTGCTTGTATTTCTCGCTCTCGGGTTCTCTTAATTCTTCTCCAGTCATCGGATTCTGTGTGGTTGTACTTTCCTCTCCACTTCCCATCGTAGATCAATGGTGTCTTCGTCTTTGACCTCCTCGATTCGTCGCCAGACCTCTCTAGTTTTGACACTTTCATTCCGCAGCTATTCCACCACATTTGTCAGAGCAACGAGTTTTGCCAATACTTCCGCTAGATCGATTAATGGGTTGACTTTGGACTATGTGTTCCGGTTGTCCTTGTTTTGTCTCGTTTCGCCTTGTTCTGTTCTTTATTAAACTGGCTTTTGCTGCGTAGATCCATCAGCTCCCGTGATCTTTTACTCAGACTGCTTGGCATCAGTCGCTTGTCTCACGGTCATCGTTTTTCCCAACAATGTTGCAGATCCTATCCTCCCAAGCGCGATGTATGTTAACCTCAACTTCAACATCGGCTTTTCTTTCACTGTGTTTTGTAATCAAATATTGAGCTTTGGATTTAATCCTTAATGCCTACTTGGTTATTTCGCTGATCTAATTATATCGCAATGATGACTGAAACAAGTTCTCCGCACAATTTTGAGACAATATTATACGAAGCGTGTACAGAGTGAACACACTGCGCTGCCATTACCAATTAAATTTAACTATTAATTATTATTGAGTACTTACAAGTTATTTCTATTTTTTTACGTTTTTTTTTTTTTTAAATAGTAGAAGTACAGAAACAATTGAAAATATGATTTAATAAGAAATAAAATTGTTAGATTGGAAGTGACAACAAATTTCGCAACAATTTTTGTCTTAATTTATTTATATACATCTTTTTAATCTGTGAACATTAGCAGATAATTTTTTGTTTCTTAATAGCCGATAAATTGCAGATTCTTTTATTTTATCGCCAATGAATATAGACGGAACATCGATGATCATTTTAATAATTTGTATTTTTGTATTTTTTCAGTGGCGGTGAAACAATTGACGAGAATTCGGTAGCCGGTAGTGTCGTGTTGGCCGAGGTATCTGACACGCAAGAGCTGCTTGTTTCGGAGCTAATTGTCGACAATAACAGCAGTTGCGGTAGCAGTAGTGGTACATTGCGGGGTGAGACCAAGCACGGAGTCGTTCACGTTGTGCACGACGAGAGCGAAGTCACACAGACGAGTTGTCGGCTAGTCCGGCAAAACGGCACTCACACCGTAAGCGGCGGCAGAGTAACGCCGCGGTCACACATGGAACAGGAGAAGAGAATGCGGCGAGAAATCGCCAACAGTAATGAACGCCGGCGTATGCAGAGCATTAATGCTGGCTTCCAGTCACTCCGAACACTTTTGCCCCATCATGAAGGAGAAAAGCTGTCTAAGGTAAGTCACAAAAAAAAGAAAAATTTATTTCCCTCTTTTCATACGAAAAATTCACTGTTCAACTGTCATTAAAAAAAAAAAAAAAGAAGTTATTTAAATTAAATAAATTATGATGAGAAAAAGAAAAAAAAATTAAAGAGGTACAAGAGAGGTGACGTGCGTACAATTGGCTCTTTTTATGCTGCACCCTCGTACCAAAAGATAGGAGAAAGAAAAATGTTGAGCTTCGTTAAACTCAATTTAATATTTAGCAGGCGAATAAATTATTCGATGCACATAAATACAGGTAGCTGGAACGTACATTGTAGTGATGGTACCGGTCACGCTAGTCGACCGGACATTCGTAATAACCGAACGACTTTGTACTTGACTTCCTGCCTGCGCAAAAACAAATAATAATAATAATTAAGATTCCGGCCAAGTGCACTTTATGGTGTGCATCGGCAGGAAGTGCTTTTCATCGACTCGACGCAATGTTTGCCGCGAGATTGAAAAATTAGTTGCCTCGCAACCACGAATTAACACTCTCTAGATGCTGAGGGGGCTTTTTTTTTTTTCTTGTCTCGTATATTATTATACGAAATTGCACGTTCGACTATGCGTGATACAATGTTTATTCAAGTACGCATGGTCGGAATTTACCCTTTGGATCGATTGGAAAGATCTTTAAATATAATGTAGATGATTTTCATCATTGTATTATCGTCATTGAATCATCGCTGCCACGTAGACACGGTGCGACTAAATACGTGATAAAAAATATATCAAGTACGTATAGCAATCACACCGTCATTAAATAATGACATTTTTTTGGTATCAAGGCTTCGAGCATCCATTCGCTTGTGTTCTTTTTCCATAATAGAATCATCGCATTGAGCACACCAATCGACACTCAGGCTCATCTTCAAGCTTCGTTTCAATAGAATGAATTGATTAATATATAAAATACAAGATTACGTACAAAATAAATTTGACTATATCATCCGGAATTGAACTATAATTAAAAAATTAATTATCAATCAGTTAAGTAACAAAAAATTATTTGTGATTAATCATTTGGAGTTTTCTTATGTTGAGATTTTTACCATTTTCGGTGTATTCAATGCAAAAAAAGTGCCTTCCCAATTCTTAAGTCAAAAATATAATTTTTTTATTTTCGCCAGAAAGTTTACTCATAAGGGTATAAATAATATTTGTCAATCAGATTTGTAAGTCTCCATTTTTTATTTAGACAATATTTTTCTATATAATTGATTTAATATTTATTATTATGCATCGATTATCTGCAGGTCTTATAAAATGGTGCTTCAATTTTTTAATAATTGCTAAAAAAAATTACATTTTCACCCGTTTTTAAACAAATTTTTTTAAAAAATGCGAAGATTTAATTAATCCATTGAAAAGTAAATCAAGTGCAATAATCCTGCATTTTTTAATTACAAGTTTTGGCGAAATTTCATTGAATATACATTTTTTTTTTGCCGCTATACAAAATGTTGAATGTCTATTTTGAAGCACTACAGACTATTATCTCTCTATATTATACAAATATCTCACCGCCGCCGCTGTATAGGATATATAGGGCATTGCATGTCAAACGGACCTCTCAAGCTCGGATTTTTCTAAGTCCCCAAAAGGCCTCTCAAGTCCAGATTTTTCTAAGTCCCCAACCTCTCAAGCCCGGATTTTCCTAAGTCCTCAAAAGGCCTCTCGTGCCGGGATGTTTATAATATAGAGATATGAACAACGGGGGGGTTCGAATCCCCCCCAAATTATGAAATTATTTATTCATTTTTATTTTACACCGATTTTCTGCATTTTAAAAAAAGTTGAACATATTTTTTAATACATGCGGAAAAATGAAATTCTCTTGAGAAAAAGAAAAATAATTCTTCTCCCTCTTTTCTCTCAATTTCTCGTGAGAATTTATTCAAAATTAAATTTTCTTTCAATTATGCAAAGGATCATATATATATTTTTTATTCTGCAGGTTAATAATATTAAATTATAATGATGAAATTAGTTATACATTAAATGATTATTTTTGTAAAGTATTTTATTTTATTTTCGTATATTTTTATTTTTTTCATGTTCGAACAGAATATTTAAATTGAAAATATATTTTTAATATTTTCGATAATTGACACATATTTTTGTTTCCACGGTTGGAAATTATGGTGCATATATAGCACGTGGTGTGTTTCAGGGACCATCGTTGCTCATCCGTTTGACGCGATGACAATTTGTTCGTATCGCGTGCAAGCCTCTCATAATTCGTGGCACGTCGGTCGAATTCGACCGCCCGCGAAACGCGCGATCGCGATGACGACTACAGGAAATCGTAAATGTTGGTGTACAACCGGAGAGCGGTTTGTGTGTCGAAGAGAGCGTGGTTTAATGTTACACGTAGTGAGAAAGAGGCTAAATGCGATCGGTAGAGGTAAAAGAAAGAGACAAACGTGACGTCCCGGTGGTCAGCAATGTTACCAATACGACACCACCAACACCATAACACTTAATACCCATGATATAGGTACCACCTTACCATTTGTAGACGCTTCTGTACTCGTTCTCAATAATTCAGCATCGACCTATATAATTTCATCGAATCTGTTTCGTTTGCCATATTAGGGTACGCTCAGCAAAAAACGCTGAGAAAATGACAAGTCGGCAGATCATTTAATCGAATGTATGTACATTTTGTCATAAAATCAGTTTTTCGTTAGCGACTCGTTGTAGATGCTTTAATAAATAAAAAATTAGAAAGTCGGATTTTGCGATTGCTAAAAATTAATGTCAGCAATATTTAAAAAAAAAAAGAGAGAATTAAATTGTTAGTGAAATATTCGATATATTTTTCGATTATAGCGGTAGATGTTCCATGAATAATTAAATTCACGTAAAACTTTGCAGACACGTAACTTTTAAATCCACACAAAATTTAAAATCCATGTAAAATTTTAGGGACACGAAAATTTAAAATCCACGCAAAGCTATGCGAAATCGCAACTTTTACATTCACGTAAAACATGCCGTCACGTTACATTATAATATCTTCGAGTCGCGATTTCAATCGTTTTTTGTTAATTTTTTATGTGCCTTTATTACAGACACTTTTAGGTGCGAATACAGGCGGCCGTTATAAAATGAACAACTGTCTTTTTTTTATTTTCGCAGTATGGAGAATTATTTGTTCTGTAAGGCGTGTGACGATGAATTATTAATTTTGTGGCAATACTGACAGAGAACATCTATCACATAATTTGACACGTAATAAATACAGTGTTTTTAAGGTTTCGTAGATGGGTACCATACTCTTTTAGAGACATAATAATAATAATTTGACTCGCCCTGCACACACTTTCGATAAAACTAAACTCTCTACCAACTGCGCATTACAAAATTATAGCGGTGCTATGGGAAACGTTCATGGAACTAGTAATATGGTACGAGCTCGTTAACTACCCTGTAATTTTTGCTCCCCCTCTCCTCCTTATTTCTTTCCTAGTCATCATCGTCTCAGAGCGATCGATTGTAAGTTGTTAGCTGCTTCTCCGTGGCTCACTTGCTTTCATAGCTGGTCCCTGTTAAGTATCTGAATTGAGGCACCTTCTGTCGACACCTCTTTAATAATAAAGATTTTTTTAAATTGCATTTCTCTGTATAAAATTAAAGTCACGTTTGCATAGTAATAACGAAATAGTATATTACGATACGAGTGCGATGAAACTTTTTCTAACGAGTGTGAGTTAACAGCACGAGCCGAAGGAGAATGTGAGAAGTAGGCACTTCTCGCACCGCGTGGGATAATAGTACATTACGATACGAGGGCGAAACATTTTTTTTCTATCGAGGGCGAGTTTGTAGCATGAGCAGAAGGCGAGTGTTGCAATCAGATGAGTTAGAAAAAGGGTTTCGCACGAGTATTGTACGAAATTTTATTCCACTAGGTGCGAAAATCGGCGTTTTACGCACGCGGGGCGTGTGGAAAAACGTTCATCATATTTAAAAGTTAATTTTACAAAAAAAGAAAACGTTTATGAGTTGCTATTTTACAAATCAATTTATTAAAGTAGCAGCAGTCGTTTTTATTTCTTTTTATTAGTTTTATACCTATCACAAAAAAAGTGTGCAAATGAATTTGCATTTTGCTTCCTCATTGTTGAAGATTGCCCATAAAGCATTGCTCGACGAAGTACTTTGGTTTGTGTTTGGCTTCCTCATAGGGAAAGCTTTGTAAATTATAAGTATCAACAAAATTTCCTTTATGAGAAAGCAAAACGAGTAATTTTTTTTTTTTTTGTAAAAGGGTTTCGAAGTCTAATCCGTTCATAGTCCGTGATCATTTACTGATCATTGAATAACTTCTTCACTCCTCGAAATAATAAACCAGCTGTGCAACGCAAACACACTTTTTTTTTGAAGATCTCAAAATGTCGTATAAACTGGATTTTTCAATCAATCCTCACCAAATTTTAAATCACACATTTTTTTATGTTGGTCTACAACTGGAGAACATTTTAGCCTGAGAACTCAAAATTTACGAAAGCTAGAGAGCAAACACACGTTTTTAAGGTAAAAAAAAATCCTTGCCAAATCTTCATCTGTTGACCGATTCTCACCAAATTTGGTACCGAAAGTTGTTCGATGTTAGTCCACTTGTATGAGAAATTTCAACCCAACACCTTGAAATTTGCAGCAGCTATAACGCAAACACACTTTTTTTGAAAAATTCTAAATGTCATGAAAATCGTATTTTTCAACCGATCCTCACCATATTCGAACTCATCCATCGTTTGATGTTTGTCTACGATTGGACATTTTTTTAGCCCCATAACTCAATATTTGCGGTAGCTAGAGCGCGAATAACTTTTTTTCGAACATTCCAAAGTCTCGTAAAATTTGAACGGGAGCCCCAATTATTTTGTAAATTGTCCTAAATATAGAGGCCCAACCACTCTACTTGTATGCCAAATTTCAGCCCGATCGATCTAATCATTCTCGAGTTAAAAAAAAAAATGTTCTCCACAACAAAGCTTTCTCTATGAGGAGGCAAAAATTAGTATCAGACTGTTTCACCATTTCTGTAACAAATCATTCTGTTTACGTTTAAAAGTACAGAAATTAATTGTTAATCATATTTGATATTTTTTTGTTACCATAAAATATTTTACGCTGAACGTGCATGAAGCATATATATATATTTAAAAATTGTTCATTTTACTACTTAAACAAAAAAAAATAAACCACAAACGACTTTTCATTATAATAACAAATGTGTTTATTCCTTATTGGGCGAAATCGTTTTACAAAACGTAGCTCTACGATTTTACAAAATAACTTTTTACTATATGTGAACGACATTCTATAAAATAATGAGACCTTTGTTTTTCATATAAGCTTACTCGGGAATTATTAATAATTCGGCCTGTTCTAAAAAATTCGAAACTCAAACGATTTATTTAAAAAAAATGTATTCATAGAGTGGTCTTTAAATGTTAATAATAGTTTAATAATTTCATTTAAAAGAAGTCACTGACGCAGCCTCCTTAATCCAGTAAATCGAGAATCTCTTGGAAAGTGTCGATTGGTTAACAAGTCGACCACTTACAAAGTACATAGCGTCGTGTTTCAGCGTGACATTCGAGGAACGGCGGCACGGTGCGCGTTTACATAAATCTTGGTCGTGGACGAGAGCAGCGAGTAGCCACAGTACAGGGGACTCCCTCGTAACTCAATATTTCGCGTACCGGTTTAGCCAGTGCCACACGGTTCGGTTCCCACGCATTTCTCTCAAGTTGGCTGTATATACACTCTCCTTTTTCGCTATATATTCCATTCCTCCTCCCACCATCTTCGTTACCTTCTTTTTTTTCTTTCTCACCTTTCTCTTCTTCTTTCCTTCTTCTCTACGTTCGCGAGAGAAAGAGCGAGAGAGAATGACACTGACTGGCCCTCGAACGTTTCGTCCCTTCCTTTTCGCCTGAGTTCCCCCTTCAGAGAACGAAGGCCATTCGCGGATGGTGAATTTCGCGAAGCCATGGCCTACTAAACATTTTTAAGAAGCGTGTTCCACAGATACTCCTTCCCGCCACTGAATATTAAAGGATTCTTAGTATTACATTACGCAATACAAATTCACAATTGACTAGCAGAAGTAGAGGACATTATTTAAAAAAATAAAATCAAATTTAATAATCTTGGTATAAAAGAAAGAGAGAAAAAATTATTTGGAATAAACGATGTGTTAGTTTTTCAAAAATTAAAAAAAAACTGTTTGTTATTTTGACTATAAATCAAAATCTATTATGTTTTATAGGTTTTTTAAAAATTTAATTAGTAAGGGCCATTTTTTTGCGTATTTGTTGAACTCACAAATTTTTGTTCTTGTTAAATTAATAGTCAGAAGAAAAAAAAAATTGAATTTGCACAAATCACAAAAAATGTGTTAAATATATCGTAAAACGAAATGCTTTTTTTCGCGATATTTTTTTTTCTTTGTAAGACTGCAAACTCCTTTTTTCTTTTTTTTTCTTCTAAAATTGGCATCCATTTTTGTCCACAAAAATATTTTGTTAAAAGTACAACAAATTTCAGTTCTGTTTTTACCATATATTTTTTTGTATCCTAAAATTAAATCTCTTATTGAAATTATTTATGAGATCCTGCGATATTTTTGTTTCTCGGAAGAAGAAATTGAAAAGATTTATTTTTTATTTCGAATAATTTTGTTTTTTGTTTTTCGTTCAGATACGTAGACCAAGTTCGTTGAACACGAGGAAGCAATTTGTAATAACCGTCAGGCGGTGACGAGTGTGTATTATGTACGCAAAGTCCCGACGTGTATGTTACGCACGCACGTGCGAACATTCGTCACAGACGCCTCGACCCATTTTCATTTAACTCTCGCCATGCGAGAGACATGAGGCATTAAAAATAAACCGGTCTCTCTTGTCGTCTGCTGATGCCATCTCTCTGATGGCGACTCGGTGAACACCCGCGCACGACTCAACTTTCCCTCCTTTCCGCCGTATTTGGTACATCTATGTTGATTACCGGGGTTTCTCGTCGTAGCTACATATTTTGGAGATGTTCCAAACTGTATTTGAAAATATACATTTATTTAAACGTATCCGAACTTACACAGCCATTCACTGACGTTTTATTTGTATTTTTATTTATTTATGCTTAATAATTCCTCGGAGCTATTAAATTCAAACCAACGAAAAATAAATTGTATCATTTAAACATATTGAGTATTTTACTGATTTTTTAAAAGTTAATTAAAAAATTCCGCAACAGAAAAAAAATGTTTCTGAATGATCAAATTTGGGGGTTGCTAAAATAATATGGATACCATTTTGTGTTTCGTTAATTTATGCAACCCTTCAAAAGTTCTTTGTCACAGTCCTCTTTTTATTTTTTTAGATTATTTAAATAAATTATTTTATCTGTTTAGATGAAATATTAACTAAATAAACAAATGGTTAATAATTAATAATTACACAAAAATATTTATCCTCATAAAAGGAAGTTTTGTTTTGGTGAAAACATTTTTTTCGAGATTTAAATTTCAAATTTGTTCAAAATGTGTAAAAAGATCACATTTAGAAAAAAATGTCGATATGTAGAACATTAAATTTAGAATATTTCGACCACTAAAAAAATTGTTTTAGCTCTTCCAACTCTGAAAGGCACTTAGTTTAGAGAACATTTTTTTTTACAAATTTGATTGTTACATTTATTTAAACAAGCATACTGTTAGCCAGAAAACATAAATTTGGAAAAAACAGAAAGTCAGGTATAAATAATAAGCCTTGATAACAAATATTCGCATAAAGATGTTAAGAAATTTTTCCAATTTTTAATTTTTAATAAGAAAAAACTTTTCGAAAAAAATTATCGAAAATCCTGTATTATATGCAAAAATATTTAATCGACAGCTTATAATGAACTCTCTTCAGTTTTTATTTTTTCTTTCATTGTATTTTTCCAATAAGGCTCGGAAAAAATAGAAGTAAATTCAAGCCTACCCTGGGTCAGTGTTTACATTTTTTAATATCTGACACAGTATTTTTTAAAATTCTTAAATACTGGCTAAGAGTATGTTTATTTAAAAAAAAATTGCAACTAAATCAAATTTATAAAGAAAGCTTAATACAAAGTATAAATACCGTATCAGACATAAAAAATATTAAGCCTTCACTCAGAAATTACTCACAGAAATGTTTTTAAAAAAAGTTCAATATTTTATTGAGGACTTTTTCTAAAAAATGATTTAAGCTTGATTAAAAAAAAAAAACGGATCTTTTTTTCTCGAAAATCCTGTATTAAGTGCAAAAATATTTCATCAACAGCCCACAGAAAATTCACTTCAAGTTTTATTTACAATATTTTTTTCAATATATTTTCCGAATAAAGTTCGATTGGAACAAAAACAAGCAAGTTCCAGTCACTCCCGGTCATTGCTTAAGTCTTTTAATATGCAACACAGAATTTTTAAAGATTCTTAAATATTGACTAACGATGTGTTTGTTAAAAAAAAAAAAAAAAAAAAAAATTGCAACCAAATCAAATTTATAAAAGAAATATCTGAGTGGCTTTTAAAGTCGGGCCCAGATCGAATTGGTGTGGAATGTCCCTTAGATATATTATCCGGTGGGTAGACAGAGCCAAGAGAAGAAGTACAGAGAGATGAGAAGCGAGAAATCGAGTGAGCTGTGCCCGAATGGTTTGGGATACATGAACAACGAGGTAGTCGAGAGCCTTTCTTTTCTCTTTTTTTTTTTGTTTTTTTTTTACTGGCTGTCTTTACTAGGGAGGAGTGGGCCTGGGTTTGGCGGTTGGCCGGTTCTTCGAGGGCGATGGGTCGACTCGCAAAAGACGCCAAGTCGAAGGAGTACGAAAGAAAGGGAAAAGAAGAGCCGGAGTAAAGGATAAAGAAAGAAAGATGGACAAGGCGAGCGATGGAGAGAAGTAAAAACGGCGTATAGCTTCTCATCTCGCTCTATGTTGCTGCTGTTGCTGCTGTTGCTGCTGCTGCTGCTGTTGAGTTTGTGCACAACGACGACGATTATGCTGGGGGAAACTGCCGCGTGGGGCACCAGGGCCAGACAAGGACGGCGGGAACCCAGACATAACGTGCTTTCAGCGTCGTTCGTTCCATCTCCCTTCCTCTCTCGTCGTTTTCTTTGCCTGTCTCTCTGAGTAATCCGCGAGATCTCTTACCATCTCTCTTGGGCTCCCACTCGCACTTGTTTCCGCTCTGCGTCGGGGCTCTTCCAGTCTCTCCCGCGTTCTATACAACTCATGCCTCGTGCTGAAAAGCCCACGCCCATTCCCGTAGTAGTACTACAACCTACTGCAATATTTCCAAGGTATAGTACGCGGCGTCTACTCGAGACGCCGTCAAGCTTGTCTCAATTTTTGTCTCGTACATTAATTTCATAATCAGAGCTGGTAGTTCATTAATTTTTAATTCATCTGTTTGTTAAATAAATAATTTGATACCAGTCCTTTGATACAGTACTACATTCGTAACAAAATGCATTTTTTTTTAAACACGATGTGAACATTTATTTTCTGGATATACTTTGTTCAATGTGTGACAAAAAGAAAAAAAAATGATGGACCATTTTTTCATTAGCTTGATTTTTGTCTTTCATTGACAGAAAAAAAACGTACACGAGTTTGTCTCAATTCTTTCTCAAAAATTAATTTCGCAATCAGAGCTGTAATTAATTGATTCCAGAAAATTGTAATCCATTAATTTTTATTTCATAAGTAATTCGTTACTCATTTTTTCATTACATTTCACTTTAAAGTATTTTAGCAAACTGGTTAATCTAACCGAATGATCTGTTTGCAAGGATAAAAGAATATATATTACTGCATCACACTGTGGATTAAATTCCCACAATGTGAAGCTGGTAAGTTCGGTTATTCAAGCAAGTTTAACGTAATTAAAAAATCATTAACATTTACAGTGCGACATTAAAAAGCGATGCTCTGCAACAGCCGACTGTGAAAAGTGAGAAATGGGATCAGTACATGTTCCATTAACAAAACTGCATTAAGATACATTTCAGAACCGCGACATTTCGATGCAGAAAGCGTATCGAATTAAAAACATTTGACGACGAGAATAACGTCTGAAAATTTCGCAGTGGAAATTCTCAGCGTCTCGACATCTGGGTCATCTCTTTCTGGCTCAAGTTGTCTCTTCTTTTTTCCTCTCTCTCTCTCTCTTTCTCTCAGTCCCTTGACGAACTTGGTTTTATGCATCAGACCCCTTATTCTTCTGCGTGGCTCTGCACGCCTTGACGGCACCAGTGTGCTTCTCGAGGCCTCTGGTGGTAGCGTCTCGCTTCTTCCTTTCCCCCACCACGCGCTTCTCGTTTCCCCTCTACCTGGGCCCACAGTCTCTCGTCCCTTTGTTCGTTTCGCTCGCCCCTTAATCCCAACAGAATGAACGAGAACCAACGCTTCTCCCACTTTTTCCTTCTCGTTTTTTTTTCCCCACTGTTTCATTCGTTCCCTCGTGGTGTCCGGCTGAGTGGGGGAGTGGGTCGTGGACCAATAAAGGTCTCACCTTCGAGCGGCTTATGCTTCTCGTCGTTGCTCCTGCTCCCTTTTAGTCTGAACCACTGTCTCTTTGCTTTGCGGACTTGGCGAACCAGGTCACTTTTTAGCCTCTCATATAGCGTAGGTATATGTATGTATATATGGGCATCACCGCATGTATGTATGGGGTACTCTAGGACAAATGGGCAGGGTCGTCGACCTGGAATCTTTCTATTTTTTTCTCGTTTTTTAGTAAGTTTGTAGTGTGGTATTAAATAACAAATACTGAATTCAATTTTTTTAGATTTAAAAAAAAAATTGATTTGTTTACAATCAGCAAAAATGTTGTTTGTATAAACAAATACGTTGAAGATTATTATGAAATTTTTGTAAGAATTTCTTGGTGCAAGAAGACAATTTTTGAGACTCCAATGATAAACGACGAACTAAGATAGAAATTTAAAAAATAATAAATTAAATTAAACTACAGGAATTATATATTATTTTTTTGCCTTGTTAATGTGTCTTTGTGTGGTATTTAAAAAAAAACACCCCGTGTAAAAAAAATATCGTCTACGTAGATCTACGAAGGAAGTTTACGAAAAGTCCATCAACTGGGATGTTCGTAGGCTTGAATTTAGATTTGTCAAGTAATGAAACATCAAATAGTCGTCTACATAGATCTGTGTAGACTAGTTTTGATCTACGTGGATCTACGCAGACTACTTTTCGACGGCTTCTTACTCAACAAGTCTGCATTAATGTCTACGGTCGTCCCAGTTGGTGGACTTTTCGTAGACTTCCTGCGTAGATCTATCGCCACTCTACATAGACGAAATTTTTTTTACACGGGACCTTACCAATTTTTAGATTTATAAAAATTGATATATTCACAATCAAGAAAAGTGTTGTTCACTAAAAAAAAAATACATCAACGATTGTTTTCAAATCTTTGTAAAATATTTTTTTGTTATTAAATAACATTTTGTTGAATACTGCGAAAACGAACGTAAAAATGAATTTGGAGTAAAAAATAAAAATAAATATATTCAGAATACGGGCCTTCGCCAAATTTTAAAGTACGGTATTTTTTTTTTCTTTGCTATATTTGATCGCCAATATGAATAAATGCTTGGAGAAATTAAAAAAGAATACCAATTGGAAATTCATTTTTAGTCATATACAATACTTTCAAATTATTATTTTTTTTCATTTTTGAAAAATCTTCCACTTTCGATGGAAAACACTTTCTTCCTGCTTCTCTTCTTCTGTTTTTTCTTCTTTGAAGTTACTCCATATTTTTTTGAATCAATTGGAATCTGCCAAGATTCCTTCAGTTCTTTTTGCAGGGGATCCACTTTTTTGCGTTTATTCTGGGTGTCTTTATCGATCTCATTGCCTAAAAATATGCGTGTTCCTTTTAGACGACATGTGTGCTTCAGAATTTCCACTTTTTTGCGAAAGGAGGTTAGTCGACAATAATACAAATATTGTATTTCCTGAAGCTCCCATCTTCCGCATGAAATTTATATCGGCGTCCTCGAGAGGGACATCCAGTTTATTTCGAACTAACTACCCAGCTGCTTCCTCTATCTGAGTTATTGTGGCATTTGTAGTCAGTCCGGAGATGCTTACGTTATTTTTTTTAACGGCATTTTCCGCTTGTTTTTAGTGCAATTCAAGCTCTTGCTTCAGTTTACTGTACTCTGCTTGTAGCTCGTAGAATTGCTCGGTGCATTTTATCAGTTTCTCGTTAATACGTTTAATTTCCTCTTGCATCGAGTGTTTGATTTAATTCGATAATTCTTCGGAGAGATTCTGCAAAATGTCCTTCTTCCGGTTGTGCAGAAACTCTTTAAAAGCTGTGACAGGACGATCGTCAATTCGTCAGCGTGTACTTATAGCGCTCGGTAAACAGATTTATGTCAGGTGGCTCTCCACTTTGAATAATCTAATCTAATTTGAATTTGAACTAATCTCTCTTATTCGAGCTGTCAGATTCATTTTCGCAAGGCTTTTTTTGCACTCAATTGTTCACAGCAGCATTGCGAATAGTCATAGATGTACTGCTACACTTTCGTTCGGTGTTCACCACCTGGATTTCGGAATTATAATACTTGTATATTACAGGAGAATCTCGACTCGCAGTCGAGCAGTATTGCTCGACTGCCCAGTTGATGAGTTTATTTTTCAGCGATCCAGTCATTTTTCCTTCGGCGATTATTTATCCGTTAGTCTCATCTTACTGCCCACTCACTATTTATTATCCTCACTTATTTTCACTTTTAAATGCTTTGTAATTTCACCGCAATTCAGATTTAATTGACGGGCGAGAGAATATGCGACTGCTTCGTTTGCGCGACGGTGACGTCCTCCTAGAAAAAGACATTATAACACATAGAACTGAAGAAAATTTATTTATAATCAATTATTATTTATCAGCCCTCTAGCATTTATTAATATATGTCAAAAAAAAAAGAAGGATTTACCATAATTTGGATATACGGAAACAATCTTAGTCCGATTATTTCCTTATTTTTGTGCGTATAAAAAAAACTGCGACAATTTAGAAACTCGATAATAATTGTATATTCAATTGAATGTATTTATTTATAAATAAATATTTTCAGCATTTATTCAGAACAATGAAGACAAATGATAAAAAAAAAGGATTAAACCAAGAAATATAAAAATTTCATAATAATTATCGACGTAGTTTTTGTTGTTGTTGCAAATAACATTTTTCTTCAAAGAAAAAAGAAAACGGAGTTACAATCCTGTGGTTTAGCTCTGGAATACGCCATGTACATACATATGTACGTAGTATTTTGTGTAGTTAACATTTTACTCGCGAGACGAGGTCGTTGACGGCAAGTTATTACTACACGTGCGTTCACCGCTTTATCTTACACTCTTTTTTTGCCAGCGTTGGTAATTCACCGGTACGTCTCTCGCCGTCTCATTTTCACCGCAAGCTATTTACGCATGGCCAGTAGAGAGAGGTACGTGTTATATACGTTTTCACAATGCCGCGGCATTCTGTACTGCTGCTGCTGCTGCTGTTGCTGCTGGATGCATCGCGGCGACCCAACCGAGTGCACAGTATTTTTCATCTCGAGTACATCGACCAGTTGATGCAACGAGACGGTCTGCATCTCGCTCGGTCTAGTAGCTGGATACGCTAGTTGGTACTTGGGAATAACTTTGCATACCATTTGTCTCTCTGTTTGTGAGTCTCTCTCTCTCTCACTCTCTCTCTCTCTTGCTCTCTCTCTTGGTCTCTCCGCTCGGGCATGTTGCAGAAGGTCGATCGTAATCGGCCCGACTGTCTGAGCACGAGGCGACGGGATGGGATAGTACTATACGCGACAACGGAAGTCGTCGAAAAATGTGTTTCAACCGAGGAGTCAGTGGCTCTCATTGCACTTGCAGTTTCTTATAAATTTTCACGGTCAAATTTTCTACACTTGCTGTGCTTTTTCCAATTTTTTAATCCTAACATTATACATAGAAAAATAAAAGCTTGATTTATTACAAATTTTCGTACCATCTAAGAGATGAATCTAAAAAAAAAGAATAAGATTCATTGAAAATATCAAGAATATTGATTTTGAATAATAGTAGTATCAAAAAGTCTAACGATAATTTAGCTTAACATTAAGAAAAAATTCGTTAAAAAATGTAATCGTTCAATGTAATAAATACTTTGATTTTTCAACCTCCTAATAATTGTCATAAATTTTTAAAAAGTGATTTGATTGATTTGCATCTCCAATATGTAGTCTGCAAAGTTTCATTGATTTCAACGCGTCTCCGGAATTATACATTAAAAAGATTTGAAAAAGTCTCGAAAATGAAAATTTTTCTGTTGCAAAAATAGAGGACAGCTCGTTTTGTTCATTGAATAATATTTGACGAGTTCACTGACTAATTTCCTTTGTTTTAAGTAGTTCTACATTTTTTTAAAATAAACAAATGACCGTAATTTTTTAACAATAAATATTATTAAAAATGTTATGAATTCATAATAGCGCTACTTTCAACAAACAAAATGTGCTTTCACTCGTCAAGGTTTAACAAAAATTATAATTTGGACTTCTATAAAACTGCGTTAAAATATGTCTCATATGGGCCCTTGACGTAAACTCAATTATTTATCTGTAAATTGATTTTGTACATTTTTAAAAACTTTAAGCAGGAATAAAAAAATTCGGTTTTACCTGGTTCATTCCCAGTTACTTTTTAAAAATGTGTAGAAACAATTTTCAGTACCGCTGGAGCCACTTTAAGAAATTTCTTTTTCAAATTATTTATTTACTTTTTGTCATTATTATTACACAAAATCAAAGTTCTTGTCGCCTAAAACAACGTTGATTTTCCTATATAAAAAACTGTATTAAAATTTCACTTCTCACCATGAAATTATTAATTTAGAAGAAACATTTAACCCCCAAAAGAAGAAAACAAAAATATTGGGTCACTGCTTTTAAATCGTTTTTCGACGCATACCTATACTTTAATGCATTTTGTACATTTTTTTATTGACACTAAAAAAACATCTACATAGATGAATGTTCACTGTTGACTGAACAGCGAAATGAGTGGGTGGATCGTAAAATTTCTTCCATTCTTTAAAGACGACAAATAACTCTCGTGATGGCATTGTTTGAGCTCGGCGGCTGTCCGAGTGGAAGAGAACCATAATATTAAAAAAGAAGAAAAAAAAAAAAAAATGACGTAAAACATGATCGTATTCGTTGTCTCGGTAGGACGTAATGTGCTCTCGGACCTTGCGTAAATCTTCTCACGCGTGTTGCGTCGGTGCTCGAAGGGGTTCGCGAAGCTTATACTATATATAATAAGAAACTCACCTCCTCCGCGTGAGACGACGGTTTTCGTGCGAGTGCACGGTACACGCCTTAACAGCGTCGTGACGTTACGGGAGGTACTCCTCTCTCATCGTTTGGCCATAAATTCGAGAATAAATTGGCCGTCGCCAAGCGGTGAACGAGCTTCGAACAGCCAACTGGTTATCATAGACCGAGGTGAACACAAGTAAATGCACCGCCACTACTTAAATATAAGCCTTGCTCTTGGCTAAATACCTAGCGCAATAATCGTTCGTCACATGCTTATTTTTTAATCTACGAAACTAACGGGCATGAATAATTATTTTATCTTTTGAAAAATGTTAATTGAATCAGATAATAAATTTAATCGGAATCTCGGCGTATTAAACTTTCGTCTGTTGCCAGATTAAATGGTACATTCGACTTAATATTATTTTTATTATTTTCAAGTGTAATTACATTTTATTACATTGCATTTTTATTTGAATATAATGAATAATATTTTTATCTTGGGTTAGAATATTTAAAAAAATTTTTTTACTTTTTTTTTTTTACGGCAAACAAAAGGTTTAATTTGTTTCAATAAATTTGATTACATTCTCGGTCTATTGAACTTTTATTCGTTGTCAGTAGAATAATTTATTGACTCGAATACGTTATGTTTTAGTTTGTTTTTCTCAAAGTCAATGAAATTTAGTAACATTCAAGCAATGGACATGTTTTTTTTCGACATAACAAATATCGATTTGCCATTATTATTGATATTTTTTTAATAAGTGAACATTCGTGTAATAAATCAGAATGAAAAATAATTTCATCAGCGCAAACATATATTTTACTAATTGAATGAATTGTTTTTTTTTAACTTCAAGATAACAATTTTTTTTCACCTTTAACTTCCTATTTTTAAATAAAGATATATCCAAAAAAAACAGCGCGATTCTTTTCGCTCGCAACTGCATTAAAAAATGAAATAACGCTCTTTGATGTTTTCCGGTGCAAAGAAGTGCATGTATATATTTTACTAAAAACGATGAAAAAAGCGAAACTTCAAAGCCTGTCAGATACGTTCGGGGTATGTACTTGAGAAACAAGTGCGTCAGAATCTTTTCTTACTTGCTGCATGAATGTCATGCATTCATCTTGCCTCAGTGTACCCCGCACTTCAGTCGACAAGTATCCACCCGTAGACTCTCCTGTTTCTATAAACCAGGATAAGCTAGAATCGCGAGAGTGTATGCCAAGCCCCTGCAGCCGCAAGTTATCATAATAAATTGTGCATCAAAGTAGCTTGCTCGACGCGGGTTTTCCACGCCGACGCGGATACAGCAAAAGGTGCTTTTCGACTCTCCTTCGCTGTGGCTTCGAAACGAGTCTATTTGCCACATCCACGGAATGTCTGCCAGCAAAATTGTATACCGAGTTCTCAGTTACTAGACATCAGGAAATATCATAACAGGTGTTGATAAGTTATATATGTAATTATATGACTGAGATTTACGATCAAGATACGCTACATAGTATTTAATACACGGATAATTTAATGAAATATTAGGGAGCTCTAAATCGATGTCTCTGATTTGACAGTAATTTTGTAGGATTTTTTTCCAATTTTTTAAAGGTACATTTCTATTTTTTATTCGACGTATTATCGACTTAAAATTGACAACAAAAATTTAATAATTCTAGATCTGATATCGAAACCTTAAAATATTTTTTTATAAAAATGAACTCTTATTTGAAAAAGTTTCAAGGTGAAGAAAAATATCGTTTTCAACATTGTAATGTGTCGAAGTATTTAAAATTAACATTTAGTTGTGTTTAGTGTTGAAAGTTGGGTTTGAAAGGATTTCTGCAATGCTTTTTGCCTTGGACTCCACCAATTACTGGTGAAAGCAAAAAAAGGGAGGTTTGTTTTCATTTATCCGTAAAAAAGAATCGTTAACAAAACCCCGTAAAAATTGTAAACAGATTATCTCTTTTCTTTTTTCAAAATTTTTATTCAATTAAATGGAGTTCCTCCTAATTATTTTATACATTTGTATCTGGTGATTCTCATATGAACAAAATAACGCTACGTACAATCAATTGAATGGAATTATTATTAAAAAATCGTCTGATGGTTTAATTTAAATAAATAAGCAATTAAAAAATCATTATATTTTTTCTGTGGCATCCACTCTGAAAATTCATATGTCTATAAAGAAAATCTGTGCATTCCAACAAGAATGTAAAAAAAAAAAAAAACATAAAACTTTCGATGGATCTTGGAAAATACATTATAAATCTTTAATGTTAATTTTAAGTAATTTGTACACAACTATGTCAAAGACTATTTCTAAATATGAGATTTTTTAACATAGTTAAATGTTAAGTCTTGGTATTAACTAAAATTATTACGAATCAGTATATATATTTTAACCTCTAGCAATTTTAAATCTAGCAATTCTAAAAAATAAAACTGTCGCAAAGAAAATTTGAAAACTAAATCGCGTAGTTTCTTCAAGACGTGTACCAACGAACCGACAAAACTGTACCCAATTCGAGAAGGCAAAGATAGTTAATATTCGCTGGAATGATACGCATGTGATCTACACAAAGGAACATCCTTTTTATTTTGTTCACCTTTTGTACTTGTGATCGCAATAACTCAAGAAGAGCTTGGTGCTGCAGAAATTTGCGGTCGCGTGTTGTGCGTTCCGCATTCGACGCGGAATAATTGGTCAGCGGTTGGCAGTCTCACAGAGAGGTACTGGCTCTAGGTGATTCTGAAGCTTGGTGTGCACGATTTCAAGTCTCCTTCGGCCCTTTACTCGTAATCTCGTAACCTCTTATTTATTTATTTATTTATTTATTTATTTTAAATTTTACCTCGTACGTTTTATCCAGGCTGCGCCTCACGGGAGTCATCAGTTGTATTTATGGAACGTGACTCGGTGATTGCATCGGTTGGAAGGCGAATGCACGCGCGCTTAGAAGAAGTCAGAGGAGACACCCGGCCCCGAAGACGACGACGAAAATGAACATCACTCGCGACACGCTCACCCTAATGACGCCATTGTTGTCCCAGCGCCTCGGATCTTGAACGTACACCTGCGATCCATCCGCTTCGTCCAAGCTCGAGAAACACACACACACACACACACACGCACACGCACGAGGGTGAGGGAGAATAATTCTCTCGCTGTTTAGTGCACTGTAGCCCAGTTGCACTTTAATACAACTGTACGCCGTTGTGCTAGATTACTGTAAATATTTCGTTGACGACGTAAAACGTCCGACGTGCAAGTTGACGAGAAGTAGAAACGGAAACGTTGTTGTATACACATTAGTCTCTTCTGTTATTCAGCAGCGACGCTCTCCAAGTTTCCACAAGAGACAGCCAAAAGAAAAACAAATGTACACTAAACAGGTTGCCAGGAGATGTGACTTACGTATTTTATCTCATTAGACTATTGTGTGTCATTCTAGCACCTGTCACACCTGGTGATTTTTTTACGACCCGGAAAATTGTTGGGAAGACACATTGTAGCTGTTACGATTCTGATTTTATTTTTTTATCATGACGATCATGAGTGTCTTCATACATTTCAGAAATCTTATGATTTCGTACAGCTTTTTGTCATTTGATATTATTTCAAGCTGCTGTATCTAATTTTTGTTGATTTCATGCAGTTTCATCGGATTGGAAATGTTTGCATGCCTATTTTATCTGATTACAAATGTTTGTATACAATTATATAAACATTTGGTTTTTCATTTGTTTCATATAATTCCGACACTTTTTATTGTCCTTTTAATTCTATATAGCCTGTATGTATATGTGGTATGTGCAGAATCTATAGAAAAATTGCTGAAGAGGGCAAAACATATTTGAAAGCGTAAACATTTTTTTTTCCAAAAGTCATAGTGTCCCAGTTGATTAAAAAAATGCCTCGTATGTTTATTATTTGTCACAAAAAAAACTCTTCTATTCAAGCTGAAAAAAGTGATTTTCTTTTTGCTAACAACGACAGTTAAAATCGATTAAAAACATAAAAATCTATTTCTGCACGTTAATAAAACGTAGTCGTAAATTCACATTTTACAAGTCGAGGTTCGTGCACCTTGTTCGTTACTATAAAACACAAGAGTCAGCCGATAATTATATGCGACTCGTGATTGAGGGGGGGAAAAAAAACGTAGATACCAGATATACGCTAATGTAGTTATTATTGTTATTATTACTATTATTGCTTATGCGTCGCCGAGATGGAATATCGAATATCTCACAGACAAGATCTTTCGATCAACGATCTTTCGCGTCCTTCGCGTACAGTCCAGCCGTCCTTCCACTCGCTCGATGCAATCTCTCTCAATCTTATAAACAATATCTTCGAGACTATATTCATGCAACCAATAGTCTACCAGTCTCTAGTACAACGCATGTATACCTATGCTTAGAAGCCCCTATCCATTTCACGCACACGTAACATTCCGACGAGTAGGAAAAGGACTTGGCCAGCATGTTCTAAGCCAACGGCGTTGGAGCCTCTGTAAACGGCGTTGGAGCCTCTGTAAAACTAGAAACTGTAGTTAGTGCTGGCGCCGAAGAATCGCGTCGCATGCAACGAGATATAATGACGCTATTACACATGCCTCTAGCTGCAATTCCCAATGGAGATCTGTATTTATTTATTTTCTTTTCTTTTTCATCTCGAGTCTTGTAGTATTATCATTGGCTTTTTCGCTTCACGGCGGTCTCGCTAATTGATGTCGTTGTAGTCGTTCGTTTCAAACACGGTTGCAAGACTACTTCTCAATTTACTCTGCTTATTTTTTTATACAAACAACTGAGTATAAATAATTTTTGTTTTCTAGAAATTCTATGATATTAACAAGAAAATGTATAAACATTTTATTGAAAATAAAACTTTTCGATGCAGGTTCGTAAAAAAAAAAATCATAAAGAGAAAAGTAATGAACAATGGGTGTTGCCATATCGAAAAAAAAATTCATTTCAAAATTACTTTGATTTTTGTTTAATTTTTAAATGAGTTTTTGAGGCGAAATGTTTTTTTTTTAATTTTAATAAAATATTTTTTACATTTTTTTATTAATATGTAAAATATGTAAAATGATCGGAATTTTTTTTTCTTTTTTTTTCTGCATTTATGATTATCTACGATCGGCAGAATAAATAAATTCGAATAAATAAATTTATTACAATTCCTGTGTAATTCTCACTTTGACCGACAATTGTTATGAAGAGAAATTTTCTTCGTGATATAACTATACAAGATATCTGACAGGGATTCCCTAAGATAAATAACCAATTACAGTTAAAAGTTTAGGAGAATATTCGAGAGATTACATTGTTAAAAAAAAAATGTTCTTGCAAAGTCACACTACTTTTTGGAATTTTTTTAAACGGTATATTAAATTTAATATACAAGTGTATCGTAAAATTACGTTACGGTAAACAAAAGCTTAGAAAAAAATTGAGAATTTCTTCGAAGGCTAATTTTATTTGATTAAAAAATGTGAGAATTTAATTTCAAATTATTGAAATTTTCCATCATACATGTATATTCTATTCAACATAACAGTTTATGAATGAAAAATTTCAAAAAATTATTTAAAATTTCCAAACATTTTTAATAGTTTAGTCTTTGGAATTAATCCACAAATATCGCATATATGGCATTTATGTTTAGACCATTATTATTAGCAAAAAAAATCGAACGTTTATTTATCTTTCTTATAAAATAGTTATTTTTGCGAATCATGAGGAAAAAAATTGGTATACTTGAGTGAGACTATTGAAATTATTAGTTCTCGAGTTTTATTTAAAAAATGTATCATATTTCGTTCAATTGATTGACAATATTATCATTTTCGGATATGATACATTTTTTGAATCAAGTTGTCCAAGGACGAGTGTTTTTTAGGCACGTCTATATAAATTTAGGTCACTGGAGTCACGGAGCACAAGGCTCACGCCCACCAACGTCGCAGAGAAAAGCTGTCTCTAATGACTCCCATTAATAATTGTCGCGGGATCCTTTGGCTTGTATGATATGTGCTGTAATGTACGGTAGTCCAAGTGTACGCCTGTTCGTATAACGTACGTCGTGCGTCATTGTACGTGTCGTGTGATTATCGTTATCACTCGCACGCACCTCTATTAAGCCAAGTAGCAGACGTTGACGAGGACGACAATCAGACGGGGGAAATATACCTGGGAAAGGGTTTAATCGAGCATAAGTGTCGCAGACAAAATTACTTACGCAGTAAAAAAAGCGAAAATTTAACTTTTTTTTTTTTTGTTAATTTTACTAAAAGTTCTGTTACTCATAAAAAAAATTGAAGTACAGAAAGAATTGTCGTTTAGACAAAAAAATTATTACATTTTGCAATAAGCTTATGGCCAGATTAGCAAAAATAATAAAAAATATTAATATTTTATTTTCATATTATTAATTTTCTAAAATTTTTTCACTTTACTAGTTTCACAAAAAAAAATTGTAAACTACAAAATTACTTTCTGATAAATTAATAATCGGACTTGTTACTTATAAAAATAAATATTTCTTGTCAAACGCAGTATTTATATTTTTACTTTTTTTTTTTTCATTATCTGTGTTTCATTAAATAAAAATGTTTAATTTGTAATAATAATTATTATAATAATAGTTGCTACCTGGTGCCATCGTAAAGTAAAATCTGTAATGTCCTATCATCACGAGAAATTCTCCCATTTGGCTTCCACATAGAAGAAGCATTGTTTTCGTAAAAAAAAAATTCCGAGTTTTTAATGTCAGCATACTTAAAATAGTCTAAAACATCGAGAAATGCAATTATTATTCGGTGTCCGTCCGTCTGTATGTTTGCGTGCGTGTATGTGTGTGACGAAAAGGACGTTAAGAGGATAACTGCCGCAGCGTTTGGGCGATCGAGCCGCACTACTTCTAAGGTTGTTTGGTATTGAATTTGCCTCGAATCCCCAAAGGGATTCAAAAGTTATGAATATTTACTTCAAATTTTTTTTTTTTTTTAATTATACTTCAAGAATGGTTCAAGGAACAAGTTCTAAAATTTTGTATAAAACTTAAATAGAGTGTCCTAATGTTTAATATTAAATTTAAGCGAAATCGATAAAGTAATTAAGACTTTATATAGAAATTTGCATTTTCATAATTTTTTTCGAAAATGCTGTAACTCGAAAATGGTTCAGCAGCTGATCCAAAATTTTGCACAAACGTTGAATAGAATGGGTCGTTGTTTGATGCTGAATTTGGTGAGCTAATTTTTTTTTCCGAATTTTTCTCTGTGAGGAAGCCAAAATTGATCAACATACGTCCTGCTCCTAAAGGTAGCTTTGTAAAAGAAAAAAGTTTTATCAAAAGTACAAAGTAATGAGGAAGTAATTGGCAACGTTCTACTTTTTGGTTCGTCTTGCGATAGCCTGATTATACCAAATGTACCAAAACGCCATAAACGTGTCTCGCGACTCAAGTTTAACGCTGAAGAGCTCACCGCGAGTATTTCACCAGGCGCAGCGAAAGATGCATGCTCGACACTCTCGGAACTGCGCAGCTTTCTGTCCTACTATCTACCTGCCGCTTGTCTTGTTGGCTACTCTGGTTATGCAATCGTCGCTACGACAATGGATTATTCGTTATGCTATGCAAACCTGACGTTCACCGCAATTGTATACACTATTTGTGGATATAGAGGACGACTTAAGATACAAAATCTCCACCATTATTTCGTCTCTATTAAACATTAGGGAATTAACAAAAAAATGTGTTTTCGGTTGTGTCTTTTTGTTTCCTGTTATAAAGAAGAGGTTTACGTGAAAGGCTTTAAATCAGTCACTCAAATTTTCTAATTTAAAAAAAATTATATTTTTTTCGAAATATTAATTGCTTTTCACTGCATAAATTCCTTAATGTACTTATCGTTTATAATAAAAAAATATTTTTGCGAAATCTAAAGACGTTACACTACTTTTGATCCTAATTTTTTTATCGACATCAATAAAGTGAACATTTTTCACCCAATATCTTGAAATTGTCGAATAAGTGACTGTTAATTCATAATTTAAAAAATGATTTCTTGAATATTGACACATAAAGTATTTTAGAGTAAAAATTTAAAATATTGAGGATCCTCAATATTTCTGCAAAAATATTTCTTTGACTAAATATAAACATACATTGTCGAATTCGTACCATTGGTATACAATAAAAATATGGCGAAAACCACGTTTTTTAAATAAAAAATATATTCCCATTAATTTTTAAGGTTGGCTGTTTTGTGTAAATTTTATTTTTTGTGACTAGGAATAAAGGCATTGACGAGCAGCCGAACAAAAAAAAATCATCATAATATACATATTAGGCGTAGGAGTTGATAAAGTGAGAAAAAGTAGAAACGACTATATTTGTACAATACCGTGACTAGTATCATTAAGTATTTATTTTCGCCATTTTCCCTCTTTTTTCGTTTCTGTTATTCTCGTACGCTCTCACATAATGATCGATCGTATCAACCCAAGAGGAAAAATTATATCAAGACTCTATAAAAATGATATCTCAATGCAATATATAAAACCTGTATAGGAAAGTGGACATGTACAATTTCTATATGTTGTATACAATACATATTAAGATTCTATAAAAATTATATATAATGCAATATATTTTTCGTATGTTCAATATAATGTTTCTATTAAAAATTGTTTTATAAAATCATAAAATCATCAGACTACATATAAGTTTTATATAAATTATATACAGCTTATAGTAATTCTATATGTCCATTTTCTTATACAGATTATATACATTCCCTTGTATATGAGTAGTAGTAATAGTAAATTTATTGACAATACCAACATATAATTCTTTACACATATTGTTTACAATAATTTGAGACTCCTACAGGGTACTGTTAATTGCAGCCATTGACAGAAGTCCTTCAGCCCCTGTACGATTATTTTTGTTATTAGTTTACATTTATAAATACATTAATCTAACACATTTTTAATTATTTCCTACCAAGGTGGTGTGTATAGTATGTTTATGTTTGCGTACTATGTTTGGAAGTGGTTGAATACATAATGGTTCTATGTTTGATGATTGAACATTAGCAAATTTCTTGGTTAATTCTTGTGTTCTCGTTCTGATTGCTGTGATGCCTGTTTCTTCATAGAGAAGACTTTTACGCGGATTGTGCAGAGGATTATTCTGATGACGTATGCTTGGTTGTTACGGCAGTTTTTATTTATTTTTTTTATAGCTATTTCTTTGCAGTTGAGAAAGATTCGATGGCCGTATTCTATTATTGGTCTACATATAGATTTGTACATTCTTATATATGATTCTTCCACTTGGGAAGTTCCGTGATTTAAGAGAAATTTATAACTTCCAAATGTGCATTTGAGAAAATGGAGGTCGAGTTGAACGACCGTTAGGCGTCGCATTGCACGGCAAAGGTTTGCAACTGTCGCACAACTTTTCTGTTGACGAATACCCACACACACACACACAGACACACACATACAAAATGCTGTTACATTGACTGAGAAGCTTGTTTTTAAATTGCAATGCAATCAGGGTCATGTTAAAGTCTGTCACATTGATCTGATACAGCGCTAAAGAAAATAAATGAAACATAACGTTCGTAATTACTAGAGTGAGTGAGTCGATTGATGGAAATAAATAATTATAGAGTTGAAGCCTCTTGACGCTGATCCGCACGAAGGGTAGATCTGTTATATTTATTAGCTTGGCTTACATATACGCACTCGAATATATCATTTGTTTTATGCAGAGTCGTGAAGAATGCATTACTTTTGCAATGCAATATCGGTTTCATTACTCACTACTTTGCGAATAAGTGATTTAACTAAAATCCATTACCCATTATTTTGCAAATAAATAATATAACTCAGATCCAATACTTTGCGGATAGTGTAGCGCAGATCCAATACCCATTACTTTGCGTACATGTAATCGAACCGAGTTACATTACTTTGCTCGAAGTAATTGAAAAAACGTTTTGGTGTTTAGATCAACCTCTCCATATTTCTCAGCGTCCACGTCAACCTCTCCATAGTTTTTGGAGTCCAGGTCGACTCCTCTAAAGTTTTTCCAGTACAGGTTAACTTCTTCATAGTTTTTCGAGTCCGGGGGTCAATCTCTATCATTTTTAGAGTCTAGATGAACCCCTTGTTATTGCGTACAAATAATATGTAACTCAATTCATTACCCATAACTTTGCGTAAAAGTAATGTAACTCAGACCCGTTACTTCTGCGCGAAATAATGGGTAATAGTTCTGTGTTACAATTACCCATTATTTTGGTAATAAATGACGCATTACTCAAACATAAAAATCTTTCCAACTCTGGTCTTATGTCTAGTCTCCTCTGCTGTATCTCCTTGCCGCAAGGCAGACCCACCTTAGGCTACGTGTCAAGGAGTTTATTTATCAAGATACTTAAAGTTAGCTAAAGATTTGTAGCCATCGGGCGTTTTGTCCACGAGTTATATCTACTTTTCTCCTAATCACATCGATAACTGCAACTCGTACTTGCAGATCCATCAGCATCATTCATAATTCATCCATCAATCATGCGGTAATTATCTTATTTTGTGTCCAATAATGAGATTAGAATTTGTATTTAAATTTTAGTGAAGCCTGTGATTGATATAGAAGATATGCAATTTCTAAGCTTCAATTTAAAAATCTTCAATTTGAAAAGGTTAACGGTCGCTTTTTTATCATATTAAGGACAACTTTTTGATAAACATGTCGTTTGAGTTTCCAGAAATAGAATATTCAAATATTAACAAGTAAAAGATGTGGTAATTTTTCTTTTATTTTGGAACACACTTTCTATTTGTTTCATGAATATAGTGATGCTGATTTTTTTTTTTAGAGTAGCTTAACATATTTCTAAGAGAACGAGCAAGCATTTTATTAAAAACAAATAACAATGATTTGTTTGTGCATTTGTTTTTTTGAATTTCATTTGACTTTTCATCACTTACCTGAAAATGTCGTTTTTCCCTCCTCTTTAATCGAATATATGAATAAACATTTCAGAGGATCACAACTATTGGCTGATAGGTCATAAATTAATAAACTAGATTTTTTTTTTTTTAAGTACTTTCAAAAAACCATGGTCAGAGTGTGCCAATTGGTCGTTGATGCCGAGAAGCTGAGAGAAGAAAAACATAAGAATTTATGTTTAATTTATATCTGTCGACCCCTAAGACGATGGACTATTTTTTTTTCTCTCTCTCTCTTTTTATTTACTTTTATGAGGTCTTGGTTAGACGATTTATCAAAAGCCCGCTCGACGAGTTCTCTTGACATTTTCTTACATGATTATCGAACACATCACTACGCCAGGATCGCGATTGAGAGCAAGTACGATCGATTAACGTGCCACCAGGGAATACTCACAAGCTGTATATATGTTATATAGAATAGTACGTGTATTTATCTACTGCACTACTGTCATATACAGGGTGTTGATATAGACGTGAAAAATAGTGTAAAAATTGAATGTAAACATGAAAAAAAATCGTTAAGTATGCTGAGTATTCTTGAATATAATGTAAACAAATTTAGACTGCAACTTCAAATATGGAATGTTGCAACTTAGTTAAAAAAATATTAACGCCATTCTTTGTCTTTTTTTTTTCAAACTCCGTTAATCGGTGCAAATATTTTATTAATTCTGTGATGATGGAATAAACTGTCTGCGCAAGCTCGATGAGTAGCAATTTGCAATATTGTTTTATTTTTAGTAACCTATACACATGACTTCCGACTTTAATTTCCTAAGTTGGGAACGAAAAAAGGCTCATTTATTAAATTTCAGTACTTATGTTTTAAAAAACATAATAATTTTTGGAACTACTGATCTTGTCGAAAAAATGCTCATTTTTCATTCACAAAATTTACCAAAGAAACACATAATTAATTTCCAATAAAAAAATACAATGTTCTTTGGACGATTCACAGCAAATGTGAAACTGCAACTTTTATACTTTTACCAAAAACTTTTTATCTGCAAGTGCCCTCAATTAAATTTTACTAATATTACAAAACAAAAAGTAATTTCTAGATTTACACACAAAGAGTACAAAAACAAATTTCTATCTTCATGTTACTAAATATTGTTTTTCATGAAAAAAAATGATTTCATTTTCCAACACATTTTTCGTGCTTAAAAAAAAAGTGAAAGTAAATTTGACAAATCTAGATTTATCTCTGAATATCACAATCTTTTTTTTTCGCACACACGCCCACGCACATCCGGACACTTTTCCAAACAACTTTTCTTGAGGTTTTCGACAATTTTGAATCCACTAACATAAAAATCTCGAAAAAAAAATTTCATGAAAGGAAGCAAGAATTATTGCTTGCAGTTTATGGCTATTAATTTGAAATTCTTTGACACCCTGTATTCCCAGGCAATCGGAGAACGAGCGGATTGCCATCACGCCATCGCCATCTGTTTCACGTGTGATGCAGCAGCCAAAGGTGTATGCGTTTATATATATACAGATAACTCTCATCCCCTCTCGGGTCGTTCGTGTGCAGAAACGTTCGACTATGTATGTTGAGCTATGTGTGTCGCGACTAGTGCAAGGTGAACGAACTGGAACAGCGTGCCGCCAACATAGCACCACCTCCAACAACCAGAAGCTTATAGTGATATACGTAAATACAACTAGAGACGAATAGTCGAGGGTACTATAACTTCCATTACATTTACTACTATTAGTACCATAATGTAGTGCACAAGCACGGAATATGTTTATGTCCCTCTCATTCACCTGCATTCGCGTATACCAATGAAATAGGAAGCACTAAAACTCTTTTATATTCACGTCAACTCGAGGTTGGCTGCTCAACCTTTATGCCAATCGCTGACTTACTTTCCTTACTAATTGAGTAATTGAGTAATTGAATGCCTCGTGCCAACAGCGCGGTTTATACACGCCACTTACCAGCAAACTATGTAACTCTCCGTTTACTTACTTTATTGTACGTTGCTCTTGCTACTCTACGTTAGCTATACCGCATTGTTGCTTGTTAGTGCCATCTCTTTCTTCTTCATACTCCCTTCAATTCTCTTCTCCTCAACTGCGGTTTTATATGCTTACTTTTTTTTACCTTGTTTAATCGACACGAGGTTACGATAATTATAGTGCAGTCATATATGCTGCAGCGTTTTATTTTGTATAATTGGTATTATTACTTGTAACTTTTCTGTGGCTTGTTTCATTGCAGGGTTACATTTATTGAAGAATGAATAGACTTCATATTTTTGAAATTATTTGTTGAATGAGTTTTGATTTTTTTTTTTTTTTTTTTTTTTTTTGTGGGAAAGAAAAATCTAGATTTTAATGTGAGGATACTTAATGAAATATTCGAATATAAAAAATAGGGTGAATTTGTTTTTTTAATTTGTTGATTGAGTATTTAATATTAGCATTATTTGTTGGCATTTTATACACTGATCAGGCATTGAAGATTAAAATAAAATTGCTTATAAAAAAAATTAATTACAGAAATTCAAACAAGCGGTTCAGCTTTAAAAAATTGATTTTAATACTTGTCTATTTTTTGATTGACTTTTAGAAAAGAAGGTTGAAAAGTTATGACATTGAAAAAAAATGACTCGTCTTGACTTTTACAATTGTTAAAAATTTTTGGTGGAAATCTGGAGTAGCTTTACGGAATAAAAATGAGAGAAAAATGTTTGTACATTGAACAAAATTGTTTGGTGCATAAACATTTACAATTTTTATACGTTAATTATACGAAAAAGTTTATAATTTTCTGTTTTACAAGCAAATGTGCAAAAGTACAAAAAATAATTGTAATTTTTCCACAATAAAAACTTTTGTTTGTCAAAGTGACAAATATTTTATATCAATAGTCTGTAAAAAAAAATGTGAAAACTTATAAATTTCAACATTGTTCTCATTTTTTTTTACTAGATTAACAAAAAAATCGCGAAATGACTTTTTATTAAAATACCAAGCGTATTTAATAATAAAATAATTTAAAAAATCATTTATCGTCCTACAAAAAATCCTATAATTTTCAACAAGCTACTATTTAAATACAGTAAATTGATAAAAACGTTTGTGATTTTGAACTACCGGAAATTTCATTCGTTGGTTGGAATATTAAATTAAATACCCAAGCAAAATAAAATGACAAGAATCTTTATATCAAATTTTTCTAATTTTCGAAATATTTCCCATAAAATATTTTGATAAGATTTTTTGCATAACTGTAATCAACAACGTTATTATTTGGAAATAAATTTGTTTATAAAAATTATAATTTGAAACAAGAATGCTCGACTTTGTTTTACAATTTTTTTTTTTTTTTCAATTGGAGACGATTATCTAAGTTTATAATTATACCCGTTAATCCATATGAGTGTTCGAAGAAAAAGAAAAATAGCTCCGTAAACGGCATTATTTAGTCTGACTATTTTGCTGTCGGGAGTTCCGGTTTCGTTCTTGATACGTTTCACCAGCTGGGCATTTTCTCCTTCGTTTTTATTGCGTGCCGGGTTCGCTGTTGCTTCTCGTCATTGTCGGCGAATAGCGGAGCTGGCGAGTCATACGTCAAGCATAGCAGTAGAAGCAGAAGCCGCCGATGTGCTCCACATTCAACAATGTATGTGCAGCACGCCGATCCCCGTTAAATTTTTTATCGTGGGATTCCGAGCAAATGTCTCGCTCGCTTGGCCAGCAGCGGGGCGATACCACTGCTGAGTTTGCTTAGGCCAGTACTACCGGCCCTCGTTCGCGGCCACCGCGTCGAGGTACCGTTCAATTCCCTCGTGTCGCATTTCTCGTTGCGATAACGAGCAACCCGTCCCGCACGAGGTATCAGCATTCATTCAATCTTCCAGTTAGAAATTCATACTTTGCCCCCCAACGCGCTTCTTATTTCAATAATATTTATTCAACTTGGTAAAGACTCATAGGAATTTCAAAATAATTCTTCGTTAAAAAAAAAGTGGTACATAAGAATCGCAGAATTTTACAATTTTCGTGAGGCGACGATTTTTTTTTGTTATTGTTCCTTTCTATTAATTTTGTTTATAAAACGCTGTTATTTCAATAACATTTATTCAACTTAAAACAAAAAGAAATAAAAAATAGTATGAACTAAAATGTCTCAGTTCTCGAATCAATAATTGAACAATAATTATTTTATTTTATATTCTTCCAGACATATCATTAATTTTCGTTTTGAATGTACAATTTGTGATAGAACGTGTACTGAATCAATGTGATTTGTAAAAATGCAAAATTATGCTATTTTTCTTAGTGAAGTAACGATTTTATTTATGTGCATGCTTTTTTATTAATTTGATCTACTAAACACTCTTCTTTAAATATTATATATTTTGTACTTTTTAACAAGTGCTTACAAAAGATAATTAAAAAAAAAAAAAACAACAACATAAGCATTTTTATTTAAAGTAGAAAAATGATTTGTTTGTTTTGTATTTTCGTTTTAAAAAACATTGTTAGGTAATATTTTAGAAAAAAAAAGTTCTACAATATATTTTTATCACAAAAAAAATGTAATTGTCAAATTTTAGAATCAATAACTTTTCTTCATCGCTTTTAATTTAGAATTTAAATCGAATATTGTAAATTTCACATAAAGACGGTGTTTTTTTTGTGACTTAACTAATTGTACTAATTGAATGAAAACGACTTTTTTTCCGTGTTGTGTCGCCCTGTAAGGGATAAAGGACATATCGCTAGATATAAAATCTTATACTCCACGATATGCTGTATTATAGTTCCGAGAATAGCGACACATGAGCTTTCCCCGCGATTATGTTTATCCGGGCGTATTTACACATGGTCGTCATCATCGACGTTGAGAACCGGGCATGCCGGAGTCATGCCGCTCAGCCAACAAGAGGGTACAAAGGGGAAGAAATGGTTTACACTCGACGCTTATCGGCTATAACGCACGTCTATATTATGCGTGGATACCGAGAACGTATATAATACATACATATACATATATGTATGTATAGATATATATATATATATATATATATTATATATCGCTTCTCACGACTGAGTCAGTCGAGATTGAAAGCAGAGCTATTGATGCGGATAAAGAAGAACAAGGTGCCGAAAGTCACTCAATTGTTATCCTTAGAGATGAAATCTTCCGTATATATATACATCTCGAGTCCTCGCTTCAGTTTTATTTCTTTTATCTTTGCAACCCTCCTCGTGGCTCTTTTGCTCATAAAACCGGGGATTTGTCAAATAAGATCTTCACATCGAGACAATTTGGCAAAACTTATTAAATTATACACAGTTAAAAAAGAAAATCACATTACAAAGTTCGTTTGTCAAAATAAAAAAAAATTTAATATTAAAAAATGCATACAAAAAAATTTAATATTCTAAATTGACAAATTTACAATTTTTTGTCACTACTAGTTTTGGAACAAAAAAATCTGTAAGATATCAAATTACTGTTCAAATGAGGAGCAGATACAATTTTTTGTTGCAAAACTTAGCATTCGGATTTTTTACAATAATTTTTTACTGT
The DNA here is from genome assembly GCA_964016905.1 of Perithous albicinctus. NCBI lineage: Eukaryota > Metazoa > Arthropoda > Insecta > Hymenoptera > Ichneumonidae > Perithous > Perithous albicinctus. The sequence continues at coordinate 7,422,575 of OZ024695.1, forward strand.
GTGTTACATTAAAATGATATATTTTCTAAAATAAAAAATATTCGCTACCTGTGACCACAATTTAGTTGGTTTTGTAATACAATAATATTTGTTTCACTTGTGGACAGTTGAAGAAGTAAAAATTGCGTTCGATGTTTTTGAATCCTGGACTCGGGATTTACCGTGGAATTTTTTTCTCGTCGCAAAAATATAATGGGACTCATATGCTCCGTCGACTCAATAAAACGAGACGCTCATTCTTCGTGTTCGACGTACTTACACGGGCGCGGCAATGCCTCGATAACCGATACCCCAATGATTTATGATGATTGCTTACTTCTCGCCGACGCCTTCGGTCTCTCATGTCTCTCCTACTTTCCTCGTAGTCTACGTGACCGCTGTCGTACCGCGCCATAAGAGACCCCACAGTCACACCTGTCACTTGAGTTTTTTTTGGCTCCATGTCTCTCTCAACGCTGTCTTTCAGAGTTTAAACTCACTGACACAGCAAATGCCTGAAGAAAAACGCTGCTAAAAAGAGATAACATGAAATAAACAAAATTGACTTCAAAAACTCAAAATAAGAACACCTACGTTTAGTATTTTTAAATATGTTCTAAATACGTTTTGTTATTTTTTCAAGAAAGTGGTTACTCATTCATAAAAAAAATTACAATTTAAAAATTCGTGCATCGCAATAGACATTTTTTGAAACAAATAAAAATGTAGGATGCGTTCTTAATGAAATTCCATTGATGGTAATTTTTTTTTTTAGAATTTTCGTATTTTTATTCAGAAAGATATTTTTAAAAATAGCTGCTCCTCCAACTTGGAAAAATATGCTGCCTTGGCATTAGTAAAGTGAGAATAAAAATTATAAAATGAATTGCCAAGGATTATATCAGTTTTCATAATTTATCAACAAAACTATAGTGAAACACAAAAACGTTGTTACTTTGAGAAGAAAAAAATGTTACTGCATCTTACAGTCTATTTGTTGTTATAAAAATAATTATTCACAAAAATAATTATTCACAAATAATATTCACGCCAAAAGTGCATGAAACATATTTCAGATTTCTATTTTTTGCATAATTAACAATAAATGTATTGCAAAATGTCACAAACTTTTTTATATAAAAAAAAAACGTGGATTCTTGTGAAGAAAAAATTTGTATTGAATGTCCAAAAAATGTATACTTGGATTCACTGTGTTTCTACGTTTAAAAAATTAAAAAAAAATTATGTGTCAAAATAAATGTAGCATAAATTTAAACGTATAGTTTTTCCCAATACCACACATTTTACTACGCACAGTAAATACATAGCGATAGAGAGATCGCGATATAACCACAACCGGCTGATTACAAAACCCGCATTAATTGCAATTAACGCACATGTCTCGACGACTTACGTACACGTCACTTTATATACCTACGCAATTATTGCCGTGTATACACATACACTCCCGTAATGGAAATGATTGCGGGAGATAGGGGCTTACTCGCGTTTCTCCTCGTCACCCGGCATTCTCCTCTTTACTGCGTACGCACGTTTATTAATTGTACGTAGTGCAAGCACCGAATGACTCGAGTCAAAGTTTCGCAACGTTGTACGTATATTCCCTAACCAGCCAGCCGACGATATTTAATCGACGGCATTTATCGCGCAGGATAGAGACGTGTTTGCATTATTATTATTATTATTATTATTATTATCGTTATTATTGCATCCTATGTGCTCGTAAAACACCCCGTTCATTCATCTAACGAGAATGGATACGCTATCATTCGTCGAATGTGATATAATGATTAGCTGAACGGAAGTTCAACAGGTTTTCCTTTAGCCGGGAATTTCAGACTCCTGTAATTTCACCCTTACTGCTATGCATGCATAAGATATTTCATTTCAATTGTCTCAACGTCTTATTATTTATTTACACTGGATTTTAATTTTATTTATTCCATAAAAAATATATCACTAAACGATTTTCTATTTTTACAATGAAATGTTTTTAAAACTATTTAACGCCAGCCAGAAATTCGAGGATTCGAATATAATTATTGTAATTTGTTCGAAATATTGAAAATTTGAACATTTCGTTACGTTTCATGTATTTATTTATTACATAAAGAATTCCATACTTTAGTACTAATTATTTATAATATAATGACAATATAATATATAATTATTTCATAAATTATATAACAATCAATATATGTAATATATTATTTTTAACATTTTTTTATAGTTTTGTATGTAAAACAGAAGGTTACTACTATTTTGCTTCCTCATAGAGGAAGCTTTGTTTTCATGAAAAAAAAAAAATTTTGAGATTTTCATGTCAGGACACTCAGAATGGTCCAAAACGTGCGTGAATTTGGGATAAATCGGCAAATAGGTTTGGTTTTTATGGGTTTTTGAATTTCTCGAAAAATTGTCATTTTGATCTAATCACGTAAAATCTCATCAAACGAAGTGAAATTTTCCACAGACGAAAAATAATAGTCTGCACTGCTATGTACCAAATTTGGTGATTATCGGTAAAGGGGCTCGGGTTTTATGGTATTTTGAATTTTTTAAAAAATTAACGCTTTCCTCTAATTCGTCAACAGACACTAAATCATTTGAAATGTGAAAAGGGAACAAGATATGATATATAAACAGCATTTATTTATTTAGTAATTTAAAACAAGGGTGCAAAGTATTTGCACATTGCTTCGTCATGATTTTTGAATATTTATAAATCTTCCGCTATGAGGAAGCCAAAATGGACAAAGTTACTTCCGCATTGAGCTTTGTAAACATTCAAAGATCATGAGGAAGCACCCATGTTTTGTAGAATAAAAAATGCTAAAAATTACTTTCGATATTTCTGCCTTTTTGCATTAAAAAATGCCACAAAGAATATAATATCTTTGATTAATTTTTATGTAGGATATTCGAAAAAAAATATATATATATGAGGCATTCCATGGCAGTTCGTCCAACCAAAAAAAAAAAAAAAAAATTCGAAAGAATTGCAAAAAACCCAATAATATTTTTGTAAAAACTTCACCAAGTTTCAAAATTATACAGATGAAACCTGTTAAGATATTAGCATTTTTTCATTTTTTATTCAGATCGCTGTATCTTGGGAAGGATTCATCGGACAGACTTTTATAAAAATTGAAAATGGGTGGTTTTTCATAATGGATACGAAAAAAATTATTCTAGATTTATTTGACATATTTTAATACGACTTTTACGTCAAAACCAAAAAAAATAATTTTTTTTTCAGCGAAGGTACCACTACATTTTAGGCAAATTAATTTCCTCAAATCCAGTACATGAAAAATAAATTTTTAGCATTTTTTTTCGAAATCGTATACGTTGTGAAAAACCACGTATTTTCATTTTTTATAAACGTCCGTCCGATGAATCCTTCCCAAGATACAGCGATCTGAATAAAAAATGAAAAAATGCTAATATCTCAACAGGTTTCATCTGTATAATTTTGAAACTTGGTGAAGTTTTCACAAAAATATTATTGGATTTTTTCTAATTTTTTCCAATATTTTTTTTTTTTTGGTGGCTGAACTGCCATGGAATGCCTCATATATAATTTTTTTTTTCATGAGCAAAGCTTTTGGTGATCATATTGCTGCTATTGATGAATTGCATAAGCCTCTATGCCTCTGGGGCAATGTAGTAAATGATGACTATAGTCGTTGTACTACGAGAGAGTGAGCAAGGCTCGAGCGTACTCCGCTACTATACTACAGAGTAGACGCGGCTACCAAATGTAAACTTGAATGAAACTTGGCGCAGTGAACAGCGTTGCGCTGCATCGTTTTAGCATTTCTGTGATCGGATAAGGAAGTGCGACCACCGAGACTGTGTTTGCGGGATTCAAAGAGGCGCCAACTCCATTGTAGTAATAAAAAAATATTTTTTTTTACTGCTGTTAACGCGTGAGAGAACAGCTGATGTGTGTAATAACCATGAAGCATGCACATACTTCGATTGCATGTTTTGTGACATTAATAAAATAATTTACTTGACGTCGAGTCGCTACCGCGACTCTTGATTTGGTCGACTATCTTTTTAATCGCATCTCTATATCTTTTGTCATTTTAATGCGATGTTTTTTTTTTTACATGGCGACACGTTCGCACCTCCATTTAACTGTGGATTAATAATTAGTTGCATGAAATGAATCAAACATTCTAGGACTTTTATTTATTATTTTTTTATTTATTTTTTAATGGCTGTGAAATATACATTTTTAGTGATACCATTAGTTTAAAAAAATATCTCTTTAAAATTCTGCTGTATAAAAATATTTGGAATTATAATTGTGCGGTGCTGTGCTATGGTAAAGAATCTGATAAAAGAAAACTAAAGATCTGTCGAGTATTTATACTCGACACAGTATAAATAAATTTATGCTGTAGATTGTTGAACAAATGAAACTAGATTTTAACGAAAAATATGTAAAGCAAATACTCCCATTCCAACAAATTTTTGAAAAATTATAATTCTCAATTTATTTTATACGATTTACTTTGAAAAAAAAAAGCGTTACAATAAATGAATAAGATTCTTACGAATTAACACTTTTATTAATATTTATACTAATAAATAATTCGTGTTTTTTTTTTCTAAAAATTTGGGGTTTGCACATTTAAAAAAATAACAGAGTACTCAAAGTAATGCAAAGTATTTTGTATTACTGAAATTTGGTTTGTTATGAGAAATGTCTAAGAGAATAAAAAATATATAGTGTCTGAGTTGATATAGAATGTCCCATATATACATCCAGAGTTCAAATGAAATCCAGAGGCAGTCCAAGGCCAAATGGCACGGTTCGTAAAATCGCGAGTGTTAGTGAGAGGGTGTGCGACGAATCGAGTGCTCTCTCGGTGCATTGAACAATCGAGCGATTATGGTATACCAGAAGCGCTACGTAAACGCACCACAGAGCAATCATTTAATCAAATCACACATCGAGAAATATATTTCACAGTCATCTCGTTCAAGTACCCTTATTCTCTCTATCCTCTAGGCCGGAAATTCATCGCAAAAAAAAGAAAAAAAAAATTGTCGAACGAGGAAAAGAGTACAGCTAGTCGTGACAAAATTTCCATATATGTACTTCTATAGCTTCGTCGATTTACGTAGGAGTCCGCTGAAAAAGCTTTATCGCATCTTCCAACACTGTGCATAGGTGTCTCGTCCTCGTAAAACACGAGGATACGAAGGATACGTCGTACATTATTTCGAGATAATCGAAAAAATGTCAAGCTGTTAGTCGTACAGAGGAAACCGGGGCTAGTTGAGTTACTCTTTGCTGTTTGAATTATTTTTTTTAAACTTCGTTGAGTACATCGGTTCGAAAATATCCCAATTTTTTGCTGTGATTATTGAGCTACAGAATTTATACATTTTTATTTCCCATCTTATTTTTGCAACAAACGAAAGTGTGTCATTTTCCTTTGAAAATATACTTTTGTTATGTTAAAAAAAGGCTGCAAAGTAGGACTTCGCACATCGCTTCCTGATTATTTTTTAATTTTTACAAAGTTATCTCTATGAGGAAGTTGGTCAATGTTGGCTTCCTCATAGAGGAAGCTTCGAAAACAATACACGCGCACATACACACACACATGGACATTTTTTCTAAACCACTTTTCTCGAGGTTTAGAACTATTCTGAGTGTCCTAACAATAAAATCTCGAATTTTTTTTTTCATGCAGACAAAGCTTCTTCTATGTGGAAGCCAAAAATAAAAGTTGTCACTTCAAATTTAATTGCACAAAAAAAATATTTGTCAATTCAACAAATTTGTAAAATTATAAATTTCACAAATTCTACGAATTTACAAAATCATAAATGTTACAAATTCTACAAATTTACAAAATTATGAATGTCACAAATTCTATAAATTTATAAAAATTATGAACGTTACAAATTTACAAATTTATAAAATTATAAATGTCACAAATTTACAAATTTATAAAATTATAAATGTCACAAATTTACAAAATCATAAATGTTACAAATTCTACAAATTTATAAAAATTATAAATGTTACAAATTCTACAAATTTATAAAAATTATAAATGTTACAAATTTACAATTTTATAAAAATTATAAATGTTACAAATTTACAAATTTATAAAATTATGAATGTTACAAATTCTATAAATTTATAAAAATTATAAATGTTACAAATTTACAAATTTATAAAATTATAAATGTCACGAATTTACAAAATCATAAATGTTACAAATTCTACAAATTTATAAAAATTATAAATGTTACAAATTCTACAAATTTATAAAAATTATAAATGTTACAAATTCTACAAATTTATAAAAATTATAAATGCTACAAATTCTACAAATTTATAAAAATTATAAATGTTACAAATTTACAAATTTATAAAAATTATAAATGTTACAAATTTAAAAATTTACAAAATTATAAATGTTACAAATTTACAAATTTACAAAATTATGAATGTTACAAATTCTATAAATTTCTAAAAATGATAGATGTTACAAATTTATAATATTATAAATTTTACAAATTTCCTAAATAAAAAAAATGTACAATCCAACTATCCCCGGTCTCTTCTACACATTTTCCTTTTCCGTGTCCACGGGGTTGCTGATTCTCCATGCACATTTCCTTCGTTCCCTTTTCTTTTTCCACCATTATGGAGATTCAACGTGCCGAAACTTGGCCAGAACGATGGAGCTACTTATTTCCTCGCTTTCTCTCTCGACCCCCGAGACTTGTTGTTTTTTCTCTCTCACTCTCCACACCGGTTTGCTCTATATGTCTCTTATATATCGTCGGGTATATCGGTCCAAGTGTCCCATAAAATTGTTCACCATGAGTGTGGGTATCCACGTAGTCGTGGAATATGTATCGATAATGGTTACAACTATTTCTTCGACCTCCTCGCCTGCTATAGTAATAATTCGTGGCTACGGTGAGTCATGTAGGTATTTCGTGTTTCGATATTGCTCTCGGTCCAATGGCAAAACAGTGCAAACTCGATTAAACTCTGGTATCACGACACTCCTGAAGTCTCGATGTTATAACTCGTGTTTGCTAACAGTTTCACCTCGATTCTTATGGAGGCAGAGTTGTAAACATCCCATAGCTTTCGATTTTTCTTCATTTGGTTGTATATACCATAAATAATTTGATATTATTTTTTTTTTCATACAATTCAATCATATTTGTAAGAAAATGTAAAAACAGTTAGGTGACGAAAAGAAAAAAAATTCAACATAGGTCTGTTTAAAATTGGCATAAAAAGAAAAACAGTGGATAGTGAGCAAAAATAATAACGGCCTGCTACTTTCATTTTCGTGGCACTTTTTTTAATACAACGTTTATTCATGTTACCAAAACTGTTGTGGTTATTTGTATCATAAAAAATTTGATATTCATTATTTTGACAAAATATTCAACCATATTCGTAAAAAAAAATGTATAAACATTTGATTAGAAACAAAAAAAAAAAATTCGAGATAAATTTGTTTAAAAAGGGCATAAAATAAGTAGAATTGGAGGCTTATTAGCTCATTTGATTTTCAATTAAATTGATTTTTTTTCGACGCCTTTTTAAAAATCACTGTATTTGGTTACTTATTCCACGAATAATTTAATATCACTTGTTTTTCTTAATAGAACCGAATTCATAAAAAAATATATTGAAATTTAATTTCTTTTTAATTGATCGTAAATTGGATAAAAAGATTCCATCGAAAAGAAAAAATAATAAGTAATAAGAAAAATGAAAGTTCATCAGTTTCTCCGTTACGTCAATTTTCGTATTTTTTAATGAATTTTTTATGGACAAACTTAAAAAAAAAATTTTTTTAACTTTTATATATTTTCTTAGCATTATGGCGGAGTGATCTAGAAAAATAATATTATATTATTTATGAAATAAATAAACAAATAGAGTAAGTGCAAACTACTGGAAAGACTTTGATCTCTAGTTTGAGTCTATCGAAAAATATCGTAAATTTCAATCGACATAGCTTTTATTGTACTCTCGTCGGACTTTTTGTCATCGGGTGCATTTTAAGTAAAGCAAACTCGCTGATAAACTTGATCGAGTTTGTCCTATAGAGAGGGATATATCTCGAGCGCGGAGAAGTCTCTCACGGTTTCAAAGCCACAACTGCTGAAGCAGGAAGAGAAACAAGCCAAGTACACGGTTGATACTTGGCTAGGGGACCCAGCTTAACTTGGATCTCTCGCCACGATCCTCACCTCACATCCAAGTACCGTTTTCTCTTATAATCCCCATAGCCAAGACCACGAGACACGGTAGTCCAGCGGTTTGTACCGTACTGCGGTACAGTTTATTGGCTATTGTAATAAGCAAACTATTAAAAAAAAAAAAAAGAAAAAATTCCAGTGTTTCATGTTTTCTAAATTAAATAAATTAATCGATTAGATCACATTTTCAATAATTTCTTTAATAGTCTTTACACGAAAAAACCAAAACTGACATATTTGTAATTTTAAAAACATTTTTTCTCAACAAACGTCAATAATTTATTTTTATTTGACAGAACACAAAGTAACAGACATTTTTAAAAAATATTTTGATTTCATTTTATAATTTTTTTTTTGTTATTTGTTGAGATGTTTCGATAATTGCAATCGGCGACACGTAGGCATAAATAAATTCCTCGTATAGTTGTCGAGTCCCGTCTTATTTCTCGGTCTCATATTGTCGGTTTTTATTATACATACAAACGCATGAAATAATATACACAAGCATATCTCGAGTCTATGCCGATCTTTTTACAGTCTCGGTCTCGGAGAGACCGTTGGTGGCGACGGGCGATTGTAACTATACACCCTTCGCCATTACTGGTGTTACACCGTCAGCATAGTACTCGGATTACGCGTTTTCAGCGCCACCGCATATTGCCCTCTCTTCCGCGCGCACCGCTCTTCTTTCTCATCTCCGGTCTCCCAGATCGCAACGGCACAAAAGGAATCTGGCGAGTGAAAAAAAAATATATAAACGAGACCGCACAAATCCTATTAGGTCATACGTTACTTACACATTAAAAATAAAGACTTCAGGGTCTTTATTTTTTTTTTTGCAGAGGCAGAAAACTTCAGGGTCGTCTGCCTCTGTAAATTTTACACTTCGGCCGTGTAACCCTGCGGTCAACATTTTTTTTCTGCTGATGGTCAGTTGCAACGTTTCACCTGTTTGTGAAATTAATTTTTTTTTTTTTTAGGCAGATTATTTCGTTTTTCGATCATCTAGCGACAGCTTTTTTAAAAGTTTTGTCCTTTGATGGTCTTTCAAAATTGGCAGACGTTTTCGTCGTTTTCGTCATTTTCTTGCTGACGGTTAGTTGTACCGTTTCACCTGAAAAAAAAAAATCTTTTTATTACTTTAACGAAAAAGAAAAATTGCAGAACTTAATTTGTTACAATTTTTCTTCTTTTTGACAAAATATTTTTTTCAATTCTCACAACGACGAAAAGGGATTTCTTTTAAAAACACAATTGTTGTCATTTTGACTATCTTTTCTTGAACACTTGACATGTTTTTGTAATTTCTAATTTAACAAATTTTTTCTTTTTTAATTCAATATTTTTTCTTACTTACAACTCAAGTTTTGGTTTTGCATTTTTTTTATACAAGGCTATAAAGTGTGTCACATGCTCTTAAGCAGATAATAACTATTGAGTATTTTGTAGAACAGATAAACAAGCAGAGTGTGTTTAAAATTATAATGAGAGGCTTGGGAACTGTGAGAGAAATAAAGTGTAAGAAAGAGGGAAAAAGCTGTAGAGGCTGATGGACGACTAGACGTACGAAGGAGGACGGACAGCGACGAGAGTAGAGCACAGACGCGCTTCCACATAGCCAGACAGTGAGTGCTGCGCTACTTTAAGACTGCAGTTGCCCCTGCTTGCTCTGCCATCTTCCAAACCAGCGACAGCCTTCTTCTTCGTCCGGCATTTCTTCTTCTTCTTATTCGCTTAACGCTGCCACGGTTTACTCTACTCGCGTATCACTCGCGCGTCGTAGATTCACGATTCCAAGGTACTTGTGTAACATATATATTCTCCCGGGTATATATATATATATATATATGTGTGTGCTTACACATTCTTGAGACTTCGCGAGCTCACCGTGAATTTTTTGCCCGTAGCAGTATTTTACTACCCGTGTCAATCTTGCCTTCTGACACATTGTATTATTCTACGATATGAAGATTTACCGCTTGATTGTCAAACTTTGTTTTATACTCTAACCTTTGGCTCTCCAGTCATAAAACTCGAAATACTCTAACCATCAAAAAATTGTTTAATATAGTAAAGTATTTTTTTTGGTACTAAACAGCATTAAAATAAAATTGAACTTCAATTGTATAATTTGTTTGTTTGTTGAATCATGTGAAATTAATAACAAAAAATTGTAGATTAGTCGAATTTACTTTTTTTTGCTTCCTCATGAAGAAAATGTTCGAAATTTTAATGTCAACATACTTACTCTTACATCGAGGAATGCAATTTAAAAAAAAAAAAACTTAAAAAGGAAACTTTGTCAAAGATACAAAATAATTTTTTAACTCACGAAAAAAAGTACGTTTTTCAAAAATAGGGGGGGGGGGTTGGGTGGTGTAATTAGAAGTGACAAAATATATATCATAAAAGAAAGAAACAATTTATGTATTTTTATTTAATTTATTAAAATGAATAAAAAATAATTCATATTAAAAAAAATATTAAAGTTTAATATTTTTTTTGGTAACATTAACAGGACGTTTTTGTAAAAAGTTCAGATGTCTCAGTTTTGTTTTTATTAAGCATAACATTTTGGAACTTGGAAAAAAAGTTCATATGCGCAAAAGCAGTAAATTTGTATTTTTATGATTTTTATTTGACTAAAAAAAAAATGTTTCCTTATTTTTTCGAAACATACAATTTAACGGCGATGGAGCCAAAGGCGTCGTATACGTATTTTCCAAGAATCTCGTGAGAATTTCGCTCATGCGAAAACGTTTAAAAGGCCAAACATTATAATTGAGGCGGCGTTGTAGTCCACCAGCTGAATGAAAGATGCAATAGCTCCGAAAACCGGTCCCGGAATGGTCGAATTCGGCGAATTTTTCGAATGTATGGACACGCAGATATGTCGTGGATAACGAGGACCACATATATACTTCACCTTGCGCATAAACGCGTCATTTTTTTGCGCTTCTTCTTCGCCGAATAGCTCTTTATACCTGCAGCCGTTGTTCACTTGGTGGCATTTTAAATGCACATAACGAATCGCTTTTTCTCCCTCTTCAAGTTTTTTTTCACCCAATTCTTTGATCCATTATTTTGGCCGCGTTCATTGATTTATCTTTTCGTACTAATTAATAGCAGACGGGTTTAGTTGGTTAAAATAAAATAAAATAAATAAAATAAATAAAATAAATAAAATAAATAAAATAAATAAAATAAATAAAATAAATAAAATAAATAAAATAAATAAAATAAATAAAATAAATAAAATAAATAAAATAAATAAAATAAATAAAATAAATAAAATAAATAAAATAAATAAAATAAATAAAATAAATAAAATAAATAAAATAAATAAAATAAATAAAATAAATAAAATAAATAAAATAAATAAAATAAATAAAATAAATAAAATAAATAAAATAAATAAAATAAATAAAATAAATAAAATAAATAAAATAAATAAAATAAATAAAATAAATAAAATAAATAAAATAAATAAAATAAATAAAATAAATAAAATAAATAAAATAAATAAAATAAATAAAATAAATAAAATAAATAAAATAAATAAAATAAATAAAATAAATAAAATAAATAAAATAAATAAAATAAATAAAATAAATAAAATAAATAAAATAAATAAAATAAAGTCTGAACGAAACGGTTTATCTTCATTCTCGAGACGATTAATGAGCTTCTGTGTGTTTTCGAGGCGTATATGTTGGTACCTTCCAAGAATTACTCGCGGAAATGTGTAGTCAATGTGAGCGACGAGTGAAGATAGCGCGGATCGAGCGTTCCCGCAACTTCAATCACACCGCAGAAGCGCGACAGTGCGACGTACCGTTACACATCAAGCGCTGCTGCATTTACGGCGCGCTTGGGCTTTTTGTGGGCGGCCTTGGACTGGGACGAAGAACGACCGTGACTGTAGCCGTTCCCGACGCAGATGTTTCCCAGCGGCGTAGAGAAAACGAGCGGAGGCGGAGAGGCGACCGCGCGTAATACGAGTTAAGGAAATGCAATTAGAAATCGTGGGCGCCGAGTGAGCGATGCATCTGTCTGTGGAATTCCTTATTTCCAGCCTTATTTCAAACTATTCGGTACGTCACATTTTGTCGGAAAAACAAACGTCACGTTATTATTAATATTGCACAGAATAAAATTAATGTATCACAGTTAAAAAAAATAATTTCACACAAAAATGTTATATGCTATTTAATATGTCAGGGAGAAGTCAAATTACAGATATTTACACTTAATATTTCGTATCAAATTTAATACAACCAGCTGATAAATAACATTTTCGGTGATTCGCAAATATTTTTAATGCACTAACGTCTTTGTAGAATGGAGAACAAAAATGAACTGTCCACAAATGTCGATAGATTTTTTGGTTGCTTTTACAATTTAAAAAGTTCGTAAACCTTCGTTTTCCAAAAAAAAGTAATAAAATACAAACCAATATTTAAGAAAAAAAATTGTTCCGACATTTGTCAAATTTTGTATCGTCATAAAAAATGGTCATAAAAATAAACCCTGATTTTTTGTGAATATCACAAATATTTTGTTTTAAATATGAGTGGGGAATATTATAATTTGTTTGACAAATTTATTTCTGTCACTTTTCTAGTTTAACAAAAAAAAAAAAAAAAAAAAAAGAACCAGTAAACAGCAAACGACTTTTTATGCAATTAAGAAACAAGTTTGTTAATTATTAAACAACATAATTTTATTCTGTGCATGAATAAATATCGGACAAAAATTGGAGCAGACAGTAAAAACAAAAGTGAAATTTTCGTACATTTAACAAAGCCTTGTCCACAAATGTCCATCAGTTCTTTTGTTAATTTTATAAAAGAGAAAAAAAAATCTGGTTTCATACAATAAAATTATTTAACACATTATTTTTCGTACAATTTTTGGTACAATTTTTTCCCGCCACTTTTCTACCAAAACCAATCATCTAAGTAACAGATGAGTTCGTTAAAAATAAAAAATAATTTTGGAAAATTCGATCCAGTGATTTCTGTAAATCTCAGCGTATTGCTTATTTCCACAAAGTTGACCTCTTGGCGTGTTTGGCTCTGAAGCCAATATACGCCTTCTTGTCTGATAAAAATTCATCTCATTTTGTTTGTAGACAACGCGATAGGTACAAGTCACTCTGGTTCGCTGGCGAGAAAACCTTGGTCGTTGCAGCTGTTCGATCCTCTCGTACGAGAGACACGCGCGCGGGGGTTATACGTTTGTTGCGTCACTCGTACCGCGCCTGCTAGCTTACTTTTATGAATGAATGCAGTCCGAGAGTGGGTGCGCATACTTGTAACCGTGTGCCGCGCTCCACGCCGCTTACTATACGCTCAATATATCTCTGTCCTTCTCCCGCTCTGTCTCTTATACTCATATACTCGCCACGAGACGCTATGAGCGTGCGTGCGTGACCGTGCGTGACCGTGCGTGAGCATCAGCGGCTACCACTTCCACCTTTGTATCGTATGGTTCTCGCTGTGTTCCACGTGGATCGCGAACGCGACTCGTCAACGATGCAAAGTGAAAGCCACTCTTTTATCGGCGATTTCGATTTTGCAATCGCTCCAGGCGTTTCCACGTTCTTTGATTTGAATAATTGCAAAATTACTCACAACTGCTCCATATAAGCCGTTCAATTGCACTCTAAAAATTAAATCCTTGAAATATGCTTATACTTATATAAATACTTATTTTAAGAATTTTATTTTTAGAATGAATCGATTGATTTGTGTTAAAAAAATGTATTGCAATTCAAAAATGTAACAGTATCACAGTATTCATTTTTCATTCAACTGATTAAAGTTTATATAAATAATACCGATAACGCGATTTTTTTTTTTTTATTCAAAATCCAAACGAACTTAAGCATTACATTATTTATAAAGTTAATTAAACTCAAATTATAAATTTACTTACGTTTACCGGAGACTGCAACACTTACAATGTATTTTACAACATTAATAACACCAAAAATCCTACTACATGAATGAGATTTTTATTTTTCTGGATCTCTTAAACAATTAGTAAAAATGCTAATATAAAAACCTTGGGAAAAAATGCATGGAGCATAAAAGATGAATATAAATTCATTGTTAAGTATTCAGCACAGAAAAATGAAGAATGTTTTAAATGTTATTTCTTAGTTATATCAGTCAGCCGGAGAATATTTTATTTTTATTTCTTCATTATAGCCAATGATGTTTATTCGGGCGTTTCGTCATTCAGGGAATTCCGAATAATTTGTGAGTCATGTGCCCCGTTTTCTCCTCGGTACAGCATCCACGTAAAGCGTGTTGAAGATATCTCTACCACCCAATCATTTACGTAATGAATCAATTTTGTTCTGAAGTGTTCTGGTACTCGGTTTATCCTAAATTTAGGATGAATAGAGGGCCTTCAGTTCAACTCGGGAGGACCAACCTGATCCTGACAGCACTTAAGAAATTGTGGGGTTCTAACTTATTTGAAATTCCCAGTCCAGATAGCATACAATTAAATTGACTCTCTTAAATTGAAGCCCCATCGTTAATTCCTAAGACATGAAAATAATTCTTTTTTTACATATGCAATATAAATTTTGTAATAAAGTTTTGCAATAAAACATGAATTTTTTCTCCAATTCAAATCAAATCGATTTCTGTCACACTGTGAATTTGTCTTGCCGCTCATCACAATGAAATCAATAATTTTATCTTTAAAAGCGTTTTTCTCGAAACGTCATTTTTCAAGATTGCTGCAGTTATAAGTCGATTACAAATCATCCGATTGATATGATTTTTCTTTTAAATACTCTGTATAAGTTTCTCTGTACCGTGAACCTCCAGTTATTCCGATTGGATAAAAGATTGTTATTTTTTCTTTTTAGCTAAACATCATCGGATCTTTGAGCGAAATTTCAATTTTTTTTCATAACTCTGCCATTTTGTCAATTTTCAATTTTTTCCCCGATCGAGGGTCATGGTACTGGCAATGCGGTCTGGTTTAATAAACTTTTGGTTTTTATTTTTATTTGTGGCACTGTGAAGGCCGCAATCACTGCAGCAGTGGAGAAACTTTTTTTTTGGGGACTTGTGAGATGGCGAATAACTTGTCCAAAATATAATATTTTCGTTCAAAAATTCAAACATGTATTCGTTACACATACACAAATATACCCGCTAAATTTCAAGCAATTCGATCTAATAGTTTTCTTAAAAAAAATTCCCAAAAATCACCTTTTTTTTTAGGCGGTCAAACTGGTTGTGCCCTTTAACTCCTTGAAAGGGCCTTTGGGGCACGGGTTAATATTGAAATTAAGAGCGGATTTCACTTTTAAAAATCATTCTTTAGTATTTCGAGTCAATTAAAGGGGTGAGAGAAAAAAAAATTGTTTTACCAATATTAAGGGCCAAACTAATACACTCCATAGGCCATGTCGACATTCGTTCTCAATAAATATGAGAGATAATGGCAAATCGCACTCTCTGCATCATAACTCATTTGCCAAAGTAGTGTTGTTGACAATGCCAATGGAAGCATCCTCATTCTCTACCACTGGCTCCTCTAATCGAGCTTTCTTCTCTGCTACTACATTTTCTATCCATACTTCTCGCTTGCGGCTAATAAATCTTCCCTTTTCCATTCACTACCATTCTTACATTGTAATTTGGATTATTCACTTCACTCATTTTTCGTGAAACACCAAGCCATAGCCTCAAGCAAACACCGGAGGACCTCACATAACCCACACATACAGATCGAACGAGATTCTGCAAATGGACGCGATCTACGTTTCACGTTACAACGTTGTCACATTTCCGACCATCTTTACCATCTTAGGTCGTGATATTCATAACTTGAACTAAGTCAAGTCAACATTAAAGATTACAATTTTACAACAATAATTAGCTTCATACAATAAAGTTACGTCGTAAAAAAAAATCTCAATTATTCGTGCAACCAATTATTATAACATTCTGAGGTCATACTTTATTACATTTTAGTCTTTAGGGTCCATGACTACGGCGTACCGGCAAAACTATCTTAAGGAGCGAGACGAATGGCTCGCTCGTAAATCAGTGACGAACGCGGTACGAGCGTTAAACGTCTTAACTGACCAAGTTCATCCGGTACAGGATGGAGAACGAGTGAACGAGCCGAGCAAGGATATCTCGCTGATGCTGCGAGATTCTGTGAGCAAACGTTTCGGTCTCTCTGCTCGCTCGCTTCTCTCGACTCACAGATCGAGACTCTCGCTTCCTCGATGCACCGCTATCTCGAGATCCCTCGATTTTTCCGAGACCCACACGACTTGTCTCGTGTGCTGTATCCACCCACGTGGACTCCACCGTACGTATTCTCAGCGCCCGTCTCGATCCATTCATGGAATCGTACCTGGCCTCAGACTGCTACGCCCCCTCGATATCTGCTTTACCCTTTTCTCCATTTCTCTTTCTCGATATCTCGGATACCATTAATTTCTCACGCTGAATTTTTCATCGATTTGTGCACAGTGTTAAAAATATTTGCAAATTTTTATAACCAAAAGTTTTACCCCTCGGTTGGGATATTTAATTTATTGGGTAAAGTTACAAAATTTTATATCAAACATCCTAATTTTCAAAATATTTAGTACAGAGTACTATAGTTTGACGTCTCACTCATGTATTAAATTTGATACATACGTTTATGAAAAAAAGCTTCTCATATCTCTGGAATATTATAGCAAAGAAAATAATAACGTTGTACGACTATCGGCTGTATCGACAGGAATATAAATAATTATATATAATTATTTATAACCAGCGTCGTCGCACTTTGAAAATAATTTTTGTAAAATCGAAATGCTACGTTTTGTAAATAATAAGTTTCTTCAATAAGTGTTAAATTCGTATTTTAACTAGGAACCAACATTTGTTTGCCATTAACGATATTTTTCGTCAAACTAGTAAAGAGACAAAAAAAAAAGTTTGTCGCATCTCTTATTTCTTAAAAATTATTTCGATAAATAAGTAAAAAACCGTTTTTTACTCGAAAAAAAAAGTTGATTGTCATTTACGATTTTTTGTTACGCTCGTAAAGTGACAAAAAAATAAAACCGAAGAATTTTGATAAAATTATTTCATTTTTTAAAAAAGAAATGTTTTATTGTGTAACAACAACAACATTGTAAAATGTTAAAAAAAAATATTTTCTATATTATTTGTAAATCTAAAACTTACGTCTTATAAAATATAAAACTTACAAAATGTGGTCTTTTCGTGGACCATACATTTTTGTTAACCGTATAAACGCATTTTATTCTCTTTTATTTTACTGCGAGTATCGCGATAACTTGACTCGAGTCCACTCCACTCCAATCAATAAAATTGATATGTATCCTCCTTCAGATTTTTTTTTACTCCTATTACTTCTGCACAGCACTCGCAATTAGTCGAGGAAACGTGACTAATCGTTAGCTTCGAGCGGAACTGAAAATCGATTGCGGAGTCAAATGATGTATTTATGCATCCATGCGTGTTGCGTGTCAATTAATATACCAGGAATGTGCATTACGGAGGCTCTAACACATCTACCGAAGAATTTTATAAATTATCATAGTGGTGTCGAGTTTTCTGGTGTTTTAGAGCTGACTCCGTATACAGTCGCTCGGTGTGCAATTTTTGTATAGTCCAGTCGCAGTGAAGGGTTATCCAGTGTGCAGTTTTGAGCATTCACTTTTGAATGCAGAGTTTTTCGGTGTAAATTTGTTGTGTAGACCTATTCTCGTGTAGATTGGATGTGCACTGTTGGTCCCCACCAGAAACTACGAGAAAATGTTTGGATCTATTTGTAATTGTCTTAAAATGGTATTTTACAAACATTAACAAACATTTATGTACATTTGACAACAAATTTTTGTTCACGTCCATAAAAAAAAAAAAGTATTATTTTTACAATTTTTATTATTCTTATCATTCTGATTTTACAAAATAATTTTTAATTTCTAAGTAGTAAAAAGTGCTCCTGGAAATACGAATTTTTATTTTAGCGATCAGGCGTTTTTTATTCGTTAAATAATTCCGAGAAAAGTAACTTTTAACTTAAAAAATAAAAAATGTGTTTGAAAGTGTAAAACTATTAGTTATAATTGATTTTATTAAACATTTTTTTTTTTTTTTTTTTAGAGAATTGGTAATAAATGACGATTAATAGACCTGACATACGACAACTACTTGAAGATAGTTATATAAGGATTACGTGCTTGCATATTCGTCAATTAAAAATTATTTCTCCGTCGGCAAGTATCAGTCATCGATATACGTTCGACAAAGATTTTCATCCGTGCACCAGAGTACACACAGCCACCCGGCTGGGCCGACGGAGAGATCGGTCTCGATTAATTAGCGATCCAATTAACGCGACGTGGCGTACGATCCTAATCGTGTACTGGCCCCGATGAATTATTTATCTGCGACGCGCTAATTGGACGCTCCGCTCTGTCCTGTTCTCTGCATCCTTTTTTCTCTTTGTGTGTCTTCTGTTTGTTCGCAATTTGCCCCCACCCACAGTTTTCTCTTGTGCTTTCTCACTTTCACCAGTCGCATTTCTTCTGTTTCATCTCTCGACGATCCCGCACTTTTTTCACCCGAGTGCGAAGAAGAAAAATAACAAACAGGTAAAACAAGGGCAATTGTTTTTTTTTTTTTTGCTGAAATGAAAACGTTTCATTACGAATGTTTTTAAGATATTTTTTTTTAATACAATTGGCAGGTACGAAATAATTATTTATAAACATTTACAATGACGTTTATAAAATCAATGTGCTAGATTTGATAATTTTTACATTCCTCCAATTGTTTTGGTCAATTATTAAAGGGGATAAAAATATAGATATGTGTTTATTGAAATTACATTAAAAAAATGTTAAACTTGTATTAATAAAAATATATTTAAAATTAGGAATCGGACTTTCTTGTTCTGTGACGAAAAATATGTTGAAAAAAAAGTATTTTTTCTTTCTCGTGAATTGTCTAAAAAAATATTTTGTATATGCACACGTAAAATAAATGTGTAATAAAATAACAATCAGACGCAAATTCCAGTCGGATGAATGGCAAATAAATTGCAACTTTATCGATACAAAATTCAATATGCTAGATTTTTCTATCATTCAATGTCGCAATCGTCACTCTTTACATTCATTTTTTTTCTGTAGCTACCGGAATTTGCGCGTTTCTTTCAGCAGAAAAAAAAGAAGAAGGAGGAAGGAATTGATAATAATGTAGAAGCTAGACTAAGTTTCGTTCTTGCACTCCCGCGACTGCTTTACTCGAGCGTAAAGAAAATTGAGGACGAGAAGGATCTTCGTACGCTCGAGTGCGAATAATGTTATTTCTCTGTTGAGTAGGCCTTCGGGGGTTTATGTGACGAGAGGAAGGAGGATGGATGGATGGATGGATGGATGGTCGGTCTCGCGGTAGGCGCGCGAGCGAATGCTTTGACGGACGCGAACCGAGACGGCGCCTCCTCTCGGGTTCTGTAATGATACTTTGCCGGGCATTGGTCTCGCCTTTTCCGCTGAGTAGCTTCTTTAAGTTTTTCCATAGATCGCTCATAGTCCTTGCTTATAGTATTTCATTCGAATACTTCTACTATATTTTACGAGAGGCACGAGTCATTCTCCTTCATTCATTCGATTTTACGATGGTTATGCGTTATTAATCAGCTTCACCGCAGTCACAGAGCAAATAAGATCTATACAAACATCACAACAACAAAAATGCACTAAATAGAAAATGTAAATACAATAAAACTGTAATCTGTACCCATCTCTGTTCAATTTATTTCTAAGAAAAAAAAATCCTATGGACTTTGATACGTTCGATTATTTATAAAATTGGACTCTGATCGCGTAGAAAAATACCAAGTATTAGTAGTATTAGTATTCTAACATTATTAGTATTAGTATACATATATTAAGTATTAGTATTCTAACATTTTTAATATTCGAATCTTGGTATTTTTCTACGCGATCAGAGTCCAATTTTATAAATAATCGAACGTATTGGTTTTGCAAAGGATGTCTTTTTTTTTATCGATAATCAAACAATAAAAGACGTTTGTAAAAAATATAAATAAAAATGTGATCTATACTGAATTCTGTTTTAATCGTTTTTAATAGAAAAAGTGACATCCCAATCACGTGGAAAAATCTCCAAATCCATATATAACAAACTGTAGGAGTTTGTTTTTTATTATATGTAAAAAAAAATATTTTCTGTATCTCCAAAAAGAGATGCAATTGTCTACAAAAAGTCCTACAATTGTCTACAAAAAGTCCTACAGTTATTAATCTTTAAATTTAGGAATTTTTCTATGTAATCACGACGCAATTGCAAATAATCGAACCTATGAGATTTTTCAAACGATACTTTTTTACCAACAATAAAAACATAAAATAAAGCTTATATTTTACCTGAAAATGGCGTACTTCATTTGCCATAATCTCCATTGGAAAAAACTAGAAATAAAAATAAAATTCTATCTAGAAATATTTTCCTAATATCCCAAAAAAAAAAAAAAAGAGAATCACAAAACGCAATTTCTTTTAAGATGGTCTCCTCCTATACTGCAGTCGCTGTGATTTCTGTTACGCATTTAGTTTATCTCAGCACAAGAGTGCGGGAAATAACTTGGCCTTTGACGGGTGAATAGAGGAAATCAGGAAATCTCAGAGGGTTGCCAGATGACATCTAGCACAATGAGAAGCATAAGGCAAAGTAGGAGAGGTTCGTATTTTCCTGGTGACAGTTAACCAGTGCTTGGCAACTGCAGTGTCTATCTAAACTGCTGTTGCATGAACGACAACTATAGATATATGTATATACGAGACGAAGAGGAAGAGAGAGAGAGAGAGATATAGCAAAAGGATGAGCACACGAGGAAGACCTCGACAATGTAGCTTCTGCTATATTCTCACTTTTCCATGATGGCAATGCTTCAGGTTAACGAGAAAACCCGACGTCATACTATATCACAGAAACGTCGTCTGGTACTGGACCATTATTGCACTTCTGTGCTCTCGCTCTCTCTCTCTCTCTCTCTCTCTATATATATATATATATATATATATATATATATGTATTTCTATATTCTGCTGACTCTCCGCATCTCACTGATGCTGGTCATAACGGCTCGCACTCTGGCCGCACGTATTATTATACAAACATTCGCGAATCATTCTTGCTCTCGTCGTTAGAATTCCTAGAAAATTCGCCACATATATACCATCTCATATATTCTTAACGAATCGAATGCCGAGCTCTGGAGCTCGAACGCATATTCGTCATTCTTTATATGGCTCGATGGTTATTCACTATTCCAGTATTCTAATATTATACCTCTATGTATATGTCTTTCTATCTGATGCACATACGTGTCCAGAATTCGCAAACAGAAACGACTTCGGCGAATACTCAAGGCCCAATTTTCTTTTGCATTTATTTTATTTTCGTGAACATATAATATATATGGGGCATAACACGTCGAGTCGGCCACCCCAATTTTTCATGTCAACAAAACGTCCTCATATTTCTGCAGGATGTTGGTCTGGTCGAAGAAAAAACGAAGGAATTTTTTCAGATTTTTTATTGCATATTCCAGCTATTGAAAGTCGCTGAAAATAATCATTCTTTATTTTTTAACGCCAATACTACGGCTCGCAAAAAAAATCATAACACCATGAAATTTTGGATTTTCAGCGTACTTTCCAACAACATTTTTTGTAAAATTCTTCGATTTAATTTTATGCTATTTTTCGATTAAATTAAGTTGCCACTTTTTCTTCCCTCCGAAACGGCGTTTCCGATTTAGGTGAAATTTTCACATTTTGTTCGTTGAAATGCCTGGAATCTTAGAAAAAATTGGCGAGATGGGTGGCAATTTCGTTCCAGATTTACAGCTCTTCGAACGATCGAACATCGCGGTAATGTAATACAAAAAACTAGAATTATATAATAAAAAAATGTAATGCGGGCTTTAGAATATTTTTCATAGACATTCTCAGCCTGAGACGAAATTGCCGCCCATCTCGCTAATTTTTTCTAAGATTCTTAGATATTTCAAAGAGCAAAACGTGAAAATTTCAGCTAAATCGGAACTGCCGTTTTGGAGGAAAAAAGTGGCAACTTTATTTAATTGAAAAATAGCATAAAATAAAATCGGAGAATTTTACAAAAAATGTTGATGGAAAGTACGGTGAAAATCTAAAATTTGATGTTGTTATGATTTTTTTGTGTGAGCCTTAGTATTGGCGTTAAAAAATAAACATTGATTATTTTCAGAAACTTTTAATAGCTGGACTATACAATAAAAAATCTGAAAAAATTCCTACGTCTTTTCTTCAACCAGACAAACATCTTCAAAAAATTTGAGGACGTTTTGTTGACATGAAAAATTGGGGTGACCGACTCGACGTGTTTAGCCTCATATATACAGGACATTCTACACTAAATGATGTAACCAATAATCTTGGTGCGTTCTGTTTTCCTTCTTATTCTCTCTGTAAATTTGGAAAATTTACAATATTTTAATAGTTCAACTAGAAAAGTGACAAAAAAAGTATGTTTCTGTCATATTCAATTCCTTCTTCTCTTAAAAATGACAAAAAAATATTTGGCAAAATGTGTTAAATTTATAAAATTTGTTTTTCAAGTAACAACAAGTAACAACAAAAAAATTGCTCACAATTCATCAAATTTCCATTTTCTTAAACAACAAATTATTTAGAAACATTTTTGTACTTTATTTTGTAAAACTTTCAAGCAACTTTTGTAAAATGAAAGTTAACAAAAATAAGGCACGTTTGTGAATAAAAGTTTTAAATCTAAAAACAAAAAACAATTTCAATTTTTTTTATGTCTAATTGCCACAAAAAGAAGACGGCCACATGGACTTGGTCTGGAATGGCCTGTATAAAGAGACGCGGAAACGTGTGGAGTAGTGCAGTGGAGTATTAAAAGCCGTTGCAAATCGAGAAGTAGGTGTACGTGCGATGTGTTTGCCTCGCGCGATCTGCAGTGCACGAACGCTCTTGCGGATCCGAAACCTCTCGATAAGATCGACCTTCCGCCAGCTCGTATAGTCGTCTTAAATCGAAGGAGCTTTTAGAGGCGCAAGCTTATATTCCACGGACACTATGGGTGTACAACGAGGTCTCTGCGTATCGCGCACAACACCCACGACTTCTCTTCTCTTGTTCTCGTTCTTGCTGACTTTTCACGCCCCCGCTAAATCCGTGCTGTGTTGCTACTTCTGACTCGCTCCCGGAAGTGTAATTCAACACTGAAGATAGAGCAGGTATTAGACTGAAGGGGGGGGGGGGGGGGGATGAGGAAGAGAGGGGCAGGGGAGGGAGAGGAAGGAGAGGGATTGAGCATAAATAAAAGTACGGACGTGACAATTTGTTACAAATTTCTTTTTTTTTTTAACTATTTAGGATAAAACTTTAACGAGAATTGTAATAGATATACAACGATGCTATTACTGCTTTGCTTGCCTCAAATCTGAGCTTTAAGTAATTTTTAATTCGCAGGTCATTCATTTTTGTAAATAAGAACATAATTGCAATTACAAAAATCCATCTGTTGTGGATTTGTTGATTTTGGCCAAACAGTAAATATTCTTAAATGTTGAATAGCATTTTTTAAATTCTGTTACTTCTATATTTGTCTACTATACAAATCACGGTTAATGACGACGAGTTAATACTGCACTTATGAGCAAAATTTCAGCTCGATACATTGAATATTGGTACGTACAGGCACTACAAATGAAAATTAATAATAATTAAAAAAAACGACTTTACATACGGCTATGAAACAGCGTTACAAATACGGTTGTATCACATTTTGCTTAGGTTCAAAGTTTTGGCTTCCTTGCTTAAGTTTTATGAAAGCTGGAGCGAAAACGTTAATTTAAAAAAAAAAAAATCAAAATCACATAAAATCCGAGCCGCTTTATCGACAATCTCCAAATTTGATACGTACTCTGAATTTTTTGAAATAGTCAAATTAGAAAAAGAACAAAAAAAAAAGTAACTTTCGAGCATTATGATGTTCCATAAAAACGAAGTAAATTAATAAAACATGCAATAAAGGATCAACCGAGTTACAATAAACTTTCAATTTGTCTCGTTTATAACTTCAATAAATCATGCATCCTGATTATGCGCATCTAGAACGCACAAAAGACGTCCTTCGTTTTCCCTTCTGAAGTTCGTGTATAAAAAGCTTGAAGATTAAACACAGCCTGAATTGTATAATCCGGATTGCACGTCTGCACGTAAAAGTAGAAAAGGAATAACGTGAGTGCGCACGGAGCCTATATCTATCTTAAGAGTTTTGGTACACACGCAGAGGAATAAAAATAGAAATGTATACATAAGAGAGAAACAAGTGGTTTCGCTGGTAGAATCGGAAGTTTGCCGGATCTTCAACAGCAGGGACATTCTTCCCTGACAATTTACGGTACCTTCTTATCCTTTTTTTTTCTTTTTTTTTTTTACTTCAAGAGTGGTCGGTTCGGTGAGAGGTCGTTTACAGCGTAACTCGCTCTCGTTTCGCTCGTTATTCCTCGAGGAAGCCAGTAGAAAAGATAAAGAAAAGCCGGCAATGAGTTAGGGAACGGAGTGAGCAGACCACTGCGGTACTTGATTAACATTGTTCTGCCGTACTGGCGTATGGATCATACACGCCCACCAACTATACAAGTCCAACTTAAAGTATAAGTTGCGCTGCGGCGCGAAACAAAGAGGGGAAGTTTTCGATCGTTAAATTGCAAGGGTTGAAAGAACGAAGAGCGCAAGTTACGGAAGTACGAAGACCTACCGGTTGCGGGAGAATGGAAGTTATACTAGGAAACGAGTAGTACATGCTACGTAAAGACAGCCTGCAGTCGTATAAACTGTATAATAGGGTTTAAGGGATTACTGTACCTTGAAGTGATGTTAAAATGCACGATTTCTTTTCGTTTTTTTTTCTCTTCATTAATAAAATATGATTTGAAAAATATTAGATTTTTGAAATATTTACAATTAGAAGAAATTATAGAATTTCTTTATGGATAAATGAAACAAAATTTTTATTAGAGTACCGCTGCTTCTCGTCGAATTATGATACTGGCATTTTTTATTTAAAGGTACTTTGTTTCATTGACACTTTTTTCTTGTTTTTTAATGTTCATTGTATAATTTTTATAGCGTATGATGATTGAATATATGCGCCAAACACAAATAATACATTTTTAAAGTGTTTTAATATTCAAGTAAAAAAAAAATCGATGCTGTTAATTCTTAAGAGGAAGGCTTGTATGTCGTTTGGTAAAAATACGGTGATATTTAGAATTTTTTATATGATCTAATCTTTTTTTTCAATTAAATGGATTTTTTTTTAACCTTTAGAATATTTTATTATGCATCTAAAAAAGTAATGTTTTGAACAATACCAAAAGCCCAAAACCTTTAAGGCTTCTTTTTCAAATTGGCATGCAGCATAACTCTAAAAAATATTGATTCAATAGACTGTCAGTAAATACTATTAGATTATAAGTTACTGCATAATTGATACCATTTTTTTTCGCCAAAATCGCAACTTGCAAAATAACATTTATTCAACATCACTCTATATTAACAATGTAGTTAATACATAGTTTCTTATAATAAAAAAACACGTGAATACCAATTTTATTTTGTTGGGTTTTTCATGTCAGAACAGAAGTGGTTCAGAAAAATTGATGCAGCAACCAAAAATATAGAGGTAAAAAAAATGAAAAAAATGTTATGTAAAATAAAAAATGGTGCAAAGTAGAACATTGCACGTTGCTTCTTCATGAAATTTCATTTTTCGCAAAGCTTCCTCAACAAGGAAGCCAAAATTAATAAATAAACTTCCTCATAAAGTTGATTTTGTGAAAAACGAAACTTAACGAGGAAGCAATGTGCAAAGTTCTGCGTTTGCGTCATTTTTTTATGAACTTGTTACTTTAAAAAAAAAATGTAAAGGTTACTTTTTCCTAGGTCCCCTCTTTTAGTTAACCTTTTTACGGAAAACTTCAATATTATTTAGTCTTATTTTTTTTCATCCGAGATAAAACAAAATATTTTCCTGAATTGTATTCTCCAATTTAATCCGGACCGTGTGAAAATACACTCGTATTTACGTACAAAATTTGCAAAGCTACTCAAGAGTCTGTGTTTTCCAGTATGTTATACTGCTCGCCGCACTTGTATATGAACCCTCAGTGCACTCTTAGTGCCGCGGAGCATATGCACACAACATAAATATTGGTTGTGTATTCGCTCGGGGCGAATATAACAGTTGCAACTCATTCAGACATATATTTATGTATATAAATATCTCTCGCGGGTAAGCATATTCATATATGTATATGAATGCATACACAGCAGTTGTGTGTTTGAGAAAGGGCGTCGACATTTCAGTCCAGTTCGTGAAATCAGAGTACGAACGGAGGCGCATCAGTCGTGGCAGAGAAGCTGGATGAAAATCCGAAGTTCCAAGATTTATGCCAGTGGGATCATCCCTTGATTTATCAGTCCACTCTCTGTCTCTCTCTCTCTCTCTCTCTGGGCCATCAGCCTTTTACCCTTTCGACGCACGTCACTCTAGATGCCAAGGCTTTTTTTTCTCTCCGTCTTTGCTGTGCTTTTATCCATCATTCTATTCCTTTTATTTCTCCCGTCACTCGTGACTACTTTTAGGCTGCCACGACGTTAGAAACTTGGACTCTACTAGCGTTAAAGATAATCTC
This sequence comes from Perithous albicinctus, assembly GCA_964016905.1. Classification (NCBI taxonomy): domain Eukaryota; kingdom Metazoa; phylum Arthropoda; class Insecta; order Hymenoptera; family Ichneumonidae; genus Perithous; species Perithous albicinctus. The sequence goes on from OZ024695.1 coordinate 7,449,653, forward strand.
ATTGAAAGCTACAATATTCTATTTTCTCTGTGAATAAATTCGGTTATCATTTATTCGTCATTTCACTACCAGTCGTGAATTTATGTTACTTGGATAGTCTGGAGGGCAAATGTTTTCGAGGCAAATCGCAAAAAAGGCATTTGCAAAAATTGAAATTAAAAAAAATGTTATAATGATGAATAATCATGGCTAATTAATGTGGAAAAATAAAAATGTTCACGCTTTTGCAATAATTATTAAGAAATTACATTAATTATTCATTTATAATGAATGATAATATTTCATAGACGTAGTCATTTGTAATTATTTAGTCGGAAAAGCATTTATAATAAATGCACGAAACAAAACAATCAACTACAATATGTACTGTAAAAGAAAATAGATTTCAAAAAATTGTTTTAAAGTATCGAAACCTTTTATTTTAACACAAAGACTTTTGATATTTGCAATTTTTGTTGTGATACTAGTAAATACGTGACAACAATAATTTGTAAAATCATAGTACAACGTTTTGTAAAAATAAGTAACAAAATCTGACTGTTACTTTAAGAAAAAGTAATTTTCTTATTAGTGATCGTTTTAAATTACATTGTTAAAAAATTAATATAAAATTATGTAATTAAATTCAACTTTTATTAATAATATTAAAATTAATTTTCATAAAGAAAATGCTTACTATGTAGTAGAGTGACTTTTTAAAAAATTTACAAATAAAAATCGTCGTTATATTAGCAAGAATAATATTTTAGGACCTATTTACAATCTTTTGTTTTTAGTTACAATTTTTTTGTACGGTTTTTTAATAACAAAAATATTATGGATTTTTTTCGACAAAAAGATATTTGTATCTGTACAAAAATGTTATTTTCGTTTTTACTGTGTATTTGCGTGTAGCACACGTGAACGTTTTGCATACATTGAAGCCTTTGCGCTTGTCTCGTTTAGCAGAGTAGAGTCGAACGCATTGCGTTTTTCTGCCGGTCGAACGGGGTTAAAGACCCTGGACGAACGAATGAAGAAAGAGCATAGAGAGAGAGAGAAATGGCGATAGAGAGAGAGAGAGGGAGGAAAAGCATTAGAAGCCACCGACAATATTTGAGGGGAGTCTCCGCAGCGGGGTCGAGACCCAATTATAGGTTTTCGCCAGTGTGCCAACCCGGAGACGACGCGACAACGATGAAGTTGTCGCTTTGCTTAGGCAAGGAAACTCGTGGAGGGGGATTCGAAAAGTCGGTCGGCTCTACCTCCTTCATTTTTTCATAGTCAACACTACGTACCGTTCTCACCTCGCCTTCCATTTTCAACAGTCTCTAAACTTTCTGTTGTCCAGATAGAAATAAAATAATATTTTCGCCTGTTTCATGCATTAAGCTGATATACTAAACCAATTCAAGCGACATGAGTGGAAGTGAGAACGACTCAAAAGTGTAGGACATCGTCTTAAGAAGCTCTGACAAACTTTGATTATTATACCAAAAAAAGGGTGCAAATGAATTGGCATTTTGTGCAAATTTCCTTTATGAGAAGGCAAACGAGTATTTTTTTTTGTAAAAGCGTTCCAAAGATTAATCGTAGTCCGTGATCATTTACTGATCATTGAATAGCTTTTTCACTCCTCGAAATAATAAACCAGCTGTGCAACGCAAATACACTTTTTTTTTTGAAGATCTCAAAATGTCGTATAAACTGGATTTTTCAATCAATCCTCACCAAATTTTAAATCACACATTTTTTTATGTTATTCTACAACTGGAGAACATTTTAGCCTGAGAACTCAAAATTTGCGAAAGCTAGAGAGCAAACACACGTTTTTAAGGTAAAAAAAAAATCCTTGCCAAATCTTCATCTGTTGACCGATTCTCACCAAATTTGGTACCGAAAGTTTTTCGATGTTAGTCCACTTGTATGAGAAATTTCCACCCGACACCTTGAATTTTGCGGCAGCTATAACGCAAACACACTTTTTTTGAAAAATTCAAAATGTCATAAAAATCGTATTTTTCAACCGATCCTCACCATATTCGAACTCATTCATAACTCAATATTTGCGGCAGCTAGAGCGCGAACAAACTTTTTTCGAAAAATTCAAAGTCTCGTAAAATTTGAATGGGAGTCCCAATTATTTTGTAAATTGTCCTGAATATAGATGCCCAACCACTCTACTTGTATGCCAAATTACAACCCGATCGGTCTAATCATCCTCGAATTATAGGGGTTTGAATTTTGGAGGCCTGACGCACACATATACATTCGGACATTTTTTCTGAATATGTTTTCTGCACCTTTTTTGACATTCTGAACACGTTTTCATGAAAATCTCGAAAAAAAAAATGTTCACCATAACAAGGTTTTCTCTATGAAGAAGAAATTCGGATTTTTTAAATTGATGTTCTTATTCAAATGTCAAAAATAGTAAATACAAAAAAAAAAAGTTATCCAATTCCATTTAACATCAGCAATTGCTTTTTGTTAATCTTGCAAAAAAATTAGTTTACAAGTTCTTGTACAAAAGTAATGTATACAAAATTGGTATTGTCATTTAACAAAAACATTTTTGTCATTTTCTACAACAAAAGAAAATGCTTTTCGTCACTTCTAATTTCATTAAAAAAAAGAACTACAAAAAATCTCATGCTATCGGGTTTATTATTTATTCATTTGTCTGTTAATTTGTCTACGATCATAAATAATTAATAAAATAACAAGGTTATCTTTTATCTGCAGTGACCGTTGTACAAATTAATAATTAAAGATCGCTGAATAAATTTGATCCGTGTCGACGGAATAATAATTAATAATTCGCGACCGGTGGGCGAATATTCGGAGGAAAGTGATTAAGTCGCAGACATTGATATTGAAAGAAAGGGGTGAGTTTTACTCGAACGTAATGGAACACGCCCGTGACCCGATGTAGTCGCTGGGTAGCAAGTTTGAGCTGTAACTAATATAGCGCAAAGAGGTGGAGTAATAGAGAAAATCGACGTGGACGAGCGTCGACAACGACGATGTGGAAGAAACGGCGAGCGAACGACGAGAGGCCACCCTAAAATTAGCCAGTCCAAATCCAGTCGTGACCTCGGCGTACGCTGAGGGAACTGACGTGGCCATACACTCTCTCTCCCTCTCTCTCTCTCTCTCTCTGCGGTTACTTGGCTTTACTTACCTCGTCGCTCTTTTCTATTCTTCTTGTTATAATTCTACTTGCTTTGCTCGAATTTTCTCGTTAACACGACGTTCCCAGATGATTCCTTTCGCACGTACGAGCAAGTATACACGTCAAGTTTATATTCAATCAAGGAAATAGACGACGGGACCAACTATTTCGTCTGGTTCTCGTTGTGAATCTCGGTCACTCGGCCGTGACTAAATTCTGTACCTTAATTGGGCATTTGAATGCAGTTCTTTTTTGGGAATCATGAAAATACGGTTTTACAAATATAGGTATAGATTAATCACTTCGATAAATAATTTGATTGAAAAAGAAATAATAATCTACAATATGGGTAAAAGAAGTGTAAACATCTGATTGAAATCAAAGAAGAGAAGAATTTCCATAAAATTTTATTCAAAAATGACGAAAGAAATCGGTAATTATCTTTCGCGTTAATTCAGATCTGTTATTTTTACTATTTTCTTAGTATTATTTTATTTTTTTAATAATATTTTAATACATTTTTTTTTTTCATTACGGTTCAATATTTTTTAATATCTTAAAGATATTCGTGAAATAAATAAATAAATAAATGAATTATATTCACGCATTCGACAGCATAAATGAATTACGGTTTGAAGTAGTGGTTACTGGTGTAAAAAATACTGATGTAAAAAAAAATTAGTAAATAAATGTTCGTTTATACTGCTCGTAAATCCATGAAACAGATTTTGTGCAGTTAAGTGTTTGTTTTTGTTAAAAAGTAGAATAAAAACCCTACAGTTTACTATAGAACGAATTTTTTTGTAAAATTAATCGGTTTCAGTTTACAGAAAAAAAACTAGAGTTAAATGAAAATCAGTATTTAATCATGTATGAAATACTTTATTAAAAATTTTGAAACAAATTGTAGATACTTTTGACACTACAAAGAACTGTCAGAAAATTTGTAAACTCTTTTTGAGAACTCGCGTAGAATTGAGATTGCTCATTTCTCGTGAAATACCTCATATTTTTTTATATGATGATAATATGCAAAATCAGTCGAAAGTTTATCTCGAATTTGAAGAAAGTGTGAAAAATTAAAGTATTAGTTTGTAGCGAATTTTCATAATAAATCCAGGATAAAAAAATGTCATATTTCTTTGACACTTCCAAAATACACAAATTCAAAATGTTTTCCAGAATATCCAAAATTTCCAGGACTACTAGAAATATCTAATAGTAGAACTAAATTTCAACTCTCTGTACAGTTTTTTAATTCCTTGATAACTCGAATATCTTGTACAATAAAAAAAGTTGAAAGTTGAAAAAAAAACTTGAAAGAAATTATTTAGTTACCCTAAAAAAATGCGATAACTTTAACATCACGTTTAATTTTTAAAAAATTAATTCTCATCAAATAAACCTAATATCTCTCATAATTAAAAAGTTCAATCTCATAAAATAACCCCAGAGACCAAAAACTCTGCAACAATTCTCATATCTCATATATTTAAAAAATAATAATTCTTCTAAATCGCCCTGAAAAAAAAAAAAAACACTATTTAATAAATTAAAGCTCGTTAGTACGCAGCCCGCATGATTTTTACGGCAATTCAACTTGCGCGTCGTGGAAACGAGGTGGAGTCGTCCAGTTGTAAATCCTGCACGTTTCTCTGCAGCAGCAGCACCTACTATAGGTAAACTTTTCGAAGGCTGGTGGAGAATACCGAGGGTTTCGGTTTGCTCTGGAAGCATGGAATGAAGGAAGCCGGCCGGCCGGCGTTCAGCTGCGCAGCGGCGTCCTCGAAACCTGGTTGAATGCGCCGGTCGACCGGCCGGTATCAGCAGCAGCAGCAGCTAGAGCCTCACGCACACACACACACACACATACCCACACCCACACACACACACGCACACACACACATACACACACATGATGGCGGAAGATGAGCCGGCGTTGGTGCGCGCGGGGTTTTACGTCGCGCACAGCTCAAAACCTTCGCTATACGTACTTACTATACGATAGTGGAGTATACGAGAACGGTACTATATATATATATATATATGTATATATAAGCTGTTATATAGCTATGAAGCCGGAGGCCACCCTTCGACGCCACAGGCTCGTCCGCCCGCTGCATGCGGCCTCTCTCTTTCTCTCTAGTCTCGCTCGATCAATATTGCCATGGCTACGTCGCGAAACGCCGAGGAACAGGGGAAAGAAGAGGTCGTCACTGGTTGTGTTGTGAAAACACCGGTAAATTATGTTATTTTCTAGTTTTCTACGGTAAATTTGCCCGTCATTTTACCGGCCAATTTAACAGATTTCATTACAAGTCAAAAATCGAAAATATCATTTTTGCACGTATTCAATAAAATTTTTTTGGTTTTCAAATGTGTCAATTTATTTTTTTATTTGAAAAAAAAAAAAAATCTGTCTTGCGAACAGAAGTATATAAGTACAAAAATAGTAAATGACACGGCAAATAGAAGCTCAAGTTTGGTTTATTTTGCAATATTTATTTAGATGACATGTTTCATAATACTTTTTCTAAATATTACAATATTTCTTTTAACATAAAATATTTTTACAATATTTTATGTTAAAAATGATTTTTTATTAAATAAATTATGATTATGCAATATTATTAAGTTTGGAAAATTGTGAAATTGCATATATTTTTTCACAATTTTAACCGAAAAATAAATCTCCAATCACAAAATGACTTTTTGCTAAAATAATAAATTCGTTACTTATTTAACATTAGTTTTATAAAATGCAACACCGATTTTACAATTTTTTTGTTGGTCACTTTACTCGTTTAACAAAAAAATTGTGAAAGATAATTGAACGGTTGCTTAAATACAAAACGGTATTTGTAACTTAATTGACAACATTTCTACTGTCTGACAACGGGTTATCCAAAATCATTATTTTGTAAAATCGAGGATACAATTTCTGTAAAAATGTATTTTATCATTTGATAAGTAACTAAATTATTGGCTTAGCAAACAATACGTTGGTTTTTACAATTATTTTTTTTAAATACTTAAGCGATGACAAAAATATTTATAAATTTGTCAAACGTATGTACACATTTTCAACTGAATGTATAAATTTATACGTTTTTTAAATTCAATAATAATAATAATGTAGTTACTGAAAAAAAATTCTTTAACATAATACGTTTGTAATTTTTACAAAAGAAATTCGCTCAAATTTTAAATAAATAATTTAACTTAAAGATAACATTTCCGGATCGTCACAAATTACTTAAACCATAAAAAAAAAGCTACGTAATATTATAAAACCCACGTAAAATTGAGTAAAATCTAAATTAAGTATAGCTTTTAAAAATATGTATGTATCGTCATATATTACACTAAAAACAAATAAATAAATAAATAAATTATTCATACAATATCGAAATTATCGCCAGTTACGTATAAATAACATTGGTTATTTAGGTAGATCCGGCAATTTAGTCGGTTATACAGAATCTCGCATGCTTCCGCGATAATAACGCGTATAACATGGGGCAAGAGGAAACGCGCCCTGAGCTGTTACTACTAACGTATACCATAATACTACACTACAACATTGCACATGCTACAATTTAACATAGTTTAAAGCGTAGTGTAGTTTTGCATCGAGCTGTGAACATAGTAATGTATAGTGTGGTTTAAATACTCCACTACAGTATCGTAATATGGTGAAGTAGAGGAATATATAGGTGGTTGGCGGCTGGCTGGCTGGTTGTTTGTTTCCCTCGCTTAGCCGGCTTGGCGAAGGGTGGCTTGTGCCGTTGGCTCGCTTTTCCATCCTTCGGTAGCGCCTGGCGTTGAACGTCGCGGCACTCCGAAGAGCAGCCAGAGAGACCCTGCGCCAGCGCACTCTGGTATCGTTGAATCGCGCGCGTCTCTCTAGTACTACGTATAAATTTTCGAGCCGGCACACCGGCGTTTCATCACAGAGTACGCTTACTACACTGTATGCAACACCGGCGTATACTTCGACCGAGAGCAAAACAGACATATTTTCTTCTTTCACTTCGCTGAACGAGAACTTGAGAATTGCAACTGGTTTTTTTTTTTTTTTTTTTTTTTTTTTTACTGGTTAGATAGAAAGTTATCGAAAGTTATCGAATAGAAAATGAATAAACACAAAATACTAGTAGTCGAAGAAAATGGTCTTGAATTTGGAATTTAGGCATTTTTAGATATAATTGTTTATAACGTTTCCTATGTTATTCAATGGAAGAAGTAAATACGTAAAAAGACAAGTTGTTGAAAATGGTAGGCGGAAAAAATACAAAAAAAAAAAATTGCTGATAAAAATAACAAAAACATTGTTTTATTTAACTTTTATGCAAAATTTTATCTCAGATACTTGAAGCATTCTCGAGTTACAGAATTTTATAAAAATTGCGAAAATGCGAATTTCTATAAAATCTGAACTACTTTATCGATTTTGCCTAAATTTGGTATTAAACATTGACACACTCCATTTAAGTTTTACGCAACATTTTTAGATTAGTTACTTGAACCGTTCTCGAGTTACAGAATTTACAAAAAAATTCCGAAAATTTCAAAATACCGTAAAATCCGAACCGCTTTACCGATTTCATCAAAATTCAATATCGAACAACATTGAACGTATCTCCAGTTATGCAGAAATGTTTAGCTGAATCGGCGAACTTTTACGAAAGTTAGAGCGACCACGTCCTTTTTTCAACAAATTAAAAACTACATAAAATCTTAATGACTATATATATTTTGTCAGAAATCGCAACATCCAAATGGGGACAAATTTGAGCCGGCTCGCTCAAACGGCATTCTGAGTATGCTGACATGAAAATCTCGAAAAAAAAAAAAAAAACATTTCATGAAAACAAAGCTTCCTCTATGAGAAAGCAAAACGTGGACCTTGCCATAAAAATGCACTCACCAATGTATAACATTTATTTTGTCAAATAATACATTTTGCCAGAGCAGGAAAAAGGATTTATAAATACATCAATCAAATATTCTATTTCAATATTTCATCATCCATCACTATCGCATTTTTTTTTTTAAATATACTTTTCACAATAAAAAATATAAAAGTTTGCAAATCCATTACAGTTAACTTCTGTAACCTCATTGTTACCAAACTACGTTATAGTACAAAGGGCAGCTATTCAAATGTAACGTATATTAAATTATTCGCAGCTTGAAAAGTGCAGAATATTTCCATAACTCAGAGCGTTGCGGAACCAGAGACAAAACTCGATAACAACGACCAGAGTTTTCTCGCTCTGAGGGGAAAAAAAAAGAGAGACGAGTGTGAATACCGAGAGGGGCGGGAAAAGTAATTATCGTATGTGATCTGCTCGGGCGTTCGTCATTCTCTCTTTTACGATACGTAATACGCGCTCGCTTATGCTATTATATATATATATATATATGGATCAATGCACACACTCCACAAACTATGGAAATGTTACTATGTTTGACTGTGCCTTGGACTGGTTTTAATTCCACCAGTAGAAACAGCCAGCCAGAACTCTTTCGTTAATGAAAAATCTGTGGTTAAATCACGTCCACCTCATTATCATATATGCGGGTGAATATATAGCTGGATTTAATACGTTGAACATTTATACCTCCAGCTGAAGTACTAAAAAAAACCTGGATTTCCAGTTGTAGTAAAAAAAAGTACAAAAGTAGTTTTGTTAAAAAATTGTTATTTCATTTAACAATATTTCCTCTGATTTTTCCCAGCAACAAAAGTGATTAATGTCTACGCCGAAGCATTTCTCATCCCATTGATTAATGTTTACTACAATACATTCTCGTAATTGTTATTAAATTTTTGTTGTAAATTTAATACATTTTCTTTTGTGACTTTTAAATCAACCATTTTGTTTTTAATGTGACAACTTTATTTTCACTTTATTAATTTAACGACAAAAATTTGATGGAAAAAAATTGCAAATTAATAAATGGTTTTGTAACTTACGAAAACTAGCATTGCAATTTCACAAAACAAAATTTTCTCTGTATATAAGAGCTACATTGCCGAAATGTATATGGTTTGGACTCTGTTGCATGGTTCTGCAAACTTTTACTATGTAGATAGGTTAAAAGTGACGAGTGATACTATTTATCATTCAAGCACACCTACGTGTACACAGAATCGGCTGTCGCTGCGAAGGACGTTGAAAATCCCAAGGGTTATAATTGGATCGCCATTTTTTAAATTGGATCCCGTATGAACCAAGTTGCAGCGTCTAGTTCAGCTGCCGTACTGTGCCATCCACAAATTCACGAATGCCCGGGTCTCCTCCCATTTCACAACCGCCGCAGGGGCTCTCGACCTTTTCGCTTCTGCCAGAGTAAATCTCGTACATATATGGGGTATTCCATTCATACTGACCTCTCTTTTATAACGATTTTCGTCTTGAAACTAAAACCTATTATAGTATCAACCAAAATAGTTTTACACCTCCATTTTCAGAGCTCCAATACTAGTGACTATTAGAATAAAAAATAAATATCATATACACAATATAAATAATTATATAGAATAAATAATATTTATTATTATTTTTTGTATGATTCATTTATTAAATAATCAATATTATTAATAAATTTTTAAATATTTTGAGGCGGAAAACTAAATTTGCCTGTAATCATAGTTTTTAAATTCTTATTTTCTGTACTTTCGAAAAAAAAAAATCATTTTTATGTCTTAAGTAAAACATTTTTTTTCTTAAAAATTGAGGCAAAAATCCTATTTCAAATATAACATTAAAAAATTGAAAAAAAGAAGATTTAAACATTTTTGTCAACTTTATTTGATGTTATTGGAGCTATTGTATTTATTAAAAAAAATGAAATACAAATTTTGCGCGTCGTACAAAATTCGGAAATATTAAAAATGTTGTAGGTTGCTCAAAGCAACGTTCCATAAAAAAATACTTAAATTCTCTTTTAGAGATATGTCGATTTTTTAAATTCAATTTAGTCACGAGGACCTTCACTGTATGAGAAAATTGAAAAAATACAAAAAATATTGCTTCCAGTATAATATAATTTTTAGTGTACTGAGAATTGTGTAAGTCGCGCATAATTTCGGATTCAATTGTAGAGTGTATAAACAATATAAACAATTAGGATTTAATATTAAAAATGTCTTTTTTGACACACGTCTATTACTGTATTTTTATTTTATCTTTAAATTATTTTCAAAAACATAATTACGAATTCTTCATAATTTAAACTTTCACACGTTTAAAAAAAAAAATACTAATATTCATTTCAGCATAACATAATAACAAGTTAGAAAATTAAAGTGAAACAAGTGATCTATAATAGCTATTTTCAGTTTCGAGGGAATACACAAAATCAAGGTTTAAAATAGATAATTCGTTTTGTATGAAATAGCCCATATATATAAAGGTATATCCGGAACCGAACCGCAGGACGTCACGTGCCTGGCGCACGCTCTGCCTGCGACAACAATCCGAAATCGATTCCATCCTCCTCTCGTATACTCTTGTTTAGGAGCTATTACTCGAAATCTCTCCCTCTCCCACTCATTGCTTTGGCCCTTGGTGAATATATCTTACTCACGGCGCTCCAGTTTCGACAGCTCGTCAATGACGCCGGTTCGCGTATAAATGGAAAGCTCGATTCACCCTTTGCTAAACCTGCGCCAGAAACCGCACCGACCCTGTAATTTACTACTGTCGCTTGCGAGGTAAATACCCACGACCGAGGATATATCACCGATTTAGTCATTGACGTATCAACGTCCTCGAATCATTCTCTTTGTAAATTTCGACAAATTACTACACTCGAAGATGAGACAGTTAACAAAAGTGTCGAATCTTATTCTTGAAATGTGTAACGATAAAATGAAATGCTTATTATAATCGATACAACAATTCCACAGCAAAAAGAGCTTAAGAGAAGATTAAAGTTGTTTTTTGAGTTTCGTTAATTTTTTTTAGATAGATCCTAAAATCATTTTAAAAAAAGAATTAAACAAAAAGGAGTGAAATAAAATGGCATATTTTTTTCAGTTTTAATTCGTATCTATAATTTGTATTTCCTGATACATATTTTTTATGTACACATATTTTTTTATGCAAATGTCCGATAATTTTTTTAAATTTTGTTGATTTTAACTTGATGCCATCTTAGCAATATTATTGACTATTAAAAATTGGGCAACTCAAACTGTGGATGATATGTTTATGAAAATTAAGGTGGTCCTTGTATGAGGTCTGACAAAAATTTCATGCTGGAGTCCCTCATATCGGCTCCAAATGATACAAAATGAAATGCCCTAATTTTGTCAGATTTTTGTTTTATTCCCTTCGTCTCTCTGTTTGAGCGGAAATTTTTAAATAATTCAAAAACGTGCTTATTCACTATATTTCGAACTCAATTCCATTTTTTATATACAAAAATTTAAACAACATATTGTGAGAAACAATTAGGAAAAATAAATTATGAAAAAAGTATTAAAGATTCGTAAGTGTGCAATTTTACCAGAAAAGTACAAATATATTTTGTTAAAAATAAGTCATATAATTTATAAAAATAAATGTGTTAAATCTTAGTAACAATGAATTTTTCGTCATTACAAGACTCTATAAATAAATTTAAAAAATCTTTCTGTTGCAAATACGACAATTTTTTATAGAAACTTCTATAATTTAAAATTTCAACAAATCTGCAAATTTTTCGCACTTTATTTATTTCTCCTCAAAAATAAATGTTCAACAATCATTAATTGCCTCTCAAATTTTTTTTCTGGAATACATAAATAAATAAAGAAATAAATAAATAAATAAAATAAAATTACAGGACAAAACAAATCTTTTCACTGTCACAAGTCGTTCTATCGCGAAATAGCCCAGCAAGTGTAGTGGCAACTTATTATGTATACAATACACGTTTTTCATGTATGCATTCCTGCATATGGTAGTCAAAGAGTGTACTTATACTTATCTGTGCGCATATAAGTACGTACATAAGTACACGGATTACGCTTACGTGAATGCCCGCGCCGCAGCTGTAGCTGAAAAGCTGAGGCGTCTATATAGAAGACATAGAGGCGATTGAAGTAACGACGGTGACGAGGAGAGAAAGAGAGAGAGAGAGAGAGAGAGAGAGAGAGAGAGAGAGAGAGAGAAAGAGAGAAAGAGAGAAATAGTGATGGAGAAATGTGTGCAGCAAGGGACGAGAAGCGCGAATATAGGGGGAGAAACGAGAACCGCGAACCGGACGTGACGTGGTGGCTGGCCGCGACTAAACATAGACTTCTCGCCGCCGCATGCCTCGCTGACTGGCCCGTCCACTGCACTTTGTCGTGCTTTGTTGTACTCTTGCCTTCTCTCTAGCTTCGCACTCTGTACACACAATTCTCATGAATCTCAAGGCTACTTATATCGCTACTATCCATTGTCCAGACAAGTACAGATGCTTGGACATTAAAAAAAAAAAAGAACCGTCTGTAAGCATTTTTAATTCACACGACGATATTCGACACTAAAAGTTATGCATTTTTGGGTAAAACTTATTTTTTTGTAGGAGACTTCAGAATAACATATTATGTGAGAATTTATTATTGGCATTACGGAAAATTAATATTATAACAGTATTTCGATTTTTTTTTCCACCAGAAAAAAGGATTTTATGATGTCATAATAATAGATTATTTTCTGATAAGGAAACTTATTATCAAAGAGAAAGAACATTTACATATTAAATAACAATGATTATTAGTATTGTTATGATTATTAATAATAAAAGATAGTATATTCAGAAATAATGAAAATAATGTAAATATTCTAAAAGATAGACCTTTTTTATATATATTTTTATAAATTTATTTACCAATAATTTTCGTCAAGAAACAAATCGTCAGATGTAATTTAAAAATTCGAAAAAATCTCCTGTATTACTGGATACATGAATTTTGAAACCTTAACCCAGAGTCGAACAGTCTTGGATTCTATATATTTGTTTTACACATTAAATACAAATTAGAAGTCGAAGTCAGTTGAGTCAGTTGTCAGAAGTCAGTTGCTTAAACATTCTTATATAAAGTTTAGGATTCTTAAATTTTCAAAAAAATATTCTACCATAAGGTATAAATTTTTGAAAAAGCAAAGATGAATACTAATTATTCATTGAATATTATTTATTAATAACTGACGACATGAATAAATCATGAGCATCAGTTACAATATACGTTATACGTTAAAAGATCAATACACAAACATAGAACAATTATTTCTACCTAAAAAAAAACATCTCGAAATAGGCAAAATTCTATACTTTTCATTTTTTCTAATTGTTTGATGAAAGTTAACTAAAATCGATGTGTGACAAACCGACTGATCGATCACTCGAATTCTCTCCGCTCGGTTTATCAATTCTAATTAAAGCTTAAGGTGATGTACTACATATCGTTTGTCTCTCTCAGATCGTCATAATTCCGACTGAGAATCCTCCCGAAAGTGTAATTTTTTGCCCGAAATATCAATTGTGACCAAGAACTGGGCTTTACAGTTTTTATTACCGACCGAGCACTAGCACATCATCTTAAGAACATTATGGAATCATGTTATTTTCAGATGTGTAAGTAATACGAAGTCACTGCGATAGATTCTCGAGTGTATTATACCGTCGAATGGCTCGAAGCCTTCGAAGTAGGATGCTCGTTCACGAAGCGATAATGCGCACTCTTGAATGCATCGAAGTGGGAGTACGGAGCAAGGCAATAAATGCATAGAGGCAAAAGCTGCAACAGTCGAGTATATACAGAATAAAAAAAAAAAAAAAGATAAAATCCACATGGCACGCTCGACGACCCGAGAAGGCCTCTTGCGCGGGGCCTCTCGCGCTATCGGACTGTATGGCACTTGGTAGTCTCATTCACAGAACTCTACTACGAGTTTCGTTCAGTTGATGGACGTATCGTGACTAGGGCGGTTGAAAAAACGTCGATTTTCAGATATCAATTTGGTCATTCATGTTATGACGTTGAAGTTTGCATCGATGGAATGCAACGAAATCAAAAAATATAAAATCCCCAAGTCCTCACGACCTGTTAAGGGTGCTGTAATGCAGGTGCAATATTTTTTCTTCGTGTTCTTAGTCGTTACGATAACCTTTTATACCTTGTATAATCATTTGGATTCATTAGAATTAATTTTTTCTCTTGATTTCGTTGGATTCCAACGATGGAAACTTCAACATCATTTGATGTTTGGTTAACCAGTTGTTAAAGTATAACCGACTGTGTAGTTCTAAAAGCAACGAAATTTATTTTTGAAATTTTGATGTTCGAAATTTCAAGATCGATGCGACGGTATTAAATACAACTGCAACTTTCCGGTTTCGCGAAATTTCCTGATTCATTAATATGAACAAGTAACTCGTTGAGCGTTTAAATATTTTTTAAAATAAAAAAACTGAAAAATGTTATTTTTTCATCATTTTCAACATTGACGCGGCAGTATCAAATGTTGACTACAAGTCTCCGATTTCGCGAGCAGATTTCTTTAACAACTGAATATCCAAATATGAATGAGCAACTCGATATCTGGAAATCACCGTTTTTTGAAACGCCCCAATCGCGACCGACAGCAACAGCAGCAGCAACAGTGGCGGTATACCGCTTGGGGGCAGCTACTCGCTGCAACATAAAGCTGCATTCACGGCCGTTGCACCGTATTTTCCGTGTTTATGCAGTCGAGAAATAGCTTCGCTGTGTAGATGATTATAGACAGTTATTTGTAATAGAGAAGCCTCTCATTATTGAAAAGCCGGATCTCTTTTGGCCTTTCGCACTCTACTCATTAAACCTTTGACTCCCTCGTCCCCCCAAACTAGTTCTATCATAACAAACGCTAACATTAAAACAAGATGATTTTTGTAAGGGAAGAAAAAGCGAATGTAATATTTTTAACCTAATTTATATGGATAAGTAAAATTAGATATGCTGGGTTACTTAAAATGTTTTTAATGTGAAAGCCACGATTTTAGCCATTCTTAAGAAAAGAAAATCAGGTATCGCTTCGCTGGATGACTAATACAATAATACAACATTTCGTTTAAACAACTTTAGACACTCTTCGACTTTAGTTGTTACTTTAGCAACTACGGGACTTGAGCCACTCCGGGATTTCAGCCACAACGTTTTAATTACTCCGGGATTTAATACTCTCCGGGATTTTAATCTCATCGCAATTTTAATCACTCCGGGAATTCAGTCACAAGGATTTTAATCACTCCGAAAGTTTAATCACTCGGAGACATTAGCCAATCCGGGATCATAGTCACTCCGAGTCTTTAGACATTCCGAGATTTCCGCGGAGTAATAAAAATCCTAACAGCAAGATACTTTTATAGTACATCTACAACACAATAATCGATCATTTAGAAATAATTCCTGATCTCACCATTTTTGTTTTCTGTTTGTTTCAGGTAAGAGGACACTAAATATCTTCTCAAAATACATCCTTGCCGATCTGGCTGTTAGATCCGAGTGTTGGTAAAGTAGATTTTACTATTACAATAATGTCTATCGAATTAAAATATATTTATTCGAGTAAAATGTTATGGGGGTGTTCGAGTAGTCGAAAAGCCAAAGCTCGTGTGTGCGGTCATACACATGTAATCGAACAGGAGCAGAATTCGCTTAGCCCGACACAGAGCTCAGAAGCCAATGATGCCTTTTTAAAACCACCCGGAGGCTATCCCTCGACGACCACATCGTTAATCATTCGTACCTTCTACTTCTTCGTTTCTTCTTTTTTCTCTCGAGGTGAGACGAAAAAGGGGACACACGCCGGTGGAGAACATCAAGCCGCATGCTCTCATGTTCTCCACGCAAAAATACTGGCAACTACCTTGGAGCTTTCATGCCGCGAGATACGCGCGCCGAACTCTTTTTTTTTTTTTTTTTTTTGTTTTTGCCCCTCTTCCTTTCACCTCTGTAAAATACTCTGTCGAATTCGTTTCGCGTTACACAATAAATTCGCGATCAAACCAACCGGGTGTATGATTCGAATAATTTACACTCATTGGAGAATATATCTTATCCGAATATATGCCGTGTTACATAATATCTTCAAGTCATAGGGCGAACTTTTAGAGGCCTTAAATCTCTGCACCAGTGCTCGGAAAAAATGATTAATTATTCAAAACGCTACTCGTATAATAAAAAATTATAATTGCTCATAATTCTCACTGTACTTTTTCCGTAATTAATTTTAAATTGATTTTTTTTTTAAATAAAAAGGATATTTCAGAAAAAAAATTTTCTCACATAGATATATTAATAAAATGGCACAAAAATTACATTAAAAAAAATGAATATTAAATCATTTCTGGAATAAATGAACAATACATTATATTTCCAAATATTGTCAACAGTGAAATGCATACTTTCACGAATTCGCTCTTAAAATTCCGGTGGCAATAATTCTTATGCATAAATTCAAAATAAAAATTCCCCAGCATCTCATGGTCCATTAATGAGAATACCAGAAAAATCTACTAGACATTTTTTCAATTATTATAGTATTTCTCTTTCTCAGCAGCAAAGTAGAATATCTTTTTTAATGTTCATCGTCTCGAAACAATTTAATTACTTAAAAATAATGGTTCAATTATTGTTTAATACAATATTTTTATTTTATTAACTGAATTTCAAAAGTTTGTCGACTTTTCCCAACTCAAATAACAAACCTCAAAATTATGCTGAAATTTTTGTTCTTTTTTTTTTCGTAAATATAAAATCGCGAATTATTTTACCGCCACTTTTTTGGTTATCGCGGGACTTTTGAGGGCAGCCTTTTAGCCCTGTTGCGATATTCGCTCCAGGGCGCCAGGTCTCCGCCCTTTGGGATTCATCGCGGGGATGTACGAAAGAGGGAGAGAGGATTAGACGAGGGCGGGCAATGAGAGAGGAAGCTCCGTGAGTCGGCGCGTCGTCCGCGGAAGCGCAAAAGAGCGAAGGGAAACGGGAAGGACCGCAGCGGACAGGGCGAAAGAGCCCTTCCAGAAGTAGCCGCGGCAGCAGGCAACTGGGAAACGTTGTTCCGGTGCTCCGTTGCCGCAGCTGCATCCCCGCGCTTGCCACCCGCACAGGAACCTCAGACGAGAGAATCGATCTGGGCGTCGGCCTCAAGACACACCCTTCACCCTCTGCGTTTCTATCGCTCTATCTCACTTCACGTATAACACACGTAAAACTAACGCTCGATCGTGCTTTTTATTTCCTCTTTTCTTGCAGGGCTCTCCTGGATCATGGCTACAATTACATAAATGTTTACCCTCAGAAGATTGTCCCAATTGTGCTCATTAAGCATCGATTCAGTCACATTTCTTTTCTGACAGTCTCAGATATTTTGCCTAGTCAACCAAAGTGTAATACTACCCAAAAAAATATTCTGTGAATATCCCTCAAATTTGTTGTAATCTGTATGATACATAATTTTTTAAATTATGTATTCGTTTTTTAAGACACAGAAATAAAATTCTCATTTCGTAAGTTATACATTTTTATTAGTTTTTGAATAAAATTTAAAAAAGTAATTTTCACGTTTTAATAATGTTGATCGTTTACCAAAAATCTTAAGATTGTTAAAAAAATAATCATTTTGATATAATATTGACAGAATATTTATTGATCGAGATTCCGGAGTAAAAGGAAAATTAAAATACAGAATCGCATGAATCTGACCACAATCTTGTTACATACATTTTATTTGCGGAACACTATAGTTGAAATCGTATTTTTTTTTTCGTTCATACAAACGAAAAGGAATTTATAGCTTTCGGCGATTACAATATTTTAGGAAAAGTATTTTTTACTGTTCATAGGATTCTGCATGGTTTTAATTTTTTTCTCTGGATCATCGATCGATGATTTTTAAAAATGGAATCCACACATACGTATGACTTATCTTGAACAAAAAAAGAAAAATTACCAGTACTTTTTGAAAATAAAAAATAAATAAAAAATGTTACATAAGGCACATACTTTTATTCTGAGACAATTTCTTCTGTGTCTAATAATTTTCGAAATACATTAATATCAAAAGTACAGCATTTTCAGAAATGTTGGATATGAATTAAATTAATAACATAATTCATGAGGAACCATTCCGTTCTTTTTTTTAATTTAGAAACCAGAATTTTACCTTTTATTTTTAATTTTATTCCTGCGTTTTAATTCCTTTTTAATTTCCTATCTCTCTGTTCTCACGGAATGATCACCGTTCTCGGAATACCAATACGAAAAGGTATTTAAATGTTCACAAGAAATGTTAAGCAGTCAGAAAAGAGATTTTCATTTGTTATTGTGCACAAAATAATTTTCAAGCATTATATGGCTTCTTAAGGCAAAAAGTTTCTGCTCACGATTTTTTTTCTCGACATGACTTTTTCATTTTTTCTTCTAATCCCATTGGATTAGAGCAAAGTTTTGTGGTTAGATATATTATTATGTCCGGTCCAAGCTTACGCGGGAAGTCTAACAAATTAACTTCACGCTTCCCAACTTCTCATATATCAGTTTTCGTATGAATCACACTTCCATTATAATTAATTTTGCTTCCCCATAGAGGAAGCTTTATTTTGGTGAATTTTTTTTTTTCGAGATATTCATGTCAGGACGTCACTCAGAATGGTCTAAAACGTCGAGAAAAGTGGTCTAGAATAAATGTGTGCGTCTGTTTCATTTTCGTAAAATAAAATGAAACGCATTGTCTTGTAGGAATAAATCGCCAAAATTATTTTTTACCCGAAGTACATTTTTTTGTTAAATTCCATATATCATTCACCACATTCTAGTGAATGCAATGCTTTTAGTATTGCTGGTGAAAATATTTTTCCGTGAAGACGTCCGATACACTGTTTGTACATTCGTCATGTCAATTGTTATTTACTCTTTGTGAAACCGTGGAGACCAGATTGCTTTCCAAACCATTGAAAACTAGAGAAATGAGTTATTTATGTTGTGGCAACGAGGATAAGAGATTATTGAGACAAAGACTATCTCTGACCGCATTGCAAACGATTCCCGAACTTTCTATGTATTTATGCTCTCTCGATTTCTATTATTATATTACTCCAGCCTCATCTCATTAAAATTCCCACAAATATAATTGGTATTTAAAATAAGGTACATTTATATTCGATAAATCCGTACTTTTTTTCGGTCACGTTAACAATTTTATTTTAAAATAGTGAATTGTATTTTTGATCTTAATAATTCAAGTGTCATTTCACTTATTTTTATGCATAACAAAAATAAAAATTGCACTGCTTCTCGACGTGAACCATAAATGAAAATTCCAGCATGATTTACTGGAAATTTGTTAAATTTTTATTTGGTTTCCACAAGTTTCTTACTTTATCTATTTTTTTTGTTCGTTGATAGAGTAAAGTTGTAATAAAATCATGGCAAACATTTTTTTTTTAAATAATCAATAAATTGTTATTTCTACTTGTAATTTATTACAATTTCTATCTTTTTAAAAATCGTAAATATAATAATCTGCCTCTTTTTCACGTACAATTTTTCAAGTTAATTATAGCCTGTAATTGGATTTTTATTTTCAATTATAAAAATTATTATACCTGATTATTTTTTTAAGAAAAAGGTTTACAGTTTTACGGAAATTATATTTAAAAAAAAGATGTGAGGATATAAATCCCAGAAATGTCAGGAAGGTGTGGATAATCGTGAAATGCAGCGCATTCCTGTTTTCTCGGGGCCATTTGGTATATACACGTGGAGGAATAATATACGCGTGGACGCTGAACGATCGCGAAGGGTGAGCTGTGCTGGGAAGGGTTTGATATTCCCGTTGGGTCCTCGTAAAGCTTCGCCGATCGTAAAAGACGTAGGTTGTCGGTGCGTATACCCACGTTCGTAGTTGAGGTTCGTACTATACAGCGTCTCGTGAAAAGGGCGAACCGCCTCTCGCAGTTTGCCCGCTATGTACTTGCTTTCCGGATCCTGTGAATGTCGCGCGGCATGCGCAACGACACACCGTCATCAGTGAGACGAGATTACCGAGACAGAGATGCAGCTGCAAGCACAATAGTGCGTTAGCTACCACCCACGAACTAAATACATATATATCACACACATGATGCAAAATGTGTGTGCTTCATCCCAAAGTAAAAGCTGCATCTGGGATATATGTTTATAACAGACGTTCCGCACATTTGGGCGACCAGAATTTTATCCACACGCGATTATTAAATGTGAATTTTAGTGGATAGGAAATAATACGTTTTAACTTGGGAAATATTTTGTACGAACAAATGAATTACATCAGGATTTTAATTTTTTTTTCGATGCTGAGTTATCTTTTTAATTTTGTAAAAAGTGTCAATAGACTTTTATTATTGGCTGACAGTAAAAAAGAAAAAAAAAAACATTTTTGTAAAACCGGAGAGTTCATTTTTGTAAGCAATGAATCTATTTATTACTGTGATACATTTCGTATTTTACACTTTTTTTATTGTATAAGAAAAAAAGAAAATATATTAGGGTAAGGAACTATCATTTTTTGTAATTAATTACTACAAATATTTTGTAAAATGAAGAGAAATCTTTGACAAGTTATTATTTTTTTAAAACTAGACAGGTGGGAGCTTTTTTTTTTTTTAATTGATAAAGTAATTGTGGGTTAAGGAAAGTAACATTCTTGTAGATGCAACGAAGCTATTTATCCACAAACGACCACTATTTTTCCTTTATTAATTTTTTAAAAAGTTTGCAAGTTTCATATTTAAAAACAAAAGTACAAAGGTACAAACAAAATATTAATTAGGGGAAAAAAATGTTATTATGTTTCACAATATATCAATTTTCATTTTTCCCAAAATGAACATTTTTTCATCATCACTTTTTGCAAATATTACAACATTTGTATTTACTATCAATAAAAAGAAAAGTTGAGTAACAAAATATTTTTTTTACAATTACAATTAGTTACTATAAAAATCATTTTTACTTCACTCCGTTTTTAGAACTCTTTTTATCATTTTACAATTTTAACAAAATAAAAAAATCTTTGAAAAAAATACAGTTTTTAGTAACAAACTGTTATGTTACTTATTTAAGCTTTTTTATGCAAAGCGTAGAATTCAGAATTTACAATTATTTTTCCTTTGCGAAAATTAAGCTGCGAGGGTGTCCTTGTGAATTTAGTCAGGCGACATAAAATGGTGTAACAAGAGGACGCACTGTTCGGAGAGGAGATACTCGTAAAATGCAGGATCGCCCGACGGATGCGTTCAATACTTTAAAGTTCATCGTATCATCATGCAGCGTAACATTGGACCTCCCGTTCTTAGCAGTATCGTTGTATCTCGTGATGGTACTGCATCTAACATATAGCCAGGATATAAGCTGCAGTATATTCCCATCGTATCGGCGAGGAGAACTGGATTCTCTTGTCGTAACCCTCGTCCAAATACGCCTGGTTGTTACTACTAGCTCCAAGGAATTCCAGCTTGAATGAATTTCGAGACATATTCGTAACGTCGTTTCGTCCTTACGACCTGCTGGAAAATACCTCTCCTTCGATTCCACTCTCTCTCTCTCTCTTGCTCATTGCACTTGCTCTCTGTGTTTCTTATATTCCACACCTTTTATTTCACGCTTCGAAGATTCCTTCTTGATAAAATTGCGAAAAATTGGAAATGTTTAAGTGAAAAAAACATTTTTTTGCGCGTGACAGAGATGAAATTGAACTTGGAAATGAATATAAAAGCGCAGATGTGCCAAATTAGAAAATGGTAGAAAAATATTTGAAGTTAGAAAATAAAATGAAAATTGAGGGTCTTTAAGTTTAATTTGATGAGGTTGAGGATTAATAGCAGGATTTTTTGTAGGGAAATTGTAATTAATCATCATTCGGCAAGTTTGTTTTAAATTGCTTTTGTTTGTTTATAGTTTTACAGAAAAAGTATACGAATAATGTACATAGAGTTTCAATGTTTATTTCACGGAAAATCTTAAATTATTTTGAGTAAAAGAAAGTGTCATCTTATATCATATTATGCGTTTTATGTCATTTGTAAAAAAAAATATTCGTCATTCCCTTTTTCAATATATTTTCTGTCATTTTTACATAAAACATGTTTTACTTTCCTTTTATACAATATTTTGTATCATTAAAAACATCTCACTTGTAATTTAACAAAATTATTTCTGTCAATTTAACTTTTTCTTTCCACTTTTAATTTAACAACTAAGAATCTGTAAATTTTGCACATCCATCAAATCAGCAACTAAAACAAGTAAAAAATTGAAAAATTTCATTTATGTAGCATTTTCTTTTGTTAATTAAAAAAAATCGCTGATTACAATATTACAAACAAAAATACAAACGAAATTGGAATTATTTGAAAAAAAAAAAGAGAAAAATTATTACATATCACTGAATATTGATTGCCATTTTTTTGCCAAAATAAAAATGTCTTCACTCTGACCTTTTGGGAATATTCAAAAATTTTACTTACAATTTTAACAAAAAAAAAAAGTCCTAAAAGGAAAAATTAATTTTTAACATTTACAAACGATTACTATCAAAATTATTTTTAAAAACCCTGAAAACTACAGTTCCCCTTTAATCACACTTTTTTAAATATAGCATGTTCGTAAAATGACTTAACACAATAGGTGACACCTTAAACTTGTTATGGATTTTTTTTTAGTTCGACTCTCATAAAATTCTGACAAAACTCTTTTTTTTTTTGCTCTACCATTTGCCGGCGTAGCTGTCGTCAACGACCATAATGACAGGAGCCATCAGTAGTATTAGATATATATAATAAATGCACACCAACCAGAAAAGCCATTCAGCGTTGTAGATATAAAGGAGGATCAGTGTTACGCCGGAGCCATAAAAATTGCGCCGACTCCGGCACGCTCAGCAGACTTGCCACGTGCGCAATGCTGGTCACGTATGTGCGGAACGGTAAAGGTGAGGACAGCTTCGAAAGAGGAAAAGAGATCGTACACGAAGAGCGAGGTAAACGAGTTGGCAGATGACCAGATAGACGCGAACGCCCGAGAACACAACGACGGTTCGACGTTCTTGTTGCCCGAGCGTGAAAAAAAAGTGCCAGCTAAAAGAACACTTACCACTTTTTATTGGCAAACCTAGATGATTAATTTTGTTTCCTTTTTTTTCCCCTACAATTATAAAAACCGCGGTAAACATAGAAATTGTATCCAGAGTTCTGCAGATAAAAAAAAATGCATAAAACAATATTTTTCTATTAATAATTCTGTTATTTAAAAAAGTGTGCATTTATATGTTATAAAAATGCACATCACATAATAAATTTGCATGCATTCTGGAAGAAAAAATATAACAATTTTTACTTGGTGCAGCTTTGAGGGTAAAACCAGTAAATGGATTTTAGCTGTCGAGCTCTCATTTTTTCGCAGAATTTAATGAAATAGCGAATTTATTAAAATCAACAATCAGATCATTTGAATCAAATACGAGAAAGCAAAAATAAAACACAATTTTATTTTAATTAAATATAATTTATTTGATTTAACTGAAATGGCCTGGATCAAATAAATCCCATTTCATTGAAATACATCATATTCAATTCAAATAAAATTGTTTTATTTTTCAAATATCATTATTGATTCTAAAAAAAAACATATTTAACTGACATGTATCGGTGATTTCAGTAAATTCGGCATTTAATATGATTACATTTTTTCTGTGGATGTATGAATAAAAATATGTAAAGAAATATTTATTTACAAAAAAGAAACGGTTCAACAGGCTATGATTAATCTAATTTTCATTTCGCAAAGAACTCAAACAAAATAACACCTCGAAAGCGCTTGAAATGTTGGCGCTGGAATCCGTTCACTAGATTAATCAGAAATCGGAGCTAAGTGAAAAATTTCACTATTTGCCTGTACAAAATTATATATTTATGTGCACGGTGTGCATTTTCTAAACATTGAATTGAAGTTAAACAAAAAAAATTGTCGATTAAAAATATATTTTGAGATTCTTTATTTATAATTGTATAAAAAATAATCGAAGAAAAACTAAAACAACTGCGTGAAATGAATACATCCGTAGAATTAATTTTATTTTGCACATTTTTTTTTTATCGACGACAACTTTTGTTGAATATAACATAACGTCGAATTCTGAAAATGTAGAAAACGACGAAGAGCTCGTCGATCATAATTAAGAAACGACGGTGACTCGCGCAATAATATATATCTGCTTTGCCAAGAGCCAGCACGTAAGGACAATTAGAATTAGTCGCGGCGGTAATTACACCGTCGTTATAAGCGACTCTATGCCCAATTATTAATGCAATTATTACTCCATTCGTGTCAGTGTCCGAGCTTTACAAACGCTCGGCGTTTACACCCTGGCTATGCGACACTGTCTATCATACTGTACCTTCTTCCACATACCTTCTTGTAATTCTTGCGATAACCTACAGGGGCATTAGGAAACGTGCGTCGAAACTCCTCTCGCTTCGCTACTTCGAATTAGCCTCGCGCACATCGTTCTCTAGTAGTATCATAATTATCTCGACTGAAGATCATCGATACTTTTGCGTGTCGGCTTTTCGTCACTGACGTTTTATTTCACATCTCACGATAATATCCTCAGCCACACCTTGGAATCTGTCAGTTGAAAATTCTCGATGAGAAATTCTTTAGCTTCCTGAAAAATTAACAACTCCGTCCAGGACGACAATTTATTATATGGAAAAATAAATAAAGGATTAATTGATAAATAAAATAAATGGCTGGATTGACGATATACGATAAAAAGTCTGCAGAGTAAAAAAAAAACATTTTTAAAAAACGGAGAGATAGTTTTCGTAAAAAAAAAAACACGTTTATTACCTTGACAATTTTTTTGTCAAATCGATGAAGCAACAAAAAAAGTATAGGGAATTTGTTGAGAAGACAAAAAAAAATGAATTAAAAAATGTAATAAGAATCAATGAAATTTCGGTAAATTATTTCGTTTATGAATTGTTAAATTCACCATTTTTTGTATCATCTATTTACGTACTATATTTTATTTTTGTAGACTCGCGGCAAGAAAGAAAGACGAGCATATAAAAATATATACAGAGACAGAAAAAAAAAATGAAATAATTGCAACCATAGTGAATACCATAAGAAAGAGAGAACTTGCGAGATAAGTCGAGTTCATAAATTACGAAATACAATATAAATGCAAATTTAATGCCGCTCTCACTATTTGTATTTGGCTTGGACGGGGCGCGGCTGTAGTGTTACCGAGATAGCCCGCGTGTTACTCTCCGCCGTTCAGTCTCTCGTATGACTCTTAGTACCGGTTGCCTGCCTCGCTTCATTTTCTTTTTGCACACTCTTTCACTGTGATGCTATTCTCTCGCCATCACCGGCACTGTTTTTCTTAATCGTCTTTGCTGTATCTCTGTCTCGACTCTTCAAAGCATAAAGGCTCATTCACATTATGCACCCTTCAATCCACGTGTCAACTTCGCACAGCAAGGAGAAAAATCGTCGTATCATCGTCGTACCGCAGTGCTAATGAATTGGCAAATTGCGAGACCCCAGAATTTCTAAAAAAAAAAAAAATCTCTTATTTAATTTTTAGCTCAAAGGAAACGCTTTGAACTTTTAATATCTTTTTGAAATTTCACGAAATGGCAAACATTTTGTAGCATTTCCTTACTATGAGAATAAAAATGTTTATTTGATTCATTTTAATGGAAGAATTTCAAAGAAAAATCAAAACAATTTGTAACTAAATAATTGCTATTGTCACAGGTTATGTTATAGGATTATTATTTTTTTCCATTTTTGTTCGATCGTACATTATGAATTTACTATACACAATTAAATCTATAAATGAAAATGAAATGAAAAATAATTATTATAGTTTTATCTATAACGAGAAATATAGTTTTAGAAAATGTTGAAAAAAATTAATTAAAACGATTAGTTAGCACAAATCGAAATTTTTTTTCGCTCAGTATTTCTAGGTTTTATAGCATTCTCCAACTAAATGTTACAAGAAAAAATTAAATAGACCGAGATTGTAATCAAGGTTATTTCATCCAATTAAACTTTTTTTTTTTTTGTAAACATATTGTGCGAATACACAAAAAAGACTTATGTGGGTCGTGAACTTTTTTTTTTGTCTCCAGAGATGTAACGTGAATCTGACGCATAAATATGAAGAAGGAAAATCCATATCTCGAGTGCACTCGGGAGAGCTTTTTCGTAAATTGAAATATATCTGAGAGTTAATGCCACGCCAAAAGTTTGTTCAAACTTTTCGCATAACTTACTGTTATGTAACATGCGTTATATTGCCTCTCGTTATTTTTCCGCAAATTCGATTTGTAATGCTTTGTTGCATTGCATATGACATTTCTTCGAGATTCTAGTGAAAAGTTTTTTAAACAGATCTGTTGAAATACATTGTATTTCTAATTTATTACAAGGAATTCACGAACGACTATGTATTTCTATCCTTACATTTATTACCTATAAATTATGAAAAAATAATTTTCCTTAAATAATAAATCCGTTACCAATCGTTTTTACTTTCTTATATTTTAATTTGTGAATACGTGAAATTATTTGTTTTTTTTCTGTTAAACTAGTAATGACAAATGTGCAGGTTTCTCAAAATTATATATTTTTGTTGTTAAAAGAACAAAAATAAAACTGAAAAAATAAATTACAATTTCCTTGTTGCACTTCTTTTTTAAAAAGCTAGAAATTTCCAAATAATTTTTGTAAAATAAAAGAAAAAGGTATGCACGTTTGTGGGGAGAAAGTGTGGGTGAAATGTCGAAAAAATGGAGTTTTGTTTTTTTTTAATACTGTATACACTAAATACTCCAAATAAGAAATTCAGGACGAGTGGGAATCACGAATCCAGGTATACAAATAAGAAAATACAATAAAACAAAAAATAAATATCGCGAGATTCAGGTCAGCTAGGAAATAAACCACGTTGTAAGAGAGCGGTATAAAAAAGAACGATGACGGTCAAGCACGGCTTGAAACCACATTTTGTATAAGAGCTATACACATGGCATATAGCTACTGTAGCTCCTAAACGAAGCCACAGGCTAAAAGTTAAACGTGGTTGAGACACTCCGTTCCACGAAATACCATAATCATCTTCTATCCACCTGACCGACAGACAGACAGACAGAAGGGACAGAAAGAGGAGTGACAAACAGTGCGTATATAGCCAGGAACGTGAAGAGCTGTAAACCCACACCTATGGTAGAAACCTTCAGGTGCTTTTACGACTTGGCATTGTGCGGGTTATAGCATCGCGCTTCGTTCTCCAACGCAGCGACCAACGCAGTAGGGTAAAACCGACGAAACGAATACCCGAAGGAACGAGAGCTATTACGGTTTTCCTCGCGTGACATGGTTTCATGCACTTCCATCTTCTGCGTATTGTCGTGGTTCCATTTCTCGTCTTTAGGAGCGTCAATTTTCATCGAACCACTGACTTATAATGCTCGATGCAGTACGTTGCTGCTGTTGTTGTTGTTGTTAGTAGCGAGAGTTGGAGAAATAACGAGGGAAAGTTTGAAGACTTCTTCTCGAGACAACGACGTTTTCCAAGGTATTGATTGAAAAAAATCCTGCAAAGTAGAACCTTGCAAATCGCTTCCTCATTATTCGGTACCTCTGACAAGATTTTTTTTCACTAAGCTACTTTTACGAGGATGTATGTTGATGGCTTCCACATAGAGGGAGCTATGTAAAAAAATAAAATTTTGTCAAACATAGAAAGTAAAAGGCTGCACAGTCGAACTTTGCAAATTTTTTCCTCATTTTTCCACTTTTGACGAAGGTACCTCTATGAGGAAGTGTGATGATCAATTTTGGCTTCCTCCTAGAGGAAATTCGTCGGAAGTGGAAAAATGAGGAAGCAATTTGCAAAGTTCGACTTTACAGCTTTGTTTTACTTCTTTTTCACTAGAAAATAAAATATCCCGTAATTTGCGAGAGCTACTGCCCGACCGAGATTTTCCAAATACCACCAAAATTTTACCGCTTGACCGATTTGCGTCAAATTTCTACTGGAACCCTGTTCTAGGGTCATACACATTGACTCACTCTATTTAAGTTTTATGCAAAAAATGTAGATCAGTTGCTTGAACCGTTCTGGAGTTATAGTATTTTTTTTAAATTACGAAAATACAAATTCCGACAAAATTTTAACTACATTATCGATTTCGGCTAAATTCGATATTAAACATCGACACATTTTATTTAACTTTTATGCAAAATTTTATATCAGATACTTGAACCGTTCTCGAGTTATAGCATTTTATAAAAAATTGGGAAAATGCGAATTCCTATAAAATCTGAACTACTTTGTCGATTTTGCCTAAATTTGGTATTAAACATTGACACACTCCATTTAAGTTTTACGCAAAATTTTGGATTAGTTACATGAACCGTTCTCGAGTTATAGAATTTTCAAAAAAATTCCGAAAATTTCAAAATACCGTAAAATCCGAATCGCTTTACCGATTTCATCCAAATTCAATGCCAAACAACATTGAACGTATCTCCAGTTATGAACAGCTATTTAGCTAAATCGGCGAACTTTTACGAAACTTAGAGCGACCACGCCCTTTTTTCAACAAATTAAAAATCGCAACAGTCAAAGGGGGACAAATACTCTACTTGCGTGCCGAATTTGAGCCTGAACGCTCAAACGGTTGCCGAGTGAGAGGCGATTGAATTTTCGAAGCCCTGGACACACACATACATACGGACATTTTTTCTAAATCACTTTTCTCGACGTTTTGGACCATTCTGAGTATACTCACATGAAAATCTCGAAAAATATTTTTTTTCACGAAAACAAAGCTTCCTTTATGAGGAAGCAAAAATACAATAACACTTTATTATAAGTTCGAAAATGAGAAATTTAAAAAAAATGTTCAAAGTTATTATCTTTATATGCGAACTAACGAATTGAACGACCCAACCAATCGATAAATCATCATTAATCTTGTACATGACTGACTAGAAAAAAGTCCTCGAAATTAATTTCTCTTTATGATAAACTTTTCATAGACTACTAAATAAATGATAACCATTAGATAATGACCTTTCGTGTTAATTGAGTTGGGCACAATATATCGTTCTCTTGGTATAAAGGCCAGAACGAGGCGAGGTGAGAGATACACACGGAATGTTCTCCTTAGTATCGAGAGTGGAGAAAAGCCTAATGACTCTTTCAGTCTTTGCACATTCTAGCGCGCGCCCATTGCGGTATCTTAAAAAAAATGTTCACTCTTTCCAGTTTCATCATCATTAAGCTTACGTCACGAAGTAATTTTGATTGATGAAATTTCCTCACACCGAAAATCGAGCAATCGCACCGAAAAAAAAAAATAAAAATTTCTATGTGACGCAACGTTATTCTATGAACAACCTTAGTAATTTCAAATTTCGTCGTCGAGCTTCACTAGCTCGTGTGTCCGAGTGAAAATTTTATTTCGCTGATTCTCATGACGATTGTCTTCGACGAGCGACTCTATAAAGTCCAGAAATGGATTTTTATGGTTCAACAGTTTTAGAAGGAAGCTTTAGGACACGTTTTCTCGCTCGAGGTGTTCCGCACTTCTCCGGAGCTATTGGCTCACTCCTAACTCGGACATGTATAAGGAGGTGAAGGCGGCAGTAAGAGCGACTCTCGGTAACTCTCGTAAAAAGGGAGGAACTCGTAAATCAAAAATCTGCTCGGCATGCTCGCATTCGTACTGTACAGACATATATCACGAAATGACGTGAAAATTGAAGCACGTACTTAGAAAATTTCACTTGGTATTCAACGATAATCGCATCAACTTTATTCACCCGAATATATTTTACTGCTATCTCGCTGAAATGCTATTATAGTTTTATTTTCGTATTGCTGTGTAAACTCATAAAAAAGTATATTTCAATCTTAGCATCTTTAATCATTAAAATAAAACATTTTAATGATTTTATTTATTTCACTAATTCTTAGATATTAAATCTCACTGATAAAATTATTGTACTGAAATTTAAGTAAGGAATGCAACGTTAATATGTGTTTCGAATTTTTCCCCAGGAAAAAAAAATATATTAAGACAAAAAAATGTTGCAAAATCGAACCTTGCACATTGCTTCCTTATTTTTGGCCCGTCACAAATCCTCATCTGTGGTAAATTACGTTGTTTATTTTTAGGTTCCTCATAGAGGAAAAGCTTTGTGGATGGGGATTCGAAAAAATTACGAAGCAAGGTTCGTGTGTGCAAGTTTCGATTTTGCAATCGTTTAAAAAAAAATCAAAATGAGAATTTTAGACATTCAGAAATTCTGGATAATGTAGGCATTCTGGGTAATCTGGACATTTTTGATAATCTAGGAATTGTGGATAATCTAGGAATTCTGGACAATCTAGGAATTCTGGACAATCTAGGAATTCCGGACAATCTAGGAATTCTGGACAATCTAGGAATTCTGAATAATCTAGGAATTCTGAATAATCTAGGATTTCTGAATAATCTAGGAATTTCGGATAATCTAGAAATTCTGGACAATTTAGGAATTTCGGATAATCTAGGAATTCTGGACAATTTAGGAATTTCGGATAATCTAGGAATTCTGAACAATCTAGGAATCCTCGACAATCTAGGAATTCTCGACAACCTAGGAATTCTGGACATTCTGGATAATCTAAGAATTCTGGATAATCTAGGAATTTCGGATAATCTAGAAATTCTAGACAATCTGGGAATTCTGAACAATCTAGGAATTCTGGACAATTTAAGAATTTCGGATAATCTAGGAATTCTGGACAATCTAGGAATTCTGAATAATCTAGAAATTCTGGACAATCTAGGAATTCTGGACATTCTGGATAATCTAGGAATTCTGGGTAAATCCATGAATTCTGAATAATACTTGATTCTCCTACACGATTCTAGCGGCTACAAGATATTTTTATATTATCATATACACTTTATAGCGAAGTATAATAAGCAGTATACCTCGTTAATCATAGCGCAGTGTTAATGGGCACACACCAGTAGATCGTGATGCTCCGACAGTGTGTTTAGGTCATAAGGTCGTGTGAGAGCTAGTTGTCAAAGCGTGACAAGCCCAGCCAGTCAACGAGAGGAATGGTTCAAGAGTTGATCGAGAGGATGCGAGCTCGACGCGTGCTAGAAAATCTCTCCCGTGCTTGCTTCCATCAGCAGATCACCGGGTCTCTTAAAGATCCTGCGATGCAGTGCGCACGAATTTGCTTAAACCGAGGTTGATATACAACCCGATAGTAGCGCACGCTCTAACTGCACTATTAGAAAGAAAAAAAAAAGATATATCCAGACCGAATTAATATTAAAAATCTGACTTCTATAAAACCGCGTAAAAATATATGAATTATTTTTCGATAAATTTATCATTAATTCGAAACATTTCAGATTGTTCTGTGAACATGAATAATTTGAATTTATTCTTCTCCGTGTACTCGAACGATCAGACTGTATCGCCGAAGCCTCCTTAAAACGTGTAACAAATATTTTAAAAATCTTATTATCCGATTGACTTGACTGTACTGCAAGGACTACCTTAAGACAGAATAGAAAACGACCAGAAGGATTTATTGTGGCCTGAGAGATGAATCTCTCAGCCCGAAGAAAATGTATACACGTAATTCAAGATGTATAGGTTTATCGTGTGCAACGAACGAGCGACGAGATGGAATATATTACATGCGCTACCTAGATACGTAGATTCACCGTCGTAAAGTGAGATATGGATATGATTCAAATGGAAATAAAGAGAGAGAAGTTGAAAACCTTACATAGTATTCTACTCAGTGAAATGCGATACATGCGTAGAATAGCGAAAGAGGGTTGTATGAAGAACAAGTGTAAGAAGATGTTTTGTATAGAGGGAAATCAGTGCCACGTCGTAATCAGAAATCTTTCCGCGGGATAAGCCGTTTGATTAAGCAGAGGGATTCATGTTCTTCAGGGAAAAAAATTCCTGAAAGGAAAAAAAAAAAAAGAAACATTTACAATCTGCCTTGGCGAAGAGGGATGTGAAAGGATCATCTTCTTCCCTTCCGTCTCCTTCTCTCTTCTTTCCAGTTCGAGAACTCTGGGCATCCCACGTAATCATCGGAGTATCCTCGAACTGATCGGTCACGAGGCCTGAATAATTTTGCAATTTTAAAAGTTTTCACCGATGCATATTCGCGTACTCTCTGCTACTTGACTTTAAACATAGTATAGTATAGTCTATGCACCGGTTACTATTATCACCTTGCATCTACTTCAATGTCTGCTTAAAGGCTCTACAGTGCCGTGAATGCACTGTAGAACTTTTGCATGCACGCTGTGTCTGTTTTATAGGGTTGAAGCAAGTGGTCTCGAAATTCTAAAGATGCATTGCACACACATTACCGAAGAAAAGTCTCATAATAGAATTTTTCGTACAGCGACAATTATCTGAAAGGACAAATTAACGTCGTTGGCGATACGAAGCATATCGATTCGGTGTAATAACAATTTCAAAAAGTTCTTAACAATCAGACTTTTAAAATTGTCTAGGGTAGTAAATAGAATTTTTTTTAATGTAAAATAATTTTCCTAATTTTTCTGAGTACACATTTTTTTTTAGAATTACCTCAAGTTGTGAATTTTTTTATTAAATTTTTTTTTTTCAATTCTCAAGATTTATTTTATTATAATTTTTGTAATTTGCGACGAGAAGCAAGTCTGAAAAAAAAATGAATCAACGTCATTGAAAATACTAAGAAATTGCTTTTGTATAATAATAATTTCAAGAAGTTATTAATAATTGCGTTTTTTAACAGTTTAGGGAATTCAATAAAAAGATTTTTTATATACAATTAATTCTCTGATTATTCCGAGTACAAATTTTCTTCTTACGACTTTTTGTAATTGCGAATCTTTCTTGATTTTATTTCATCTTTTTTTTTCATATTTTTGTCTCGTCTCAAATGACTTAAACTTTAATGAAATCACAATTTACTCAACGAATCAGATTTACGATATTCGTGAAATATCAAACTTGGAAATGTGAATATTAAAAAAAATTAATATCAGCAACAGGTAAAAGATTCCTAAATGAATATTCATGATTTCCTCCTGACTCCCTCCCCGTAAGAATTGTACACACAGCTTTTTTTAAGGCTAATATTTTTTCCCAAAAACTTTAAAAGGGTTAAAAAAGTCGCAAAAAGTATTGACGACTCCTAAGATGCCAATTACTGTATCGCATACGTTGCATTATAAAAAAAATCGCCGCGAGATCTCTACACGAGTATCTTGTATTATTCGAAACCTTCTTTTTCCAAAGAGTCGTCGAATCGACTTGCCTCGTAAAGCAAACATGTAACACGCGTGGATCGTGAGTATATATCTTCGAGGTGAATTGAAATTAGCAGAGATCTTGAGAAACGATCGATAGATCCCCGCACCAACCCAAGAAATACACGATATATACATGGTAAAGACTGAATAATTTTGCAATTAACATTTTTTTTTGCTTACCATCGCGGTACATCGTTCATTCCGTCTCCTCTACTCATTGATATATATATACATATATATACACACATAGTTTTGTCAGACGCAATCCGCAATCTCTGAATAACGCTGTGCAGGCGCTCTACTGATCACGAGTTATTTAGCAGATATACACTCGGACAAGTGTCGTCATCGTACATACCTTTATTACGTGTACGAGTAAACCGTTACTTATTCTATTCGCAATGAGAATTTACGTCTTACGAAACACATTACAAGAAACGAGATATAAAAAAACGAGGGGAAACAATATTCTTATCTTTAGACCTCAGTATTGTAGATGCGATAAATTCTCTTAGTTGTTTTTCCTACTTTTTTACAATTATTAAATATTTTGTACTAAGATAAAAAAAAATTGTTTGTAAACACTTTTAATAGGTGATCTAATAAAACATAGATCTAAATTAAAGTGGTCCTACTAAGTGTAGAAAAAAAAAAATACAACAATAAATTTGTAGCAAAATAATCACGTTTATACATCAAAAATGTAACTTGTAATTTCTGTTGAATTTCCACGTGTGAGCTAATTTATATTTGAATGAAACTTTTTTTAAACCTAAAACAGAGTCTAGTTTGGCAGAGATCTCGATGCCGTTCGCCTCGCATTGCATTTTCTGGTGTTTCCCGCAATCTCCGTAACCACATGTATGCAATTTAAGTAAAGGTATTTTACTCGCGTAAACATAAAACACGTAATGACGAGCGATGCAAAGCCTGAAGGAATCGTCTCACCCCTCTTACACTCATCGTTTGTATTTACGTTTATACATTATACATGCGTATAATACCATACATGATACACAGTAAATTATATTTAAGTAGCATATATACAGTACGTTTTATATATAGTATAAAACGCACGTGACACAAGCTTGAGTCATCGGGTGAGTACTATGCGCTACGTTTTGCTCTGCCGTCATCGTTGTCGTAGCACGTAAACAAGTCGATGGGTTTGTTGGCATCGCAGAATTTCGTCATCTCTCGTGTGCAACAAGCAAGGTGTAAGCGAAACAATGATTGGTCGTGTTAAAAGCGAAAGAGCGCAGTTATTGACATACTTGTATTTCCATGCTTTGCCAGAAAAACAAATTAACACCTCTGACTACTTTCTAAATAGCTGTTTTCTTTTTATTCCCAGGGATTAAAAATTCCAATACGAATTATCATTTTTTCCTGGCTAAACAAAATCACGAAAATGTTTAAATCATTTTTGTTTCTTTATGGATGAAGATTTTTTTGTTGTCGTTTATACCACTAAATTTAATAGACCAATTTTTTTTTTTTAAATCTAGTAGTGACAAAAAAATATGTAAATCTAGAAACTTCCGTTTTTTTTTTTTGTAAATGTAACAAAATATATAGTAAAAAGAAAAAATATTATGAAAAATAAAAATATAGTAACTAACAATTGATTCTTTTTACTAAAATCTAGTAGCGACAAAAAAAAAAGGTTTGAATTCAGAAATCATTTTTTCTTTATTAAAGATAACAGATCAATTGTAAAAAGAAAATATATTTTGCAAAATGAAAACAAATAATATTTCAATTTTTTTTTATAAACCTAGAAACTATCAATTTTTATTTGTACATTTAAATGTACGTTTATCAAAAAGAATTTGTGAACGTGTTGGGTAAAAAATCTTTAACAAAAATGTCGTTTCGTTTAGTTTGTCATTATTATTATTTATTATTTTTACTTATTAAGTAAACATAAAATATTAATTTCAGAGCTTTTAACAAGGAATTTTTCAGCATTGTTGTGTTAAGGTGACTGCAGGGACTATATATCACCACAGGGTGGCTAATAACTGTACTATTTTGCCTATAGAGGCCGCACCGGACTGTCGACAGCGATGCTTGGAATGGTTCCAGCCTCCGCTTCTGGCTCATATTTCTCGCTCTGACTCCCTGACACTCGTTCGTCAACGTTCGTTAGCTACAATACACACCTCGAGAAATCGCTACACAACACGTGTCACTCTGCCGGAGATTGCTTCTGTCATATTTTCTGCGTTTCTTACACATTTTTTTTTTTTTTTTTTTCGACTCGCTTATTATCATTCATTCGATTATTGCCACCTGTCACACTAATCTTCTCGGAGAAGGGCAGTTAAGTTACAGTCAAAATGACGGCTGTGTGAAGCTGCGCATATTGTGCCCGTTTCATTTTTACAAGTGAATAAGAAAGTTTTACGGGCGTGAAGAAAAAAAAAAAAAAAAAAATTCTGAATGAATGGTTACGTATACAGTGCCTGTTGCAATGTAGCTTAGACGATAGACGATCGCTCGCTGAAAATGCAGAAGGAGCGGTCGGTTACATAAAAAAAAGGACAGGAGAAAAAAAATGTAATTAACAATAATTATGGTCTTTCCTATCGAAAGGATCTTTTTTACATGTTTCACCATTCATCACAGGTGAGAATTATTATAGTACATTTTACTTCTATTTTTTTATAACGATTGTCAGCAACAATAAAAACAGAACTAAACATTCTGTACTATTATCAACTATTTTGTGGCCATAGACTTTTAGAAATGATTTTTAATTTTACAAGAAGAAAAAAAATTGAATGTACAAAATTAATATATACAAAAGTACACTTTGTTTGTCACTACCAATTTCATTTGAAAATCGTAAATAGCAACAAGCTTTATGATGAACCAATTATTGCTAATTATGTAATAATTAAAGTTATACTTATTTTTATTGATAGATATTTATTTAACCGTTCTTGCCCTCCTGGGCTTTAAAATATTTCCATTCAACAATATTAAAACTTACACTTAACTTACACTTTATTTTTACAAAAAAAGTGCAAATGAAAATATAAAATATATACAAAAATAAAAATACTATAATATAATAAATGAGACAAAACATGTCAAGTCGGCCACCCCAATTTTTCATGTCAACAAAATGTGAGGTACATTTCTTCAGGATGTTGGTCTGGTTGAAGAAAAAACGTAGGAATTTTTTCAGATTTTTGTATTGCATATTCCAGCTATTGAAAATCGCTGAAATATTCATTGTTTATTTTTTAACGCCAACACTGCGGCTCGAAAAAAAAAAGTCATAACAACATCAAATTTTGGATTTTCAGCGTACTTTCCAACAACATTTTTTTTTCAATTAAATAAAGTTGGCACTTTTTTACCCTCCGAAACGGCATTTCCGATTTAGTTAAAATTTTCACATTTTGATCGTTGAAATGCCTAGAATCTTAGAAAAAAAAATGGCGAGATGGGCGGCAGTTTCGCTCCAGAGCAAATTCTTGTTTTTCTTGTAAAAAACAAGAATTACATAATAAAAAAATGTAATTGCGGGCTTTAGAATATTCTCCATAGACATTCTCAGCCTTCCTGAACGCAGACAGCAATTACACATTAGATTACCACGATGTTCCATCGTTCAAAGAGGTGTAACTCTGGCGCGAAATTGCCGTCCATCTCGCCAATTTTTTCTAAGATTCTAGATATTTCAAAGAACAAAATGTGAATATTTCAGCTAAATCGAAAATGCCGTTTCGGAGGGAAAAAAGTGGCAGCTTTATTTAATTGAAAAATATCATAAAATAAAATCCGAGAATTTTACAAAAAATGTTGTTGGAAAGTACGGTGAAAATCCAATGTTTGATGTTGTTATGATTTTTTTGTGCGAGACGTAATATTGGCATTAAAAAATAAACAATGATTATTTTTAGAAATTTTCAATAGCTGGAATATGCAATAAAAAAATCTGAAAACATTCCAACGTTTTTTCTACAATCAAACCAACATCCTGAATAAATTTGTGGACGTTTTGTTGACATGAAAAATTGGGGTGACCAACTTGACGTATTTTACCTCAAATATAATAAACAAGTACAATTGTTTTTCCACTATCAATTTTTAAAAAGTCACATAATACAACAATTCTTTTTGTTAAACGAATTTTTAAATTTTTTACAAATTTGTTTTTTACCGTGCATCCGATTGAATTTAAAAATAATATGGCGACAAAATAAACTACCGGACTCAAGTGTAAACGTTCTTCTTGCAATTTGTCGTTTAATTTCCCCTCGCTTTGATCTTCGTGCATGCATAATTTCCTGGGATTCTCAGGAACCACGGGAACGAGGTGCGTTAGCGATGTTAGCGACATTCGAGAGAGTATAGCCAGTGCAGACCTTGCCTTTTGCGGTCTGGCGCCATTCGCCATTCCAGCGCATGAAACGTCGCGCATTTGCTTTATGCTATGCACTTCAGCTGCAGTTTAAGCGTGTGGGAATGCAGTTGAATCCTAGAATGGGTATTCGGGTTAAGAGACCAACGAATTAATGTAGATGGACAACCTGCCGGTGTCAATTTTCATGTTGAATCATTAGGATACGTTTTTTAAAGCCCAATGCCAATTATAGAAAGCTTATTAGGTTTTTAATGGTCAAAGAGGAAAAAACCATTTTAATGCTTATTAGTAGTCTGATGATCGTGATCCATTACCACTTTGTGGTCAACATTTTTTTTTTCATATCCACAACATTTTTTTCTAATCATTTGAACATTTAGAGCTCGTTTTATAAATATAATAAAGATAAATGGTAAATTTGTTAAATAAATAACATAAGTCCGATAGTCACTTTAACAAAAATCCGTTTATTATGTCAAATATTTTTGTCAAAAGTCATGAAAAGCATTATTTGTATATTAAATTTAAAATTTCATGAATCTTCAAAATAGTCAAAGTAAGAATAAAAATATAATATTCACAAAGTGACGGAGTTAATAACATGTTAAAAGAAACAACAATAAACGTAAAATGTAATTTTACCATTTATTTTGAAAAAGTGAAAATTATTTACACTTTCGTACTTCTTTTTTGTGGAGTAAAAATGATTATGGACGTTTGTGGATAAAAAAGTTTTGCTTGATGTGCAAAAACTGTACTTTCGCTTTTAATTGTGAGAATGTTAATAAAATCGAATAAGCAACATTATCACCGACCGAAGCATAAAACTAAGAGCAAGAGACAGGAACAGAGTATGAATTGAGATATCGTGCACTGTGACATAACAATGCGAGGGCCCGGTGGCGCGATCACGATTATCAAGCCTCTTGAAGAATTTCGTTAAGCAGCGCGGTTGCGGGGGCGGCTGCGTGCCACTGAAACAGGAGAAAACGCCCTCAGGGTTCGCGTCGGCAATTCCGCAGTAATTTTACTTAGCACCAACTCACCTTGAGACTCCTTTGATAAAAAAAATTGCAAAATTGTCCTTTAACAAAAAGAAGAAAAAGAAACTCATAAACCTTGATAATTAAAATACGACACCCAAATGTAAGATTGGAATTCTTGAAACTTAGTAGATATATCTACATACACAGAGTTGTCCTTGGAAAAACCCAACGCTCTGTTGATTAATATTGCAAATTACATAAAATTAATTAAATTAAAATTACAATTAAATCAATTAAATTAATTTAAAAAATCATAATTAAAAATGAAATAGTCTAGTAAAATTGGAAAATAGGTTACAATTTTTGAACCAATTTCAACTTTGTTAGTTCGTAGGAAGAAAGTTTTGTAGAGTGATGAATTATTTTTATTCCAGTTGTATCGAATTATTGTTGGAATATTTTATATTTTACACTCGGTAATTTGATATCAGCCTGAAGACTGACATATCGTAGATGAAGTGTGGAATATTAATGACAAGAGAATCGAGGCTAAGGTAAATATCTTGATTCCACATTGGCTTCTGGCTATTAACCTAATTTCAGTCTCATGAGTTTCCATCCCTTTTATTTTTTATTTCAGTTCCTCGTTCATCTGGTTCTGGTTTGCTCGGTTCACCTCGTCACTTCGCGTACTACTCCCTTTTTACCTCTCGCATCCTCCGATTCGCTCCTCGCGTTCAACACTTGTTTTTCTTTCTTTCCTTTGCTTTTTTTTTTTTTTTTTTTTCCCCTCTCTCCGATCCGCACTCGCTCCAACTCGGCCTGTGGCATCAGTGCCGAGTGCGCGAGCAGAGCGCCCGCGCTCTCGCGCGCATTGCACGTTGCATTCCGATGCTCGAGTGGAAGGACCCCGTCAAGGTGAGCCGGTCATTGTGCCGCGTGAATGCTGTTTCGCGGAGAGCATGCGCGCGGGCGAGCGAGCGATTCTCGCGCGCAGCAGCACCTCTGTCTTAAAATATGCGACGATGATTTTCCTGCATTTTTAACTGCCGAACTCATTTTTCTATTGAAAAAAAAAATTTTTATCAGCCGGACACTTTTCTGAATTGAATAGTTGAAAAATTGCACTTTTTACATTTTTTCACATTAACACGGTTTTTTAAATAATTAAATAAAATTCAAAAATGCTTTTCTAGTAGAATCTTAATATTCATTAATTTTTTTTCAGTTCTTTTAAAATTAATTAAAATTACAATTAAAGAAGGCTTTTAAAATCCCTCCAATGTTCAAAATATACTGTTCTGTCATAAAAGATGCGACGATGATTCTTCTTTTAGCCATTTTAACTTATTTTTCTATTGAAAAAAAGTAACTTCTTATAAACCAGACACTTTTCTGAATGA
This sequence comes from Perithous albicinctus, assembly GCA_964016905.1. Taxonomy (NCBI): domain Eukaryota; kingdom Metazoa; phylum Arthropoda; class Insecta; order Hymenoptera; family Ichneumonidae; genus Perithous; species Perithous albicinctus. The sequence continues at coordinate 7,490,012 of OZ024695.1, forward strand.
AATTGTTGAAAAATGGAACTTTGTACATTTTTGCACCTTAATACACTTTTTTTAAATTAAATAAAAATAGAAATACTCATTGCTCCTAATTTTTTCACCGCCAATATTTTTTTTTAAATCGTAGATTTGTGAAAATTGCAAGATTCGCTATATTTTATTGTTGCTGTAAGTAATTCTAATTAATTAGAAAGTCTGGAACATAAAAAATCCGCTTGATTTCAAAACTATATATGATTATCTAGGAAGCGGAGTTATTACTGCACGTTACAATTACACGTATTTTAAAAAATGAGAGAAATCGATTTTCAACATATACAAAAATTTTACAACTTCCACGAATACATTTATATAACCAATTTTTTTGCTTAAAAAAATGTAATTTTTACCAAAGTATAAATACAATAATTAAGGACCGTCTATTAATATTTATCGGTATTAACCATTGTTTAATGTTAATAGAACAAAATAAATCGAGCGAAATGATTAGGAAAGGAAAGGAATTTCTCTGTATGAGGAAATAACTTTATTTATCGATATACGAAATAGCGGATGTCGTTGAATCGCGGAAGTCGACATGTTGCAGCTGAAGGAGGAAGCGAAGAGAGACGAGCGAAGAAAGCACACGCGGTGGTCTGTTCTCGGGTTGCGTGGAACGCGCAGGTGTCTCGTTAACGCAACGCCAGTGTTTCAGCCTGTTTCACTCGCGCTCGTTCCACGATTTTGCCGCCAGTCAGTTGTTCGGTGCTAATCGTGCGTGGAGCGGCGCACAGAGCTAGGAACTCTCGGGCCGCTGTGAGCGCGTTAAGTGGCAGAACCATGCGGAGCGCTCCTGGGAAGCGCGCTCTCTCACCGTCGAGGAACCTGTCGAGATCGCGAATACGACTACACTTAAATAGCATAGCTTCTCTTCAATAGACTTTCGAGCCCCGTGCGGCCGAAGCTTATGACGTTGCCGGTTAAGCGAAAAATATTAAAGTTTACTAACACTGCGATGAGAAGGTGCTAAAACGTTTCTCGCGCCTCAAACACGCTAAAAACATCATTTTACTTCTAGAATAATAATAATGATAATTTAAGAGCCGTGCGAGATATTAGGTATGCATATTTTCTCATGCACAAATTATATGACGTCCAAAATAAATATGTTTATCATTTTTTTTTTATCTTAAATTTTGTCTAAAAAGACTAATATTTTATTGAGAAATTTATTTCATTGTCTGTAAATCTTTCCATCTTGTAGCAGATTTATCATTTTTTTTTTTTTGTAATTTTTTTGGGCATTGACTGATTATGCACTCGGGATTTCAATTAATGGGATGCATAAACAAGTTTTTAGTTTTCTTTTTTACTCATAATAGAAATAATTTTGCATAAGATTGAACTACTACAATTTTTTAATATTTGTAGCTGGATTTTTTTTCTGCGTAATCAAAAAATTGCAACGAACAACAGGTTCGTGAGATTTTTAACAGAATTTACTTTTACTGCACAAATTATATGATGTCCAAAATAAATATGTTTATCATTTTTTTTTAATCTTAAATCTTTTCTAAAAAGACTAATATTTTATTTAGAAATTTATTTCACTGTCTGTAAATCTTTCCATATTGTAGCAGATTTATCATTTTTTTTTTAAGTAATTTTTTTGGGCATTGACTGATTATGTAATCGGGATTTAAATTAATGGGATGCATAAACAAGTTTTTAGTTTTCTTTTTTACCCATAAAAAAAAAGTATAAAAAATCCCATGCTTTAAATTTTTCGTAACACTGTTCTCATTATCTAAAAAAGATTCCTAGATCTTAATGTAACTAATTGTGTGAGGAATTACATTTTTATTTTATTAGAAAATAATGTTGCATACGATTGAACTACTACAATTTTTTAAATATTTGTAGCTGGATTTTTTTTTCTGCGTATTCAAAAAATCGTAACGAACAACAGGTTCGTGAGATTTTTAACAGAATTTACTTTTACTGCACAAATTATATGGTGACCAAAATAAATATGTTTATAATTTTTTTTTATCTTAAATTTTGTCTAAAAAGACTTATATTTTATTCAGAAATTTATTTCACTGTCTGTAAATTTTTCCATATTGTAGCAGATTTATAATTTCTTTGGGCATTGACTGATTATGTACTCGGGATTTAAATTAATGGAATGCATAAACAAGTTTTTAGTTTTCTTTTTTACCCATAAGAAAAAAAGTATAAAAAACCCCATGCTTTCAATTTCTCGTAACACTGTTCTCATTATGTAAAAAATATTCCTAGATCTTAATGTAACTAATTGTGTGAGGAATTACATTTTTATTTTACTAGAAAATAATTTAGCATAAAATTCAACTATTACAATTTTTTTAATATTTGTAGCTGGATTTTTTTTCTGCGTATTCAAAAAATCGTAACAAACAACAGGTTCGTGAGATTTTAAGCACAATTTACTTTTACTAAGAACAAAAAATAAAATATGCATTTATTGAAATAAAAATAAAACTAAAAATACGTTAGATCATTGTAAAAAATATACGTCCGCTCATTATGCGTGGGTTGAATAATAATAATCAATGAATAAAAATGTATGTATATACTCGAGTCTTCGATCACGCGTTTTGTTCACCGCAGGTTGATTTGCCACGCCCGACATTGTTGCTCGAGTTACGGTACAGATCGAGCGACATCCTCTTACCGATAATCTCTTTTCGATTTTTCACAAAATCCTATCCTATAATTCACCGTATGTTCCTTAGCTATACGTGCGCATCTACGTCTGCATGAAGAACGCAGTTATTACGACCTCGTAAATATGTCGCTGTCACGCGGGCATCCCACGAAGCCGGCGTTGGATATAACGCGATACCGATCGCGGAATGATGCGAGGGAAGCGATGCACCGCGACATTACAAAAACGCCGAAGCGGTCAGCGGCTCTGCCTGCCGGCCAGTATAGAAACGTGAACGAGGAAGTGGCGATGGCGTTGCAGGATTCGAGAGGTTCTGCGGCTAGAAGTTGAAGCGGTCTGCGGCAAAGAGAGAGACTCTAGTGTGTGACCGGTATGAAAACCAGAAGTAGCAAGCTGCGGAGGAGAAATTTCAAACTCGAAGCGGTCGCAGCGAGATAAAAAAAACGGCTTTAAAAAAAATGTTGATTCTTATCAAGGAGAGTTACTTGATAAAAATTATCATTAACGGTTTTTCGAGTTCATTAAAATTTTCAACGAATTAATTAAGGCATCGGTTTTTTTAATTCGACCATTTTGTTCTGTTCAGCTTAAACCATGTTCGGTTCGAAATCTGACGAGAATCGATAGAGTGGTTTTAATATTATTGCAATGTCCATTGTTTTTTTTTAATGTCTGTAAACACTTCAACTCCTGTAAATTCTGAGATGTCCGACTGAAATTTTCCACGTAACTTCTCGATTTTTAATTATCAGTAATGACTTTGGTCAAAGAAACGGTCGCTATGTTGGTAAATGTCGATTTTGCTTGATTAAAAACTAAAGAATTGCTGTCATGAAAAAAAGAATTTGAATTTCTTTTAGAGGCTTAGCTTAAATTTGATTCACATATGGATTACCATTGAATAAAGTTTGAGTACAAATTTGACGCAAATCGCTCGAGTGGCTCAAATTTGATGGCATTTTGAATTTTTTAAAGAAATTTTCAACTTTACGTTTACTGTGCTTCAATTATTAGGTCCAATCTGCTTGAAACCTCTAATATGGAGCTTCCTTACAAAAACATATTTAAAAACACACAACTTTTCAATCTTTTATCAAAATAAAAATATAGGAAATTTTAATTTTCAACCCCAGATAAAGCACTGTTCATTATTATTTTCTTTATTTATTTATATGTTATTTCAAAAGCATCGATTCAAGTTGGTCACATTCGAAATTTCATTCTCCTTCAATGGAACATTTTTTTAAATGTACTGTTAAAAAAATGCACTGTTGATTTACAGTACAAAACTGAAAGATTTTATTCACAAAATGTTATATTAAATTAACCATAAAAGTGCAGTTTTACATTACAGTAAAGCGTACAAAAATTCAGAAAATCTGGGTAATTTTGCATATCTAGCGTAATTTTAATGACAAAATTGGTAATTGGTACTGTAATCTTTCAAACATTTTTAAGTGTGATTTTTGTCATCCTTTATGCTGATCGCTTATTTAAGTCACTTAACTGTTTAGTGAACCGGCGAGCATCACCGTAGGCAGCCCAGCGGTACAAGTTAAAGCGAACAGGATAAGAAGAACAAGTATACGAGTCAAGTAAGAAGCGCGGGTGGCCATCGCCGCGAGTGATGAACGCGAGTACCGGCAATTTTCTTCGCTATCTTTCGCGGTAGGTCGTTCAGGATAAAAAGAGAGGGAGAGAGATGAATATTAGAACTTGAAGACTGCGACGAGCCCCCCCCAAGCTGGGAACGGTAGTGGATAATACATGGATGCGATACATATATATATATATCGTCTGTGTCGTGTCGCTTGCGATGGTGGATCAGCAGCTATATGGAACGAAAATCGGGAGCGAGAGAGGTCACGCGCGTGTAAAGGTTCAACGTGCTGCTGATGCTTTCTATCTCTTTACTATAGGCTTTTTGATGAATGGCAAGCGGTTTACTGTTGAACGATCCAGTTCGTCTTTTCTGATGAATGATAATAGATCGACCAGTATTGGTACGAGACAACGATATAGGCATAATTAGTTCAAGCGCGATTCGTGTAAGAGTTTCAGGAAGACAATCACCCGCACGAGTAAAGTGAAGTTACTTGCTTTTTATGTACAACAGAAATCTGTATATAAAAATAATTGAATATTTGTTAAATGACAGAAGAAAATTCACAACACAATTTTTGGTTTTTTAAACCAAGATATTGTTTTGGTCACTTTTTTGTTTATTTACAAAATATCGAGTGACAAAAAATTCACAATTTTTTAAAATGAAGTCGATTTCTGATGAAGATGTCAGTGACATTCCAAATTTATTCATTGTCTGGGTTTTAAGTGGCTATTAAAACAATTTGATTAAAAAAATTTAATTGCAAATTCATTTAAATCGGAGAATTCGGGGCGATGCTTGTGAAATTTTCGATGACGCTGATATTCGATTGTAATTGGAAATGACTGTCTTAAAACATATCGTCAAGTCACTCAAGAAATGTAATAAGTCTGAAAATATAACTTTCAGTCAGATGAATTTTGTAATAAGTATGAACAGTATAAATTTTATATTTTCATCTATAACACTAGTGAATATTGAATCGTGATATCCAAAAAATGAGATTCGAGAAAAGTATATTGAAACTTTTGATGTTATATGAAAACCAAAGTAGTCAACTTTTTAAATCCACTACCAAAAATATTTCAGGGTCTAGTAGATCGAATTGGTTGATTTTTCTTTATCTACTCTTATTGAACTTTTTGTAATTAAAAAAACGACCAATTTTTATATCGAAAATTACAATTATTGGAATTGAAAAATCAATATTCGAAAAAAATTAAATTAAAATAAAAAAGGTTATAGTAATTGTGACTAGGCTGACTGCTGACTGCATATTGCATATACAGTAGCAAATTTTTATTATGAAAGCAAAATGTGGTTAAAAATTAGAAATACACTATTCCTAATTATTAACAAAATATTATTAAATATTTTCGTACGAATAAAATAAAATGAACATTTAATTTAATTCGTACAAAATGACCATTTTAGGTGCCTTTCGAAGCTATTTATTTATAAATACAAAGAACGAAAAAAATAAACTTTACTACCAAGCTTGAGACTTAGCTCCAAGACACAATTTTAGCCTCCAAATACTATAAAACACAAAGTTCTATAGTCACTGTCTTATACCTTCTGTAGCTTTAGATATGACGAACACGTCTCGTTAATCTTTCTTCGATACTACACTGCCCACTATTCAAGAAACACAGTATCTAATGTACTACCCTGTAAAATACAGTAAAATATGGCTATAGTAATTCCTAATGGCTCATTAATATACATATTACAAAAGCACAAGTTAGACAGAATCTGAATAATAAAAACGTGTAAGAGTAAGAATGAGCGATAGGAGATTTTAATTTTTTTATTTTCTTGCCAACGAGTGTAACGTCGATGAAACGGGTATGAGTACGACAAGCCTGAAACGACGTTTTGCTGCAGAATATTTAATGCTCCAGCACTCGTACAGTAGTTCGAATAAGAGCCAGGAGAAATGGAACAGTGCAGTTGCGCTACCAACAGCAAAAAGCCACGGAACCGCGACGTTGATCGACACGATATGCTTCTCCAAGATTTACCGTCCTTGCTCTCCGTATCCTGCTGATATAATTTATCGTTATCGTTAGACTCGTAACTTCGGACCCTCTGCAACATTGTACGACGCCCCAGGCTGCCTGAACTATATACTATATAAACTGCACGACAATAAATGCCAATGCCAAAGTGCCAATTGACATTGCTCCGAGGATCCGGCTGGAGTCATACTGATCGACGACTTTCTCTCAACTCAGGTTTTTCCCAATTAAACGCTGGTATTGAACGGCAGCCTTCTGGTATTTCTGAGTATGCTCGATGCATCATCGATCAGAGAAACGCGATCTACTTTTCTTACGGGGCGTTGTATGAACATCGAATGGAGAACATTGATTTTTTAGTTTTGCATAAGTGAAACGAACCAATTATTATCGAAAGCAATTTTGATTTCTCATCGCATGAAATTATGAATTATTGAATGTAGCAAAATTCTTTATTTTTATCTTTTTATAGAGGAGATTCTTCGATAGTGAGAAGTTTTTTTTTTTGTTTAAAAATCTTGTCAGAATGTCCAGAAAACCAGAGTTGTAATTACTCATTACTTTGGAACTTAATCTGTTCATTTTATTATTATTACAGAAAGTAAAGCTTTTAGCTTTTTAATATCTGTTTCTATGTAATTAAAGTTTTTTTTGTTTAATTTTAATTAAAAATGCCAATCATGATTCAAATCTGCTGAAAAGTAAAAAAAGAATTTTGCGGCAGCAATGTTTTGGTTTATTTTTTTTTTGAGTAAAATCAAAAATTACGAACCCAGCGACCGTTCGTTGTACCAAGTTCATGTTTGATAATCGAAAATTGCAGCCGGATTTCTCATAATTTACATGAGTTGACGTGTTTACAGACATTTTGAGAAATATTAAAATTGCAATAAAATTAGAAGCACTATATCGATTCTCGCCAGATCATGATTTAATATTAGTTTATTTGTGTACAAAATTTCAGTTTGATATCTCTTAATTTATAAAAGTTATAGAGTGAAAACGATTCTTTTTTAATTTTCAAAATACTGTAAAATCTGAATTTTCTAACCGATTCGCCTCAACTACAACAATAAAATACAGTTTTTTTTCTAAACCGTTTTTTTCGACTTTTTGGACCATTCTGAGTATTCTGACATGAAAGTTTAAAAAAAAAAAATTTCACGAACAAAGCTTCCTCTAGGAGGAAGCAAGAATGATGCAAAGTAAAACCGAGCAACGTTCCTATCCCATTATTTCCCATTTTTACCCTGCTTCCTCGATGAAAAATCCAAAATAGTTTAACAGTGTTATGAAAAATGGAAATAAAGACAGAAATCAATGTGCATGGTTTTTTGTGGCATAAATTTGTTAACTTAACAAAAGACTATTTCCTATTTGAAAAAAAAAAAAAAATTATTTTTACAATAACTCGATCAATTTTTTTCAAGTTTTAACGGCGTTTTAATTTAATTGCCATAATAAGGAAAGAGATTAATTAAAAATGAAAAAATTTGCATTTTTCATCTTGCGAAATAACAAGTGCATTAGTATTGATTGCGGCGCAGTATTTCTCCAAGTATGAAGGAGTATGTATATCGATTAGAATTATATACCACGATCGTTCCCAAGAGCTCGTTGAGCTAATTGGCAATCGTACGTTAATACTCCTCGCTGCATTAAGAGTCAATGATATAGCAAAGTAGTAAATGAGCAGCGCAAAGCAACTTTGCAGTTTTTGCTCGAGGCTACTTCAGTCTGACTGTCCGACGTTGTCTCGAGATCGAGGGTTCCAAGATTCTGGAGGTGCGGTGTTCTGGGTTATTATAGACAACAAATATGTCGCTGAGAGACTCCAGTCGAGTTGTTCCGTGTTTCCGTAGTACCTCGGGACACGCTGACCCAGTCGAACAAAACGGGTTAATGGGTTCTCTCAATAGAATCAAATATTCCAATTAAAGAGAGCTACATGGCTGTAATTGATAATAAATAATCATTTTTCTACATCATTTTAGAAAGCTGATTGACCCGATCACGTTTCTCTTATGGTTTATGGAATAACAGTGTCAATTTACAACTTTAAATCATTGAATTACTAAAATAATGCTTTATTTTGTTTGAACATTTCCAGTGTAGTTGAATGAAATCACTGTTTGGAAAAAAGAAAATCTCTTGCATACAAAAACAGATATTTGGTATCGTTGGACTCTGTACATGGCCAAGATAAAAAGCCAGAAATTTTTATGAGCCCTAAAAAAAACTTGGTGCTTCATCCTATTTACAAAAAAGAGAAAAAAACATTTCTAACGATATATCCCATAATCTTTCTCCTCGATAACCCACGCCTACCTTTTTATTGCATACTTTCTCTCATCCAAGGAGGTTCAAGAAGTTCCTCTCGGGCGTTCTTACAGTTGCGCTGGTCATGTTCACGTGAGTGCCAAGAACTCCGATCGTATGACGAGAGTTTCCACCTCGTCGAACGAGTCGCACACGAGATTCTCGCACGCCTTTCTGTTTCGCCTTTTCTCTCTTTTCTTTCTCACCCAGCACCACTTCCTGACGGACTCACGATGCATCAGTTGCCACAGGTGAGACCGGGGCAAGATAGCACGCAGGGCCAATATGTCATACGCAAGAAATCGGTACCCGTCAAAATCCAGGACACAATGAGATAACGGAAAAAATTTAATATTTCTTATTTTCCTCATATCGCTATCTTTAAATAAATAAATGGAGCAAGAGGTACCAGGTCCAGATAGGACACCCAAAAACAATAGGGTACTGTCTGAATCCGAGGGAATGATGAGGGATTGCTGCTGGAAGTTGAATATATTTTCGAAGTGAAATAATTTTGTGCATCTCTGTTTTTGAATAAATATGTAGCATGAATATATCTATTTGCTAATTCAGTTATTTACAATAATCACGAATGTTACTAACACAAATCTGCCTCTAAAGCAGATTATCGTTGATTCAAGCATTTAAAACCCGGTGGTATATTAAGGTCGAAAAACAAAAAATGCTAAGATGGGAGCTTCTTTTGAAGTAAAGGTTACCTTTTTTTTTATTTGCAAAGCATAAATATTATTCCACAAATAGTGTGAGAATAATATGGATAATTTTAGTATTATTCTTTACGGAGTATTCTGTATATTGTAATTTTCGAAAATTGATAATTGTATTTTTTCCATATTATTGTAAAACATATTTTCCCATTGAAAAATTAATAATATTAGTACTAATCCCAAGCTTCAGTATTAGTATTATTCTTTATGGAGTATTTTGTACATTGTAATTTTCGAAAATTGATAATTGTATTTTTTCCATATTTTTGTACAAGACAATTTCCCATTGAAAAATTAATAATATTAGTAATAACAACAATCAGAATAATTGTAGTTGAGTCCGAGAAGACAGTAATACATAAGAATTTTAGCACAACTGCAATTTAATTTTTTTTCTTGAACTAATAAAATTGACTACAGTTTTGTGATAAACTCTCCAGTTTATTAAATAACCCTATTGGACCTTCTCTATTGGCATTATTCGCTTAAATGTGCCATCTTGCCCGGGTCTCTCCTATATAATACAGAACAGACATGCAGTATAAAAACGACATAACCGACTGGACCGAATACACTCTAGGCATCGCCATCGCCATCATCATCATCATCCTCGAGACTTACATATATATTCTTGACTTGACAGACCAGTCTCGTTTTATTGTATGGACTCATCATCGCGATCACCGTCTTCTACTCTTTAGACACGCTCGATCGACTTTCAGAAGGAAGTCACTCGAGATATCCTTAAGCGCCCACGCGCGTCTTACTCTTAAAAGGACCGACACTTCACCCGCAGGTATACATAGTATATAAACTACAAACCATAGTGCCGGTACTGTGCTCCGTATACGTTTTGTTTTATTTTATTTTATTTTTTTTTCTGTATTTGCCACCAAGCGGAACGAACGTTACTCTTCAGTCTTCGACGGAGACGAAGCGACCTCACTGAGTTTTTCTCTCTTGTTCCACCGACTTTGTGATAGATAGATCCTTTGCTTTCGATCAAACCCTCCGGCTAACGATCTCACTGCGTTCCTCTGCTTGCAAAACGAAGAGATTTTGCTATGGCTATAGTTGTCGCATCGATCATCGCTTAGGCGATAAATATACGTCAATGATAACGCCTGTGGCTTCGACCGACGTGATATGAATTATATTTTAGGATCTTTGTTGCTTCTGGAAATGTTACAATGTCACATGGCAAAAAGAAATTTTGTGTAAAATTGAAGGTTTAGTTTTTGAGGTATTGATTTGACAGATATTTTTTTTTTGTATCTTAAGAATTTTTCTGTCAAGTTTGAAAAGTAACAGAAAGATATTGTAAATTTGGTGAATTTACAAATATTTTTAGTTAAAATAAGAAGTGAGAAAAAAATATCAAAATAACAGATATAATTTTGTTAAAACAAAAGTGACAATATTTTTTATGCCGCGCGGTGCGAGAAATAATATAATAAATTAAATTGAAAAAATAAATTATGCCTTCCTAAAATTCATGATAAAAAAAAGTCACACGTCTTCAACATTAATTATTAATAATTTTGACAAACGAAATTCGCTGCGGTAAGATAAAAATAATTCTAATATTCACCAGAGGCAGGTTTGCATTATCAGTAAATCCAATATACTGCTTGAGCAACAAGTTTCATTGCATCTTTTTTTTTCTTTCTTACATAAAAGCAGCTGTGTTGCAATTGTATTTTTTTTTGTAACTTGAAGGATTTTATCGTATGTGCAGAACAACTTTATTTTTATGATTTCCAGGTGATTCAGTCCACTTAGTGTACCAATTTATTTTTTTTAATGGTGGAAATTATATTCTAAAAGGAAAATAATACTTTATTGCCTTTAAAGTGTTATAAAATATTTTGTTAAATATTTATACAGAATCCACATTATTTTTGTAGTTATTTGTAAAACTAAGAGCAACAATAAAATTATAACAATTTAGCAGCTTACTTCGTAATATGAAAATTCTCGAGTCACTGTAAATTTCGACCGGCCGTGAGAATCTGAGTCAGCTCAGATTAGTTTCGCCTTACATGGTTCATTATATTTGATAAACATATTTAAAATTCTAAAGACCAAGTTAGTGTTTCATTAGCCGCATATGATGCATTAATTCAGCAGCTATAACAAAACACGGTTGGGGCCACTTTGCTCTCACTTCGCGGGGTTCCAGCTGCTTCGCGGTCTATCCAACTCTCAGACAGTTCCAAAGACCCGAGTGCTCCACCACGAGCTCTCTCTCCATTATAGCAGTATATCTGCCTCGCAGATCCGCATACCTTCTCCCATGAACCTTGACTATTTCATGTTACGCCTTTCGAACCCACTACCTACCTGCCTCACGCCAACAATATATCTTCATTTCCCTTCCTTCTCCTCCGGTGTTGCTCTGCTCGCAATTAAACAATGGAATTACATACACGTGTCTTAGTCGCAGATATTCTAACACTGTTGACCTCGTCAAGTTGACATCACCGAATTTTTAAAAATTGATTTTTGATAGTCATGTATATATTTCAATTGAAATCAATGATTTTACAGTCACTAATTTATACAGTCGAAGGGATTTGAAAGAGTAAATAATTCTCCAATCATCATGATTCCTGTGTCAAATTAATGGTAACTCGCAATTCATTAAATTACATGACCATCCGTTGTAATATAATAATCTCTTCGAAAAAAATGATTTGGAAGTACAAATTTAATTTAAATACTTGATCGCTCATGCGAATAATAATTCGAGAAGGGAACAAAAAATATCTTTTTTAATGAAAAAGAGTCATTTGAAATCGTAATTATGTGTGAGTGTGAGAAAATGCACGAAACACAACTTTTAATAAATATAACTTGGGAAGTAATCGCGCAACGTTTAAAAAATAAATAAATATTGAAGACAATTTTTTAAAAAGATTTTTCCGTTAATTCAGAGATGTTGTCGAATATTGATTCATTTCTTTGCGAATACGTGCACAAGTTCTTCAAGCACTAAAATGAATAGGAAAATAAAATTTATTTTATATAATTTTGGGTGCTAACTAGCGTTTTTTTTTCTCTAAATTCAGATAAAAAATAAAAATGTCTAAAAAAATCTTGTCTTCGCTAGTTTTATTTCTATTTTTTCCAAATTGTTTATAGTTTTTCCCTCTAAAAAATATTTTCAATACGTTTTTATTTGAATATTGACTATGGTTGGTGATGAATCATGGATCTCGAACTGGCACACTGAGCAAGTCATTTGAATTTTTTTGCCTTCGTTTTTTTCTCCATTATTATTTCCGTTCCATTACAATTATTTTCAATGCTGCGTTATTGTTGTGAAATAAATGTGTTTATAAATAAATAAATAAATAAACAAACAATCTACACAAATCCGATTATTCCTCGTTTGTCAAAATTATTTTTAGTTTTTCTCTTTAAAAAAAATATTTCGTATAAGTTTTTATTTAAAAATTGATTTTCGTTGATATTGAATTATCGATCTAAAGTTGCGACGTTAAGAAAGTCGCTTGAATTTTTTTTTTCATTTTTTATCCGTTATTGCTTCCGCTCTGTATGATTATTATCAACACAAAGGTATGGTCGAAAAAATTTTCCGCAAAAATTAAAAAAAATACACAATCTAAACAGATGTATCCAAATGATTTACAGTCGTAGTTATTTATAGTTCTTCTCGAAAAAATATTTCCAATAGATTTTTATTTGAATATTGACTTTCGTCGATGGAGAATCATCGATCTCACAAGCTGCAACTCTGAGCAAATCACTTCATTTTTTTGTTACCTCAGTTTTTTCCTCCATTATTGCTTTCGCTCTGATATGATTATTATCAACGCTGTGGAATTTTTGTACTTTTTGCGACCTCTCGATTGTTTGCCTTTGGGAGAGCGACACGTAGAACCGACGCCTCGGGTGAATTACTGGAATTTCCAATGTGGCTCGCAACCGAGCGAAGGGATTGGAAAAGCTATATATCGGCAAACGTGCGAGCGAATGTGTCGTCGTCGTCGTCGTCGTCGGTGAACGACGAAGCGCACTACATTCTCGGAAAAGAACTTGGCGTTCACCTTGCCGCTGAATACCGATTGCTATAGACCGACGGGACGACCTGCCTATAGCTCTAGAATGGTTTGTCTATCGACATCGTACCACAACTCCACGCTAACGTACTTGACAAGAATGCGGTTTCACCTGGGTAGCCGTTTTTCCTCGACGGTCAACGACCGCCACAAATACTTCGCGCTCTTTGTTAATTTTCTTTTTTTTTTTTCTCGTTATAAATCCCTCAAACAATAATTCCTGGACGCGTTACGTGTTCAAGAGGAATTTAATAATAAACTCAGAGAACCAGAGAAACGCTTATAAAAGTGACACGTAGGTGAGACTCTTTTTAGAACATAATTATTGGAAATCTTGAAATTGATTTTGGTACGCCTAGAAACAAAATTCAAATGATTTATAAGGGATATATTTTAATCAAGTATCGATTTATTTATTATTAAATAAGATTTGTTTAAATACATTACTGCACGATGAATTTTATAATATTTTATGTCACTCGGTGGGAGAAACGCGGTTTCACGTAAAGCCCATTTTTGCACCTTGTCAAATAAAATTCTGTACGATACTCGACGGAAAATCTATTTCTCAGCTCGTGTGATAGCAACACTCACGAGAAAAAGTTTTTTCGCACTCGTATCGTAATGTAGTATTATGGCACGCGGTGCGAGAAGTGCCCACTTCTCGAGCTAGTGCGATAAAAGTTGTATACGAAACTCGTGCGAGAAACTTTTTCTGATCTCGTGTGATTGCAACACTCGTCAAGAAAAAGTTTGATCGCACTTGTATCGTAATATACTATTATGGCACGCGGTGCGAGAAGTGCCTACTTGTCGCACTTCTCGCACTCGTGAAATAAAGTTGTATACGAAACTCGTGCGAGAAACTTTTTCTGATCTCGTGTGATTGCAACACTCGTTAAGAAAAACTTTGATCGCACTTGTATCGTAATATACTATTATTCCACGCGGTGCGAGAAGTGCCTACTTGTCGCACTTCTCGCACTCGTGATATAAAGTTGTATACGAAACTCGTGCGAGAAACTTTTTCTCAACGTGTGATTGCACTCGTATCGTAATTTACTGACAAATACTTTTTGTCGTTTTTACAAAAAGAAAAGTATAAATGTGACAAATCTTTTTATGTCAATTCTAATTTATTTGTTTAAAAAATCGCTGGAGAAAAATAGTGAGTTGCCAGAACCGATTATTTCTATTTCTTACGCCAGAAAATAAAATGAGTTGGGTCAAGTAACTTATGTGTTAGGCCAGTAACTAAGTTGGCTGTTCCAACACGTAAGTTGGTTAACGCAACTCATTTCAGTTTTCTGATGCCGGAGTAAGAGATAATGAGTTCTGACAACTCACTATTGTTCTCAGTGCGGTAGGACAAAAAAAATCAAACATTTTATATAGTTGTCGAAATTTAATGTGTCATAATGTTGCATACATTTTAATATAAAGATTTTTAAATAATTTCAAATCATTTTTTTGCATAAACAAAAGAACATCGAATTTTCTAAAAATTGAATGCATTTCACATTAAATTTCTATGTAAATATTTGACACTACTGTAAATATTTTATACTGTAATTTTCTTCTCGTGTACAAATTTTCAAATTATGTCCGAGAATATATAGATTAATATAGGTTTTATAATACAAAATTTCGTAATTCAGAATCTTTTTTGATTCACCAAAATAATATCTTGCTTTTTGAATATCCTCAAATGAAAATCTGACAATAAATAAATGATATGATTATGACGAAGCTACATGGAATTTAATTCCAAATAAAATTAGATTAATATGATATTAATAACTGACATTAATTAAAACTAATCAACAGGAAATTAAATAATATTCACATCATTTGCATAAAGTTTTAGACCCCATTTTTACACTCTGATTCTATAAAATAATTTTTCGCCTCTATGAAAATACATCTAAAAAAATCTAAAAATGGATTAAACGACACACCGACAGATGGAAACTAGTTCTCGCAGAAATGGTAATAGGAGCGCAAGCATCCAGGGAGAGTCAAGGGAAAGAAAAAAGTATGCTCACTAGTCTCAGAATCTTCGAAGCTAAAGGGGGTGGTATATTAGGCGTTTATTTCAGAGATAGAATAGCACGTTATCGAGCGACTTTATTGGAACGTTACCGTTATCCAGCTTCTTTCTTTTTTTTCCCAAGCCTCTTTTTGTTCTCTTTATTTTTATCTTTCGTCTTCGTTTTTTCCCATCAGCAATATACCTATGTAGTACCAATAAACGCGTGTGCGGTTCGAACAAAAATTCAACTTTTAACGGTCGAAGATAAAATCGAAATTACAGTTGAGCGAGGATTGGGAAGCCTCGTAAAAAGACACGAGTACCCGGCAGTTATCATGCTCGTGGAAACTGAAGTTATATGAACGTCGAGAGAAGCAGCAGCAGCTTTGACCAAACTTTGATCCAAGTAGCGACACTTGCTCCTACAATTTTTCCTTAAACTCATGAAAATAAAAAAAAAGAAAAGAAACACCGAAGAAACGACGTTGAAAATAGGATGCGGATGGTTCAGCACTTTTTATTTTGTGATAATACGTTCAAGTTTTCCGGTCCAAAGTGTAGTACAAACTGTGTAGAGCTAACATTATAGCCTGATACAGCGTTTATGTGTAGAGTTTATAAGAGCAGCTAAGATTTCCGTTCTGATACTATTATTAAAGTACAAAGTTTTCTTTTTTTCTAAGAAATGATTCGTATTTGCGACAAAACTATTGGCATTACGAGCAGGAGATTACATTCAACCATAAGAGTATGTAAGCGTTGGTGGGACTAAAAATAAAACCTCGATGCTCGAATAAACTCTGATTAAATTCGACCTCGACTTCCCGATATAGATACGCTACAATAAACGTTCGAAATAAGAGCAAACGAGCTATTTTCTACGGACATTCGCGCATAAGGCCATTGGCAAATACAGCTATAAAAAAGTTGAAATAGGTAGCAATATATGTTGGCGAATAGAGAAAAGTCAAGAGTAAATAGGAAGCTTTACGAAAATCAGGACTTTTTTTTTCAAACAATTCGAAAGATCAGAATTTTGGATTAACAAGAATTTTATTTAGGCTTTAATAATATTTTGTTTAAATTTGAAAGGGAAATTTGGATAAAAATGGACTGATACATTTTTTAGAAACCTTATCGAGAGGAATGCCTTTCTCTTACTTCATAAATAACAAAATGGTATCTAATCTAATTATCTATTGAAATATAAAATTATTTTCAATCAGCATCTGTAAAAATTCATCGCCAGAGCTTTCTCTTTGTAAGACGCGGTAGCGTCTTGGCGTCATAATTAAGAGTAGAAGACAAAATTATATTTATTTATTTTTTTTTGTCTATGATGCACCCTAATCTTTACTTCTGCGAGATTCTTACAGTCAAAAATAATTTTTAAAATGATTCTCTATAAATTAAAAAAAGAATTTATTCTCATGATTCTAATGCCATTTTAAACTTCAAATTATTAAAAAGAAAATAAGAAAAGATTCCACCGTTACAGTAATTTTAGTAAACCATTTTTTTTCTCCTCATAAAATTGCACCGGAATTCTTTATTTCCTTCTTAAATTGTTGAAACCTTAAAATGTCATTGGAATTATGAGGCTCCGATGGTTTGAAAAATATATATATTATTATTTTAAACAGACTAATTAGTTCTGACAAATTTCGGATACTGATTTTCAAAATACTCTCACGGATAAATAATAGAGAAATCAGAATCTAATGCAGGATTATATTCGTCTGCCTGAGATCTTTCAAAGAGAAAAAATATACAATAAGGTAAATAAAATTCGAAAAATCGTCTTAAAATTTTTTTTTTATAAGATCCTGTAAAACTAGCAATTTTGTCACTGAGTAAATCATAATTTCGATGGAAATCCAAAAATGGAGGTCTTGTAAAATAAGAATAAAATCACCCTTCTGTGATTTTTCGTGGACGTTAATTTTGAATGATCACTTTACGTATCTCCTAGTGCTTTCAATTAGATATTTATAAATTGTCGTTGAGCAGATAAGAGAAATGATGTTGAAAGTAAGACGCGGGATCTTGTACGACAGTTTCTAACGGTGCCAAGTCCCGCAATGGGTCGGCAGTCGTCGTTGTCGTCTACTTCGTAGTCGTGATCATGGTCGTATAGTCGTCGGTTATCGTTGAATCGGTGACGAGAGGGGCAGGAAGATCGCGAATGGGCCTGATCGTCTAATGACCGACTAACTTCACTAACTCGATGTCTCTTGCAATCCTTGGCAAAGCTCTCACACTGCAAACTGAGTTTACTAACAGTGGTCATACTATACATACAGTACGTAAGTACTTTTCTCTGTAGTTCTCAGTATCCTCTCTCGCTATGTAAATGTAGTCACTGTAATGTAGCGTAGTAACTCGTCTAGTGACAAGGCGAGCGCGTTGTTCGAGCCATTATCGTGTTAGCCAATTTGTTAATGGACATCAGACTAATCCTGGGTGGTGTGAGATCACAGGATGTTGTTATCACTCTCTAACAAAGTAGCATCCTCAACTTAAAGATCCTAAGAATCTAAGCAATCTTAAATATAGAAATGCCATTGTATATTGATTCTCAAGTGACGAGTGGTTTTTCTTTTTATAAACCTTGTTTAATTGCCAGTTTAAAATGTTCTTTTAAATCTTTCAGTCAGTCAGTTGGTGAAATTAAATTTTTACCATTCTCAAAGTTTTTCTTCATAATTGATTTGATACTCACTTTTTTTTTTTTTAGAATATCCTACTATATCATAGTAAGCAAATCCATAATAAAAATAATGGTTAATGGAAAAAATAACAGTATTCTCCATTACTTTGGTTCTCTTTGCATCTTTTAATTAATTTTTAAGGAAACGCCTTTTCATAATAAACATTTAAATATCATCATTCAAAGAATTTCTTTTTTTAAATAATATCAATTTACTCACGGATTAAATAAACAAATATCGCGAGTTTGAGAGTAATGTAACGGTTAGATTTCTGCAGCGTATATGTCTCCCGATGGAATTTAAAATGTTATCACGCGTGGTACGTGAAAGTGGACTGATCGCCAACATGCAACACGTCAACGATGGAGACTGCATGCAGATTGCGTGTTTAGTCTGATGTCGTACGTAGGCAGAGTTGCTAGTATATAGTATATGGAAGCAGTGTATGCCAGGAGCAAAGGGAGCGAAGTGTTGCAGGACGGTACGTTGCACACATAGAGAGAAGCCGTCAGTCCGGTAGCGCGACCGCTAGCGGTTTGATACGCCCAGGCGGAA
This sequence comes from Perithous albicinctus, assembly GCA_964016905.1. Taxonomy (NCBI): domain Eukaryota; kingdom Metazoa; phylum Arthropoda; class Insecta; order Hymenoptera; family Ichneumonidae; genus Perithous; species Perithous albicinctus. Next base: position 7,508,755 of record OZ024695.1, read on the forward strand.
GGACAGGCAACGTAGATTCGCAGACAATGACGCCTATGCATTGGTGTTTCCTTTGTGGTCTTTTGCTGATGCTGTGTAGTGTTGCACGAGTCTCTACGACGTTCCCGCGTGGCGTCTCCGACAGGCCAACTTCCGGGTTTTGACAACATTTCTATCTACCCTTCAGCTTCCGGCCGAGCTTTACAGCCTCCGCAGAGTAATGCAAGGACTTAATTCCTTTCCAGTTCCTTCACAGTCGCCAAACAATTTTTCCTTCTGCGACTGTGGGCACTGTTCCAAAAGAGCCTTTCAAGCCATTTGTAAATTGTAACTGTACGTGTCCCCACGGACTTCCGGACGTAATATTTCCGTAAACATTACTTTCACGGATAAAATCTTGAGAATTTATGAAATCTTTGTGGTTTTTGGTCGATTGATTTCGGAGCATTAGTTTTGGACTACATAGAACTTGAAATACCTGTTAAAAATTGGCCTGGAATAATTATACTGTCCAGAGTGAAGAGGAAAGTAAATCTTTTGCACAATGAGATAAAACTTTTGATAATTTTTTGAAATAAAGTTTGCAAACTTTTGTTTTACAAACGAACGGAAAATACTTTTTTGAATGTTAAAATATTCTCCTTGTTTGTTGCATTTCTCGTCTGTCAAAATGACAAATATTTCTTGTTAACGATGCACTTACATTCAACGTCCAAAGTTAGATGCGATTAGAATTTGAGTATCTTCATTAAAAATACTAAGAACATTGATTTTGAATAATATTAATGCCAAGAAGTTATTAATAAATTATTGAAAAAAATTGGAAAATAAATATTGTACATTCGGATAACTTGCAAATTTACTATTGATCACTGTGCTAGTTTAATCGAGAAAAAAAATCGTAAATGAATTTTTTTTTAAGTTAACTACCGAATTTGTTACTTATCTAATCAAATTATTTTTGCGAAAGCCTGCGATTTTACGATCTTTAGAGGCACTAAAAAAAAAGATTTTGTACATTTCTTTTATAATTTTCGTTTTAGGAACGACTCATTGTTAAATTTACAAACTGATTTGTGGATTATTTTTTGTTTCCTCGTAGAGGAAGCTTTGTTTTCATGAACATTCTTTTTCGTGATTTTCATTTCAGGACACTGGTCCGAAACGTCGAGAAAAGTAGTTTAGAAAAAATGTATGGATGTATGTATGCACGTATGTGACTTTATCACTCGAATGTCTCACATGACGACTTTATCAATCGAACTGAAATTTGACAGACACGTTCGGCAAAATTCCAATACAACATTACTTTTCAGACAGTTTTCGAATTTTTAGAAAAATGTATATTCTCTAGCTTTCTCAAATTTGTAGCTAACGAGCTAAATAATTTTTTTTAAATAAACTATGGTAAAGGAGGATCGGAATAAATTCGGAATAAATCGACAGATAGGTTAATTTTTTATGGGATTTCGAATGTTTCGAAAAAATGTCATTTTCTTCTAATTCACGTCAAATCTCACCAAACGAAACGAAAGCTTTCTACAGACGAAAAGCAACATAAAGCTACGTATCCTATTTGGTGCTGATCGGTAAAAACAGTTTGAATTTTTTCTTTTAAATTGACGTTTTGTTATAAATTACAAATTTCACACAAAGCTTCTTCTGTGAGGAAGCCAAAATTGATAAATAAGCTTCCTCATAGAGATGGCTTTGTAAAAAATCGAAACTATTGAGAAAGCAATTTGCAAAGTTCTACTTTGTTTTTTTATTTAAGGCAAAGTAGCATTCCGATTTGGTGAAATTTTTTTTTTTCTTTTTATTGTGTCACACTTCTATATTAAATTGGGAAAAAGGAGAAAGCAAAAAACGAATAGCATTTTGCGAGGTCTCGTGTGGTGCGGTTGCCGGTATAGTTGCCGCGTTGCATAAACCGCCCTGGCTACGGGGTTCACAGCCCCTAGTGCAAGGCGGCATCGCCCTCTACATGCAGCAGCTGACGCGGTGACGTCACGGCTTGCGTGGGTCGGCGTCCCAACGCCGGACCTCGGTCGATATTCTCCACTCGCCCGGGCGACGCTCCCCCCCTCTTACCTTTTTCACCACTTCATCTTTCTCTCTCTTACTCACTCTACGTTGGTCATATCCGTTCCCTCCTCCCTGTCCTCCTCTCCATTTCCCTCTCCCTCTTGCTCTCTCTCTCTCTCTCTGCTTTGCCGCCCTTCCGGTCCAATCTCTACGCTTGCTCCTCCCGCTCATAGTTTGCGAGGATGGTGACGTCACCGGAGGCGATGCCCGCGCTTCATGCAGCGCGCAACTCGAATACACCTCCTGGCAGCCGGAGGACTCAAAAATCAAATAACCCTCATCAACCTCGTATTTTTCCGGCTCGTCCACCTCGCCGTCAGCATCTCTTTAATGCTCTCTATCACAGTTTATCCCCTGACCCAACTCTAGATTTTAAAGTCGATAATTAATAATACACAATTCAAAGGAGAGTTGTTTTTTTTGGTAAGAAACAAAAGATTTTCAATTTTTAGTTTTACAAAAAATGCAAAAATAATTTGTTTAACGTTCGTATTACCTATTTGCAAAATATTTTTTATTCTCGGTTGCGAAAAAGTGGTATAAATCTGAGGATTATTTTGTCATTTTGAATTAAAAAGAAATATAAACTGTACAATAAAAATGAAATAGAAATAGTTTGTACTTAAAACAAAGACCAATTTCTAGTATTACATAGAAAGTAGAAAAATTATTTGTAAAAAAAATCTATAAGCAAGAAAAATAAAATCAATTTGTAATTTTATAAATGAAGTAGAAAAATAATTCATCGGATGTTTGTATTTCTGTTTTTGTAAATATTCTTTTTGCCATTTATACAAAATTATTTTATGAATTTCAGATTTTGTCATGTTAAATGTAACAACAAAAATTGTACATTAGGTAAATTTTTAAATTTTATTTCTAATTTAGCTAAAAAAATCGTAAAAGACTAGGAAAGATTTCGTTCCTAGCACTTTCATTGTATTCAATCACTTTTTACTGTGTACTCAATAGTATTCAATTAATACGAATTGTACTAATTATTTTATTTTCTATCTGTTACAGGTAAGAATTCCAGAGGATTTATACAAGACGATTTTATAAAAGGTTCGTGAGTACACCAATAATAATGTGGAGCACTATAATATTGCATCCACGTATTAACGAGTTATAGAAAAGAGTCATGTCCACAAGAGAAACGTGGAAAGCCGCCATTATTCGATGCGTCCATTCCCAATTCTTGTTTTCACGTTTCCACCCGATTTTCTTCATCGCCTTAGCAACTACTTTACCGAGGATGTTGATCGAGAAAAAAATTAATTTTTTTCTCGTAAAACAACTAATCTTTTTTTCTCCAATAAAGTAATATATTCAATGTAATATTATCTTCGTTTTATTGGTATCAAATGCTATACAATCGTATAACATTAAATAAATAATTGCTATAAACCAACTTACTATTTTTATTTGTCACGACAATTAAGATTCTAAAAATCCTGTAACGTAATCTGCGACTGTAGTAATATTTCTGATGCATATAAATATCTAATTTCTGTAATTCAAATTTCAATGCTTCTTTATAGCTCAAACAAATCTGTCTTCTCGCTTATAATTATTATTATTCATCTTTTCGTCGCCAATAACACAGTACTTTAATACAACATTATTTTATTTATTGATCTCAAATATTATGAAAATCAAGTAAAATTACATCAATAACATTTTTATAATCCAACATATTTTATTTACCTAAATAATTTTAAAAATATTAAACCCGGCAACGTAATCGGTGTTTGTAGAAATAAAAAAAAATTCAGCATTGACATTTTTAATTAACTAAATATCGTTAATCAAAAATGTCAATGCTTTAAATTTTTTATCAAATCAATCTTTGTTGTCGATGTGACGATTACCTTTATTTTTATTATTTAAAAAAAATATAACCAACACCCGATTCGCATATATTGAAGAATGCATTAGTCTTGGGATTCAAAGGAAGAGTCTTTGTCCTCCCAACTCAATTTCCCTCTCTTCTTCTTACTCCCTTTAAAACCCCTTGATTCGACGTCCTCCCAGCGGGTCGAACTGAGCGGCCGGCGTTTTGCGCGCCCGCGCCTGTCCGACTCGGTTCATTTCAGTCAGCTGGCTGACAGGGCGTTGCCCCGTTCGCTCGGCTCGCTGTGCTGCTGCACCATTCATTACGGAGTGCAGCGTGCAGCCGACGACCTAGCTCTACCAGACCGTGGCGGTGGTGGCCGCCGCCGTTTCCGCCACCACCGCACCGTCCCTCTCGCTTCTTATCCACCCACGAGCCTACCAACCGCCTCTACTGCAATCGATGTACTATAACCTACGCTATATAGTACCCTCCACTACCACCAGCGTCTGTCTACTACTATTACTACTACTACGACTACTACTACTACTATTACTAGAAGTCTTTGCTGTACGCCGGGACCACTCGAGACTCTCGAGTGTAGTAAGTAGCACGTGGTAGTAGTGCTCGCTGGGTGTAGTAATAACGTAACGTAGTATTCTAGTAACAGTAATAATGGTAATAGTAGTAGTGGGAGACCGGGGTTAATTGGATCATTTAAAAAAAATGTATTTCTAAGGGAGTTTTTTCACGAATTCAAAAAAAGAGTAGATATATTTTTTGTACTTTCGAGCAGTTTCGAGTTTTTCTTTCGAAATATTCAAAATATTGTAAAATCGATGTGCCACATTTGAAAGAAATAATATCGATGTATTACATTATTCTGGGTACAAAAAAAAATTAGCGAGCGGTTTGCAACTTCGGTGGTTCCTCGAATTAAGCAGCATTTCGTGCTGCCATTACTCGGATGGATGACCGCTTAACCGTGCTTCGACTGACGCATAAACAAATAAGTGGGAACTATTTTTTTTTTGGCCTATGGTGCCTACACTTAAGTAACATTCGTAACGCAGTCGACTTAGTGCGGGTAGGGAATGGGAGAAAGGGTGGGAAGGGTCATAGAAACCCGAGAGGTTATACGCTGGAACACGGGAAATAAAAATAAAAAATGTTATATCTTCTATTTTTTAATATATTTTTTTGATTGTATTTTACTCCTTTGTAATTTTTATTTTCGACATTTCTTTCCCCAAAAAGTGAGCATAGATAACTTTTTAATTACCGGCGGTAATGAAAACCTGTTCATGCATTTTTTTTTACATTTTTACCATGTGTCGAATTAAAAAAATTGTTGTAAACATAAGTGTATTTTAACAACTAAAGACAAATCGAATTACCAGAAGAACGTAATAGACCGAAGGTCTCTAATCGTTGTCTCGATCCGTATCGTTCTTGCAAAATTTTAATATTTTCAATTTTTTAAATACACGGTTTTTGAAAAACACATTTTTTTCGACCATCGATAAAACAATGAAAAAAAAAAACAATAATTATTATCACCATCGGTAAAAAAAAAATGTTTAGTGTCCCGTTTTGAGCGAAAAAAATCAAGTTTCTAAAAAAAGAAAAATCGAAGAAAGTACATCAATAATAAAAGTTACAAAAATGAATGGCCGCTAATTTTTTACAGAATAATTCTTCAAAATCTAGATCATCTACTTGCGACATGTCTAATATATCGAACAAAAAGTCAATACTTGTCAAAACAGAAATAAAAAAAATCCTTCATCTTCCTTAAATTCTTAGTGAAAAAGCACCCTTAAAAATAGATGTATCTAATGAATCATATACGAGCTTAACGCGCCTTGTTCCTGTCCCAACTAGCCCCGGTCTCCCCTACTACTCGAAGCCGTCATCTGCGCGCCCACTAGTGATCCGGATGGAAGAGTAAAGATGGATCGAAGCACCAAGAATTCGTAGTGACGCGCACTATATGTCTGTAGTAACACTGCCACTACTACTACCGTCTCCAATCTCTCTTTTCTCCTCTTCCCTGCTTCTCGTGCCGCGATAAATCGTTACAGTGATTGGCTCTTTAAGACACGGTCTGTCTCTAGTCCTTAGAATCCATTTCTCCTTCCCTCCAATTTGTTGGTGAGGCTTTTCATTAAAGGGTGGCCAACTACTGTGCTTGCAATATCCATTATCTCTCGCGATCTGACTTTCACGGTCTTCTTTCTCACACAGCTTCTCTTCACTATCGACAAATTTATGACTTTTCTCGTATATACCGTCAACCCCTTCTTTCGTATTCTACTGTCTCTTTCCTATTATGCTCTCTTTTTTTCATTTTACTATCTCTCTTTCTCATTCTACTATCTTTTTTTCGCTTTCTTTCTCATTTCACTCTCTGTTTCTCATTCTACTCTTTCTTTCTCCTTTTTCTCATCCTACTCGTTCTTTCTCTCTCTTTCTCTCTCTGTCCTTTTCTCTGTTATAACCTTCATAGTGCAGGCACGCTGCGTATCAACTCGGGAATGACGGGACTTGCTGTTTCAATTGCCGGTGCTCGAGATGTCAGACTACGGCGGATAGTGAGAGGAACGAGAGATCCTTTATTCGAGGACTATTGAGGAAGAGAACGCCGATTGATTCGCTTTCAATGGTTTGAAAGTGGAGAGAGATAGAGTTAGAGCTAAATGCCGAAGAGTATATTTGTTCAAGGATCCTTCTGTAGGATTCAATCTATTTTAGACTGAGGTCGCGAAATATTCCACAAAATATCATTGACATTTCATTCGCAGCTTGCTCGCTCCTCGATGCACAATTACATTGCCTTATGGATAAAATAACCCAAAATTTTTCAGCTAAATTTATCACATAAAGGTGGTACTCGAAACAATATTTAATTCATTTTAAATCATAATACACAGGGTGCAAAATACTACAACAATACAAAATAACGTGAACATTTACCAAAGTTATGTCGAGATTTACTCATTTATAATAGACTAAAAAATATTGCACATCTAACGAAGAAGGTTGTCTACAAATATTTTTCTTGTTATATTTGCAGAAAAAAGATCTGCAAGTTTTAGTTTTACAAACCGAAGTACAAAATAGATTACAGAGTTTCACTATATATTGTTACTCCAAAGAAAATACATTTATCATGTAAGCACTTTTTTTTTTAACTAGTAAAGTGACAAAACTGTTTTTCGAATCATATGTTGTGTAATAATAGTTTTATTAAATGAGTAACAAATTCTTTACTTTAACAAGTTATTTCGGAATTGAAATTGTGAATAAAAAAGATCTAAAAAAATTGTGGATTCGTGAAATTTATAATTTTGTCCGCACTTTTAACATAAAATAAAAATCACATTGACAGGAAAGCGTGAGGATAAAAAAACATTTTCTTTTTCGAGAAATGACAAAAAACATTTACTTTTTGAAATATCACTTTTGTTTTTAAAAATGATTTTTCATCCTAACTCTTTATGAGCATTGCAATATTTTTCTTGTAACCATGATAATTGTAATCTATCGATATAACAAGTAATTTATGTTAAAACTGCCAACAAAAAATCTATTAATATGACAAAAAATGTTTTTGATTACTTCACCAGTTAAAAAAATAACGATACATGACAGACACAATTTAAGTAACAAACAGATTAGTCTCTCGTTTATTCAACGAAACATATATTTCAATTTTAGAAAATATTTTTTACTCCATTTATCAGATACCTGATTTCCCTCCTAGATATCCAGTGGACGGTCGATCATTGCCAATGATTTGACGGATAAGCGTATCAGCTGTCCCTTTAGTAGCCAATAATGACGCTAATTTCTATTTAGACCAACCGATCGATGCGCTGAGACAGCGAGTTAAACGATTTAATATTCAATGGCACATAGCAATTTTCTAGATAGAAATTGCGTTCAAAGATTGCAGGTGAAAGCAACACAGTAGATTTTCCGTGATCTCGTTCTGATAATAGCTAGGGAGAAGTCGTGGTCAATAACGACAATGATGACGACAGCATCGTCGTAGATAGGCCTCAACGTGACCTTGTGTACTATAGACCTCGTAAGCAACTCGTCGATCGATACTTATAACGATGGCTGTAATTACATGAGATCGATCTGCTCTATCATAGACCGTTCATCACTATACTCATCGATTCTCTTTCGCTCGTTATGCACATGATGGTGTGCTGCTACGCTATCTTCGAAGGGGTTCCTTCTCTTTGCATCCGCCTCAAACAACTCTTCTCACTATTTTCCTTTCTTTTTCCTTTTCATCCCTTTAACCTCTTTTTATTATCCCTAATTATCTGCGTTTTCAAGGAGATATGAAACTAGGTGATTAGCGCCTTCGTGATCGATTATTTCTCAAGGATTATCACAGACTCAGACTTCCTGAGCTGTTTTCACTTTGATATATTTCATTTTCATATGAAATTGTAACATTTACAATTTTTTAAAATACAAATTTAAACATGGACGAATAAACATGCCGACTACAAAATTCCGACTCAAATTAAGTTTATAAATACAATAAAAAAAATTGGTTTCATAGATTTTTTGGTGAAAAATCAACATTGACAGCTCGATAAAAATCGAATTTTTACTTCATTCAAAACCTGACAAAGCTGCAACTTTCACGGTGATTTTTTTTTTTTTGTAATTTAAAGTTTTCGGGATACGTTGGCTAAATAAAAAAACAAATTTCACACATTTTTTATTTTCCATCAATTATTTTACATTTTATCAATATCCTACTTTTTATATTTACAAGTATTAATATATATCAATATATATATACATATATATATATATTATAGGTTTTGACTTGAGAATAATTATAGAGTAGCTTGACATAAACGGCGTCGACATATATTGGGTGTGAAAGAAACCTGAGACGAAGAATCTGTCAGACGTTGAAACGATCCAGAAGTGAGAAAAGAAAATGAGACAGTCTCGGGTGCTTTGACATTTCAGATAAAGTGTTGCGGTTCGCGGCGAGAAGAACCGCAGCATGAAAGGAGATTTAAGTTGTCGACAACGTCAAGCAACACCTCGTCGTCATGTGTGCGTCTATAGATATATCGAAAACGTACAGCGAATAAACCGTAAACATAAAAAAGATGAAGAAAAAGATGAGGTGAGACGTTCACCCAGGTCAGTGGCGCTGAATTTTTTTTTTTTTACCACTGTGCAACGTCTCGATGCAACCAACTCGCACGATGATACAAGCCGTTCACCTCGAATCTTTTTACCAACATACGTCAAGCAATAAAAAAATATAAACAGAAATAAATACACTTTCAAAAGTACTTATAATCGGAGCAAAAACGAAAGTAACATTTTTGTACATTTAACTTAAAATTCTGCATTCCTATTTAAAAATAATTTTGCAAAAAATCTGTAAGTTTTACAAACGGAATTTACAATATTTTTCTTTTTTTATTTCGACAGCTTTCATTTGTCAAAATATTAAGTGTAAATCTGGCACTTTTTTTTTGTCGCTGCAGATTTAATAAGAAAAATCGTAAGTAAAACATTTTTTTGTAAAATGATACAAATGGATTTGTTACTTATTTAACAATATATTATTATTTATATGTTACATAAAAATTAGTTACATACATTTTTTTCCTTTATTTCATTAATTTTTATATGTCTAGTAAAATAATAGAATATGTGTGTTCCAGACAAAGTTAATATATAAAAAAGAGAAGAAAAACTGTTAAGTGGGGTGAGCAGAGAGATATATTCGAACCTGTAAGAATTCTCGAGATTCCTACTTCAACCAGTGGAGTCTGATGTGCACTCACTCAGTCACTCAGACGTGCCTCCAACGAGTGAATTTACGGTTCACGAATATGTACAGTTAGAGCGGATTTACGACGCGGATTCATTCATTCATTCACGTAACCGTTCGCATATATGGTTTCTCAACGGTAATGATGAAAAAAAAAAAAAGAAAAAAAGGGAGTGCGATTCGGAATGCTGCAGTAAAATACACAAGCTCCAGAGACCGACCAGTGTTGTCAATATTACAATTTTTTTTGTTACCATAACAATGTTCTATGGTTACGTCATTTTAAAAATAAATTGATTGTTCGCTAAACTGACAAATATTCTGTATTGAATGTGTATGAAAAATACGTCAATTTTACAAAGTTCCTGGTTTTCACTTTACTAATGGTTAAACGGAAAAATATCAAATAACAAAATAACTTTTTGTTAAATTACGAAATGGGCTTGTTAATTATTGAGCAACATTATTTTTTCAGAACACAGTACTCTGATTTAGCAGTTTAAAACAATTTTCCATTTACTAGTTTACCAAAAAAAAAATTGTACATGGATACATTTGTAGACAATTATTTGTAATAAATGAAATTTGAAATGATAAAAGGAAATAATAAAAATTAATTCATCTTTTTTTTTTGTTCTCAAAATGACAATACAATCAATATCAATGAAAATACTAATCTTCAATAAATTATTTTTCTACTTGTTGTAAAAACCTTAAAACTAGGAATTGACAAAGATTTGTGTTTTGTGGGCGTTTGTCAACATACATCTTTAGACAATTATTTGTAATAAATGAAATTCGAAATGATAAAAGGAAATAATAAAAATGAATTAATCTTTTTTTTTTTTCTCAAAATGAGAATACAATCAATATCAATATCAATGAAAATACTAATCTTTAATAAATTATTTTTCTACTTGTTGTAAAAACCTTAAAACTAGGAATTGACAAATATTTGTGTTTTGTGGGCGTTTGTCAACAACAAGTAAACGCAACAAGCGTCTTAGTTAACAGTACGATTGTGTACTTGATAACCCACGTCCATTCAAGTAAAATCTATTCAAGCATCAGGAGAAAGTCGTCTCTTTACACATGCAGAGGAACTTCTTTTTTTACCCCCTCCCTCTCTTCTATATTTCTCTTTTCCTCATTCTCTTTTTCTTGCTGACATACGTGCGCCCCCTTGCTTCGTTGCATATGACGTCGTGTGGGTGCTATGTGTATACAAATGTACTTGTAACGCATGTACAACGTACTTTACTCGACTAAAGTGAGCCTAGCCATAGTAAAGTCGACATTGCAGCACGGTGCAACAGAACAGTACATTGGCGAACGCCCTTAAAGCCACCCTTACGCAGCCACTTCACCTCGTCGAGCTTCTGCCATCTCGACTCCGGTTATTCTCTACGAGAGAAACCGCAACATATGAAACGTTGGGATCCCGATGGACTGCAGCATACACACTCGTTGAACGTGCATGAATGCACATTGTTCTTTAAGCCTTGGCTAGCGATGTTGTTGTTGCCATCATATCAACAGCCTGAGTTTGTGTAGTTACGAGCACATGGCTATATGGCCATTACATGCGCTAGAAAAGCAGTACTATCATTGATTATTATTCGAGTTGACTCTCTGCTCTTATCCACACAGTTAAAAAAAAGGTACTGATTTTTTTGTCTTGTTAAAATGTCTGTACCCACAAACGATTACAAATTCTTGTTGCTAATTTTGTTTCAATAAAGTTGTGTAAGTTTCGAGTTTTCCCAAAGAAAAAAAGTGTAAAAAATTGACTGGTTAAATCATTTTTTTAATACAAAATAATTTTGTTATTTGTTATTACTTTGAATTTAACATCTTTTAGGATTTAACAAGGAAATCGTAAATTTTCCAATTTTTTCCACACTTTTTTTAACAACAACAATGTATATTTGTGACGTTATTTTGAAAAAATTGGTGACAGTCGACAGAACGATAATCAAACTATTTTAAAAAATGATAAATTAGCTAAACTAGAAATAAAAATATTGTCAAAATTAGCAATTTGTGGATGTCTGCTGATTTAGCGAATTTAACATTTTTTCACATAATTATTTTAATTATTGTCCAGTTTTCAGTTTCTGAAAATGACAGAACATTCTTTTTTTATAACAGTAGTGAAGAAGAAATTTCTCAAATTTATCTTTTTTTATTAATGTGGGTGTGACAAAAAAAAAGTGAATTTGTCGAATAACAAAATTTTTTAATTAAAAATTGTAAAAACTTGATTTTCTTTTACCTCTTTCTCATTTCGAATCTAACAATATACTTTTTTGTTCAATTCCACAAATTTACACAGTTCTTTCACAACTGAATTAATAAGAAAAAATTATATTTAAAAAAAATCTGGACAAAAACGAAAGTAATTATTTGAAAAGAATGTTAAATTACCACTTCCAATTTAACACTTTACTTTTCTTCAAATCGACAAATAAAAAAAAGATGCTCACCACCAAATTAGAAAAAAATATATATTCGTAATTGTGACAAAAAAAATTGTTATTTGCCAACAGAACATATAATAAAGTTAATTATTTTTTTTAAATACTATTTTTTGGCTAAATTAACAAAGACGGAGAAAATCATTAAAGTAACTTTTTTAATAGAATTTTTTATAATAATGTAAAAAATAATTATCCTGTCGATAGTTTGCAATTTTTTGCAAACACTTTCATAAGAAAGCATAGATTTACCAATATCAGTTGTATCAAATAATTACACTGCATATATTCGTGGAAAGAAAGGGGCATCCTCTCCGGTTGAATGTGGTTATATAGCCACTAGACTCGATGATTGGCAACCCAATTGCCGTCGAGCGTCTGATTTATAGCGGACGTTACTACTTGCCGGTAGTCTACTCGTCAATAATAACCACCGTTGAAGGCTGAGGAGATGTACGCAACCTGCGCTAGATAATTAATTTCTCGCAGTTTCACTCCGAATCGCCGTATATACTGCATACCTTGTGCGTCTTCTGGGCGTGAACCATCCATCAGTATTTTTTTGTCCTAACAGTGAGTAACCCTTGGTACAAGTTATGATACATTCTAGACAACAAAATACGAGTATGCCAATAAGTAGCGCAACTGTTCGTGTCTTGAGGATGTTTCTAATAAGTAATTTTCTATATCGCCAGAGTTTTTTTTTTAATTTTTAGTAGACAATTAAGAAATTTCACTATACATTGCATATACATTCCCAGCAAAAGTTTCGATTCAATGTAAATTTTGGTACTTTGAGACGAGAAAAATCTAAAAAATAAAAATACGTCATTGAAGATATCAAGAACATTGATTTTGGATCATAATGATTTAAAAAAAAAGTGATTACCAGATCGGTAAAGGAAAAAAAAAAAGATCAACAAATTCGATACAGATTTTTCTTTTTCATTAATTTCTTCAATTTTTTTAAATATATGTGATTTTCTTTGCAATGAAATTTTTTTTCTCATTACACATACAAAATGGTTGTAACTTTAGAACAACTGAAATGATGAAAAATATGGATGGTGAATTAATAAATATATAAAATGGACTGTCACTGATTGATAATCAGACTGATACTATAATTTATTTTTTATTTTTTTTAAATGGTCAAAAATGATCGGAAATGGCGTTCATTGATCAATTTGATTTCAATCACATGACTATAAATTATCTGTATTAACACAGACTGAAATTCAAGATGAAAAATTAGCACTGATTTGACTTTGTGTGTGTGTCTGTGAAGCGTTCCACCCTCCTTAATCACATTTTCTACACAGTACCACCTCAGTACGTAGTGCTCGTCGTCTCGTTCACTTTTTCACCCTTCGTATCTCATAAATTTTGCAGCGCGCGTTGGCAATTTTTCCTTCGTTCCTCTTTGTCGCACTCTTGCTTTTCCTTTTGCTTTTGCACAGTCTCGCCCATCGGTGCACCATGTCGTAGATAAATTGCAGCAAATTTTCGTGGCATATTTTCGCGTGAACGTAAAGAGGCTCGTTCGCCTGTCCTTCGGTTTCATCTTCTCTTCTTCTCCTGAAGCGCAACTACGTGCGTCGTTGAAGCCCTTGACGAGAATCGTGTTGAAGAGTGGCCGACGGAATGAAATTTTCCAACGAGACTTTTCCGAGAAGAGCGAGAAAGGAAAAGAGTGAAGCTGCTCGAGTAAACCTTCGGGGAAGAATAAAACCAAAAAAAAAAAAAAAAAGAAAGAGAGGAAAAGTATCTGAGGACGAAAAGCGTCGGCGATGGAATGACAAATAGTGGTTGAATATTTAATCTTCGGCGAACATGGGATATTAAACTTCTCGAGGACTCTCCTCACACTTACAGTCTTCTCTGCCTTCTTCTCCCTTCAATCTTCACATCGATTACTTTTCGAACACCAGGACTAAAATGGAGTTTAAGTTCCCAGACGTTATCGTCGCTCCTTCGAGTGCTGCAAGTATACTAGACTGCTTTGTAGGTTGAATCACTATCGGCTGGTGTGGCATCGTACGACTTGCGATGCATGAAAAAAGAATTCTCGGACCGATAAAGGAAAAGAGAGAAAAAGAGTTTTCCTTTTTTCTATTTTTTTTAAAAGTAAACGTTCTTTTTCGTCTTTCTTCACTCCTGAATCTTGTAAGATCTCCGTTTGCTTCGGAGAGTCCGGGCACGTCGTGGAACTTCGGAAAAGGACCTTCAGGCTTTCTGCGGAACTCGTCTAGGTCTCGAACAAAACATTTCGTCCCTTTATACGAGAATTCTCTTTTTATTTTTCCCCCCTTTATTCTGAAAATCAATTACCGTTCAATGAAATTAAGTAAATAAGGAATTTTATTCTCTACATTATGTGAAAACGTATTAGAAGGATTTTTGTCACAGGCAAATTTTAATTCACTTTTGGCCCTTTCGTTAAATTTATAGAAGAAGCGCTTCTTGACGAAACTTTTGATCATTTTATTGAATTTTCGGAAGGACCATCACACTTTTTAATGAACCTTTTAGAGGAGCTGATAAAGCCGAAGATGTCGGATTTTTTAAAATCATCCGAGGCGCTTAGTTACTCTGAAATAAAATGGACGGACAGGCGGATAGGCGGACGTTTGTACTAAGCACAGATAAGCCTTGCTTCTCATAAATTTGAGAAGTCATACGAGATTTTGTTTGTCTGTTTCTCTGAATGACATGCTACAGCGTGGCAAGTTTACAAAACCTACCACTATCTTCTGCACTCGCTTTATTGTCCGTCTCTTCGGTGGATAACAGAGCTAAAGTAGTCGCGTACTGCGAGAGTTTCATACTCAACATCCGTCCCGATTCCATTATTCGCGCTCGCCAAAGGTTTCAATGGAGCCCACGACTCTGTCCTCGAATGCCATACTCTACGGTTTTGTAGTATAGTAAACGTATGGTAGTATATTCTCAACTTGTGATAGTACTATATATTTTCCGATGTCAACGAGACTGTACGAACTTGTACGTACAATGTAATACATACGTGTAGGCTGCTGTATGGTTCCTACTGCCCGCAAAAACAGTGATGTGCAAACGACATACTCTGTACGCCTACGCGCCTCTCCGGAGTCGAAGTAACAATGAGTTTAGAACTCACCTAAGGACAACTAAATAGTAGTCATGTATATAAAGCTTTTTATATCCACAAAGCACATGGGTGTGTCAAGATGTATTTTGCAATTTTTACAAACCACATAGTTCTTGATCTGTCCATTCTGATATTCCTCTGTTCATAATTGAGGGATAACCATCTTGTGGTATCGAAATGTGTAATTTTTTTTAACGCAACTATCAAATGGCTAAAATTAATTTACATATGTATTATGTGTAAATCAAAAATCTAATCTTTCCGGAAAAATGTACTCAAAATGTCAAGTGTCTCCAAAAGACGTTATGGCCCATGGGAAAAAAGTGAATTTTTTAATTTCATAATTTCTCAAAGAAGTACGTTTTTCAAAGATCTACATTTTTTGCATAAAACTTAAATAGAGTGAGTCAATGTGTATGACCCTAGACCAGGGTTCCAGTACAAATTTGACGCAAATCGGCTAAGCGCTTAAAATTTGGTGGCATTAAGAAAAATGTCGGTCGGGCAGTAGCTCTCGCAAATTACGGGATATTTTATTTTCTAGTGAAAAAGAAGTAAAACAAGGCTGCAAAGTCGAACTTTGCAAATTGCTTCCTCATTTTTTCACTTTTGACGAAGCTTCCTCTATGAGAAAGCCAAAGTTGATCATCAATACTTCTTGAGAGGCCTACCTTCGTCAAAAGTGGAAAAATGAGGAAGCAATTTGCTTCCTCATTTTTCGACTTTGTTTAATTTCTGATGAAAATAAAAAAAAATCATAACGTAGACTTTGTTGTGACGATTTGCAATGAAGAGACTGCAGAAAGAAAGACAAATCGCCAACAGCATCTGGTAACCAATGTAATTTTCCGGTAGCCACGATTCCAGTGATCGAGTTTGCCGTCTCACTTGAATCGCCTTTACCGTCTTTGTCGGACTGTCCTTGTCCGTTGGTCAAGGTCATGGTCACCATCGGCACGCAGTATGACGTTGACGGTGCACAGAGAGTAGCATCCAAGATCGAAGAACATCGGCGTCTAGTCCAAGTCGCTCTACTGTTATACCATAAACGGTCACGTGCCTGACTGGTCAACACAGTGGTCTCTCTTTCTCACTGACTATCGCGATTTCTCGATGCAGCGTCGCGTGTCTCCCATTTCCAAGCGACAGTAGTAAAGTAACGCTGAGATTCCCAGAGAGCGCCTTCTCTCCCCTTTTTCTTCATGGCATCCGGTGGATCTTGGTGGCGTTCTTTGCGGTCTTTTCCACGTAGATATTGCACTGTTATTTTTCATTTTTTGCTGTAAGCTTCCATTATTGGTATATGAAATTTTTCTTTTCGTCAACTTGTATACTTCATTTATATGTAATTAAGATATAAAATTACAATTCTTTATCGTAAATGTTCCGAAAATTAGGACGTTTCATATAGTAGCTTGTAATTTTTCCTCACCTGTATATTATATTTAAAAAGCCTTTGCAAAATAATTAAAAAAATGTATTTTCTTTATCTTCTTTTCTCAACTCTTTCGATACATGTGACTCTTTTTTCGACTTGAACAATGTTTTCGTAGAAGCAAAATATCAATTTTCCTAAATCAAAAAAAGCATTTCTTAATTTGACAAATTATTCTTGGCATTTTATAGATTTTTTTTTTTTTTTTTGTAAATTAATAAAGGGACAACAAAAAAAGTTAATAATTTACTTTTATTTTTGTTAAAGTAGAAGTGACAATAGATTTGGTAAATTTAGTTTTTTTTACATACTCATATCTATACTGTTTAAAAAATAAAAATGACAAAATGTATGTTGTAAAATGAACCTCAAGAATATGTGTACTTTTTGTTAAAAGTACATAAATTACAGTTTAGCTGTTGTTGTGCAGATATCGACGTAAAGGGGTGATGAAAATAAATAACTAAAATCGAAGTACTACATTTGATAAATAATCATTCTATTTAACAGGGTAACAAAATTTCTTACTACAACAAAAATTCATGTACTACTTTTTTTTTTTCTTAAAATAGTAAAGTGACGAAAATTTTGTAAATTTGTAAATACATTTTGCAAACATTTAATTAAACAATTAAATATTTACCATAGACACAAGAAAAACGTCTGTAATATTAACAACGAGTCAGAATGAATAATTTTTTTGTATAAAATTTAAAAACAAAATTGAACATTTTTTTCTAAATAACAATATATTTTTGTATTTTCGTTTATAAGACTTTCAAGAATAAATTTTGTGATAAATAAATACTGGACATAACGACGAATAAAAAAAAGAGTTACTTTCATTCTTTACTGTGCAAGGAATTAAACTCTATTCAAAATCTTGGTGCAGTATCTTCTCTCTGCTCCTCGATACGCGAATCGTTTGCCGTCATCTCTAGACGCGCTGAATTTACTTGAGAGGTGCGCTTATCGTCTGTGACCGACTTGTCACACGCGAATGATTCGAACTCGTTTTATCGCACCAACCGACCACTCGAGTGTCCTCGTCGGCAGAGTCGTTTCTTCTTATCTCGGAGAATAAGACCACAGTGGGACAGAGGATATATTCAATAGACGCCACTAAAGCATAGAAGAAATATATCTGCGACAGTTGGATTTGGGAATGGTGAAGAATACGTGAAAGCGTCGCTTCACGAGACTTCAACAAAACATGAGTCGAGATACTTTTATTTCGCCATTTTTCGCATCCTCTTTGTGAACCTGATCGACTTATATCTCGAGGCAATCTCGAAAGTACGTCACGGAAAAGTTAAGTAAAGTGGTCAAGATAAGATTCACAATAGGGGAAAATGTTTTATATTCACGTTTAGATAAGTAGAGAAAATAACAAAACGCTGATAGTACAAACAACCCCGAGCAGCCACGCGACTCTAACGCCTGAGGGAGGGCACGAACGATGTAATTGAAAGCATATCTTATCTTCAGGATAATTATTCGTCTCGGTCGTGTAGTAACAAGCTCATCGTTAGCTAGAAATGTATATTACAGTCGCCTAGAGCACATGTTCTACATATTATTATTATTATTATTATTATTATTATTATTATTGCTATTATTATGATAAAACCTGCAATCACTAAAAACCCGGAGTGTCTAAATCCCAGAGACGCTAAAAAGAATCTTGCTAAATGGGAGAAAGTCCTTAAGTCGAACTATGTAAATTTAAAAAACATTGGAAATATACACTGTAATGCATAGAAAATAAAAAAAGTTGCATAGTTGAACTCTGCACATTGCTTCCTCATTCATTTTTTTTTTGCACGAAGCGATCTCTATGAGGCAGCTTATTTTTTTAATTTTGGCTTTCTCAAAGCTTTGTGAAAAATGAACGTGTAATCTGGTAAAACATGAAAAATCTCAAAATGCTCCAAAATCAAAACCCATTTACCGATCGTCATTAAATTTGATACATGGCAACAGTGAAATTTTTTATCTGTATTTTTTATTTCGAAAACGTTTTATTTCACTCATTGTTAGTTGACCTGAGTTATAAGAAAAAGATAATTTTTTCAAAATTTCAAAATCACGTAAAATCTTAATCGCTTTACCGATCATTACGTAGTTAATCAGTACGTAGCAGCACTGAGTATTATTTATCGTCTGTAGAAAATTTCAGTTGATTTGTTGATATTTAACGTGTGTTAGAGCAAAACATACATTTTTCAAAAAATTCAAAATCTTATAAAATCCGAACCCCTTTACCGATCATCACCAAATTTGGTACATAGCAGCATTGCATGTTATTCTTCATCTGTAGAAAATATCAGTTGATTTCGTGAGTTTTTACGGGAGTTAGAACAAAACGTAAATTTTTTGAAAAATTCAAAATCTCAAAAATCGGACTTATTTATAGATTCGTCTCAAATTCAATACCGATACTTCTTTAAGACTGCTTTATGTATAAAAAATTATTTAGTTCTATAACTAAAAATTTGCGGAAGCTAGAGCGCGTACAGACATTTTTCGAAAATTCCAAAGTTAAATCAAATTTGAACATATTTTTGAATTTTTTTGAAAATTATCACAAGCAATGGCGTCTACCTGCCGCACATGGGTGTCAAATTTTAGTCCGAATGTTAAAGCCGTTCTTGAGATATGCAAGTATGATTTTTAAATACCGGTCACAACACACATACATTTTTTCTAAACCACTTTTCTCGACGTTTTAGACTATTTTAAGCACACTGACATGAAAATCTCAACAAAAAAAAAAAATTCACGATAACAAAGCTTTCTCTATGAGAAAGCGAAATGATCTCACTTGAAAGCCATGTTAAAGTAAAAATGTCGAAAATCTCGAAAATATTGTTAAAAACAAATATTCAGAATATAGTATCTCTACCTCCTCCACACAATTATCCAACACCCCCGCAGTTATTAAAATCACGAAGTGACTAAAACCCCGGAGTTGCTGAAATTCCGGAGCTGCTCGCAGAAACTCTCACAGAGACGCTAAGATCCCGAAATGACTAAAACGCCGGAGTTGCTTAAAAATAACGAAGTGTCAAAATCCCCAGTTGCTGAAACTCCAGAGTAGCTAATGGTCACATAGTTGTTAAACTCCCCAAGTGGCTAATGTCACGGAGAGATGAATTTTGATCTTTGAGTTCTGAATTGTGAATTTTGGTCAAGATACAAACGGGACTAAGTAGGCTGAGATTGTCGTTGCTAAGCTT